>CAWUFW010001682.1:1331098-2662196 GCA_963921515.1 Calotriton arnoldi
AAAGGGAGATGATGCCAAGAAGCCCTTCTAGCAGAAAAGCACTGGTGGCAGTAGAGGTCAAAGGTTTCTTTATTGGGGCGCAGGCAGGGGCTTTGCCACCCTGTTGCTTTGTTGCCCCCGGACGGCCTCATAAATGCTTCAGAATCCATTTGATTTTAGCCGTGCATCGGCGCCAGGGCCCCCCACAGTTCAAGGAGTGTCTGCCTTAATTGCTTATGCAAATGAGTGGGGGGAAGGGGGTGGAGCTTAATCATGATTGACATGTCACAGGTGATTCAGCTGGGCCTGGGGTGAGGTGTGCATGTCGGGCTGGATGGATGCCTTTCTGTGCCCAGCCTGACATGCGCACTTGAACCCTCGCCAGGCTGCGCAATGTTCGGAGCCTGGGGGTTTACAGCCACAGCCCACAAGTCTCCTAAGGAGCGTGAGCAGCGCCTGACCAAGCCAATCTAGACTCTGCTCTCATGTTGCTTATTCAGCAAGGGAGCAGCATCTAGATTGGCTAAGGAGACGTGGGGTGGGATTGGAGGAACGAGCTGGAGCTCACAACTTCCTCCATGCACACCCGGAGACGAGAGGCAGTGAGTCTGGAGTCACGACGACGGGTTTGTTCACTCTACTCTGCGACTAGTCGACCTGGTGACTGCGAGCCACTCACTCACAACTTGTAATTGTACTTCATTTAAGTTGCTTTGCGAAAGAGGGCTTTCAAAGACGTTATGACCCGACAAATGCAAGATGCCCCCAGAACTTGACGTTTGAACAGGCTGCATGGCCGGGTGTCAAGCGTGCCGAGTCGATGTTCCCCTGTCCACTTCTTCTCAGCTTCAGCCTGTGTGTGAATTTGGGGGAGACTGGGCCTGCTGCTGCCAGGTGTTCTTTCAGCAGGGTCAGACTGGCCTAAGGCAGCGCAGTCGGAATCTGGTAGGGGCAGGCCGGGCCGTGTGTAAAGCTTCGATGTGCCCCGGCGCCGCAACTACTTCTCAGAACTTGTGAATGAATTTTATTGGGAGACTGGGCCTGCTGCTGGTTGTTCTGACCACGCCAGGAGGCCAGTTTTGTGTCCCACTCAGAGTCAACCCTGGTAGCAAAGTAACTGCCATGGGTACAAAAGGACAAGACAGCGGTAATAGCTGGTACCCCCGACTACCCCCAATTCATTGACGTCCATGTGATGGACGGGTTGTTGCTTGAAAGTAAGGGGCAGTGTTTTGTAATGCATTTAAAACAGCAGTGTCATACAAAAATAGACGGCTTTTGCAAAAAGAATTTAAATGAAAACAGCCCAGAGCACGCTGTGCGTCCTTTTTAGGTCTCGCCTACGCAGCGCGCATGCGCTGCTTAGGAGGACCTTTAGCCGTCGTTCAGCTCTTTTTCGAAGCACATACTCGTGCTTGTGGCGGCATACACCTTGCGGGAGTGCGCAGCGGCGCGCCACAAGCACGAGTATGTGCTTTGAAAAAGAGCAGACTGCGCGCGCACGCATACACGCACGCACCACTCCCGGGCAAGAAATATCAGCATTAGTGAATGTGCTTTAACATTTCTGCATTGCTTTCAAATATCAGCCTTATATCCGCATTGCTTTAAAATATCAGCACTAGTGAATGTGCATAGCCAATAGGTCTCGCCTTTGGGACCTTATAAGTGTTTAGCCATGCAACAGTTGATGTTGTTGCACCAAGGATATTCTGCTGGAGAACTAAACACTTATAAGGTCCCAAAGGCGAGACCTATTGGCTATGCCAATGCTTGTTCCTTTTGGCAGGACATTTGTAAAAAGATTAATCTTGCAGGAAAGAGCAATTGCTTTTGTCTCTGAAGGGGCACCTTTCACTTTGAAGAGTGGCTGATCCTCGCCAGGGTTGGACTGACTGAAGGTTATAGGGCAGGCTGGCAATGCCTAGTGGGTTGGCCGACAGGTCAGTGTGTGTGCCAAACAGGTTGGCCTGTTTTGTGTTCTGATAGGTTAGTGTTTTCGTGTTTAGAGTTGTTTTCCCTGATATTACCGCTAACACCGACTAGAAAAGGCAAATGCATGAGGATACATCGTCACTGTGTCTACTGTTCAAATTTGCCCCGATTTGCACGTCATTGTCATCAATCATGTGATGTGGGCCGGTTTTTAGCTGTCTCCGGGACGCCTTTATTTTGTTACCCAACATGCTCATGTGCTGCAGCTTATTGTGTGTTCGCCAGTCTGACCGTTATGTTGTGCATCTGTTTTTCACATTAACGTTTGGTTGTGGGAATGCAAAGTGTGTTTACTCACTCAGGGACACGCTCTTGACCCGGACCTGATACATTGTTGCGGGAGGTTGCCTGGGGCCAGACTTCCTCCCCCCTAACCTCCCGTGCTGGTGGAAGAGGGGAAATTGGCACCAGCCGCGCTGAAAAGCACAGAAGTTTTCCCGCAGCGCGGGACGTGACTGGGCTCGTGCCCGGGCGAAGACCAGGCCAAGAGCGGGCCCATTTTCTCCTGGAAGAGACTGAGCTGGGCCACATGTCGTGAATTTGCGTCAGCGGATGAAACTCCTCGGTTACAACCTTAAGTGGAAGCATCATAATTCTTCCGTAAGATAACTATCGCTTGAGTAATTGAGTGTTTCTTTCAACTGGAGGGAAGGAACATGGGTAAACGCAAAGGTTTCAACTCACCAAGACTAATTTGAAGAAGTTAAAAATTCCAACCAATGAGCTCCCCCCTGGAAGTATGGTACCTATTGCTGATATCAACACTACATTAGATGGCAATGACCATTTAATTAAAGAAGTAGAGACTATGCTAACTACAACCACGTCTCAATCTGCTGACTCTGCTCCAAGGGTGCCCGCCATGTTTAAAAGGGGCACTCAGAGAATTATACATGACTCCGGTAGCTGTCTACCAAAGGTCAAGTTACCGGTTGAGACTGAGAACTATCCGTCAGATGCCTGAGTGTACCCAGCCCTTGTCCCCCAAAGTGGTCTACTCCCTAACGTTCCTTGTTCCAACAGATATTCCGTTTTAACCAATTAAATACCATCTAATAGCCCCCATCTGGTCACCAAACAACCATTGAAGCTATCAGAGCCAGTCAGAGAAGAGAATGATTGGACTACTGATTTCATCAGCCAGGGGGTTACCTCGGAGGAACTCTACAAGATACATCAAAAACTTGATGAATTGAAAGTAATGGTATCATGGTATGAAATTCATAATGTCATTAAAACCCTCTAATCATTTCTATGATCCTTTGCCTGCCAAATTCTTCAAAGAGCTGAGATTTGCCATTCCCCCACTCTGGTCCTTGATTATCCATGAATCTCTCTTACAGGGTCGGATTCCTGACTGCCTAAAGATAGGACAAGTCACACCCCTTCCAAAAAAGCCTAATGGAGACCTATCTGATATCAACAATTTCCGTCCAATTTCCAATATCATGGCTCTAGCTAAACTTCTTGAGAAATGCGTACACATACAACTGTGCAATCACATCGAAAAGTTTCAGCTGCTTAACCAAAACCAATCGGGTTTTAGAGCGGGTCATAGTACTGAAAAGGCTCTAACCCACATTGTTGAAGATGCCCTGAGACTACTTGACCAGAATGAACCGTACCTACTTATTCTTCCTGATCTATCCTCAGCGTTTGACATGGTCAAACACGAAAACCTGATTGATCTTCTGGAAAAAAGGATGGGGCTAGCGGGCCCGGTCTTAAAGTGGTTTGCCTTGTTCCTACAGAATAGAACACAAAGAATCAAAGTGAACCATTCCCTCACTAACAGTACACCAGTCTCAATTGGAGTGCCTCAAGGTTCCACACTCTCGCCCACGCTTTTCAACTTGTTCATGGAACCCCTCACAGAAATTCTGAAACCGTCAAACATACAATACCACATATACACTAATGACACTCAACTTTATCTGAAAATGGCCTCACTGGTAGACATCAAAACTCTGAATTGTCTTCTGCTGAAAACTCAACAATGGTTAACCCACAATCACCTTGTGCTGAATACTCTCAAGACCGAATTCCTCCTGATTGCCCCGCCCAACCACTCCGCACCCATTCAAGCATAGTTCAAACAACTTACGGCTCTCAACTGCGATCAGCATGTTGTTGAATCCACAAGATCTTTAGGCATAACGCTGGACGAATACCTGAATATGTAAGACCACATCAGTGCAACAACTAGGGGAGCCAACAACCATCTCAACACACTTAGGAAAATCAAGCCGTTCCTGCCTCCTGTGGACTTGCACCTCGCAGTCCAGTCCCTAGTTATTTCCCGTTTGGAATATGGAATTGTGACTTTGGCTGGGTTGCCCAAAGCTAGACTGGCCCCCCTTAGGGCCACTCTGAACTCTGCTGCCAGACTCATCATGGGCTCAAGAAAACATGATCACATCACACCTGACCTAATCCAGCTCAACTGGCTATCGCTCGTAGATCGGATTCGTTTCAAGATTGCCTGCTTGATGCACGAAGCTCTTCATTATAATACCGCTACTTATTTGGCAAAAAAGCTCAAACTTTCTGGTATGAATCGGGCCCTAAGAAGCTCCAGCACTCTCCTGCTGAAACCTCACAAATTGAAAAAGAAAAGAACCTACAACAGTACCTTCTCTTGCCTTGCCCCAAGAATTTGGAACGCTCTTCCTCCCAATATCCGTTCTAACCCTTCCACCTCTAAATTAAAACAAGCATTGGCATTGCCAATAGGTCTCGCCTCTGGGACCTTATAAGTGTTTTGCCAGAGGTGTTTTGAAGTTTGGTGGGAGTGACCAGTAAACAAAGAGGTGGGACATGCGCCCGCCTTTGGCCATTTGCGTGCTTGCCTTCTTATTGTGGTAGTGCCCAACAACATAAAGCAGGCACTAGATAACACCATTTACATTATTTGGAGACCATCGCCTCAGTCAGCACCAACACACATGCACCTTTGCACACACTCGTCCACAGTGTGTGCACTGATGTAAGGTCTGTGCTTGAAATAAGGTGCACTGCCCCGTCACTCGCTGCATGCCAGCTTGCAGAATGATTCCCTCCCCCCACCTTCGCCGCCATAAACACAACATGCCTCCTTGCTTGGTCATAGGAAGCACACGACTGGTTGGTATGTGCAGTCCCATTGAACATGCCAAACTAAGCTCTGCGCATTGCAGCAAGCCAGGGGCCCTGTTAGACTTGGCTTTTTCAGCGGGTTTACCCCCAGACTTTTTGCTTTTTGGCCTCCTGTTTTTGACCCTGTGTGTGTTGGTTTTAGGACTCTGGGCACTTTACCACTGCTAATCAGTGCTAAAGTGCATATGCTCTCCGTGTAAATTGTGTTATGGATTGGTGTTTCCATGATTGGCCTATTTGATTTATGTGTCAGTCCCTAGTAAAGTGCACTGCGAGTGCCAGGGCCTATAAATCAAATGCTGTTGGTGGGCTGCAGCACTGGATTGTGCCACCCACGCAAACAGCCCGTAAAGTGGAACTCTGGCCTGCTATTGCAGAGCCTGTGCGCAGCCTGGGGCTGCCATGTCGACTTGGCAAGTGCACACACTTGCCAGTCCCTAAACCTTCCCTTTTCTACATGTTAGTCACCCCTAAGGTAGGCCCAAGGTACCCCTGTGGGCAGGGTGCAGTGTATGTGAAAGGTGGGACATGCCCTGGTGTGTGTGGCATGTCCTGATAGTGAATTACAGCCAATTTCGTTTTTCACGATTGCAAGGCTACCAGTTCCCCATAGGATAGAATGGGAGGTTTGTTTATAACATCTTATAAACCTAACTGGCCCAGGGAATTCGGTAAGAAAATAGAATTTAGTATGTCTGAACTCAGAATCTAAAGATGCATCTTTTAGTGACGGTGATTTTTACATTCTGTGTTTGAAAATACCACTTTTAGAAAGTAGGTATTTTCTTGCTCAGTCATCCCGTGTGCCTCTGCTGGAATGTGGATTGCCTGTCTGGGTTTTGGATGACAGAAGGCTGGGGGAGCAGGAGGGGCGCCAGATGGTCTAGGTAGGTCAGGAAAGGGCTGAAGAGACCTGGGTTACGATGGGGGAAGGGGGAGGAGATTTCCTTGCACCTCAAAGGGCCTGCTCTGCCTCTGACAAATGCCGTCTCCACCTCCTGCCAGGAATTCACACCAGAGAAGGCAGAACTGGTCCTGACCGGGCACAGGCCCTCTCTGCCTAAGCGATCAAAGGATTTTTGGACATAAATGCTGGGTCCCAGACCCCTGAACTTTAGAACTCATCTGGACAAGAAGACTGCCAAGAAGAAGAGCCGGAGAAGCTGCGAAAAGGAACGACTGCTTTGCTGGGTGCTTTGCTGGGCTGACCTGCAGTGGCTGCTTCTGTCTTGGGCAGTGAAAGGCCTGGACTGGACTTTCTGCAACCTAATTTGTGAGTCTCTCCAAGGGCTTGAGGTAGAGCTTGCCCCCTGTTCACGAAGTCTCAGGAACAGCAAAGACTTCAAGTTCTTCGACCCGCAGCACTGGGGACTGTGTGTTTTGTGCTGCAGCAAGAAGAACGCCAACTCAACGACGCCGCTGCCGACTCCGTGTCTTGAAGGCACCGCAGAGGGCACCGCCGCAACGCCGCACCGCAACCTTGGTCTCACCGATGACACCGAGCCGCTGCTTGCACCGCGACCTGTGGGCACCGCACTCCGCACCGCCTTGCTTCACGCCGAAGCTTTGGCGCCGCAGAAGGCACCGCCGCAACGCCGCACCGCGACCCTGGTCTCACCGACGACACCTGTTGACGCCGCCACCGAGCCGCTGCTCGCACCGCGACCTGTGGGCATCGCACTCCGCACCGCCTTGCTTCACGAGGACGCCTTGGCCTTCCTGACGCCGCCACTTCCCGCCGAAATCGACGCCGCTGCTTGCACCGTGGTTCGAGGGCACCGCTCGTAAGTCACACGACGCACCACCCTCATCCTGCACCGCAACCTTGGCCTACCGACGCCGGCGCCATCGACTCCAGTTCGTCAGCCGACGACAGCGCTTCAGCAACGACGACGACGCTGCTTGCACCGTGACCTGCTAGCACCGTGGCGAGCACCGCCTTCATCTCGCACCGCGACCCTGGTCTCACCGACGACGCCATCTGACGCCGTCACCGAGCCGCTGCTCGCACCGCGACCTGGGGGCACCGCACGCTGCACCGCTGCGCTTCGCACCGCAGCCCCAGACGTCTGCCGGCGCCAGCGCTCCTGATTCCATCAGAGAGGAGCTCGACCTGCAACGCGAGTGACTTCAAGGGCCTCAACGCCCTGCATCTCTCACAGGTACTGTTTGCGGGTCTTCCCGACACCGTAGCGGGCCCGCGACCAGCCAGAACTGTTGGATTTGTTGTTCATGACGCCGTGGTAGCCCGGACGGAGCTATCCACACAAGGAACTCTTTTTAATCAGCGTATTTTTGGAACTGTGAACTATTAAGTATAGTATTGTGGATTCTTATCGTTTTTGGTCTTGTTTTAATTATATAAAAATATTGGATATTTTTCTAAACTGGTGTGGTGTCCTTTTGTAGTGCGTACACTGTATTACTGTGGGTTATGTGCAAATGCTTTACACACTGCCTCTAAGATAAGCCTGGCTGCTCGTGCCAAGCTACCAAGGGGGTGAGCAGGGGTTATTTTAGACGTGTAACTCCCTTATCCTGACTAGAGTGGTGGTTTTTGCCTGGCTTTGGCCCACGCCCTAGCCTACCAAAAATCCCATTTTAACAGGCCCTCCGCCCTGCTTCCTTCGGGCACACCCACACTCATATTCTGAATCAGGGGGTTTACTTGGCATTGATTCAGAGCCATGTATCCTTCTACCGCTTCCTGTCACCCTGATAAAGGTTAACATCAGGTCCCGTGAAGCCAGACATTGCCCTGGGTCAAGTTGTGTAAGGTAACCTTATATCAAATGATTGAGTCAGAGAATTGGCAGCAAGGTTCATCCTCCCGTTCCCCGAATCTGAATTTCTACAGGGCCCACAACTTAGGGGGGTGCTGTTAGCTTGTATGTTTCCCCCTCCAAGATGTGTTTAAACCAGCCTAGTGTTGGAACCTTGACACCCCCTAGGCTTGAGACCAGGAGGGGGCAGCACTGGTGTCAAGTGCCACTGAAGGGTCTAATAAAGTCGTGGTCTGACAGAGCCACCATCGCTTCCATCCTCAGGCCATGTAGTAAAGCGATCAGTGTTTGAGATAATGACTTACACTGATGCATGTGACACAAGAGAATGTCCTGTACTGGCTCCTTCAGCTTGGAGCACTGTGTCACCGGTGAGGTGTGTCTGTGACAAAGGATCCGGCAGGTAAGACAGCGCAGGAGTTTATGGAGTCCTCTGCACAGATTTGGGTGCAACCAGAAAGGACAGCTATGCATCTCGGTACATCTGCTCAGCCTTTGATTGAAACATCTGCTCAGCCTTTCATCCTGGTGTATATAGTATAGACAATAGTGCCCTCTCGTATTTACAGTTTAGCGCCTGTGTCTCCTTAATTTTGATAACCGGGCCTATTTTCTGTTCGAGTTCAGCCGTGCAACTATTAACTTACAAAATACATACCGCAGATTAATGGGAGAAAATAACCTCTTTACAACTTTCTCCAGACTAGAAGGCAAAGGGCTGTGTGCATTATACCCGCCTCTCCGTCCCCATTCCTCCCCACCCCACAGCAACAAAAAACATATGACTGTTTCGAAGAAGCCACTTAAGAACTACACGGGGGGGCGCATCGCGGCCTCCCTTTTATATTTAATAAAGAGGAGCAAATAAATAAGTAAACACCATACTGTCTGACATCAAGTCCACATAGATCACTTCGCCTTGCACCACTCACCACGGAAAGTGTGATCACAATTTCCATATTACGGGGTCAGTGTGAACCCCTCCCCTCAAGCCCCCCCCCCCAACCAAGTCAGTTGTTCGCACCATCCATGGAGAGCGAAAAATTCCCACCCCTCGCAGGGCAGGCAGTAGGGGGGCAGCTACATCTGCACTACAAAGGCCTCCAGAGTAAGCACTTTAATGAACAATCAATCCTGCAAACTCTGTCTATGAAGCCTCGGGGGGGGGGGGGAGGTGTTCAACTACGTCAGCAGCTAAAGGGTAAAAAAAGGTTGGGAGGAAACATTAATAAGATCATAGGTTCAAGTGTCCTCTACACTCAACCCTCCCAGAGAGGAGTGTGAACTCGCTAGAGGATAGCAATGTACTGAAGCGAAAGGGACCAAGCACTGGCAAAGCCAAAGGGTTTGGCCTTTTATATTAACGCAAAGCATTTGTTTTTGTTAATCTAAAGTATAACTGTGTTGGCATCCTCTGGTGTTCGCATCCGTGGGGTAGAGGACGGTGCTCCTTTTGAGTGCTTTAAAAGGTTACTTTAATTGGGTGTTTAAGTGCTTTGGCGTCGGGCTGTATATTTCCGTTTGTGTGTGAGCAAAAAAATCATTGTAGAAGAATAAAAATGATAGAAATAAGAGTTCATATAGCAAAATACAAGGTCTATGGTGCAGCAACAGACAGACGGAAAAAAACAAGCCAGTATACACACGCGTGGCCTCCCTATCCTCAATCGCCCTTTCACTATTTGGTCACATATGATACAGCGATAGCCTGAGAGAAAAAACTGGCCCGGGGCCTACGTAGGTGGTGCGTCAGCAAACAGGAGAACGGGCGCAATACGTGGGGGGTGCTCACTGCTAGATGAGACAGAGACGGTGGCGCTGTTGATTGATTATACATCATGGGCATTGTGTTTGCAGTGTCAACCTGCTGCACGCCCTGTGCATGTTCAGCGTGGTTCCAAAGGTTCGTCAAAAAATATCTACAGCGTGGCTTGGACGGCAGTGGGGATGGCTGCCTGAATTCGTCACTCCGTCGGACCGGAGGGAAAACGCTGTTTTTCCCCGAGCCCTGTGGTCAGCTGATCGTGCAACTGGATCAGAGTAGTACTTCGGAACTTGTCTGGCGCATGAAGAACCCTCTATAATCGACAACGGAGGCTAAATAGTCTCTTTATCGGAGGGTTTTCTTTGCGACACGCTAAGGAGGAAAAAGCAAAATGGCGCCCACCCGAAGGACTCGTTGAAATGGTCCTGTT
This sequence comes from Calotriton arnoldi, assembly GCA_963921515.1. Lineage (NCBI taxonomy): Eukaryota > Metazoa > Chordata > Amphibia > Caudata > Salamandridae > Calotriton > Calotriton arnoldi. The sequence continues at coordinate 1,341,186 of CAWUFW010001682.1, forward strand.
CGGCTGACCCGACATCTCACTACTGGTCTACAACTATCTGCGGCGCCTATCCGGTTGCTCGCACTGATGTCAAGGTACTTTCAGCACCTTCAGTAACTTTGGCGAGCTTTGTGTTAGAATATCAGCGTGCCTGACCTTAAAATGGCGGCGGTCAAGACCCGGTAATTAGGGGACTACGGTGGGCAGTGGGGTAGGAAGATCGTATCTCGCTGTACGCAGACGACATCCTTCTTTATTTAGCCTCCCCAGCACGATCGATAAATCGACTATTGGATATCTGCGCGGCATATGGACGCGCCTCCGGATACACGATAAATTGAACAAAATCCCTCCTTTACGTGCTGCATGGTCCTGTGCCGAAACTCCCCCGTCATTGCACCATACAGGTCGCGACCGAGGGTTTCAAATACCTTGGTATCTATATCACTCCTACACGTCAGCGTTTCATAAAGGAAAATCTCACAAAACCGCTTGTAAAACTCCAAAATGACGTCAAACACTGGCGGTCGCTACCGTTAACACTACTTGGGCGAGCGGCCCTCTTTAAAATGATGGCGCTCCCTCGTTTCTTATATGCCCTCCAAAATGTACCGTTCCCGGTAGAGCCTACGTACTTCACAGCGATTAACGCGAAGTGACCAAACTACTATGGGATGGGAAAACAAGTCGGATCTCCCTAAAAAACTGATGAGGGGTGGTACGATGGAGGCATTGCCCTTCCAAACATTAAACAATACTATTGGGCTGCTCAACTTATGGTCTTAAACCAATGGCTACACATGCCACAGGAGGAGCCAGCATTCCGTATGGACAAACACTTACTCGAACAGGAGGGAATCATGGGGACACTATATAACAAGAGACGAAGACCCACACTTACAGGCCCAACGGCCCATACGATCAAGATCTGGTTTGAGGCACAGCAAGCATTGGGTTGGGAGGGGGTAATTACTCAGGCTACACCGATATGGGACACACGACGGTTGGGCAAGCTAAGCAATACGAAAGGCTTCCGTCAATGGGACCTAATTGGTATAACAAGGATAGGGGATCTTTGGAAAAAAGGGGAGATCATCTCATTTGACCAACTACAGGGTACATATGGCCTAGCCCAGACGGAGAGGTTTAGATACCTGCAGATAAAACATGCCTTACAAAAGGCGCTCCCGCGTGATATACCATTGCCGGAGGCCTCGCCCTTGGAAGATAGACTGCTCACAGATCACCTACACAAAAAAGCTATATCCCTTGTATATCAAAAAATAGTCAATAACCAGCCGGATCCTACAACTGCCCTTAAGGCCCGATGGGAATCGGAGCTAGGGCCCATGGATGAAGGAGACTGGCAGGAAGCACTGGCATCACCACGGGAGGTGGCAATCCCCTCGAGACTTCGACTATTACAATTGAAAGTCTTACATAGAACGTACTTCACACGTACATTACTTCACAAACTGGGACACGGGGACACACCACTATGTCTGCGGCAATGTGGCCTCCTTGGAACGTTCCTACACACGATCTGGGAATGCCCAGTCGTCCAGTCCTATTGGACATCAATCATGCACACCATGTCACGGGTCACAGGGATGGAAGTCAGCCTGGGACCAAAATGCTGTTTACTTCATATTTGGGAGCCCACTGACCTTAGTCACTCGGCTCAGGACTGGGTGGCACTTGGTCTGGCCCTGGCAAAGAGAAATATAGCGCTTGGCTGGGGATCCAGACAGGCTCCCACCCTAGAAAAATGGTGCCAAGATATGGACATGACTATGGTAACTGAAAAAGCAGTCTACGTGCATAGGGGTTGCCCCAAGAAATGGACCCGTATCTGGGGGAGTTGGAACGCCTACCGTGGCAATATATGCGAGCCCCCTCGGGTAGACACCATATCAGATGTTAGTGAATAAGGAGTGTTCCAATGGGAGGAATGTGTGTTAAGTATAATTTCCATCTACACCTATGCCTTAATTTTTTGATGTACTGCACAGGGCACAGAATATCACTACGAAATGTTGTAACTGTATACAAATGTGTAATGTAATGCAGACAAACTGTAATCTTAAGACCAAGTACCGATTGTCATTTGTTCAAAAAATAAAAACAAATGTTTAAAAAAAATGGCGGCGGTAACGAAGGACTTCAAGCAACACTAATGTTAACTAAGCATTCTGACCTCCCTAAACTATCGTCTGCCCGGGAGAGACCAGCGCGAGTCATGGGGCTGCCTGGGAGTCGTTTGGTGTCCTCTTGCAGCGCTGCTTGTTTCAGCATTTGAATGTCATTTAATCACGCATGGCTCGCAATTTGACAGCTGGCAATGTCCTTGGCATTCCTGATTAACCACTCTGCTGGGGGCCAGTCTTTGAGTTCTGCTGCAACATTGCTTCCCAGTTAGGTTTCCAAGTCAGTGCTGCACCAACAAATTAACACCGGTTTAGCCAGTGTGTGTTTCTACGTGCGATCTGGGGGGTGAGGGAGCTGCACACCGCGCTGAGGACAGGATCGATCCCCTTCCGGGCTCTTCTTCTGGGCAAGCTGTTATAATACCTGCTACCACCTGCTACCTATTTGGGTCAATACTTTTTACCTGCTAAACGCTGCTACACTGCCATCTGCCAGCGAGCCCTACCACACCTGGGCGAATCAACACAAATTGGCATATGTGTTATGGCCATCTGGAGCTTACTAAATATGCACATAATTTCCATGTATTACTACAGAGAGCTGATATTTTCTTTGTAGGGGGCCTTCTTGGTGCCTTCTTTTTCTTCCTTCACGGCGCTTTTGGGGGTTTCAAGGCAAGTTTCACTAACCAAGCAGATAATTAAGTCGATACAACGCCCCAGTCCCTGCAATCATCTTAATCTGCCTTTGACTTTACCACCTCAGTGCTTACAATCTCTCTCAAAGGAAGCTTCTCTGTAACAAGTATTACCTATCAACCTATCTATCCATCACTGCAAGTTCAGGAACATGGCGGACAGAGACTCCAAACTCTTAAACAAGAGGAACAAAGGTGAACCCTCGTTGTCAGACTCGCCTATCAAAATCAAATCTGACATCAATAGCACGCTTGACACGATCCTTAAGAAATTGGCTGATGTTCATGAGTTAGCCAAATCCACCAAGCAAGCTACAGACGCTATCCAGTTGGAAATAACGGCCATTAGAGCAGATATGAATACTGTTAACAACAGGCTGTCTTTAGGGGAGCAAAGGATCAGTGATGTGGAGGACATCTCAACTAAATCCTGTAATGAAATAAAGGCTCTAAGGAACGCGACATCTATGCTTCTTAAACAGACGGCTGAGCTCGAAGATCGTAATCGCAGAGGGAACATCCGCATTCTTGGTGTCCCGGAGGGCTCGGAAGACGCCTCGGGATCGTGCTTAGCCTTCTTGGAGGAGTGGATCCCTAAGTTCACTGCTTAGCCTTCGACCAACAGTTCGAGCTGGATCGTGCACACAGGATACCAACCTTCAAGTCCTCCTCAAGTCAAATGGTCCGCCCTATTATATGCAAGCCTCTAAGGTACCAGCATACAGAGGCTATCCTTGCTCATGCTCGTAAGTCTCGTCAACTTACTTGGAACGGCCACAAAATTATTCTCACACAAGATTACTCTAAGTCTACAGTAGACATTAAGAAGGGTTTCCTTGCCCTACGTGACAGATTGAGGAACAAAAACATCCAGTTCTCCTTCGCTGGCCCTACTAAGTTTAGAATCACAGACAGCGGCAGACATCTTTACTTCAATAACCCTAGAGACCTTTCGTCCTATCTGGATGGCCCCTCGACCCAGGACATGGATGCCTCACAATCTCTTTCTAGCAAAAGGAAGTCATCACCGGGCCCAGTCTGAAGTTGGTTTTGCCTGCTCTGTGCTACGAGTAGGAACTTAGCTCATTGTTTACATACGCTGCCAGGTTTATAGTCTGTATTCTGTTTTTGCTGTTTGCTCTGTTCTGCAACTGATCTACATCTCTGAGGATGATGTCTTACCTCTCAGGTCGGATGTTTTCAGGTTTATACTGTTTGGAACATGCTTACTCCTCTTTGATGTTATAGTTTCTCCGCTCAGTCCCAATGAGTCTGGTACAGTCTGTGTTTGTCGTTGGCCTTTTTAGAAGGGCCACTCTAGTGTTGACAGAGTTTTATTGCACACTCTTATGTCATTTTGGGAAATATGCGTGGGAATGATGTCCACTCGATTCCTCCGGGGGATGGTTTGACGTTCCTGCCGTCGCACCTCCTGCATGCGAAGTTCTCAGGGGAGGGAGGGAGACGAGGGGGGGTGGGTTGAGAATACCCAGGAAGTGCAAAATGATCTTTGCTTTCATGTATACTGTGTGTTGGGTGCTCTCTTTTTCTCTATGATTTTCCTATTCTCTACTGTTTCTCTCTTTCTATTCTGGCTTATTGTTCTTTCACTGTCCTCCATGCAAGAGTACGTGTTTCTTTTTGTTCTCCTTGATATAATGTACCTTGATACGGGCCACGTGCTAATTGTTGCTCTGAAAGTGCATATTGTGTCCCAGTGCTGTGCTCCTCTCCGAGTGCCTTGCTCTTGGCTTCCGGTGTTTGGGTTTGTTGTGCCGCCTACATACACCCCCACATGATGGCTCACAATAGTTCACATACTTTATCAGAAGATCTTAAGATAGTGTCCTTGAATGTTAAAGGCCTCAACCAACCCATTAAACGCCGTAAAATTCTTGACTATCTGGCCAAAACGAAAGGGGATGTTATATTATTGCAGGAAACTAAACTGTCTGAAGAGGATACTAAACTTATTAGATGCAATTGGATTTCACAAATGGCCTGCTCTCCACCATTAGGGGATTAATAATTGAAATTAAAACAAAAATAAATAGACGCATAAATTTGGGTCTAATCCAATTAGAACAGGAGATTAAAAGTCTAGAATCAGCTCATTTGACTGCTTTACACGACTCTAATTTACTTACTACTTTGATGCAAAAGAAATCTGAATATAATAAGATATTAAGCGAACGTGCGGGGGTGTGGGTCAATAAATTCAAAGCTCTGAACTTATGCAAAGCCAACAAGGCAGGTAAATTGCTCGCTTCCTACCTTAAACACAAACAGAATCAACAGGTTATCTCCTCTATTAAAGACTCTAATGATCAAATCCATACCAAACATAAGGACATCCTCCATACATTTAAATCGTTTTATCAGCAGCTATATAACAATAACCAAACTTTCAACATGGAGGAGTGCACCAAATATCTTGATAGCCTCAAGTTACCGCAGATTTCAGAAGAAAACAGATTCATGCTAGAACAAGAAATTAGTGAGTTAGAAATCGAACGGGCTGTAAAGTCATTGAAGAATAATAAAGCCCCCGGGCCTGATGGCTTCTCTGCATCATTTTATAAGGCCTTCTTAGATCATTTGAACCCAACTTTGAAGCAAGTTTTTAACCATATTGCTTCTAATGGTACACCACCAGACTCTATGCTTGAGGCTAATATAATAGTTATTCCAAAGGAAGGGAAAGATCCAACTATGCCAAAAAACTATAGACCTATCTCCCTTATCAATGTAGATTGTAAGATATATGCAAAGATTCTGGCCGCTAGACTCAATTCGGTTCTCCCTAAACTGATAAGTAGCTCCCAAGTTGGTTTTCTCCGCAATCGCATGTCGAACGATAACACACGCCTGCTATGTCATGTTTTGGAGAATGCCGCTACCAAACCTGAGCCGTCAATCGCAATTACACTGGACGCTGAGAAGGCCTTCGATAGAGTTTCGTGGGCTTTCTTGGAACAGTGTATGATTTCCTTCAACTTAGGAAAGGCTTTCTCCTCTATGGTTCTGTCCCTCTATTCAAACCCATCGGCCCGTATTGCAGTCAATGGTTCTCTATCTGACCCCTTTTCTCTTCACCAGGGCACGCGACAGTGCTGCCCTTTATCCCCCTCATTATTCCTATTGGCGCTTGAACCCCTTATTCAGAGCATTAAACTAAACCCGAGTATTAAAGGTGTGACCACCCATGGCGTTCAAGTTAAATTAGCCGCATATGCAGACGACATCTTAATAGTGACGGAACAACCGGGACCATCAATTGCTGCCCTGATGGATACAATAACAGAATATTCTGCTCATTCGGGGTATAAACTCAACAGGGATAAAGCGGAGGTTAAACCACTGAACGTGCACTGTACCAGAGAGATTCTAGGAGAATCGGGGCTGGCCTGGCAGTCTGGATACATTAAATACTTGGGAGTTGAGTTTGATTATAACATTATGAGTACGTTACTTCAGAACGAGAAGGTATTATTGGAAAAAATTAAAAAACTTTTGGACTCCTGGTCCCCGAAGTTCATCACATGGTGGGGCAGGATCGAAACAATAAAAATGATGGTCACTCCCCTAGTTAATTATCTCATAAATATGCTTCCACTTTTTTTGACAGATGATTTTCACAAGAAACTGGACAATCTTTTATCAAACTTTCTTTGGCGAAACAAAAAAGCTAGGATTAGTATTAAAAAGCTGAGACTCGATAAAACGTTAGGAGGTGTAAATCTCGCAGATTTTAGAATATACCAGTATGCTTTTTTGGCCAAACAAGGCTCATATTGGATCTCCGCGCCTGGCGATTACGTTCCTGTCTGGTTAGAGGTAGAGAGAGCTATTCTTAACAACCTGAATCCTTTCTCACTCCTCACAGCCAATCGCCTTTATCCCGCTAGCTCTAAGTCCATTTTAAAAAATACTAAAATAGCACTCTTGAAAATAGACCAAAAGTTGGAGGTCAGTGTTAAAGGCTCCAAAATGGAATCATTATGGTATAATAATAAAGTACTCTACAAGGGCAAATGTTTGGACTTCGACTCCTGGCTTAAGAGTGGGGTGTTTTAACCTTGTCAATTAGAAAATGCCTCTTATCCAATAACGTTCTCAGATCTCCAATCTAGATACAATTTAGCCGATATTGAATTCTATAACTTTCTAAAAATACGAGCTGCCATATCAAAATCCAAACTATCCTCTACCCTGCCTTCGCTACCATTGTTCATGACTAAAATTAACAAACTAGGCCATCAGGTTTCTCTGATATATAAACTCTTGCGCCCTAAAACCTTGAATCTCAATGCTCACGTGGTTGAATTCTGGAACATGCATTCCTCTGTTCCGCTAGCTGAATCCTTGTGGCCTAAACTATGGCACTCTGTCTCACGTAACAAGGTGTCTCCAGTGCTTTCCCAGACCAAATATTGGCTATTACACAAGGCCTTTTGGACGCCTGCACGTTTATTTTCCTTGAACATACGAGATGACGCACTGTGTTGGAATTGCAAACATGAAACGGGGGACTTAGCTCATCTTATTTTACATTGCTCGGAAGTGGAGTCCTTTTGGGATAAGGTCTTTGCATTTTTGTCCAAATTATTTAATTGTACATTGTCTAAAGAATTCTCCACCCTGACTATGGCATCTCTGAGGGTTGACCTGGACTCTGATGGCGACAAAGCTCTCCTGGACCTCTTGTTGACGGCAGCAGTGAAAATGGTTCTTGCTAATTGGAAGGACACAAGTAAGGCCTCTTACAAAGGATGGATAAATTGGGTTACTCACCTGAGAGGTGCGGACAATGTGGCCTTGCAAAATTCTCCTTGGAGACCCCCTTCTAGGCCAATGTGGTCCACTCTGGACAATTACTTTGACTCTCACAAACCCCCGTGAGATTACTTGCAATCCTATTGTATACCCTCGTTGTATTCTATAATGGTGAGTTATGTGTGGTTTCCCTTGTCTGTACAGGGTACATATGCCATAGCTGGATTATCCTGATGTCAAGAACTTCAAGGAGGTTTATTATGTATGAACTCTTGCTTCTCCTCTGCTCATATTTTCTTTTCTTCCTTTTTATTCTTTCCTTTCTTCAAGCTGTTTTCTCTTTCTACAGGAACGATTGTTAGAGGTATCTCTCAGTTTAAAATTTTGTGCAGTCAATGTATTTTTGCTACTCCAATGTCGACCTTTTGGGATATGCACACCATGTCCTTATCTTAACAATGTTACACACCCATGGGTTGGTTCCTGATTTTCTCTTTATTTCAAAATCAATAAAGCATTTGAAATTAAAAAAATATCTACAGCTCTTCACAAACACTGGAACGGGCAGGTGCAATCTGGTGTTTCTCACACTCCTCGTGCAACCAAAGGCAAGCTGCGCTGGTTACCGCGGTAACGTGACGTAGCACAGCAGTGCGCGTGACGCGTGTAAGATTATAGGAAAAGCCCAGGGCCACGGAAAATTACTGTTTTAAAAAAAAAAAAGGAGTAGGTTAAGCCAAGAAGTAGCATGAAACTTAATCAAGCCACATTTCAGAACAGCTTTCTGGCTACGCCATGCACTCTCTGACCCACGTCTGCCTACAGTTTGCTTGCACTTTTCGCAGCCACACCATTAACAGGTATAACTTTGAAAGGAAGAGCGGAACTTCAAGTTGGAAGGAAGGAAGGAATTTCAAAACGTACTCACCAGCAGCCTCTCCAGTAGCTTGCCGCGAAAGTTAAAGCGACGCGGGAGCGAGCAGAGGGCACAGAGATAAGGTTTCAAACGAGCGAGACTCGCACAGCGTTTCCCTTGCGGGAGCGAGCAGGGGCACCATCTGTTTTCAAGATAATTACAAACAGATGGTGCCAAAGCTCGCTCCCGCAAGGGAAACGCCAAACGTGCACGCGTTGCAATAGAAAGCAATGCAAAACATGCACGCTTTTTGCCAAAATGCTGATCGACATGCGCGCTGCGTAGGCGAGACCTAAAAATAAGGCAAAAGGGCTACTCCTGAATAACCAGCTTCAACAATTGACCTGAAGACAACATAACTAACTTTTATGTCTTACAGACAACAGGGGTATCTCATTCATTGATGCAATTTTTATTTAAGTTACATGTTCCACATGTTTGGTTTGCTCTTTCTGTAACTGTGCTGGTGAACTACAAATGTTAATTATGATAGCTTTTTACTGACCAATCTTATCCTCTTTCTGTTGTACAGCACTCTGATACCCTTACAGGTCATGTTTGCGCTATATAAAACCTTTCAAATAAATAATGGTAACAAGCCTGACCAGCATATTAGCAAGGGGGCACTCTCAGGGGAAAGAATGCTGCTGAGTCTGCCAGTCTATAAAGGGTGAAGTGCTGCGGGCACTTCTCGAAGCAGGTCGGACTACTAATAAATATCCCTAACCCACAGTTCTCCAGCTGTCTACAATGAGAGCCGGCCATGTCCTGCCGGCCCTATACCAAGCAGAAGGGACGTTATATCTACGCTGATGATCCCCATAGACAGCCTTTAACAAACCCAAAATACGTCACCAAAAATGCAGGTGAGAGCAAGCAGTCCTTAAGTTCGTTGCCACGACAAATATATGTTGACAGACATGCAATGAATTTATGTTCCTCTGCACATAAGGATTCTAACTTGACATTTCGACAGGCTCGACACCATCAGCCCCATGATTTAACTTGCTAAAGAAGGACTTCATTTTTGACATCTGTTCCAAAACTTGATAGAAAGTCTCACAAAGATACTGATTCACTAATCAATTAGGTTAAAAATTGACTTAGATATAGGAGGGGTTGCCTATCCATTATTGGGTCCGATATCGAGCATCAGAGAGACTGAGTTGTGATTCAACATCTACACTGGATTTTATTAAGGTAACATTTGTTGACAAGCAACTGGTGGAAGAGCTTATTAAATTTGGACTTCGTGCTTGCTAAACTAAAGCTGCCCACCTGTTGTGAGTCAAAATCAAGCTAGCTCCGCCTGCCAATCGATTGTTGCTAAAAACAAATCCAAAGGTGCAATCAGATCACACTCATTTTACAACAGAGCCTTAAAAACTCAAACCAAGTCTGTCAGTGAAGGGGTCTCCAAACTTAATTAAATAGATTGACTGCATTATGAACAACTAAACAGGGATGAACAAGGGCTTGTGCTAGCCGATGGCAGCTCAGAGATGGTCTCTTCAGTAAATTCTGCACCTACTGATCTTGTAGAGATGACCCATTCTGAAACAACAACAACAAGACCTTGTGTATGCACTCATAGAGAACGAAGAATTCAACCTCCTATCCAACAGACACCAGTGCTCAGAACTGACCTCTCCTTGATCTCGTGGAATGTAGCCGGGATAAAGCCAAATTGGATGACCAAGACTGGATAGACGTTGTGGGGAAGCATGATGTATGGGCTGACAAGAAGGTATTCCTGGATGGATTCACTGCCTACAGTGTTGAAGCAATCCCCCCAGCATGCATTTGATATTGCTGAATGTTTATGCACGATCAATGCCCACCAACTGTGATTCACCAGTTTGAACTATGTTAGATGGGTTGATTGAATTATACCAACAGGAAGCTGAAATTATTGTTGTAGGTGATTTTAATACTTCTTTTGAGCACTCATCATCAATTAGTTTGGTAACTGAAGAAGAGAACGAATACTGGGGATCCCTAATTTGATAGGTAGCCCACAGCGCAATTTTAGAAACACTCCCAATACAAGTGGCCTTAATAGCAGTGGGCGGGAGTCTGAGGGCATGTAATGGGCGAACTCCCTCTGATACAAATAGGGCAGTTACATTCAGGAGAGGTGGACAGAGCAGTACCATCGATTATGTCCTACTGACGTAAAGTTATGGTCATTATTAAGGGACGTGAAGGTTGACAACCGTGATGATAGTGAGCACTATCCCCTCACTACCGTTTTATTAGGGGCAGAGTTTAATAGATCACCTACATTTAATCTTGCGATGGCCCATTAAAGATAATAACTGTCGAAGGATCTCCTGGCCTAGCATAATGTCAGATCAAAGAACACATGCAGAAATGTATCATCTGTTCTTACATTTTATGTCTGGCGTCAACATTGATAGTGTGGATCCTCATACCATCTTAAATAATCATCAAATTTTTTTTTGTAGACTAAAAGCCTTCTTCTATAGGGAACACAAGAACAAGTCCAAGTGTCCTAGGAAAGATCCTAAGTGGTTCTCTCAGGAACACAAGCAGGCCAAGAGGATATTGAACGCAGCAGTCAGGGGTTGTCATCGTGATGAAATTGTGACTGCCCGTCATAGGTACAAGCTAACGTTAGATAAAGCCAAGAAAAAATGGGAAGGATAACAACTGACAAGACCTGCTGCAGGCTCTCAAAGTCAGAGATAACCGTACATTTTGGCCAATTATTACACACGGGAATAGAGTCCAAGGTGATATCATATTTCGCCTGATAAATGGGAGGAACATTTTCCTGTACTTTACTCAAAAGTCAGGCATGAGGAACCTACCTTAACTTATAATAAGGAGAATTTCAGCTATGACGGGGTTGAACAAGATCACAAACCTTGCACTAAGATCTCTTTTAGTTTGGCGGAGACCCTCTTGGCTATTAACAGCTTAAAATCCCAAAAGGCACCTGGGCCAGATTGCATACCAGGAGACCTTTATAAGTCTGAACCCGCGCTTTGGGCTTGGTATGTTAATCTGTTGTCAAATGCAATCATAGCTGGGGGGATCCCGGATAGCTGGAGAGGGGCAGAAATAATTCCTGTATTTACAAAGGGGAACGTAGGCTGCCCAGTTAAGTATAGGCCTATCAGCTTAATAGACATTTTACAAAATGTCTTTGCTAAACAGGTTTTAATGAAGTTACAAGAATGGATTGAAGACGAGCAGATTCTGTCGCCCCAGTAGGCGCGATTCGTTGTTAAAACCCGCACTTTAGATCAGGTGTTTAAGCTTGCCCTCCTATACTGGAAGCAGAAGCACTATGTAGCTTTTGTTGATCTCCAAGCAGCGTTTGATTTGATCCCTCGCGATAAGTTGTGGAATGTTTTAATTAATATCGGTGCACCCAGGGATCTTAGCAATATTATCATCAAGCTACACGAAGGAAACTATGCTCAGGTTAGATGGGGAGAGAAGAAGGAATTAACTAATCATATCCCTATACTACGTGGAATACGGCAAGGGTGCATGCTCGCTCCCAAGTTGTTTACCTTGCATATAAATAATGTCGTTGAGGAGTTACAGCAATGCGTGAACGATTCCCCCTCCTTGAAAGGAGTTAAAATCCCAATTTCCTTTTCGCCGAAAATTCGCTGCTCATGTCCAAAACCCCTATGGGCCTCCAAATCTTGTTAGACAAATTTATGGTTTTTTGTGAGGCAAGGGGCCTAGAGCGGAACTGTTCTAAAACCAAATACATGGGCTTTGGTCCAAGATCCTCAAGATGTAGTAGTATTAAAGCAGGCCCTGAAACACTTGGCAGGGCTTATAGCTTTGACTATTTGGGGGTCACACTTTGCAACAAGTTAAAGTGGGAAGATCAGATAAATAAAGCCCTACTCGTTCTTTCGCATCGATCAAAAGCAATTCTAAGATTCCATAAAGCCACTTATACACAATCAATTTCCCCAGCCTTAGAGGCCTATTGTGCAACGGCCTCGAGTGCTGCATTTTACGGTGCAGAAATTTGGGGATATACAGATACACAGAAACTGGAAGTAACAGAAAATACTTTTATAAGGGCTCTGGCAGCTGTACCAACTAGCACACCTCTCATGCCACTTCGTTATGACCTAGGCATGAATGGTGTTTCCGATTTGGCACAGCTGAGACCATTATTATTCTGGGTACGTATTTGGTCGACACCGGAATTACATGATTACAGGGACTGCTTAAACGACTCAAGAAAGGATCATGCCTTAAAGGTCCCCTGGTTAAGATTTATAAAAACAGTTGGTGCAAGAAGCTGAAGCTACTAAAATTCTGGGAATCTCCCGATGAAATTTGTAAGGTGGATGGCAAGGCTCTAAAGGCCGCTCATTGGCTGTTAGTGCATGTGTCACAAACTAAGAAAGCCAAACTGGGCCATTTGACAGAGGTTCCTGGTGTTCAAACCGGCCCCTTCTTTTGAGTATTTTTTAGATTTTGTAACCCCTTCGCTTTATCTTGGGTTTGATATGGCTGCTTGCCTTTGAGAGAGTTCTGCAGCAGCTGGAGTAACAATCGGGCTTCTAGAATATGCCCAGCTTGTGAATTAAATTCGGAGTCACTATATCATGTTTTAGTCGTATGCCCCGGCTATCGGGACCTACGTCGTAAGTGGCTCCGACCAATTTGCTTGAACTTGGGGATTACACATTATTGGCAGGCTCAGCGCTTGCTGAGAGTAGATACTTCGGAGACTATTGTATTCTCAGTTAGCCGCTTCCTCCTTAATGTTTGGTTGAAGCGGGATAAGTACATGAAACTAAATCCTTAAATGAGTTTTATCTAGGTAACTGTTACTGTTAGCAAGAGTTATTAGTCATGAATAGGAGAATGGAGGGGCCAAAATCATTTGATTTTTAGGTCGATCTTAATACTTTTACTGGATTTTTAATTGATTGAGTGCACCTTGTTATATGTAATTGCTGCTAATTGTTTCTTTTTTAAAACTTCTTTTTATTCCAGTTAAACTTTTTAAAAAGTATGTTGTATTTTTGTATACTTTGCTGGTATGTTTTTACCAAATAAATATTGTGAATTTGAACTAGCGACGTGATCTTTGCGTTCGTTGAATGCACCTGCTGCTCAGGGGCAGAGGATATAGGGGAGGGGCTTAGAGTCAAACGCGTTCTCTGTAACTGCCCAAAGGCACCGACCAGCATTTTATCCTACTGTGAGCTGCAATAAGCAGAGCTCAGTGTGTCATGATGCACACACCTTAGAGCCGTGTTTTACATGCCATATCCTCCTGAGAAAACCACTTTCCAGGATCGAAGGCTCTTTCAAAGGAAAACCAGCCCTGATCTGGATGAGCATCCAGGAGACAGGGTGAGTTGAGTTCCCAGGCTTGGAAATTCAGTTTCAGTGCAGGTTGGCTTCAGAGGAGTTCTCAGCACAGGGTTTAATGCAGTGTGTGTGCACACATCACAGGTTACAGTAAGAGACAGATGATACTTAGCTATGCAGAACATTTCTTTGGCCTCTACTTCGAGACTCAGATGGCCATAACCCCCTCCCCCACCCCCAAAAGTCTCAAACGTCTTTATCATATGAAATCTCTTTGTTGACCTCATGACTACACTTTCACAAGTGCTTTATTAACTTTCTTGCTTTCTCAAATATCCTAGGAAATGCACCATTTGCCCACTCTTTTTTCAAAATTTAAGCCACCGGGCACCCATCCTGTATTTCCCCCCCATCACCGTTTTCAAATGTCACCAGCCGCCACTGTTCACCTGCTCCTTCTGTTGTTCTTTCAGAGTACAAGCCCAGTTTTAACCCCTTTGGTGCTTGCGTCGGCCAATGGCCGACGCAAGCACTACCTCCCTGGTGCGGCGCACGTCCATTGGCCGTCACCAGGGAGGGCCCCCTTTAAACCTCCGGTGCATCGCACCGGAGATTGTTTGTTTTTTTATTCCCCCTGGGGGAGACGTGGAAGGCTTTCCGCATCTCCACCCGCCCCCTCTCCCGCCCATCTGTGACGTCAGCGCGCCGCGCGCTCGGACGTCACTGATTTCCCCACCGGAGCCGAGGACAGCAGCAGGTAAGGCCGCGCTCGACTCTGATCGGGAAATCCGGCCGAAAACGGCCTCCCCAGCTTTCAGGGAGGCCTCGTTTGAAAGGGGAGAGTCTCCCCTTTCAAACGAGGCCTTCCTGAAAGGGTTTCCTGGCAGTGGATCGCGGCAGCGCTGCGATCCACGGCCAGGAAACCCCACTAGACACCAGGGATGTCTTTGGGGGGGTCGGCCCCCCCCTGGGGGCATATTTTGTTATTGTTGAATGTTGGCTTTCCTTGGGGGGCGCGATCGCCCCCCCAAAAATGAAAAAAAAAAAAAGAAATAAAAAAAAAAAAATGGCTGCGATATTGGCAGGGGGTCGGTCCTCCTGCTCAGTGGCCGACCCCCTGTGGGGGCATATTTTTTTTTTAAACATGTTGGCTTTCCTTGGGGGGCACGATCGCCCCCCAAAAATGCTAAAAATATATAAAAAATGAGCAATGGTGGCAATATTGGCAGGGGGTCGGTCCTCCTGCTCAGTGGCCGACCCCCTGTGAGGGCAATTTTTTTTTATAGCGATGTGCTTTCCGTGGGTGCCACAATCGGTCCCCAGGGAAGCCATAGCTATAAAAAAAAGTAGAGAAAGAGAGAGATCTTTCTATATATATATATATATATGTAGAGAGAGAGAGTCTCTTTCTCTCTGTAGATGATATATGTATATATATGTATCTATATACATATGTATGTGTATATAGATACATATATATACATAAGTCTAAAGAGTGAATGATATATATATGTATCTATATACATATATATGTATAGATATATGTATATACTGATAACTTTTTCTGCAGTCACAGAAAATAACTCGGACGCTCCTGGAAGTTGCAAATAAGATTTAATGGATGGCTCAAAACAACGCGTTTCAGCTTTCGCCTTGATCACGTTTCAAGAGGGCATTGTCACAGCAACCATTATAAATAAAGTGTGAACATAAAAGAGGGACACATGTGAACACAAACCAGTACAAAAATGGCGGCCATCTTGGCACGTTGTTATATATTACAAAACCTATTGCTCTTAATGCTGTGAGGGTGACAGAAACCAATCAAAGGTACAATAAAGCTCCGTGGCCTTATAGATTGTAGGAGTACCTTGCAGACATGGCCAGTAAAACATAGTTGTACAGCAACCAAGAATGGCAATGTCAAAACCAAAACCAAAATAAAGAATAAAATAAAACATAATTCAATATTGCCCAAACCCTCGCCAAATGCCAAGAGTAGCACATACTGTTCCATTAATACACATGTCAGTGAAAGCCACTCAGTTCATATTTTATCATACGGTTACTAAAGCATGTAAAACACATACAAATAATAATAGTGCCCAAGTGGGCAAATGTACGTGCCAGTCCATAAATATACAAAAGAATATTATGTTGCATATACAAAAGGAAGTTTACCATACCACCATCGTGCCCCAGTGGGCTAACAGTTCTAACATAAGGAACTGCAACAGCATTATTCAATCGACTGTCTGGTTTCAGTGCACACTGCCCGAAACCTACAGATAAAAAGATGTGAAAAAAGTGTAAATAAAATAAAAAAGAGCAAGGAAACGAATTAATCACAACCAAATAACAGATTATGTCTGTAAATGAATGGCCAATTCTTCACTGGAGTTTAAACCTTTCGGTATCATGGTCTCCAATTCAATGATATACCTCGACTCCAGTTGTCGCAGTGAGAGTTCTCGGTTACCCCCTCTCACGTTGTTATACACAGTGTCTAGTACCACCATTCTAAGTAACCTCTCATTCTGGAAATGGTGGTAAAAAAAATGGCGTGCAACTGGATACTGTCTGTTATTATGACAAATTGCACGCAAATGCTCAAGAACTCTTTTTTTGGCACAATGAATCGTGCTGCCTATGTAGGCCTTTTCGCACGGACAAATCAGGGCATATACACAGTACATTGTATTGCAGGTGACAACTTTCTTGATTTGTACCTCTCGGTTGTAGCTGACTATAGAAAAGCTAGAACAGTCCACGCTGTTACTGCAAGCTTTGCAGTTTTTGCAACGGCGAAAGCCAGGATTCCTGACTTCACCCGCCCTAGGTACACTAGTTACCACATTGGGGCTAAGGTTGTCCCTGAGAGTACGACTTTTCCTAAACGTCACCTGTGGATAATCAGCAAGGGATTTCTTGAGATTGTCATCAGTCAAAAGTACGTGCCAGTGTTTCTTCAGAATCTGGCGTACATCTTGGGCTTGTCCCGAGTAAGTCGTGATGAACCGCAGAGTCTCCGGTTCATCAGGCTTACTCGAGGGGTGTAGTAACTGATTACGAGTAACAGCATCTACTCTTTTGCTTGCTTCTGATATCGTTTTGTCATTGTACCCTCTCTCTCTGAAGCGTTGGCACATGGTTGCTTTCTCGATTTGGTAACTCGCATCGGTGCTACAATTGCGTTTGGCACGCAGCAGCTCCCCATACGGGATGCTGTAAACCAAATTGCGGGGATGAGAACTGGAAGCGTTCAAGATGCTATTTCCCGCAGTCTGTTTATGAAAAAGTTTGGATTGTACCGTGTGGCCCTTAATTTCCACAAGTACATCTAAAAACTCGATCGTGGTCTTGCTCATGTGTTCTGTAAAAATGAGATTGTACACATTATCATTCCGTTTATAACAAACGCAACAGCAGATTCCATCTTTCCGTTCCAAATAAAGAAGATGTCATCGATGTACCGCAGCCACAGGACACAGGACTCAAATTCAGCCAACTTGAAGGTCACCTGCTCCTCCCACCATCCCATGAATAGATTGGCATAGTTGGGGGCGAAGCAGGTGCCCATGGCTGTGCCCTGTGACTGCCGGAAGATGACATCATCGAACAGAAAAAAATTGTTTTTTAAACAAAATTCCGTCATTTCCAAAATCATTTCAGAATGATGGAAAAAGGAAATGGACCGTGATTTCAGAAAGTGTCTGATTGCCAATAAACCCTGGTGGTGTTCAATACTGGTATAAAGACTGGTCACATCAAGGGTGACCAATATAAAGCTGTCTTCCCAGTAGATGCCATCAATGGCAGTTAGAAAATGGGTAGTATCCCTGAGATATGACGGCAAATCAGTAACAAATGGTCTCAAATAGTGATCGATGAACCTGGAAGTGCTCTCCAACAGTGATCCCATCGAGGAAACAATTGGTCTCCCCGGGGGATTGGTTGGATCTTTATGCAGTTTGGGGAGTAAGTATAGAATAGGGATCCTAGGGTGGGGGCACCTCAAATAATTATAATCCTCCCACTCTAGTAATCCCTTCTCTCTCCACACCTTCAGTTTCTCACCATATTCCAAGTTAGACTTGGCTATTTCCTTTTTGTCAGAAATGCAGTAGCAGCTTGTGTCAGCAAGCTGTCGCTACCCCTCTGCCAAATACTTCATACAGTCCAGAATCACCACGTTACCACCTTTATCTGATTGTCTGATAACGATGGAACTGTCACATTTAAGATTTTCTAATGCTTGGATCTGTTCGGGATTCAAATTTCTCTTGAAAAAGCGAACTTTCTTGTGTCTGATTTTCTTAAGGTCCGTCAGGGCACCCTTTTCAAAGACTTCTATGGCATCACACTGTATGTTCGGTAAAAACACTGACTTATGTTTAAATTTGCTACCCGGGTTCATATCAAGATCAATATCCAAATTTTCCAAATTAATATTCAAATCATCACCACAAGGTACATTGTCATGCAAAGACGTCATAGTATGCAATAGCTCAATGTCATCGATGTTAAGATTACTACATGGGTCACCACCGACCGGTATGGCTGGTCTCTTGTGTTGCGTTTCAAACCACTTTTTAAGTTTTAATTTACGTGAAAAGTAGAACAGGTCAATTCTAGTTTGTACGAAACTAAAATTACTAGAGGGACAAAAAGACAAACCTAGTCCAAGAAGTTCTTTCTCAGTAGAGGAAAGAACACGATCTGACAGATTTACAATAGTCATTGTTGAGCTTTTTTGCCCCTTGTAACCATTCCCACAGGGGTGACTGTGTCGTTTTTTTCTCCTTTCTTTTGCCTGCTTGTTCCTCTTGTTTTTCCTCTGCCGCCTCGCCCTTTGCCCCTCTGAGTGTTTGGTGCTTGCGAATATTCTGTCCTGCCCTGATTCATCATTTGAAACTGATATAAAAAATTAATCGGTTTCTTTAGAAGCATTTGCGTAGTCGCTGAGGTAGAAGTAGAACCAGACCCAGATGCGTCCGAGAGGCTTCCATCAGACACATCACTTTCACTAACTTCCCACTGACTGGGCACCACTACAATCTTTGCTGGTGCATTTCCTTCTTTGTCAAAGAGGTGGTCATATTTTTTGTGGAAAGTCAGCATGCGGCCAGACTGATAGTCTTTGAAGTCACTCAGAAATTTTCGTTGTTTTTTTGCTGTGATCTCCTCTTCCACTTTACCCATACGGATCATCAGATTTTTCATAAATTCCTCAAGGGACTCCTTGGACACTAGTTTCTCTAATTCAGCCACCAATGTATCGATTTCCACCAGTAATTTGCTCTGATCCTTGAGAGCATATTTCACCAAAATACGCATCATGGTCATAGAGCAGGCAGCTGAATTACCTGACCACTCCTCCAACATCTCCGGATCAGGATCCTCGTATGTGGGAATAGTGAAAATTGGTAAGCCTCTCGGCACACGCCCCACGTCTATGTACCTCTGTAAGGACTCAGCTTCCCACCACTTGGACAGTTCTTTTCTGTGTGCTTTCTCTAATTGGCTAAATAAAGATTGCGCTTTGATTTCATCTGAAATATTGTGACACGGAGTAGAAACATTTCCACTGGTTTCTACCTGCGCAAAAAATAGCTTGTTGGCTGTTTCCTTTCTCTTGGCCTCCAAAACAGCAGCCATACTACATACGTATCACTCTGCCCCTTCCAAGTGCCAGCTAGTAGATTCGTAGATCAACCAGTCGGCTCCCAGCCCTTGAGACTGCAAAGAACAATGCAACAGTATGGCAAAACAAGAAGCGGAGTCGCACTCACCCTTGTGCCGGATCGTTACCGCGCCCTCCGGCGCCGAACAAAGCAGCTCAAAAACGGCACTCAGCCGCTCCCGTCTTGTCACGTCGTCTCAACAGATCGCGGTGGCCAGCCGACACTTTTCTGCTGCGTTTTCGATTTTCATCCGCGGTCACTTCTTGTTGGTTGAATCCCCGGACCAGGGGATCCACGTAGTGCTGGCGGCAAGTCTCAAAGGGGTCAGTCTCCAAACCAAGTTAAAGCAGCTCACGAGCCCGGTAGAAGAAGGAGACTGTCAGGACGGGCAGTCCAAGTGTTGGCTTTCCTTGGGGGGCGCGATCGCCCCCCAAAAATGAAAAAAAAAAAAGACATTTAAAAAAAAAAAAAAAATGGCGGCGATATTGGCAGGGGGTCGGTCCTCCTGCTCAGTGGCCGACCCCCTGTGGGGGCATATTTTTTTTTTAAACATGTTGGCTTTCCTTGGGGGGCACGATCGCCCCCCAGAAATGCTAAAAATATATAAAAAATGAGCAATGGTGGCAATATTGGCAGGGGGTCGGTCCTCCTGCTCAGTGGCCGACCCCCTGTGAGGGCAATTTTTTTTTTATAGCTATGTGCTTTCCGTGGGGGCCACAATCGGCCCCCAGGGAAGCCATAGCTATAAAAAAAATTAGAGAAAGAGAGAGATCTTTCTCTCTCTCTCTCTATATATATATATATATATATATATATATATAGAGTCTCTTTCTCTCTGTAGATGATATATGTATATATATGTATCTATATACATATGTATGTGTATATAGATACATATATACATATATACATAAGTCTAAAGAGTGAATGATATATATATCTATATATATGTATATAGATACATATATATAAATATATGTAGAGATAAAACCTATGTATATATATATGTGTATATATATATATATATGTGTCCGTGTGTGTGTGTGTATATATATATATCCTCTCGCACTGCTTCAATGCTTTCACCATTCCTGGAAACGGAAAGCAGACATGGACCACGTTTCTGTGCAAGAGATGTTTATTTTCAGTCGGCCATGACGCGTTTCGGTCCCTCCTGGACCTTGATCACATGACAACGCTCATTATCATTTTCTCCCCTTTTAAAGTGACAGTGATTAGTGCAAAGTTCCAGTGATTTCACCATGGACATGGAAGACATACTGCGGTTTTATGGTATTACAAATTTGATACATTTCCGTTTTTTCTTTTTTCTCTCTCCCCCACAATTAATATACTTATTTTATGTACTTACAATATTATATTACACTATCGCAAATTGCCTTTGATCGTGGGTGCGAATAAACATAACCATAAATAAACATATAGTGAGTACCATAACAACTTATTTCCATACATTTATAATATATGATAATAAATAAGGGCTAAAATGTCTTTTTAATCAATTAATAATTAAAATTGTTTCGGTCAGTCCTATGTTAAAAACGGAATGTAAAAAATATAGTCAAAAACCCCATAGAGACCATTTTTTATCATATTTGCTTAAATGCAATTTGTATCATTATGATTCATGTTTCAACTTAGTTTGTCTGAGATTTTCCTCATCCTGTCCTGTGCTATCTACTAACTATCATTAAAAGAATATATGTATAGAAATGGAGTGTAAAGTGCCTGTGCATAATGTGTTCCACTTCCTTAACACTACGGATATGGACCTTAAAAGTGACCTTCTAAAAGGTTAATATAACCCTAAATGTGCAAATAGCAAATAATTAAAAAACCTTTATTTTTATGGTTAAGGTCAGGTGGCAGCCTCAGTATCTTTTCATTTATACTTTCCGTTGGTGTTGGATATCCTCCCTTTTTAACCCCCTTAGAAATAGGTCGCAGCTCCAATCACTAATAGTATAGATGTTCATAGGTTCAGACCCCTGTTAAAATCATGAGCTAAAAGTGATTTAAAACTGATGTAGCTTTGGAATCTTAAAAACCCCACATTGCTGACTTATAAAAGGGATTCCTATATACATGTGTAAAGATCTTCTGTAGTGTTAAGGCCTCCCGGGAATTTACTGTCGAGATTTAGAATATATCTAGTTTCTAGTTTTCGCAGTATTCCTTCTCTATCACCTCCTCTTCTGTTTTTTGGTACCGAGTCTATGAGGTAATATAGGAGATGTTTTGGGTCATTATTGTGGGTTTCCTGAAAATGTCTGGCTACAGGGTAGGTTGGATCTTGGTTTGTTATTGCCCTTAGATGTTGTAAAATTCTTTTATTTGCAGGGAGTTTTGTACTCCCTACATATCTTAGGTTGCATGGGCATTCTAAGATATATATGGCGTAATCTGTTTTACAATGCAGCGCACGTGTGATCTCTACCTCCTTATCACAGAATGGGGTTTTATATGTTTTTTTGTTTATGCCGTGCTTGCAGGCCTTACAGTTTGAACATTTTGTGAACCCCTTTCGTTGCGTGAGCCAATTTATTGGTTCAACAACCTCCGGACTACTCTTTACTAGACTTCCACTCATGGAAGGAGCCCTTCTGTAGGTTATACCCAGGGATTTATGTAAAGTACTGCCTATAATAGGGTCATTTAGTACTATAGGCCAATTGCGTTGTACAATATTTTTGATGGTTTTATTTTGCATATTGTAAGTTGTAATAAGCCGCAATTGAAAAGATTCTTTTTCCTTTTCTTTCTCTACAGATTTAGGTTTCAACAAGGAATCCCTCTCTATGCTGCTGGTTTTCTTGATAGCTGCGTCTATTGTTCTGCATTTGTATCCCCTAGCTAGAAATCTGTTTTTGCATTCTAGCTGCATTTTTTGTAAATCCTTGGGATTGCTACATATTCTTTTAATTCTCAACATTTCGCCATAGGGGATGCTATTAATCAGCTGTCGTGGGTGAAAACTTGTTGAATGCAAAACTGAATTCCCCGCAGTTTCCTTTCTGAATAATCTTGTTTCCAGTTTATTATGCTTGATAAAAATTTCTACATCAAGGAAACTGTTTGACTGGGTACTAATGGTTGATGTAAAATTTAAGTTAATGTCATTGTCATTAATATTATTTACAAATTCATTTGCTTCTGTTATAGAGCCATCCCAAACAATAAAAATATCATCTATAAATCTAAGAAACATTTTTATATGATTTTCCATAAAATGCCTGTGCGTTACACTGAGGACCAGCTCCTCCCACCACCCCATGTGTAAACAGGCGTAGCTAGGGGAGAAGCTGGCCCCCATTGCAACACCACGCATCTGCTGATAGACACACTTGTCAAATAGAAATACATTATTGTTTAAACAAAATTGGGTCAGATTGCTAAGCATTACACTATGAGTAGACAGTCTTGTTTTTCCTTTTCCCAAAAGTACTCTAATGCCCTTATACCATCTATGTGTCTGATACTGGTATAAAGGGACACTACATCCAGAGACATTAATTTGTGACACTCCTTCCATTCGAAATTTTGCAGTTTTGATAAAAAAATTGCTCGTGTCTCTGATGTACGTTGGCAGGGAATGCACCAATTCTTGTAAAAAGTAATTATATATCGGCTTGCGTTTTCTAACAGGCTGTTCTGTGCCGAGATGATAGGACGGCCCGGGGGATTTTTAGCATCCTTGTGTATTTTTGGTATAAAGTATATATTTGGGATGGTAGGATTTTCCTTTCTTATGAATTTATATTCATCCGCCGTTAAAACACCAGCGCTTTTCCATGCTAGGAGTTTCCCATAAAAGTCATCCTGTATTGATTTTAATGTCCACACATTGCTGATTTTATAACATGATCTGTCATTTAATTGCACTGCTGCTTCTTCCATATATTTCTTTCTGTCCCACAAGACAATATTGCCCCCCTTGTCTGCATTTCTCACAATGATGTTTTTGTTGCTTTGTAGTTTGGTAATTAGTTGTTTATATTGCCTGTCTTTTGAATTCCATTTTTGTTTGGTATGTTGGATCTTGTAATTTAGTTTCTTAATTCCATTAATCACCTGTTCATTAAAGATGTCGATGCTGTCTCTAGGCATTATTGGATTAAATGTTGATTTACTTTTGAATGGTGTGGTTTTTCTTGTGGGTATACCCTCCTCTACTAGTATATTTGCAGCTTGTGTTGTCTCCCTGATTTCTTGGGAATTGTGTTCCATACCAGTGTTATTAGCCCTGGGTGAGATAGATTCCATTTGTAATTCCATTAGCGTATTTAGTAGGGTGGAGTCTCCACTATTTGTTAACCCTTTTGAAGCCTCGGTCTGACCATTTTCCTCCTCCATTTCCTTATCTCTTTCTTTTAGTTTTTCTTTTGATAGGGCATGATGTTTTTTAAGCTTTAATTTTCTTATGAAGCGGTAAACATCCATCCGGGTGTTTGCATAATTGAAGTTAGATTCCGGGCAGAAAGAGAGTCCTAGTGCCAAGATTTGTTGTTCGGCTTTTGTGAGAGTTGTGTCAGTTAGGTTAATTACTGTTTTTGCTTGAGTCTCACTGATGTTTATTTGTGGTTCCACCAGCCTCTCCCGCTCCCTCTCATCTTTCTGTTGTTTGGCCGATCTGTTTGACTTTCTCCTCTGCCTCCGTTTGTGGTTACGCCTCTTCCTCTGGCGTTCTGCTGCATCCTCGGGCGGAGTGTCGCCCTTCTTTCCTCCACTAAAAAATTCATTTCTTCAGCTGGGGAAAGTTTGGTTAATGTTGGTCTTTGGACCATTTGTTGTCCATCCAGCTCCGCTTCACTTTCCATATTTGAGCTCAGGTCTGAATTTGAGGTGTATACATGTTTATCTCTACTGGTAGATGCCTGGGTTCCTGTTTCATTTTGCATTTTCATTTTATTAGATTTCATGGCGTCATATTTTTTTGAAAATGTGAAAATGCGCCCGTTTCATAGTCCACCCTATCTCTATGAAATTTGAATGTCTTACGTTCCTTTATCTTATCTTCCTCTTTCTTTAGTCGTGCTAGCATTTCTTCTCTTAATTTCAGCTCTTCTTCACGTTTATTAAGTTGGGCAATTTCCTCATTCAGTTTTTCTATTTTTCTTGGAGAGCCACCCGGTCTATTTCTGCATATTTCACCAAGATCTCTACCAGTCTTTTGATGATTCCAAATTGCTTTGCGCCCAATCGCTCATCATATTGGGGTTTGGCTGATCATAACTCGGGGCTATTAGTATCCTTAAGCCCCTAGGGATTCTTCCTACGTCTAGGTAGCGCTGCAGGGATTTATGTTCCCACCATTTTCCCTGCTCCGATTTCATCAGCCTTTCTAGTGCTCTTATTTTCTCCTTGATATTACTATTGCTATTGGCTGGATTTGTGGCAATTTCCGGTGTAATTAGGCTGCTTGGGGATTTGTTGGTAAACATTTCTGAGGCTGCCGCCTCCCGGTCCCTGAGCGTAGCCGCCGACATTACAATATTTTTACCGTAATTGCAAGCAGGAGTCGGGTGAATTTGAAATAAATCCCGTCGTCACTGCTACATGCACACCACTATATATATATATATATGCTCCTTGATGCACAGTGAACGGCGCACTCGCGGACGGGTGCTTTACAAACGCGGGGGTGCGCCCGCGATATTTATCCAGGCTCTGTTTCCTTGTTTCCCAAAAGAAAAACAGCACTCGCGGGGCAGTTGCTAGAGTTTATTGACAACGCTTGCGTTGCCAATAAACTCTAGCAACTGCCTCGCGAGTGCTGTTTTTCTTTTGGGAAACAAGGAAACGGAGCTTGGATATGGATATATGGATATATATATATATATATATATATATATATATATATATATATATATATATATATATATATATATATATATATATATCCACAAACAGAGGTTGCCCTCGATGGAAATGCCACACATCAGGGAGTTATCACCATCTTTATTGCAGGTTAGCAGTCACATCACGTTCCCTCCTAAGTTCTTATCACAGGCCAAACGCGTTTCGGGCAGCACTCTGCCCTTGATCACTGGCGACTTAAACAGCAGTCCCGGCAACAATCAGGAAACCATATTTAAACATTAAGACCCGCCCCAGTGGGCGTGCAATCACGATGCCTCATGGTCTTTGAAGTCCCTCGTCGTTTTACCACAGTGGGTGTTGTCGAGTTCTGCAAAAATTAAAAACAGTACTTTACCCAAGTGGGCTACTTGAGGAGGAAAACAATGATTATGTTGCTTATTCCACTTCCCACAGTATAGGACTCCCTGTCCTCTCGACTCCCGACATTTCAAGAATCGCTGGTCCGCTGACATGCGGAGGGGCGTTTCCGCGGCTGGGCTGCCGCTCAAAATATCCATTATTTTGTCCATTATTATATCCATATTGTGGCATTTCCATCGAGGGCAACCTCTGTTTGTGGAGATATATATATATATATATAGCGGCGGTGCAGGGCACGAAATAAAACTTATTGCACCAGAACTTGGGTCCGCATTCGTATGTTACTGTTTGAAAGGAGTATGAGCGGCGAAGCAGGATATATATATATATATATATATATATATATATATATATGAAAGCTCCTCCGTTTCTCCGTTACACAGAACAGAAGCCAGCACTCACGGGGAAATGTTGCAAAAATCTTTATTGCTGTAAGCAACAAACAAACGCGTTTCGGCGTAGCACCTTCGTCGGTGTTACTGACGTACGCGCTGCAGCCAGTTTTAAAAGAGCATTTACAAAGACATAGACAGAGGACTCTCATTACCATTTCACTTTTTAGGCGCCATTTTAGCCTAGTCATTATTCCAATTTTCTGGTTTTATACATGCCAATATACTTTATATTGTCAACATTGTCTAAATCATATTACAGTTCATCTGTTTAAATTTGACAGTTGTTTACCCCTAATCATGCCGTGTTTCGGCTTAATCATCGGTTTCACAAAACAATTTTTTTGGCAATAAATAATTCATTTTCATATGTTATTATTACTTGATAAGAGTCATGATTTTATGCCATATTCTTTACATTTACATCATCCACTTTGTACAGTTTAAACATCATTAAGCCGTTTATCAGCTTTTTTAATAGCCACCATTCAAAGATGCACTGCCAATTCTTCCCCGCTATTCATGCCCTTAGGGAATTTGGTTTGGAGATCGATAATATATCGAGACTCTAATCTCCGCAATTTCTGGATTCTGTTTCCACCTCTTGAATGTGCGGCCACAGAATCCAGACCAAAATATTCCACCAAATCCCTGTTACTATTATGCATGGCTGCGAAGTGTCTGGCAACTGGGTAAGTTTCATCTTTTTTCGTAATGGCCCGCATATGTTCTAAAATGCGGACCTTGACTGCACCGTACATCCAGTACTTTTGACTTTACATAATCTTATTGAGGAAACGCCAACTCAAATTTCTGATAGCACAGATATGTTGCCAACACAGGAAAGACTAGCCATGATGCAAATTAAACAACGTGGAGCGGGCATCAGTCCTTTCAAGCCAAAATCTCGTTTTATCCCGACAATGCCGAAAGATGCTATTGATATTTTTCATGAGGTTGTCATAGAGGAGATTAAAAGCTACATCACCAAACCAAACATAAAGGACGCCAAAAAAGCTACCAAGAAATGCAGTACTCGAAATTAATGAAAAGACTTGGTGACAATCATGAAATAATAATTACCAAATCTGACAAAGGAGGTAATATTGTTATCTGGCCTCAAAAGGAATATAAAACAGAAGCCCGAAAACATCTTGAGGACCATACCTGCTACGAAAAGGTGGATATGAAAAAATATCATACAGCCAAAAACGATTTAAAAATGAGGCTTTTACAATGGAAGAGAGATGGAAGTATATCATCAGAGGAATATAATTTCCTACACGTAGAACATCCTATATTGCCCAGACTGTATTTAATTCCCAAAGTCCACAAGAAGATTGCCCCAGTCCCTGGCAGACCTATCATCTCGGCCATCGGAAGTGTAGGGGAACATGTAACAGAGTATGTGGATTATTTTCTGCAGGATTTGGTAAAACAACTACCTTCTTTTTAAAAGACACCGGTGATTTATTGAATAAGTTAATGGGTATAGAATGGTCTGAGGAGTTGCTGTTTATGACGTTAGACATTGAATCGTTATATACTAGTATAGAACATGCAACGGGCCTAAATGCTATACAACACTTTCTGGATACAAGACCATTGGATTGCTATGTTCATAACAAGATGCTTTTAGATTTAATAACCTGGTGTCTTTTTAACAATTATTTTTGTTTGGCAATGAAGTGTTTGTACAAAAGAGGGGTGTGGCGATGGGGGCCTGCTTCTCCCCCAGTTATGCATGTTTGCATGTTGGCTGGTGGGAGGAGCGGGTCCTGATGCGCACATTCCATTCTGATTACTGTAAGCATGTAGCACAATGGTGGCGTTACATAGATGATGTTTTTATTATTTGGAGAGGGGATGAAACAAGTGCTAAGGATTTCATTAATAGAATCAATGTCAATACTGCCAATTTAAAGTTCACCTCTCAGATTAGTAAACAACAGGTGGAATTTTTAGATGTCAAAATATACATTAAAAATGGGCGTATAGCAACAACTCTTCATAGAAAAGCCACAGCTGGCAATACAATCTTACATGCCAGCAGTGCGCATCCCAAGCATACTATCAAAAGCATCCCTTTAGGAGAATTAATACGCCTCAAGCGAATCTGCAGTACAGATGAGGATTTCACTGTATGCAAACAAGAGGCCTTACAAAGATTTAAAGCTAGGGGCTACAGTGAAACCGATCTGACTGAGGCAGTTCAAAAAGTTAATATGAAATCTAGGAATACACTCTTGTCTCAAGCGAAACATACAGAAAAGATAGATACCTCTATGAATGCACCAAGATTAATCACGGCTTTTAGTAAACAGGAGAGGAGAATCAGGTCAATCATTAGGCGTAACTGGCCTATTATTATGACAGATGGAGTATTGGCTCCAATTTTACCATCACAACCCACGATCACATATAGGAAGGGCCCTTCCATGACTACACATATTGTGAAGACGTTTCCCGAACTAGCGACAGCAAAAAATGGCTACAACCGAAGCAAGGTTTCACTAAGTGCTCTTCCTGTAGAGCATGTAGGTTCGGGATAAATACTACCTCGTATTTAACGCCTTTTAGTCCAGACAAGGTTGTGATTAGGGGAAGTTTTAATTGCAAAACTGAATTTGCGGTTTATGTTCTGACTTGCACCTGTGGTCTCAGATATGTGGGCAGCACCAAGCTACAGGTGCATGTCAGAATATTGCAGCATTTGCGGGCCATTGTCAATAATGATTCTACTTACCCGGTGGCCCGACATTTTAAATCTATACATAACAACGATCTCAATTGTTTGCAGTACTTTGTCGTGGCAGCAATTCCCAAATCCCGGAGGGGAGGCAATAGGGAAAAGATGCTGAGAAAGTTGGAGTCAAAAATGATATTAGAGTTGGATAGTAAAACACCTAATGGTTTGAACAACACAGAAGACCTGTACCATTTCCTGTAAAGTCTTATGATTATTGGACAGTCAAATGAATTTATGAGTTTAGTTATGATCGTTTTACATTGGATTGATTAGAATGCCGCAGGTATTTAGGGTTTTTATTATCTGTGTTAAGTAAGAGTATTACCTTATTACCTAATGGTTATAGTTGTTGTATATTGATTTTAAATATCATTAGCACTAGCACTTTACACAGGGTCTATTTTGGATCTTGTATAGCACTTTATAGTTACACTGGCACTTTTCTTCTGCGATTTTGCACATTTCAGCCTGAATATGAAGTATGGGTATTTTCCAGCATTTAAGCAGGAAGTTGAAAAAGATAGGCACTGTACCAAATATAGTCATGAGCTACTAATTTATAATGTTTACAAACAATTATAGCGATTTTGCACAGACATAGTTTTTTATCATTACTATGATTTTCATGTTTTTAACAAAATGTTAATTATATGTGTTATGAATTTAATATGTAATATTTCAGGTAGATAAGTGAATGAATATTTTTAAATTATTTAATTATTTATTTACTGTGTAAAATTATTACCTTGAATTTTACAGTGCAATTTCTATGTATGTATTTATATTTCATATGCGTGCATTCATGCAGCAATGATTGTGACTCATGCTTGAAAAATAAGGTTCCCATTGATGGCTGTATTATGAAAAAGTTTAGAAAACAGACTTGTCATAAGTTTTACATAAAATTGCCAGGGTGTTTTTTCTATGTTTATTAACCACGTGGTGACAACACTCTGGAGAGTGTGGTGCAGCGGCCAGGGCAGCTGACTTCGGAGCACAGGGCTCACGGTTCGATCCCTGGCTCCGGCGGCAGCTCAGCTCAGCACCATGTGACTCTGGGCAATAGCTCACTTAATTTCCACAACGGCCCCCAGCGCCTTGAGACCCGTAAGGGTGAGTAGTTCGCGCTTTACAAATATGGATTTACATTTACTCTAACACAGCATTGCATTTAAAATGGCGAAGTCAGTTTCCTACTTGA
The DNA here is from genome assembly GCA_963921515.1 of Calotriton arnoldi. NCBI lineage: Eukaryota > Metazoa > Chordata > Amphibia > Caudata > Salamandridae > Calotriton > Calotriton arnoldi. Next base: position 1,371,314 of record CAWUFW010001682.1, read on the forward strand.
CTTGTGAGCAAGGGTACTAGGTATCCGAAACGCGTCAGGTTCGAGGTTGCATTAATAAAGAAACATCTAGCCTCATATTGTTGGGCTCGTGTCTCTGTTCGCCAGTTGCATGGAAGTGCAGAGATTTTGGAGCAATATATATATATATATATATATATATATATATATATATATATATATATATATATTTCAGAAACACAAAGGATGCCGCACTCCAGAGATTGGTTTCAGAGTTGCTTTATTTTCACCACGACTGGTGGTAGTGGTGGTGAAAATAAAGCAACTCTGAAACCGGTCTTGGAGTGCGGCATCCTTTGTGTTTCTGAATTTAAATATCGGGTAAGGATTCTACCCGTTGCTGCCTGCACCAGGTATTGAGCGCGCTGACATTGGGAATTAATTGTTTGATATATATATATATATATATATATATATATATTTACAGAGAGATTTCCCAGTGCTGAAAATATGAGACTGAAAGAACTATATTGAGTCTCTTTGAAGTTGCATGAAAGGCAGTAAAGTGTGGTACTGCTGCAGAGTACAAAAAAATTCCTGCTAGATAGAGATATCTGACTTTTGTCTAGTGGCAGTTTTGACGCCATAAAGGGCATGCTGGAAAGAACAGTTCTGTATTATGTGGATAGCTAGGTGGATTAGTAAAGCCACGCAGTAGAAACACTTTGAAACAGATGAAATGTATGTGAGAGAGGGGCTATGGAGAGATGAGGGGCACGTTTGCAAGGATGGTAGTGAGGGAGTCAAAGGAGGTTATAGTGTGCAATTGTAAAGCACACGTTCACCCGTAGGCATCTTGGCGCCAAAATGATGGTCGCACTGCCTCCCACCAGCGCTAAAAGGCTGCGATGATGGGTATGTGGCAAGGTACAGTAATACTGTCTTTTTTCTCTCTTTCTTAGTCTTTTTGGAGAGCGTACGGATTTCGCAAAGGTAAGGTGACTTCGTCATTATTGACTGTTAAACACTTCACTCACGCACACACCCACCTACACTTTAAAACCAACAACCTATCTGCCTTCTACGTAGGATAGTGTTTTAAAAGGATAGTTTTAGGCACTAGCAGAGATGGCATATCGTTGGATGAATTCTGCCCAGGCCCTAAGTCTGGTTCTGGAGTCCAGCTCTGAGGCAGGATCAGAGACTGAGACAGCAGATACTGAGACAGCATCTGAGGGAGAGGACAATGGAGCCGAATCTGGTAATGATTTTTCAGTCGGCGCAGTTCCATCCGACGACTCATCGTCCAGCGATTCTGAAGGAGACGAAGTCAGTCGTGCTGTCCCTTTGCCATCACAGTCTGTGCAGCAGGACACCAGTAACAGGTTAGAGCAACCCAGAGTGCAGGCACGTGCGGCCGCAAGCACAGACGGAGTGGTGTCTTGGCAGCCTCCCAATTTAGTTCAGCCCCAAATTCCGCCTTTCACTGGTGACGCTGGATGTAAAGTCGATACGGCGAATTTTTTGCCAATTGACTACGTCCATCTCTTTTTGGATGTTGACTTCCTTGACGAAATTGTGCAGCAAACAAATTTGCGTGCCGAACAATTTCTGAGGGAGCAAGGAGGCACTCTTGGGCCTCATTCTAGGGCGCGCAAGTGGACTCCCACTACTTTAGGGGAGTTGAAGATTTTTGGGCCTCACGCTTAAAATGGGGGTAGTGCATAAACCAACCTTGCTATCCTACTGGTCTACTCGCACGGTTTGGTTAACCCCCATCTTCGCACCATACATGAGCAGAGATCGTTTTTGCTATTGCAGCGCATGCTGCATTTCAATGACAATTCTGCTGCATTGCCCTGGGACCATCCAGACCATGACAGGTTGTTCAAAATTCGGCCTGTCGTGGAACATTTGTCTGCCAGGTTTCCAGAGGTTTATACTCCTGGAAAGAATATAGCCATTGATGAGTCCTTGATCTTGTATAAAGGGCGGCTGCTGTTTAGGCAGTACATTTCGAGCAAACGCACTCGCTATGGCATCAAGCTGTACATGCTGTGTGAGAGCTCGACTGGCTATGTGTACAGCTTGAGAGTGTATACAGGGAAGGACACAACTCTTAACCCTGTAGGTTGCCCTCCCACGCTAGGGGTCACAGGAAAGATTGTATGGGAGCTTGTCCAGCCACTTCTTCACAAAGGTTATAACCTTTATGTGGACAATTTCTATACAGGAGTAGAGCTGTTCAGTGAGCTGGCACCGCGGCTTGTGGTACAATTAGTTGTCGCCGCAAAGGATTCCCGCAGGAGCTTGTTTGCAAGAAGCTCCAGAAATCCCAGTCAAGTTCTCAGATAGGCGTGACGTGTACGTGCTCACTACAATTCATGCTGAGAGCACTTCCCCTGTCACGGTTTGGGGTCAGATGGCCGAAGTCCACAAGCCCACCTGTATACTTGATTACAACAAGTACATGGGCGGAGTGGACCAGAACGACCAGGTTCTTCAGCCATACAATGCGAGTCGTAAAACTCGCACTTGGTATAAGAAACTGTTTACGCACCTGATCCAGATGGCAACATACAATGCGTATGTTGTTTATCGTGAGACCACCACAGGAAGACTCATGTCTTTCCTTGACTTTCAGTTGTCTGTGATTGAAAGTCTCACTGCTACAGAAGCAGCAGCCTCCACTTCATGTGTTCTGGAGGACGTGGCAAGGCTGCAGGAGCAACACTTTGCTGATAAAATTCCTGCAACACCCAAAAGGAGCGACCATGTCGTTGTTGTAAAGTGTGCTCGATGCAGGGAAAGAGGCAGGAGACTCGTGTTTACTGTCCCCAGTGCCCAAGTAAGCCTGCCTTCTGTTTTCCTACTTGCTTTATGTTGTATCACACTAAAGCAAAATACTGGGAAATTGACTGAGGTGGAGCTGCCAATAGGTAAACCTTTCAATTGGTGTGAATGGATACCTACTGTCTGTGGGCCACTCCTTCACTACGCAAGCAGCTGCAGGATATTTCTTCCTCTACTTCATGAAATCATGGACTTCTCAACACCTTTATCTGCTTTCAGAACGTGGTAGTTGTTCTGTTCGCCAATTGACAAGTGCATTATAGTCCCCACGCTGCACATACTGGTGGACAGAACATATGCCACGTTGTCATGGAGTACCCGTGTTTCACATTCAACCGTTCTTCGTAGTTTATGATGTTCTCTTTAGGAAGCTTTTGAAAATTTCCAGCATGTTTGCCTTAGTTTCAAAGGTAGATCTGCTTGCTCAGCTCGAGAAATGTTTTTGCGGCATACTCGGGCACCCCCAACTTGCATCCACAAACTGGAAGGAGTTGGATAGAGCATTGTGAGAGCATTGATAGCACGTGACAGAAATGTTCACTCAAGCTTCAAGTAGCTAGAGATGGAAGGCATTAGTATAGGGTCTCTTAACAATTGGACAGGATTAGTCAGGACTCTGAGGACAGACACACGAACGGGTTTAGAACAGCTTACGGTAGGTGCACTTTCCGAGGAATATTGCAAAGGTAGAAGGCAGATAGTAAAGGTAGTATAGATACACGTCCTGACTTCATCTTCACCCATAGATTCAAATCCATTGCTGCCACACTCACACTGAATTTTCTGTAGTACTTATGGGTCAATGCTGCTTGCCATGTTCATCCTCCGTTAGAACTTAGTAGATGGTCAGTTTGCTGTATGATAAGTGCATTACAGTCACTGCACATAACGGTGGATTGGACATATGCTACATTGTCACGGACTACCCGTGTTTCACATTCATCCGTTCTTCATAGTTTGTTATCTTTTGAAAAGTTCCAGCATGTTTGCCTTAGTTTCAAAGGTAGATATGCTCGCTCAGTTTGAGATATGGCCTATAAGGATACTCTGACACCCCCCAACTTGCATCCACAAACTGGAAGGAGTTGGATTTAGCATAGTGAGTGCACCAAAGGCGCATGAAAGACATGTCCTCATGTGGCTGTCTTGGAAGCCAGTAGTAAAGGCTCACTCGGCATGCGTTCAGTAACGTTCAGGAAGAAGGAGGGGGGAGACTTGACAGGTGGTAAAATGTAGTCAAACTCATTATCAATCAATCAATCAATCATAGCATTTGTAGAGCACACTACATACCCGTGAGGGTCTCAAAGCGCTGGGGGGGAGGAGTGCTGCTACTGCTCGAAGAGCCAGGTCTTGAGGAGTCTTCTGAAGGTCAGCAGGTCTTGGGTCTGCCGTAGGTGGATGGGGAGGGTGTTCCAGGTTTTGGCGGCGAGGTGGGAGAAGGATCTGCCGCCGGAGGTCGCTCTTCGGATGCGGGGGATTGTGGCGAGGGCGAGGTCGGCGGAGCGAAGCTGGCGGGCGGGGGTGTAGAGGCTGAGTCGTCTGTTGAGGTACGCAGGTCCGGTGTTGTGGAGTGCCTTGTGTGCGTGGGTGAGGAGCTTGAAGGTTATCCTCTTGTTGACGGGGAGCCAGTGCAGGTCTCTCAGGTGGGGAGTGATGTGGCTGCGGCGAGGGATGTTGAGGATCAGGCGTGCAGAGGCGTTCTGGATGCGTTGCAGCCGCTTCAGGAGTTTGGCAGAGGCTCCAGCGTAGAGGGCCTTTCCGTAGTCCAGCCTGCTGCTGACGAGGGCCTGGGTGACCGTTCTTCTCGTTTCGGTGGGGATCTTGCGGAGCATGCAGAGGGTGTTGAAGCAGGAGGAAGAGACGGCGTTGACCTGCTTAGTCATGGAGAGGGTGGAGTCGAAGATGACCCCTAGGTTGCGTGCGTGGTCGGTGGGTGTTGGAGCTGTTCCCAGTGCGGTTGGCCACCAGGAGTCGTCCCAGGCCGAGGGGGTGGATCCGAGGATGAGGACCTCCATCTTGTCCGAGTTCAGTTTCAGTCGGCTGTTCCTCATCCATTCGGCGACGGCCTTCATTCCTTCGTGGAGGTTGGTTTTGGTGGTGTGGGGGTCCTTGGTGAGGGAGAGAATCAGCTGGGTGTCATCGGCATAAGAGATGATGTTGAGGTCGTGCAGTCGGGAGACGTGGGCGAGTGGTGCCATGTAGATGTTAAACAGCGTTGGGCTGAGGGATGAGCCCTGGGGTACGCCGCAGATGATCTCGGTGGCTTTGGAGCGGAAGGGGGGGAGGCAGACGCTCTGTGTTCTGCCGGAGAGGAAGGAGGTGGTCCAGTCCAGGGCCTTCTCTTGGATCCCGGCGTCGTGGAGGCATGTGCGTAGTGTGTGGTGGCATACCGTGTCGAAGGCGGCTGACAGGTCCAGGAGGATGAGGGACGCGGTCTCTCCGTTGTCTAGCAGGGTCCTGATGTCATCGGTGGCGGCGATGAGGGCAGTTTCGGTGCTGTGGTTGCTGCGAAACCCGGACTGGGACGGGTCCAAGATGCTGTTCTCCTCGAGGTAGCGGGTCAGTTGTTTGTTGACGGTCTTCTCGATGACCTTCGCCGGGAACGGGAGCAGGGAGATGGGCCGGAAGTTCTTGAGGTCCTTGGGGTCCGCCTTGGGTTTCTTGAGTAAGGCGTTGATCTCGGCGTGCTTCCAGCTTTCCGGGAAGGTTGCTGTCTCGAAGGAAATGTTGATGGCTTTCCGGAGATGGGGTGCGATGGCGGTGCTGGCTTTGTTGAAGATGTGGTGTGGGCATGGGTCTGACGGAGATCCGGAGTGGATGGTGTTCATGATCTTGATGGTGTCGTCGTCGTTTATGTTGGTCCAGGAGAGCAGGCGGTTGGTGTGGATGTTGGCCGTGGGGGCGGAGGTCTCAGTGGTTGTCGGGGCGATCGTGGTGTTGAAGCTGTTGTGGATGTCAGCGATCTTGCGATGGAAGGTGGCCAGCGAGTTGCACAGGTCTTGCGAAGGTGGGATGTCGTTGGTGTTGGAGCTGGGGTTGGAGAGTTCCTTCATGATGTTGAAGAGCTCTTTGCTGTTATGTGCGTTGTTGTCTAGGCGGTCTTTGAAGGAGGCCCTTTTGGCGGATCTGATAAGGTGATGGTGTCTGCGGGTGGCGTTCTTGTGGGCTGCGTAGCTGTCCGGTGTTTGTTCACGGTGCCAGTTCTTCTCTAGCTTTCGGCAGGTTTGCTTGGAGGCCCGGAGGTCTTCAGTGAACCAGCTGGCTCTCTTGCTGGTGTGGCTGTTGGAGGGTTTCTTGAGCGGGGCGAGGGTGTTGGCGCAGTCGTCGATCCACTGTCTGAGGTTGCGGGCGGCGGTGTCGGGGTCGGTGGGGTCGGCGGGTGGGCTCCGGGCGAGGGTGGTGGTTAGCTGGTCTTCGGTGACTTTGCTCCAGCATCGGCGAGGTATCTGTTGGGTGCGGTGGTGCGTGGTGGCTTTCTGGAAGGTGAAGTGGATGCAGCGATGGTCGGTCCAGTGGAGTTCGGTGGTGTGGCTGAAGGTGACGTGGGAGCTTGCGGAGAAGATGGGGTCAAGCGTGTGGCCGGCAGAGTGGGTGGGTGTTGTGACGAGTTGTCTGAGTCCGAGGTTGGCGAGGTTGTCGATCAGGGTGGTAGAGTTGGTGTCGTTGTTGTTCTCGAGGTGGAAGTTCAGGTCCCCGAGGAGGATGTAGTCCGTGGAGGCGAGGCGAGGGTGATTGTCTTGTGGCATATGAATGTGATGGGCCCTTGCATGGCGGCGGTATGTTTGTGTGAGTGGAAGTGATTTGGTTGTTTGGGCCCGTGGCTGGCGGTATGGAAGTCTTGTGTGTGGTGTGTGAATGGCGTGTGAATGGACCATAAAGACGTTGGTGCCGTGATGTGGCTTTCTGGCTCACCTTCAGAAGGCTTGGCTTCAATATTTTTATACTTTGATAAGTATTTGTGCTTTGAAGCCAGCGTGTCTGGAGGTGCTAAAACCAACCAGTGTAAGTGGTGGATTAGCTTTATCAAATTAGTGTTAGATTTATATTTGTGGTGGTTTAATGGCCTTTTGTAAGATTTGTTTTTTGTCAAAATGGGTAGCAGGGGACTTTCTGCCCTAGCTCAGTCGTCACTTAGGCAAACCTTCACATTTTTGAGTAGTAGACAAAGGGGGAAGTACAAGGGTGAATGACTTGCGTGGCTCTCACTGCTTTTTTTTTACCCAACATACCCTGCTAGCCTCATATTTAGTTGAAAAAACCTCTTTTTCCACACATTTTTGTGTGGGAAAGTTGTGGGATCACTGGGTTGACACGAATTTCCTACCAACTAGCGTTCCCCCAGGTCTCCCGATAAAAATGGTGCCTCACTCGTGTGGGAGGCTCAAGTACCCGCGACAGGCTAGGGCCCAAAACGTAGTGAGGCGACATCAAAATTGCCTATCACAAAACAACCTGGTTTTGTAAGGGGGGGTGGGTCACCTCGGTTTTTGGCCCCGTGCTCGGCGGTGAGCTAGGGAAACCTACCAAACCCACATATTTCTGAAAACTAGACACCCGGGGGGTTCCAGGGAGGTATGGCTTGCGTGGATCCCCCAACGTTTTCTTACCCAGAATCCCCTGCAAACCTCAAATTTAGCTGAAAAAAAATCACTTTTTCCACACATTTTTGTGTGGGAAAGTTGTGGCATCACTGGGCTGACACGAATTTCCTACCACCCAGCGTTCCCCAAGGTCTCCCGATAAAAATCGTGCCTCACTCGTGTGGGAGGCCCAAGTACCCGCGACAGGCAAGGGCCCAAAACGTATTGAGGCAACATCAAAATTGCCTATCACAAAATGTTTTGGCCCGTTTCCTGTCGCGGGTACTTGGGCCTCCCACACAAGTGAGGCACCATTTTTATCGGGAGACCTGGGGGAACGCTGGGTGGTAGGAAATTCGTGTCAGCCCAGTGATGCCACAACTTTCCCACACAGAAATGTGAGGAAAATGTGGTTTTTTTGACAATTTGTTAGGTTTGCAAGGGATTCTGGGTAACAGAACCTGGTGAGAGCCAGCCAAGTCACCCCATCCTGGATTCCCCATGGTGTCTAGTTTTCAAAAATGTATAGGTTTGCTAGGTTTCCCGAGGTGCCAGAAGAGCTAGGGTTCAAAATCTACAGCTAGGCACTTTGCAAAAAAAGGGTCAGTTTTCACTGCGAAAATGTGGTGTGTCCACGTTGCGTTTTGGGCCGTTTCCTGTCGCGGGTACTTGGGCCTCCCACACAAGTGAGGTACAATTTTTCTCTTAGACTTTGGGGAACGCGGGGTGGGTGGAATTTTGTGGATCCACGCAGATTCCAGAACTTTCCACCACAGAAATGTGAGGAAAATGTGGTTTTTTTGACAATTGTTTAGGTTTGCAAGGGATTCTGGGTAACAGAACCTGGTGAGAGCCAGCCAAGTCACCCCAACCTGGATTCCCCTGGGTGTCTAGTTTTCAAAAATGTATAGGTTTGCTAGGTTTCCCTAGGTGCCAGAAGAGCTCAAAATCTACAGCTAGGCACTTTGCAAAAAAAGGGTCAGTTTACACTGCGAAAATGTGGTGTGTCCACGTTGCGTTTTGGGCTGTTTCCTGTCGCGGGTAGTTGGGCCTCCCACACAAGTGAGGTACCATTTTTCTCGGAAGACTTTGGGGAACGCGGGGTGGGTGGAATTTTGTGGATCCACGCAGATTCCAGAACTTTCCACCACAGAAATGTGAGGAAAATGTGGTTTTTTTGACCATTTTTTAGGTTTGCAAGGGATTCTGGGTAACAGAACCTGGTGAGAGCCAGCCAAGTCACCCCATCCTGGATTCCCCTGGGTGTCTAGTTTTCAAAAATGTATAGGTTTGCTAGGTTTCCCTAGGTGCCAGAAGAGCTAGGGTTCAAAATCTACAGCTAGGCACTTTGCAAACAAGCATTGGCATAGCCAATAGGTCTCGCTTTGGGACCTTATAAGTGTTTAGCCATGCAACACTTGATGTTGTTTAATCAAGGATATTGTGCTGGATAACTAAACACTTATAATGTCCCAAAGGCGAGACCTATCGGCTATGCATTGAGAGGCCTTATAAGTGTTTAGGTAGACCTATTGACTTTGCCAATGTTTCTAAGCTGTGCAGTAGAGAAGTGTGGCTGCTGTGCAGCATGGTGAGAAGTTGTAATTAAAAAGTGTAAGAAGCACTGAGTGATGCTGTTGTGTCGTTGAGTGATGCTGTGCTGGCCCCGAGTTATGCTGTGGTGGCATTGAGTGATGCTGTGCTGGCCCGGAGTGATGCTGTGGTGGTTCTGGGTGATGCTGTGGTGGTACTGACTGATGCTGTAGCGATGCTGATTGATGCTGTGGCGCTGCAGAGTGATGCTGTGATAGCATATAGTGATGCTGTGGTCGTACTGAGTGATGCTGTGGTGTTCCTGAGTGATGCTGTGGTGTTCCTGAGTGATGCTGTGGTGAAGGTGAGTGATGCTGTGGTGAAGGTGAGTGATGCTGTGGTGGCCCTGAGTGATGCTGTGGTGGCGCTGAGTGATGCTGTGGTGGTGCTGAGTGATGCTGTGGTGGTGCTGAGTGATGCTGTGGTGGTGCTGAGTGATGCTGTGGTGGTGCTGAGTGATGCTGTGGTTGTGCTGAGTGATGATGTGGTTGTGCTGAGTGATGCTGTGGTGGCCCTGAGTGATGCTGTGGTGGCCCTGAGTGATGCTGTGGTGGCCCTGAGTGATGCTGTGGTGGTGTTGAGTGACGCTGTGGTGGTGTTGAGTGACGCTGTGGTGGTGTTGAGTGACGCTGTGGTGGTGCTGACTGATGCTGTGGTGGCATTGAGTGATTCTGTGCTGGCCCCGAGTGATGCTGTGGTGGCCCTGAGTGATGCTGTGGTGGTGCTGACTGATGCAGTGTTGATGCTGATTGATGCTGTTGCGCTTTAGAGTGATGCTGTGGTGGTACTGAGTGATGTTGTGGTGTTCCTGAGTGATGCTGTGGTGGTGCTGAGTGTTGTTGTGGTGAAGGTGAGTGATGCTGTGGTGGCCCTGAGTGATGCTGTGGTGGTGCTGAGTAATGATGTGGTGGTGCAGACTGATGCTGTGGTGATGCTGAGCGATGCTGTGCTGGCCCTGAGTGATGCTGTTGTGGTGGTAAGTGACGCTGTGGTGGTGCTGACTGATGCTGTGGTGGTGCTGACTGATGCTGTGGTGGCGCTGAGTGATGCTGTGGTGGCGCTGAGTGATATTGTTGTGTCCCTGAGTGATGCTGTGGTGGTGCTGAGTAATGCTGTGGTGGTGCTGAGTGATGCTGTGGTGGTGCTGAGTGATGCTGTGGTGGTGCTGAGTGATGCTGTGGTGGTGCTGAGTGATGCTATGGTGGTGCTGAGTGATGCTGTGGTGGTGCTGAGTGTTGCTGTGGTGGTGCTGAGTGTTGCTGTGGTGGCGTAGAGCGATGCTGTTGTGGCCCTGAGCGATATTGTTGTGGGCTTAAGTGACGCTGTGTTGGTGCTTAGTGTTGCTGTAGTTGCGCTGAGTGATGTTGTTGTGGCGCTGATTGATGTTGTGGTGCCCCTGAGCAGGGCCGGACTGGGAACCACAACCGGCCCTGGCAAAGTGCTCAGCCGCCCCCCCCCCGCCCCCCGAGCGTATGAGGGTGCCTCCGAGCTCTTTGCCAGGGCCGGTTTTCGGACGATTTTGTTACAGGGCCGATTTTGCAGCTATGCTGCAAAAACGGCCCTGTAATAAAAACGGCCCCCAGGGGCCCAAAACCGGCCCCCACCCGTGCGGCGCACCGGGGGATTGCCCGGTGCCCGCTACGGCCAGTCCGGCCCTGCCCCTGAGTGATGCTGTGGTGGTGCTGAGTGATGCTGTGGTGGTGCTGAGTGATGCTGTGGTGGTGCTGAGTGATGCTGTGGTGGCGCTGAGTGATGCTGTGGTGGCGCTGAGTGATGCTGTGGTGGCGCTGAGTGATGTTGTGGTGGTGCTGAGTGACGCTGTGGTGGCGCTGAGTGATGCTGTGGTAGCGCATAGTGATGCTGTGGTGGTACTGAGTGATACTGTGGTGTTCCTGAGTGATGCTGTGGTGGTGCTGAGTGATGCTGTGATGTTCCTGAGTGATGATTTAATTGTTTCTGAGTGGTGAGTGGTATAGGTGAGGTGCAAAGCAGAAAGAGTTCGCTGGCAGATTGGAGGGCCGTGTAGGGAGTTTGCTGGATTACTGTTGTTGGGAGCGGGGGGCGTACTTGGACCAGGACGGCTGGCGAGTGGCACGCTACTTTAATACAATATGGAGTTTTGTGGAACGTGTGAGTTTGAACTGACTTAGAGTTCATGCGCAAACAGCCTACAGCTCTGAGTTTTGACGCTGTGTTTTCACTCTTCCTCGGGAAAGTACCCCCACCCGCAAATAAATGATTTAAGATCAAAAATGTTGCTTAATATATGACTGCAAGGAAGAAAGCCACATGCTTTAAGACCGCACTTTTATAGCTAACGGTAGAGTAATTCATCACGGGGATGAGGGGCTCTGACGAGACGAATAGGCCTCATCAGCTGTAAGTAACTGGAGGACACAAGCATATGGCACCTCAAAGTCAGAAAGCATGTTGTTTATGGTCAAAAGGCCACCATGCGTTATGAGCACACCAATGACAACTCATGCAAAAAATCATATTTGTTTCTTGGTGTCTGGTTCCCGCGCACATTAGATAATGACATACCAGACAATGACAGAAATATTTTTCCGGCCTCAAGTTATAAAATATTTTGCATCTCAGACGGGCGAAAGTACGAATGGCATATTTATCAATATAAAAAGGTAAGAAAGTGCTAGATAAAGTTGACGGTGGACAGAATTTTTGATTAAATACCCATGCCATGGAATTCTCATAGTGCTCTCCAAGTGCGCTTTACTCTGATGTCAAAAGTTGTGCTCAGCTTTGCGATTGCTAGAGGTATTTCCACTGCTGCTATTTTTCATGTAAATCGCAGGACAGACCACTATTCAAATTATGTAGTAATCACCCCTCCTAGGCGGGGCCATTAGATCTATCAAGCAGAGTGCAGCAGAATTATTTGCTGACATGTAAAGATACTCTAGCGCCTCGATTTCTGAGGATGCTTGTCTGGGCGCTTGCCGGGAGTCGTATGCTCTCAAAAAAGGTACTGAACTGCTCAGATAAACAAACGTGGAAAGATGGGGGAAACGGGGTCTGCAACAAGGAGAAATGCTGGGCGGGAGGGGATTCGAAAAGCAGCACCCTGGAGAAGGGGAGAGGGTGTGGCGTAACGGCCAGAGCAGCCGCCTTTGGATCTGAGGAACTGCTTTGAGTCTCGGTGTCAACTCAACATGCTGTGACTCTGGGCAAATCACATTATCGTGCCTAAAAATCCAAAAATGAATGGCTTGTGTAATGTAATTGAATAGTGTAACTGGTGCTCATGTAAAGCGCGCTAATATCTTCGTGCCGAGTACCCGCTATAAACAACTGCAAAAAAATAAAGTGTTGGTGTGAGTGGGACTATGAGACAGACGTCCCAGTGCTTAATAAGCTTGGGGTTTACCGTACAGATCGAAGTATTCCACAATTAATTTACGGTACTTTGTAGTTGTGGAATAAAATGCAGGCTTGTTTGAAACGTTCGATGTGCCAATTAATACGTGGCGCTGACTGTAGTGAGAAAGTAGAAATGAAACAGTGAAGACGACCCCGTAGCTGCCTCGCTTTTGCTTTCACTGGCGCAGTGAAGGGCGGAGTAGAGCTCTGAAGGACAGAAGGGCAGAGCAGAATCGAGGACTGCTAAATACCAGATGAGCTGCCCCGCACGCAGGTCAAAGGAGCTACTCGGAAATCGTCATTGAAAAGAAATGAGCTGCATCAACGAGGGCAGAGCAGAAGCCGGGGCTGCTGTTTACCACCATGGAAAAAACAGAAGAAGCGTGGTCCAGCAGGAGCCGGGATGACATGAGCTCTGTGGTGGGGGAGGGGCATGCGCTGGTCTGGAGAGCAAGCGAGAGGAAAGCCAGATGGCGGCTGTGCGCGTGCACGCGCGCGTAACAGCAAGCCTTAGGCCACAAGCAAAAGCTTGTAGTCGCATTTCTAAAGCCCCCACTCACTAAATGTCTCGCCAGACCAGCGCATGCGCTGGCTCAGGCGAGACCAAAAAAAGGGTCAGTTTTCACTGCGAAAATGTGGTGTGTCCACGTTGCGTTTTAGGCCGTTTCCTGTCGCGGGTACTTGGGCCTCCCACACAAGTGAGGTACCATTTTTCTCGGAAGACTTTGGGGAACGCGGGGTGGGTGGAATTTTGTGGATCAACGCAGATTCCAGAACTTTCCACCACAGAAATGTGAGGAATATGTGTTTTTTTGGACAATTTTTTAGGTTTGCAAGGGATTCTGGGTAACGGAACCTGGTGAGAGCCAGCCAAGTCACCCCATCCTGGATTCCCCTGGATGTCTAGTTTTAAAAAATGTATAGGTTTGCTAGGTTTCCCTAGGTGCCGGCAGAGCAAGAGTTCAAAATCTACAGCTAGGCACTTTACAAAAAATGGGTCAGTTTTCACTGTAAAAATAAAGTGTGTCCACGTTGCGTTTTGAGCCGTTTCCTGTCGTGGGCACTATGCCTACCCACACAAGTGAGGTACCATTTTTATCGGGAGACTTAGGGTAACACAGAATTGTAGAGCAACTGTTATTACCTATTGACTTTCAATGCATTTCTGCCTTCCAAATGTAAGACAATGTGGAAAAAATAAGTCATTTTGAAAAATGACCTATAATTCTCATGCTAGTATGGGTACTCACAATTTCGAAAATGTGCAAATATCTACTGTTTCTAAACTCTATATTTTGTTCCAATTTCAGAAATACATAGGTGTTTTTCATACAGATTTTTCCATGTATATATTTACCCAAAATAATTGCTATATACCCGGTACATAATTAAAAACCATTGCAAGCCGCTTCTCGGTTGTTGTCTCTGGGTTCGTCGGGTTCTTGGTGAACCTACAAGTCCTATATATCCCCACAACCAGTAAGGTCCCGCGGATGTAACAGTATATTGCTTTCAAACAGCTGTCATAATTTGAAGAAGTTACAGGTGAAAACGTTGACACAAATGTCTGCTTTTTTCAACTAATTTTCAATTTTTTCTATATTTAACTGTTAGTTTCTATAAAGAAACCTTGAAGGATCTACACTAATGACCCCTTGCTGAATTCAGAATTTTGTCTACTTTTCTAAAATGTATAGCTTTCCAGGATCCATTATTGCTTTCATACCCATTTCTACCATTAACTGGAAAGAGTTTGAAAGCACAAAAAATAGCAAAAACGGGCTACGTCCCAGAAAAATGCCAAAACTGTATAAACATTTTTGGTTTTCTGACAAAAGTCTGCTTGTACCTGAAAGCTGGGAAAATGGTGATTTCAGGACCACAACTCCTTTTTTTGATACCATTTGCAGGGAAAAAACCAGACGCTTTCATTTGTAGCCCTTTTTTCCCCAAAAAACAAAATTTACCTGTATTTAGGCTAATTTCTGGATCCCCTCCAGGGGAATCCAGAAACCCTGGGTAGCTTTAGAATCACCATGATGTTGGAAGAAAAGGACGCAAATTTGGTGTGGATACCTTATGTGGTCAAAAAGTTACAGAGGCCTAATCGCGAACTACCCCAAATAGCCAAAAAAGGGCTCAGCACTGGGGGGGAAAAGGCACAGCAGTTAAGGGGTTAAGGCATAAACCCATCTCTTTCTGGCCATGCCTACAGCTCCTAAAGAGCGAAGTAAACTTCTACCGGGGATAATTAAGAGCAACCTTCAGCAAGCACAGATTTTACCACTTTGAGTGATCACAGAACTTGAGAATCACAATTCTTTGATTCACATCTTGCTGCTAAATGGCCATTTCCCTCATCCCACCTCTCGTGCAAATATTTACAAAACAGTGCGTCCATTGTTACGGTGCACATACATTCTCTCCTCTTTCACCAACCAGCGATATCTGGGTCCATGTAATGATTTTGCATGGCAGGGGCGTCAGCGAATCCTCCAATGAAGCAGGCAGATAGAAAAAGTGGAAGAGCCCCAAGACACCTAAGAAAGCAGTGGACAGAAAATTTACAGAGAGCCATTTATTCAGAATAAACCGGCGCCAGCTTCGCTTGGTCGCTGCTGTACACAAACCAGCAACAAACTTTGATTTCAAGATAGAATGAATCATGCACACGATAAGAGAAGCCAATATACAGAAAAGAAAGAAAGAAAAACACCTTCATGGTTATTACACAGCATTTTAAGCCTGTATAACGAGCTGCATCGCTCTGCCTATCCCAGCTGCGCAGCTCCGACAGCAAACCTTACTGCCCAGCACACCACCAGTACCCTTTAACAGCATAAAAACACAGACTGCTGCTCAATTCAGTACTGAACATCTCGGTGTGTGCTGACGAAAATCACTCCGTCCATCCATCGTCATGGCTGGGCTTCAGAGGGTCCATACCTCGCGCCACCGAGAGGGCCACATAATTCACCAAGATTCACATCAACCCCAGTGCCAGCACTAGGCCGGTTGGATCAACTTCTGTCCCCAAAAGCCACGTGTATTCAAACGGTGTTGCAACAACACTGACATTTTTATTTCTTGATCACAAGCATATGTATTCAAATGTGTTACTTTTCTCGCCAGTAAAAACCATGACTCCCTTGGGATTGTGACCCATGCCCATCGTTGCTATACGGTACAAAACAGATAGCACCGGGATGGAGGGTGAATTCCACGCACTCGCTGCTGGTGCCAAGAACAGGGCAGGATGTCACACGAAGAGCTTTCGCAGCCGCTGTACAAAGAGGTGTTGGCATTGGGCACCCCCAACGCTGGCAGAGGGCAGTCCTCAAGCTCTTACTTGGATGGCATCCAAAGCGGGCATGGAATGGTTCTTTCTGAACAGCTGGCAATGCAAATGGACCTTGAGGGTCCGTCTTCTTTTTAGAAGGCCAACGTCAGACCCGTTGCAAGGGAGGAGCAGCCGCATCGCTGTTAGGGAGGTGTCTGACGCATGCTGGGAGGTGCTTCTGGGCGCTTAGCGTTCCTTCGGTCTCCACAGGAGAGATAATCCATCTACAGAGGAAAAGAGGAAGACAGGACACAAGATGAGCTCTACAGGCCTCTGAACCTGTAACCACGCTGAATGAGATGCACCAACAGCCCAAGCCAACCACTGCTCTTAAAAACTAAAGCCACTTACACACTGGTGCATGGCACTCCACCCCGGAAAGACCCTCACGGAACTTAGGGAGACCAGACACCAGAATCCCTCCATCAGACAGATGGGTGGACGCTGGACCAGAGAAGCTTCAAGGGAGAGGAACCAGGAGCGGGCCTTCAACATCATGGCCGGACTGCGCTAGCTGATGTGGTGAGGCAGGAAGTCTCAGACATACTATTGAGGTAGGGGAGACTAGAACCATGCCACCTTCCGCTGAGGAACCCCCAGAAAGCAGAGCTGTGAAGGGAATGTAGACCTTGAAAGGAATGAAGAGGTCTGGATCACAGGGAAGGGGGAGACACGGGTACATATTTCTAATCTTCTTAAAGGACATCGATTAGGCACAGAGTAAAGGACGGTGCCAGGTAAGAGCAATGATAAGTGCAACACCAACACCGGGTTTATCGCAATCAAAGTAACAGTGCTGTCATTTGGAATATAAACGGGGCCCTCAGAAGGAGCGCACACAGCCGTCCCCCAACATATACGAAAAAAACTGAATCAATCAAGAGATTCCTACTCGGAAAGAAGAAACGGAAGAATTATAGCATGAAGGAAGAGGAATCAAAAGTATTGAATAAATAGAACAAAACTAATTAAGTATCTACTGGCTACAAAAAGAAAGGATTTCCAGTATAACTGATGACTGTGACCTCCAGTACTCTAGATGCTAGTCACTGTTTTCTAATGTTTATGTTTCTATTCATGTATGCTGCTGTAAAGCGCTCTGATACCCCTCGGGTCATGTAAGCGCTATATAAAACTCCCAAAAAAAAACTGAAGGAAACAAAAACACCCAGTGGGGTTTCTAGTTTGCACTTACAGACACGAAGCAATGGATAACCAAGACATAGGTTGTAGGGGCAACTTGACATATTCCTCAGATTTACATTTTGAACAGAGATGGGAAATGGAAGGTAGTGGAGAAACTACCAAACATAAAGGAGTCAAATCCAGTTTTGGACTGGCGGTGTGCCTTCTTCAAGGAATCCATCACAAGAGATCTTGTGGCTTCTGACTGACGTCTCACAGCGGTGATGCTGCTACACATGGAAGCAATATCTGCATTTGTTTATGACAGAAGAGCAAGATTGACATTTGTTTCAGGACAGAAATTGGTGTCCATGAAAAATATGTTCTTGCATTCATTTGCTGTCTAATTTGGTAATATGCAGCACGCGGCAAAGCGTCTCAAAAGGTACAGGCTGAGTGTTAATCAGCATTTGTTTAAGAGAAACTGATTTACCCAATCGAACCTGCCAGCTTTCAGGGAGGGTAAGCTGATATGCAGAAGTTAGGGTTATTTTGATTTGTTAACAGCAATTTCATAGTACAGTCATGCCATCTTCCAGCCACTTCAGAGCACTAACCATCAGAAAACAGTATCTCTATGTACACTAAAATGTTTCGTGCATTTCGACAGGTGGGCATGAGATGGAGATGAAGGACTAGCCATACACCGGACCTGGTGACTTTGCAAAGCCCGGGTGGGTTAGTGGGGCAAGGATGGTGTGCGTCAGGTGGGCGTGGGTGGTAGGATTAGTAGATAGGGTGCTGTCAGAGTGTGGGTCAAATGTCAATTATAACATCAAATACCCCTTAGAGGATTGCTGCATGTTCTATCTCCGCGCACTTTGTGGCTGATCTAAAATGGTTGCCCCTCAACATGTGTTGTTGTTCGGTTTGCCCACAGACTTTTGCCTGGAGTTCAAGGATCAGACACATGGTCTCGTCTTTCTTCCCATCATCAGCTACTGTGTGCCTGTCCCGACGTGGTTGCCCCTTGGTCAGGCCTGTAGTTGCTTTACTTGCACACGGACTTTCGCAGTGAGTTCTAGGGTCAGGTGTATGGTTTGGACTTACTTCCTTTCCTCGAGCATCCTCATCTGTGAAGCCCAGAATCAGCAGAAGGCTAACAACAGCTCTGCTTTATGGAGACTTCTCAACTGAAGGTGGCTTGGTTCTAGTCTCGATTTATCCTGATTCACATTTGTGGGATTTATACTCAGAAGATTGGATTACCCGCCTCTGCCATCTGAATTGTCCATGGCATTTTGAGGTCGAGTTTTAGGATTTTAACTTTCTGGACATCGTCTGGAATGGGGAACAGTTTCTGGAGATGGTGTGGAGCAGGGGACAGTTTCTGGAGATGGTATGGAGCAGGGGACAGTTTCTGGAGATGGTCTGGAGCAGGGGACAGTTTTTGGAGATGGTCTGGAGCAGGGGACAGTTTCTGGAGATGGTCTGGAGCAGGGGACAGTTTCTGGAGATGGTCTGGAGCAGGGGGCTGTTTCTTGAGATGGTCTGGAGCAGGGGACAGTTTCTGGAGATGGTCTGGAGCAGGGGACAGTTTCTGGAGATGGTATGGTTATGTGCCAGGCTTCTACAGGTTTCAAATTTTGAATTTAACCTTGGCATGCCCTAGAAGGAGTGATGGCGTTTCAGGGTAGACTTAAGAGGTTCCATCTATTTAGACTGGACCATAGTCTGGCAGCCTGGTTTTCCACACATGGGATTCCATTTATAAGTTATTTGAGAAGAACAGCGTGTGCATTACCACACAAGTAATGCTGGCACCAAAACTCTCATTCAAAGGATTTTTTTTTTATTTGTTTTGCAGGAATACTTGGCCATTTAATTTATGTGGGATACACAGGATATCTCTGTGACAAAAATCAGTCATTATTTGTAACATATTAGCTGATGACATGGCAGTCCCCCCATTTTGAAAAGTCGGAAATTCGAAAGTTGGAAGGGATAAGGACACGCTTGGAAATTGGGTAGAAAAATGGTTTAAAATTGCGCCCGCTATGAAAGCGGAACTTTCATGACGTAGTTGCACTAGAGGAAGACCGGACACAATCAGAATATTGTGCTCCAGAATACACTGCGCTGAGCAGACCTTGCAACGTGGCACAACCCGGCCATTCTATACAATGAGTCTCTGCAAGACCATGAGAGAGCCTCAGCCAGGGCTGGACGGTCCCCCATGTCACCAGGGAAAGGTCTTCAGAGCGGTCCGTGCAGACCGCACTACTCCTGAGGTTGGTACTCTGAGGACGAGCACACATCTGTTCTTCCTCAAAATGAATACACTAAGGTGCAGTGTGCAGCCTCCATGGAGAGAATATGGTTCTTATTTAGCAACAGAGCGACAATTACAGGAAAAAGTGCGTCAATTCCATGTGAACACTAGGGATCTGCCTGTGGGCAGTAGGGTTGCAAATGTGAGGTGGCCAGGTGCAGTTGTGTGGCGTGCCGGTGGTTATCCAAGGATATTGGGTATTATCTGAGTGCAGGACTCATCCCAACACAAGTAGTAGAATTGTGATGGCCCCAGGTATCCCCATTCCAAATGCTGTAGATAAGAAAGTAAACTCACCATCACAGCTTGGCATGGCATGCTGGCGAGCACTCATTTCCGCCGCTGACCTTTCTTGTGAGTAGGTCGCAGAGCCTCGGCACGGCCCTGCTTCAGTCCCTAAGCAGCGATAAGAGGAAAGTTTTTTTTTTAAATTGAGGTTTTGCAGTTGGACATAATTGTCAAAGATGAGCACAAATCTTGTTGCACATTTGGACATGTCATCCGGTTAATTTTTTAGCGCCTTCGAAGGAATTTACTTTAAGACAAATAAAAATACTGCATTTCTTGACAGCGGCAGAAAAAAGGAGAAGGCCGCAGAGAAGATGCACGACACAAAAGCTCACACGTCAGATACAGATGAATAAAGCAAGTCCAGAAACCAGAGGTAGCAGAGTCTGGGCATAAACACAGGATTTCAAATAGACTGCTCAGAAAGCAAAGTCTTTGATGCAAGCACCCTCTCTATCAAGCAGCCACATGTTTCTATCAGCAAGACTATAGATCTTTGGTTATCGAGACTTTAATACCGCGCACCCATAGTATCCATCTACAGCAAAATATTGGCACGGTAAGTATATAAAGGTGAACATAGGTGTCCTGTACCCAACTCCATACATATGGACTGTGAGGATCAATACATCAAGGTCGGCATATATGGAATTAAGAATAGTACATCTGTATTTACCAATATATACTCAGTTTCTCCATATTTTAATTTGGCGATATTATAGCCACAACATTATACCACAATATTAAAAACTCCATATTCTGGTATACAGTCCTGTGAGCTGGCACTGGTGAACTGTTGAAAAAATCCAACCCGAAATCAGTCCACGGAGTAGCTGCTTTGGGCCTCCCAATGGGGGGGTTTTGGAACTCCCTTTCCAAGACCCAAACACTTCCTTCTTCATAGCCTGTAACTTTTCTGGTGGCCAATATTAGATTTAGGGACTACATTTTACCAAATATATCTGCCAACTTTACCAACTCAATCAGAACTATCAGTTCCTCTGACTACCTCTTCCTAACCCATAAGACCACAAAGAGTTATAGACGCGCTAACCCCCTGATAACCACCACACCTGCTTGTTGCGCGACAACACTCACGCCTCATTCATAAAGAAAGGCCCAGGTGAAGGTTGATCATTCAGTGACGAGCTGGACCCTGCAGGCTGCAATGCCTTAGCAGTGACAGGATCTGTAGTGCTGGGTATACCCCTGAGCTCCCTCTGCCGTAGAGGTGATAGGCTGTCACCCGAGGCTGGTCCCCTTGCAAATGCATTGACCTAGAGGCGACGGGCTCTGTAACCCGTGCTGGCACCCTGAGCCTACTTAGCTTTAGAAGTAATAGGCTCTGTAACCCTTGGCTGGCCCCATGGAATGCTCTGCCCAGAGGTGACAGGATCTGTATCCCCGGAGCTACACCCCTGAGCCTACTCTGCCCAAGAGGTTACAGATTATGTAACCGTTGGAAGGCACCCTCAGAGTGCTCTGCCTAGAGGTGACAGGCTCTGTACCCCAGAGCTACAACCTTGTCCCAACTCTGTCCAAGAGGTTACAGACTATGTAACCCTTGGATGGCACCCTTAGAATGCTCTGCCCAGAGGTGACAGGATCTGTACCCCAGAGCTACACTTCTGTCCCAACTCTGCCCAAGAGGTTACAGACTATGCAACCTTGGATGGCACCCTTAGAATGCTCTGCGCTACAGGTGATAGGCTGTGTACCCCAATGCTCTGCCCTAGAGGTGATAGGCTCTGTACCCCGAAGCTACACCCTTGTCCCAACTCTGCCCAAGAGGTTACAGACTATGTAACCTTGGATTGCACCCTTAGAATGCTCTGTGCTAGAGGTGATAGGCTGTGTACCCCAATGCTCTGCCCTAGAGATGATAGGCTCTGTACCCCAGAGTAACAACCCTAAACCAACTCTGCCCTGGAGGTGACAGACTTTGTAACCCTTAGTTGGTCCCCTTAGATTGCTCTGCCCTAGAGGTGACAGGCTCTGCACCCCACGGCTAGCCCACTCAGCCGTGGAAACGACAAGCACTATACCCCAAGTCTGCTCTGCCCAAGAGTCAATGGAGTCTGTATTCATCAGCTTATCCTGTTAGCCAAGCGTTAGCTGCTATTTCTGCCTCAAACTCTACTACACATACCAGTGAAAGCTCCAGGGGCTGCAGGCAATATCCTCCCTAGTTAGAAAGGACATTGACTACTCCACTGAACCTACAGCGGCCGGCATTACTCTCTGAAAGATTCCAATGCATGTAAAACACAGCAGCCGGAAGCCTTTCCTACATCCGCCCATGCGAACAACAAACTTCCGATCAGAGCCAACTAGCATTGAGAAAAGCCCTAAAAAACAGATGTGTTAACCTGGATGACTAAAGCCACCCTAGAACTCACAAACCCAATCCACTAGATCACAGAACTAGCAGTCATACCCAGAACAAATCATGGAGATGAGGGGACACAGGCATGGGGATGGGGAGGGAAAGATGCAGGCACACGGAGGAGTAGACACAGATAGGTGGGACCGGGAGACACAGATAAGGAAAATGGGAGGACAGTGGATGGGCACCGGGAAACGGGACAAGAAACACAAACACAGTAGAAAAAAAATAGGGGTGGCAGGACACACGCACAGCCCAGGCATTAAGGAGCCTTTGACTGCCCAAGTGCAGGTCTATGTTTAGACATCCTCTAGGCTCGTGGCATCCACAGACTGAAATGACTCCATGGAAAGTGACCTGCTGCATACAGGACTCAGAGTGGGAGGGAGTGAACCAAAGAAGCAAACATTAGGGATAAAAGGACACAGGCATATAGACAAAGAAAGGCAGACACAGTCAAAAGAACGGAGAAAACCTTGGAAAAGAGGAAATCAGCCACAGAAGCAAACACATACAACATGCCAACATCTAGGCACAGAGCGACACAACTTCAGAAAAGGGTGGGACATGCAACTGGGAAATGACAAACCTGCTGAACTCTATCTTGTAGAACTACACACTCACACCTAATATCAAACTAATCCTTACCAGATCACAACCCAATATCAAAAATAACATCACGTCTTAAGGCAAACATACAGCCAATGAGTGACAGGACCGCTAGCTGGATTTTTAGTGCAGAAAGTATACTGTTGCTGCATTGTGATTTAGTGTTCTTTAAAGAGGTGTCCTGCACCTTTCTCCTAAACGTCTGCTCCCTTTTGTTTTCCCTTTAAATACTTCTTAGGCTACAGTCTGATGGTGTCCTGGCTGCGAGTGTGTTGAGAATCACCAGAGATGGTGGGTTTCTCTGCAAGATAAGTGGGGAGTGTGGGGTGCGATGGCTCTGTAAGTGAAGATGGTACTGGCCAGCAAGGGAAGCCGATGGAGTACCATCAGGATGGGGATGAAGTGATCGTATTTATTTGGGCCTAGGGCAAGATGGACTGTGGCGTGTAGGATGCACTTAAGGGGGGGGCAATGTGGAGCTATGGAGTAGGGCATTACCAACATCCAGGTGCAAGAGGACATGGGCTTAAACAACAGTGCTGAAATTGTTGTAGAAAAAAAGTGTTCATTTTCCTTAGAAGAGAGAGCTGCTATAAGGCTATCTGGTTTTTGGCTGCATGTGTTCCTAGAGGGGAAGATTGGTGTCCAGAATAAATCCAAGAGATTTGGCATTCGGTGAAAGTTGGAGATTGAAGAAGCCAAGCTTCATGTCACTGAGCCAGTTTTGTACTGCAGCTTGTTTGTTGGTCTTGGCAAATACCAGGAACTCTGTCTTGGTTGGGTCGAGCTTCAGGTAAGGGCTGGACATCCAGGTCTGGATAATGTGCAAGCAGTGCTTGAAGCGTTGGATGTCTGAGGTGGGGGAGACTTTCTAGGAGGCTTGTGTATCACCGGCATATTGTTGAATTTTAATGGTGCGATCTGTAAGTAGAGCCCCAAGCGGCTTCATTTGGAGGCTGAAGATGACCGTAAGGAAACCTGGGAGGCTCCGCTGTGGTATGGATGTTTTCGGATTTGGAGGTGCCCATGTGAACGAGGTGGTGTCAATTGGAAAAGTAGGAGGGGAACCCGTGAAGGCCATTGCCAGGGAACCCTATTTAAGACTCCATAATGTGTATGAGGGTGGGATGGTCGACTGTGTTGAAGGCAGATGAGAGGCCCAGCAATATCAGGCAGCAGGGGTCATCTTCATCGGTGGTCAGGAGGGCATTGTTTATGATGTGTACAGTAACAGTGTCTGTGCTGCTGTGTGATCTGAGGCCAGGCTGGCAGTCGTGCAGGAGATAGCTAGCATTGCATAAACAGACAGCTGGCACCAATCTGCTTCACACCGAAGGGGAATGTACCAACTGTCATCACCGCTACTTGGGTGAATCTGGGGCCAGATGTACGACTGTTTTCAGGGGTCGCGAATGGAAAATCGGCCTGTTTGTGACCACTAAAAAGGGTTGTAGCATGTAGCAAACCTATTTTGCAAGTCGGTAACCAGTTACCGACTCACAAAATAGGTTTTGCGAGTCGCTATTATGAATGGGCGTGCCAAGGGCATTCCTTCCTAATAGCGAGTCGCAGGGGGATGTAAGATTGTTTTGCGACCGCAAATGTGGTCGCAACAACACACAATTGCATTTACCACCAATTTCTAATTGGTGGTAAACCAGTCGCAAATGGGATGAGGAAAACGGGCTGCGTTTTTAAAAAAAAAACTGCTTTATTGAAAAAGCAGTCACAGACCCAGTGGTCTCCTGACCCCAGCAGGCCACCATCCCTGTGAGTGACGGCCATTCCCAATAGGTCGCAAAATGAGACCTGCCTCATGAATATTAATGAGGCAGGTACTTTGCGACCCATTTGGGATTCGCGAACAGTGTCTCAGACACTGCTATACATCAGTGTTTGTAAATCGTAATTTGCGAGTCGCAAACACTGAGGGTCCCTTAGTCACAATAAGAGGCCTATACAATTCGAAAGGTAATTCCTAGATACCAGAGTATACCTTGAACGCACACTTGTGTGTGCTATGACGGACGGAGAGTAGGGCCAGTTATATGAAGGAAATGAGTGGAGAGGAGTTGGAGTGAAGAAGCCCTCGTAGCAGGCTCACTTACCGGCAACTGCACAGGGGCGACTGGTGGCCACCCAAACTTGACAAAAGATGCACGCATCCAGCTCAACAACCAATTCCATCACTGACAGTACTATCAAGACGCCTGAAGACACTGATGTGCACCACATCCCAGCAGCAGAGCCACTGGCTCAGCGCTCATTTAGCACTTCTGTATACGCATGATTATTAGGAAGACAAGGCCCCAGCACTGAGATTTAATGTGGGCACAACCAGAGTTTAGCAGGCAGAGTGGCTGGAGAGTGATTATACACAACCACCCTAGAAATTCAACAGGCACAATAAATAATTTAGGCTCAAGACAACAATACTTAATTGGGGGTGCAAACTCAGAGCTCCTGGCTGAAGCATTGAGTCAGGCATCTTTGTTTCCCACAGGGGCAGTCTCCCAGCTTCCCACCCCAATGGAGGGTTACTACATCCAAACAATGTCAGGGGACCGGTAGCCACTGTGAACAGAGTGACACACAGTCTGTAGCTTAAGCTCACCGTAACATCCCAACATAGAAGCGGGGGCCTTGTACCTTTGTATCAGTGGCGGCCGGCATGGCTCACGGGTGGCGGGGTGGGCGCACGGGGTGGGGGGAGGGGATGCACAATATAAAAAAAAATTTAAAAACCTTGCCGCCAGGTCCCGCATCTCTGCTCCTGCTCTCCTCGTCGAACTCGAGGTACATGAAGCACAGCCAGGCCCCACTGACCAATCGCAACGCTGCAATGCAGCATTGTGATTGGTCTGAACGTCCTGGTTCGACGCTCAACCAGGGAATGGGGGCCTGGATATGTTCTTCATGCAGGCTGTAATGCAACCTGCATGGAGAACAGGGAAAGTGCGTACGACTGTTTTGGGCGGCCCGAGAGGGCCGGCTAAACAGTCATGTGCACTTAGGAGTGGCAAACCACTCCTCCCCTGCCCTGCTACGAGAGCATCCTTGAGAGCACTCTGTAGCCAGGTCTGGATACATCATCCACTCGCAAAGGGCGGGAATACAGCCGCTTTATATTCCCCGGCAGGCATCGGCCCAGTGTTACTGTACCAGAGCAGACAGACACACGCTGTTCTGCTCCGTGCGAGCATTGAAACAGGCTCCAGCCGATTGATTCCACTAAAGAGGTAAGCGGCACACGCTCTACCGGCGTATGCTTGATGCACTGAGCGCTGTAATTTACAATTGACTCTCCCAACGTTCGATTTTCTTACACAATTTTACTTGGTTTTAGACTCCGCATTGGGAGACCATTCCTTCTCCATAAGAGATACCCAGAGCCCACGGGCCTCAGGGTTTTATCGTGACTGACGCAACAAAGAAGAAGCCTGCTTCCACAAAGCGCTAATACTCTAATTTGGGTAAGCGCAAGAGGTTAATTACAAAACTTACTTTTAGAGTTACTATGCGATAATTACCAATACACATGCTCCCCCTCTCTACAGACCACACGCCTGGACAGCACATTGAACGTGCCATCCTCAGAAGCACGTGGAATTTTCCAGTTGTGCCCATTCATTAATTGCCAGCTCATCACATACCTCACATGGGGTAAGTTCTTGACCAGCATGTGTTGTATAATATAGACATGCCTCCACTCCCCACACTATATATCTGATTGCTAATAACCCGTTCCATTCTCTCACATGTGCAGCTCCCGGCTGGGTCCCATGTGAGTATCCCTTTCCTTATCTCACTCACGGTGCCGCACCTTTCACACGAGCTGTGCTACTATCCCTTCAGGTACTATACAAACTGGACGTGCTCAATCTTAGCTTTCGATACATATTGCTTCCAATTGTCGCTAATGAGCCATACACTGACATTATCCCTCATTTTCTCATAGGTGTCCCTACAATCATAGGTCCTTCAGAGACCCTACACTGCACACAGGGTCGAAACGTCGTTGACAGTTTTCATTTACGAACCATTCTACACCAGCACTGATCATTGTATTAAGCGCTGTTCACTGAATATACATCTGCTAATGGTCGTTTTTATGAAACATAGGAAACCTTGTACATATGTCACTAATTTTCTAGGTTCCATTTTTTCACTGGGACACCACCCACCAAGAATTAAATGTTCAATGTATTACCATGTATGAATTGTTTGTTTCAAGGATTATATAAATAATTGTGAGTTAAGTACAAACTCGAGGTGTATTCGATTCCTTCTTTTTCCAACATCACCATAACCCATTGCATTGCCATTGTGCATTTATACAATGAGATTGGTTCATTAAGTGTCCACAGGAGCCATTGTTTTTTGATAATAAACTGCTACGAGAGCAGAGCAGCCCCATTCACCCACCCGCCGCAAGCAGCACAAGCATGAAATGATAATAACTCAAAGCTATTATAATTTTATATTTCTACTTCGCACTGTTTAAAAGCAGTGGGGTGACGCTCCTCCGCCATAGCGGAGGAGCCGCCACAGCTCTGAGTGCTTGACGAGTCAAACCTCTCGCACCTTACCATGTAAAAGCCGGTGTGGTACCCGGTCATGTACCAGGCCATTAACATACACGCCAGAGCATCCTCATCCTCCTCTTCATCCTCGTCATAGTCTTCCCAGTCTGTGCTGAAAAACGGTGGCGGAGGAGGTGGTGGGGGCAGCTGGGCAGACTGCAGAGAGCAAAGACAGGCGAGGGTTATGGCCAGACATTCCATTTGCCGTCACCCCTACATCTCACCCCCTACTGTACACGTGTCCAGGTCATCGCTTCATGTACACCTGCTCACGTCTCTTCGTCCCTCTCCCTGGCCTCTCTAAATCCCTTTACATTACCAGTGTTTGCTTCGCTCCCATCTCTCCATCTCTCCATCCCTTCCCCTCTTTGCCCCCCCCACCCCTCGCGTTCCCTCCAACCATCCCACCCCTCTCTCTCTCCTCCCACCCCGTATGTGACTCCTTTTCCCAAGTAACTCTCACTCCATGTTCAAATCCGGGCCTCTCTTGCATAGCTGCCAAGGTTTCAGATTGCTATGTGTGACATTTTCATAATTTCAGTGAAATTATGAGTGACATTTCAGCGACTATGAGTGATACTTGCTTGCGAGCAAAATAAAGCAATGAAGAGGAGGGAAAACATATAAATATCAGAAATTACACTCATTAGAGCAACGAGAATGTTTAAGTTAACTACTTCAAAGCATAAGAAATAGTTGTTAAACAACTAATTTATCAGACTGCAGTCAAAATTGCAGAAAATAGATAAAGCACTCTAGAAGGCGTTCATAAGTTATTATAATCAGCTGCAGAGTCACTCGATTGACGCCGACCACGAGCTGTAAGCAGGGCTGCATTAGAAAGCGGAGCGTGGGAGGCACTCTTTTAGGCCACAGCTAGGCTGATAGTATAGTCTCACTGACCTGACTTTTTCAGAACACTTTCTTTTGAGGAAGGTGACGAGCCAGCTCTGTGTTAAACATTATGCTCAGCCCTGATGGCACACACGCCGTGATTAATCTTTGGATTAGGATTGCCACATTTATTATTACAAAAAGAGTTACAGGCCTTAACTTTTACCCACCTCTGCAGTTTAGACCACAGTTGCCAGGTTGACGTTTCCAGCCAGAATGGCGTTTTAGCCAAAAGCATGTAACATTTTGCTACCAGTAGTTTCACTTGTAACACCGCAACAATGACTGGCTCAAAACTATCTCAGAACATAAACTGCTGTTTCTTATGGGTGCACTTGATATCCGTTTGAGACTTGAATAACACACTCACCACAATCTCAGCAGGGTGCGAGAAAAACCATCCAAGAAAGGATCCGTGCACAACAGGAGCTCCTTGTGATAGAACAGCGAGGGAGCATGAAGCGGACGTTCTATGACGAATGTACAGAACATTCTCGCAATCTTTCACGCGTCCCGCTAAGACACTTACAAGCAAACCCGCCAATCATTGAAAAAACACATCCAAACACAAGTACTGTTTTCCCTGGTTCGAATAAGCACGCACACACTCCGGTGGCTGGTACTTACTTTGACTCTTTTGCAGGCAGCAACTCTGCTAAGCAAGCGGACTGCAAGTTAGTCACCGTGGCAGTTCAGGTTTACCGCCCGCATCCTTAGTCCAGGGGCCGGCTGTCCTCAAGTCTGCTATTATCCAATCAGTGACAGGTTGTCCTCGGTGGCCACTGCAACTGACGGTCACTGACTCCATGACATGAAGCTGAGCAAGGTGATGAATAATTGAATTCACCGTAGGACAGCATGCGATAGCGGCCCGGGCAGTGCTTCAAGAGCTAAGATTGCGGCGGCGCCAGCACACCAGTAGCCAGCCCAAGCCGCTTCCTGCCAAAACAAACACCCGCCCTCTCAAGCAGGACGTGACATCCCCCCTCCCCTCGGCGCCAGACTAATAAATGTATCAGACTGGCCTGGGCACTACCGCGACGTCAGGCTGTGTGAGAGCCGCGACGCGGAAATCAAAATGAAACATTGTTGCATTGCGCAGCCAGCCTAAGCAGCATCAACTCTGCTGCAAGACCCAAGCCTGCAGCAGGAACAGCGCGCGCACGACGCCAGGTAGGGCGCGCTGCCAGCTGCCACACTTTCACTCCATGATATAGTTTAGGCAGCGCTAGGGAGGCTGAGGTACTATGCAAATGCATGACAATGCATTTCAGTGCGGTGATGCGGATCACCACACTGAAATGCGTTAGTGTCACGTCTGATGCGTGATACTTGGCAGGACTGCTCTTGGCAAACAGAGAGTGCGCCTGACAAGCGACTTCACTAGATGTCTTTTGTGCCATCTGTCTCCCACATGAGGCAGCGGCGGCTTTGGCGTTTGGGTCACAATAACGGGGAGACGAGACAGAGAGCTCCCATCGTGCTGCAGGCCGAGGCCCGAGAACTCTGCACAAGTGCACACAACAAACACGAGGCGGGACAGGCAGGGAGAAGCGCCCCCAGGCTGCAGCTCGTAGTCTGGGGTTCACCCACGGGTCTGCGGCGCCTACCTAGGGGATGCGACTGTTTACAACGAGGGATATTAGCAGATTGATCAAGTGTATGGAAATGAACATGGATCATTCAAAGTTTGACAGAGCTCGCTAAACGACATTCTGAAAAGAGCCAATCATCCCATTAAAATCGATTTTTGCATATATTTTTTTTGGTTTATTAAATATTTAGTAATTTGTTCGATGCACACTTGTTTGCATTTTTGAGCAATGTTTAGAGGATCAAATCGTAGAAACTGCTTAGGCCAGGATCCCCGCCTTCCAGTACTGATTCTCTGAGGGGGGGTTGGAGGGGGAGTCCAAAGAGCTCAGAAGAACGGCAGCCGTAAGGCACGTGCGAACTCATACGGGCCACAGCGTTTCAAGGAAAGCAGCTCCTGAACGAAACTTTCAGGCTGACAGCGCCGCCAAGTGGTCAGTTCTTGCACTGCACAGAGGAAACGAAGCTCCAAGCTGCACTCACTCCTTGGAGGCCTGGATGACCTCATTCTCGTTTCTGGCGGGTCACCCACCCAACCCCTGGAAGAAAATTGTCTCCAGGGCCATATTTAAAGATGCCTCATGGGGGTCTCACAGAGCTTGCGACTCCCATGAATGGTCAGCAGACAGTAGTCATTGCCAACGTGCGTCCATCATTCGGGGAGAGGTCCCTTGTGCAAAGATGGTTTGAAAGCAGAGCTGTGGCACTGTCGGCAGGTGCATGACATATACAGAGGCCTAGGCTACATCCAACCACTCCCACTGTTTTCAGATGAGTGGAGCCCACTGAGGCACAGAGCGAGACAGTGATTTGTCTGCCCAGGTTCCAACCATTTTGGTAAAAAGGGAAGCCAGGATTGGAACTCTGGCCTCCTGGCTGCACAGACTGCAGAAGTCACTAGACCTCCGACTCCCTCATTGCTGCCAGAGTCGCCAACTCCTTCTCTGCGGAGACATGGCTGGACAAAGGTAAGTGAAGGGGCTGGGCGAGGTAGGTACTGCCAGCACCTCTCTACCATCACACAGCCAGCGGGGACAGAATGGTTGTACTCACTGCGGGCCAGCCATGCCAGGTAGGCAGGTGAGCTCGTACGGGAGGCGGCGGCGGAGGCCAGAAGCAGTTCTAAAGGAGGAAACAAAAGTGGAAAGACATAGAGCAAAGGCAAGATCACACAAGAGTGCGCACAAACAGCTTGCATGCAATGTAAACACTAGCTACACGCTGTGGTACAAATGTGGGTCTTCAGTATCAGCGGCTGCATCCAAGCACACCCCAGAACAACGGACCTTCTCACCTCCCCTTCCTCAACTTTTGTCCCTCTACCATCAAATGCATCATCATTTCAGGAACTGTGTTATGGGCGCTCGTTCAGACAGGTGCAAGAAAGCGCCTGATGTTCGCCCGTGGAACGCAAGCAACGCTAGACCTCGCCTTCCCAGCCCTCACCAGTGAGATGCACCTTAACTCCAGCAGAGCGCCTTTGGTCATT
Source organism: Calotriton arnoldi (assembly GCA_963921515.1). Taxonomy (NCBI): domain Eukaryota; kingdom Metazoa; phylum Chordata; class Amphibia; order Caudata; family Salamandridae; genus Calotriton; species Calotriton arnoldi. Next base: position 1,402,321 of record CAWUFW010001682.1, read on the forward strand.
CTCCATTCCCACTCAGAGGAGCCATGGCCTACCAGTTCAGACAGGACTGTTCTCATTGGAAGAGGACAAAGGCTGATTTGCATATGGTTGGTCACTGCCTATAGTCACACAATGATCAAAAAAAGTTGGAGTCCGGCCCAGAGTAATTACCAGTGGTTGAGATTAATTCAAACATTCCACCCATCACTTTTTTGTTTTCTAGGATTGGTAAACAGAGGACAGACACCCTTTCCTGGGAGGTTTGACTCCAATTATCTCGGATTTGGGTTTTATGCAGCTTGTCCTCAGTGCTCCCTCAGAACCCCTCTTTCCAGGCAGCGTGCTGCCCTATCAACCACGGTGCCGCTTGTGCAGCAGAGTAAGCAAGGTTTCCTTTCTGGCGGCCCAGGATGTTTTCAACACTGCCACGAGCCTCTATACCCGGGGACACAAACTTTTGTGGCTTCATGGTACGATTAGGCTATTCAGATAGACCAACTCTCCCTCTCCCCCCAAACCCAACATTCGGTGGCAGAGGATACACAACCACAAATGCTGCAAACAAGTCCTCACCTTTGGAGGCGGTGGGGGCAGGGAGGGAGGAGGCGGTGGTGGAGGAGGCGGCGGTGGGGGAGGGAAGGAGTACAACCAGTCCGACTTCTGGCTCTGCTTCCTCCAGCCTCGCGACATCTCCTGCGACGAGATGGAGCTCTGCCTTTTGTAAACCCAATCCGAATCCTCTTCGTCCTTTTAGCAAAAAGAAAACACACAGTGGTTAGAACGACTTCCCTCTGTTGCCAATAGCCTTGCCATAGGTCTGTACCACATAATGAGGAGCCAGACAGGCGCCTCTTGGCCTAGATAGGCAAAGGGGTTGCGCTACAATGGGAAGAAATGGGTGCCTCTTCCCCCAGCATCTTCTGCACCTTGAGAGCGTTTCTAATCCTGGTTCCTTGACTCAAACAAAGGACTCTGGCGAAGCCTTGTTTCCATGAACCACATTTTCCTTATCCATCATACACGACACCTGAATATTAATGAATACACTTACATTCAATCTAGGGACAGCTTCGGCAGAAGAGAGGTTCATGACAGAACAATGTAAGGGCCTATTACTAGAAGAACAGGGGAGTGGTGCTTATGAGGAGGGCATACAAAAACCAGTATTGTTGGCACCAATGCAATACATGCTAGTTGAATGGGGTTGTATGTTACATGTCAGTACCCTAAGAACCTTGCGAGGCACCCGTTAACCATAAAAGTACTAGCTGATATGGGTGAAGGTCGAGGCACCTTGGCACAGCAGTATCAGGGGATGCTACCAGAATAAGTACAGATGCCATGACAGACAGGTATGTTTAGAACTGGAACAGAAAATGGTTCCGCTGCTAGCGCTCGCAGTAGGATGCCAAGGTATGGCAGTGTTCCAAGCTGTAACTTAGTAAGGCATATTTTAGGACACAAAACGCGCACTAGCAGACACGAGTGGGGCTCCCACAGCACCGGTCCAGCATTTCCTGTTGCTCACCTGTCGGTTTTTCTTGGTGTCGGTGGAGCTGCGGCCAGTGAGCTGCAAATCCACCAGGTTCTGCTGTTCCTCGTTTTCATAATCGTCGTACAAAACCACGCAGGTGCCCGCCGCTTCGTCGACTGATTTAATCACAGCTGAATACACACGACCATCCTCGGACCACAGCGCAGAGCAGCGGTCGCCCACCTTCCACTGAGTGATCAAAGAGAGAGACGATATTCATACCTTGAAACAAAAACACTCACTCGCTTCGGAATTCATTTTTCCTTTTAGGGCACATTCTTAGTAAATTACAAGCAACTGCAAAGGCTCGGGGTTGGAGGATCACTCTGTGGCATCTTCTTTATAAAGGGATCATAGTAGAAATGATCAGGGCTTGCAAGATGTGAGAGACAAACCTTGTGAATAAACCAAGGTTTGTGGTCCTTCTGAACCCAGATTTACCCAGTTAAGAAAATAACTTTTGGTTAATTTTTTGATAATACCAAGGTGTGTACCCTTGTGCCGAGGAATTGGCAATCCTAAAACAAAAACAACAAGCATTGGCATAGCCAATAGGTCTCGCCTTTGGGACCTTATAAGTGTTTTGCCAGAGCTATTGGCTTTGTTAATGTGTTTAAGCTATGTTGTAGAGCACTTGTGACTGCCTGTTTAGTAGTAAAATATTGCAATAGTTGGTGGTTAGAGGGGCTCCTAGAGCTTTGGGCCCCAGTGTCACTACACCTGCTGCACCATCTAAATAAAGCCTCTTTCAACTGCAATTTGACTGCCCGTTTAGTAGTAAAATATAGCAATATTAGGTGTTTAGAGGAGTTCTGACAACTTTTTGGCCCGGTGCCATTGCACCTGCTGCACCATTCAAATATATATAAAAACAAGTGTGATTATTACCCTGTTTAACAGTACACAATTTATTAACCTGAGAAAGATGAAAGGTGGAGATGGCCCACCAGATTTTGAACTTGCTTTCTGAATGAGGAAGAGGGAGAAAGAGGAAGTGACATGCCATTGAAAGAGAGGGAGAGAAAACTGGAGTATGCTTCAATAGAGAATTCTAGAATTTGCCAGAATTAGTAATAATCAGCAGAGGCAAAAGACACCAAAAATAACATTCTGAAGTACGAACTTGATCTTGACAATCACTCAACTTTTCATCGCTCAGGATCCCTTTCAGGGCCTGTGAATACATGATTGCTGAAAACATATTTTAATCAAGGATGCCCCGCTTTTTTACACTCATGTGGAGAATCGCATTACGCGCACAGTGATTTAGCAGTCACTGTAGGCGCACCTGAGGAATCGCATACCTGGCGCTGAGTGATTGCAGTCCGCAACACACGGTGCTTAGCAGTCTACGCAGAACTCGTCTGATTTTAACAGCGCGTGGTCAATTGCAAAAGATTTGTTATTCTTCTGCAAAACGAGAAAGGGCTGCTGCGGAGCCGACACAAAGAATGCACGCACAGCAGGCAAAGATGTCCGGATGATATTACATTGATGGTTGTAGACAGGACTTTGGACTGCGCTGGCTTGTATTTTATTTTGTCCTTTGTCGTCCAAATTCACTCTTTTGAGCATAATAAAAGTGGCAGCCGAATGATGTGCCACCGCACCAGTGTAACCTACCTCCTTTACAACTCGGCTTTAAAGAAAAGCATCGCCGAGGCTTGGTAAAGGTTTGCACAACACGCAAAGACAAATAACATACCGCAACGGAGCTCGAAGTGGAGCGACTGAAAGAAACAAGCATGGCACGAAAGTGAAAGCGACCGTGAGACAGGCAAATGTAAACAAGCGCGGCCACGCTAATTAGAAACGGATGGCCCCTGCGCGCCGCTGCTCGCTCCCGCAAGGTGGATGCCGTGGAGTCAACATTTTGAGAAAAAGGTGGGACATGTACCAGCTCTAGGCCAATTGCGTGCTTTCTTTTCTGAAAGACAAACGCAAATGCCAGTACAATTACTGCAAAAAAAAAAAAAAGCCACACGCACGAGTTTCAGAAAAGTGCAGATCGATTCCAAGAGGTCAACTCCTAAAGCAGCGCATGCGCGCTGCGCTAGGCTCGACCTAAAAACTACATTCTGCATATCTTAATTTAATTAAATAGATGAAAAGAACCTGCAGCTCCCAAAGGTCCTAGAGGAGTCCTAGAGGGCTGAATTGAGATTTTCACATAAGAAACAAAAGCGCATGATAAGGAAAGGTCTTCGTAGTCCAAACCAACCCCATGGCACAGTTATTCACATACAACTCTGAACGAATGGACTTTTGACCCTTCGCTCTTTGCCAGCGAAACAATTTGAAGACAACATATTCTCAACAAATAAAAGCACAACTCTTTCTTTGCAGTATGTGAGATGATTGAGTTGACTAAGTTTGGTAACATCCTAAAGTGATAGCTCTCAGATAGATCATGGATTAATTTAAACCTCTTATAGAGATTAAAGACCGTTTGTTTGCTAAACAAATAAACACCAAAAGGGGAGTGGAAATTCACTTTGTCTCAATTATAGGAAGTCAACCATCGATTATTAAAACTTTTTTTTTCCACAACCCATATTGATTAAAAGTAATAAGAGACGTATAAATATATTAGGAAGCAGGGAGCGTGTTATGCTCTTGTTGAAATCTGCATAGTTAAAGAAAAAGGAGCAAATATTGGGAAACCTACTTTCACCTTGCTGAGACTGGAATCATGGCAAACATTTCCGAATCTTCCCTATCTTAGACTCCAAGTCTGCCAGTAGTGTGGTTAGACCCTCCTCCTTACAGCAGCACTGGTAATCCCTCCTGCTGCTCAAAACACTGTTAGACCCTCCTTCAGTTAATAATGTTGGGAGTCCCTCCTTCTGCCAGTAACACTGTTAGACCCTCCTTCTGTTAGTAACACCGTTAGACCCTCCTTCTGTCAGTAACACTGTTAGACCCTCCTTCTGTTAGTAATATTGTACACCCTCCTTCTGTCAGTAATATTGTTAGTCCCTCCTTCTGTCAGTAATATTGTTAGACCCTCCTTCTGGCAGTAACACTGTTAGACCCTCCTTCTGTTAGTAACACTGTTAGACCCTCCTTCTGTTAGTAATATTGTTAGACCCTCTTTCTGTTAGTAACACTGTTAGAGCCTCCTTCTGTCAGTAACATTGTTAGACCCTCCTTCTGTTAGTAACACTGTTAGACCCTCCTTCTGGCAGTAATATTGTGTTCGAGGCATATGAGCTGTAGATCATATGCTTTAGCATAGATCGCCATCTGGTGTTGGGTCCGGATGTTTGTACTTTGTTTTTGTTCGAAGAAGTCTTGTAGTCACAAGATAGGTGACTCCTCCTTTCGGTGATAGTGCGCATGGGCATCGACTCCATCCTTAGATTGTTTTTTTCTGCCATCGGGTTCGGATGTGTATTGCTGCGCTCCGGTTCGGCACCGTTTTCGGACCCCTTCGACGCGCAATCCACTACCCTCGACGGTATTGTTATCGATCGCGGTTCATCATTCGACGCGCATCGTTTCTCTTCGGAAAACCTTCCATCGGAATACTCGAGGCAGGCCGTCGGGCCTACCCGTGCCGACCGCGCTAGCAGTCGATGGAACGGACTCCATTCAAACTATGTCCCGGGTGTCGTGCTAAGTTTCCACGCACCGACTTGCACGAAGTTTGCAACCTCTGCTTGTCGCCGGAACACGACGAAAAGGACTGCGACGCGTGTCGATCCTTCCGATCGAAAAAGACACTTCATGATCGTCGGGCTCGACGCCACGAAATGCAGCATCAGAGCGACTCGATTCCGGACATCTTTGGAGAAGATCCCGGTACCCCACCTCCAGCTCCAGAGCCAGAGGAAGAAGAGCAGGTCTCCGTGTCCGAAGCCGACTCCGACATGGACGAACAGGAAGACATCACTGCGGGACAGCGTACCGTGAGTACAAATGCCCCTGTGCCCATTCCACAGAAGACAAAGGCTCCAGTCCCTCCTTCGCCCTCGGGCTCAGGTCGGCACCGACAAGACGTTTCCGATGCCCCGCCCTCTGGCCTGGCTCCAAAACACAAACAAAAGCCTTCTGGCTCGGGTTCGAGCCAGCCCCGCTCTGATACCGAACCGACACCTTCGGCTTCGAAACATAAGAGCAAGATACCTTCGGGATCGAAGATTCCACCTTCGACGCACAAAGGCTCGGAGCAGAAACCTTCCAAGTCCAAGGACTCGGAGCCGAGACATCCCAAGGCCAAAGACTCGGAGCCGAAATCCTCCAAGGCCAAAGACTCGGAGCCGAAATCCTCCAAGGCCAAAGACTCGGAGCCGAAATCCTCCAAAACCAAAGACTCGGAGCCAAAATCCTCCAAAACCAAAGACTCGGAGCCAAAATCCTCGAAGACTAAGGACTCGGAGCCAAAACCCTCCAAGCCCAAACACCCAGAGCCGAAATTACCAATGCCCAAGGGCTCGGAGCCGAAACCTTCAACGTCGAAATTCCCAAGAAAAGACAAAGACACTCTCCCCAAACAGCTTCCATCTGATGAGCAAACTTTTGACCCAAAACAGAAGAAGTTGGTTATAAACCCTAAAACAGGACATATTCAAGCAACCATTCCAAAGAAACGGAAAGCTGACTTGCCAGAGGACCATCAGGCCCCTCCTAAAAAGAAGAATATGGGCACTAACACTTCTCCTCCTTATATTCCATCTCCTTCTCCTCCTCCTAATCCTAACTTGCTCATTACACCTATAAATTCACCACTAAGGCCTATTACACCTGACCCACAGGATGATGGGGATGAGGATCAGGACACTGACGCTTGGGATGATTACCACACTGATCCAAACACAGATAATGACCCGGATTTGTAGCCCTCCAGACGCTCCCCACCTGATGACAACATTGGTTATCTTGAGCTCCTTAATGGGGCTGCTCATTACCATGGGGTAGAACTTCACAAGGAGCCTTTAGAAGAGGATTTCCTTTTTGAGACACTTTCTTCCTCACAAAGAACTACTCATACCTTGCCAATGCTAAAAGGCATGTTAAAACACACAGACGAGGTCTTTAACGATCCTGTAAGGGCAAGAATTATCACACCTAGAGTTGATAAAAAAATACAAAGCAGCTCCTACCGACCCTCTTTTTATTAAAGGACAGCTACCCTTAGACTCTCTTGTAGTCTCCAATGCACGCAAGAGAGCTAACTCCCAAGCCACAGGAGACACCCCTCCTTCTGACAAGGAGTCCAAGCTTATTGATGCCTCAGGCAAAAGAGTAGCTTCACAGGCAGCAAACAACTGGCGCATTGCTAATACCCAGGCGCTGCTGGCCCGTTATGACAGGGCTCATTACGATGAGCTAGAAAAACTCATACAACACTTGCCTGACCAATACAAATCTAAGGCTAACGACCTTATTCAGGAAGGAAAACTTATTACTAACACCTCCATTAAATGTGCGTTAAACACAGCATCTCGTGCAATTAACACCAGTATATTATTACGCAGACATGCTTGGCTCAGAATCTCTGGATTTAAGCTGGAGGTACAAACCTCCATACTTAACCATCCCTTTGATAAAGAGCATCTTTTCGGCCCAGCTGTTGATACCATGCTGGAAAAGATGAAAAAGGACACTGAGGTCGCAAAGTCCATTGGGGCTTTACAGTTACCTGCCAGTAGAGGTTCTTTTCGCCGCTCGTTTTACAGGGGTGGCTCAAAAGCTATGTCCGCTGACAATGCCTCCTCCTCTTACAAGGGCAACAACCAATCCCCCTCGTCCAGAGGATATTCTAGAGGAGGTTTTAGAGGAAACAACGGTAGAGGAAGAGGTAGAGGCAATTCCACACGCTCTTCCCCCGCAAACAAACAATGACTCCCCTCCGCTACCCCCCGATCATCCCACTCCCGTCGGGGGACGTCTCGCCCAATTCCTACCTGTCTGGAATTCAATCACCTCAGACAAGTGGGTGCTACAAATTATCCAATATGGTTACTGCCTGGAACTTACAAGCACTCACCCAAATATTCTTCCAAAAGCACACGCAATGTCACCGGAACATCTCACCCTCTTAAAACAAGAGGTTCTATCTCTGTTACAAAAACACGCTATAGAACCTGTTCCGTTAATACATCAAGGGACCGGGGTATACTCCCTGTACTTCTTAATTCCCAAAAAGGACGGCTCTCTCAGGCCTATACTAGACCTCAGACAGCTAAACCTGTACATACAGTCGGACCACTTCCACATGGTCACGCTTCAACATGTGCTCCCACTACTTCAGCAAGGCGACTTTCTATCTACTCTAGACTTAAAGGACACATACTTCCATATTTCCATTCACCCGGCTCACAGAAATACCTCAGGTTTGTGGTAGACGGACAGCATTACCAATTCAAAGTCCTCCCTTTTGGAGTAACTACAGCACCCAGGGTTTTCACCAAGTGCCTGGCAGTAGTCGCAGCTCATATAAGAAGACAGAACGTTCATGTCTTCCCTTACCTAGACGACTGGCTAATAAAAGCCAGATCACAACAAAGCTGCATACATCACACTCAGAGGACAGTCCAACTGCTTCACGGCCTGGGGTTCACTGTAAACCTCACCAAGTCTCACCTCCAGCCATCAAACACACAAGTGTATCTAGGAGCCACAACAGACACTTGCAAGGCTCGGGCGTACCCCAACCCAGTCAGGATTCGCAACATGCAAGCTCTAATATCACAGTTTCAGCCTCAACACTCATTACCAGCCAGAGTGTTCATGCAACTGATCGGAATGATGGCTTCTTGCATCTTAATCGTTCCCTATGCAAGACTTCAAATGCGCCCCCTGCAGGAATGCTTGGCACGTCAGTGGAACCAGGCCCAAGGTCAGTTATCAGATCTGGTGTTGATAGATGGCCGTACTCATCGCTCTCTGCAGTGGTGGAACATACAAAACCTTTCCAAGGGACAGCCATTTCTCGATCCGGTTCCACAGATAGTGCTAACAGCATATGCATCCCTCACTGGTTGGGGAGCACATATGGAAAAACATACCATTCAGGGCATGTGGACTCTACAACAAAAACCACTCCACATAAACTATCTCGAACTGCTAGCAATTTTTCTAGCATTAAAAGCACTTCAACTTCATCTAGTAGGCAAAGCTGTCCTGGTTCGCACAGACAACATGACAGCCATGTACTACATACAAAAGCAAGGGGGGACCCACTCTCTACAGCTGTCACAGCTAGCACAGAGCATCTGGAAATGGGCCATACCTCAAAAAATATATCTCCTTGCAGAACATCTTCCACGAGTAAACAATCAAGTTGCGGATCTGCTCAGTCATCAACGACAGCAAATACATGAATGGGAACTTCACCCTCAAATTCTCCTTCCATTCTTCCAAATGTGGGGCTTCCCAGATAGATCTGTTCGCCACCCACCTAAACGCCAAATGCCCAAACTTCGCGTCCAGACATCCACACCCATTGTCCAAAGGCAATGCACTATGGATGAATTGGTCAGGGATATTTGCTTACGCTTTTCCACCTCTCCCACTCATTCCATTAGTGGTACGGAAACTCAAACAGCACTCCCTGACCCTTATCCTAGTTGCTCCCACATGGGCTCGACAACCCTGGTTCACAATTCTGTTGGAACTATCAGTAGTTCCCCACCAAAAACTACACCTCCCAAGCTTCTCACTCAGAACCATGGAGAGATAAGACATCCAGATCCCAATCAGCTCAACCTTGCGATTTGGCACCTGAAATCCTAGAGTTTGGCTACCTTAACCTTCCGCCAGACTGTATGAATGTTATCAAAGAGGCTAGACGCCCTACCACGAGAGCATGCTACGCAGCAAAGTGGAAGAGATTTGTTGTTTATTTTAACAACAATCAGATCGATCCACTAGATGCTTCAATACAAAACAACATTTGTTATCTATTACACCTACAACGTTCTAATTTTTTTTATTTTTTTTTATTTTTTTTAAAGTTTATTTTTTGATTTTTCAGAAAACAATACATTGGCATCAAATAAATACGTATGCATACATTTTGTTGATAGCAATTATAGTCGCATGAGACACAAGGCCGCACCAAAGAGGGAAGGGACAAGGGGGACAGGAGAATCATCTACAAACATATCCCTGTGGAGGGAGGGGGCGGCAGAGAAGGCACCCCTTCCCAATGCGGACCCTATCAGAGTTAAGCGTCGTGTACCCCACTAGAAACAGACCCCCCGGGTATATCTGCATCACTCTGTTCACTAGCAGTAGCATCCCGTGAGGACGACTCCCCCTCCGCTAACCCAGTAGCACACAGGACCCGCCAAGCCATCAGGTCATCCTGCAATTTCTCATCCCGTCGGGTAAGTTTCATGTGTGCCTCTTCAGCCAGCGACCACTCTCGAACATCTTTGAGCCAAGCAGGAAGTTCAGGGGCCCCTTGCCCCATCCAAGTTATTGCCACCCTTCGCCTGGCAAGCACCAGCATGAACTGTAAGAGTTTATAGGGGAGTTTCTTCCTCTTGGGCCTGCGAACCATCGCGAGTAGACATTGCAAGGGTTCGAGAGCCACCTGAAGCCCCGTGGCGCTTACAACCCTAGTCACCACCCCCGTTCAGAACTGCGCAACCAATGGGCATTCCCATGCCAAATGCAAAAAACCTGTATTCTCTGCGGCACATCTAGGACAGCCAGCGCCCCTGCTACTATCAATGCGTCTCAGAGACACCGGGGTAAGGTAGGTACGGTGTAGGTAATTAAAGTGTGTTAGCTTAAATCTGGCATTGCATGAGACAGTGTGTGTAAGGGAGCCTATGCGCGCCCACTGTGCCTCCTCCAGCGGGGCAGCGAGGTCCCTCTCCCAGGCAACCCTTGACGACGGGACCGGGGCGGTGGAATCCTGTTTCATCGCTTTATATAGGAGGGAGATCAAGCCGCGCCCCTTGCCGCACGTGAGCATAACATCCAGTGTATGTGTCAGTGGTGGAATATCTGGGTACTGGGGCCAGGTGATTTTCACTACATCTTGCATTCCCCTGAAATGCAAAAATTTGCCTTGTCCAAGGCCAAAGTTCTCTACCGCCTGCTCGTAGGTGATAAAGGTTTCGTTGGGATAGAGATCGGCGAGGACCTCGCACCCTCCCTCCCTCCAAATTTGGAAGGACATGTGACGTGCCATAGCTATAAATGGAGCCAGTATCCAGAGCGAGAGGTCCCTGTGAAAGGGCGCCCTTCAAAGGACCCTCTCAACAAAGCGCTGCCATATGCCAGCTGTATGTCGCACAGTATATGGGAGATACATATCTGATCCCGCACCCTGCATCAGCGCCTCCTGCAGCGTCTGGGTGTCGGCCCTATCAAGCAAAAGGCGCTTCTCCCAGTTGTCAGTGTCGGTGAACCAACGGGCCGCATGTTGGAGATGGGCGGCATAATAGTATAGGTCAAATCGAGGGGCTTCTAGACCGCCCTCCTCTTAACTGCGGACAATGGTGCGAAGGGCTACCCTACTGCGCCGACCCGCCCAGAGCAGAGACGTGAGCAATGTGTTGAGAGTTTTAAAAACTCGAGGTGGCAAAGGGCAAAGTGAGTTCTGTAGCACATAGAGTACTCTGGGGAGCATCACCATTTTCGAGATGGCGAGACGGCCCATCAGTGAAAATGGGAGAGTATTCCAGAAAGACACGGACTGCCGCAATGCCGTAGTAACGCGGTCCACATTCCGGGCCAGCGCTTGTTCATCCGTCAGGGTCACCTGAATACCCAGGTAACGGAACGCCGTCCGCTCCCAACGCAGTTCCAGATCTGGCAAATCCTCCGGAGGCACCGCAGCTAGTCCTGCCAATGGGAAAACGAGGGATTTACCACGGTTCAGCCGCAATCCAGAGACCTCACCAAACTGATCTAGGTGGTGCAACAGCACCGGCAGGGCATCGCGGGGAGAGGCCAAGTAAAACAAGGCGTCGTCCGCGTATAAAGAAATGACGTGAGTCATGTCCCCCAGCTTAATACCCCACTGCGCCATATCCGCTCTAATCCGGACCGCGAAGGGCTCTATAGCCAGGGCAAACAAGAGTGGGGAGAGGGGACACCCCTGTCGTGTACCCCTCCCCAGTTGCCACTCTTCGGACCGCGCGCCCCCGAGCTTAACTCTAGCGCATGGGGCCGTGTATAGGATACGAACCCAGCGACAAAATTGGGGACCCATCCCCACAGCACGCAAGACCTCGAGAAGATATCCCCAATCCACTGTGTCAAAAGCTTTGGCAAGGTCAATGGAGACCAACACCATTTGCTCCTCATGCAAAATATGAGTCAGTCGCCGTACATTCATAGCCGTGTTTCGTCCCGGTATGAACCCACATTGATCCTCGTGGACTAGGCGGGTCATGTACGGTGCTAAGCGAGATGCCAAGAGCTTGCAGAGGATTTTCATATCCGTATTGATCATCGTAATCGGCCGATACGATGAGGGCTCGTGTGCATCTCCCCCTGGTTTTAAAATCATACAGATTTCGCCCTGCGTCATACTTGGCGGGAGGATTCCTCGTTTAAAGGCCTCATTGTAAACTTGCAGGAGGAGGGGGGGCAGAATATCGGGGAATGCTTGGTAAAACTCGGGCGGAAAGCCATCACTACCCGGAGATTTGGCTCGCGGGAGACGCTTCAACGCGGATTGAACCTCGCATAGCGTCAGTGGCTCATCAAGTTCCTTCCGCGCCTGTTCAGACATGGTGCTCAGGGTCAACCCATGTGGATACGGGAGATAAGACGCCTCCCCCACCACGGGATCCGCTGTATACACCGCCCGAAGATGCGACTGAAGGACCCGCAATAATCCCACCTGTGAATGCACCAGGCACCCAGTGGAATCCCGTAAGGCCTCAATTGCAGCAGGAGCGTGCTCTCGGCAGAGGATCCAGGCCAAGAGACGACCTGATGTATCCCCTTCTCTGTAAAGGCGCTGTCTGTATTGTGTGAGCGTGTATTTATCAAGCCTGTCTAAGATGTCATGGATGCGCTCCTGGATCGCTCGTTCCCCATCCCTCTCGGCTGCGTCAGTAGCTATCGAAGTCTGTACCTTCAACAGGCGGCGCTCCTCGTCTTGCAGCTCGTGTTGGAGCTGCTTCCGAACCCCATACGTTACACTTATACATGCCCCTCTCACTACCACTTTCAGGGCCTCCCATTTGGTGGCCTGCAATAGGTCTGTCTCACCCCAATTTAGATCGACATAATCATTAGGGCAGTTTCTACATGGTGCCTCCCCACCTGATCCTCGAATCTCTGGCTGCAACCTCCAAGTCCGCGGGCTGCACCGCGGGGCTCCCCATTCCATCACGCATGCTACAGGGGAATGATCAGATAGGAATCGCGCTAGATGAGTCACCTCCAAAGACATGCTGGCATCAGGATTCGCGACTAAAACCCGGTCGAGGCGGCTATATGTGTTATGAGTAGATGAGAAGCAGGTGTATACTTTCTGGGTTGGGTGTCTTTAACGCCATACGTCTTGGGCCCCTAGATTCCCCATGACCTCGTGGAGTTTCACCATCATTCTGGGTTCCGTACCAGTGCGGGGGGGGAAATCTATCCAGGGCAGGGTCGAGGACACAATTAAAATCTCCCATCCAAAGCAGTGGAACCTCTAGTTCCGATACCAGGACCTCCTGCAGGGACTGATAAAAGCCCGGGTCATCAGTTTCGGCGCATAGGTGTTCACCATGGCCACGTCTCGACCATCTAGCTTGGCTCTGAGGAGTAGATACCTCCCCTGGATATCAGCTTCCACATATTGGACGGCTAAAGGAACCCCGGGCGCCACCCACACAAGGACCCCTCTAGCATAGCTTGAAAAGGAGGAGTGAAAGATCTGGCCCCGCCACTTCTTTGCCAATTGTTGAGCCCCTTCGTCCGTGAGATGGGTCTCCTGGAGGCATGCAAGTGAGACCTGATGTCTACGAAGGAAAGACAGGACCCTGTACCTCTTGGTGCATGTACCCAGCCCCCTCACGTTCCAGCTTAAAAGTTTAAACCCCTTAGTGGTTGTAACGCCCAATCCCCGGGCAGTCCATGCCCCACGCAGCTACCTAAATTCTGTGCCCCAACTGTGATGCATACGATGCCAACAAAAACCCAACAAAACCCCCTGAAAGCCCCCCTCCCCCCACCCACAAGCAATTTACTGACAACCAAACATGCAGAAATGCCCTTCCCGTGCTGGTGCCAGGACGTGCACAGCGATCCCATGAGCCCAACAGGGCCTAACTTCGTCTACAAATGAAAGAGAAAACCCCTCCCCAAAAGCCGACCCCCGACCCGTACCAACCGCTCATGTCATGAATTTGTGTCCCGGGCCACCCAACGAAAATCTGGTACACGTAGTGCAGAACAAAGCAAGCAGCGGAGCCCAATAGACACAGCCATCATCATCTCTGTGATCTCGGCGAAATCACTGAGACCCCCAATGTAGCATAATCCCCGATCCCTCACAGCCCAATCCCAACCACCCCAACTTTGGGAAAAACAACAGGATAACAGCCAGGGGGGCCCACAAGGAGCCCATATCCGAAGCAGGAAGTACACAGGCAATGTACAGGTGAGGGACCGGCAACGGATCCCCCCCGAGCCACCTCCATAACCACTGAGCCACCACGGACCAACTGCCTGCGTTACAAAAGTGAAGCAGAGGACCGCTGCGTACTCAGGGTGGGCCCGCAGCAGCAGGAGGCGGATCCAGGATGGTTTCTGGGATCACTTGATTAGTAGATAGAAGGGTGTCCGGCACCAAGTTCTCCTCAGGCGGTCCCGCCATCGTCCGCGAGGGAGAAGCGTCGGAGTCCGAGGAGTCCACACGCAGAGCACCATCATTCCCCACCGTGATCCGCTGTCGTTCCTCCCGGGCGCCGGCCGCGGCCCGGCCCCCGCGTCTGCTTCTGTATCTTCTCCGTGGTCTGGTCCCCCAGGTACTCCGGGAGTCCCTCTGGTCACGCTCGGGGAGGGCCTCTCCCCGGACCTCGAGCCACTCCCATACTTCCTCCGGGGAATCAAAGAACTGAGCCTTTCCCTGGGAGATCACCTTGAGTTTCGCGGGGTACAATAGCATGTACTGCAGACTAAGTGCACGGAGCTTTTGTTTAACGCCCAGATAGGATTTTCGCTGTTCCTAAACTTGGCGGGTGTAATCAGGATAGATAGATATTCTGGCGTTATCATAAGTGAGGTCCGTTGCCTCCCTAGCGGCTTTCAGGATGCAATCCCTGTCCCGGTAGTTCAGGATTTTAGCAATGAGGGCCCTAGGAGGGGCCCCGGGCGGAGGGGCCAACGCCCTGTGGGCCCGCTCCACCACAAAGACCGCAGACAGGCCCGTGGGGCACAGCTTCGTTCGGATCCATTCCTCCAAGAAGCGCTCCGCATTGCCCTGCTCCGCGCGCTCCGGGATACCCAGGACCCTGATGTTACTGCGTCGGGCCCTGCCTTCCGCCTCCTCCGCTCCAACGCACCGGTCGTGGTGGTGAGCTGAGTCACCTGGTGTTTCAAGGAGGCCACCTTCCCCTTCAGCTGGACGATGTCCCCCTCTGCCGTGGAGACCTTATCCGCCACCTTCCGCAGATCCGCCCGCAGTAGGTTCACATCAATGGACACTGTCTCTATTTGCTTTCCCAGGGCGGTGTGGGAGCCCCGTATAGCCTCCAGCAATTCAGCTCGGGACGGTTTGGTAGGGGTGTCGCCCTCGCTGTCTAGGCCTGTCTGGCGAGTGATCCTCTGCGTGGGGAGGCGCTGCGTGGTGTACTGCGTGATCGTATTGGGGTTAGAGGCGCGTGGGGGCTTATCCTTACCCATGGTGCAGATCTCAGGCCGTCAATTGAGGTGTTCACCTAGCCCGGTCCGGCCTTGTAGGGTACAGATGCCAGGGTAGTCTCTCCCCCTCCGCCGACACAGGGTACACAATAGAACAATCCGGAGTCCAGGGGACCAGTTTCACTCCCCAGGACACCCACTCTGGGCTGGCGTCAGCCACGGGAGATCAGGCCGGCCAGTCCGGCTCTCCAGGACCACTTCACCACTGCATCGGTGCCAGGACGACGACGTGGGCCCTCTGCGCACCCACCACCGGGGTCCACGCCACCCCTCCCGGCTCCAGGATCGCCGTCCGGGGGGCCCCGAAAGAAGGGCCAGACACCTCCGCAGTCTCTCAGGAGGGCACTCAGCAACCAAGGGTGGGCCGGACAGGAACCCCCACTCCACTCAGAGAGGCAGGATCGCGCTGCTCACCGTGGCAGGCCGGCCCTCTCCGCCACGTCCGCCACTCACCGGGTCAGCGGCGCCAAGTAGCCGCAGCCCACTCGCTGTGCTCTCCGTCACAGGAGCTCAAACCGGCGGGAGGAGCGCGCGACTCCAGCGCCCCCCAGGCGGCCGCCGTACGTCGTCGTAGGCCTCGCAGCTCGGGACCACTCCGCAGGGCCCCAATCACGGTCCACCGCTCAATGCGGAACCAGGCAGGTAGGCACCGCCTCCCCCGGGGCTACGAAGATCCCGCCAGGCGCCTGGGCCCCCGCAGGTCAAGGCCCAGCGCCCGTCGGCGCGCTGCGCAGGCCTCCAGCCCGCAGGGCCGTGTCACGGGGATCAGGGCCAGCACCCCACCGGGAGCCTCCGGCGGGCAGGATCGTCAGCCGGGCCGGTCCGATGTCCACAGCGCGATGTCAGGGGGAGCTCCCCCACTCAGGGCCCGGGTCCCGCTCACGCGAGCATAGGCCGCATCCCCGGCCTCTCGTAGGTGCGGCCCGCCGGGGCACGAGCCGCCGGGACGATTCTGCCGGTCTCCAGGTCGGATTTGATTCCGAGTCGGGTCCGGAGCACCGCCGCTCGATTCAGGGCTCCAGGCGCTCAGAGAGTACTGTTGTGGGTGCCCGTAGTAGGGATGTATCAGGATTTTTGCGGCTGGCAGGTCGGGAGCCGAAGGAGCTTACGTCCTGTCGGCCATGTTGCTTGGCCACGCCCCCAAGAATCACAACGTTCTAATTTAGCGTACATATCTATACGCTTACATCTGGCTGCAATAGCTGCATATCTGCAAAATAGACAGCACTTGTCTCTTTTTAGAGTGCCCGCTATTAAAGCTTTTATGGAAGGACTCAAAAGACTCATTCCTCCCAGACTACCACCTTCTCCAGTGTGGAATCTTAACATAGTCCTTACAAGACTCATGGGTCCATCATTTGAGCCGTTGCACAAATGCGAAATAAAATTTCTCACCTGGAAAGTAGCCTTCTAGACACCAAGAAGAGTCGGTGAGCTTCAGGCACTAACCATAGAGGAACCATTTTTGCAAATACACCAAAGCAAAGTGATCCTTAGAACTAACCACAAATACTTACCTAAAGTCATCTCTGCCTTTCATATCAACCAAAACCAAAGGGGATGATGGACGGAGTGTTGAACATTGCAAGCACTCACCCCCAGTCAACTGACCTGGGTTTAATCCATCATCATTCTTTAGCTCACTCCGCCACCCCAGTTCAGACATGGCCATATGCAAATCAGTCTGACCCTGTGCCTCATGGGAACAGTCCAGCCCGAACTACCAAGCCATGTCTTCCCTGGATCGGAAACAAGCATCCTGGGACCGGTTTCGGGTTCATAACCCTCATCAGCCACGCTATCTTGAATCCAGTGGCAAAGTGAGCAAGGGACCCACGTCTGGGCATACCCTGCCAACTTAGGGCGAACTTAGCAAAACCAAAGGGGATGATGGACGGAGTGTTGAACATTGCAAGCACTCACCCCCAGTCAACTGACCTGGGTTTAATCCATCATCATTCTTTAGCTCACTCCGCCACCCCAGTTCAGACCTGGCCATATGCAAATCAGTCTGACCCTGTGCCTCATGGGAACAGTCCAGCCCGAACTACCAAGCCATGTCTTCCCTGGACCGGAAACCAGCATCCTGGGACCGGTTTCGGGTTCATAACCCTCATCAGCCAGGCTATCTTGAATCCAGTGGCAAAGTGAGCAAGGGACTCAAGCTAGCCTGCCTGATGAGGGGTGTTACCCCGAAACCGGTCCCAGGATGCTTGTTTATAGTCCAGGGAAGACCTGGCTTGGCAGTTCGGATTGGACTGTTCCCATGAGGCACAGGGTCAGACTGATTTGCATATGGCCATGTCTGAACTGGGTGGCGGAGTGAGCTAAAGAATGATGATGGATTAAACCCAGATCAGTTGACTGGGGGTGAGTGCTTGCAATGTTCAACACTCCGTCCATCATCCCCTTTGGTTTTGCTAAGTTCGCCCTAAGTTGGCAGGGTATGCCCAGACGTGGGTCCCTTGCTCACTTTGCCACTGGATTCAAGATAGCCTGGCTGATGAGGGTTATGAACCCGAGACCGGTCCCAAGATGCTTGTTTCAGGTCCAGGGAAGACATGGCTTGGCAGTTTGGGCTGGACTGTTCCCATGAGGCACAGGGTCAGACTGATTTGCATATGGCCATGTCTGAACTGGGGTGGCGGAGTGAGCTAAAGAATGATGATGGATTAAACCCAGATCAGTTGACTGGGGGTGAGTGCTTGCAATGTTCAACACTCCGTCCATCATCCCCTTTGGTTTTGCTTTCATATCAACCAATCGGTTGAGTTGCCTGTGTTCTTCCCTCAACCAGATTCAGTGGCAGAACGTGCCCTTCACACATTAGATGTCAAGAGAGCATTACTTTACTAAATAGAAAGAACAAAACCCTTTAGAAAAACTAAACAACTCTTTGTTGCTTTTGCTCCACCACATAAAGGCAATCCCATATCAAAGTCAGGCATTTGAAGGTGGATAGTTAAGTGCATTCAAATATGCTACATCAAAGCTAAACGCGCACTAACAATTCCCCCTAGAGCGCATTCTACACGCAAACTGGGGGCTTCTATGGCATTCTTAGGAAACATACCCATAGATGACATCTGCAAAGCTGCAACATGGTCTACACCACACACATTCACTAAACACTATTGTGTGGATGTGTTATCAAAACAACAAGCTAGTGTGGGCCAGGCAGTTTTACGAACACTATTTCAGACCACTGCAACAGCTATAGGTTAGCCACTGCTTCAAAATAACTGCTTTATAGTCTATGCTAAAGCATATGATCTACAGCTCATATGCCTCGAACGGAAAATGCTACTTACCCAGTATGCATCTGTTCTTGGTATATAGAGCTGTAAAGTCATATGCACCCACCCGCCACCCAGGGTAGCTTTACCTGTTGCAGTGATATCTTACTTAGATACACCTTACATGGACATCTCTTTTCTTACTTTACTAACTCCATCATCACCCTTTATGGCAAAACAATCTAAGGATGGAGTCGATGCCCATGCACACTATCACCGAAAGGAGGAGTCACCTATCTCGTGACTACAAGACTTCTTCAAACAAAAACAAAGTGCAAACATCCGGACCCAACACCAGTTGGCGATCTATGCTAAAGCATATGACTCTACAGCTCTATATGCCAAGAACAGATGCATACTGGGTAAGTAGCTTTTCCTACACCCTCCTTCTGTTAGTAACACTGTTAGACCCTCCTTCTGTCAGTAATATTGTTAGACCCTCCTTCTGTTAGTAACACTGTTAGATCCTCCTTCTGTTAGTAATATTGTTAGACCCTCCTTCTGCCAGTAACACTGTTAGACCCTCCTTCTGTTAGTAACACTGTTAGACCCTCCTTCTGTTAGTAATATTGTTAGACCCTCCTTCTGCCAGTAACACTGTTAGACCCTCCTTCTGCCAGTAACACTGTTAGACCCTCCTTCTGTTAGTAACACTGTTAGACCCTCCTTCTGTAAGTAACACTGATAGACCCTCCTTGTTAGTAACACTGTTAGACCCTCCTTCTGTTAGTAACACTGTTAGACCCTCCTTCTGTAAGTAACACTGATAGACCCTCCTTGTTAGTAACACTGTTAGACCCTCCTTCTGTTAGTAACACTGTTAGCCAATCCTTCAGGCAGTAACACTGATAGACCCTCCTTCTGTCAGTAAGATTGTTAGACCCTCCTTCTGCCAGTAACACTGTTAGACCTTCCTTCTGCCAGTAACACTGTTAGACCCTCCTTCTGTTAGTAATATTGTTAGTCTCTCCTTCTGCCAGTAACACTTTTAGGCCCTCCTTCTGCCAGTAACACTGTTAGACCCTCCTTCTGTTAGTTACACTGTTAGACCCTCCTTCTGTTAGTAACACTGTTAGACCCTCCTTCTGTTAGTAATATTGTTAGACCCTTCTTCTGTTAGTAATATTGTTAGTCCCTCCTTCTGCCAGTAACACTGTTAGGGCCCCTCCTTCTGCAGGTAACAATGTTAGACCCTCCTTCTGTTAGTAACACGGTTAGACCCTCCTTCTGTTAGTAATATTGTTAGACCCTCCTTCTGTTAGTAATATTGTTAGTCCCTCCTTCTGTTAGTAATATTGTTAGTCCCTCCTTCTGTTAGTAATATTGTTAGTCCCTCCTTCTGCCAGTAACACTCCTAGACACCACTTATGCTAGAAAAGGTGTCAGACCTCGCACGAACCTGGAGCCTCCGTTACCTCGCTGCTTCCCGTCATTTTGTTATACCTTGCTTCTGGTAATACCTTTGTTAGATTCCGTTTGAGTCAGTAAGGCTGACAGGCCATACTTCACCCAGTCATGTAGTCAGCCCTTCTCCTGCCAGGGACACTGTTAGACCCTCCTTCTGCCAATAACCTTGATAACTGACACCAGCAATGAGTGTCAATACGGTCTTCCAATGACCAGTACCTTGGTCAGATCACGCCCCAGCTAATACTCCTACCATTCCCCAGTTCTAAGCACAATCCTCTACAGCGGAAGGATGTAGACTCAAACCAGACCACGATCACTCACTTGTGTCATCGTCGGAGAGGAGCTTTCGTCGCTGCTGCTGCAGACAGACACAATCTCATCCAAGTTGTGTTTCTCTTTGTTGCCGTAACCATCATACATGACCACACAGGTTCCAGCCTCATAATCGATTGACTTCACAGTGGCAGGATAGACGCAGCCGTCTTCAGACCACACAGCACTGCAGGCATCTCCAACCTTCCACTGATGACAAACGGGAAAGCAGAGATCGTGAAATCGCAAGGCTGGGACTTCTGAGGGGAGACTATGATCCTATGGGGCTCATCATCATGAAGGCATGAGAGACCCTCGAAAATAGTGGATTAAACAGTTGCATGTTGGCCTGATCACACTCGCAGTAGAGGCACATGAAGTTGCATGAGTATATGTGCCCCGAGCTAATGGACTTTACCCACACATAGTGAGGACGCAGAAATACAAGCAGGAATTTACAGCTGCCTGGGAGGCTTACAGTGAGGCATTGAGCAAGGCACCTGGTGCAGAAATAAACATCTGAGCAAATCCTCCAACACCGAAGCAAAAGCTGTACCTCTGTGCTTGTACCTCCATGGATAGCTTTGTTGTAGCAGTGCCACTGTACAAGCGGACAACAGACACTTGGTCACTACTTCCAAGTCTTACAGGAGCAAAACACACCACATATTGTGTGCAAAAGCAAAAAAGGCCGAATGCAATAAGCAATACATAAAAAAATGATCATTCTTTTAAGTCCACCCTTTAATTGTTGTATAACAATGTGTCTTCTGTGTCAAGGAAGCTTGCACCACTACTCGGTGTTCTTTAAGAACACATTGAACTGCTGCCTGTGCTGCACTTGTTCTCTATGTGAGGAAAGCCTCCACTGCTGCCGACTGTGCCTGCTGACCAGTATATGAGTGAAGCTTACACCGCTGCTAGGTGTTCTGTACTAGTTACATTTGTAAGAACATATTGCACTGCTGCTTGTGCTGCACTTGTTCTCTATGTGAGGAAAGCTGATCAGTATATGAGTAAAGCTTGCTCTGCTGATGGGGCTGTACCTGAGGTGAGCACGAGTGAAGCTAGCAATGGAGCTGCCTGGATTGTACGTGATGGAAGGTTGTTCAGCTGGTACCTCATCTATGTAAGTGAGGGGTTGTGCATGAATGTGAGAGGCAGACACAGATGGAAAGGAGAGAGACCTGGAGCAAAAGAAGCTGTGAGAATGAGAGTTACAGAGACAGATGTAGTTGTAGTTGTAGAGAGAGAGGGAGAGAGAGAAAAGGGAAGAGAGGGAGGGACTGAAAGACAAATATAGAGAAGAGGGAGAGAAAGGGGCAAGGGTGAGTGAGAGAAAAAGAGACAGGGAGAGTACAGAGAGATAAAACTTGATTTGCCGCTGTTTCAGCAATACACGAGAGATAAAAAACTGGTGTGACCAGATATGCAAGGCAAGGGTTAGGGCAGGGCCACTAGAATTATGTGATTTTGCGGCTATAGCATTTTGCACATAATTATGGATTTGCCGCATTTGCCACATAATCTATCATCTGCTCCATATTTTGCAGGTCTTGCAGATCAAAAGTTACTTAATATGTAGTAACACATGTTGCCACTCAGTGGAAGTCCCTTGCACAAGTTCACTGGTCACCTTTCCGATTGCCTATTGTTGCATTTGAAAAAGACAAGAACAAAAAAATGTAGTGATATGGTCAAATAATGTGCCATATTATGCAACATAATTTGTTCCACCCATGTCGTATAATTCCAATGGCCCGGTGTTAGGGTAATCTTCACAACAGAAGTAACACCAGCAAAAATAATTAAAAAGCAGGTTGCCAGTTACCCTTTTCCGATGTTTTGTCTTCTCATCACCAGGTGGGCTTGGTGGCAGCAGGTTCTCTAGTGTTTGCTCTTCCTCATTTCCGTAGCCTTCGTACACGAGCAGGCAGCTGCCTTCTTCCTCATCCACAGAGTGGATGCGAGCTGGATACACCAGTCCGTCCTGAGACCAGACGGCTCTGCAATCATCTCCTGCCTTCCACTGTGCGGCAAAATGCAAAGGACAGTACAGTGTTGAAGAAAGAAAGCTTTGGCATTCAGCACGATTAGTGTAAATCAGAGCCAGGGGCCGAGCACAGAACCCTGAGCCGCATAATCTATGTCCAGGGTATTAAATGCCAAGAAGAAGCATCTCTGCCAGAACAACTTATCAGATAACGCGGACTTGGTAGACGTCCATAGGCTTCCTACCAGATCCCTGATCTTCCTACCACATCCCTGATCTTCTTACCAGATCCCTGATCTTCCTACCAGAGCCAAAGACCATGTACCATATCCTAATAAGTGAGCGACGGAGAGTGGACTTAGACCCTAGACCAGCGCAGACTCGGGCAAGAGTTAAACCTAGGGGCAAAATACGCGGCCAATGGTCATCCCACAAATCATTTCGGTAGCACCTGATCCGGGCCCAGAGTAAAAGTCCTGGATCTTTAGACCTTAACGGGCCCAAGCAACAGATCGAAAGGATTATGGATAAATAACTTGGGCAGAATAATCAAATCTCAGCACCAAGGACCACATTCAAGGCAAAGCGTCTGATGCCAGAGACGAGGACGAGAACCAGAGAGCTCGGCGACAGAAAGCGCCATTCTTTAAATGCTGGGAGACAATTGAGCTTTTAGTGACAAACGAAAAGCCAACAAAATGATCATAGCTTGGAGCTCACTTAAGCCAGAAACAGGACTGGAAAGCACTGGAGGACACAGGCTCATCATTTTCATACACCAAATATTCTAACATGTAAATACTATGTTCCACAAGAAGAAAGATAATGCCAAAGGCAAACACCAATAAAAAACTATAATAATGTACTGAGGTCAACCGAAAACATATTTGCATGTTGTCATTAGAAACTTAATGAAATACAGTTGAAAACAAAACAACACTGAGAAAATAGGGACGAAAATCACCAATCTGAAAGAAACAGTTAGTTATAGATTCCTTACCTTAGAATCTCCCCCAGGCGTCAGACTGGATCCGGAAAGTTTTTCGTCAGCAGTAACCCTGCACGTCTGAAGGTGGCGTCGGTCGACTCCGCTTCCGTCGTCGTGGTCGCCGGGATGACGTCGTGGAAGTTACTTAGACGTCGTGGAAGTTACGTAGACGCCGCCCTCGCGCGCTGACGTCAGTTCTTTCTTTTTCCGCGCCAGCAAGCGCAGATACGGGAAGAGCGGTACCCCCAGTCACTTTTTGACTGAGTTTTTGCGACTTTTGTCGACTTCGTTTTCGAGTCTTTATCCGACTCCTGGTGCACGAGGGATGCCCGGTTTCAAAGCCTGCGGTTCCTGTTCCCGAATTATGTCGGTGACGGATCCGCACCGCGTCTGCCTATTCTGCCTGGAGCGCGACCATGACCCCAAGTCGTGCTCCGAATGTCGAACCATGGCCCGAAGTCTTTGCGGGAGCGGTCCAGAAAGCTCCTCGAGGCATGGCAGTCTGCTCCGCATCGTGCAAGGTCCCGGTCGCGTGGGAGGTTGAGGGACCAATCGCGGAGTCATCATCACTCCTCTTCTAAGTCTTCGCACTCGGGGTCAGGTAAGTCGAAGCACAAGAAGAAGTCGAAGAAGCACCGTCGCTCTTTGACTTCCCCTCATCCGTCGGCCGACGCGACGCAGGGTGCGGGTGGTGCCACTCCCGCGGCTCCGTGTGCGGAGCCTTCAGGGTCGACTCCGGCCTATCCGGGACCTGGAGCGACCCCTGCCCAGGTTCGTCAATTTTATGAAGTGATGCACGCCATCTTTGGGCAGCCCGACTCCGCCGGCGCGCCTTCGGGCCCCGCGGACTCGGTTGGGGGCCCTAGGTGTCAGGGAAACGAGCGTTACAGCGCCTGCCATGTTCCCGGGACTACAACTCCCATGATGCCCGGCCACGGAAGGAAATATAGCCAGGGAGGGCGCACAGGAAGTTGCGCATAATACTGTTCTGTTCTTTCTCTCTCTCGGACGAGAGAGAGCTGCCTGCTGATGCGCCGGAGGAGTAGGACCAGAGGGAAGAGTCCTGCCGCTTGAGAGAGACTGAGGGGTTTCATAACACCCTTTTGTGAAACAGTGAGTACCGAGAAAGGTCTCGTGGAAACCTGATTTTCTTCATTGTACAAGGCGGAATACAGCGGTGCTACCGCGTTTTGCCGTTTGTTTGTGTCTGTTCCTTGCCCTATACTAAGGGCGGATTTCTGAGAGACGCAAGCGGAATACGGCGGTGCTACCGCGTATTGCCGTTTGTTTGTGTTTGTTCCTTGCCCTTATACTGAGGGCGGATTTCTGGGAGACGCAAGCGGAATACAGCGGTGCTGCCGCGTATTGCCGTTTGTTTGCAATAAGCGTTTTTGTTTGGCCATTGTGAGTAAACGAGCCGCACAGCGGGTTACAGCGGTGAGGGAACCGCGTAGCACCGTTTGTGTGCTGGTGACTTTGTCTTTTTTCATTTAAGGAGACGGGACATGTTTTGAGATTCAGTTCTCAACAAAACTTTATTGCTATTGTTTTTTTTCTGAATGCAGAGGTGACGTAACCTCGTGGAAATGCGGAGCTTTATTCTGTACTGTGACCTACGTACTTGATAGGGATAGGCTGAATGCTAGCACTGCTTTTTCATTCCCCTACGCCTATGCCTATATGTGGGTATGTATGACACCTGTGTGAATTCTAAGTAACTGGAGAAGTGCGGTGGTCCATACACTGGTTAACGTTTCTAGTGTTCTTTGTTCTAGGGTGGAGGATTGCACTACATGACGTTTGATGAGTCCCGAGGGTTGTACAAACAGCAGCATATATGCTCAGATACATACGTCCCCTAGTGAGACATTACTGAGAGTAGCCACTTTTATACATGTATTTATACCTGTGTTTTTTTTTGTTCCTACAGGTTCTATTCCACTGCCGTTCCTTTTCCCTCTCCTTTTCCCTCGCCTGATCATTCGAACACCCTGTAGACCATTCGCACCAGGGTGTTGGTGAGATCTGGAGGTGGACCCTTTTTGCTGCAACTGGACCCTGCGAAGCTGGGCCTGACACTAGGCCTTCTATGCCGGCGGGTTCGGCCTCGGCACCGCAGGGCCCCCTTGGATCCAGGCCTGGATCCGGATCGGCGCCGGTCGACCTCGTTACACCTCCACCGGCGCCGACTCCACCGGCACCACGTCCGCAGCCGACGCCTGCTGGACCCCCAGCCGGCGTCGACCCCAGCTCCCACCTCAACGTGGACACGGAGCCGGACCGGCGTAGGCAGACGCCGATGGGTACTTTTGTCCCTGTGTTCCACCCTGGCTATTTTCAACCAGATTGGCAGCCAGAAGAGGGTGAGGAAGACTGGGAGGGGTCTGGTGACCCTTTGACTGACCAGTTAGATTACAATCCGGACTGGAGAGAGGAACTGGGGGAGGCCAGTGGTCTGGATACCTCCCCAGACCTAGGCATGTTGTCTCCTCCTAACGTGGCTACGGAGGAGGGAGCGTCATACGCAGTGGTGTTGCGTAGGGCGGCCGAGGCTCTCAACCTCGAGCTTCCTACGGTGGCAGTCAGGACTAACCTCCTGACAGAGGTGCTTCAGCCGGCAGCGAGCTCTTCGGAGCCCCTGCTCCCGTTTAATGAAGCCCTTACGGACATCCATTTGGGCACTTGGTCCAGGCCCAACACAGGGGATCCTGTGGACAGGATGATTGCCCGACGCCATCGCCCGGCCCCGGGCGACCCCACTTTCCTCTCCCAACACCCCACCCCTGAGAGCTTGGTAGTCCAAGCCTCCACGTCCAAGGGCGCCTTCCCTTCCGCACCTCCGGAAAGGGAATCCAAAAAGCTGGACTACCTTGGAAAGAAAATGTTTTTTTCCGCCAGCTTGGGACTGCGGTCGGTAAACACCGCATGTCTGTTGGGCCGTTATACCCACTATGTGTGGGATACAGTGGCGCAGGTGCTGCCTCAGTGCCCGGAGGAGGCCCGGGCCACGCTCTCCCGTGCCGTTGCCGAGGGGAGAGACGCAGTGAAGTTTACCATCCGCTGTGGGCTGGATACCGCCGACGCACTTGGCAGGACGATTTCAACGTCAGTAGCCCTTCGACGCTACGCCTGGTTGCGTTCGACTGGTTTTTCAGGGGATGTCCAATCCACCCTTATGGACATGCCCTTTGATGGCCGTCGCCTTTTCGGCGACAAGGCAGACAACGCGCTGGAGCGCTTTAAGGACTCACGGGCTACGGCCAGGTCCTTGGGCCTCTCCACCACCCGCCCTGCACAGTCTGCTTTACGCCCCTTTTGTGGCTACGGAAGGGGTGCCCCACTACGTCCCGCCCAGAGCCACAGGCCGGCGTAAGCTGTACAGTCTCAGCGCGGCCGGGGAGGAGGGAACCACCGGCGTGGTTCTGGGGGCCAGCGAGCGGGCCAGTCCACCAACGCCCCCTCTGCAGCAGCCTCCAAACCTTCCTAGTCCAACATTTCAGGGCCACCAAACGCCAGTGGGCGGCAGGATCCGCCATCACCTCCCCCACTGGCGCACCCTCACGTCGGACAGGTGGGTTTTGCAAATAGTCCGAAGGGGTTACTCCCTCCCCTTCGAGACTACCCCTCCCTCCATGCCACCTCAGTACCATCGCATGTCGGAGGATCACCTGGCCCTTCTCCAACAGGAAGTTTCGGCACTCTTGGCCAAGGGTGCCATCGAGCGCGTTCTTGTCCCAGAAGTAGGTCGTAGTTGCTATTCCACTACTTTCTGGTGCCAAAGAAGGACAAAGGCCTGCGTCCTATCTTGGATCTCAGGAACGTCAACTGCTTCCTCCGGAAGGAGAAGTTCAAAATGTTGACGCTCGCTCAGGTCTTGTCTGCCCTCGACCCTGGAGACTGGATGGTAGCGTTGGACTTGCAGGACGCTTACTTTCACATCCCCGTCCTGCCGGCCCACCGGCGTTACCTGCGGTTCACGGTAGGCCACGAGCACTTTCAGTTTACCGTGCTCCCCTTTGGCCTTACCAGCGCCCCTCGGGTGTTCACGAAAGTGTTGGCGGTGGTCGCAGCTCATCTGCGCAGATCAGGGGTTCCAGTCTTCCCCTATCTCGACTGGCAGTTGAAGGCGGGCTTGCCCCAGGCTGTCGTCTCCCACCTCCAGACTACGGCCGACCTCCTGCATTCACTGGGGTTCTCCATCAACGTGCCGAAGTCACACCTGATTCCCTCTCAGAAGCACCTCTTCATCGGAGCGGTTCTGGACACGACGCGGTTTCGGGTTTATCCTCCCAAACAGCGAGTCCGGGATATTCGGGCTATGATTCCGATCTTTCAGCCCCTATCCGGGGTTTCGGTCTGGATGACCTTGAGGCTGCTGGGCCTCATGGCCTCCTGCTCGTCGATCATGCCAGGTGGCATATGCGGGCTCTGCAGTGGGACCTGAAATTCCAGTGGGCGCAGCATCAGGGGAATCTGTCAGATTACGTCCAGATCCGGGAGGGCACTGCACGACAATTGCAGTGGTGGCTCACGAACCAGGATTGGGTCAACGGCAGATCCCTCTCCCTTCCCCAACCAGATCATACAGTGGTGACAGACGCATCCCTTCTGGGATGGGGCGGCCACATGGGAGAGCGATACAAAAGGGGATGATGGACGGAACGTTTGAGCCAATCAAACACTCACCCCCAGTCAACTGATCTGGGTTTAATCCATCATCATTCTTTAGCTCACTCCACCACCCCAGTTCAGACATGGCCATATGCAAATCAGTCTGACCCTGTGCCTCATGGGAACAGTCCAGCACGAACTGCCAAGCCATGTCTTCCCTGGACCGGAAACAAGCATCCTAGGACCGGTTTCTGGCATTCCAGCCGTCATCAGCCAGGCTTGCTTGAATCCAGTGGCAAAGTGAGCAAGGGACCCACGTCTGGGCATACCCCCGCCAACTTAGGGCGAACAAAGCGATACAAAGGGGATGATGGACGGAACGTTTGAGCCAATCAAACACTCACCCCCAGTCAACTGATCTGGGTTTAATCCATCATCATTCTTTAGCTCACTCCACCACCCCAGTTCAGACATGGCCATATGCAAATCAGTCTGACCCTGTGCCTCATGGGAACAGTCCAGCACGAACTGCCAAGCCATGTCTTCCCTGGACCGGAAACAAGCATCCTAGGACCGGTTTCTGGCATTCCAGCCGTCATCAGCCAGGCTTGCTTGAATCCAGTGGCAAAGTGAGCAAGGGACCCACGTCTGGGCATACCCCCGCCAACTTAGGGCGAACAAAGCGATACAAAAGGGGATGATGGACGGAACGTTTGAGCCAATCAAACACTCACCCCCAGTCAACTGATCTGGGTTTAATCCATCATCATTCTTTAGCTCACTCCACCACCCCAGTTCAGACATGGCCATATGCAAATCAGTCTGACCCTGTGCCTCATGGGAACAGTCCAGCACGAACTGCCAAGCCATGTCTTGCTCACTTTGCCACTGGATTCAAGCAAGCCTGGCTGATGACGGCTGGAATGCCAGAAACCGGTCCTAGGATGCTTGTTTCCGGTCCAGGGAAGACATGGCTTGGCAGTTCGGGCTGGACTGTTCCCATGAGGCACAGGGTCAGACTGATTTGCATATGGCCATGTCTGAACTGGGGTGGTGGAGTGAGCTAAAGAATGATGATGGATTAAACCCAGATCAGTTGACTGGGGGTGAGTGTTTGATTGGCTCAAACGTTCCTTCCATCATCCCCTTTTGTATCGCTTTGTTCGCCCTAAGTTGGCGGGGGTATGCCCAGACGTGGGTCCCTTGCTCACTTTGCCACTGGATTCAAGCAAGCCTGGCTGATGACGGCTGGAATGCCAGAAACCGGTCCTAGGATGCTTGTTTCCGGTCCAGGGAAGACATGGCTTGGCAGTTCGGGCTGGACTGTTCCCATGAGGCACAGGGTCAGACTGATTTGCATATGGCCATGTCTGAACTGGGGTGGTGGAGTGAGCTAAAGAATGATGATGGATTAAACCCAGATCAGTTGACTGGGGGTGAGTGTTTGATTGGCTCAAACGTTCCTTCCATCATCCCTTTGTATCAGCTTGTTCGCCCTAAGTTGGCGGGGTATGCCCAGACGTGGGTCCCTTGCTCACTTTGCCACTGGATTCAAGCAAGCCTGGCTGATGACGGCTGGAATGCCAGAAACCGGTCCTAGGATGCTTGTTTCCGGTCCAGGGAAGACATGGCTTGGCAGTTCGGGCTGGACTGTTCCCATGAGGCACAGGGTCAGACTGATTTGCATATGGCCATGTCTGAACTGGGGTGGTGGAGTGAGCTAAAGAATGATGATGGATTAAACCCAGATCAGTTGACTGGGGGTGAGTGTTTGATTGGCTCAAACGTTCCTTCCATCATCCCCTTTTGTATCGCTTTGTTCGCCCTAAGTTGGCGGGGGTATGCCCAGACGTGGGTCCCTTGCTCACTTTGCCACTGGATTCAAGCAAGCCTGGCTGATGATGGCTGGAATGCCAGAAACCGGTCCTAGGATGCTTGTTTCCGGTCCAGGGAAGACATGGCTTGGCAGTTCGGGCTGGACTGTTCCCATGAGGCACAGGGTCAGACTGATTTGCATATGGCCATGTCTGAACTGGGGTGGTGGAGTGAGCTAAAGAATGATGATGGATTAAACCCAGATCAGTTGACTGGGGGTGAGTGTTTGATTGGCTCAAACGTTCCTTCCATCATCCCCTTTTGTATCGCTTTGTTCGCCCTAAGTTGGCGGGGGTATGCCCAGACGTGGGTCCCTTGCTCACTTTGCCACTGGATTCAAGCAAGCCTGGCTGATGACGGCTGGAATGCCAGAAACCGGTCCTAGGATGCTTGTTTCCGGTCC
This sequence comes from Calotriton arnoldi, assembly GCA_963921515.1. Classification (NCBI taxonomy): domain Eukaryota; kingdom Metazoa; phylum Chordata; class Amphibia; order Caudata; family Salamandridae; genus Calotriton; species Calotriton arnoldi. Next base: position 1,432,552 of record CAWUFW010001682.1, read on the forward strand.
AGGGAAGACATGGCTTGGCAGTTCGGGCTGGACTGTTCCCATGAGGCACAGGGTCAGACTGATTTGCATATGGCCATGTCTGAACTGGGGTGGTGGAGTGAGCTAAAGAATGATGATGGATTAAACCCAGATCAGTTGACTGGGGGTGAGTGTTTGATTGGCTCAAACGTTCCTTCCATCATCCCCTTTTGTATCGCTTTGTTCGCCCTAAGTTGGCGGGGGTATGCCCAGACGTGGGTCCCTTGCTCACTTTGCCACTGGATTCAAGCAAGCCTGGCTGATGACGGCTGGAATGCCAGAAACCGGTCCTAGGATGCTTGTTTCCGGTCCAGGGAAGACATGGCTTGGCAGTTCGGGCTGGACTGTTCCCATGAGGCACAGGGTCAGACTGATTTGCATATGGCCATGTCTGAACTGGGGTGGTGGAGTGAGCTAAAGAATGATGATGGATTAAACCCAGATCAGTTGACTGGGGGTGAGTGTTTGATTGGCTCAAACGTTCCTTCCATCATCCCCTTTTGTATCGCTTTGTTCGCCCTAAGTTGGCGGGGGTATGCCCAGACGTGGGTCCCTTGCTCACTTTGCCACTGGATTCAAGCAAGCCTGGCTGATGACGGCTGGAATGCCAGAAACCGGTCCTAGGATGCTTGTTTCCGGTCCAGGGAAGACATGGCTTGGCAGTTCGGGCTGGACTGTTCCCATGAGGCACAGGGTCAGACTGATTTGCATATGGCCATGTCTGAACTGGGGTGGTGGAGTGAGCTAAAGAATGATGATGGATTAAACCCAGATCAGTTGACTGGGGGTGAGTGTTTGATTGGCTCAAACGTTCCTTCCATCATCCCCTTTTGTATCGCTTTGTTCGCCCTAAGTTGGCGGGGGTATGCCCAGACGTGGGTCCCTTGCTCACTTTGCCACTGGATTCAAGCAAGCCTGGCTGATGACGGCTGGAATGCCAGAAACCGGTCCTAGGATGCTTGTTTCCGGTCCAGGGAAGACATGGCTTGGCAGTTCGGGCTGGACTGTTCCCATGAGGCACAGGGTCAGACTGATTTGCATATGGCCATGTCTGAACTGGGGTGGTGGAGTGAGCTAAAGAATGATGATGGATTAAACCCAGATCAGTTGACTGGGGGTGAGTGTTTGATTGGCTCAAACGTTCCTTCCATCATCCCCTTTTGTATCACATGGGAGAGGCGGAGATCAGAGGCCTCTGGTCTCCGGCGGAGTCCGGGCTCCCCATCAACCTTCTGGAGCTTCGGGCGATCCGTCTTGCACTCAAGGCATTCCTTCCCTCTGTACGGGGAAGAGTAGTGCAGGTGTTCACGGACAACACCACCGCCATGTGGTACTGCAACAAACAAGGCGGGGTGGGGTCGTCGACTGTCAGGAGGCCCTCCGCCTCTGGACATGGCTAGAACATCAGGGCTTGTCTCTGGTGGTTCAACACCTGGCAGGTTCACTGAACGCCAGGGCGGACGAACTCAGCCGCAGGTGCATGATGGATCACGAATGGCGTCTTCACTCGGAGGTGGTGCAAGGTCTCTTTCAGCAGTGGGGAGAGCCTCGGTTAGATCTATTCGCCACTGAAGAGAACGCGCAATGTCAGCAGTTCTGCGCGTTGGAATTTCCAAGGCGGCACTCGCTAGGCAACGCTTCTCGTCGCGAGTGGAGTTGCGGTCTTCTATACGCCTTTCCGCCTATACCACTTCTGCCCAGAGTGCTGAAGAAGATCAAGCACGACCGGGCCCAAGTCATTCTTGTGGCTCCGGATTGGGCACGAAGAGTCTGGTACCCCAAGCTGCTCAACATGGCCATCGATCCTCCAATCAGACTGCCTCTTCCGGAGGATCTTCTGTCGCAGCAGCAGGGGACGGTCCTCCACCCGAACCTGTCCAGCCTCCACCTCCTTGAGTGAAGATTGAGCGGCGGCAGTTGACGTCGTTTGACCTGCCTCCTGAAGTCTGTGATGTAATCTTGGGTGCCAGGCGTCCCTCCACTAAGACGGTATACGCCTGCAGATGGAATACATTTGTGGCATGGTGCACAGCAGAGGCTGTGGATCCCCTTTCTGCCCCTCTTTCTGAGGTTCTCTTGTTCCTCCTCTCTTTAGCCCAGCAGGGCTCTGCTCTGGGCACTATTAAGGGCTACCTCTCGGCCATTTCAGCCTTTCTTATGCTTCCTGATCAGCCTTCTCTTTTCAAGTCCCCTGTTGTAAATAGATTTCTTAAGGGCATTACTCATCTTTTTCCTCCTGTTCCCTTCGTAATGCCCCAGTGGGACTTGAACTTGGTTCTTACATATCTTATGTGCGCTCCCTTTGAGCCGCTTCATAATTGCCCTCTCAGGCTTTTAACTCTGAAAACTGCCTTTCTGGTGGCCATCACCTCTGCTCGCAGGGTGAGTGAGCTCCAAGCTCTTTCTTCTAAGCCTCCCTTTCTGGCTATCCATCCGGACAAGGTCGTCCTGAGAACTAGACCTTCCTTCCCAAGGTGGTTACTTCTTTCCACATTGGCAAACCATCACTTTGCCCACCTTCTTTCCGCCTCCACATCCTTCAAAAGAGGAAGAGAGGCTCCACCGTCTGGATCCAAAACGTGCGCTTTCTTTCTACTTGGAACGCACAAAACAATTCCGGGTGGATGACCAGCTTTTTGTTGGGTACGTGGGCGCTAAGAAAGGTCGGGCCGTGCACAAACGGACCATCTCCAGGTGGGTCGTTCTGTGCATCAAAGCCTGCTATTCTTTGGCTAAGAAGGAGCCTCCAGTGGGGCTGCGCGCCCATTCCACCAGGGTGACGGCAGCTACTACTGCTTTGGGACGAGGAGTCCCACTGAATGACATCTGTCAGGCAGCTACGTGGGCGTCATTGCACACATTTACGGGACACTACTGCCTGGACAATCTAGTCCGGAGAGACGGCTTCTTTGGCAGTTCTGTTCTCCAGGACTTTCTGGTGTGAACTTGATTCGCAGACCCACCACCGGGGTTGGTATTGCTGGGGTATCTATTCTAAGGTAAGGAATCTATAACTAACTGTTTCTTTCAGATGAACAAGTTACTTACCTTTGGTAACGATATATCTGTAAGAAACATAGGTTAGTTATCGATTCCTTACCGCCCCACCCATCCTCCCCGTTCTGCGAACTGACTTCTAGGGTTAAGGACATCCTTTCAGGGCCCTAGTTTTGTGCACCAGTGGTCAGTGTCTTGCATGGCTCTGCGCTTCTGGCGTGGAAAGTCGTGTACAGAACTGACGTCAGCGCGCGAGGCCGGCGTCTAAGTAACTTCCGCGACGTCATCCCGGCGACCACGACGACGGACGCGGAGTCGACCAACGCCACCTTCAGACGCGCAGGGGTACTGCGGACGAAAAACTTTCTGGATCCAGTCTGTCGCCTGGGGGAGATTCTAAGGTAAGGAATCTATACCTAACCTATGTTTCTTACAGATAGATCGTTACCGAAGGTAAGTAACTTGGTCTTTAAAAAACGAAACAAATCAGAATAGACGAGGTCTATAATCGCATATGTGTATTTATGTAACTGGTTAATATACACCGCGACTTTGTGGCGTTTCTCAGGAACACAAGGATTTTCAAACTAAGGCGTCTTTAGAAACAGTGATTAGTAGAGTCTGGCATTGGGGGCATATTTGACACAAGTGAAGCAATCCCGAATGTAATCGCTTAGTGATGGCTATGCTGCTCACCGTGGAGTTCTGTGCCGCGGTCGCCTGCTGTGGCGGCGTTTGTGATGGCTTTCCATTGCTACCCACTGAGTTGTGCAGGGGGGGTGTAGAGTGGGCCGATGCAGATTTCTTCTTTTTCTTATCCACAGCCTCCTCCCTCTGGTTTTCCCGCTGAGAAGGCGCTGCTCCCTCTGCCCCCCGACTCTTCTCACTGCACCTTAAGATATCCTGCAGAAGGTAAAAAGTTGGGCCACATGAGGATCAATCAGGGCATGCTTTGGAGGGAGTTTAGGGAGAATAAACCCCCTCAAAGCACAAGAAATGAATAGGTACCAACAGCCAACAAGACCATGCATAACGTAGAGAAATTAATGAGCGTTACTGTGAAAAAATATCTGAAAAGCACGCGGTTAAGACAGTTGAACACTTCCATTCTCACATTATAAAAACCCTCCAGGTATTTCTGCTAAGTGAATGACCACCCGAAATATGATGCTTAGAAGGTTTAGGGACACATTTTCAAAATCCCACAAATTACACAAAAACAGGAAAATAGAGCATCAAATTTTATAAGCAAAAATCTGCAAACAAATCTAGAGAAACAGGAAGGACTAGGCAATAGTAGGATATAAAAAGATGCCACTATGTTATCTTCATACTAATAAATCACCGCCCACATTCAGTTACTTTTACTACTGGGTCATTCAAAGTGGAACCATTAGAAGTTCACACCTGAAAGAGGAACACAACATGAAAAACATGCCTGAAAATTGAAGCTAGCAAAATACACACAATTGATAGACGGAATGCAGAACAAATCAAAACATTCACCCCCAGTCAAGAGATCTGGGTTAAATCCATCATTATTTTGCTCCCCATGCCACCCCAGTTTAGACCTGGCCATATGCAAATCAGTCTTGACCCTGTGCCTCATGGGAACAGTTCAGACCAAACTGCCAAGCTAGGTCCTCCCTGGACCGGAAACAAGCATCCTAGGACCGGTTTCACCCCTCATCAGCTAGGTTAGCTTGAATCCAGTGGCACAGTGAGCCAGGGACCCAAAAAAACAATTGGATTTAAGCCCAGATCTCTGTATTGGGGTGAATGTATGACATTGTTCTGCATTCTGTCCATCAATTGTTGTTTAGGTCTCGCCTGAGCCAGCGCTTAGCGCTGCTCTGGCCGAGACATTTAGTAAGTGGGTTTTTGAAGTGCTACCAGAGAGGCTTTTGCTGGCCTCCAGCTTGCGTTCAAGATGGCGTGCACGCGCGCAGCTGCCATCTGGGTGTTCTCTAATGGCTCCTCTGCGCACACTACCCCCTCCCTTCTCAGAGGCGCCATCTGGCTTTCCTCTCGCTCGGACAAGCGCTTTAATGCCCCCTCCCCCACCACACATCACGTCACCACTGCATCTGCATTTGCCTGTGTTTTGTCAGCAGACGAGGAGTCTTTACATTGCTCATTTTCTTTCTTTGCATCAGAGAAGCGCAATGGTGCAAAAGGCAATGTATCTTGCCAAAGCAGAGTCTACACATGTTCCACAGCATCACTCAGCACCACCTCAACACAACTCAACACAGCCTCAGCATCACTAAGCACCACAACACAACTCAGCACCACCACAGCATCACTCAGCACCACCACAGAATCACTCAGCACCACCACAGAATCACTCAGCACCACCACAGAATCACTCAGCACCACCACAGCACCACTAAACACCACCTCAGCACAACTCAACACCACCTCACCATCAATAAGCACCACCACCACAGCATCACCAAGTACCACAACAGCATCACTAAGCACCACCACAGCACCACTCAGCACCACCACACCACCACCACAGCATCACTCAGCACCACTAAACACGACCTCAGCATCACTAAGCACCACCACCACAGCACCACTAAGTACCACAACAGCATCACTAAGCACCACCACAACACCACTCAGCACCACCACAGCATCACTAAGCACCACCTCAACACCACCTCAAGCATTAGCATAGCCAATAGGTCTCGCCTTTGGGGCCATATAAGTGTTTAACCATGCAACAGTTAATGTTGTTGCACCAAGGATATTATGCTGCATAACTAAATACTTATAAGGTCCCAAAAGCGAGACCTATTGGCTATGCCAATGCTTGTTTTACATTTGTCACCCAGAGTGGGACGAGTATGCCCAGACGTGGGTACCGTGCTCTCCATGCCACTGGAGTCAAGCTATCCTGGCTGATGAGGGGTGAAACCCCAAAACCGGTCCTAGGATGCTTGCTTCCAGTCCAGGGATGACCTGGCCTGGCAGTTCGGGCTGGACTGTTCCCAAGACTGATTTGCATATGGCTGGGTTCAAACTGGAATGGCATGGGGAGCAAAAACCCGATGGATTTAGGCCCAGATCTCTGTACTGAGGTGAATGTATGACATTGTTCTTCATTCTGTCCATCAATTGTTGTTTTTGCATGAAAATTCAAGCTAGACATCAGTTCCCTGTTCTTCATTCCCTAAAAGGTGAGAGTTTGTTTCACCTAGTGTCACAAAAGCAATTTTCTGCAATGAATCCTTCCTGTTCTAAACCACAAATAAACACACTTAGATTGCAACAGCCAGACAGATCACTCAAGAAACAAAGCCTTGTGCATCTGACTTATTATCCCGAATTTGGAAGCACTGAATGCAAGAGATCCCTATGTCCTGGACTTGAGGACATAGGGAGTCCCTGGGTGTTCACTCCCAAGAAGCATTCCCAGCTAGCAAAAGGACTGATAGCTAAAGGATAGTTTCAACTCTAAACTGCTCGCAAGAGGGCATCATGGCACTCCTCACGTGAAGTCTCTGATCATGAAGTGGCATGCAGTAAATTTAAACATGGCACCATAGGAGGGTGATGCTCTCAGGTAGTTGCTCTCAGGCAACCGAAGAATGTTAAGTTGGAATGTTGGCTTGTAAAAAGTAAGCATTTCCAAAAAGCCCACTTTGATAAATAATCATACTTGTGGCGAGTCTCCCTTTGAGTTCTTGGTGAAGATTACTGCCAAAAGATCCTTTTATAAAAAACAGCAGCACCATATCAATATTTGCATCTATAATGTGCCGCCATTACCTGAATGATTGCCCATGTAATCACCAGATACACCAATTGGGCTTGCAATTGTTTGTTTGGAAACATGCTTTTAAAGATTCTTTTTAAATATATCAAATCAACACTTCCACCCAGAAAAAAATATTTTTTAAAGCTTATGGGTTACTTTCCTATAATTGTTTAATAGTCTAATCAAAATATATTTTAAGACCAATCTTCACCAGCAATAAACCGGTTTTTGAAATCACACAATAACCTCCTCTGCATACGACACGCAAACAGCAGCATTAAAGAGAACACCGGACGGGGGATCATCACTCCCTATTACTTCCAGAATAATCCTGCTAAAAACACAGAAGTAACAAGGAACAGAGACGATCCTCCTGGCGGCAGTTGCACCGATGTCCAACTTCAGACATCCGCAATCAAATCATAAACAGGCCCTCAAGTGTCACAGAAGGACAGACAGCCGCCAATCTCTTCCTAGGCTGGGTAACGCAATCACGTCGGTCCCCAAGCACTTTAAGAAGCACCAGAACAAAGCTACATTTTTAAAGAGTAAAACTGTAATTCAAAGCATTATTACATCAAATAGGAAAACTCAAAACCATGGTCCAAAAAATAAAATCCCTTTCCCTTCCCCAACTTTTTCCGACTGGTTGGTTCAAAGAGGCCTCCCGGTGAAGAATACTAGAAGGGAGCAAACTGCACCAGTGCCCATTTTAGGACTATTACCAGATAGGAATCAAAAACAAATTGTGCTCATTTCCACTCTGCCCAGACACTTGTCAACATCATTTATTTGGAATTTATGACATAAAAAGTACAAAAGAATATAAAATTGGGCACAACAATGGAGCAAAGAAGTTTTACTTATTTATTTTGCACAGAAGTGTACATTAGGTGCAAAAATACAGTTGACACGCGGCACAAATGTTATTTGTACTTGTTTTTTGGGTCTGCAATTTTAGACACTAGGTTCTAAATAACTCCATATGCGAGCTAGCCAGGATGCAGGAGCTCCCCTCAGCATGCCACGTCTGTGCCTTTAGCTGATGTCAGGGACAGGAGAAGCAGACTTGTTTAGTCTTCTTCTATACACGGTGAATTACCAAAATATAGTGGAAAAAAAATTGTAATACAAAAATGTCAAAAAGATTGTCCACTCAAAAAATTGGAAGTTAAGAATATGTTTTTTAGACATATAATGATTTTCAATATCGTTGAATATAATGTTTTAAGATAGCTGCAAAAAATGCGTATTTAATTAGATATACATATTAGCTATTCTATCACAAGGCATTATTATAATAGTATTTGTTTAATTTTTAATATGAAATGTAATTTTTTTCAAATGTATTTAGCAAGGTTTCATTTATTAGCTGATTGAGTTTGTAGGGAATTTGGGTGAGAAGTTATTTAAAATGTAAATTATTGTTTTTAATTAATAATTAATTTTGGATAATTTGAATTGGCAAATTTGTAAATTAACATTTGAATTATCTGTGATTTTTAATTAATTGATCATTTAATTATAAAATTGTGAGTTTTATATGTATTGTTTTAATTATAATTGTTTTATTTAATAATGTAATATTAATATGGTTTCCTTTTTATATGTGTTTATTCATTTCATTTGTTTGTTGGGGTTTATATTTTGGGTAGTAGCGAGGGAAGTGTATTTATTTTAAATATTTATAATTTTGACAACCTGATTTATATTTAATGAATATATTTTTATTTTCAATGTGTGTAAATGTTTTTACATATTTCTATATTTGCATTTAAAAAAATTATGAGTTGGAATAACAAACCTGCTTACTTACGTTGGAGTGGAAACAGTGAATTTGACCCCTCCAAAGTCCAGCATCGTCCCTAAGGTAGGTCAGATTGGCGTGCGAATAGTATATCTCATTTATCCAAAGTCCAACAATGAGTATGGCACAGCAAGAAGTGCATCATAGGGATTTCAAGGCCTAAGCAGGCGGCTGTCTTCTGTATCCAAATAGTGGAGATTCGCTCCATTATACGTCAGTGGAAGGATTTTCAATATACAAAAGGCCGCTTTCCCGCATCTGCTAGTTTCTTACTGATATGGATCTGTGAACAAAGTACTACTGGAGGTGATCGTTCAGAAAGAAAGAAATACCTTGCCTTCCTTTCGGACCATCCATTCCCTCCACCCTCGACTCCAGGGTAACAATAAGAAAAACAACTAAGAAGAAAGGCAAAGATTGTATTTTGATTAATTTTAGGTTTGAAAATGGATCTTTCCAAGTTTACTAATTTCCTGATAATCTCTTGCTCACTTGCTCTGCACAGCGCACTCCATTGATGATTTCTATGCATCTTTCTACGATAATCCCTCTTCCCATAGTGTCCAGCAGGTATCATCCATCCATCCTTCCACAGTAATCACTCTTCCTCACTCACAGTGTAGAGTAGAACTGGGGAATGCGGAGCACCTTCCTTTGAGTATCATCTTTCCATCCTCCCACAATAATTTTTCTTACTTTCTCACAGTGTACAATAGCACAGGCAACAGAGGATCTTCCTTCGAGTGTCAGCTATTGATCCCTCCACAATAATCCCTTTTCTTCGCTCGTAGTCTACAGTAGCACAGGGAACAAAGAGCTTCTTCTTTCGATCACTTCCCGTCAGATTGTAGTTCCTCCTACCCAGGTGCTGTACAGCAGAGGAAGAGCACACATCATTGGTGTCCCATTGTTTCTTCAATAATGCTCAGTCCCTTTCTCACTTTACATTCAACCCTGACCAGGACAAAGGATCCAAGTTCTTCCACACTTGCCTTGCTCGCCTCCTCTGTGTCCTAAAGGCAATGGCTGTAACAGAATCACTTCCTTCCTGTCAGAACACTGCAGGACGGTTGAGGCTTCTGCCAAATCGTCTCTGAGTATAAGAGACTTAAATGGTCCTAAAAACACACCTATATACACGCCCGACTGTTGTCTATTAGGTTTGAGGTAAGGCACACTGACGTGGCAATAAACACTTTCAGATTTGAATACGGATCGCTGAATAGCGCCCTAGTGTTTAGAGGCTGGGCACAAGTAGGATTTCCGGTCCATTTGTAGTGGAAAAGACAGACTTTTTACCGTTCGTCCTCTGAGAACAGACACCAAGCATCAAATTTAGAGAAGTTGGAACTCCACCCAAATATGTAGTATACACACCCATCTGCTATTCTGGAGAGACCAACACACTGCTCGGTTGTAATCATGCACCATAAAAGCTCAGACGCCTCCCTCACGAGTGACCACGCGATCTCCATAGAATTGTGTTTTTAAAGTGAGGTCAAGTCTTGAGACACAAAAACCAAGATTGTGCAGTGACAAACTATTAAGGGTGTATTTTATTAATTACTGATAATCAGTAAGAGATGCACTGAAAGAAGAAACAGTTCAGTCTCAACAATAAAGAATTTAAAAACACTATAAAATGTGGCAAGCCAAGCACTGCAGGCAACAAGGCCAATCCACTTCTATGAAGAGTATTCAAAAAGCCCCAAATACTGCGGAAAAAAGAAGACATGCCATGCAAGCGATGTGTGATCCCGTCTCCAATAAAATCATTCAACTAAATTGAAAAGCCAATATATAGCACAACATACGGCATGCTTCCCCTGGTCCCAAGGTCAAACAAGCAGTATGAGGGAGATTGGGAGGAGGATGTGGCACTGCATTGTTTTTTATTAATCGTTGGCATATTTGGGCGCTCATGCCCTCACACCCAGTTACAATTTTGTACCTCACAAATTAGGGTAATGAAATAATTGCTCTATCAGTGAACTAGGTTCATACCTCGAAAGATCAGAAAGATTAAAAGGAGGGACAGGTTTCAGCTCCCCGCCACAATGTACAGAGATTGAAATTCTTAAGAAGAACAGACATTAAAAGAAAATACATAACAGGTTGAGACCTCTGCGTCTCAGTATTGGGATTTGCCTCACAAAGAGCATCACTTGGAATTGCCATGACACTCCCTGATTATAAGACTGTGTTTTGGGGGCGTCTCTGTTAACCCTGTCATCAACAGAGATTACAAGACTTGTTGAAGTAAAAGGTCAAAGGTAGAAGAAAAAAAACAAAACACATGAGAATGTGTACCCAGCCACACATGATGGTGGTGGAATGGTCCAGTCTCCTGCGCGAGACATTAACTGACCTTACCGCCAGAGTTAAAAGAGGAATAAAGCAGCGGACCGTGCTGGAGGGAGACTAACCCCATGCCCTACAAGTGTCCTAGTTACACACCTACTATACTGGAGGCAGAAAGCCCCTTACCTCTCAGGCTAGAGGGATAACTCCTACAATAGTGCCACAGGGAGCCCCCACTTCTCGTGCTGGAGGTAGTGACCCTCACTTCCCTTTCGCGCCAGAAGAGATATTAACTCCCCATCATTGGAGAGTGACCACGCCTCCTGTATTGAAGGCGGAGTGACCCCGTCCCCCCATCAGTGTTGTAAGAGAAATATCCACAGCGCCTAAAATGGTGCTCCAGTGGCTCAGTTTTCTCCTGCTGCAGGACTGGCCCTTGCCTCTCATGCTATCCTGGCCTCATACTAGTACTATCCTACCTGGGGATGCAGAGGCTCTCTTGCCTGCTGTAATACAGTAGAGGATAACCACACCTCCTTCAAAAGTAGAACAAGGAACTCTCCTTCTACAGAGGAAGTAGAGTGACCCCCTTGATTTCTGTAGCACAGAAGGAATAACCCTCACCTCCTACGATACCACTACACTGATCCCATCTCCGTTGCAAGAGGTGGAGTGACCCCTGGCTTTGCATGCTGCTGCAGGGATAACCCCACCTCTATGTTAAAGGCACAATGCGCCCGGTCCTCCCATGCTGGTGGTGGGATGAGGAAAGGAGAAAAGCAGGCATTGTAAGAGGGCACCCAGAGCTGCCCTCTCTGAAGCATGCTTGTCCTGGAAAGATACCTCTGGCCGAAGTACCTGAAAGGACTGCACAGCCTTCTCGTATGATTTGATGAGGGCTGCATCGTCCCATTCGTCGATGTCTTCACTCTGCAAAGAAAGAAAGGGAACACGTGCCTCAGAACAAAAGAAAGTCAAAGAAAACAAGTGTGTACATATGTACTCTTAGCCTGAAGTAAACTGTCTGAACGTGTAACTAAAGTCTCTAAACGCCAGACCAAGAACCGCACAGTCAACAGGTGCTTAGGTCCTGCTTGTGTGTAGTGATGCATTATTATCAGGGCCACTGGAATTATGCGGCAGGATGGCCAAATTATGCAGCAGTGTTGAGTAAATTATGTGGCATAACGTGGCACATTTTGTAATAGTATTACTTCATTATTTCATCATTTTTTAGGTCTCGCCTGAGCCAGCGCATGCGCTGCTCGGTGAGACATTTTGTAAGCGGGTTTTCACAGTGCTACCACAGGCTTTTTGGTGGCCTCAAGCTTGCGTGCACGCGCGCAGCCGCCATCTGTCTTTCCTCCTAGCCGCCTTGCTCGCGATCACTTTCGCGCGCACCATTTGCTTGTTCTTTACTTTTGCTACAATCGCGGCACCGGCGCTTTACCTTTAAGTAAAGCGCGGGTGCCGCGATTATAGCAAAAGTAAAGAAATAGATTATTTTTCTATTTCTTTACTTCTGCTATAATCGCGGCACCCGCGCTTTACTTTTAACATTAAAAGTAAAGCGTGGGTGCCGCGATTATAGCAAAAGTAAAGCAATAGAAAAAAACATCTATTTCTTTACTTTTGCTATAATCGCGGCACCCGCGCTTCACTTTTAATGTTAAAAGTAAAGCGCGGGTGCCTGTGCAGTCAGGCGGTTTAGGGTTAATCATGTTTTCCGTTACTTTGGTAGAGCAAAAATCTGGCACCAGAGGAAGTTTGAATTTGAAGAGCCGATACAAAATGGGCTATACTTTTACACCGTTAAGGTGGCATGCTTTTATAATGTCACTTGAGGACCAGCATGACATGTATGTGCTCTTTGGTAGAGAGCCAATGACCCTTAGTCTGGCGTCATGGTCCTTCTTAGTTACTACTCACAGGGCCACGCACATAGGCCAGTAAAACACTTTTAAATCTTGACATCTCACAACAGGCAACATTTCTGTTTCCCAGTTTAAGCCGGTAGGGGCTGAGCTCACTTTTTGAATCGCCTTTCAGTGGAATGCAGTCAAAACAATGTCAAAGTAGCTTTCTTTGAAAAAGAATGTTTGTGTCAACCACAACTTGTATTCCTCAGGTCAGGGGGGGCTCCCAGGGGCACAATGGGTGGGGCTTACATACACTTGAGGGGTAAGTGATTGAGTGTCAGCAGTGCAAGTGCACAGTAACCATGCTGAACGCTTCTATACTTCAACCAATGTCTCACTGATAGTGTGTTAGCTTTTTAGGTCGAGCCTGGGCAGCGCATGCGCTGCTCTGAGAGGCATGCTGTATTCATGTATGGACTTGAAGCTCCGCCCATATTTTTCATTGGCTTGTGTCATAGTCCCTTGTAAATGCTGGCTTCTGATTCGTTAATAGGCTTGTTAGTCCCTCCTTAGTACCGCCTTGTCTTGATTTGTAACCTCCCATGATGACTGGCCCTTTTCCTTCTGTTGTTACACGGTATGTCTTATTTAGTCTGTAAGCACTATTTTCTTTCATGAGTTTCTCCTACTGCAGGCACAACATGCTTTCCTGCAACATTCAGCGCACCATGTGCGCTTTCACTTTCCAAGCAGCCCGGGACAATGGCGGCCGCTTCTTTGAAATGAAATAGGTCTTGCATTTACAAGAGTTTCAGCTATTGGCATTGTAAATGATAATGCCTTTTATTTATGTGTTAATTATCAAAACAGATAAATAAAAGGCATTGTCATTTACAATGCCAAAAGCTTAAACTCTCGCAAATGCGAGACCTATTGCATTGCAAATGCTTGTTAAACTTGGTAACACTGTCTGGGCATTGGTTGCACCTCATAAGTACCCGTTTAACAACCAAATATAGCAATAAGCAACAGAAACGTGACAGTCCATCTTTGCAAAGGGCCTTCCACTGTGCTGCAACACGTGTCCCTGCATTTTTAGTAACTTTTGTATGGTTTAAGCAAGAAACGTTTTTTTTGTTAAAATCTGTACAGTACGCAGCAGATGATGGATCATGTGGGGAATGCGGCAAATTTATGGTTAGGCGAAAATCACAGCCGTTCCACAATTGCATATTTTCAGTAGCCCTGATTATTATGCTTCTGCATGTGGCAAGTCTTGGACATGCATGTGAGGACCATGTCTAAAGCGCAACAGTGTCCAGTATCTCTGGTTACTGCTATGTGGACAAAATATCTGCAGCTTGAGAGCTCCAAAATGAACAAATGATTCAAAATCAGATCCCGGCCCAGAAGGCGGGCACTCTAGAGGCCGTCCCGGTGTGCTGGTGTAGCCCCTGTGTCAAGTGCAAGGGTTTAAACACCCTAGGGACCGACAACTAGCAACACCAGTTGGCACTAGATTTGCAGGTTGGGTAAGTTTATAAAGTTATAAGGCCAACTAGGTCTCTAGTCAAATTCCTTTCGTTAAAGTAAAAGCAATATACATATTGGATGTAGTTTTAATTTGTCAAAATGACGTCAATAAGCTGAGGGTGGGGGCTCAGTGGACTAATACAGTCACTGCACAGCTCAGTTTGAACCACGATCATAGGCTCAGATTCCTGCGGGTCCACTTAGCCTTTCATCCTTCCAAAGTTGATCAAATTAATGCTTCTGACATGAGTAACAGAACACATCAATTATCTGCCCAAAATGCCAACGAACCCTGGGGTCAATGTACATTTTTTACAATTACACAGGTTATGAGTTTTATGACTACTTCATTTCCATCATGTGATGCAACAGTGCTGGACCAGAGTTATTCCGATGTAAAAGAGTGCACGGGACTCTGCCCCAACTCTGATACAAGAGTGACATGGGACTCTATTTGCCCCTGCACAGCTGTCCTTTCGAGGGTGCTCCTGACATGTGACATACTACTGCTATGTGAGCCGTTACTTATTGGGGAAGGAGAGAGAGTGGGAGAGAGAAAGAAAGAGAGAGAGAGCGAGAGAGAGGATTGCACTGCTGCTTTCTGTGATGTGCCTGCTTTCGCAGGGACTGGAAATCTTGAACTGCTAGACCTATGTATGTTAAGTACTTGAGAACCATCTTATGTTGCAGCCTGCACCATACGAGCTATGTATGTCAATGAAACTTGTAGTGCTCCTTCCTGTGCTGCACCTGTTATGTGCATGAAGGAATTTTGCACCGCTCTTGCTTGTGCTGTACCTGTTATGCGTGCGAGGGAAGCTTGTACTTTCTGCCTGGTCAGTACCTGTTCTCTGTGTGGGGAAAGCTTGTTCTCATTCTGCCTGGTCGGTATCTATTCTGTGTGTGGGGGAAGCTTGTAATCCTGCTGCGTGATCAGTATCTGTTCTGTATGTTAGGGTACACAGCTGCTATATGTTAGGTAAGTATGTGGCACTGCTGTCTGGTCTGTATTCTCTGTGAGGGAATCAGATACTGCTATTGCCTCTGCTCTACCTGTTATATATGTGAGGGAAGCTTGCACTGCTACTGTCTGTGCTATACCTATACTGTGTGTGAGCGAATCGTGTACTGCTTCTGTACATACTGTACCTGTTCTTTCTGTGAAGGACCTTGTACTGTTGTTGCCTGTGCTGCCCCTGTTCTGTGTGCAAGGGAAGCTTGTACTGATGCTTCCTGTGCTGTACATGTTATGCAAGTATGGGACACTTGCACTGATGCTGCTGTGCTGCACAGGTAATGCGAGTATGGGAAGCTTGCACTGATGCTGCTGTGCTGTACATGTTACGCGAGTATGGGAAGCTTGCACTGATGCTGCTGTGCTGCACGTTATGCAAGTATGGGAAGCTTGCACTGATGCTCCTGTGCTGCACATGTAATGCGAGTATGGGAAGCTTGCACTGATGCTGCTGTGCTGCACATGTTATGCAAGTATGGGAAGCTTGCACTGATGCTGCTGTGCTGCACATGTTATGCAAGTATGGGAAGCTTGCACTGATGCTGTGCTGCACATGTAATGCGAGTATAGGAAGCTTGCACTGATGCTGCAATGCTGCACATGTTATGCGAGTATGGGAAGCTTGCACTGTTGCCGCCTGTGCAGTACATGTTATGCGAGAATGGGAAGCTTGCACTGATGCTGCTGTGCTGCACATGTTATGTGGGTATGGGAAGCTTGCACTGATGCTCCTGTGCTGCACATGTAATGCGAGTATGGGAAGCTTGCACTGATGCCGCCTGTGCTGTACATTTTATGCGAGTATGTGACGCTTGCACTGATGCTGCTGTGCTGTACCTGTTATGCGAGTATGAGAAGCTTGCACTGATGCTGCTGTAAAACTTATGAGAGTATGGGAAGCTTGCACTGATGCTGCTGTGCTATACATGTTATGCGAGTATGGAAATCTTGCACTGATGCTGCTGTATTGTACATGTTATGTGAGTATGGGAAGCTTGCACTGATGCTGCCTGTGCTGTACGTTATGCGAGTATGGGAAGCTTGCAATGATGTTGCCTGTGCTGTACATGTTATGCGAGTATGGGAAGCTTGCACGGATGCTGCTGTGCTGTACATGTTATACAAGTATTCAAAGCTTACACTGATGCTGCCTGTGCTATACATGTTATGCGAGTAAGGGAAGCTTGTTCTGATGCTGCCTGTGCTGTCCATGTTATGCGAGTATGGGAAGCTTGCACTGATGCTGCTGTGCATGTTATGCGAGTATGGGAAGCTGCCGGATGCTGCCTGTGCTAGACATGTTATGCGAGTATTGGGAAGCTTGCTCTGATGCTGCTGAGCTGTACATGTTATGCGAGTATGGGAAGCTTGAACTGATGATGCTGTGCTGAACATGTTATGCGAGTATGGGAACCTTGCACTGGTTCTGCCTCTGCTGTACATGTTATATGAGTATGGGAAGCTTGCACTGATGCTGCTGTGCTGTACGTTATGAGAGTACGGGAAGCTTGCACTGATTCTGCCTGTGCTGTATATGTTATGTGAGTATGGGAAGCTTGCACTGCAGTTGTTTATGCCGCCTTAGTCCTTTGTTAGAAATCATTTGCAATACTGTTGCTCATGCTTCCTTGTTATGTGTGAGGGAAGACTGCCTGGCTAACCACCCTGCTGTACCTTTCTGTGAAAGATGGAAGCTTGCACTGCGGCAACCCCTTAGTGAGTAGGCTGCTTCGAAGATGGAGGCATAAGACTGTGGTCTGCTGGAGAAACCATGACTTTCTATCAGTTTCCCTTTTCCTACAAAATGGTCTTGGTTTACTGTGCAGTGCCTGCCAGATTGGCACTCCCACCCTGTGTTGTGCTTCTCTAACTGCTACTCATGCACTGTACTTCCCACAGTTCGCACTTCCCCTGCTCAGGGGGCTACTACAGAAAATAACGTGCTTTCCAGTCTGGGCTGCACTTTCCAGACACAGTTGTACCCCAAAGAAGGTGTACCCTGGACTGTGGTGTACTACTTGCAGAGTGCTTTGAACATAGCTCCCTATGGAGTGCTGGTCTCTACATGGGGTTCTGGGCAACATAAACTTTGCTGTGGCTTATGGGCAATGCTGGAATCCCATCGAGTGCAGTGGAACACAGACAGGGATTGCAATGGCCTGTAGACAATGCTGGCATTGAAAGAGTGCATTGTGCAAGGGACTCTTAAGCTGTGCTGGCATCCTTGAGGTGCGCCGTGCAACACTTACTCAGCATTGTCCTTAGACAGTGTTGGCAACAACAGGGTGTGCAGTGTTACACATACTCAGCAGTACCTCTTAGACAGTGTTGGCAACAACAAGGTGTGCAGTGTAGCACATACTCAGCAGTACCTCTTAGACAGTGTTGGCAACAACAGGATGTTCAGCGCAACACATACTCAAATAGTGTTGGTATCACCAGGGTGTACAGTGCAACAAATACTCATCAGTGCTTCTTAGACAGTGTTGGCAACAACAGGGTGTGCAGTGCAACACATACTTTGCAGTGCTTCCTAGACAGTGTTGGCAACAACAAAGTGTGCAGTGCAACACATACTCTGCAGTGCTTCTTAGAAAGTGTTGGCAACAACAAAGTGTGCAGTGCAACACATACTCTGCAGTGCTTCTTAGACAGTGTTGGCAACAACAAAGTGTGCAGTGCAACACATACTCTGCAGTGCTTCTTAGACAGTGTTGGCAACAACAAAGTGTGCAGTGCAACACATACTCTGCAGTGCTTCTTAGACAGAGTTGCCAACTACAGGGTGTGCAGTGCAACACGTACTCAAATAGTGTTGGTACAGTGCAACACATACTCTGCAGTGTTTTTTAGACAGTGTTGGCAACAACAAAGTGTGCAGTGCAACGCCCACTCAGCAGTGCCTCTTAGTGTTGGCAACAGCAGGGTGTGCAGTGCAAGACATACTCTGCAGTGCTTCTTAGAAAGAGTTGACAACAACAGGGTGTGCAGTGCAACACGTACTCAGCAGTGCCTCTTCGTGTTGGCAACAACAGGGTGTGCAGTGCAATACATACTTAGCAGTGCCTCTTAGTGTTGATATAGGGTGTACAGTGCAAGCCATACTCTGCAGTGCTTCTTAGACAGTCATTGTATCAACAGGGTGTGCAGTGCAACATACTCTACAGTGTCTCTTAGGCAGTGTTTGCATCAATACGGTGTGCAGTGCAACATATGCTCTTAGTGGTTGCATCAACGGGGTGGGGTGTGCAGTGCAACACATACTCTTAGACAGTGTTTGCATCAACAGGTGGTGCAGTGCAACACATAATCTTCGACAGTGTTTGCATCAACAGGGTGTGCAGTGCAAGAGAGCTGGTGCCGTGGAGCATAAGACGTGCTGTGCATCCCAGGCTCTGCTGTGTCTCAAGGCAGAGCTGTTACCTACAAGGTGCTCTGTTCAGCCCTTACTGAGACTGGGAGACACTGCTGGTTGTGCAGTGCAACACAGACTATGTTGTGTTCGTGGTGCTGTCATCCCGAGGACGTGATGTGCAATCCAGACAGAGCTGTGGTTCCTAGACAGAGCCCTCCAGACTGATGCCTGCCCCCACCCCCCTCCTAGCTCATCACACTACCACTCGCCCCTCTTCTCCATCCTTACCTGTGAGCTGTCCTTCTGGTACACTATCTCCCCATCGCAGGTAGCCATCCTTCCGCCCCTAGACCCCCATAATCACTGCACAAAAAGCAGACACAGGACCCACTCAACAGGCATCAGCAGAGCTTGGCATGTGGGCAGCGCCGCGAGGCATACTGGGCATTGTAGTGAGATAGCGTGCCCGCACCGCTATTGAAATACAATGATCAACTACACTTCCCAAGATGCACTGCAACAACCAGTGACGACGGGAAGACAGGGGCAGATCGTCGCGGTCTCTTTCTGCAGCGGCATCTAATGGTAGGATGGGAGAACTGCAGGACATCCAACCTGCCCCCTTCAATGTCCGCAACGAGCAGCTCCAGACCATGGAAAGAAAAGAAACACTGCACTTGGCAGAGTCGCACAAAGTGCTAATAAAACTACAACGACAACCCTCTCATTAGTCAATTAAATGTAAATAAATATTTGTAAACAGCCAAGCTTTTAAAAACAATACAGTTATGCTGCAGTACCTGTTAAGTATTGCAAAACATTAGTTCTTTAGAATTTTTTTGAATCTAAGACGTTTTTCATATGTCATTATCTATTAACACATAGAAAGCAAACTCTGCAGGGTCGTTATTGTGTATTTTGTAGCGTCAGGGTTTCGTACGCCTACATCTAGTTGTGGGAAAAGCAAGACTGTATTACATCTAAAAACATTTTGTAAATAGTAACGTTTTGGGAATATTTGTACATTTCACCTTGGAAATAAAATAGTATTGCTTTTCTTGTATTGTTTATAGTTGAGTGCCAAATCTCCTGAATTAGCCCGGAGACCCAATATTGTTTTTTTTCTGTGGAAAAAATTATGTTATTTTACCATTGGCCAGCTTAAAACTTCCTCCAACGCAAGGTAAATTTAGAAGAATTTCAATTCCTGAGATTTTTTTCCAAATGTCTCTCCTAGGTGCAGTGTCAGATGGGTTAACAATTAGGCCCAGGCACTCCCCAAAAAGTGGCCCACATTCCAGAATCGTAATTATTTTTGTAGCTTTATATACTGTGTCCTCGGCCTCTGGCAGGTAACCCAAGTCAAAAAGGAAGATCATCCTGGAGTCATTCTGAAGTCATCTGATGACTTCAGCTGAGCTATTCCTGTAATTATCTGGGGAAGTCATCCCAAGCCATCCTGAAGTATGCCTATAGGGCAGAATATTTAAATGAGATGACTCTAAGGGTCATCAGAGAAACTACTCCAGGATTAGTTCCTGATGACTTCAGTGGAAAACGTGATTATCTTGTACTATTGCAGGATGATCCCATGGTGATTTCAGGATTAGGCTGGATTACTCCAGGATTAGTTCCTGATTACTTCAGTGGAAAACATGTGATGATCTTGTACTACTGCAGGATGATCGCATGATGATTTCAGGATTAGGCTGGATTACTCTATGATGATCCTAGGAATATTTCAGGATGGGGCTGTACTCTTACAGAATGATCTTGTGATGACTTCAGAATGAGAATGTATTACTCAAGAATGATTCCAGGATAAATTTAGAACAGGGCTGTACTAGTCGCCAATTACTTCATGATGAGGATGCATTACCATAGGATGGGTTCTGGCTGTATTACTGAATGGTGATTTCAAGATGGAGATGTACTTTTCTAGAATGACCTTGAGTTATAATGGGTAAACCTTGTTTGACCTTCACAGGACATTAAGAAATCAACCTTTTTATTAGTTTCCTGGCAGAGTAGACCACCAATACAAAAATAAAAAAACAAAAACACACACACCAGGAAAAAGATTTACCTGCAAGGACTTCAGGATATGTTCATGTTACTCCAAGATAATTTCACGATCACTACTTTGAGTTTTCTATGATTGACACTTTTACTATTCCAACTTAACACTGTTGTGTTAAGCTATTGCAGTAAGCTGAGACATTAATATTATTGCACTCCTTTTAATTCTACCTCACCTTTACTCTTTCTTTTTGATATTTGTCACTCTAATCGAGTAATTTTGTTGACGGCAGATGTAAAACAATGACTAAGTGTAGAGGTTAGTACCATCAGTACAGGATTGGTCTTGAGTAAGTCATTGTGCATGTAGGATATTGCTCAAGAAGTATATTGTGGTTGTGTGTCTGTACCTAAGCCTCTAAATGGTTTGTAAGTAAGCCTCAAAGTGGTCTTGTGAGTGGTCAAGTGGGTGCTGCAGTTCAGTGTTGATGTGACTGAGGGCTGCTATAACAGACTATGTAAAATGGCAGTGGTGAGTGATTGGTCTTTGTGGTTGTGAGCTGTATAAGTAGCTGATGGAGCGTGGCTTGATCAAATGATGTTTATGGCCATGAATCTTGTGAGTGAAGAAAGAAGTAATTTGCATGGCTCAGATGCATTTTGAGTGGATTTAGTATGTACTGTCAGGGAGGTCTAATACATGAAGAGATGCTGGATGTGCGTAAATGATAACTTGATTTCAATAGGCTGAGAAAGATATGATAGGTGCGGGTGAAGACAAGCACTGTTTGGTGGACACTGATGTTCTGAGTGGAATCTGTGAGTGACTGCCGGCGACTAGTGCAACTGGGTTGTATTATGAATGTGGATGTGTAGTGAGTGCGGGTGTTGTTGTAAAGACTATTGCAACTAACTGTGAAGTATATTTCTGGTGGGGGTGTGAGTGGATATGGGAATGACCAGTGTTGGGGATGAGTTATGAATTGTGAAGAACCTAAGTAAGTGGTGTGGACTGCAATGCTTGAAACTTTGATTGCGCATCATATAGACCTGGATGTCTAGCTCCTACCAGAACCTCAGCCCAACAAAGACAAAATTCCTGTTATTTGCCAGGAGCACTTAACAAAATACAGTACAGACCTGGCTCAATGACAAAACCCTGGACGGCTATGAACTCCAAATTTCACAGAATGCCAAGTGACTTGGAATCACCTTGGATGCCAATCGCATCCTCAAGGAACAGATTACCATAAAAACAAAGTCAGACTCGTACCTGCTCTCTCTTTTATAGAAAGTCAAACTGTTTCTTCCAGAAAGCGAATTCAGAAGTGCTGTTCAAGGACTCATACATTTGCATCTGGATGGTGGTAATGCCCTACTACATGGCCTTCCAGCCCCCACACTGGCACCTCTTAGGAGAATCTTACATGCTGTAGCATGTCTTATTCTGAGCCTAAAGAAATATGATCACCAGTCTCATCCTGAAGGAACTCCATTTACTGCCCTTGCCAGCCTACTTCATCTTCAAAACCAGCAACATCATTTGCAAAGCTATCATGAGCAGCACCAACGCTTATCTTGGTACACCCAGAGCCAGGACACCAGATGACTGCAGACTAAGGGTAAAAATAGAAAAAACAAGAGAGCGTGCATTTTACATCTATTCACCAGGACCTGTACCAACATCCCGATATTCATCAGAATCACCTAAGTGCTGCTCCAATTTAGGAAATAACTGAAGTCTCAGCTATTTAAAGAACACTTCACAATGTATTAAACAGCCACAGCCGGCTTATGCATTGACTTTATGCTCATCTTTGAGCAAGTAATGCACTCCACTGTCTTTTGGCTAGAAATACCATATTCAAACATACATGCCATCACCTGTTTGGGCCACGGTCTGACACCAGCCATTTAGTTACAAAATCATCCAATCACACCCTCCTTCAAGACGTCCATACCTGTCCTCTTCTGTCATAATCCCCTCTCATTGTCTGGTTGCCTTGTCACTCTTATTATGCTGTCCCAACAGTTTTGCTTCCTTCTGTTTGCCCACCTTCTCTTCTGACATCTGCAAAATGGCTCAGTGAGGTAAATACTCCTATGGACTTCTAGTAATCGGCAACACTTAAATTACAATCTCTGAACTCGAACTCAGTATTCCATCCTTCTGAGACTGAAAAATGGAATTAGATGAAAGAATGTAATAGTAAGAATTGTCATTTTCAACACTTAAAAGAAAAAGTATAGCATAAAATAACATGTGATCACCTGCTAAACTCTGCCCCTCCCCATCACCCACAATAATCAATGTTACTCATTTACAGTACTTACATCACATGATAATATCTGGATTGCAAGCTACACTATCACCTTTTTTATGCCAATCCCATTTTATGTGATTTTCTGGACATAATTGTTGGGTCAAAAGTTATGGAGGAATTTCAAATAATGTCAACAGAATGCCATTTAGCTGTTTTGAAATCTGACAAACTCTCCGAAAACTGAATTTATGTTTAAGGGAAAGGCTTTGGAACAGATCATTAAATGACCACCAGTCTATAAGTGCTGTGCTTGGTGATAGCAGATATTTAATCTAAGAAACGTCACCAACATGAGGCCCTCTAACTTCACTGCAGGATCATTTGCATTCATGAGAGCGTCCTTGACTCAATTGGACTCCCTGCACATCACAATATGATCTCAGTACACCTAGGGGTGCCTCCATGAGACATAGCCCTAATTATATGTGCAGTAGACTTACTTATAGACGCGTTCCCTCGGTCCTCTACATCCATAGGTCTGTCATTTTCAATCAATCCTCTACAGCATAGAGAAAGGGGCAGCACACTTCACACTGGCTAATTTCGCTTTCAGTGACAGCAATCTTCCCTTTCACAAGAAACACATCCACACACAAAGTATTTTCATTAAAGGCCAGTGACTAATATGGCAACGTGTGCTTTTTAAGACCAAAAAGATTTTTGCTTTTAATCAATTGTTTTATATTCATGTGGACCCGACAGGTTTCCTAACCATATTTTTCAAAATACAAGATAAAACAGTGACAAAGCCAAAAGGCAGGCTGTCAATGCCAGCCCTTTTAGCTAAGCCACTGCCCTTTCTATATTTTAGAACATTCAACCCCAGTCCTGTCCCTTTGTGGCCTAGCTGTGACCATTGCCAAGCAGTAGCATAATCATAAGAAAGTGATTCTGAGGTCTTTGGCCTATGCTGGCTGAGACGTGCAATTTAGTGATCAAGCAGACCCTGGAGAGTGAGGCAATTTGGGATATCTTTCAGCTCCTATGTGCAATATATAGAGAAGATTGCATGCTGCTGTATGCCAGGAGTCCAAGTGAAAATTGGGCTGGGAAGATGAGTTCTAAACAAGCAGTTCTGGTGATAGCAGTACTGCCCAAAATATAGCAGTTACCTTCATAGTGCATGAATTATCATTGTACTAATGTACCAGGCCTGTATTGGAACGTGTAAACACTTTCTACGGTGGAGGCATGGAGGAAGAGTGGCGAAGAAGGAAGGAAGCAGACAGGTGGAAGTCATGAAAGAGATGTGCAAGAAGGAAAACATAAAAGGGAGAGTGAGGAAGGAGGAGAGATCTGATGGCAAAGGTAGACAAAGATTGTGAAGAGAACTGAGGAAAGCAGAGATAGGGAGTGCAAGTTTGGAGTGGAACATGAGTGAAAAGAGGAGAAGAAAAGAGCAAGAGACAATGGAAGGAGAGCAGCCCTAGAGGAAAGGGCGTGAAAGGAGAGAGTGGAGGAAAGACGTGAAGCTGAAAGACGAAAAGCAGTTAATGAGGGGAGAACAGAGAGAAAGGGGATACTCGGGCAGAGCATGAGTGGAGAGACGGAAATAAAAGAGGTGAGAGGGGAGGAAGAAAAGCTGATAGTGAAGGAGAGAAAAGGAGAGTGTAGCTATGCACTATTAAACAGACAGTAATTTAATATGTAAGCTTGAAGGATGACAGGGCTGTATCATACATGGCCTGTCTCATTAGTGGCCAGTTCTGCTGTCCAACACTCGCAATAACAATTGTTTAACTGTGTTAAGGTTTGCTGACTTCAAAAGATATTTCTGTGGCATCACAATAGGTACTACTGATACAAGATAACAAAGTGTCAGTAATGCTATCGGGATCAAGCTTTGATGGAGATCGGGCTCTGAAGCTTAAATCAGAGTTATATTACATGATCAGGCTATAAGACAAAAAAAAAACACTGCCACCTCTTTCAAAACGAAGTCCGACACATTTGAACAGGCTTCCACGCGCACTTTAGAAATAATAAATCACAAATGCAACTGAGTCTGCTCCACGGTTGTGGTTGTTGAGATATGAGAATAACCCCTCCTCTCCCCCAACACACACACACACACATTTGCTGCGGTGTTTCAAACAATGCCGCAAGCACATTCATGCAATCTAGCTCACAGGTGGGTTCCATTCGAACATTTTCAAGAAGGACAAAATAGTTAAAGCTCAGAGGAGCGGAGGACTCCTTTATTCACCACCTCTCCCAAACAAAGCACTACATTTTAGCGCCGCAAATTAAAGAGTGGCGGGCTTCCCGCCTTTGAAATAAAGCGCGGCGTTTGCAGATAACCCAAAGCCCATGGAGGCAGCAAAAATCACACCTGCCTCACTTTCTGCCTCTTTTCCCTGTCCCCGAGCCAAATACCGACGAAACAGAGCAAATCTTTCTTATTTTCCTCTCTAATACGGTCTCCTTGAATCTTCACACTGTCGACGAAGCAAGACTTTCTCTGCTCCCCAGTCGGTTCCCTGGAGCCAGCGCCTCAACTTCCGCTTCCGTCCCATGCAGAGGAGGCACTACTGTGTGGTTCAGGAAATAGAGAAAGGACTAGAACACAGTATTAAGTGTGTGTAGTCATCAAGCACTGGCAATGACAACCGATGTCCTAACTTGCCTTATACAATGCAAAGGTAGGCGAGCCTACAAATTAATAGCAAGTCCCGAGTTACGGGTTGGCTCAGGCTGTAAAAGCCGGTGCACGAGCAATATTTGGTATATTAGGATGCAACAAATGTCGTGTTACAATAAAATAAAGGTGTCTTTAAACTTTTAAGTAAGTGTATTTCTTGTTAAAACGTTTTTACCTTAGTAAATTGTTATCTTTTAAAAGTGAACGTTTTAAAGAATAAACTAAGAAACAATTCTGGCCCGCTCTGATGACATTTCTGAAGTAAGAGACATGCTCAGTGAGAGGTCATGCGTATCACTTTATTTGCAGTTGTTTATATAGCGCGAACTCGACCCAAAGCTATTGGAGCGCTTCATATTAGCACAAGGACATCCATGCCAACCCTCCCGATTCAGGCGGGAGACTACCGACTTCGAGCCTAATCTCCCGCCTCCTGATTCATGATTGTAAAAATCTGACTTTGAGAATCTGCTGGTGCCAGACAAGGCAACTCAGAAAGTATGCCTAATCTGCCAATTCGTTGTCAGCCTGGCATCCTAAACCTGCCGTAATGAGTTTGTGTAGGTTCAAATGTGGAGCGTGGATTGGCTAATGAGCACGAACTGACACTATTCAGTGCCTGCCAACGTGCTGCCTGTGCCTCCGTTTGACGGGATTGCAGTGACAGGGAGTGAGTGGCCCGGTGCATTGAAGTGTGCTGCGAGTAACCTGCTGCTCCAGCCTACCAACTCCCAGCAGCACTGTAATGCACCATGGCAATCAAACACTGGTGTCTCTCTGAGCCACAGCGCTCTCTGTGCTCTTGCCACAGTTAGGGGGAAAACAAAGTATTGATCTGATAGGGTAAACCGGTGCCAGCCCACAGCAATACGCAGTGTGTATTGTGGGGGTCCCTCTGTAGGACAATCGGATCTTTCTGAGCCTGCTTCTTCCCTGGTGTAACAAACCAAAAAAACACCTAATTTGCTCTGCTCAGGAGTCAACTAGTGCACCATGTCTGCCTTATTACCGAGAAATGGGAGAGGTTGTGGGCTTACGGCCAGACCTGCCGACTTTGGAGCTGGGGAACGGGGTTCGAGTCTCGGCAATGACGCTTCTGTGATTCTGGGCACGTTACAATCTCCCCGTGCCTCCCATGAAATGAACGTGCCCTTGTGTAACGTAACTGGTGCTCGGGTCGGGTTCGCGCTGTATAAATCTGCACACAAAAAAAGAAAAAGTGCACTTCAGAGCTCTGAGATTTTCAGATCCCATAAACCAGGATCTAGACATTTATTTAGTTAAGATTTGTTCTTTGTATTCTGGTGCTTATAAGTCAGAATGTTATACACCGAACTACAAGTACCAGAATGCAAAGGAAAAATCTGGACTGGATATACCAAGATTGTTCCAAAAGGCGAGAAATTCAAGGCAAGACCCCACGCTCTCCGGCACCTGCACAGAAAAAAAATCATTCTAGGTGTATGCACATATTTCTTATGAGAAGTTTGCAAACAAACTGGTATAGACTATGCAATACCGTGCAAAAGTAAATAGTTTTAGCTAAAGAAACAGCATTGCGATGCCAGATGCTCAACACTCTTTCATTCAATTTGAAGCTGCAAAACACTGCACTCCAGAAGAGAAAACATTGTATGATGGTAAATGAACTCAGGAATGAGGCTGCGGGGGAAAAGAAATAAGACCAGAGATAGGCCAGAGAAAGAAGGCAGAGGGAAAGTTAGGGTAGAGAGACTGCCCATTAGATTGACTAGTCATACATGTGCAATGTTAATATTAAATACCTACTTCCAGGAAGGCAGCCAGGGCCGGACTGGGTATGCAAACCGGCCCTGGCAATTAACTTGGACCGGCCAGGGGTGGGGGGGAGGGACACGGAATGGGGTGCTGGTGGGAAGCACTGCTGTTGCTGCTTTTTGTATAAGGGGCCAATATTGCAGCATTGCTGCAAAACAGGCCCCCTGTCCCAAAAACAGCCCACACTGGTCCAAAACCGGCCCCCACCCTTCCAGCCCACCGGGGAAACGCCCGCTACGGCCAGTCCGGCCCTGAAGACAGCATACTACATTCTACTTACTGGTGTGTATAGAACTTATTTGTATGCAGCACCATTTATTTGTATGTAAATGAAAATTTGTGAAATAGCTAAATGGTGTTCATTGTTCACTAATCAACAAAAAATTCTGAAATTATCAATAAGGCTTATTTTTTGTAAGAAAAATGAAACCAAAACAGAGAAAGGCTCTTGAAGTAATAAGTAAACCCTCCTCAAATAATCAGGGCCAGTTTAATTTTGCGAGGGCCTATGAAGTAATCAGATAGTCATTTTCAAAGCATCCTCAAATCCTCAGGAACAATCTCATCTTGAGATGTCATCGACTGCTCATCCCCTGATCATCAGGAACAATCCCATCTTGTGGCGTCATCAGATACTCATTTTCAAGTCATTCTCAAATCATCAGGCTCACTTTTCTAAGCTCTGCTGATGACTTCAAGAGCTTGATGATGTCTCATGATGTGAAAATGACTTCTAGAGTAGTTGGATGATCATTCGATGACTCTGGGATGGCTTCTAAAGTAATCCTGTTTGACCTGGGAAAGGAGGAGAACAGAGACGAATGTATGCCCCCCTAGGCCCCCCCCCCGCCTTCCATGAGGGAAGAGGGACACAAATAACCTAAAAAGCTCCCTCTTTGGCCCTAACCAGCCCCCCACCACCCGAACTTTTCAGTCCTCCTCCCTACCCCAGTCCTCTGCGAAGCGAGTGCTAATAGCTTCCCATCAGCAGCTCCTTGAAGCCTCTGTAGCTTCAGGGGGGAGCCAGGGGGCAGGGACACCTCCTGCTACGACAGAAGGAGCAGCCCATTGTCATTATGCCTCTCACAGTGAGCCGGCCTGAGGTGGGTCAGGCTCAGTATATGTATGGAAAGGCTGTAATAACAGCATTTTACACTGTGCACTTGCAGTGGAGACAGGGGTGACCCTGGCTGGTTGGACTGCTTAGTCCACCCAAAAAACTGCCCATCAACTGGCCTCGGCAGCAGGCCCATCGCCCCATGTCCGACTGCCCGCCTTGCTAATCCGAACCTGCCTAGGTGTTCCCGAACGCTGGTATGCATGTCTTTAGATGACAAAGAAAGTGCTTTGCTTCCACTAGGGCTACCACATCACCATTATTTTGCCACCCTGGCCTGTATTTTCATGCCAAGACAGGTCAAAAAAATCAGGAAAATCATTAAAATTTGATCTTTTATCCCCTTTAAAATGTAAACTGAACGCAACAAGCAGAGGATGAAAACATGTAAATAGAATTTTCGTTCTGTCTATAAAATTCCTAAGTGGGTTTTGAAGCAAATAGAGGCAGAATTTCTGTTAATTTTTCAACCAACATTTTCCAAAGCCTGCAATAACTGAATTGAGAATTCAGATTACAATTACTTGGGGGTACCTGTGGAAATTTACAATATGTTCTCACGTCCAATCGATTTTTTTTCTTTATGTCCCTGTAATAAAATGATGATCACTATCTGGAAAAAAATTTAATTAATCCTGTGCCTCTCAGTAAAGCAGGATAATCAAACAGATAGTTCTAAATTCAATCATGTTTGGATAATATTGAATTTGGGTTATATATGTTTGTCTGTTCAATGTATCACATTTTAATCATTATAATTTATATTTCAGCCTTGAAAAAGTTACTGTCGGAACTAAACACGTTGGCTGAAGATCTTAATCCATCCGTATGTTGTACCAATAAAGAAACAAGGAGAAATGAACTATACATGTGGCAAGTATGTTTTCTTTTGAATTGGAACTATCTCCAAGAAAGACATTAAAGAAGAGAATAATTGTGAATTCTTGTCTGAGGTTTAAGAAAAGAGAACAACATTTTAGAGTG
Organism: Calotriton arnoldi; assembly: GCA_963921515.1. Taxonomy (NCBI): domain Eukaryota; kingdom Metazoa; phylum Chordata; class Amphibia; order Caudata; family Salamandridae; genus Calotriton; species Calotriton arnoldi. The sequence continues at coordinate 1,462,088 of CAWUFW010001682.1, forward strand.
CTTCCCTGCTACCAAATCTATTGAAAGTTTGCTTGCAAAACATTGAGGGCAGTAGACTGACGGCTTTTAGGGGTAAGAAGTTTTTTGAATGGTAAAGGCACCCCTCACGTCAGAGATGAAGAACCTGATCTGCAGAGTCCCCCAGGGATCATCCCTCAGCCTCACCCTGTTCAACATCTACATGACACTGCTCGCCAACATCATCAGATGCCAAGACATCATCATCATCTTCTACGTCGAAGACACCCAGGTCATCTTCTCCCTGATGGACAAGACAACTACCACCAGAACAAACTTCGCCAACTGCATGACCATGGAATCAGAATGGATGAGAACACACTGCTTGAAGTTCAATTCCGAAAAGACGGAGGTACTGGTTTTTGGAAATAAGACCTCCCCATTGGCTCCACATGGTGGCTGTCGCAACTAGGATCAACACCCACTGACCATGCAAGAAATCTGGGGATAATCCTAGACAACAATCTCTACATGGCTGCACAAATCAACGCAGTGAGCACCTCATACTTCCACATCATATGCATGCTATGAAAGATCTTAAAGTGTCTGCCACAGAACACCAGATGGACCATCACGCAAGCATTCATCACATCCAGGATCGACTACAACAACGCACTCTAAGCCCAATTCTCCTAGCATCTCCTAAAGAGACTTTGGGACATCCAGAATGCTGCTGCAAGACTTGTACTCGACCTCACTCACCGCACCTACATCGCACCGCACCTCAAGGAGCTCCACTGACTCCCCACTCACAAGCGCAGCCAATTCAAACTTCTCATACACATATACAACGCCTTACACAAAACTGGACCAGCATACCTGAACAGCCGCATACACTTTCACCAACTGCCAGACACCTATGCTCTGCCTCAAACTCACTAGCATACACTCCCCACATTCACAAAAGCAGAGCATGTCCCTCATTCTCCTACATCGCACCCACACTATTGAACGACCTCCCTCAACACATAAGAGCCTCCTCCTCACTTCTTGAGTTCCGCAAGAGGCTGAAGACCTGGCTGTTCTAATAACTCTGTGGGGCCTCCACACCTGCTCAAGTGTCTGGATACCCTTACAGGTGAATAGTGTGCCTTACAAACCCTCATAAAATAACATAACAAGATTGATGTCTTGCTGTCTGGTGGTTTCCTATTCTTCTAATGGGTATGTCTACTTAGACCAAATAGCTGTGTTGAGCTAGATCTTCCAGCTGAATTTCTCACACTAGTCTACTTCCTTCCTCTTTGTGACAGTAGCAAAACCAGCATTGAGGAGGAAGAGCAATCTCTCACTCATGTTGTATTGTACGCCTCTTTGACGATGCGCCAACAGCTCTTGTGCACATTGCCTCCAGCATGTCCTTGACTGATGCTGGCTTTGTTTCAATTCTATCTACTTTCTTGGGCAGGTGATCAAGAGAGGCCATCGTCCCACTCAAATGGGCCAACACATCAGTGCAGTCCCGTAGTCAGCTGAGACCAGGTGGAAATAAGACTCCAACAGTGCTGACGTTATCATATTCTCGTCAGATGGGGCCATGACCCCTAATGATCCATCCTTGGTGATCTTGCCCTTGAAGTCCTGAGTGAAATGGAGCTCCACAGCACCTCAGAATAATATGCCTTCCTTATAGCTTATAGCACGAGAACTAAAAAGACTGAAGTGCTGAATTGTGTATGTTATGAACTTGATACCATAATCAATTTGAGTGCTTGTCTCCATTAGTGTATATAGAACTGATAATTAAGCCACATTCTTGTGTCAGCTTGTCACTTTTAGTTGGGGCCGAGTTAAAAAATTGTTAGTTATTGACCATAATTTATGTGTACAGACTTGACCCTTTGGTGAGGACTCTGAGGCAGTGTCTGGAGGTCACTCTACATGCCCCCCTCACCCATCCAGTGTTACTGTAAGGGGCTGACACCCATGCACCCCTTTTGCCCACATACTTTTTTTTGCAGTTTTATATAGTGGAAACTCGACCTGAATGTATTAGTGTTTTACATGAACACTAGTTGACTTACAGACAAACACATTCATTTTTATAGGCACAGAGACATTCAGTGCTTTGCCCAGAATCACAGGATGTTGAGTCTCCCGCTGAGATTCACCCCAGTCCCCCAGCTTCAAAGTTGGCACTCTTGCCAATAGACCCGATTCAGACAGGAGACTCCCTATTTTTTCAGTAAATAATAGCTTTATTTTAGCTGTCTCCTGCCTGAAATTGCCTCTGCTTCAATTGAAGTCAAAGGGGAAATACATTCTCCTGATTAAGTTTTTTTTTAAATCTCCCACTTTCCTCTTCTAAAATCAGCTGCAGTTTCTGCTGCCAACCGTGCAGGAAAAATAAAATGGCAATGAAAATATGTAATTGGCATTTTATTTTTCCAACGTGTGCACTGCAGCAGCAGCCGACCCCACAGACATATGGGGCGTGTCCTCTGCTGCTTATTGGCAGCAGAGGACAGGAGCACTGGCTGGCTACTTCAAAGTGTGCATGTCACTTTGGCTGGCTGTCTTGCGCTGGCCAAAGTGACATGCACACTTTGAAGCTCCCCATTTGTCTTAGACAGCTGGGTGGAGACCAAGCACAGGCCTACAGGGCTTGAAGAAGCGTCTAGCCAGCCCGATCCATTCAATCCAGACAGCATCAGAGCAGCGTCTGGATTGGTTAGGGGAGTTCGACTGCAGATTCACAAGTGGAACACAGAGGAGGATGTGCCACTGTGGGTAAGTAATATTTATTTCAAAGGTTATTTTAGTGGTTTTTTTTTTTTACTTTTGGTGGGAGGGATGTTTTATTTTGGGCTTTTGGAGAGTGGGTTTTTTTTATTTCGAGCTTTTGATGGGAGAGGTGGTTTACATGGGGTTTTGGAGGGAGGGGGTTGTTTTATTTAGTTTTTATGCGAAGCGGTGATACTCCTCTCGGCTCACCACTTTCAAAGGGTACCAGCCGCCCCATCTAAAATGTTGGCATGTAAGCACTGAGCTGCCCATTTCTGAGGTCTCCTAGCAGCTGAGGAACTGCGCGTGTCTCCAGCTCCCTGTACATGTGATAAAAGTGCGGGTGTTGCCGGGGGCAGAAGGTGCGAGGGTCTGAGGAGGTCCCTGTCGCAGCGGACCCCGACCCTAGCGCCACCTCGAAGCCCCTTTGCTGGGACAGAGGTCGCGAACCCCGAGGGCCACTGTACCATGCGCCCCTGGTGCTCCCTGTGGGGGTCACTGCGGTCGAGCACCCGCTGTACCTCCCTGTGCCAAAGAACGGGTCAACCCTGCCCACCAGCTTCTCCCAGCACCCTAAACTTAGACAACAGCACCGGCCCATGTGCTGTTGGGCAATCACTTCCGGGACGTGTGAATCGACACATCTAACGCATGACCCGCCTTTTCCGGGTCAGCAACCGAGACAGCGCCTTTGAAGAGCGGACTGGCTGCCTCTTTTCGGGAGCGGACCAGTTCTATCCAATCACAGGTTTCCTGGTGCTGGAAGCCATAAGAGCGCTTTTACTTCCGTCGCGTTGATTGTCAATCAGCTTACTGATTGGGTGCTCTGGCCTTCGTGTGCTGGAGTCGGTGGGGGAGGGCGTTCGTGCATCGAAGTCGGTGTGAGGGAGAAGGTAGTGGGCCTCGGGTTCTAGCAGAAGCCCTGTAAACAATGGTGGCCTGGGGGTCTTTCTGGAAGCATACAGGGTCTTGGGTGCTGGTTGGAGGGCAGCGGGTCTCGCATGCCAACTTCCGGTTTAGGGGTGGGTTGGGGTCTCTGTTTTAAAATAACTATCTATTCCAGCGTTACCTCATAAGAAAAAACCCTACACTTAAATGTGAGTTAATGGAGAATTAAAATGTCCAGACCTTTTCATCTACGTCCCTCTCGGATCCCATTCTGGGATATTTATATCAGTGGTGCCCAGGGTAGGGGGTGTGGGTCTGGTGCCGAGAGGGTGGTAGTGGGAGGTTACATGCTCTAGGAGTCTCAGTGGTGCACGTGGAAGGGGCAGTGGGAGGCTCTGAGGGTATTGCTTGGAGGGTAGCGTCTGGAATAGTGTTGGTTTTATGGTGTTGTTAACGGTACCTGTGGGTGTTTTGGATTTGCTGCTGATGCTTGTGGGCCTGACGACCATGTTGAGAAAAGTAAAATACATTCTTGATACCCGAAACAATGGCTACAGTATAAGTAAATACAGTTCTCAATCACACTGTAGCATTTCCGATCTCGCACCTGTTCAGTACTACAAGTTAATGTCCCTTTTTAGGTGGGGCCTACTAGACCGTGCATGCGTTGTCTATTCCGAGGCATATTTTGGCTTATCAAGAACCTACAGGAGCTTGGAGCCCGACTGTTGCTTACCATTGGTTGGCTTTTCTTGTCACTCTCATTTGCCTACTTCTGATTGGTGTCCCAGCTTGTCAGTCTGTTCTTCCTTCTCATGGAGCATTGCTTCTTTAAAAACTCAATCGTCTGGCATTGCCATTTCTGTTGCTTGCTTTTCAAGAAGTACTTTTTTTTTCTTTTGTGTGAAGCATTCCATGAAAAAGTGTGTTTTCGAGCCGTCTTACTCCTGAACTCCTTCCCTGCACTTGCTGTCGATCGACTGCTTCTCTTCTGCACCTCATGCACTACCCATGTGCTTTTCTTCATTGTCTCTCCACCTGCACACTCCTTGTTGTTTCCCTTCCACTCCATTGTTGCTTAGACACTGCACCCCACCCTCCCCTGTGTTGCTTCACCTTTTGCTCCACTCTCCCTTTGCTGCTTCCACAGCACTCCCGCTTTAAAAAAATAAGTTTGCACATTTTATTTTCAGCTACGATCAACTTGAATGGGTAACTAAAAAGGAAAAAAAGTGCCCACGTCATTTTGTAGCTGCGCATGCCAATAAAATGAAATAGGCGGATGTCAAAGGTTTTTTTTTTAAAGTTTATCCACACTGCACAGCATCAAGGATTCTGTGTAGATAAAAAAAACATTTGCATAGTCCATAGGTCTCAAAAGCTAAACCTATTCGCTTTACCAGTGCTTGTTTAGATGTGTTGAGTCCACTAATGGCTTAAAATATCTTATACTTTAAATAAGTTTAATTTAACATACTACTGTACAGCCATAGATTGACAAAACCAAAAGTTGTCAGTTTAAAAATTAGTATAATAAAACACATTGACTTATTTTGCTCAATACATTAAAAAGCTTTACTTGCATGGCGCATTCTCATACTTGATTGTTGACCATCAAAATGACCCGCTTCAAGCAGCTCTTTCGCACCCTTTGTCTGCTCTCCGTTGGGCTGGCAACATGTGTGTGGGAGGAGTTACGGCAGTAGTATTCAAACTTTTTAATGCTGCGCCCCCGTTAGTGTGAAACAAATTTATAATGGCCTCCTGTATTGGCTACCATATTTTCTCATAATTCTATAAAATTGACAGGTCCAAGTGTATTTAGAAATCCAAACATTGCAGATATGTTTAGTTATCCTTTTAACAGTGCCTTCAAATACATGATTGCCGGCATGCTAGTAGTAGAATAGACTCCCTAAAGATGGAAGACTATCCACAGTGTTATCCTTTACCAGAAATTGAGGGGACTTGAAGGGCTCAAAATAACACTCAATACCCTACCCACACTCTCGCACTTTAACACCAACTTCCAGCCAGGACATAAGTGAAAAAAGAAAGACATTACTGATGTCGCATTGCAGAATGACTCGCTGCCACTCTGTTTTCTTTCACTAAAAACAACATGGTTTCAAGCAGGATAATAAACGCTCCTCTTGGCCACAGCACCCCCTGATATAAATGCATGCCCAAAAGGACCAATACCTCTGTGTTACGGGCACTGGCAGAAAGTGTAGTTAAAGATTTTTTCAGTAGAACCTACACCTTTTTATGCTGAGAGTTTCAAGCCAACATATTTTGATTATCTAACAATAATATACAGTTTTCTATTAACTTCTCAACTCCAGAATTATTACTATTCTGTACAAAGAACGATGTTGTGCATGTAACTATTTTGAACTAGAAAGGTAAGTGACTAAGCAAATAAAATTATCAATTATAAATGGGCTTCATCTATGTTCAAACTGAGAAACTGTGACTTGCTAATTTTTAGCAGTTTTCTAAAGTAGTGATTAGATGGTGGAGTTCTGATGTGGATTGGGAGAGAAATCCATTTTCTTTCTGATCTGGTGAATGTTTTGGCTAGATATGGAGATTTATTAAGATGAATGACTTTGTATGTTAGGCAGAAGATTTTAAATCTGATCCTCGCTCAATACAAGGCTGGTGATGGTCTCATGAGGAAGAGGACATGTGATTGAGTTTCCTTGCAGAGGACATGCGTCTAGCTGTAGAGTGAAGAACAAAGACATAAATGAGATTAGCCGGATACTTAAGACTACAGACTAAGCATGAAATTACAAGAGCATGATATCTGGTTTCGCTTGACCAGGTTATAGAGGGGAATTTTATCTTTTTTAGCGAATGAAGCTAAAAGTTATCTGTTTGAACTGATCTGTTTATGATGAGTGAGAGGTTTAGTTGGCCGTAAATCCTAGAAATTGTACTGTCTATGGTGGAAGGCTTCAACCCAATACTTTATTAAAGTCAGTAGCAGTGTATCAAATGTGTTGAGAGAAGGTGAGGACAAACTCTTCTTTCAGGGGGTTCAGCATCAGGAAGTTTTCGCTTATCCAACTGTGGAGTTTCACAAGTGTGGATCCAAAGGTGATGACATAAGTGGAGGTTGATTTTTGGTAAAGTTATGTGTTGTCTGTACATTGGTGACTTGAGATCCTTGTCCCTCGAACAGCAAACTCTTTGGCTCCAGATGCAAGTTTAACCAAGTGGGCGCACAGATAGAACCCCGAGGAACACTACAGAGTGTTAGTACTTTTACTAAAATGTGCTCTCCAATCTAACCTAATTGATCATGGTTGGTTAAAAAGGAGGAAAACTAGCACAGGAACTGACCACATACTCACATGCGCTGTTCCCATTGATATCAGCTATATTGAAAGTTTATAAGAGGTTGAGTAGAACAAGTCTACTGTGTGCATCGTCCAAGATTTTCAAAGTGGCTGTTTCAGTACTGCAGCCAGACCAGAAGAAAATTGGTCTTTCAATAAGAGGTACTCTTCACTGACCAGAAGGGCAGTTGTCAAGAAGCACATCTCTTAAAGGCTTCTGCAAGACATGGTAGGTTGGTGACTGGTCTGGAGTGAGTAAGGAAGTTGGGATCAAGATAAGATTTTTTCATAGTGGAGGTAATCTTAAGAAGTAGTAGGTTGGGGAATATTCCTGATTGAGCAAAGTTTTAATCATAGAGCTCTGTGTCAATAAAAAAAAAAAAAGCTGGTAGTTGGTTTTGAAGATGTTTGCAGGAAGGGCATCTAAGAAGTAAATCTTATGCGCTCTAGATAGATGGGTGAAGGGGGCGGCCTATTGGTTGGTGTTGTGATAGTGTTTTAATGCTAATGGAGTTAGAAGAGAACTTCTCTATGGTGGGGTTGAGTTTGTCAGATGTTGCTGCATTTGAGGACCGATGTAGGCTGTATGGCTTCGTGTGCATGTAGTTTAAAATACATTTTGCAGAATTATAAGGCTGATTGATTTGGTTCTTTACTTTGGTGTTTTGAATTGGTAGGTTGTAATCTGTACTCCTGCCCTTTAACGTCAATCAAATCACAGCCAATTCCATTGGTCAACTGAAGATCTGCCTTCTTAATATTGAAATTAATGTTTTTGTAGTTTTTGAAACTCATTGGGAACAAAACAGATTTTTCTGTTTTGGAGGATTTTACTAGTCAGTTGATTTTGACCTTCTGAAATTGGGCCTTTCCTGTGCCGTCTGCTTCCACCTATCATGCCTTGTATCAGAGAGGTCCTATATTTCTGTTTACTAACTGACCCCGTATGTGTTGTAGATGATGGTGATCTCATTCTCTGTTTAAGGAACCTATATGGACATAGGATGTAGTAACGCAAAAAGACCAGTGAATTCCAGATAACTAGGGCTTTTGTTTTGGGGGTTATAGCAAGTGATGGGAATTCATGGCTGTGCAAACTACAGACACATTTTGGACTGCAGGAACGAGTTACCAGGGTGGGATTTGGGGGGGTGGGGAGTAGAATTAAAAGTAGAATGAAGAAGAACTGATATGGAGGGGGCTCTGGTAAGCTGAAAAATGATGGAGTTCAGCTGTAGCTTGTAATGTAACTACAGTGATGCATGGAGGTTGAAACGAATAAGTAACAATAAGGTGTTCGTGATTAGGGTAAGTTGCAACACTAAACTAGCGGAAGTCAGCAGAGAATGTTGTCAGAAACAAAAATTAATTCCTGCCTTGGGTTGTAAGGGGGAGAATTAAAATGATGTACGAGCTGGAATATAAATCGAAGGTGTGCCAGTGAAGTAGCAAGCACATGGTTGTGATAGGAGGTGAAATTGCGATGAAAACTAAAATTGTATGATGCAACTATGAACTATACAGTTAATTAACTCCTTCCCATCTGACATATCAACTTATGGTCGCCCAGACCCTGGGCAGGGCCTAAGCAGAGATCCCTTCCTACATTCTGGCTTCCGTGTACCTTTCACGTTATCAAAGCAGCAAGCTTGAAAGATATAAGGATAGCAAGGGACCACGCTGCACCAATCCCTCTCTTTGTGGTTTTTGCAACTTTTCAATGCATCATGTTCTCCCTGTGCATCAAATGATTTACTACAAATTGCCCAAAAATGTAATGCCATTTTTAAATGTTTTGTTTTATAGGCCTTACTAAAATGTGTAAATCTGCGGTTTGATACCCAAATGACACTCGGGTATTTGGTTTGTTTTTTCCTCCTTAGAGTGAAGCACTTGCAGTTCGAGATGGCTCAAACAAAAGTACGGTATGTTGTATGAAAAACTACTTCAATATAGCCTTATTATATTTGGGAAGTGATCAAGCATAGCTGCTCCCGACATTCCGAGCGCTTTGGAAGCACTGTTATGCAGTTGCCAATAATTGATTTATGCGAAAATGCGGCTATGGTAGTTACAGGGGTTCACAAATTCGTTGTCCAGAGTGAAACCTTGAATCTTAATCACATTTTACAGAAGCTTGATAAGTACTTGCATTATTCTAAACTACTCCTTCTATACTGTTACTTTTCCTTTAACAATGTACAACTTTTTTCAAACTTCTAAGTAACTTTTACAATTCAAAAAAACTAATGTGCAATAAAAAGCCTCTCAAAATAGAATGACGACAACTGCCTGTATTTCCCAAATTGTAAAGATTTTTTCAAACTGTTTTTTCCCCGTAAAGATTTGTTGATTCGATTTTTGCTAATATTTTGTTGTAAACCTCAGTTTTAGTCGAAATATTTTGCCTATAGATATAAGACCACTCGTGAATATTTAGCACCCTCACAAAATAGCTGTGGTGTTTTTTGAACCATCAGTAATGGATAACATTTTGCATGTCTGAAAGTTGACTATTGTCTTTTTGTGTCTTCTGTTTTGAGTAAGTTCACCACAACAGACATTTCAGTTTGCTGCGAGCAAGTACGTCATCATGAGTTGAAAATAACAATGTAGATGTTGGGGCACTATCACCACGGGCTTGCTTAAGAAAAAGAAAAAAAAAACCTGCCTGCCCAAAGATTAAGTCTAGGGTTTGCAAAGTGATTAATGAATTTAAACACTTTGAAACACGTTTACTGCAATTTTAATATTTTTAGGTTTAAATCTTTTTATTGATATCATTTGGTTAATGCTTCAAACAGTGCCGCTAGTGATGCGCCAAATGGATCATACATGTACAACAAGGCACATAACAGGAAACCCCAAACAACTCCCTCCCCCTCCCGAGTCCCCCGCAGAGCCCGCCCCAGCCCAGTCCCCAACCCAATTCCCCCAATGGTCAAGCTTGGTGTGAAGCTAATGGAGTAGAGTCGAGGTTCCTCCTACATTCTACCTGGTAATGTAGGTTAAGCGTTATCATGTGGAGGTGCAGTAAGACGTAAGAGACGCAGGTATTTGGGACAGGTAAGTTCCCGCATCTCCGTGCTAAGTAGGGAGAGGAATGGGCACCAGAGATACGCGAAGGTGGAACAGTCTCCCTGAAGTAAGGGGGATATACGCTCCATGCCCAATACATGCTGCACTCTATGTAGCCACCCCTGATATGTAGGGGTCTGGTCTAAGCCCCAGTGAGATAGTATGTTTTGCAGGGCCGCACTTAAGGCTATACCCATTTGTCTGCCTTTACGCGATTTGAGAGGGAATGTGAGCGCATTAGGCAGGCCCAAGACGACATACGCCGGAAAACGTGGTATCTGTGTATCAAAGTGTTTGTCTATGTCGTCAAGGACCTGTCCCCAGTATGATGTAAGAGTAGGACAATCCCACAACAGGTGCATTAGCGTGCCTTCAGATCCGCAATTTCTCCAGCATTCTGATTTGCGAGTTGGGTTGCTTCTGTGCAGTCTAGGAGGTGTGAGGTACCAATAAGTGGTAATCTTGGTCGCCGTTTCTATACTGGAAACATTGCAAACAGTGTGGCGTGCCCGATAGAATATGTCACCCCATTCCTTCTGGGAGGGTGCACGCCCCAATTCTATCTCCCAACGCCTCTGCCCGGCGAATTTGGCCGCTGGTTCTGGAGGACGCAGGAGGTTGTGGAGCTCAGTGATGAGGCATGTGCTAGTCGATTTGGTGAGCAGCCATTTTTCGTACCGGGTAAGCGTTCTCTGGGCTCCTGGACGTATCGCGGGGTGCAAGACCCAATGCCGCACCTGCTGAAAATGGTAGCGTTCGGTCTCTGGTAACGCAAGGTCAGAGCGAAGGTCCTCAAATGTCAGTGGGCCCTCCGCGTCAAAGAGATGCCCTATTGATCTACACCCCTCTCTGTCCCAATATCTAAAAGCCACTAGGTCGAGACCTGGTGTGAAATCTGGATTGTTGACTATAGGTGTGAGGGGTGATGGGAAGGAAGTGAGCCCGTATTTTACAGTAGTTGAGTCCCAGCATTTCAATGTTGTGTGAGAGAGACCGGTGATTTATATAGCCCTGTGGGCTGCTGAGTTCTGTGGAGAAAGGGGATCTTCCACAGAGACTGGCTGGCTATGGCTCTATCCATGAAAAGCCAATGCTTTTCCGATTCGCTACGGGACCATTCCATCAGGACTCTGAGCTGGGCAGCCTGGTATTATCGGCCATTGTTGGCAATTACGAGACCACCTTCCACCGGGGGTCTGTAACTTAGTTCCCTATTAATCCTAGGCCTCTTATCTGCCCATACAAAAGAGAGGAATTCCTGCTGAAGCGACTTGAGGATAACAGGAGGGGGTTCTATGGGGAGTGTCTGGAAGAGGTACAGTATCTTCGGTAGCATATTCATTTTAAGCGCCACCACACGACCCAGCCTGGAGAGGCCAAATGGTCTCCAGCGGCGTAAATCTTGGGTCTGGGAGAGGAGGTGATTGTAATTCAGAGCGGCAGTGGCCCCAGTTGAGGCTGCCAGTCTAATGCAGAGGTATGGGATCGATTCCATCGCACACTGTATCGGCATTGCTGTTGGAGGGCCTCTTTAGTAGAATACTGGAGGGAAACCCCAAGGGCTTGTGATTTAGAAACATTAACCTGAAAGCCTGAAGCTTCTGGGAAGCTTTCGAGCTCGGCAAAATACGCTGGTATGGAGGTCTGGGGATTTTCTAAGGTTGCGACATTGTCCGCGTACAGGCTTTTGGTATGATGCTCCCCAGCTAAACCGGACCCCTGAGATCAATGGACTCTCCCGCATTCTGAGCCATGGGCTCCATATAGAGAGCCAATAGCAGGGGGGAGAGTGGACACCCGTCTCGTGCCACGGGCGATCGGGAAGGGGTCAGAGGAGTGGCAATTCACCCGTACCGTGGCTGTAGGGTGACTGTAGCTGCTGAATACCCATTTACGGAAGCGGTTTCCTACTCCAAACTGTGTAAGGGTGGCTGCCAAATATGTCCAATGCACCTGATCGAAAGCCTTTTCGGCGTCGACCGACAACACCACTCGCTCCACCCCCTGGTGCTGAGCCTTGTCAATGAGATGGAGTAGTCTGTGTGTTGTCCCTGCACTGCCTGGTGGCCACAAATCCGGACTGGTCCGGATCCACCAGTCCCGGCATCATCTGCCCGAGTCTGGCCGCCAGAATCCCTGTGAAAAGCTTTAGGTCAATATTAAGGAGTGATATTGACCGGTAGGAAGCACAGTTTTGACTGTCTTTGCCGGGCTTTGGGAGCACGACAGTTGATGCCAAAAGCATCGTGGGGGGATTTCGGAAGTGTCGCCTATTGCATTAAAAAGTCTAGTTAAGATGGGTGCTAGGATTGTGCAAAAAGTTTTATAAAAAATAGCGGAGAACCCGGGGATTTAAGGTGTTTAAGTCGAGCTATGGCCGATATCACTTCCTCAATGTGGATCGGGCTGTCCAGGCTGGACGCCTGCTCCGAAGTCAGTTTAGAGTGAGTTATCCCTTGAAAATAATTCAGCGATGCCTGCTCCAGGAGGTGTTGGACTGTGTAAAGCTTAGCATAGAAGTCGCGAAATGTGCTGGCTATGTCTGCGTCGTTCGAGCATTCGGAGCCAGATGCATCCAGAATTGTGTGGACAGAAGCAGTCTGACGCTGAGCGCGTAATTTATTAGCCAGGAGGCGCCCGCATCTGTCGTCCCCTCCCCCCCCCCCCCACGTAGAATGAGTGTTGCAGTATTAGAGCGCTGTATTGCATTCTGTCCAGGCAAGGCCGGCGAGCTGTGAGCGCACCGCCTCTACTTGCCGCCATACCCAGGGTGCCCCCGTCCGTTTATGGATGCGCTCCAGCTCTTGCGCTTGCTTGGTGAGGCCCTCGCTCTTGTCCCTGCGAAGCCTATTGTCTGCTGAGGAGGTGGCGATAAATTCCCCTCTCGCGACTAGCTTCAGTGTTTCCCATAAGGTGGTAATTGGGGTGTCAGGTGTGTCATTAAAAGCCAGGAAATCCTCTGTGGTCTTAGTCAGTCGCTGTACCACAACCGGGCGATGCAAGAGCGTATTGCGCAGTTGCCAAGAATATGGTGGTCTGCCCGACGGAGGGATTGCTAGTGTAAGAGTCAGTGCGGCATGATCTGAGAGCGAGCGGGGTACAATATTCGAGGGCAGCGCTAGAGGAAGCAAGGATTGGGATTCTATAAAATAATCAATTCTGGCATAAGTTTTGTGCGCATGAGAGTAAAACGTATAATCTGTAACATGGGGGTGCAGCAAACGCCAATTATCCACCAGTCCCAGATCGTGTAGCCACTCCCGCCCACTCCACAAGAGAGCCCCAGTCTGTCCCTGCCGTTGGGCCGAACGGTCCTGTTGATTATCGAAGACCATATTTATGTCTCCCCCAATAGGATTTGCCTGTCCAGAGAGTTTGTTAATTCCATCACTGCTCGTCGGAGGAAGGTCTCCTGTCCCTCATTAGGCTCGTATATAGAGCCTAGGGTAAAAGTAAGAGCGTTGATAGTTACTGATAGAGCCAAAAGCGTCCCTTTGATTTCAGCTATTTTTGCGCCCACCTTCCCTCCAAAGGTGCGAGAGATGAATATTGCAACCCCAGCTGTTTTATTTGTGTGTGAGGAGAAATATTGGTGGGGGAAAGCCCTTGAGCGAAGTCTGTGCGTGTCCCTCGCAAGAAGGTGGGTTTCCTGTAATAAGCATATTTGGGCACCCGACTGCTCTAAATAGGATAAGATGGCCCTCCTCTTAATCGGATTATTTAATCCCTTCACATTCAAGGTAAGAATTTCAGTGTTCGCTACCTTATGGGCCGGAACCTAGACTGGAAGCCAAGTGAAGCGCCATTGCAGACCAGGAGACCCCCACTCCCAAATGCCCCTAGCATACCAAGTGTTTGTACCCGATGAGCAGATACCTGAGTCTGAAGCCAAGCAGCGGGTAGCCCCGGGGGGTAAAAAGAAAAAAAAAACACAACAAATAATACTATGAACCAATGAGCAGTCATTGTACGACTGACTGAAGTCCGGAGCAACATGCTCCCAGAGAATTGGTAGAGGGGTACCAATGACCAATATCTCCCCGCCCAGGCCCAGCCCCATGCATTCGTCAAAGGAGATCAAAGAGAGGGACCATCAGACTGTCCGTCAGCCGCCCCTGCAAATCATGGTGTCAGTGTTCCAGGGGGGTCCCCAGCCAATGTAGCCAAATTTTAATATTTTTAATCTCTTCCTGAATTAGGCAGTATTTGTACTTACTCTGAACTATTTTCTCAGGAGGATACATTTAGAGTTAATCATATAATTTTTGTTACGGTGTGAGTGTTTCAAAATTAGATGTAACATTAATGAGCAAAATACATTGTATGTATACCTACCAAACGTAACTCTTGTCACTATGGTTGACATCTAGAGATTACTGTCTCTTGTTCTCGCTGCTATAAGATGACCTACTTTGTAGTTCCCTTGTTATGAGATTTGCACAGTCTTAAACTTTGTAGATTGGGTAACTGCCCTTTCTCTTTCATTGCTTTTAGGAGTCGCAGCACTAAGAAATGTGAAGAGATTGTGGGAGGCCTGCAGTTGTCCAGCCTCATTGGAGAGAGGGTTCAGCACGGCTGGCAGGAAAACAACGGCACCATCAGCCAGTGGGAAGGCTTGGTGCTAGATCAGGTGGAAGTGAAGCCTGGCCTTTACCTGGTGATCTATGATGGAGTTGACTGCATTTATGGGATTGAGCTCTTTAAGGACAAGCGGGTGAAGAAGCTTCAGATCATGCCCAGGAGGCCCTGTGAGTACAAACCCTCAACACACTGGGTCAAGCACCGTACTCAAACACATTGCAATCTTGGCACAACCTGTGCAAAGTGTTCCAAATACTCAGATTAAAATGTATCTTCTGTAATCCATGAAATAGCTAGAAATTATTAAATAGCTTGGCTAGGTGGCAACAGGAAGCCACTGCATAAACCACTGAGTAGGGCAAATATGTGTGGAAACTGAGCAGTTGGAAAGAGCAGCATCTTATAAAACATCTAAGAGAATCCAAGTATCCTAAAATCTTCTAATCATTCTTAAAGAGTTTAAGTTGGATGGGACAGGGTAGGGTCACTTCCATTACTCTCTCATGACAACCCAGAACACAACACTCCTGACTCTCTCAGGAATCGCGGTAGCAAGACATACTCTTTCGCTCGCTCACACTTGTCCACAACAAGATTAGGCAGAGTCACTGGAATAGTTCAAAATGTTTATTTTAACTATTGTGCTCTACAATACAGTATACGAGCCACTACCAGCAGCAAAATGCATAAACTCAAAACAATTAGCATTGTTACAATTCCATATAGCACAAAGGGGGGGAAGTCATTTTATAAAGACAGTGGAAAAAGGGCTATAAGACCTAACCACCCTCCCCTTGACTGGAAGATGTTTATTAGAAAAAGGAAGAGCTCTGGGCTTTGACAGCAGACCCCATACCTTAAATCCTAGATGCAAGGTTTACATCATAGGATCAGCCTAGCTCTTCTCCATGGAAAAAGCTCTCTCCAAGTGTGTGTTAAAACAACATGCATCCCCGTAATATCAAAGCACGAGTCTCCAGCATTGCAGCTGTGTTTAGCATGTTATGTCTAAGTGCTAGGGACTGACCAGAACAGAATAACAAGGGGCAATGTTTATCGACCTTGCACATCGTGTTCGGACAAAACTCCAGGAACTTCAGCAAAGAATGCGAAAAGCAGACAGTTCTCATGTGAAAGGCACAAACAGCGTCTTGCAAAAATAAAGTCATGTAGTAACGTGCGCAAAAGCAGCATCATGGCAGCAAAGCTCATGCTAACTTAGCAATGTCGACAATGACCCTAAGGGCCATATAACACCCTCCCCCTGGTAAGGCCATAGGATATAGAGAAAGGATGGAAACAGAGTTAAAAAAAAAACCAAGCAGACCAAAAACGTATGAGGGAGAGAAATAAAAAAAAACAAATTGGAAACAAAAATCCCCCCAAAAATTGTGCCATCAATTTTCACGGCCTCCGGGAAAATGTTATGATGAAGAAGGTGGTAAGTCCATCAACGTACGTGAACTTAAGAATGCAATTCCCTCCAGAAGAGCATCTCTATTGTTAGTACAAAAAAGGGATGCCATCCAATCAGGTAGATCGAAGGAACAAACGTGCTCCGCATAATCCGATGCTTCCAAAAGCATCATCGGGCAACTTGCGTGATATTCGATGAAACACTGATATAGGAGGCTCTGCGCAGCCGCACAGATATCCCATTCAGCCAACACTCCAAGTGCAGCTGCACGCACCATACAGCCATCCCCAGAACAAGCCTGGTCATGAGCCTCTAAGGGGCCCATCAACTGGACAAAATCCGGGACTGGACATGACTTATTTGAGAGACATAGATCCATAGCCCAATAGAAGGGGCATCGTCGGCAGTAGAAGACTGGTTGCACGCAAGTAAAGTAAGCAAAGCGAAAAGTCAATCCATAACTCACGCTAAGCGTCGCTAACGGCAGGCATCCAAAAACTTGTTGCATTCGATCACGGTACAGTTGCAATTGGCCTGGTCTGTGCAGGACCACAAGCTGAGCAGCCGTTGCGCAGCAGGAGCAGTAGAAGCAGGATTCCACCAGCTAACGCTAGTATTAAAGGGAATCCACCGAAGACGCTGGAAAAAATGGAATGAATAAAAGCCGGTATTACTCCAAATATCGTCTGAAAATAAGTCACAAGGCCGGCTCCCACTTGTTTAAAAAAATGTGCAAGGCCTTTAGCGTCAGACGCATTAAATATTTGATGTATAAGCTCCCCAAAGTGTAGTGGGAGGTTAGTATTCAGAAGTGACTGAATCTCACTAGACGTTCTAGCCACCTGTAACTCGAAGGTCTCCCGAGCCGAAGTGAGGGCCACTTCTTGTTGGAACAAAAGGGCCTTTAGCCTGCTTAATTTGTTGAAATCTATTTTCAAAGTAGGAATGGAAGGCCAAATAGAACTATCTACACTCCCATGCGGGGGTGGAAAAAGCACATTGTGAAACAGTTACCAAATACGGGACACCTGCCCGTAAACCACAGCAATCCTGGATGTTCAACATAAGATAGCTACCGTTAGTAAGCAGGGTAAAAGCGGGAATTATTGATGGCACTGGAGTCCCTTTAAAAAAAAATGCAAGATTAGGCGCTGATACATTACACGCGCCGTGCAATTTACTGTGTTTACAAACTAGGGAATGTCCTACTGTGGAATCGCAGTCCTCCCCTGTTAGGAAGACCTCCTTAT
The DNA here is from genome assembly GCA_963921515.1 of Calotriton arnoldi. NCBI lineage: Eukaryota > Metazoa > Chordata > Amphibia > Caudata > Salamandridae > Calotriton > Calotriton arnoldi. Next base: position 1,479,391 of record CAWUFW010001682.1, read on the forward strand.
CTTCCCGTTGACATCTGTAAGTAAAAGGTAGGGACCATAATTCATGCAAAAAGGCACTACCCAGGGGTTCGAAGCGGCCAATTGGAAAATGTTGCATGCATGATTTAAATTGAAACAGTGAGAATGGGAGGGAGATAACCCCATGAATTAACCAAACAGCAGAATCTGTTTCCGCCATAGAAAATGGCAAGGGTTCCAATTGTTCAATGTGTAATAGCGTGTAAGTAGCATCTTTCATTGACATAAAACGCTGTTTATCAGTCAGGTTAAATGGTAAAAACAGAGCAGAAGCATTCAAATAATCTCAAGGGACTTTTCCCATTTTAAGGGTCTGTAACGTCCATACAAACTGCATAACAGAGCGTAATTGATTCTGACCATGATATAACACAGATACATCACTCTGAACAATATCAATAACGGAAGAAACAATGTTATCCAATGTATCAATGCGTGATGAAAGCGTATTGATGCTATTGTCGACCACGGCTAGAACTTTTTCTAAATTAGCTTGATCAATTTGACGTAGACGAAAGGCTGCTTCCATCTGCGAAAGTTTCCAAATTTCATTGTAAGCTGCATATATGTATCTTTTAGCTCTGGGAACCCTGGGTCCCAAGAGAAAATCAGCCAAATTAATGTCACTCGACGAGCGACAGGTGTTGCTTTACTGACGACAGGGTGGAATGTTCCAACCATTGTTGACATAATTTACCCACCGAGTATGTGGTAACCGAATGTTAACGTGGGTCCGGTCTAGACTGGGTGAAACCAGGTGTTACATTATAAAAACGCAATTGACATGCATTTGAATTGGTTTGCCACACCAACCAACCGGATGAATCAATGCCTGAGACATTAAAGGTGTCATTTTGGAACAAAGCGCGCAATGCATCGATGGTATAATTCGTGCGAGCACCCCAATTAACATATTCCGCTAAAGACGGAATGGAAGAGATATTTAAATTTGTCACCGTAGCCATACCAAAGCACGTGGTTTGATAAACGGTATCATTTAAAAATATTTGAACCGGGAATAGACAGGCACGATGTAGTGCCTCAGTTCCTTGAACCTGCCAGTGTTTTGTACCCCAGATTGATTTCAAATCAATGGTCTCTTTCCAGTGATCATAACCCTGTGTGGCTAATTTAGTCCTGAATGAGTTGGAATAAATCAATTTAGTGTGGGTCAGTATAAATTTGGATTGAGAAGACAATTGTAATTTAAAGAAATATGATTCCGGATTGGACATGTTATAATCTGTAAAATATGTAAACTTATTCCGAAGAATTTTTGAACTCACTTTGATGGGAGTAGGACAGTGTTCCCATTGAGTGTAATTATAAACTGGCCTCAAAGTATTTGTTTTATGTAAACAAATGATGCCCATAGTGTTAATAACAAGAGATCAGCATAATTGGCAGAATTTAAGTACAAATCTTCAGCATCAAAAGCAGCATAATACTTCAAATCAGAAAATAATGAATGTACTGCTTGCACATCCCAATCATCAGAATGTATGTCCCGTGTTACCACATCTCCTAATGAGACGCGAAACATGTATGGCACCCTGAGCACCTCCGTCGGGCCGTGGACTTCGAAGGCTACTTTATCCCAAACAATGCCATCTGTAATCGGGAATGCTGAAATGTTCACATGAGTCTGATCACTTTTCATGATATGGGACGATGTGTGTGGGGCCACAGTACCATTGACCAAGTTCACAGCAGAGCGTTCTGGTAGATAATGACCATTGATCAGTAAAAAGAACACTGTTACAAATCCAATCGACATGAAGAGGAAAATTAGGATAAGCACCAACCAGATGTAGGTCCATGGAGGGACCAAGTACGTCTTCTTGAACCAAGAGATGAAAACACTTAATTTAGACTGTGGCACTGCCAAAGTAGAAGACGAGGAGGATGAGTCATAAGAGAACCTGGCATGGTCCCCAAAATACCTGTTGTCACCTCTCGGTATCAAAGGCAGATGAGAGGTATCAGCATGATGTTGTCGATGATCACTCTGCACTTCCCTGTTAGACTCATCAGTGGGATACGTATATTCAACATCTGTTTTGGAAGAGGTAGAAGGTAAAACATGAGAAAGGTCAACAGCAGTTTCCATCTCAGCCTCACAGACACTGTTTTTATTCGTGGAGGTTGAGGGGACCGGATTCAAAGAAATAGCGTTGCATGAAACTGCAGGTGTGACACTGTTCAGAATCGGCCAGACGGTATAGCTTGACATTGTCTACTGAGATGTATCTGTTGTCTTTGCGACCAGGTAAAGGCGGTAAAATGACTGTTCGAGTACCCTTCAATCCAAGTACCGGAACCGGTGCACGATAAGAGGGACCAAATTCTTTCTTGTTCTCCAACTTTTCTCGTACCAGATCTCCAACTTTTGGAAGCCAACCGGCAACCGGAATCAGCAGTGCTGCATCATCGGAAGAGGGTAAATGTTCAGTTGCATAGCTGTCACGGGTCTTTTGTAGATCCTGTAACACAGTAGAATGATTATCTACGTCAAAGGTTGCAGCAGCCGCCACAACGTCTAGACCATCAAGGTCTGGCACAAACATTTTGATGCCAAAGAGCATTTCGTATGGGGTCCGCCCACCCAGAGATCTTCTAGGGAGATTGAGTGCACGTTGAACACCATACAAATGGGCCAGCCAGTTCCTGCCAGTACCTAAGACTCTAGCTGTCAAGGATTGCTTTAAGTCACGGTTCATTCGCTCCACAATTGAATTGCCCTCAGTCCTGTATGGAGACGAAAACTGCACCAGCACCCCCATGGACTTCATTGCATCGCTGTAAGCCTTGGAGGCGAACGCTGGACCTTGGTCCGAATGGAAGGTGCCACAAGCAAACATCCCGACAAAGACACGCAAATCCCTGATGACATTTCGAGCGTCAGCACTACGTTGTGGCCAAACCCAAAGGAATCGTGTGCACGAATCAACTGCAACTAAAATATATTTATATGCAGTATCAGAAGAAAATGGACCGCAGTGATCAAGATATACACAGTCAAACGGTTTATTAGAAATACATAGATGTTTGTGGTGGGCGTGTCACCGTAGATGGTTTGATTTGTTGACAGATGTCACAAGAAAGCACATAAGTACGGGTCTGTTTATATAAACCACGCCACCAATAATGTTGTTGCAAAATCTAACTGTCGCAGACACCCCGGCATGTGCAGAACGCATGCCCTCGTGTGTGGCTCTGATCAAAGCAAGTCTGCGGTCCATGTTGGGAATCAGCCGATCCCCAACAGATGGAATAGAAGCGTAAGGAACTTGTTCTGGAGATACATGATAAGAGTATTTCTAAGGGAAACCCTGAGGATAAGCGGTTCCCTCCCTCGTAGCAGCCACCGCTGCCAAAATATCATTATCTATTTTAGTCATGGACCTTGTAACTGCTGCTACGGAACACGTGGCTACTGCTGATTTGGCCGCTTCGTCAGTGTTGTAATCTCATTTCACATTTGGTATGTTCCCTCCACCCCTGCCATTTGTTATTTAGTGGACTCTCCCTTGGGAGTTCAACTTAGAATGTTGGGAGTCCTCTGCTCAGTTCGGAGAGTGGATGGCTAATAAACAGTCTTACAATCTCTTACCTCGTTTGGTGATCTTTGGGAATTCCAACACTGGCGACGAACCACTGTGAAGGGGGCAGTTTTAGCCATCTCCCCTTTGTGTACTCTCTCCAAGTGCAGTATTGAAGTGAACACAGAATCAACGGAGTGTTGATGTCATCAGCTGTCCTGACATCTTCAGTGCGAGGTTTTTGCAATCGTTTTGGGACAATCTCCATGCCAACATACAGAATTCTTCAGTAAGTTCACTATTGTTAAAAGTGGACAGAATATGGGAGCGATTGTAGAATATACTAATTAACCCGATCTGTGGAGAAAAGTTAAGCGAGGATATCTTACCCGCCACCATCAATTTTAAGTTAATCGACGGTTTCCAGTTCAGGCTCACCAGCTTTAATTTTCTGTCAGGAGATCGTTGCTCCGGGACCAGTCACCCTGTCAAGTATCGGAGCACAGGGAAGTGCCCTGTCACATAGCGGTTGTCGGAGGTGCCGCATTCCTGCCGAAAGACGTACGTTTGCGCTGGGAACCTAGAATTCTCCTCGGAACTGGGGAGACAGTGCTGCCAAGCGAAGATCGCAGACACCGCGCAGGTGCAGGGCGGAGTCGATCCTGACTGGAAGCAGCATCTCAGCTGTGGAGGCGTCGTTCCTGTGCGCACGCGTTATCCAGACAACGAGGAATTAGTGTTCTACAGGATCCACACTACATGCGTGAAGGGAGCAGCATTTCAAGAGAATAGAGTCGCCTATAAGGTACAGAGTCTGCGCGCTCAGGAACAGCATTACAGAGTCAGCGCGCGAAAGGAGCAGCATTCTATTTGGGGGAAATAGTGTCCCTTACTGATTTATGGAACTTGCGCGTATAATTGCAGGCCTGCGGTCGTTCACCCGGTAAAGAGTATTTTCAAGACTGGAGTCTTTACTCATCAGCTAGCGACCATTCCTGCCTGCGTAAGGGGGTTTATACCAACTTATAATCAAGACTTCAATAAAAATCGACCTGCACCTATATCCAAGACAGCAGGTGTGGAATCTGGCAGGAGACTAAGCCCCTAATTTATTAACCCGCTATCTTATAATATTTTTGATTGTACTCACAGCTCCATGTACCATTTGACCTTAGTACCTTCTTAGGTCTTGCACCTGCTTTATTCTTCCTCCACGCATCTCTAAAGAAATATGTACTTTTGATTACACCTTGCATGGGACATCAACCTTTTCTCTGTTCATTGAGAGCGTGAGCAATACATACTCTAGCTTATCACCTGATATACTCTGCTTCAGTTCACCACCACAGGGTAAAATGATGGCTGCAGCGAGCATGAGCCAACCCCCATCTTTTCTCAATGAAAATGGGAAGCCAGAAATAAATTGGAAAGACTGGGTCAAATTATTCGAGTCCTACCTTATTTCGATTGGGGGGGAACGATTCTCTCCGTTACGCAAGCAGCACATTTTACTTCATAACTTTTGTGTTTATGGACGAAAAATAGGAGACCCTCCTGGATCCAGAGAATATTAGAGAAGGGGAAGAAGTAGCCTTGTACATTTTTGAGAACACTATGGCCAAATTAGAGATTCATTTTGGAGACAAGGTGAATGTAGTGTTGGAGCGCCATAAATTCTTCATCAGGACACAAGGGAAACATGAGTCCATATGCAACTACATTGCTGCCTTAAGGGGATTGAGTCAATTGTGTGACTTTGGGAACCTAACTGACTCTCTCATAAGGGACCAGTTAGTATGCTGTACGAATAACATGGGCATTCAGGAGAAATTGCTGGCTAAGAATCCTTCGCTCAGAGAGGCAGTTGCTATTGCTCAAACTATAGAACACACGGCCAAATGCATTAAAGAAATGAAATCTCCCAATGAATTGTTTGCCAACGTAAAAGAGAACATAGAAGAGGTCGAGGTTTGTAAAGTCACAGGGAGGGAAAGTATGCAAAATAAATTGCAATCCAATGAAAGGAAACTCAGATGTTACCGTTGTGGCAGCAGCAACCACTTAGCTAACAATGTTCAGTGCCCAGCTAGAAATGTTACATGTAAAAATTGCAATCGTAGGGGGCATTTTGCTAGAGTATGCAGAGAAGGTGATCAGAACAGCAGAGAAGGTGGGGGAAAAGAAGGGGGTTCTGTAAAAGAAATAAGTCAAGTTTCTCCTTGCGAAAGAAAATTTGTATTCAAAGTGAAAGATACTGTGGGGAACATAAATGTAAATTATCCCAAATGCGATGTCATGCTAAACAGAAATGTGATCACCATGTATGCTAATTCGTGTTCGCCATTTACTTTGTTGAACCATGCTGATTTAGTTAACATGTGTGCTGATGGTAATATGACCCTAGAGAGACCTGATATTTCTCCCACAGGTTACACCAGACAACCCATACCTCATGGGTATGAAGAAAATGCAGATTGAGTTTATAGGGAGAAGTATAGTAGGTAATGTGTACATTGTTGAAACAGGATCTAACTTATTGGAATGGCAACATCAAAAAGAGTTGGGCATTATCCTTGATCCCAACAACAAAGATCAAGTGCTAGTGTTAGACGTTGCCCATACTGGATCAAGTATATGCGAGGAGTACCCGAAGTTATTTTCCAACAAACTTGGTCTTCTCCACGACTTCCAACATAGAATTAAGATCAAAACCAATGCTAGGCCAACAGTACATAAGCTTTGTCCGATACCTCATTTAATGACGGAACCTTTACAGAAGGAGCTAGAGAGGTTATGCAAATTGGGCGTCATCCAACCTATTGACACATCTGAATGATTGGCTCCCATTGTTATTGCATCTAAGTCCAATGGGGACGGGATTCGTTTGTGCGTGGACTTGCGCAGCCTCAATGAACATCTGGGTTGAAAGGCACCCGATCCCCAACATAAACGAAATGCTCAGTACCATGGGACCAGCTAAATTCTTCAGCGTCATTGACCTCTCCATGGCCTACCATCAGGTAGATCTCCACCCTGATTCTAGACCACTCACAGCCTTTATCACCCCGCAGGGAGCTTACATATTCAGGAGGATGCCTTTTGGGCTGGCATCAGCTGCTGCGGTCTTTCAAAAGATAATGCAACATATCTTGAAAGACGTGGGTAACGCCATGTGTTTCCAGGACGACATCTTGGTGTATGGACAGACCGTGGAGACCCATGACCAGACCCTAAGAGATGTTTTCAAAAGGCTGATGGATGCCGGGTTGACGGTACAAAAATGTAAGTGCCAAATCAGAGTGACGTCGGTGGAGTACCTAGGGCATTCCATTTCAGAAAATGGCTTCAGACCAAAGAACAACCTGCTCAAGGCGGTAAGAGAGGCCCCGTATCCCAAGAGTAAAGATGAGTTAAAATCATTCTTAGGTTTACTGGAGTATATGGCGAAATACATAAAAAACTTCTCAGAGAAGTGTGAACACTTATGTGAACTGTTGAAGAAAAACAAGGAATTTGAGTGGCAAGAGGAGCACAAGTGCATGGTGGATGCATTGAAGGAAGAAATACTCAATTCCCCGGCGTTGGGCACGTTTGACCCAAAGAAGAAAACCATCCTCACCACAGATGCCTCTAACAAAGGACTGGGTGCGACCTTGTCTCAAAGAGAGGGCAACGAAGAGAAAATCATCGCATTTGCCTCCCGCTGCTTCACTAAGGCGGAAAGAGCAACTATTCAGTAGTAGAGAAGGAGGCCCTAGCGTGTTACTGGGCGGTGAAGCATTTTAAATTTTTCCTGTGGGGGGTGAATTTTTCTATCCGCACAGACCACAAGCCACTCACCTTCATGTTCACTGTGAAAGTCATGGAACATGGCACACCCCGAATTTGCAAGTGGATTTTAGGACTTGAAAATTTCTGCTTCAAAGTAGAATATGTTCCAGGGTGTAAAAACAATATTGCAGACTTTTTGTCCCGCTCACCACTACAATGTGAACAACTTGAAGAAGTGCTAGACAGTCCCATTCTAGCCTTAACAGACCCTGCACTAACAGAAGAGGAGTGGAGTAAGGGCATGGAGGAAGACAAGAGGCTGTGCAAGTTGAAGGAGATTATGGTGAAGGGGTGGCCTAATAAATGCAGTGAGGTCGATGAGGAAATCAGAGACTTTTGGGAGGTCAGGTTTGAACTGAGCCACATAGGAGGAAAACGTTTTCGCAACGATAAAATCATACCCCCGCTAAGTCTAGAAAAGAGGATTGTAGAATTGGCCCATGAAGGACATCTGGGGCGTAGCATCACAAAGAATAGAGTTAGAGTAAACTTCTGGTTTCCCAGAATGGACTCCATGGTGGAGCAAATGGTAAAAGATTGTCACAGCTGTGCAAGAAGTGACAAGTCCAGGTCTACTCACAAAGCCCTGTTGTCCCCAGTAGAAGTGCCCCTTAAACCATGGAGTAAATTGGCCAGGGACATAATTGGGCCAATGGACAATTTAGGAACGAACAAGAAATTCATGTTGGTGCTGGTTGATTATACCTCACACTGGGTTTCACACAAGATCGTGCATGGGTCAACACTATTGCTGTCATAGAATTCCTTAAAGACATATTTTCACGGGAGGGTATCCCATCTACCCTCGTGACTGACAATGGGGTACAATTCGTGTCCCAACAGATGAAGGATTTCCTATCAACTCTCAATATCAAACACGAAAGAACAGCTCTATATTGCCCTAAGGCGAATAGCTTGGTGGAAAGAGGTAACAGGCTAATCAAAGAACACATACAACTAGCTGTGATAAATGGTCACAAAATTGAGTCATCCTTGCGGGACTGCTTATGGGCATACCACACGTCACCCAACTCCCATCACAGGGGTGTCCCCATTCGTAGCTCTACAAAACAACTGTACCTCAGCACTCTCCAATATTCATATCACTATTTTAAATAGTGTCACAAATTTATGATTCAAAAAACAATATGGCTGCTCACAGGAAACCAGTCCAATCAGATAAATTCTGCAAAATTCTATTTAATATCAAATGACAATGTTTCATTCAAATTGTAAAAGTCCAATATTCCAAATACAATCCAAAACAAGGACATATGTTGTTTTACAAGAGTGTTGTTATTGCTAGTTGATCCACGGAGGTCATATTCATAAAGCCTCCCTGTTGGCAATGATGAAAACAGCCGACACGTGTTTCGTTACGATTGTAACTTCTTCAAGGCTTATACACAAAAAAATGTCGATCCAAAAGATTTGGATTGTCCAATACGCAAATATCTTGCTATTTAAGAAACAGAACTGGGAGACCATTTAAAATGTCAATCTCTGGCCAGTCATGGGAAATGTCTCCAATAGGAAAAGTGGAATAGGGAAGGATGTGTCCAGCATTTATCCTCCCATAATAGATGCGTACTCTCTTATATATGGATTGTATCAATCTCTAGCCAATACCGGGAAATGTCCCCAATAGGAAAATTCAATTAAGGAAGGATGTATCAAGCTTTTGTCCTCCCACCATGGGTGCGTACTCTCTATATTGCGTGTGTCCCCCACTTTGAGTTGATAGCGAATGTATTAAAGTGCAAGTAGGTTCCTATGACGGTCTTCTCAGTGGTGTGGACAAACGAGGGCTATGATATGCCTCTCTATATCCGGCGCGATCGCCGTATTACGGCGTTGTGTCTCCAGTCAGGCAAAGATGCTCTCAGAGGGAGAGAACCTTGTACAAAGTTAAACCCCATGTGGTTGAGGGGCGGTAGGCTATTGAGTCCAATCTTATGGAAGCGGCAGATAAACGTAGATCACACCAAAGCAAATACAAGATGTGGTACGATGATAAGAATGGAGTGAAGGATCCTAAATGGAAAGTAGGAGATTTGATACAGGTCAAAAGAAGTGTTAAAGACAATGTGAGCAAAAGCAAATACTACGCCCCTTGCCGTATATCGAAGATTTTTAACAATGTGGTTCAACTGGAGAATGGACAAATGTGGAGTTTCGATAAGATTGTTAAATGCAGTTATGTTTAACCCTGTAATGTTGGGGAGGTGTGTTGTAATCTCATTTCACATTTGGTATGTTCCCTCCACCCCTGCCCTTTGTTCTTTAGCGGACTCTCCCTTGGGAGTTCAACTTAGAATGTTGGGAGTCCTCTGCTCAGTTCGGAGAGTGGATGGCTAGTAAACAGCCTTACAATCTCTTACCTAGTCTGGTGATCTTTGGGAATTCCAACAGTCAGCCAAAGAATTGCCAAGAGCATGTGCTCCCACACGCTGATGGCCAAGAGTATGGATAACCTGTGTGAGGGGCAGAAGCTGTTTAAGCTCTGCCACTCGAACCCAAAGCATTTTATGCTTAATTGCGCTGCCTTTAGAGTCTCGATAGTCATTTCGAGTCCCAAAAAATAAGTTGTCATTGAAAGATTGAACACAGTAGTAAGAATCGCATACAACAAGAGTATTCACATTAGGATCAGCAAACTCGAGAGCAAGAATAAGAGCACGCAGCTCCGCCAACTGTGCCGTACAGTCCCCAAGTGCTTGAGTATGCACGATGGAGGACTTAAATTCTCCATTGACAACGGAGCCAGCCACAATTGCGCAAGCCGCCGAATAAGCGTGTTTGGAACCTGTGGCCGGTTGTGCCGAGCCATCGGTGTAAATGACACATTTGTATTCATGTAAAGGAAGCAAGGACAACGGAGGAGGATGAACATGTTCATACTGTAAAAACTCCTGTCTGTAGTGCAGGGTCAAAGATAAAAGTGACATCTGATGATGTCAAAGACGTAGCCCATTGTATCCAACGGGGATGTAATGCTTTAGAGTTGGGTACACTTGCCTTAGTCACGGCCTCCAAAGCAGGGAAGGGCGTGACCATAAGAATGCGTTTACCTTGCGCCAATGAGCGTTCCTGCAGAATCGCCATCTGGACCGCGGTCAAAACTTTCTCAAAATTGGAAAAACGCATTTTAGCTGCAGTGTACAAATGTGATTTGTATGCAATAGGTACTGTGTCCCCCTCATTGAACGTCAAGTATGTGAAACCCACCTTCCCAGGTACGATACGTATCGCCAGGTTCGTGGTGTTATCACGCGTCAACAAGTAGTTGGTTGCAAGCATGTCAGATTGCAGAGATTGGAGAATAGAGGTATGTTCCGGAAGCCAGCTGGCAGAAGAATATGTCGGTTGTATCAACGCATAAAGCGGCTTGATACGCTAGGCATAATCGGGAATGTAAGTCCTCCCAAAATTCAAAAATACCAGCAAGGACTGAAGTTTTTTCAGAGTAGAAGGGAGTTGCAAATGTGCACATTTCTCCAGGAAGTGGGGAGCTAACCCCTTTCCTTCATTATTGAGCTCATAGCCCAAAAAGAGCACCGCCAAATGAGCGATGTGTGACTTTGCAAAGTTAAATTTATATCCATAGTCGGCGAACGCAGAGATTATGTGGTCGACTCGGACAAGATGCGGCATAAGCTCATCGTCCGTGAGATAGATATCATCCACGTACGAGAACGCATCTGGATCTATGTCGTGCAACAAAGACACAACATGCGCAGCAAATGCCCCGGGGCTATTCTTATACCCCATGGGCAATCGTGTAAATTTTTTCTGATTTCCGAAGGCGGTGAATGCTGTCAAGTCACGGCTCTCAGGAGCCAGATTGTGACTGTAGAAACCATTGGATATGTCCAGTGTAGTTTTGTATTTTTTACAAACAAGGTTGTTCACCAGCGCAGAGCTGTGTGTTTTGCACCGCAAAAGTGCGACAATGACTATTCAAATTTCAGTAATCCAATACAATCTGATATGAACCGTCAGGTTTTGATACCGTAAAGAGAGGATTATTCATCGGTGGTGTACAGGATTCAATCACACCCTGATACTCTAACTGCGTCAGAATGTCACAAATGTGCGCCTTAGCTTCGCGTTTGATTGGATATTGCGGTTGTGGCTGTGGCGTAGACCGTTAAGGTATCATGTGCCGGTGAATCTATATCCCAGCCACCTGGTTACGGTACACAGCGGGGGCAAGGGCCAAAGCCCACTCAGCCGCTAAAGCCTTTGCATGCTCAACAGGGAAGTAACGCGAAAAACTCGGAAGTATCACGTCCTCCCCTCGAGAAGCGGCTAACACAAACGGTGGAGGCCAATCTGCCTCTGCCAACAAAATGTCATATGAGGAGGTTAGATTTTCCCAAAAAACCGCCTTGATTGGACGTTATACATCACCTTCAATTTGAAAAATGTCATACAGTCTATCCGGGGGGGCAACCCGGGTATCTGCTGTTTCCACAGTTATGAAGGTATCAGTTGCTGTCGCCTCCAGACAGGGACGCAGTGCCTCCCGCACTATGGTAACTTCCGATGCGCTGTCGAGCAGAGTCACCGCCCATGTCAAGTCCAGGAGTCGCGTTCTCACCGTCTGAGGCATAACGTGCTGTTAAAGCCGCAATCTTTTTCTTCTGATACGGGGGTCTAAAACGAGGCAGGTCCTCTTGTTTGGCTTTAGTGTCAAATTGTCGAGGTTGATCTCGTCCCTGTTGACCAGTGGGACCTTTGCCAAGATCCTGGCGCTCCCCTCCACCGACTTGAGAGTCCGTTGAGTCCTGTAAAGAACGAGGAGAGCGCTGATCAGGGACCTGAAATCTATCAGGAGTCTTAAGTTTCGCGCGGCCGCGCAAATCATAGGTACGCTCAGAAGACTCAGGTGTCGGTGAACCAGCACGCGAACCTTGCTTCTGCTGTTGCTGCCCCTGTTTTTTATTTTTCCAGTTCTTTTTAGGAAAGAACGGGCACCCGTCCTTATCAGGTTGGGCCTTTTGTGTTTGTGGCTGCGTTTGCGCTGGAGTAAAGGGCTTAACTATCAGACTATTGCGGCCAATGGTTTTATAAGCCTTTGCAAAAATCTTTGGTAATTTGTGTGACTTGTCTGCATCTGGTATAGCCTCCAAGCGGTTTGCCACTAGGAAACTCACCGCATCACCCTTGACATAAGCAAGGATCATGTCAGCAACCACGTCGAACACCCCCACCAGTCTCATTCCCAACTCTACCGCCGCTTTGGCTCCGTATTCATCTTGAACGCGTTTTATCACGGAAGGGAGTGCGGTCATGGAGGGAGTGCCGAAACACTTCGAATAGACCGCCGCAAACACCTTGCCCCAGGTGTTACAATCAGCTAATTCGGGAATTAAGTCTTTAGGCAAATTTATAGTTAAGATCCTGTGTTTCTCCACAGGATTGGTATTTTGAAAAACAGCCTCTAGTTGTCCAAATTTTTCAGCAAGCCAATAAGGGAACTCATCCTTATTCTGTGGACGCTTGCCCATTACTGAATTAACCATAAGGGGACTGATGACCACAGCACCAGGACCCGCAGGTTGCGCAGCAACGCCAGGTGGTCCCACCTGGTAGTTGCGCGACATGAACTGTATAACAGCTCTATGCACACGTATCAAGGATGTATGTAATATGCGAAGATCTGCATTTGCAGCAGTCAAATAACGTGGGTGTGGGGTATACCCAGCCAAAACGGGCCATGTGGCCCGGTCTATCGACAAAGGGCCTAGAAGTACCGGCATTATTGGGTGAGGAAGGGCGCCATTAAACCAAATCTGGTGTTGCCAAGCTGTGAGCGGAACTTCGAAAGCCCTATAAGGCTGATTAAACTTGAGGAAGGGTCGTGGCAGTATATTCATGAAACAAATTATCTGTCCCATCCACCGCCGGAAAGGTGACCCAAGAATAAAACACCTTGAAGCGGTAAGCTGCATCCGCTTCTACTACAAAAATGAGCGCAACACCAGCATCAGGGACTCCATTTTGAGTCAAATAAGCTGTGACTGCAGCCCGATTAGGCGGAGTAATTGGAACCGCCATAATGAACAACAAAGAACGACAACCTAAAGCGTGGCAGCGCAATAACGGGTTAAGAATAAAGAAAAGGAACCTTTTTAAACTTCAAGCTTGAAAAAACCTATAAAATATCAATATAGGAGGTTACACCGTCACAGCTGTCTCCGGAAACAGATGTGAGGGGTTTGTGGACAAGCACAAGCACTACTCAAGAGTCTTGCAGATAAGAACCAGACCAAACGTTGGCGGCGCCATGTTGCGGGGATTCTGCACCTACACAGAACTATGCGCAGGAAAACGGGACCTCGGTGTATAGGGGTGTACCAACCTACCACCTTAGTGCCCAAAATCCCAAAACCGACTAGCTATATTGTCTCATTCGTTCTCCAAAAATCACAGAGCTACAAATGATTAGACAACCCAGAACACAACACTCCCGACTCTCTCAGGAATCGCGGTAGCAAGACATACTCTTTCGCTCGCTCACTCGTACTTGTCCACAACAAGATTAGGCAGAGTCACTGGAATAGTTCAAAATGTTTATTTTAACTATCGTGCTCTACAATACAGTATACGAGCCACTACCAGCAGCAAAATGCATAAACTCAAAACAATTAGCAATGTTACAATTCCATATAGCACAAAGGGGGAAGTCATTTTATAAAGACAGTGGAAAAAGGGCTATAAGACCTAACCACCCTCCCCTTGACTGGAAGATGTTTATTAGAAAAAGGAAGATCTCTGGGCTTTGACAGCAGACCCCATACCTTAAAGCCTAGATGCAAGGTTTACATCATAGGAACAGCGTAGCTCTTCTCCATGGAAAAAGCTCTCTCCAAGTGTGTGTTAAAACAACATGCATCCCCGTAATATCAAAGCACGAGTCTCCAGCATTGCAGCTGTGTTTAGCATGTTATGTCTAAGTGCTAGGGACTGACCAGAACAGAATAACAAGGGGCATTGTTTATCGACCTTGCACATCGTGTTCAGACTAAACTCCAGGAACTTCAGCAAAGAACGCAAAAAGCAGACAGTTCTCATGTGAAAGGCACAAACAGCGTCTTGCAAAAATAGTCATGTAGTAACGTGCGCAAAAGCAGCATCATGGCAGCAAAGCTCATGCTAACTTAGCAATGTCGACAATGACCCTAAGGGCCATATAACATCTCCTGTGTTGTCTAGCTCAGGGCCCAGGAACATAACTTTTAAGGGGCTTCCACTGCTGTGAAAGCTTTGTGTCCAGCCGGCTTACAAAGTCAACAAGCATTGGAAATGCAATAGGTCTCGCCTTCGTTTAAGTTAAAGCTATTAGCTTTGCTAATGGTATTGTATTTTAGCTATGTCTTATTGAGTGTTTGTACGTGATATGTTGTGCCTTTATGTTGGTTGAATTGTAATTGTTATGTGTGTAGTAGTTTAATGCATAGCGTTAGAAGGAGAAGAGCAGTGTTTAAGATTTGGGACAGAGAGTGAGTAGAAGAATAGCATGAGGGTTAATGAAGTATAGTGAGGAGGAGAGCATGAGGCAGAAGAAAGGGGAGTGGGGAGAGTAGTATGAGGGAGAAGGAAGAAAGCGTGGAGGAGATTAGCGTGATTTTGAAGGAAGGAAAGTGTGGAGAGCAGTATGAGGCATAAGGAAGGAGAGAGGAGTAGAAGAGTAGTAGGAGGGATATGAAAGGAGTGTGAGGTAGAAGAGTAGTGTGAGGTAGCAGGAAGGTAAGATTATTTGCTTAGTATGAGGCATAAGGAAGTAGATAGGTGTAGAAGAGCAGTGTGAGGGAGATTGTAGGAGGAGAAGAGCAGTGTGAGGGAGAAGGACAGAGTGATGAGGATAAGAGCAGTGTTAGGCAGAAGGATGGAGAGTGTTGTGGAGAAGAGCAGTGTGTGCTAGAAGGTTTGTGAGTGTGGATGAGAGTAGTATGAGACATATGGATGTAGTTGTGTTGGTAGTTTGTGTTGTTGGTGGTGGTGGCACTGCGTTGGTATGGTTTAGCTAATGGTGGTTGTTGCATTTGTTCAATAAACACAAATTTGGTATCCCCGGTGCCATGGAGGATCTGTAATACTTTTCAGTTCCCTTCCCCCCACCCAGGAGGCTGGCTCCTCCTGACCCTAATGCTCCTTAAGAGACGCTTCTGTTTCTTGTCGCTCCCCCACGACCTCTTCGCTTCAGCCCCCTGCGTTGGCCATTCTCTGGGGTTCTGACCCTTTATATCGCCGCCCTTTTCACTCGGGCTCCTCTGACAGGGTCTGTCCCTGCCCACCCTTCCGGGACCTTACGCGGTGCTGCTTTTTCAGGGCGAAGCGCCTTGCATTCTGGGAAGGGAAGTGCAGGCTTGCTACACATTCTCTTCCACGGAAGTATGTGCGGTTGCAAGTCGCGTGGGGCTGGCTCCTCGGTATTAAGCGTAGAGAGAAGCCCAGAGCTCCTGGCCACTGGGGCAGGAAGCCGACCCCCACAGTATATTATACAAAAGTGGGTTGGGGTGTCCCTGTGGCAAGAAGAAAGCTGACGGATTAGGACGACCACATGTCAAGTAGTTTAGCAGACTCTGCATTGACAGTGAAATTCGTTTCCCGCAATTGCTTTTCTAACGGCCACATTTTTAACATTATTTCAGGATTCTACACTAAGACTATCTTCGCTTACGTGTAAACATGGTTATTAAAATGCATGTAATGAATATATTACTGTCCAGCGTTGCTCGGTTGAACTGTAAGTTGTCTTTATAACTTTAAAGTTTTTAGCTGTGCCTGCTGTTTCTCGAGCCGCACTTTGGTTCTGTGGTTTCGTGCTGGGTCACGGAAAATGAGCGCGGTACGAGAACGATGTAACGTAACATACGCTCATGTTAAAGCGCTCTGATACCTTCTGGTCGAGTTCGCGCTATGTAGAACTATATAAAAAGAACACGATGGATAGAAAACAAATGGGAGGTGACTGGATTGTAAATGTAAATAATTTCAGCGGTTCTATGTAGTGAGCAAGCCCCCAACACAACTGTGAATACATAATCAGTGCGTGCGTGGATAGAGAGTTCTAGAGAAGTTACCACACGCCGCAAATGAGCGCGATACGAGAACGATGTAACGTAACTTACGCTCATGTTAAAGCGCTCTGATACCTTCCGGTCGAGTTCAAAAAAGAACACGATGGATAGAAAACAAAATGGGAGGTGACTGGATCGTAAATGGAAATGTAAATAATTTCAGTGGTTCTATGGAGTGAGCAAGCCCCCAACACAACTGTGAATACATAATCAGTGCGTGCGTGGATAGAGAGTTCTAGAGAAGTTACCACACGCCGCAAATGAGCGCGATACGAGAACGATGTAATGTAACTTACGCTCATGTTAAAGCGCTCTGATACCTTCGGGTCGAGTTCGCACTATGTAGAACTATATAAAAAAAAAAGAACACGATGGATAGAAAACAAATGGGAGGTGACTGGATTGTAAATGTAAATAATTTCAGCGGTTCTATGGAGTGAGCAAGCCCCCAACACAACTGTGAATACATAATCAGTGCGTGCGTGGATAGAGAGTTCTAGAAAAGTTACCACAAGCCGCTTGCTAAAAACAAGCGCGGTCCTCTTTCAATAACAAAAAATGGTTACCGACTTGAAAAAAGCTGTCGCCACGCCATTGTGCGAATGAAAAAAGAAAGTGCTCACCCAGCAATTAGAAGACACTGTGTCACGCCGTGGAGTAAAAGATCCAGTCCAGGTGGGCGGGGCCAAAAGTGGACAGGGTGGTAATCAGGAGGGACTAAAAAGCCTCCGGTACAATCATCACACTCCGTTTAGCATAATTAATGGCGCCAAATGACGCACACCAATGGAAATTATGGGCGGAGCAGAAAGTCAACTTCTGAAACCGTATTGATTCCAAGAAGCCCTCGCAGAGCGAGCAGCGCATGCACGCTGCAACGCCAGGCGAGACCTAAAAAGCAGTAAAACCGTGCACCTAGAGGTGAATGCACTCAGGTCAATATATTTAAAACTCACTCAGTTCTTTCTTGTACTTGCAGCATATGTGGCAATATAGATCTGTGACACCTCTGGCTTGTAATAGTGCTGCATAAAAATAGAATAAAATACTGATAGTGACACTGAAGCTCGCTTATCTTTGGACCCAAGTGTGATATAAAAATGCATCTAATAACTTTTTGCATGGGTTTTGACAGCATCGAAAGATCACTGACTTGATATAGTCTTTCATTTTTGAGGCCTGCTACAGCATTGACGTTTCTGCTGGCTTCAGTTTCTTAAATAGATGTCTAGTTGAATTTTTTGTTACCAGAGGATTCCCTGTAGTATTTTGGGTTACTGGTTGAAGTGGGTGAAACCCTACTTAAGCTGCAACCACAGTTCTTGTCAGGGTGTAATGCAAGCTAACACCAAATTAACCTGTGCTTAACCCTCTGGTAGCTTGGCACAAAAGCAGTCAAGCTTAACTTGGAGGCAATGTGTAAAGTTTTTATGCAGAACACAACCAGTAATAAAGTGAAAAAACAGCAGTGACAAAATTTCACACAAATTCAGAAAAATAGTTACATTTAATTATTTGACACCAAAATGACAAAAATCCGATCAGTAGAACCAGAGATAAGCAATGTTGAAGATTTAAGTAAAAAATAGTACTTAAATGCACTCAGCGCGAACTGTGATTATCTGGTCATGCCTGACCCAGGACAAAGTCACAAGTTCAGGCCGACCGTGATTGAGCATAGGCCGGATACAGGGGCCAAAAAAAAAAGTACCTTAAACCTGGTTGCAGAGCTTTGCACGGTCCTGCTCCGAAAATGCGTTGCACAACAGCAGTTCCAAGGAGCTGCGGGGCTACGATGGGAGGTCCTGCATCGCACAGGGGTGGTTCTGAGGGGCTGTAGGCTGCGACACGAGGTCCTGCGCAGAGGATACATCGTTCAGCGGTGGTTTCGAGGGGCTGCGATGCAAGGTCCTGCATAGAGGAAGCGCCTTATAGCGGCGGTTTAGATGCGGAGCTGCGATGTGTCGCGCTGCGCCAGTTCTGCTAGGACCACAGCTGGGCAGGCAGAGCACCTTCAAGCCCACTTCCAAGGGTCCAGGACTGGGGTGGCACCACTTTGTGGACAAGACGCACAAAAGGCAGAGTTAAGGTTCAAGATGGTTGGAGCTTATTCTGTCCTTGAGTCTGTGATCAGGAGGCCAGCCAACTAGTCCTTGGAGTTACTCTAGTGGTTCTTGATTTAAGCTGCAGGTTCAGTTCATCTCACTCAGACAGCAGGGCAGCAGAGTAGCAGTCCTCCTTGCAGCAGAGCAGCGCAGCAGTCTTTCTTCTGAGTCTTCTGCAGGTTCAGGAGTTCATACAGAGAGTCCACTATTTATCCTTGGTGCGAGCTTTGAAGGAGACGTTTCTAGAGGGTTCACCCCCAGAGGTGTTTGAAATTTCCTTCCTTAGAGCCCTGGCCCAAGCTTGTTGTGGGCTGGCGGGGGGGGGGGGGGCACAAAAGACTAGTGTGAAACCCTTTGTGATGTGTAAGTGTGGTAGGTGACAGCTCTGCCCCCCGATCTACTCCAAGATGGCCCATCCTGCCAAGACCTATTCCCCCTTTGTCTCACTGTCTGAGAGCAATACACAAAGACCAAATGTCAGTTACACCTAGTCATGTGTCCCAGCATATAGGCTGCAGGCACCAAACGGTCGGGACAACAAAATGCAAACTTTCTAAAAGTGGCATTTTCAGAATTGACTAAAAATCCAACTTTACCATTAGAGGGTTTGAAATTACTATTCTCTAGAGAGCAAACTCGACATTTCTACATGTTCCTAATTGAAAGCTATCACTTATTAAATGTAATAAGGTAGCCCAATGTTATCCTATGGGAGAGGTAGGCTTTGCAGTAGTGAAAAACGAATTTAAGGATTTTTCACTACCAGGACATGTGAAAGTTAAAAGTAAATGTCCAACTTTTCAATTACACAGGACCCTGTCCTATGGGCTGTTTAGGGCCTTCCTTAGGGGGTGACTTAAATATGTATTAAAAAGAAAGGTTTCAGTCTGGCAAAATGTTTATTATGCCAGGTCAAAATGACAGTTTAAAACTGCACAAAGACTACAGTGCCAGACCTGAGACATGTTTGACAGGTGGTGGTACAATAAGTGCTGAAGGTCCACTAGCAGCATTTACTTTACTGGCCCTGGGTACATGTAGTACCACTTCACTAGGGACTTGCAAGTAAATTAAATGTGTCAATTTGGTGCAAGCCAGTTTCACCATGTTTAAAGGGGAGAGCACTTTAGCGCTGGTTAGCAGTGGTAAAGTGCGCAGAGTCCTAAAAGCCAACATAGACGGGTACATAAAACAGGAGGGTGAAGGCAAAAGACTTGGGGCTTACCCTGCAGAGAGGGCCAAGTCCACCACTCTCCCCACATGTGTACTTTGTAAATGCCCTACTAGGACGCCTCTTTGAAGGTGTGCTGACAGTCCCTATAACTGACACATGTACTCAGTGTCTTTGAGTATGCCAACCAGCTCTTCTTTGTACTGCTGTATCCGCTGTCCTGACGCACTGGTCTTGTGCTTTATAAATGAGTAGAAAGTTGTTTTGGAAGATGCTCCAAAATGTCTGAATGTATAGGAATTTGTTCACAATCTTTTCCAGGTGGACTCTTGTTTTTTTTTTTTTTTCTGCCTGCATTGAAAGTTGTTGCTTCATCACCAGCTTTCCCCAAGCATACCCTGCATATCTCCCCCCAAGCATGCCCTGCATATCTCCCCCCAAGCATACCCTGCATATCTCCCCCCAAGCATACCCTGCATAGTTCCACCAGGAGCATGTGGCAATTGTCCCAGATGATTTTAGATACCCCTTGGGGCCTAGAGAGACAGACGTACAAATATAGCACTCTCAATTCTTCTTTTTCTCCCCCCTCTAGTTCAGGCCACTGCAGAGGAGAACCGCATTGCAGAGGAGTTGGTTGGGAAGGCAGTGGAGCACGTCTTCGAGAAGGATGATGGCAGTAAGGTACAGTGGCGTGGGATGGTGCTCTGCCATGCCCCCATCATGAGCAGCTGGCACTACATCACCTACGAGAAGGATCCGGTCCTCTACATGTACCACCTACACGAGGACTACGAGATAGGGGACCTGCGTATACTGACAGATAAAGGTAATGGAAGGCGCATTAGAGGTCTCTGGTCCTCATTTTGATAGCATGATACTTGCTCTGTGCTACTCTGGTGCCAGTGCTGCAGCTGTTTAGAGCCACAGGTGAGGCTTTGCACTCCCAAACCACATGTAACAGATTTTTGGCTACAGGGACGGTGATCAAGGGATGGTCCTTGCTGATAGTAGCCTGGCAATAACTTGTTTATTTTTTTTCATTAAAGTGTCTCATTGCGGGTGATTTAGAACTGCCAGTTGTTTCTTCTGTGTTGTTGTACAAGCCACGCCAACTTGCACAGCTGCCTGTTCAAGAATATTTTGTGACTTTGCAACTGACGCAAACACTGCACATATGCAAATATGTTAGTTTATTAGTCAATAGCATGTACTGAGTTTGTTTTAATTAAGTGCATTGATTCATGTTTGGTTAACCAGCAATGTATTTTTTTTCTCAGACGTTTTTTATTGGCCTCAAATTCTTCACAGATTGGTTTCCACCAAGCACTTTTTTGCTTTCTTCAGGATTTTAGTTTTTAGCTGTCCTTTGTGTCTGTTTTCCGGTTTATTTTGATGTCCTTTGTAGTTTTCTTGGTGTCAATGCCACTTTTCTACCTTTTTAGCAAATATAGCAAGGCTTACCTCCAGAGCTCCGGCAAGAAGAATCACAAATGTATTCTCCTATCCAAATTAGAATGGTCAGTGTAATTGGGGGTTATTAAACTTCTCAGCAGACGTGTTTGATTGTACTTGTCAGGACTTTTTCAGTGATCTAAAGAGTAGTTGTGAGTCATTGAAATTGACCACATTTCTAATGATGATATGCCTACCTGTCCGCCTTCATATATGAGGTAATTCGGATACAACTGGAGCGTATTTAATTCATAGACTCTTCAGAGATAAATCGGCAGTAGCTTTGGTGTTGCAATTGCTGTCAAGGCTGGTAACTGTCTAGTGAAAACATATTAAGTACAAGTAGGAGTAGGTTTCATTGGGGTTCTCCCAATAAAAACTATTTCTGGTGAGGAAACTGTACTAATACGTTTTTTTTCCAAACTGAATATTCCTTGAAATCATCGCTTTATGATGTGTCATGAACGGAAAGTCCTTGAACTCTCCCTCGTAGTTAGGGGGCCTTAAACATTAGGAATAAGTTCACTGAGCCTTGAAAAAGTCCTGAGAAGAACACATGTTGGAAGTGGCCTTAATTACCTTTCATATGTACTTTACATTGTCAATTCGCAATTGTGCATCGGACCCCCTCTCCAGACACTTGTGACAGATATTTTTAAACAAAATCTGTGCTGCCCCGCACTGGTAAAGATTTATTGTGCCTATGGTCATATTGTAGTGTCAGCATGTGTTGCTATCTTGTGCACTTGAGTACCATGGATATTAAGCACGCCGTCCGCTTCTGTTTGGACTGGGTTGTGCACTGTCCTTCTTATGGTGCTGGTTTGTTCCCTGGATACTTAAGAGGCCTGCATTCTGCCTTTCCTCTTTTCATAGATGGGGAGGAGGGAGGATCCTCTCACTACAGCTCAGTTTCTAAGATTCCTGAAGCAGCTTTGCAAATGTTTTGAGCATTTTAAGGTTCTCTGAGTAAGATCCTCTTGAAGTCGCCTCAATTTTCTTCTATTGCATTTTCTCTACTGGTGATACTCTTGTTACTGAAAAACTGCAGCGCTTTTTACGGTTGAAGCGTTTTGGATATTCTCCAGCGTCTGAGTTTTGTGCTCTTTGCATGTCTAGTGCATACTTATTGCTTGGCCTTGAAATCTATCTTTGTAAGTACTGCATGACGCATTATATTGTGTATTTGTGGATACTTGTTCCGCCAATGTCCGTGGAATTTTCTGAGTGTTGTAAGGTAAGAGAATCTATCTAATAACACTGTCTGCTTAAAACATGGATTTTTTTAGGTCTGTAGAAAGCGATTTGTTTTATTTGATCATTTTTTATTTTTTACTTGGTAAGGCGGCAGTGCTGCTTCTTGGTCTGGCGTGAAATGATCACATCTTGAATATGAACACCATCCAGCAATGTATTCCGAATAATATTATCTGATAACTTTTTCGAGTGCTTTCTGTTTGGGTATTTTATAGATATGTAATGTCATGGTCAGCCACATGCTTTCTAGTTGTTGTAAATTTTTTCTGTTGTCTGCCTTTGATTATTTATTTTTATAATTTTAGAGAACAAGTTCCTACTGCCACCAGACCGGGGATCTTCCGATGTGGAGGGTGATGAGAGCCTGGCTGGAAAGCCATTTGAATATGTCAATGAGAAAGGAGTGAAGAAAACTGGAATATTTATCTACCAGGTCCCATCCAAGCCCACTGTGTACTTCATCAAATTCAATGATGACTTTCACATATATGTCTATGACGTTGTTAAAACCTACTGAAATGGGGAGATGAGAAAGATCACCAGCTCAAAGAACCCTTCAGTTTCCATTCATAGAGCTGAATTTGGCTTAAATCAAAAAAAACTGTTCACATCCTGGTCTTACAAGGGGTTTCTCAGGCAGTGGTGATACTGGACTGTCATTTCTGATTTGAGTTTTCTTTCCAAGTTGCTTCTGAGGTGTGATGTGAGTCCTCTAGAAAAGACAATAACTGTTGCCTATCCTGTAGGCAATTATTTTGGATGCGTTCGCTCTTTAGTATTAGGGACTGGTTCCTAGATTTTCCTAGGCTGTCTTGCTGCTCCTTTTGACTCTGATGAATTTGTTCTAAAAATGGCCAGTGTGTAAGAACTGAAGGCTACATGCTACAATTATTCAAGGAAAGCCTGGCCAGTGGTGTGCCATTCAAGCCGTGCAGAGCCTTCCCTGGCTGTGTCTGCATGCACCAGCTACTCAGATAGGTAGACTTCACAGTGTGAACCATACAAGCCAAGCAGAGCCTTTGCTGGTTGGTTGAAGCAAGTGCAGAGCTGGCATCCAGTTCCCTTGTGTGAGGCATTTCTCTCCTTGTGCACAGCATGGCTCTAAGGGGAGAGCTATTCACCAGCTACATGAATGTTTTTGTTCCGAAAATATGCACAATTAAAAAATACAAGGATGGTTTTGTATGCGTGCCCATAAGATGTACGTGTGCATTCTATACAACACCTCATGAAGGATTAGTCCGCATCCTTTCACCTACCATCACCTGCTCCCACCTCCTGGCACTGTGAAGCTGCCATTGTTAATATTTCTAGACTCTCAGGCTATGTCTTGTTGTCGTCAATGTTCCAGTAAGGTGTGGTAATCCTTACTTGTCTCTCTAACTTGTCTTTTATTCAAAAGAATTGTAAAATTAGATTTTCGATTTTTTTAAATCAAATTAGAAAGCACAGGCCTCATCTTTTGTGCTATTTTCCGTTTATAATTCGAGAAAAAAAGAACATGCATGTTCTAATGTAATTTCCTTCCCTAAAAGCATGGCTAAAAATATAAGAATGTATGAAATTTTGCAAGTGTTAAACTGCCCCCGCCAACCACCCACAGACTCAATCATTCCTGCAGGATACCCTTGGTGCCGAAGCCTAGCAAGGTTGAAATTGATCCAAAGTGATGACTTTTGCTCATCGCATCAAAGCTCCTTAAAGCCAAGATGTTACTGATCATCTTCATGAAGAGGTGGACCATGTTTTATTGCTTTTAATCCCCTCCCACCCCTTCACCCCCCAGCCTGATCCCACATGTACAAAAGCGACTGGGGGTGTTGAACAACTTAGATATAAAAGCAGTTTTTTGTATGGCTTACAGCAGATTTGTACATCTCGCCCACCATCACTTTTGTCGGCTTCTTAATCTCCGCTGCTGCTTGAACCTCTTTACAGGACCTGCAAGTGCTCCTATGAATGAAGTCAGACCGCCTCCTGCTCTCCTTGGTGTTTTCTATAGGAGGCCTCATTTCTCATTGACTCTCTGCCCCCTTTGGGATATAGTTAGGCATTTCGCTCATTGAGTGTGGCAGGTTTTGGCCCTGTGGTAGTTTTGGCCACACTCCTTTAGAATCCATATCCCCTGGGTATCCTTGGAGAAGTTTCTTTAAGAATAAGCAACATTATTAGCGGAGACTAGGCCTTAAACCACTAAGTCGACTGGAAAGAAGGGCCCATCTCAATAATAGGCGGGTTTGACCAGCAGTGCTGTAGGGCAAAGGCTACCATGATAATACAACTCAAGACCAGTCCCCCCGCTTTTAGTACCCAAAATACCTCCTTCAAGCTGTAGTATATGGTTATCTCCCAGATGAAAGAGGCTTGGCAGACATTGAAGGCCTCCGTAAAGGACTCCAGGACACTATTGAGGTTGTCAAGTACATTTTCATAAAACAGCGACCTTTCTACTTTGCTTTTCTTTACTTGCACCAGGCCTTCAACTCCATAGATTGCCCCTTGGCAGATGGCACTGCTGGAGATGGGTCTTAGACAGTATTTGTTGTGGGGTGTCTGAGCCATGCACAAGAACAACTCTTTTAGATTTATATCGGAGGGAGGTTTATGGGGGTAGCTGGCTAACACTTTCCCATCCAGCAAGGTGTCCAACATTGTGCATTGGCCACGTTTCAATTTAACCTATGTATGAATGACCTGATGGAGTCCCTTTTGGGCACACTCCTGGACATACCCTCCCAGTCTTGAAGGACATGTCAATTTGTACTTTAATAGAATCTTTGATTCTTTGAAGCAGCAACCAAGCAATACATCAAATTTACAATATGTATATTTTTAATACTTTGCCACTATGATAATACAAAAGGTAATTTGAGTTAATTGTTGCTGTACAACCCAAGCTTCTTTAGACATGCTTTTACAAGGTTTGTTAAACTGTAGTTTATATAAGCCTTCACATAATTGCTTCTTTGTTCTCATTTTCAATGTTTTGTGTGCGAAGCGTGAGACAGCATAGTGCTCTAAAATTGTTTTTTTTATAACAATGACATTGCATCCTCCGGTAAAGACGCATCAAATTTTCTGGAGAGAAAAGTGTATCCCTATACTATTGTTCACAAGTAATGCTGTACTTTTAGATATGACAACATGACTTCTGAAATCGTTGATGCCAGCCTTAAAAGCTTATATCTTACAAAAAAGCTTTTCATTAACATTAACGGATGAGAGGTAATGGCTGTGGGCCAGTGGCTCATGGACTCAATGTTCTGTCCTGTAGGAGTCACCCTGGACAGATCAGAGCAGTTTATTGTCTGTTTTTCTTGAATGGATAGTGGGGTTAAGCATATAGAATAGGTCCAAGTTACTCTTTAATTGATCCGAGACAACTCCGCTTATGGACGTTCTGTTGTAGCAAAGCCTCCGGCAGTTTGCAGGACAATGGCAATGTGTGCATACGCAGTGCAGCTGTGGGGGATTAGTTGGGCCTATGTGCTTTGTACATCAAACATACGTTTCTGTGCACTGTGGGGGGCTCCCAACCCACCCTGGCGGTTTCAGCGGTGAGGTCTAAAGTAGGACTTACTCCGATTACTCATCATTGTCATTTGTAGCAAGTCCTCGATTTCAACTGAAATTCTGATGAATCGAATGTAGTGGTTATGTAATTTTTGTTTGTTTCTTTGTTAAAAAAATAGTTTTTTTAATAGCCCTGTGCACTGTATTTCTTCAGCTAGACCAGGTTAAGCAGACCCCATCCAAGATCTTCTAGGCACAATTCATATTGGTCCATTTGAGAGACACCAGATTTTATCGCCAGCTCAGCTTTGGTGGATTGAGGAGGAGTGGGCTAAATGTTCCAACTGTTGATCATCTTTAACGAAGCTCCTACCTGACGCTAACAGCTACCTCTCTAATCTGCAAACCTTGTGTGCATAGACTTTATTCGTGCTGTCACATAGGCCAGTTCTCTATGATTGCCAGGTTTGATTGTGGAAGGGAAAGCCTGATGGAGGAGTGCATATGACATTGCTTCTCTATTAACATTTGGGGCTGTCATTCATTTTTTTTTATTTTTTTTTATTCTGTACCCTGGTAAGCTGGCTCAGAAATGTCTGGTTTAACCTTTTTTCCTGAGCAGAAGTGTTCAGTCTGCCTGGGGTGCAGCATAGTATGTTTAATCCACAACCAACCCTATTGTGGTATTTGCTGCTCTCCGTTAAAGAGCTTGTTGGCAACGCCTTAAGGAGGGCAGGCTCTGGTTCAGTCAGTTTTTAATTCTACATTTTATCTTCACAATGTGTTGTATTCGTTTTTATAATTGATTTCTTGTTGGATTTTACTTAAGGTAGATTAGATTTTAACTAAATTGGATGTTTGACTACTGTTGTACTGGTGTTTCATAATATTTTGTATGTACTAATTATATGCAATAAACTTCATGATAATGACGACTCCCACACCACGTTGCTACGACTGCTGACAGTGCACAGAAATTGTAAAATACCACTCTGCTTAGAATGTATTGTGAGGGATGTGAGCGAATGTGTTTGTAATGGCTGAACATACACGGGACTGTCAATCAGTATTTAATGTCTTCAACCCCTTTTGCCGACTTGAGGCATATAGGGATAGACTAAGCTACCTCCTAGAGTAAAGAGTCTCTTGAACAGAATCTGGGATTGGCGCATGATGTAGAATCTTTGGTTTTTATCCTTGTGATGGGGATTCAGTGTTCTGCACTGTTGTCTTCCAATATACAAAACTGCGGTCATAATCATTTCTGTGCATAGGGGGAGTTTACAAGAATGCACTGCTCTACAACAGAGCGAATGTCTTTGTAGGTGCATTCCTATATCTTTCTGTAGAGTCTGACATAAAATGCACAAAATAAGGGTGTTGGAAAACCCCACTGCACCGACTGTGTAAGCAACAAGGTTTGAGATTCCTTGGGCCTGGACCGTCTACCCTAGTTCTAGTGCTTTCATCTTCAGTAACCCGTAAGCGAGATTGCCTGTGGACCAGGTTTATGCATCCTTTTGGCCCGAAGGGTTAATATTATCACATTGAAAGCCAAGTTATGAATCTAAGCAATATTTTTTTCCTAGGGCCAAATTCTGTTGAATTAAGTTTTTTTTACAGGTGAGGAGATAATCACTTACAGTTATCCAGTTGTCTCTGTTATGTTTGACACCACACTTCATAAAAAACGTTTGCACACTTAATATCTTTGTCCCCTCCTCTGCCCAGTTGAGCAATTTAAACCAAAGTTGGGGGACAGTGTTCGGCGTTTTCATGTCCTGCAGAATGTTGAAAACTGATCTAAAGTTTTGTAAATAATGGATTTTCACAAAGGAAAGTTTCTCAGTGCATAGGTTGGAATCGGCTTTACATAAGTCTGTCAAATGTTATTGGCATATAAGCTTTTCCATCATTAGTGCCTTTCTAGGTTTGGTGTATTTTCAGCTAGTTATTTTGGAGTTATTAGGAAAATTTCATTTTTCAGTGCACATTCACCAGTTGTGTATAGATTTGTAATTATTTGTTACCAGTAGACAAAATCAATTAAATCTCCCCTCCCTACTCTTTGTCAACATGGGGTTCGGGATAAAAAAAAAACAGCAGTAGAGCCAGTGGTGCAATATGCAGAAGTAGGCAAGCCGTGGGTCTGTTGACTTATACAGATCTCCACTCAGCATGTCTAACAAGCTGGGGAGAGATGTATAAAAAGAGGCCTTCACACTCAAACCTCTTACCAGCTTTGCCAAACGACCAGGGAGCGGTAGGCATCCCAACACTATTTTAAAAGACACCCTTCCAGCGTGCTTAAGGGAGGGCAGGTGGATTTATTTTAGAACTCAGCAAAGGGCTAAAGGACTGGGGAGTGTTGATCATCATCCTCCCCTTGCCGAAAGATTAGGTGAAGTGGATTTAATCTGAAACTGGGTAGCAAAAGCCCCTATGTCTAACTCTTTTTTAAAGTCTAACTCAGTTTTAATAAGAAGATCAAAGTGGGATCCCATTGGATAACCCTAGTTAACATGGCACAAGACAAAGGTGAGTTCAGCGTTCCCAAACAAATCGCCCCGGTGTCATGTCTGCTCTTATGCTCCCCTTAAATGTAATTGTGCCTGCATTCCTGTGGCTGGAGGGCGGACACCCAAATACTGAAGTGTGGAGCCTGTATCTGTGTATTATCTGTACAGCGCAAAGCTAGCCAAAAGGTAGCAGCAGATCTTTCACATGTACACAAATCGTAAGCCCCGTAAAAAATATTTACAAGGCTTATTTGTTGTTTTAACAACTTTGAAAGAGGAAGAGTTATACATCAAAGTGAAGAAAAGTAAAGTAGCCACTAAGCAAGTTGGGTATCTGGGTTATCTACTGGGGAATGGGTGTGATAAACCCCAAGAGGAGAATGTTCAGTCATCAAAATGCACTTTTTTTCGAAAAACAAAAAAAGATCTAGTAGTAGTAAAATGCCAGAAGCCCATAAAAGTACAGAATTAAAACATGTAATACATACTTTACAGCAGATACGAAGATAAGCTATAGAATCGCAGAAACGGATACCACGATTTGTGCATATTAAGTGCAAAAGCAATAAAGACAATTAAAATTCAGATAAAGTGCATAGCGATATAGTATCATAAAACAATAGAGATCTGTGGGCCTCAGTCTGATGGTAAGTGAGATGTTCTACTCAAAATAACCTAAATAAACATAATTAAATAAACATGGTAAAGATAAGGATAAAAGCTGCCCTAACTTAAAAACGCAGAGTACATGCAAAATATGAGTAT
Organism: Calotriton arnoldi; assembly: GCA_963921515.1. NCBI lineage: Eukaryota > Metazoa > Chordata > Amphibia > Caudata > Salamandridae > Calotriton > Calotriton arnoldi. The sequence goes on from CAWUFW010001682.1 coordinate 1,508,656, forward strand.
AAAGTGTTATATTTCGTTTGCTTCATGCTTGGGATAATAAGTATTTAGGGAGAGTTGATTAGTAGAGGTTTCTAAGGGGAGTTCTAAGTCTGGGGTAAAGAAAGTCTGGTCATATGGACCAGGCCACAAACGGGTATCTACTAATCGTAAACACTGTGATCCTGGAGGAATCGGAAATAAAGATCCTGTGTGCAGTCAAGTCTGTCAAGGCCCAAATTGAGGCACAAAGGGTGAATCGATTTGCATCTAGGGCCGATATAATATAGGCAGAAAAACCCAAAATGATAGATATCCTCAGATTTATACCCACACAAATTTCACTCTGTCGAAGGAGAGCCTAAGGACCATTTGTTAGAGAAGGCCCTTAGAGGTAAAATGCCAAAATGAAATTTAATATAAAGGCTTTTCGCAAGGGGAGGGGGAAATCTCATCAAGAAAAGCCTCCAATTTAAGAAACAGTTGTAGATCAGAAATTGGGTAGATATGGGGCGTGGCCTGCAGCCGGCGAAGATGGCCGCACTCGGAGTGAGCTCCGCTAGCCGCCAGTGTATAACCCCTAAATCATCTGTCGTCATCCGTAGATCCGGAGCCACCTGTATTGCTGAACTGCCAGAAGGGTACGAGGACATGCAAAAGTGATTTATCACCAGCTAGAGGGAACAGCGGTGGCGTCTGGAGACTGCAAGCAGCACGCGATGGAGGCCTAAAATGGCGCCGGCCGTGACTCCCCACTAGACGGGGTCGCAGAGGTGCGGCGATACAGAAGGTGAGGGCAGTTGAGATCCTGAGGCCCCCCCCCCCGACGACCTACGTGATTGAGGCACCACCCGGCGACCTGGAACGACACAGAGCTGCTCCTCGGTGGCCTAAGGTGCGCACCGTAATTGACGGAGAGGCCGGAGACCGCACCATGCTGCGGCGAGGAGAAGAGAGCCGGCTCGAAGGCTGATTATTGATCATGGGCCCTACAGACTGAGGTTACTAAAAGGGTGGTTCTCACAAGTGGGGAGGTTTGGCATCTGAACAAGTTCAGTAATTGCAATACCACACATGTAGTTTACAGGCTTACATGTAAGTGTGGATTGCATTACATTGGACTTGCATCGCGTAAAGTGAAGGTCCGCCTACAGGAACATCTGAGTACCTTAAAAGCAGGGAAACTTACCACTCGTTTAGTTCAACACTTTCAGGAACAGAAACACAATTTTAGAGATCTGAAGTGGACTGTACTTGAGAGGGTGGTTGGTAACACACATAATATTGACGATATTCTAGCAAGGAAGGAGGCCAGGTGGATTTTTACTGAGAAGTTGGACCACATTGGTTTGAATGATTCCATTGAATGGAATAGAGTGGGTAGGTAGTTGGCCCTTCAACATGTGTGTAGTTATCTTGTGGGCGTGGGGATAGATCTCTATTGAACATTTGGCACGTGCATAATATTCACAGTGCGGTAATTGAGGTCTTTGTTCTCCTTCCCATGGTTGGGTTTATAAGTACTGGTGTTGGCGGTTACCCTTGGTATAATTGTAAATTGCCTGTAAGTGAATGAGTAAAATTGTAAAATGAGTAGAATGGGTAGAGATGTTGTCGCTGATTAATGGAAGATAATTCCTCTACATCGAAGAAATTGTGAGTGTGCAGTGGGCTTTGTAGTTTAATTCACTGTGTGGGCCATTGAATAAAAATGAGTAGGTGGGCCTTTGGAATTAAATTCGCCTAATTTGACTCAGGGAGTGAATTAAGTAAAATAAAAAATAAAATATAACGATTGATCCATCATGCTTAAATGGACGGTATCTTGAAATCAATAATGGCTAGGTTTAGCATATGATTTAATAATTCTGTGCCTTCTCTAATATGGCCGCCGCGTTATCAATGCGGTCAAACAGAGATGTGCTGAACCGGACCGAGAACCAACTTCCGGAGTATGAGTACCCGGGGGCGGTGTTTCAAGGTCTTTTAAAGAGTTGACGCTAGCGTCCCGTGAATATCATCGGGACGGAGCACCAAGTCATTGAGACGCCGCGGTAAGAGGGAACCATGGCTAACGGAGGGGAGGCTTACGTTTAAAGAGAGAGTAGCTAGGTGAGAAACTCTACCCGATTTCAGTTGCCGTCGGCACGCGATGGGGTGAGACGGGCATGCTCGATATGAAGTGAGTGCATTGAAGAACTATCATTTGTAATAAGCAGGCTGAGGGTGGGAGTGTGATCCTCATAGTGTGCTTGTGATACTATCGTCATTTTAAATTTTATGACGAGGTGGAGTTTTCAAAAGGATTGATAATATGGAATAGGAGGGCAATATGAAGAGCATGGTGTTGGATTGAAATGCACAGCTTATTCATGATACTGTATTTACAGGTGACACTGACGATTGCAGTTTGTAGTGGGAGCGCGCCCATTTGGCGCGGTGTCCCATATAAGTGGTTCGCAGGTACGAAGGACTTCAGCGACCACCTGGTAATTATACATTTGGTAGGAGTGGGCTGGTATGAGCTTGGACAATTTCTGAGTGCAAATCAAGTTTTACTTACTTTTGGCACGTTCTTCTTTTATTTTCGTCATGTAACCACAGGTCTGGTGTGACCAACAAGCAAGGTGAGGACTGGTTCCTTAGCAGCCCTGATGAAGTTGCCGCAATTAAAATAGGCAATGAAACATGTTGGCCTTACACTTTAAAATGGCCAAAATTATGCCATTTTTTTAACTTGAGGACGCTCGCGGCACATATTAAAAAGTTTTTGCAAGTGAGCTGTACCCCATTTTAAATATTTCGAGGATTGCATCTCTTTCTTCACTGGGACCAGTGGGGTACTGAGTGACAATCGCACTGACAGTGCTTCCGCATACACTTCACTGATTTTCTTTCTTTGAATTCTCACCTTTAAGGAATTTGATTTCACACTTTTTCTTTGTCAAGAAAGTTACCGATGATGAGAAAGTGGGCAAACTGGTGAGTACCTACCAGCAGCCCCCTTGGAGATACTAACGTGAGGTACTTTCTGACCTTTCTCACATTTTTTCATTTTCTTTCACATGAGGGTATAAATGTATGTGGTTACAATTTTCCACATAAAGCTTGTATGGAATGTGGTACATTGACGTGGTTTTTATTGAAATTGAACAGTGGCACTAACAGGCCAGTTGTAGTGAATTCGACCTGTGAGGGAAGTTTTATGATTTACAAATACTCCCTTGTTCCCAGATTTACAATACTGTTCTGTGTGTGTCAGGTCTATCTTTGTTTATACCCTACAGATTTTGAGCCAGCAAAAATAAGCGGTGGCAGCTGATCCCGACTCCAAGATGCGGACCAGGTGTGGTGCAACCAGCGATTGCTTAAACAGCTGAGCGGCGGTGCCCCCACCCCCCCTCCCCGCTGGTCGCAGCGGCAGGCGAGAGAGGGCAATAAAGGAGGAATAAGGTCCTGGTCAGGACACTGGACCCATCTGTTTAGTGTCCAGTACAAACTGCTTTTGTCGCGTGCGGGGCTGGCCGGCGCTGATTGCCCACTCCTGTCCCTAGATTTAGATGCCGGGGCCGCCGCCGCCCCCAAAGTGATCGGCCTAATCAAAGTGCTGAGGCGTAATGGGAGTACGGTGAGCAGGAGGGGCCTGGATTGATGAGGAAGGCATTGAGCGACTCGCTCCCGGGTGTAATCTATATCCGAGCGCCACAGCAACTTGGAAACCTCCAGCCACAACGGGCAGAGAGGAGAACGAGCAACTGTAACTTAACTCAGGAGCCTCAGGAAGGTCGTGGGAGTCTGACCCGGGGACTGGCCCCTCCTCCTGAACGCCATACGGCCTGACCACCAATTCTTAGACACTAAAAAGAAAAACAGGCCGAAAATGGTCCGAGCCAAAGGCCCTAATACTGGTCAGGCCAACCAAATAGATAAGTACACGGTCACAATGGGACAGGTGGGAGAGATGAGAGGAGCAGTGGGGAACTCTACAACTACAGAAGAAGATGAACACGTGTCGAATCCCTCACTAAAGGATATGAAGGTGATAACAGAGCTCCGAAGTACTCTGGAACCTAAGCTGGATACAGTAACGGAAGAGGTGAACTTACTCCGAGCAGATTTTCGCAAGCTGGCAGACAAAATGTCCACGGCCGATGCGAACATAGGGGGCCTGCAAGCAAAGACTAAACGTCTGGAGAAGCAAATGACTGTCCTAACAAGATGACAAACAGAAATGATGGCCCGCCAGGAAGGCAGGGCCTGGCACATTAATATCCGAGTAGTGGGAGTCGCAGAGGGGCAATCGGCAGATCTCTTTCTTGAAGACTTGATTCTCCACACCCTCAAGCCTAAGCATTTGTCCAACTTCTTCTCTGTGGATCGAGCGTTGAGACCACGGCCACGTCCCCTCCACCCCATGCACAATCATAGCCGGCTTACTCAATTTTAGAGACCATCTTAAAAGCGGCATGCTCACATATTGACCTACAGTACGAAAATGCAATTATCCATTTTTTTCCCCGACTTCACACTCTGGGTACAGCGCCAACGGCGGACCTTTGACGCTGTAAAGAAAACTTTCCGAGACAAATATATGATGTTGTACCCCGCCAAGCTCAGAGTGTTGGCAGACGGGAAATCATTCTTCTCAACGCTGGAAGAGGCTTGGGAATGGCTGGAGGACGACTGGGCAAGAAAGAAATCGGGGGCAGACGACCGCCACGAGAGAGCAACACCCAAGAACGCAAGGAGAACGCAAGATCTGGACCTCCCAGCCAGCCCACCCGGCCGGATGCCTGACGCAGATAAGTGACAATTGTTGTCTGGGGCAGCGTCCTCTGCAGCTTTCCGCTCTTCACTATAGAGACAAAGGGTAAAAGAGGTTTAAGGGAAGTTGCGTGTCCCTGGGCCGCTGCTATTTATACTTAATTCTCTGTCATATATTCGTCCCAGGGATACTCCCCGACCTCTGGTGACTTTTGGACTTTTATGCTGTATGTGATTTTGGGGTTACAGCTTATCCTTGATAATTCTTTACTTCTTGACGCTGGTGTCGTGTACACTTCCTCTCTTTGTTGTTATAGGTACACTTGTTGGGTGACAGGCACTCTGCACGTTGGGGATGTGGGGGGGTTCGTTACTCGCCAAGCAGGGATGCAGGGAGGGGGGAGTTGGAGGGATTGTTTACACTGTTATGTTAAATTGTTCTGCTCATCAAGGTCATAGACAACACACAGCGCGTGCACACTCGGGGGGCAACCCATACACGAGACGTGACATACCGATGACAGAGACACGACCTGCCTACATGCGTGCGTGGATATGGAAGGTAAATGGGCTAGGAAACAAAATTAAACGCACATTAGTCCTACAGCACATTAAGCACCATTCCCCAGATGTCCTATTGCTGCAGGAGACACACCTCAAAGGAAATCACTACAAAGCCCTAAACTGCTTTGGGAACAAGCTTGCGGCCCATTCCGGGTTTTCCACAGACTCTCGGGGTGCAGGTATCCTGCTGCGAATCTCCTTGCCCTTCACGGTTAGTAAAGTCTGGTGGGATGACTTGGGGTGTTATGTGGCCCTTGCAGGTATGTGGGAGGGCCGATCCTTTACTTTTTGCTCATACATCCCATCCAAACTACACGCAGTCGCACAGCGAAGAAGGGTATGGGGCAATTGTGACTGCACTTATCCCTTATGTGGGGTAAAAAGTCATTCAAGCTAACCGGGTGCCAAGGACCTGAGACTCAATACCCTTAAGTCCCCTAGGATACAAGATCCCACAAATCATTAAAACACAAATTTGATCCAGCACTCCAAACAAATTCAGATTGCAACAGTTGATAAAAAATAATTCAAAAGAATGATTCAGCAGGTCTGGTCTTGTTCCAATTCTTTATTCAAATTCTTCTTAAAAGAGATTGTAGCCTACGCGTTTCGTCCATCAAGGACTTCTTCAGGGCGAAGCAGTAAGATGTATTCTCCTCAATATTCGTAAATAGAAAACTCTATTGGAGACTCGGTTTTTAGATCCAAGTAAAAAGAGACCTTAAGTATTTCGCAACAGTATAGGAGTCATCCAAAATAGTCAATAAATGCGGTGTCATGGGCCATTATTATCAATGGGCATGCGGTATAATCCCAATGGTGTTTGCGTCCCGATATTCGAACTGCTTAGTCAACGCGGCCTGGTCGTTGCAATCTGAATTTGTTTGGAGTGCTGGATCAAATTTGTGTTTAAACTACACGCAGTCATCTTCCTGAAAATTAGCGCTGTTCTTGTGAATCTACCCGCTGGGACCCTCTTTATGGGAGGTGATATGAATGCAGTGACGGACCCAGCCCTAGACCGAATGGGCGCTGCAGGGGGGGCACGCGAGCAGACAGACTCTCCTGAACTTTACAACAGCAATGGGCATGGTGGATTTACGGAGGACGCACAACCCTTACTTGAAGCAGTATACATACTACTCGGCATGGCATGGGTCTTTCTCGCGACTCGATTATCTCTTCACACAACATGACCACGTGGGAGGTTTTGAAAGGCTGACACATTTAGCGCAGGGAATATCCGACCACTCCCCAGTAAGCATTGTTCTCAGGGGCCCAGTCGTCAACTGTGCTGGGTTTCCTAGGCTAGATCCCTGCTACCTGCAAGATCCTGATCTCCATTCAGGAACTGACCTATACTTCAAAGAAAACAAGGGGTCTGTGTCATTCCACTGTATCCTCTGGGAGGCATTTAAGACAGTGTTACGAGGCCAGGACCGTGCGCTGATAGGAGGAAAGAAAAAAGAAGCCATGTTAGAAAGTAGGACCATGGAGCAGGAGATTCTGACCTTGAAAAGGGGGGGTGGTGGAAGAGGGGAACACAGAGCTACGGCATAAGTTAACACTACGTCAACATGACCTGCGAGCCCTGGCTGACAATGTGGCTCGGACGCATGTGTTGGCCACACAGCGTCGGCTGTATGATGTGGGGGACAAGGCCTCCAGATTACTGGCCTGGCTAGATAAGAGGGACAGGGATAGATCGTGGGTGGTGGGGGTCAGAGACAAGGAAGAAGTCCTACAGATGACGAGTATCGCAATTGCTGAGACATTCGCCTCCTACTACACCAGTCTGCTCTAGCTCAGAGAAGGACTGCGAGGAGCTGTTAGACTTCTCGCTCCCGACGTTCTCTGCGGATGTGAGGGACACCCTAGAAGCTGACCTCACGGAGGAGTAACTAATCGGCGCCCTTGGGTCCTTGAAATCAGGAAAGGCGGTGGGCCCTAATGGGCTGCCAGTTGAGCTGTTTAAGGGATTATCGAGTAAAATAGCAAAGCCAATGCTAGAGATGTTTAAGGAGGCAAAAGAAACCGGTCCAGCATACAGCCATGATAGTAGTGATACATAAAGCAGGCTCTTAAACGTAGAGGCGAAGATGCTGGCCAAGGCCCTGGCGACTAGGCTAGTGGCCGTCCTCGCCTCTATCATCCACGTGGATCAATCCGGATTCATGCCACGCGAAAGCACCAGGCACAACCTGTGAAGGCTGTACTACCGTGGTACTCAGAGTACGGGCCTCCAGCGGCCCGGCAGACCTTCCTATGCGGCCAGCTGAACTTTTTCACTGAACCGCAATTGTAGCTGGCTCCCCGAGGCTCTCGGTAAACACAACAGTGGGCAGCTGGAGCATGCACGATAACAGCTTCCCTGCGCATGCTCCAGCGGCCCTCTTTTGTATTTACCGAGAGCCTTGGTGACGTCGTATGCCCAGCACTGGCGGAAAGCAAAGGCCCCTTTAAAAGTCAGCTGTTACACATTCACAGCTGACTTCTACGGGGCCTTCCGAAAGCTTCCTGCTGCCTTTGTCAATGACGTCGCTGCCCACAGCCTGCTCCTTTCTACGCCGTCTGCAGCCTTTGGGGACTGCAGCAGGGGTCTCTGGTGGATCAGGCCAGCCTGTGCCCCTCCTCTCTGCCCGCAGACCAGCTTCTTTTCAAGACTGATTGCTGCCAGCCTGCCTTCCTCCAGGTCAGAGATGGACTGTTTTTTTGGCTGTTTGTGGGCCAATTTTACAGTGTGCTGCGCTAGATATAAGATACACTACCCACACTATTACAAAATGTATGGGCCTTAAAATAGGTCAAATACATAACCAGCTTTGAAATGTCGAACTTGTTATGTGTGGTCACTAAAGACTTTGGAAATTGTACAAGATTTTATTGACTGTTTACTATTGAAATGTATTTTTTAAGCTAGCTGTATTTTTACCACCAAGCAGTCAATGGTACCCACAGCCCTGCATCAAGCCTGAAAATATATGATCCTCTGGTTGTACTTTTTTGTGCTAAATGTATGCCTGGCCATATTGGCATAACAGCGACAGTAACACATTCTGCTATACCCAACTGGCACTACGTTGCCACAGGAATTTTCTCATTGAAGTGCAGGCCATGCTACTAATTTGCCACATATCTTTTTCTTCGTAGCACTCGCTCCGTTTCCTTTTACCACAAGGTGGGATTTCAGTTAGCTGGGAGAGGAGATTACAGGGCAGACCATCTCCTACAATTCCTCGCAGTATAATGTCCCATCCATATTGGGGGGGGCATTCAGGTGCAGAGAATGTCAGCTAGGGGAAGTTACGCACCAGGACACTGGGAGAACGTGGTGAGTTACATACCTCTTCGTGAAGTATGAAGTTCCCTGAATTCATCTGAATTGGCAGCTGTACTTCTAATTTACAAGCACCTTCGAACAAGCTTAATTGTACAAGCACAGTGTAAGACCCCTCCGTCCTTCCATATCTTAACTGCCAAAGCACCCACAATGCCCCCCTTAGTCCTCCGTATAAACTGAAACACACATCCAATGGCCCTCTCCATTTCCTCAGTCAGCTTCTGAAGCACACTCGGTGGCTCCCATCCCCTTTTATCCTACATCCAGAAAGAACATGTGATGCCCCCCTTTACTTTCCCCGCAGTTGCTCAAAGCACATCCAATTGCCCCCTCTGCTTCCTCTGTTGGCTGCCCAAAGCTTAAATCTATGGTCCTCTCTGCCTCCTTACTCTGCTTGCCTAAACCACGCACAGTGGCTCCTTCACCAATTTGCTTGAGGCATGCCCATATTTATCCCCCTCCTCCTTTGAATGCCAATAGTAACTTTGCCTGCAATATTCCAGCTATGCACAGGAGGGGAGATGCATCCGCTGGCAGTGGGTTGTTCAGTGTAAAAGAAAACCTGAAATGCCCCAAATACTGTGTGTTTGTATGTGAGTGAGTGTGTGTGTGTGTGTGCGCGCGTATACACAATTGCATGTCTTTGAAAGTGTGTGTGTGCGCATGCTTGCGTGAGTGTGCAAGAGCATTGTGCCCATTGCCCACCATGGTGCAATAAAGAATTCTGAATGCAATGAAGATAAAGTAGACGCAGAGAAGAGAGGAACTAATGCAAGTGAATACATGTAACATTACGCTACAGTACAGACTTAGCCAACCCTCTTGCCTCCTCCTTGTAGTTCTGTAGTTACATCTGCTTTTGAAATACAGCGCTGTCAAGTAATGTTTTAATAAGGTGATTTTTCTTGACTCTAGTAGCCCTGCTCCCACCGACTCCGCTCCACCTAACCCCGCCCTCACCTGCAGGCCCATCGGTGCGGCCCTTGGCCACAAACCAGACTATACTTTTGGCCCCCGAGATAAAGTTTGTGAGTACCCATGCTGTACGGTGTCCTACACATGATGAGCGCCCTCCCTCCTCAACAGGTGGCACTGATGGCACTTGATGCCTCAATGGCATTCAATAGTATGGAATGGCCCTACTTGTTTGACGTGTTGCCTAGACTGGGTTTCGGCCCAAAGTTCTGTGGGTGGATAAAACTGCTATACCAAGCCTCAAGGGTGAGGGTAAATGGGGCACTTTCAGGGAGCTTCCCATTGCGCAGAGGTACCTGGCAGGGATGTCCACTACCCCCATGCTGTTTGCCCTGGCGCTGGAGCCCCTGGCGCACTGGATCAGAACTGACCCAATGATATGGGGCATTCCGTCTTCTTGCGGATGGGAGGAACGCATCTCCCTGTACGCAGATGATATAATTCTATACCTCTCCAGACCATATTTCTCAATTGCAAGAGTTCTTCACATCTTCGAACTTTTTGGGAGTTACTCTGGCTACAACATAAATTGGGCCAAGTCAGTAGTGTTCCTCTTGTCAGGCCTTCCCCCGAGACTCCTGGCGAAGTGCGTAGCACCTATAGTGAAAGAGGGATTTAGATACCTCAGACTATTTGTAACTTGTGATCACCAAGTGTTCATGCAGCAAAATCTTTTCCCCCAATTAAACAGACTTCAAACTGACGTGATGCACTGGCGTGCCCTGCCGCTGTCTTTAATGGGCAGGGCAGCTTTGTACAAGATGATGGCCCTTCCACGCCTCCTGTATGACCTTCAAAATACACCCTATCCAGCCCCAGCGACCTTTTTTACACACATAGCCCAGGAGCTCCGGACCTTTCTTTGGCAGGGGGGTGCACCACGTATCGCCCTGCATAAAATACAAAGAGGGATCTATGAGGGTGGATTGGCAATCCCTGATATTAAACTATTACTGGGCCTCACAACACATAGTAATCAATGATTGGGTCTATACTGACAGGGAGGAGCTGGCCTACAGGGTGGATAGAGCGGTGATGCCGACTGGCAGTTATGAGTGTCTCCTGTATGCCCGTAAAGTGATTTATTTTTTATTTATTGGATTTATAGAGCGCATGGCTGCCCAAGGGCTTCCCAGTGCTAAAAAGAGCTCTGACAGTGAACAAGCTGAGCCAATGCCTAATTATTGTGGGAAAAGCCAGGTTTTCAAATTCTTCCTGAAAGCTAGTTCGTTTGGGGCAGCACAAATTTCCAGTGGGAGGGCATTCCACAACTTAGGTACCAGATGGGTGAAAGATCTACCTCCCCATCTGGCTCTTTTAACTCTGGTAGTTTTGAGGAGCTGTTGCTGGCCGGATCTGAGATGTCTAGAAGGAATGTACCTGGATATCAGGTTCCTCAGTTTTTCCGGCCCAGAATTGTAAATAGCTTTACGAGCGATGCAAAGAGTTTTAAACTTAACTCTAGCCTCAATGGGTAGCCAGTGGGAGCTGTTTAAGTGCTTCCCTAGCAGAGATGCGGTTGGGGATCTTTAACATGAGTCTAGCGGCCGCATTCTGTACCACTTGCAGCCTCCTAATGACATATTTAGGTGAACCCAGATAGAGGGAGTTTCCATAGTCCAAACGTGAGATGAGGAGGGATTGTATCACCATTTTCCTCAGCTGCTCAGGGATTACATTAATGATTTTCCTTACCATTTTGAGCAGGGAGAAACATATCCCTGAAAGTTTCTTGGATTGACAGTCCAGTGTTAGGGAGTCCTCCAGCCAAATACCAAGGTTTTTTTATTGCGGATTTGGCGACAGGAGGATCTCCCATATATTTGGGCCAATGTATCAGAGGTGAGTGGATACCTGGATCTCCGAGCAACATGAGCTCCGTTTTCCCCCCGTTCAGCTTACGACAGCTGTTGGACATCCAACTCGCCACTCTCTCCAGACAGATGGGTAGTTGATTGTTACTAGATTCAGAGCCATTAGAAAAGGACATCACTAATTTGGTGTCATTGGCGTATGACACCACCGATATTCCAAATTCCTGTACCAGCTCAGCCAACTGACGGACATAAACATTGAACAAAGTCGGACTGAGGGACGAGCCCTGCGGGACGCCACATGTGGTGGGGAGGTGCTCAGAAGCGCAGTCCCCTTCCATCACCTGGAAAGATCTATTATCCAGGAAGGAGGCAAGCCACTCCAAGGCTTTTCCCTGAATTCCCACTTCCCCCAATCTCACTTTTAAAATAGCATGATCCACAGTGTCAAAAGCGGCACTGAGATCTAGCAAGAGGATGGCGGCAGACCGACCCTCATCAAGTGTGGATTTTAGCTCTTCAGTAACTGTCAGTAAAGCTGACTCAGTACTGTAGGTGGCTTGGAAGCCCATCTGGGTAGGATGGAAGATATCATTGGACTCCAGGAAGTTAGACAAAGACTGGTTAACATGCTTCTCCAGGAGTTTACCCAGGTATGGTAAGAGGGAGATTGGACGGAGATTATTCAAAATTGTTGGATCGAGATTGGCTTTCTTTTGGAGTGGCTTGATTGATAGCATGTTTCCAGGCTTTTGGAACTAACGCCGAATTTAGGGAGAGATTGAGAAGTTCAGTCACCGAGGGTGAAAGAATATCCAGTGCGTCCAGTAGCACACGAGGGGGCACTGGGTCCAATGGAGAACCCGAATTAATTGTCCTAATCAGCTGTCGGACCTTCTCTTCCTCTAATCTGGGAAAACAGGCCAGGGCAGATGTCGGGGCGATTTAGCCGTTATAACAGTGATAGATTCCCTGTTTTTTGGGGATTGATCGTATAGTTTAGTCACCTTATTAGAAAAATAGGCTGCGATGTCATTGCATCTTTTAATAGAAGTAAGGGGGGCATTTGTGTTTTCGTGTGGGTTAGACAAGGTTTTTACTACCTTAAACAATTCCTTAGGAGAGTTTGCTGCCCGGGCTATTTTTTCTCCATAGAATTTGGATTGGGCTAACTTCATTTCATTGTGGTATGATCTGATTAGCAGCTTGTAGTCATATTTGAGGGAGGGGTCATAATTTTTCCTCCAACCTCTCTCTAATTTTTTGCATTGTTTTTTTAGTGAATCCAGACCTTCCACCACATACTGCAACAGTGGTGAAGTGTTGGACAGCGGCAAATAGATACCTAGGCTGGCACTCTAGATTGACAAGCATAACCCCCTGTGGCACAGTGATCGACTGATGGAGGTGTCTAATCTGCGGGGCTTCTCACGGTGGTCGACAATAGGCATTGCGCACCTGGGGGATGTGTGGAGGAATGGGGCGCCCCTTCCCTTTGACACCCTGAGTCAGTAATATGACCTGGATCCCTCCCAGGTATTACCTTAACTGAGACTCGGGCACGCCCTTAGGGTCTATATTCAACAGGGCATGGACCATCCCGACTCCTCCCCTCTGGAGGACCAACTATTGGCAGACCCCATTCCCGATAAGGGAACATCAGTTGTCTACCAGAAACGAATGAATAATGGCCCTGACCCCTTAGGCCTCATCAGACGCGCCTGGACTGATGATGTAGGCAACATTGATGACGAAGAGTGGGTGGAAGCTCTACAGAGCCCTCGAGACATTGCGATTAGAGCTAGATTTAAGTCGATACAACTTCGTTTTGCATAGTTCATACTACCCCCGCACTCTGTTGCATAAATGGGGGGAGGTACATACATCGCAGTGCATGAGGTGCTGCGCACAAGAGGGATCCTTCTACCATATCTTATGGGAATGCCCCGTGATTTGTACATACTGCCAGGGGGTGACGGCAGTGATGTCTGGGGGTGAGGGTGCCTATGGACGCTAAGTGATTACTGTTGATAATACAGGGAGAGGAAAACTGGCCCCGACATAGTAGACTGGCTGGCATTGGCAGCAAGAATGGCAAAACGAAACATAGCAGGGCGTTCGGGGGCATCACGTCCCCCGCAAGTGGCGGAGTGGGAGGTTGACTTGGACTGGTGCCAAAGAGCGGAGGAAGTGATCTACAAAAGTAGAGGGTGCTCTAGAAAGTGGAAGAAGATATGGTCCCCTTGGCGGGAATACAGAGGTACGTCAGAGAGGTTGTGAATCCCCTCTGTGCTGTAACAAATGTCAGGTCCCGAGATAGTGTGGGGTGAGAGCGACTTGCGCCCTTCACAGCGAGGGAAATCATCAAGTGATTGTGTTGTTATAAATTCCCGTCCCAACCACATTGTGATGCAACATGTAAGTTGAATATTGAAAATGTGCACTTGAAACTGTTGCAGATCTGTATTGGATGATGAGCCTGTTAAATAAAGAGTTTTAAAAATAAAGAAATTGGGTAGTTAAAGATTCCAAGTTAGTAGAGTGTTGCCACTGAGCCACTAAAATCCCAATAAGTTTTTTTGGAGGACCTTAGAGTTTAGGTTAATACACTCGGGAGAGGTATAGAAAGACTGAAGGTCTAGTTTTGTAAACCATCCATTCAAGTGCGAAAGCCTCCTAATTTTGTTGCTGATATCGAGGATCATGATTTCTAAAAGATACGTTCTGTTCACGGTTGACCCAGAGCCTAACCCAATATAAGAGGGGTCTAAGGGTGGCAAGATGTTCAATACCTTTCTGAGCAGTGTCAATAGTTATATGTGTAGACGGCTGTTGCGGCGTAACTGACTCCTCTTGGCAAGGCAAACAGAGCTCTTTATTGTCGTGGCGGGGAGAGCAGCTATCTCCACACAGGTAAACCAATTTTCTGCTTCACAGGCAGCCACTTATATTGCAACATGAACAAGCTTAATACGAAAGATCAAATAATAAGTTACTTAGCAGTTAAATATTGGTTACAGAAAACATCTCGTCACTTGTGTCCCTAACCTCTTAACCTATTTTCTACACATTCTTTACTGTAATTCCAACAATGTTTATCAAACCATTTATTTACTTCTTTTGAATGCATGTGTATTTGTCTGTGTTTTATTGTTCTGCTCCCAGACTTCTTTTCAGATTCTATGTACTTTTGGCCAATTCAATCTCCTGCCCCTATTCTTCAATCATGTTTTCAATTTACTGGGACAACAGAATACTTGCTTGTGCTGAGACCATAAATTCATTCAGGCTTACAAACACGTTTTTTCCTTTAACTAAGACCTTGCAGGTAATGCGCTCTATTTTCAGGTGAACTCTTCACCTCTCTTGCATCAGCATGAGATTTGGTCCTGCACTGCTCTTTCATCACGTATACTTTTATATCTCTTTCTACTGGTGTCTGCTGTAGCATAATTTCTTCATGTTTCATTTCCTCTCCAACATTACCCCCTCTAGTTGATATATCAACTACTGGTTCTAAACCTGAGTCTGCACTTGGCACTAGATGATATGTATTGCTCTGAGCATCTACTACTTGTGTTGGTGTCCTAACTGACAACATCCCTCCCTCTGCTTTTGTACTGATCCTCCTACAACATGCTAAGAATTATTGAATCGCAAAATATGTCGGCAACAGGGCCACATAAGTTGGCAACAAGATTTTTAACATTCCTGACATCCAGGATGGTAGTAAAGCACACCACCCGCTAAGCCAATTACCTAGGTCACGTCCTTCATCTGCCACTTTCTTCTGTAGATTATGCAAAGTTTGTATAGCCTCTGACAAAGTTCCGTTGTTCGCATCATTTGCTGGGAGTATAGCAAGCAGTCCCAATCTTTGCACATACCCTCCTTCCATGGTCATCATAAGGTCAAGTATGTAACGGTGCTGCATTCTCATGGCATTGCACACAGCTCTTCTTTTATGGCATTAAATCCATCTTTCGTAGTATTGATAGTCTTGAGGAGTTCCCATTGAGTTATCTGTAGCCATCAAGAAGTTGCCTTGGCCTGTACAAACCGCATAATACTACCAAAGAACAACTGTGCATCATTAAACAACCAGTACTCTTAGGGAACATCATTCCAAGTGGTAGTGCCATTATACTCTGCAGTTCTTCTCCTTTGGTGGTGATGTAACAAAGTCTTTAGATGGCTCATGGGGTGTTTATGAAGTGTTGACAGATTAACTCCAGGAATTACCAAAACCGGGGCGTGCAAAGTGACCAATGTGCAGAGGCCCCCCAGTTCAGTGGCAATTGAGCGTACAGTAGTTCTCCACACTGCCAATAATAGTCCATGAGGCTGGAGGTGTCGCCCTGCATGTCTGCGCTATCTGTTGTGGCACTGCAGTTGATATTCCTGCCTACATTAACTGTGCCATTTCCTCTGAAACATAAAGAAACAAAACGTTAATCTCATGACTGTCTATCCGAGTGTAACGCGCAACATTATCATCCCAAATACGAGCACACTTTTTTTTAATGCATCCTGACTAATATCAGTACCATTACATGAAGACGACCCTACAGAAAAATTCAATATCAAAATGCAATTGATCATGGGCATAAACTGATCCACTAACTCTAAATCCTGGCCTATGAACACAATCTGGGGGTAAAGGATTTACTAAATAACTATTACACTCAGTGGGCGGGCGTGTTACTCCTAAAAACCCTAAACCTAAGACCATTTTATCCATTCTGCAGTGTTAGTACAACCTGTTTTCTTCATTTGTGCTATCTCTTCCTTAATGCCCTGTCTATCTGTAAGGATATATAACATTTCTGCTAAAGAGTCATATTTTGTGGCATTAACTAGAAACTGTACTACCCTAACGTGTTGGCTGCATTTGGGCCTTAATCCTACACAGGTAAAGACGCAAAAGACCTAGAGCTGTGCTTAGGGTACGGCTTTAGTTGAGTGTAACCTATCTGGTCCGGTGGCATGAGAAATTAAAGAGCAAACGAAAACATGATTCATTGATACTTTTTGAACCTGTGTCTGACGTGCTGATACCACATATTATCCAATAATCTGGTATGGATATTATGGGACATATTAGCATGAGTAGAGAGTTCTCTTCGCAGGTGTGTGATGTTAGAGCTAAAATATACATTACTATAAAAGAGCAATAGTAGAACTGATAGTATTTAGAGACAAAAAAGAAGGAAGAATACATAACCTTTGGTTCGCTGGTTCAAAAAGTTGTCTATGGGCAAAGGTGGAGGGGGTATTTTTACGATCACAATCTTCTTCCCTCCTCTTGTTCCATTTACATTGCTGGTGATTTTTGATGTGATGCTGGGTTTAGTTGAATGTCTGATAGATGAATCCAAGGCTTCCTGCCATGTACCTAAGGGGCAGTGGGGATGGCCTTTGTCACCGTTAAAGGCCTGTCGAAACTTAGCTCTCTCCCTTTCTGGACAAAATTTCTGACACAAACTGTATTGCTTATGTGCACAACTGGGAGATCGACTTCTGCAGGTGGCGTGCTTCTCCTTTGCCACCTGTTTAGAAATGAACTTTGCATCTTTGGTTAATTCAGAGAGATACACATGCATTTCATCATTCGAGATTTCAGCTGTACTTTCTCCCTGTACATTACTTCTAGTGTCAGGTATTTACATAATCATAGGTCTCCCTGTCACTGTCTGATGGGGTGTCAGGTGATGATCAGAACTAAGTGTGTTCCTAAGGGAGAAAAGTGCTGATGGTAAGTAATACAACCAATTTTTATGCAACGTTGCGCAAAGCTTGCTGATCTTTTTCTTCAGCAGGCCATTTAGGCGTTCAACGATTCCATTGCTTTGGGAATGATAAACAGAAGCTAGTTTGTTTTATCCCTAACATTGTCATATGATGTGTGAAAATTGCATTAACAAAGTGTGTGCCATTGTCAGATCTTATCCCGTCTGGAATTCCCCAGCAGGGAATCACCTCAAGAATCAGAAAAGTAGCAGCTGACTTAGCATCACAGTGGATGCACGGTCCTGCTTCAATCCATAGAGGAAAAATGGACAAACTATAAGATACCAATAGTTGCACCTGTCTAACGTTTTCACAAAGTCAATATGGAGAGCTTTAAAAGGACCTTGTGGTTGTGGAATGGTAGAATTTATCATCTTTAATGTGGAATTTGGAGAGAATTGTTGACAAACAGTACAATTATGAAGGTACATGATGGTACGCATGTCATATAAGTTGGGAACTAACCAATCTTGTATTTGCATTGACACATGATCTTGAAATGTGGGTTGGTAAATGTAATTGATCAAGAGCTATCATAAGTAAAGCCTGAGGCATCACTGGTTTACATTTAGCTAATTGTCTATAAACGAAGTCACTCTCTGAATGAGAGCATCCTCTAGCCTCCCATAACTGTTTCTCATGTGGTGGAGCAGCTTTCTGCAACTCTCGAAGATGTAAACGCGTTGACGTGGCATAATGAGACTTGGCATTATCTGTGGTAGTGTCAGATTCAGACGGCGAGGCAGTCTGGACCACCAAAACAGGGACATGCTGTGAACCTGATGGCACAGGCAGGGGTGTGCGCCTAGCTGCATCTTTAGCTGCCCAATCTGCTATTGCATTTCCCCCTGACACAAAATCCTGTCCATTTGTATGTGCAGCACATTTCACAACTGCCTGTGGCAAGGCAAGTGCCTCTATTAAAGCCTCTAAAGGATTCCTATGCATAACAGGACTTCTGTCTGACTTAAGGAAGCCTCTCCTGCTCCATCTCATAATGCTGGAATGTATAGTGGTAGTCACTTAAGCAGAAAATGAATAGATTGTGATGACTTTTCCTATTCCCTCCTTAAGAGCTGCTTTCAATGCTATCAGTTCTGCTGCTTGTGCAGAACAATTGGCTGCCAGTGTTTACTGCTGTGTGATGTGTGTCTGAAGAATCATGCTGTTGTGGTCTGACTACTGCTGCACCTGCGTGTCTTACTCTTGTATCCTGGTCAATAGTAGAGGAACCATCAGCAAAATAGACAATGATACCTGGAATGGGATCCTCTGTTGCTTGACTAGGTTCATTAGGAATTTATGTTGCACAGTCGTGTATCATCCTCAGAGTCTAATATAGGATGAGCAAAGAATGTTGCAGGATTCACTGTATGACACTTCACAACCTTCAAAGATGGTAGTGACAATATCCCATCATATCCGGACACATTCTGTGTAGTCTTAGCCTTCTGAATGATAGAAAAACATTGCATGCTCTGCATAGAGCATCAAAGGTGCCCCCATAACAATGAGGGTGCTCTTCTGCACTGCAAAGGCTTCAGTGGCGAGAGCTTGCTCGCAAGGATAATGTCCTCTCATCACTGAAACTAACTGTCCACTAAAATATGCAATGGGTTTATGTCCTAGAGCAGTGGTTCCCAAATTTTTGACTCCTGAGGACCCCCATTGAGTCACCACTGGAAGCCGGGGACCCCCAAGCAATTTGTATGATTTAAATTTCAAACAAAACAGTAATTCGAAAAAAATAAACACACGTGTGCACACAAAACAAATACTCGAACTACTAAGGATTTTAGGGGCATATTTACAAGCCCCTATCGCCATGGGAACGTCACTTTTTGTGACGTTCCTGTGGCGATAGAGAGCTCGCCTAGTTACAAGGCAGCGTTAAGCCACTTAATGTGACTTAGCGCTGCCTTGTAAATAAGGCCTCCTCTCACACAATGCTTAGCGTGAAAGGGGTGGGCAATGGGTGTTGAGGTGGGCATTCCACTGCAACACCCATTGATTTTGACAGCTGCCCCTATTAATAAGGGCAGTGTGAATAGGAGGCAGTGCCAAAATTAAGACCAGGGAAAACCTGGTCTTAACTTGGCGAAACAAGGAGAAATGCTTTATTTCTCCTCATTTTTGCTGTTTCCATGTGTGGTACCTTGTGCAGTACACATAGAAAAAGCAAAACGCCTTGGATTGTTTATGTTCAGGAAGGTGATCCTTCCTGCACATAAACAATCTTTAAAAAAAAAAAAATGACATTTTTAACTTCCATGTGTGCTGCATTAAGCAGCACACATAGAAGTGACAAAACAGCATTTCAAGATTGTTTATGTGCAGGAAGGGGACCTTCCTGTACATAAACAATCTTCCCCTGCACGCAGACACCCTTGCACTATTGTGCAAGGGTGCCTGTGTTGGCGCTACACTGCTAAGTGTAGCGCCAGCCCAGGGGGAAACGCAGGGCTGCACCATATTCTTGTAAATATAGTGCAGCCCTGCGTTTCTGAAGTGGCGCAGCGTGTCATTAAGCCAAGGAGGCTAACGACCCGCTCCGCCACTTCTGTTGTAAATATCCCCCTTAGTATTTTATATTGAAAGGATTTGCAAAAAATGAAAAATTTTAATGGGAAGGTTGGTGCTGCATTTCCGTGCCTAACTTTTAAATGGTTGGTTTTATTTCGCAGTACAAGGCTCCTGCTCCTGCCAGGGCCAGACTGGACACCCAAAGCAGCCCTGGCAAATGTTTTCAGACCAGTCCCCATACGGTGCACACCAAGTGCAGTGAGTGAGCCTGACCACTACAAAGGGGGCTTTGGGAGGCTCTTCCCCCCCAAAAACATTTAGGAAACAATTGTGCAGTCTACAACACATTCATCATTATATATTGAATTGTATTAGCTCTTAAAGAATAGTAAATGAAGACCGTACTATGCACCAGGATACGTCAAACTTTGTTGGAGTTCTTCAATGATTCCCTTATTATCACCCAACAGTGCCGCTCATCTCTCCATAGCCCCTTTGTCACATGTATTTCATTTGTTTTATAGCATCTCTCATACCATTGTAGGATGTCTGAGCACTTTACATCACACATATAGAGACAATGAATCATACATGTAAATCAGTGTATAGAAAATGTTACATAAGGCAAAGGGGACTACAAGGTGTAGGATTCGCTTGTCATTCATACTGGTAGGCATTTTTAAAGAGGGCTTGGTCTGGAGAAGCACAAACTCAGGATTCAGAGCATAACACAGTGGTTAGCATTGACTTTAACAATAAAAATGTATTTCCACCCAAATAAACCTTTTTAGCAGCATCAGGATAATGAAAGATTGGGAAAAAACATAAGTTACTAACTTGTACCATGCAGTTTGCAAGCAGCTCTTTGATGACAGTTTATAGGTCACTGTGCAAGATTACGATTGTCACTTATGAACTGCACAGTAACAAAAGAATCTCTGTGACAAAAGCAGTAACCCACTGACCTATACACATAAAATACAGTTTTTTTAAATGCATGGTACACGTTCTTTGTAGTAGGCATATTAACCCTCTGTGCTACATTAGATAAGTGAAAGCTGCCACTGGACAAAACTCTCATCTCTCTCCAGCAGGTACATTAATCACTGGTGTTAGCTTGACACTTTTATTGTTGCTCAAAAACTGCTAATTATACAAGGAACTTTGCAGTGCTTTTAAAACTGCTGCCTGGGGACCCCCTGGGAATGTGTCACGGACCCCTGGGGGTCCGCGGACCACAGTTTGGGAAACACTGTCCTAGAGGATATTTTTGCATAAGGATAGCTGTCATCACTTGACCATTGCAATGACAAAAGAGATAAAACTTCTTGGTGCAATCAGGAGTCACCAAAACTGGGGCATTTGTTATTTCAGTCTTCAATTTTTTGAAGGCCTCCCTCATTTCTGGTGTGCATGTTATCTGATCATTTCTGTCTTTCGCCTGTTTAATAGAAGCCAGCAAGGGTTCTATTATAGAGCTGTAATCAAAGACCCATTGCCTCACATAATTACAGAGGCCAAGAAACTTCTGCATTCCCTTAACTGTTTCTGGCTCATTCATTTGGTGTGTAGATGCTGCTTTTTCAGGAGTTACTCATCGTCCAGAAGCTGACAGTAATTGTCCTAGGTAATGGATCTCTCCCTGACAATACTGAACTTTTTCTTTTTCTACCTTGTATCCTCTCTGTGCAAGAGTTATCAAAAGAGATATGGTATCTTTCCTACATTGCTGTTCTGTAGGACTGCAAACAAATATGTCGTCGACATACTGCAACAATGTACTGTCACTCTGAAAGTTTGACACATCATTTTTCACCACTCAGTTGAAAATGCTAGGGTACTCACAATACCCTTGAGGTAAACGAGAATACAAATACTTAGTCCCGCAATAGGAGAAAGCTATCAAATAACAACTGTCTGGATGGAGAGGGATGCTAAAAAAATAAGCATTCTTGAGATCTATAACATAGAAATATTTAGCATCCTTAGGAATATTTGTCAAAATGGTGGAAAGGTCAGGAACAAATGGAAATTCTGGTACTAGTACATCATTCAGGGGGCGCAGGTCTTGAACCATAAGCCAAGTATTACCCTTAGATTTCCTAACCGAGTTACTAGGAGTATTACAAGTGGACACTCCAGGGTAAATCACTTCTTGCTCTAGCAATGCCTGTATAGTAGGGGCAATGCCTTCATCTGCTTCTTTAGAAAGAGGATACTGTCTCACCCTAGGTAGAATAGCACCTTCTTTTAATGTAATTCTGAATGGTGGAGCAGTATGAATAAGGCCTATGTCATGGAGACCCTTATTCCACAAGGTGCCGGGTACTTGAGAAAGATCTGCATCCCTAATTGAGTCAAACGCCCTACCTGTGTGCGCGTCCTTACTTTCAATACTGTCCTCAACGGTATGTCATCCTGAAAGACTACAACTGTTTTCTTAGAATATCATCAAATAGTTGATCATCCAATATTTCCCTAACCATTTTACCTGGCTCAATGAATATAACATATGCCTACAAGACATGGTTAGTATCACTGGCTACCAGAATGCTATAGGTTGGTATTATCTCTAAAGCTTCCATTTGCAATATCAATTCATTGTCAGGTATCCAAAAATCTTGCTCTTGTTGCCGGAAAAGACACTCTTTAGGTAACTGGACCTCTTCTTCCCAGTAACTCAGGTGTTTCTGTATTAATGTATACACTGCTGTAGTGAATGCTTCTGTATCAGTGGGACAAGCTCTAATTTGATCTCTAGCAGAAGAATCTACTGTTACAGCTATGATCCTGGAAGAAGGAACTCCAGGGGTAGAACAAATCTTAGTTCTATCAGGCTCAAAAAGAATAGTCATATTTCATTTGACCATAAGACATCTCCCCAATAGATTAGCTGGGGCAGCTGGAAAGAAGAGTAAACATCCATCAATGTACCTCCCTCCTATTTCCATCTCTATTGTTTTTTTTTAAATGGAACTCTCATTACTGCCCCAGAGAATCCTTGTGTGTCCTTCGACACCGTTTCACATCTCACGCTAACAGCCAGACTTCATGACGCGGGGATACAAGGAGCCGCCCTCGACTGGATCCAATCCTTCCTCTCCGGTAGAACCCAGAGTATTCGACTCCCCCCCCCCCACCCCCCTTCCTCTCTGAACCCACGGAAATCATCTGCGGAGTACCCTAGGGATCATCTCTCAGCCCCACGCTCTTCAACATCTACATGGCCCCCCTCGCCACCATCGTCAGACAGCATGGGCTCAGCATCGTATCCTACGCCGACGACACACAGCTCATCCTCTCACTCACGAAGAATCCCGAAGACACCAGACTCTGCTTCCAGGAAGGAATGAAGAACGTGGCAGCCTGGATGAAAGACAGCTGTTTGAAGCTCAACTCAGAGAAGACCGAGGTCCTCATCCTCGGACCCTGCACCGCCGCCTGGGACAACACCTGGTGGCAGTCTGCCCTCGGGAGCCCACCCACCCCCACAGACCACGCCCGGAACCTCGGCATCTTCCTCGACTCCTCCCTCTCCATGAACCGCCAGATCAACACCGTCGCCTCCACCAGTTTCAACTGCCTTCGCATCCTCCGTAAGACCTTCAAATGGATCCCCTCCGGCTGCAGAAGGACCGTCACCCACGCACTCATAACCAGCAGACTTGACTACGGCAACGCCCTCTACGCCGGAATCAACAGAACTCTTCTACATAGACTCCAAACCATCCAGAACGCCGCAGCCAGACTCGTCCTCGGGACTCCGTGGCACAAGCACATGACCCAACACCTACGCGGCCTCCACTGGCTCCCCGTCGAGAAGAGGGTCACTTTCAAACTCCTCACCCGCGCCTACAAAGCCCTCAACATCATCGGACCCAAATTCCTCAACGAGGGAGTCTCCTTCCATGTACCCAAGAGAAACCTCCGCTCTGCCGACCTCGCCCTGGCAGAGGTCCCCCGCATCTGCAGAAACAAAACCGGAGGAAGAGCCTTCTCCTACATCGCAGCCAAGACCTGGAACGAGCTCCCTGTGAACATCAGACGCTTCCCGACCCTGCACACGTTCAGGAAGGACCTCAAGACCTGGCTTTTCGACTGATCCGGACCCGCTCCCCTCCCCCCCCCAGCACCTTGAGACCCTCACGGGTGAGTAGCGCGCTATATAAACCCCTGATTGATTGATTGTCCATTGATCTATTATAAATTGGAAGGTCTCCCTTTCTAATACAAGAATTGGGTTGCACCCATATCTATGAGGAATGCATACCTCTTGTCATTGATAGCTACCGTCCCAGTGTGTTCGTCTTCTGGTCTGTGTGTCACTGACAGTGCTGGACACATAGAACTACTCTTTGGGCACTTTAATTGCGTATATTCTCCCACATAATTTGTTTAGAACGGATTTCCTTCTCTCACGATCACACCTCCTAGTCCACTTTGAGGTGGAATGGCCATTGCTGTGGTGGCATTTTTGCACCTGAGGCATTGCTGGTTGCTGTACATTTTGTGGTGACAAATGCAAAAGAAACAATTGATGGACGGAATGCTGGACAATGCAAACATTCACCCCCAGTCACAAGGATCTGGGTTAAATCCATCATTCTTTTGCTCACCACACCACCCCAGTTTGGACCCAGCCATATGCAAATCAGTCTTGACCCTGTTCCTTTTGGGAACAGTCCAGCCCGAACTATCAAGCCAGGTCCTCCCTGGACCGGAAACAAGCATCCTGGGACCGGTTTCAGGGCATCACCCTTCTTCAGCCAGGCTAGCTTGAATCCAGTGGTGTAGTGAGCACGGGACCCACGTCTGGGCATACCCTTCCCACTTAGGGCGACAAATGCAAAAGAAACAATTGATGGACGGAATGCTGGACAATGCAAACATTCACCCCCAGTCACAAGGATCTGGGTTAAATCCATCATTCTTTTGCTCACCACACCACCCCAGTTTGGACCCAGCCATATGCAAATCAGTCTTGACCCTGTTCCTTGTGGGAACAGTCCAGCCCGAACTGCCAAGCCAGGACCTCCCTGGACCGGAAACAAGCATCCTGGGACCGGTTTCAGGGCATCACCCTTCTTCAGCCAGGCTAGCTTGAATCCAGTGGTGTAGTGAGCACGGGACCCACGTCTGGGCATACCCTTCCCACTTAGGGCGACAAATGCAAAAGAAACAATTTTGTGGTGGCATCTGAGGTACATATATTATTTGTGGGTTGACTGTTGCTGCACTACTGCATTTCTGGCTGATTGTAAACTCCTGTCCTTCCATTTTGTTCAACCGATCTCTTAGTTCTGCAATCTTTTATGAAATGTCTATTTCTGTGACAATAATGACATGTTTGATCCATCTTCTGGGAACCTATCCTGCCCCTTCCTATTCCTCCTCTGCTACTTCCTTGTGCCCTTACACTATCCTGCTGTTGTGGGTAGTGTTGTTGGGTGGTCCCTGGGACCAATCCCACAGACATTGCAGTGATCTGAGTGGTGGCTGCTACTACAGCTCCTTCCACTGCTCCTTTCTTTGCCAACTTTTTCTGTACCAACTTGACTGCTGCTTTCTCTGTCACCTCCTCCTTGTTTCTCTTTCTCCTGGATTTGGCTTACAATGCCACTCTATTGTCTAGATATCCTGTACATCAGAGGGTAAACCCTTCTTCACTACATTGTAAAACACAGCATTTCCCCCTGTTACTTACCAACCCTGACCTACTTCTTGTGTCCATTTTTCCTTCATCCTGCTAAGAAACTGAGTGGGCTCCTCATTCGGCTGCATTGATTTAGCCATGAGGGACCCGATGTCTGGCCTGTCAGGATACATTTTCCCCAGCTGATCCCAAACTACCATCCTAACTAGGTTGAATGGAGATCCATCATACCTAGTCTCAGTGAGGGTAACATTTCTCACTCCAGCCTTATGGAAAACGTTATCTGTCTCATCTCTGAGAGAGATGAGTAAACTTTTTATGTTCCCTACTGTCAGGGCGATGCCTGCAGTTTGCTTTTCAAAAGCTCTAATCCATTTCCCTACTCCCTCTAAAAGTGGCGGTAACAACTTTTTGAGATTCTCCTTGTCCATTTGTGGCCTAGGAATATAATGAGGTGCTCTAGGTCCCTTGCATATCGGGGACATCAGATATATGGGAGTGACAGAATGTTGGGGGTTGTGCTGTCTGGCATATTTTTGCCACATGCACAAAACTTTCCGCATGTAGGGATAATTCCAGTCTGGATCTCTCTCACCATAAAGAAGACAATCCTCCGCATTTGCCATGTCACATGGATCAAAGGACCCTTCCTGTGGCCATTGGCTCATTTGTGGGGCTAAACCTTCAGTCCATCCTGCTAAATTATCCACATAGATACAACACTGTACCAACTGTTTTCTCTTTCAGCAACTATCTCACTCGGGGTGAGAGCCGTGCTGCGTAAAACTGGTTGAACACTCATCTGCATTTGTCTATCATGTAGTATCAGTCCTCCCATAGCTTCACAAGATCCTCCATCCTAAGGTCTGGCTGGCCATTTGTTCCCTGAAACTGCAAACGCTCAAGCTCAGTTGCTCGGGGTTTCCTAGTTCTAGAGAACAGGTCCTGTTCCCCTCCTCCTAGTGCTAGTGCGATTAGGCAATCCGATCGTTTCATTTGTATGGTCAAAATCAATAAGGGGCGGTTCTTGAATGTTAATGTAATAATTAGAGTGCCTAGCTTCTGGAGATCGAAGTATTTAACCCATTTTGTCTACACGTCTATGCATTGACTCTACTCTAGTTGCCATCCTCCCAAAACTTCCCTGAATCTGTCCTGAAAGATCATCACAATATTCTACTCTCCTCGCTTCACGATACCCATTTCTAAACGCTGTCTGGTGAAACTATTACACTCCCCTTCTCATTCTGCCAAGGTGGTAGATTATCTTCAGTCCTTCTAAAAAACTCATCTGTTCCTTGGGATACTAGCCATCGCGCCATACTAACAGCCCTGTCTACATAGTCATTCTATCTAGCGTCATCTCCATCTCTCCATTGTAGGGTAGACATTAATTCCCTAACTACCTTTCCTGTTGCATTTCTCTTCTGTAATAGATGCAATGTTGCTGATGAAACATGCAACTGATTGTCACTGTCTTCTAGATCCTGCTCTTCACCTCTATCCTCCTGGGGAGAAGCTGGATCTAAATGCAGTGTAAACTGCACTTCTATTGGTCCTGAAAACGGAGTCACCCACCCTTACTTGCTGTCTGGGAGTACTTGTGTTTCTTGGTTTTGACATCTGTGGGGCAACATTAGTGGGTACTGATGGAGCAGAGAAAATAAAAAATTGTAACCCCTAACAAATTTTATAAATAATTAATAAAATGTTCGTTTAAATGTATTAATCAACACTGTACGTGAGGGAAGGGTAACACGCAAGTATATGGGCTGAATAATCTATTAACGAATGTCTGTGTGTCTAATTATAACATAAAAATAATTGCGTACTAAATTTATAATAAATGCATGATTTGTGCTTCATAGAATATAAACGTGTCGTTGCAAAAACAATAGTGATGGTAAGTAAGGAACAGCTTAAATGTTGCTTTCTGCTAGGTAATTAATTGGGGTACGTAGATGACGGGTGGGAAACGAAAAGGCTATGTTTCTCTATTTTAATTATGTTTTGTTTATTTCAAAATAGTGTTTCTAAGTATAAACGAGTGGCGATATAAAATGGCTGCCGGTTAATGAAGTGCGCATGTGCGGGGAAATGCGTGACAAGGGAGAAAAAGTTGGAGAAAAGCTAACCACGTGATGTTGCCGAGAGGCTAGGATGCAAGAATGGTCAAGGCTGATGTGACCTAATTGAACTGATAGTGTGCCGTGGTGATCAGCAAGGAACCGTGGGAAACTGTTTTAAGAGAAAGGACAATGCCTGCAGAGTTCTCGAATGTATCGAAAGAAGTTACAAATGTACTGATCGAAGCGGATGGAAACATGTCTTGAACTGTGAGAAAGGAAATGATCATATACATTCCAAAGGACAAGTTGGATCCGGGAGAACTTGATTAAGAATGAATAGATGAAATGAATGGACCAATGAAAGAAAAGCGTGTTATTAATGTTGCAACAATTAGTTAGCAAAGTTAGAATTAGGGTATAAGAGGGCCTACTCTTAGTGGGAGGGGGACACAGTCGGAGTTGGAGAGTCGCAGTCAGAGTCGGTGTTGGTGGCTTCCAGTGCTGGGTGGTCCAGATCGATCCATTTACTGAGCAGGAGATGCTGAAAGACTGTTAGATGAGAAGGGTTGCAGGTAGCTGATGCTGATGAGCTGAAGTTTCTGTTGCTGTCTTATTTTTCCAGTTGAGTATGAGAATCAAGATATTTTTAATTCGTAAACTTAGGTTAGAAATCCTTAGGCTAAATTAGGGAAGATAGGCAGGTAATTAGGGTTTTTGCTTCATGATAAAATTTCCTTTCTGCAATGAAATTGATTTTGCGTAATAAATATTTGAATTAACAATGAATGAATAATTGAATAAAAAGTCTAAATTCTTTCTCATGCTTTTAAAAATTATATAAAATTTAAGATTCTTAAATCAAACGACTCAGTGGTTATTTTACTAAATGATTGTGACACTAGTAATTGGTTAATGTGATTTAGCTGGTCTTAATCACTACAAATTAATTTCTTACTAGATGATCCATCGACAAAACAATGAGCAGGAATATCTTAAGAAATAACTAAGAAAGCGATAGGTAATAAGGTATCCTGGCTCTTTCCAGCGGTACATAAATGGTGTTTTCCATTTAGTTCTCATGCTTCTCCTAGGAGTACAGAATTTCAGTAAAGGTATAAAGGAAATCCAGGTGTGTGTGTGTGTGTGTGATAGGCGATGTTTATGGGCCCCATCGTCATGTGGATGTGAGAAAATATAGTTTGCCCCTGGATGACCGATAAGTGACCTAGGAGGAGAATAGTTTTATTGTACGCGCTGCATCAGATTTCTTGGTAGCAGAGTTATGGTTTCTATAGATTAGTTTAGTGATTATTGATTATTTTTTTTATTATGACTAACACTATATGTTGAGTCGTGTTATGTTATATGTGAGTTTTCACGCTTCTGGGATGTAGGAAGTGGAACACGTGTGGCAAGAGAAGTCACATGGAATTTGGTACATGGTCTGAATTCATTTTGGTAATAACACAGGTTGTGTTATGTTAGGATTTTCGGTACGAAAGGTGTGTAACTGAAATAGCAAATCACGTTTTCTTGTGAAACTTTGGCCTTAATTCTCAGGAGCCTAGTCTCCACATGTGTCTTATCCCCAGAGAAACGAGTTAATTGTTTGCTTGAAAGAAGGGTAAGGTAGAGGGAAGTGCTACTTTATCGGCGAGAGTTAATAATTCTGTGGTAGGGTAGAGGTAAGCGCTGCCTACTGGAAATACAGGATTCTTGTGTAAAAGGACAAAGCTGTCACTTTTGTTTAGCGAATCAGACTATGGAATTGTTTTAATTGTTGTAACTAACGAAGAAAACAGTGAAAAGAAAATTGCCGATAATTTTTGTAAAGGAGGGGTAAAAGATCAGGAGTGACATCGACAGTGCCGCGCTAGGATTGGATAGTGCACTAGTCACCTGAACACAGAGTCAGGAGTGACGTAGAAAAGTGCCGCGCTAGGATTGGTTGGTCCACGGACGAAAGGAATTGTTCTGATTGGTGCGTTAGTGTGAGTCGCGAGGTGATTGGTTAAAGTTCCGTACACGGAACAGTGTTGGCTTGAAGAGAAAACAAAATCGAAAACATGCCGTATTACGAGTATGAAAGGGAGAGAACGTCATGGACAACAAAAATAAAGAATTTCTTTAAGAAAGACAAAAAGGTTGTGACTAGAGAGGGACAAGTAATTCCTCTGCCGAAATCAGCAGCTTCACATATGATGCTGAAATATGGATATCATACATGCATATGGTTGGAAAATTGAGCAAAGTATACGAAGAATGATGGTGCATTAGCTTTCCCTGAGAATGGTTCATTTAGTGTAGCGGTTTTGCGAAATTTGAGAGAAAAGATGACAAATCTAGAACCTAGACCTAGACCGACACAGTTTGAGGCATTGACGGAATGGGAGGATGAGATGTATGAGAGAGAGAGATTCAGAGGTTTAAGAGATCATGAGTTTATGCCTGGAAGAATGTGAGGAATAAATCATGAGGATAGAATAAAACGATGGAGATGTGCTAACATGACAGGAGGTTTGTTTCCGGCCTTTACAGTTGAGGAAGAGACTAAGAGAAAACGTACTGAGAAAAAGAAACATATGGAGAGGGAGAAATATATGCATGAGAGCGAAACGGATGATGAATTGCTGGAAGATATTTTAAATAGAAATCCACCTCCATATCAGCAGAGTTCTACAGTGGTGACACCAAATGCGCCGCTAATAGAGACTGTGCGAAATAAAAGTCCGGTAAAAAGAATTGAAATAAATAGGTCACAAGATCAATTAAGAACTTCACAAAATGAAGGAATAGAAAGTGACAATGCAAGCGAATTGGCAAGGACAACAAAAGAACTAACTGAGAAAATTAGAGAATTAACGAAAAACATGGAAGCTGTGACTGTACCTGTAACAATAGGTCCAGTAATACCAGTTTTTGAGAATCAGAAAATTGATGAACGATCTTTAGTGATTCCTATGAATTCACAATTTCAGAGAGAAAAAGAAAGGATGGAACCAAGTGCAAGTACAAGTAATTTGGCTAGTACTTACAGACCAAGTCCACCTACAAATTTGACTGTGAATGAGTGCAATGCTAGGAAAATGCATATGGTAACAGAATCTGCAACAGAGACTCCTGAAAAGAGTGGTAATTGGATAGAACTAAATAATACACCCATAGGTCCGACTCCTGATGAGTTAAATGAGTGGATGAAGGCATTTAAAATGAAAGAACCAGAAGAAAAACCATTAGATGTAATTAGGTTAAAAATTGACATGGAAGAATTAATTCTAGGAACGATTGGTACAGAAAAGATAAAAAATTACCAGGATGATGAAATAATGTTTCTGTGCAAAAGTATTACATGGAGAGCAAAGAATTTACATGACAAACTAGAAGAGGTAGCCAGTGAAATTGGAATAGATTTTGCGAAAGTGAAAACATTGCAGAAACCCTATAGAGTAGACTTTTGTGAAAAAGATATTGAAAACTTGAACACGGCAGGAAGGCTGACACAGATAAAAGAGTTAATTGTGTTACTGAGAAAATGGGGTGATGTGGACAGATGGAAGGTTAGATGGACAAAAAAGAATGAGAAAACTACAGACAAAGCTTCTTTGGCTTTTATGATAACTGAAAAAGAACCTGTTGCCAGAGAATACCCTATGAGAGAAACCCCAGGTGGTAGTTATGTGCATGTTCCCTGGACTAGGCAGGATATACTGTCATTCACAAATTAATTTCCGAAGCTGAGAGAGAAACCAGTTGAATGGTACCGACAAGTAGAGAGGTTTGTAAAGGTTTCAAAAGTGTTGTGGATAGACTTAGATGGATTATTTGACATAGTGGTACCAACTGATTTGTGGTCAGAGTGTAAAATTACAGTTGACTGGCCAACTACAGAATATCCAAGAGATCCTAAGACAGGAGCTCCAGGTCCTGAGGTGATGAGGAAGTACGATAAGGTGATTACCTTTTTGAAAAATAAGATTCCCCCTAAAGAAACAGATTGGGTGAAAATTGATAGAACTACACAGGAAAGCAAAGAGTCTGTACATGCATACTATGAAAGATTGTTGTTGGTTTTTAAACAGTATAGTGGATATGAGGAGTTAAGTGAAAAAGATATGAGCCATTTCGTATACAGATTTGTGTTTGGGTTGAAACCAGAGATTAGTGAAATGATTAAACAGCATATGATTAATTGGCAGAATGGCACAGTAGACGAGGTACTGAGGTATGCTAAGTATTGCAGTGATGATATTGAGAGTAGACAGCGTAAATTGAAAGAGAAGGCAATGTGGGCACAGGTGAAAGTGGCAGAAAAACAAGAAGCTCAATTGGATAATAATAGTGGGAATGAAACAGGACAGAATAAAACGCGACTTAACATAGGTAAAGGGAAAGGTCAAGTGAGTCTAGAGGAGGCAAAGAAGAAATGGCCCTGTCATAATTGCGGAAAATTAGGGCATTGGAGAAATGAGTGTTAGTTCCCACCTAAACCTAATCCGGAAAATCAATCATTAACTCCACAGGTGCAGAATGAGGTAGTTGTTCAACAAGGTCAGGTGCCACAACCACCACTTCCCAACACTTAACCAGCAAAGATACAGTACAGAAACAGGATTCTACGGAGGAGAGCAGGTAACACAGTTGCCGCGAGCAGCTAACATTTCTCAGTATTGGTTGCGACAGAGTGAGGATGAGACATGGGATGAAAGCTCATGACGGTGCCTAGGAGAGGGAAAAGAGTGCGTACTTGGCGCAACTCTAGAGGTAAATCAGTCTGGTCCCTTTGTGGATGGAGAAGTGAATGGTGCAAATGTAACATTCCTTGTCGATACTGGAGCTACCCGTTCTACTGTTAGATCAGTGGAAATTCCAAACCTTCCTCTCTCAGGTGAATACATCCAAGTAGTAGGAGTAGCAAATCAGCAGATTAAAAACACCACTTACTGAATTAGTGGAAGTAAAAATTGGTTCTTTAGCAAAATGCATAGATTTGTAGTGTGCGATTGTAGTCCTGTAAATCTTTTAGGTCGTGACCTTTTGTGCAAAATGAATTGCACAATTTATTGTACAGCAGATGGAATTGGATTTCAGACCCCAGATGAAGATGTATTGTATAAAGTAACTTTGATGAATCAGGAACCTGAAATGAATGGTTTATTTCCTGCATTTGATGCAGAAAAACTTCCAGAAGAACTAAAAATTGCAGTGAAAGAAAATGTGTGGGATTTTACAGGAGACGATATTGGATTAATGAAAGAAGTTGATCCCGTAAAAGTAACAGTAAAAGAAGGAACAACTTACCCAAATACGCCACAGTATAAATTAACCCCAGAAATAATTGAAGGAATAACTCCTGTAATAAATAAAATGATCGAACAGGGAATTCTAAAAGAAATAATGAGCAGTCCATGTAATTCACCTATTATGGGACTGAAAAAGCCAAACGGAACATATAGAATAGTACAGGATTTGAGAAAGATCAACAAAATAGTTGTGCCTTGTTGTCCAATAGTGCCAAACCCTGCAGTAATTCTATATCAAATTCCACACGAAGCTGAGTGGTACATAGTGATAGATTTTGTCCACACATTTTTCTCTATTCCTTTGCATCCAGATAGCCAGCCATTATTTGCGTTCCGGTTCGGAGAGCGTATTTTGGCATGGTGCCGAATTCCTCAGGGGTATACAGAAAGCCCCTCAATCTTTAATCAGATTTTAAAGAAATCTCTGGAAGATTTGAAAATGCCAGAAAAGTCAGTGATGGTGCAGTATATCGATGACCTGTTGGTGGCATCGAAAACAAAAGAAGCATGTGTAAGTGATACAATTGCTTTATTGAACCATCTAGAGAAAAGAGGACATAAAGTGTCCCCTTCAAAATTGCAATTTTGCCAAAAGAAGTTCAATATTTAGGGCATAAAATTGAGAAAGAAGTGCGAAAGATAGCGACAGAAAGAGTAAGAATGATTCAAGGAATGAGAGCACCAATGACGCAAAGAGAGGTAAGAATGTTTCTGGGAATGGTTGGATATTGCCGACAATGGATAAGTGGTTTCTCTTTGATTGCTAAACCATTACAAAAATTGACCAAGAAAGATGTAAGAGACCCTTTTGAGTTAAATAACGAAGAAATGAAATCTTTCAAAGAGTTGAAAAAGAAATTGTGTGAGGCCCCTGCTTTAGGCATGCCTGATTATGAGAAGGATTTTGAATTGTACTGCAGTGAAAGAGATGGATGTGCGTTTTCAGTACTGGTACAAAAACATGGAACAATGAAGAGACCAATTGCTTATTTTTCAGCTGTTTTAGATCCTATAGCAAAAGCGTTGCCCGGATGTCTGAAAGCAGTTGCTGCTACTTGTGTAAGACTGGAACAAAGTGAAGGTATAGTGATGGGGTATCCACTGAGAGTATATGTTCCCCATTCAGTAGAAATTCTTTTGACAAGAACAAAAACACAGTACATGACACATAGTCGGCTGACTAAGTACGAAAAAGTAATCTTGAGTGCTGAAAATGTGACCATAGATAGATGTATGAATGTGAATCCTTCAACATCATTGCCAGATGAAGAGAGTATAATTGAACAAGACGAAGTAGATCATGATTGTCTGAATGTGCTGGAATATTGCACAAAACCAAGAGCTGACATAAAAGATGAACCTTTAAAGGAATCAGATTATGTCATGTTTGTGGATGGCTCATGCTTGAGAACGAAACAAGGAGTTTTAAGCGCAGCTTACGCAGTATGCACAGTGGCAACTGTGATGGAAGCGTCTTGTCTGAAAGGAATAAGGTCTGCACAAGTTATGGAACTGATTGCTTTGATTCAAGCATGTAAGTTGGGAAGAAATGTGCGAGTTACGATTGTGACCGATAGCCAGTATGGTTTCGGTATTGTGCATGACTTCGGTCAGATTTGGTCACAAAGAGGTTTCTTGACGTCTGCAGGAACACCTATCAGAAATGGAGATTTTGTTAAGAAACTGCTTGAGGCGATACAGCTGCCTAAACAGATAGCTGTAGTAAAGTGCAAGGCACATAAGAAAAACGAAGATTACATAGCTGTTGGCAATAACTACGCGGACGAGATTGCCAGATATTGTGCAGAGAACATGGTATCCCTAAATAAAAATAGAGAAAGGGAGCATATCTCTTCTCCTTTGCTTTTACTAACACTGTCGAGACATGAGATGAGGTGAGACAGTTACAGGAAGCTGCAAATGATGAGGAAAAAGATTACTGGATAAAAGCAGGATGTAGAAGACAGGAAAACAATGGTGTGTGGGTATACAGAGATGAAAGACCAGTTATGCCTGATAGCATGATTGCAGACATGGCACGGATGTACCATGGACAAGCTCATATTGGGAGAGATGCAATGATCAGACTTTTCAGACAAATCTGGTATAACCCAAAATTCAGAGCGATAGCTGAAAGTCTTTGTCAAAGATGTCTTATTTGTCAGCAGTTTAATCCAGGAAGAAAGACAATAGTGAGTCTAGGAACAATAGGACGAGAAGGAGGTCCGTTCACTAGAATGCAATTAGACTTCATCGAAATGCCCCCTTGTAACAGACTAAAATATGTTCTAGTGGTCGTCTGTTTGTTTTCTCGTTGGGTGGAGGCATACCCCACTAGAAGGAATGATGGAACAACGGTAGCAAAACTTATGCTGCAAGAGTTCATTCCAAGGTATGGTTTTCCAGTCACGGTTGAGACAGATAGAGGAACACATTTTCAAAATGAGTTGATCCAATTGATTTGTGAAGCATTGAGTATTAAACAAAAACTACATTGTGCATACAGACCAGAGGCTTCTGGGGTAGTAGAGCAAATTAATGGAACAATTAAGAACAGATTAGGAAAAATGTGTCAAGCTACAGGACTCAAATGGCCAGATGCACTGCCCCTTGTTCTGATGACCATCAGAAGCATCCCTGAAAAGAAAACTGGACTTAGTCCTCATGAGATGATCATGGGACGAGCAATGAGACAAGCACAAGTACCTGTCAACAAGTTATTGACTATAACTGATGATCTAGTACTGGATTATTGTAAAGGACTGGCTGATGTGGTGCGTTCTGTGTTTCATCAGGTTGGACCGGATGCGACCACTCTTGGAAAGAAAACCAGCCCACGACTTGAATCCAGGAGACTGGGTCCGCATAAAAATCCACAGGAGAAGAAACTGTCTAGTTCCTCGCTGGGACGAGCCACGACAGGTAATCCTAGTGACAACGACTGCAGTCAAGTGTGCAGGAGTGAAGAACTGGGTCCATGCCAGCCACACAATCAAAGTTCAAGAACCTACTGATCGACATGTGAGTCGACGTCTGAAAGTGTGGGATAAGAGTTTAACAACTGGGACAACAGGAATAAGAGAAAGGGTGCCAGAACTTGAAGATCGACCTGAAAGTCGACATCTGGAAACCCCAACTGCAAGCACCTCTAGAGAAGAAGAGGAGGAAGAAGAAGAAGGAAGAATTTCAGAAATTCCAGAACCTGAAGATCGACCTGTAAGTCGACATCTGGAAATATCTGACACAAGTTCAGGATCTGATGATTCAGTTGCAAACTGTGAAGAATTTCGAAGGAGAACTTGGGGATATAAACCAATTAGAGAAGAAAATGAACAAGAAAATGATCTAGATGAGCAACCAAGTACAAGTTATGGTGGGAATCCTTCAAAAATAATATTAATAGACAAAGTAGGGAAAGAAGTAAATAAAAAGTTAGAGAATCGAGAAGAACCCCGAGGAGCAATAGGGACAGATAGTGAAACAAAAGAACAGGGAAATTTAGAAGTAGAGAGTGAGGAAAATACCAATTCGGAAGAACACCGAGGAGGGACAGTGATAAGGGAACACAAGAAGGAGAAAACAGATCCACCAGTAAGAGAAGACGAGATCATAAGCTTCAAAATAAGAGACAATAGTGAAAAAGGTTGAAACAGAATCTGAAGAAAGTGGAGAAGAAGAGAAAACAAAAACTGAATCAAGAAAAAGAAACTGGAAATCAGAAAGAGAAGAAAAAGAAGGTGAAGCCAAAAGGCCAAGAAAAGGAGATAATTGGCCCAGCAACTATATAAGAAAATTGAGATATAGAATAATAAGAACAGGAGAAAAAAGTGCTGAACAAGTGAATGAAATAAGTCAAAAGGAACAAGAAAAGCCAAGTGGAAAACGACTACAAAAGTCTAAAAGAACGAAGAAAGTGAATGCAAAGTACAGGTCACCTGAGTGGCTGTATATCGCACTGATGGATTACAAAGAAGAAGGAAACACTCACGAGAACCCGAGACTAAGAAATCGAATGGGTAAAGGTGAGATGCAACAAACCTGAAGTGAAGACTTATAGTGCTTCTGCCGGAAGTGACAATCTTACTGGATATGACAAATCACCGGATGTGACAACGAAAGAATTCTGGAGAGAATTAAAAGAAAGTACCAAGCAAAGACTTTTTGAAAGCAGAGTGGCATCTAAGTCATTTCTGAGGTGTAGTGACACAATTTTCTGAAACTTAACAAAAAGATAAAAGCAAAATGGAAAATACTAGGGATAGAAGAGATAAATGTGAGTTTGTAAAAAGATGGTGTAAAATGTGCTGCTTTTGTACGGGTTTATTAATGACCGTATGGATAGTTTTAGCAATCACAATTCCTATTAGTTTAGCTGTAATAGAAGCGAAGAATGATACTAAACCAGAAAAAGAAACTAATATTAAAGAACCAGTTATTTTAAGAAGTAGTGCAGAATTACATAAGGATAAGTCAGTAACAGACTTTTCTAAAAATGTTTTTACAAAATTGTTGTACGAATATGTAGAGACAATGGATGTGAGAGATTGTTATGTTTGTATGCAGTTGCCTGCATCAGTGTCAGAAGGTGTGACTTATCATCACCTACCTCTAACTTATGGAATAACCTGTAGTGTAATAGCAAGTTTATTTTATAAAACAGGTAGATTAGAGTCTTATTATACTGATATAGATAAGATTTTTGCAAACGTTCCGGTAGTACCAGAACTTAACAAAGTAAAACAAGCAAAAGTTTTAGGAGAATTCTTTCTAGAACATAGAAAATTAACCTTAGAAGAAATAGCTAAGAACAACCTTACCTGTGAATTAAAGAAAGAAGAAAAGGTATTTTTAGAAATGGTTGAAGAAAGAAGAATGAAATTTCAAAAGAAGCAATAAAAGAGGAAGGAACACATCTATGGACGTTTGAGGAAGGAAATCATGAAGGGAAAAAGATAAATGCAGCAATGACATTAGATTGGCCGCAAACAGGAAAGTTGTGTATTAGGAGAAATAAGACAGTCTATGACAATTACTTTGTAGGTTCCAGTATCTGCCATGACAATTATCAAATTTTGGGAGGTTGGGGATTTAAAGGTGGAAAAGATCCAATATTTCCAGGTATCTATTATATTTGTGGGAATAGAGCTTATTACAGGTTACCGGACCATTGGTATGGAACTTGCTATGTAGGCCTGGTCTTTCCAAAAATCTTTCATATGGACAGAGAAGAAAAAGGAACATACAAGATGATTAATAGCTTTACACGTAGAAAGAGGGAAAGTTTTTCAGAAATTGTAGGTGATATTTTTGGAGCATTAATACCAGCAGTGGGAATATCTTTGAATGCATTTAAGATTCGAAGTTATCCACAGTAGTAGATCGTTTGTCTACAGATACTGCGGGAGGGTTCTTGATGGTAAATACCGAAATGGTTGCCATGAGAGCTATGGTGATGCAAAATCGGCTTGCTCTTGATATTCTTTTGGCAAAAGAGGGTGGAGTCTGTGGAATGCTGAAAGTCCAACATTGTTGCACTTACATTCCTGATAAAAGTGAAAATATACAGAAGTATATTACAAATATTACAAATTTGCACAAAGAACTAGTTCCACTGGAGGTTGAAAGTGTTTTGGGAAAACTTGGTAGAGGGTTTTCTTCCGTAGCAAATTGGTTAACCAGAATGAGTAGACTAATGATAGGGAAAGTTATAATAATAGCAACTGTAGCAATATTGTTAGCCATGGTGTTGAAAATTGTAATAACGTGTATAAAAAGAAAAGTAAGACAAAATAAGATAAAAAGAAATGACAGAATAATGAAAGAAAGAGAGAGAGAAATGGGTGAAATTGAGTTAGAGAAAATGAAAGAAAGCATGTATAAAGAGACGAGAAGACAAGATGAAATGGAGACAGATGTGTAACTAACAAAAAGCAAAAGGATGAAAGACATATGCTGCTTGAAAAAGAAGTATAACTTGGGTTTTATGTGGTGATTTAAAAATCACCAAAGGGGGGAGTTGATAGAGCAGAGAAAATAAAATTTTTAACCCCTAACAAATTTTATAAATAATTAATAAAATGTTCGTTTAAATGTATTAATCAACACTATACGTGAGGGAAGGGTAACACGCAAGTATATGGGCTGAATAATCTATTAACGAATGTCTGTGTGTCTAATTATAACATAAAAATAATTGCGTACTAACTTTATAATAAATGCATGATTTGTGCTTCATAGAATATAAACGTGTTGTTGAAAAACAATAGTGATGGTAAGTAAGGAACAGCTTAAATGTTGCTTTCTGCTAGGTAATAACTAATTGGGGTACGTAGATGATGGGTGGGAAACGAAAAGGCTATGTTTCTCTATTTTAATTATGTTTTGTTTATTTCAAAATAGTGTTTCTAAGTATAAGTGGCGATATAAAATGGCTGCCGGTTAATGAAGTGCGCATGTGCGGGGAAATGCGTGACAAGGGAGAAAAAGTTGGAGAAAAGCTAACCACGTGATGTTGCCGAGAGGCTAGGATGCAAGAATGGTCAAGGCTGATGTGACCTAATTGAACTGATAGTGTGCCGTGGTGATCAGCAAGGAACCGTGGGAAACCGTTTTAAGAGAAAGGACAATGCCTGCAGAGTTCTCGAATGTATCGAAAGAAGTTACAAATGTACTGATCGAAGCGGATGGAAACATGTCTTGAACTGTGAGAAAGGAAAGGATCATATACATTCCAAAGGACAAGTTGGATCCGGGAGAACTTGATTAAGAATGAATAGATGAAATGAATGGACCAATGAAAGAAAAGCGTGTTATTAATGTTGCAACAATTAGTTAGCAAAGTTAGAATTAGGGTATAAGAGGGCCTACTCTTAGTGGGAGGGGGACACAGTCGGAGTTGGAGAGTCGCAGTCAGAGTCGGTGTTGGTGGCTTCCAGTGCTGGGTGGTCCAGATCGATCCATTTACTGAGCAGGAGATGCTGAAAGACTGTTAGATGAGACGGGTTGCAGGTAGCTGATGCTGACGAGCTGAAGTTTCTGTTGCTGTCTTATTTTTCCAGTTGAGTATGAGAATCAAGATATTTTTAATTCGTAAACTTAGGTTAGAAATCCTTAGGCTAAATTAGGGAAGATAGGCAGGTAATTAGGGTTTTTGCTTCATGATAAAATTTCCTTTCTGCAATGAAATTGATTTTGCGTAATAAATATTTGAATTAACAATGAATGAATAATTGAATAAAAAGTCTAAATTCTTTCTCATGCTTTTAAAAATTATATAAAATTTAAGATTCTTAAATCAAACGACTCAGTGGTTATTTTACTAAATGATTGTGACACTAGTAATTGGTTATTGTGATTTAGCTGGTCACTACAAATTCATTTCTTACTAGATGATCCATCTAGGGGGGTGTGTGTGTGTGTGTGTGTGTGTGTGTGTGCGTGCGTGCGTGCGTGCGCGTGTGTGTGTGTGTGTGTGTGTGTGTGTGTGCGCGTGTGCGTGTGCGTGTCGATGTTTTTATGGGCCCCATCGTCATGTGGATGTGAGAAAATATAGTTTGCCCCTGGATGACCGATAAGTGACCTAGGAGGAGAATAGTTATATTGTACGCGCTGCATCAGTACCTTTAGGGATTCAGAAGAAGTCTCAACTTCAGGATTCTCAAATCCCACTGTGGCATCCTGTAGCTGTGTCAGCGCATAAATTCCAGGTATCTTAGAGGAAGTACTCATTGAGTCATACGGAGGTGGGGGAGCGGACGGGGTACTGGGGTATCAACCTTTGAGGAGTCCTTAGACTCCTTACAAAAAACTCGCCATAAAGCTAAGGTGGCTTCTCGCTTCTGTAATTTAGCTCCTAAATATTTACTCTTAAGGTGTGTAACAGTGTGCTCTAATATTTTGTCATCAAATGTCCCTTCCTTTGACCAGGGATACGTGTGCTTCCGAGTAGCCTTAAACCACTCCTACAGTCATTTTTAGGTCAAGCCTCGAGTAGCGCGCAAGCGCTGCTCTGCGAGACTTATAGTTAGGGAGTTTGAAAAGCTGACCAGACGCTCGTGCGTCATGGCCTTTTCCCTGCGGTTACGTGCAAGCAAAAGGCCATGGTGCACGAGCGTGTGGTCACGCCTGCTGCTCGCAAGCGCGCGCGCACCACTCGCGTGCTTGTTTAGTTTGACTTTCGCGGCCGCGTCACTTTTTTATTTCTTTCAATTTCGCATAATCGCGGCACCCGCGCTTTACTTTTAAAATTAAAAGTAAAGAAATAGATGTTTTTTTCTATTTCTTTACTTTTGCTCAATCGTGGCACCCGCGCTTTACTTTTAACATGGTTTAGGTAAAGCGCTGGTGCCGCGATTGCTGCAAAAGTAAAGAATTAGAAAAAACATCTATTTCCTTACTTTTGCTATAAGCACGGCACCGGCGCTTTACCTTTAACCATGTTAAAAGTAAGCGCCGTATACATGATTGCTGCAAAAGTAAAGAAATAGATGTTTTTTTCTATTTCTTTACTTTTGCAGCAATCAAACACATTGGCAAAGTCAATAGCTCTGCCTAAACACTTATAAGGGCCCAAAAGCGAGACCTATTGGCTATGCCAATGCTTGTTAACCTTTTCTGGTC
Organism: Calotriton arnoldi; assembly: GCA_963921515.1. Classification (NCBI taxonomy): domain Eukaryota; kingdom Metazoa; phylum Chordata; class Amphibia; order Caudata; family Salamandridae; genus Calotriton; species Calotriton arnoldi. Next base: position 1,550,043 of record CAWUFW010001682.1, read on the forward strand.
ACCTGGAAAGGTCTTTTGCATATGATCTAAGGGAGTCTCCATAGTCCCCTGAATTTTTAACAACTTTTGCAATGTAACTTTTATTTGTCTACTCTATTTCTTCTCTCAATTTTTTTTTTACAGTAGTCTTCTTAAACAAGAAAAACATAAATTTGTCTTTTTAGTCATATATCAAACATTATACTTAACAACAACATTATGCAACAATATCACTCTGGGGCCACATTTCTATTTACATGCACACACGCATTCAACATATTTAAAATATGAACAATTCAACTACTTCTAAATGTTATTCACCCTTGTTTTGACTCTAAACTGCAAATAATGTCGGCAGAAACTGGCCACTTCCCTCCACACTCAAGAGAGGATAACCCTCAAACCATGTGTCTCATAGACCATGGAATAACTTTTGGACATTGGGTCCAGGACGGTAATTAGAGCTTAATGCAGCACACATGGAAGTTACAAAATGTCATTTTTTTTTATTTTAAAGATTGTTTATGTGCAGGAAGGATCACCTTCCTGAACATAAACAATCCAAGGCGTTTTGCTTTTTCTATGTGTACTGCACAAGGCACCACACATGGAAAAAGCAAAAATGAGGAGAAATAAAGCATTTCTCCTTGTTTCGCCAAGTTAAGACCAGGTTTTCCCTGGTCTTAATTTTGGCACTGCCTCCTATTCACGCTGCCCTTATTAATAGGGGCAGCGTCAAAATCAATGGGTGTTGCAGTGGAATGCCCACCTCAACACCCATTGCCCACCCCTTTCACGCTAAGCATTGTGTGAAAGGGGGCCTTATTTATAAGGCAGCGCTAAGTCACATTAAGTGGCTTAACGCTGCCTTGTAAATAAGGCGAAGCCCCTATCGCCACAGGAACGTCACAAAAAGTGACGTTCCCATGGCGATAGGGGCTTGTAAATATGCCCCTAAAATCCTTAGTAGTTCGAGTATTTGTTTTGTGTGCACACGTGTTTATTTTTTTCGAATTACTGTTTTAATGTTTGAAATTTAAATCATACAAATTGCTTGGGGGTCCCCGGCTTCCAGTGGTGACTCAATGGGGGTCCTCAGGAGTCAAAAGTTTGGGAACCACTGTTCTAGAGTCTAATATCAATGATGCAATAATCAGTATGTGATTATTTTTTTTAGCAACTCTTTTCAACGTGAATGTTCTGGATTTGTCAGACTCAGTTCTCCCATTGCATGCCCTAAGACCAAAGGAGAGTGTTAAGGAGGCAAGCTGTAGAGCTGCTGCAGCACAAACCTTTAAAGGATCTGCCTTTAGAGATGGAATACCCAAGGCTTCATCTTCGATTGGATTATGGTTGTGATGAGCTCTATAGGTGGTATTGAAGTCACCCGCTAAAGTCGTGAACGCAGAACTAGAATGGAAGGAAAGAAAGTTTTCCACGATGTCAATGGTCGAGGACTTTTAATTTTTGGGACCCTGTGCTTGTAAATGTTCAGAATGTTGATGGAACTCCCTTTGTAGGGCCTACGGTTTAACCCTAGGCTATCGAGGGATGAAATGTCCAGCCTTTTACATTGGCAAAAAAGGGATATTTTGAGCCAAATTATCAGGCCACCTGGGGCTCTACCTTTCGGGGATGGTGTTGCATTGTTGCAAAAGGTGATGTACCCAGGTCTGGGGAGCGAGGAAACAGCCCAGGATTCCTGGATTAGGATTATGTGGAAAGAGTCCATAAAGCTGATCAAGTGGTGTCCATAATTTTATCAGCGATCCCTGCAACATTCCATGGAAGAAGGCGAGTATTGGTGTTTAAGATCTAGGAATCAACTATTGTATATATGTGAGGAGAAGACGGATTAGGCAGAGTCCTCCGGGAAGGTGATAAGGAAACAGTACAATGAGTGGTAGAAACCTTAGGTGGAGGTAATCTGTCTCATTTAGAGGAGCGTTTGAATTTGGAAGGGAAGTCAATAAAGGTGCTAGCAAGAGAGGATTTGAATGTGAATATTTGTTAACAGTTGGAAGTTGAGATATGATTGAGGACCTAGAAGGCCATACACTGGAGGGCGGAAAACCTATCAACAGCCTGTGGAAGATTAGAATTGCACGAAGAAGAACGTGCTCGAGTGGCAGACCAGGCCATATTGATGAAATTAAGTTTAAATAAAATTGTAGAGCCTGAAGGAGTGACAGACTGAGAGTCCATGCTTATCAAGCCCTGAGATGGGGCTTCGCTGGCAAGCACCAAACGTATGCAATCAAGAGGGGTGTTGATCTTCGATATCCTGTGGGCCTGAATAGTATCTGAGTGGATGTTGGAAAGACACCCCCTTAGAGTTCTGATCCGGTAGGTAACTTTATTGATGAGGGAGTCATTATCTTCGAAAGACCTAGGACCCAGCTTGGGCACATTGATCATAAAGACCTTTGAGCCCACACGATTTTGTGGAACTGGATGGTGTTTAAACATTGGAGAAAAATGATTAGGGACATAAACGCAAGGAGGTGGTTTCAATGCAAGGTTCCTAGCTGGTATTGTGCCCACATTCGGCAGAAAAGAAGTCTGAGGTGCCGGCAAATATGTATCGCCCTGGAATTTAGGGACTTTTAAAGACGAGAAGCCCTCCCCTTCATGATAAAAAATTGTCAGTTGAATAGCGCCGGCCCGTGGTAAAACATTTGTGACTTGTGCAGAGACTAATGGCAGTTAGGAGAAAAGAGTGATGGGCATGGACAGCTGAGGGGCTGGTGCACGACTGCTCTAGGGGCACAATGACATCCCTCGATCATGTTAGCTCTTATGCGTACTTCCTGGCCTGGGGTGAGAGTCTTGAGATGAAAGATTTTAAATTGACTGTCTTATCTTTCAAGATGCTGGTGAGGGAAGCAGGGTTACTACACGGCTCAGGTGATTTAGACTGGTCCAAAAGACTTGTTCATCCTCTGAAGTGTAAAGCACTGCAAATCTGTTACTGAACACAATTGGGAGACTAGAAAGTTCGGGACCCAGGTTATCTACAGGAGCTGGGGTAGGAAGAGCTGGTCCATATTTGGGTGTGGGATTAAGGGAGGGAGAAGGAACACTCCTTGTGAAAGATGTTGGTGGAATACTTTTATCTGACTTGTTGAAGAAGTGAGTAATCTTTGGGGCACCCTTCTCTGATCTGCCCTTACTGATTAATGACTCCACCTCTTCTATCAAGGTGTCAATTTCTTGGAGAGTGCAGTTCTCAGCAACATGGGGAGGAGGTTTTTTGGACGTGAGTGACCCAAGAGAACTCTCTTCTCCTTTTCTCTTTCCCATTTTACCTCGAAAATATAAAATCAAGGGGGAAGCACACCCTTAATAATAGATTAATGATACTTCTGGCAGCAAAAAAGGTCCATTGGTTACACCCAAGGCCTAAAATCGTAACACAATATCTTAGTTGTAAGCATAAGTGGACTATCACAGAGCAACAAATGCTAAAAGAATACATATTAAAGATGACATTTAATTTGAAAAGAGTATCACGAGAGATGGCCTAGGGGCAAGAATTCAAGCGCATTGTATACACTTCCAGCCTCTCCTTTGAGTTCAAACAATCAGGTGACTATAGTTCCTCTCCAGCTGGGGGCCGTAGGAGAAAGCGAAGTGGAACAAGAGTGAAGTAAAACTAGAGCAGCAAAATTCCAGGCGCCCGCCACATACACCCCACAACCTTTCCACAGGACCAAACAAACTGGGGAACAATGTTCCACCCCAGCAAGGGGCCGAGGAGGAGATGCAAGTGGGGGTTAAGATGAAATCCGGCTCAAGCAGCGGAAGACCGAGCTGCCCCTTGCACACCCCAAAACTTTTCTTTGTGTCCAAACAGCTGTGGTACGATCTCTCACCCAAGCGTAAAACCAAAGAAGCAATATGGGACAGAGCTGAGTTGAAATACGGCTCAGATGGCAGGTGTCCAGGCACCCCCACACACTTCCCAAAGTTTATCTTAGTGACCAAGCAAGCTGTGGGACTGTGCCCCACCCCAGAAAGAAGCCGAAGGGGAGATACGGGCTGGAGTTTATGGTTTAAATCTTTTTATTGAGTCAACACCCAGTGCAGCAATGTGACATGCGAAAAACTTCAATGCATGGGCTACGCAGAACCCAAGAAGGAGCTTTAGCACAAAGCGCTAACTGAAGATGTAAAAACAGAGGAGTAATAATAACAATTCCCCCCCAACACCCCTCCCCGCTCCCCCCGTCCACTGCGCTTTGGGAATCGTATCTAGATGTAAGGGGTTCACTGTTGTGGCGGATCCTGCTGAGTATTAGCGTCCAATGAGGTAAGGCGTAAGAGGCGTAGGTATCTGGGGCACGTGAGTTCCCGGAATTCTTGGACCAGGAGAGCTAAAAATGGTTGCCAGAGCTCTCCAAAAGTCGAGCCCTTCCCTGCCAGCGTGAGTGATATCTTCTCCATCCCCAATATGTGCCACAAGCGCTGAAGCCAACCCGTGTGGGTGGGAATCCGAGGGGTCTTCCAGTGAAGTAAGATGTTTTGAGTGGCCGTGCCTAGCGCTATCGCTATCTGGTGCCCTCTTCTAGACTTGACGGGATATGTAAGGGGGTTCGGGACTCCCAAGAGGACGTAGGCAGGGAATCTGGGGAGTTCCGTGTCTAGGTGTTTGTCAATTTCATCCAGAATTTGAGACCAGTACTGTTGTAAATGCTCACATTCCCACAGGAGTGTAATACCAGTAAGTGGCTAATCTGGTTTGCGTTTCTGTGAGACCCATATTGCTTGCTGAGTGCCACGCCCTGTAGTATATCCCCTCCCATTCTTTGCTACTGAGTTCTCGGCCAAGGTCCCTCTCCCAGCGCGTGCGGCTTACATTGTAAGCGTGCGTGTATCGAGTGAGCAACATTTTATATAGGTCCGATATCAATTTCTTATCCGATGACAGTGTGATGAGCCATCGTTCGTAAGGGGTAAGGTGTCTCTGCGCCTGCGGCCTATTGTCAGGGTGCAGTGCCCAGTGTCGGAGTTGTAAGTAATGCAGCCTTTCAGATTCCGGGAGTCCGTAGTCTGACCTAAGCTGAGGGAAGGGGATCACGCCCTCTACGTCAAACAAGTGTCCCAATGCTCGACATTCCGCGGCTCGCCAGTGTATGAAAGAAGTCTCGCCTATCCCAGGGCTAAAGTCCGGGTTGTCAAAGAGTGGTGTGAGAGGGGAGGGGAAAGTAGTCAGCTCGTGTCTCCTATTGGTCTGGTCCCATGTTGTTAAGATGGTGCGTGTAATGTGCGAGGCGAAGAGGTTGGGGGGTCTATGCAGCTTCTTAAGGAAGGGGATCTTCCTAAGAGATGTGCCCGCCACCGCTCAATCCTGGAATAGCCAATGTTTCTCAGATTCGGTGCGGTTCCATTCAACCAAATGCCGTAGCTGCGCAGCTTTATAATAGAGCGTGATATCAGGGATCCCAAGACCGCCTTCACTAAGCGGAAGGGTGCTAACAATCCTCTTCATTCGCGGCTTACGACCCTGCCAAATGAAGAGGGAGAGTTCCGACTGTACTCGATTCAGCCAACCTGTGGGAGGCCATAAGGGGAGCGTCTGGAAGAGGTATAGGATTTTAGGTAAGACTGTCATTTTAATAGCCGCTATCCTCCCTAGCCAGGAAATGGGGTAGTGTTTCCATCGCTGCAAATCAGATCTGATTTGAGCGTGTAATTTGGTATAGTTAACTGACGCCGTAGTCTACAAAGTGGGAGCTAGGTGAATTCCCAAGTATGGGACCGTGTCTCCAGACCACTGTATGGGATGCTGACTTTGGAGGCATGCTTGTGCGTGCGGCGATAATGAGAGGTTTAGGGCGGTGGATTTCGCAATATTGACCTTGAACCCGGAGGCCTTCGCAAAGGAGTCCAGCTCCTTCAAAAAGGCTCCCAGGGCTACCACTGGATCTGCTAGGGTGACAAGAACATCGTCCGCGTAAAGGCTAATGGTGTGTACGTCTCCCCCGAATCGGATGCCCGTGATTTGTGGGTGTTCCCAGACTCTGTGCTAGCGGTTCCATATACAATGCGAAGAGCAGAGGTGACAGAGGGCACCCCTGCCTTGTGCCTCTGCCTATAGGGAACGGAGCTGAGGTGTGTCCGTTAACTCTCACTGACGCCGTTGGGGAATGGTAGCAGTTGAAAATTTGCGCCCTCATTCTCTCCCCCAGGCCGATGTGAATCATTGCCTGTTCTAAGAATGGCCAGTGGACTCGATCGAAGGCCTTTTCTGCGTCGATGGTAAGGAGCATGTAGTCCCCGGGGATTCGTGATGCCTTCTCTATGAGATGTAAGACCCTCTTTGTGTTGTCGCTGGTCTGTCGTTGAGGGATAAAACCCGCCTGGTCGGGATCTATTAATCCTGGCATATAAGGAGCTAATCGAGCCACTAAGATCCCAGTGTAGAGTTTCAAATCAATGTTCAGGAGGGAAATGGGCCTGTAGGGCCCCACAGTTAGTTTTGTCTTTCCCTGGCTTGGGAATGAGCACAATTGCGGCCTCAAGCATGGATTTGGGGATCGCCCCCGGGGACGCAAAAGAGTTATAGAGCCTGGTCAATAAGGGCGCTAAAGTGGAGCAAAATTGTTTGTAAAAGGCCACCGTGTAGCCGTCTGGGCCAGAGGATTTACCTAATTTAAGACATGAAATGGCTGCTATGACTTCTTCCACTCGTATGGCCCTGTCTAAGTGTTCCGCCTGGTCTGGGGTTAGTGTAGGAAGACGCGCTTGTGTCAGATAAGCGTCAATGTCCTCCTCTGCCAACTGCTGCCCAGTATAAAGAAGGGCGTAAAAATTTCGAAACGTCTCAGCTATAGCTGCATCTTCCGTGACCACCCTCCCTATTTGATCCCGGATCTCTTGGACCCCCTGTAGCTGTCTAGCCTCTCGCAATTTATGAGCTAACAGGCAACCGCATTTGTCCCCTCCAACGTAAAACGAGTGGCGCAAACGCAGCACGGCATATTCCGCCCTGTCGAGGTCGATGGCCGCTAATTGCGCCCGGGCTGCCGTCAATTGGTGCCAGGTCCGGGGAGCCCCTGTACGTTGGTGCATTTGTTCTAGTTCCCTCACTTTCTGAGTAAGGTCGTCTCACTTTCGCCTGCGTTCAGCATTGTCCGCCAACGAGATGGCGATTAATTCGCCCCTGATTAAGACTTTAAGTGCTTCCCATCTGATGGACAGGAGAGTATCTGGGTTGTCGTTGCGTGATAAATAGTCGTTGATCGCGCGCTGTATCTGGTCAATTACGTCTGCGCGCTGAAAAAGGGTGTCCCGGAGGCGCCACTGTCGCTTTGGCTGTTGGATAGGCGGTAAGGTCAGAGTGGCCACGACTGGCGCATGGTCGGACAACGATGCCACTAGAATTTCTACAGCTGACGTGATGTCGCGGAGCGCTACAGAGCCTATCAGGTAATCAAGTCTCGCGTAAGTTTTGTGGGCGCTAGAGTAGTAGGAGTATTCTCTGAGATGCGGGTGGTAACATCTCCAGAGGTCCACCAGCCCCAGTTCGTCCAATCTGGTCAACCCTGCAAGGGAGAGTGCGCCAACCTGGCCTGTGCGTTGGGCCGATCTATCTAGGGCGTTGTCAAATACCAAGTTAAGGTCGCCCCCCAGGAGGATCTTACACTCTGGTGTAGCGGTAGCCTCAGTCAGGGCCTCATGTAAAAACTGTTCTTGCCTCTCATTAGGCGCGTACAGGGACCCGATGACTAATGAGTGTCCCCCGACAGTGAACTGGTAGGAAAGCAACCTGCCCCTAATTTCTGCCACCTTTTGTACCACCTTCCCCTTGAATGTCCGGGAAACTAAGATCGCCACCCCTGCCGTCTTGGAGGACCTAGACGAGAAATATTGTGTGGGGAACATGCAGGACCTGAGTCGATGACAATCTTTCGAGAGCAGGTGCGTCTCTTGTAGGAGACATATGTCCGCTCCAGTACTCTCCAAATACGAGAGGATCGCCCTACGTTTGACGGGGTTATTGAGCCCTCACGTTAAGCGTGAGAACCTTGAAATTAATGAGGCACCTAGAGGTCTGGGCATGGTGTACGCTGGGGGGTCTGGGACGAAATCCGAGTGTGCTGGCCATTGTGCAAGTGAGAGTGGGCCCGATATACTAGCACCAAGCCTATGGGGTTCGGAGGGCAGTGGACGGGGGACCCAAAAAACCAAGAGAGAAAAAGGAAAAACCGACGTAACAGACGTCAAGAAAAGTTTGAAGTTCAGTCCGTCATCCAGAGACAATCGGTGAAGGATCTTCATGGGGACCATAGTGTGGCCAAAGTTATCTCCCTGCCCCGCCGCCCGCCCTAGTGTAAAAGGAAGGGAGGAAGGGCAGCCCATGCTGTGCTCACGAGGACTGCGTCTTTGCCAGCGCCTCTGGCAGGGCGTCCAGCACTGCCTGCTGCCCCTTCGTGATCTCTGCTGGGTCAGGTTGTTTGGTGTGGCATCGGCGTCCTTGCTGCCGCCATCGTGGTTGTGTATCTCCGGCCACTGGGGTGGGGCTACTGCCTCCATCGTCTTCCTCCGGGATGTCAACTCCCAGCAGCCGGCTTGCTTCAGAAAGGGAACGGAGTTGATAGAGTTTGTCATCTAATCGGAAGATAAGTCAGAACGGATGGCCCCAGGAATTTGAGATGTTGCGCTGGCGCAGATGTGCACTAATAGGTCAGAAGACCTTGCGTTTCTGGAGGGTGAGCGCGGCAAGGTCCTGGTACAGAACTGGTGTCTGGTCTCGGAAGGTGATCGGGTGCCTGGATCTGGCTTTGCGAAGGATTTCCTCCTTCGTACGAAAGTCTTGGACACATACCAAAATGTCCGATGGTGGGGCTTTATCGGAACGGGGGGGACCCACCCTGTGTGCTCTGTCTATTTTGAGGTCTGTGTCGAGTGGATTACCCAAAACGTGGTTAAAAAGTTCTCTCACGTAGGTGAATATATCGCCAGCCTCCTCATTCGTTCGCACCCCTCTAATTCTGATGTTGTGTCGACGGGAGCGGTTCTCCAAGTCTTCGAGGTGCGTTTGCAGATCTACCTGCTGATCATGGATACGGCCAGTTCGGTATCCCTATTATCCTCCTTGTCCTCCAGAGCAGCGACCCGCTCACCAATGTCGTCCATATCTCTACGAATGTCCTTGATTTCGGATGTGAGATCTCGTTTAACAGTTTGCAGATCTTCACGCCGCGTCGTGAATAGGGATTCAAGGAAGGCCCGCGTCACCGGTTCCTCTTTAGCGCCGTCCATCTGCGATGTGGTAGATTCGCCCGATGGTGGGGGATCCATCACAACTCCACCCTGGGGGCGTGCGAACAGTTCCTTTAGTGTTTTATCCTTCTTCCCTCGGGTAGAAGACATAGTCCGTTCCGGTAGGGCGAGGCGTGTGCAAACAGGTCAGGGCCGATCGAGACCCAGGGGTTGGACCCCCAGACGGGGCCACGGGTGCGGGGAAACTCCGTGCGTGACCTCTCCGAGAATCCGACTAACCGCTACCAACCCACTCTATCTGCACCTCAGCTCCGTGGTCAGCCACCATCTTAAGAGGCTAAAGATCCCGGCCTGAGTCGTGGCGGACTTTATGCGCTATAGAACAGGGTTGACGGGCGCCTCTCCCGCCTGGCCCGAGCGACTACCAGTGGTCTCTTCCTTGTGCTTGCGGGCCTCTGGTATTGCCGGCGTTCCACATCCGAAGGTTGTCAGGCAGAGCCCTCGCTCGGGGCCTTCCTACCGTTGCCACCCGTGTCTCAGGTGTTTCTTAGTCTGGGAGTAATGGAGCCTCTCTCTGGGTCAGCACAGAGGGCGGACTGCGTGCCGCAGCTCAACTCCTGTCATGTCGATGGCTCCCAAGCCTGCAGGCCACGTGCTCAATGGCCTGGTCGGTCTCCGGGAAGAGGCCGCCGGTAAGTGTCCACAGGGGTATCAGACCAGAACCAGGGCCGAGCGGGGGGCCGTGCGACGCACCCACAAGCCACACCAGGGCCTAGCCGGGCCGCCTCCGTAGGGCGCCGGGCCCCGCCCTTGCCGACCACCTCTAATGGCAGCCGCGCTCGAGCTCTCCCGGCTCTCACCGCTAGCCCCCCCAAGGCCGGTCCGCTTCACCAATGATGCCAGGTAGTGTCAGAACACGAGACGGTGCCAGGGGTGTCCTCCAGAGATTCCAGCCCGGATGCCGCAGCACCGACTGTGTGCTGGCGCTTCGCGGTACATGTCCATATGTTGAGGAGCACCTAGGCCTCCTCCAGACTCTATGCCCGTGTGTGCAGGCCCGCAGCCCCTTCCCTCCTGGTCGCTGGCTTCCCCTCCACTCGGCACTCCAGAGCCGCTGGGCAAAGACACATTCAGGGCGCATAGATCGCCACTCACCGGCCTCCCAGTGGGCCCGCAGCCAGGCCCGGATTGGCCCTCTGCCCCCTCTCCTTGCTGTTCCGGTGCGGTCGGGCCTCTAGTGCCGCTCTCTCACCTGCTTGTGGTATCGTTGAGCTGAGGGTGCTGCGGTCATCAGGGCCACACCCCCTGTCGCTCCCTTCAATGCCGGGCTCGTCTCCGCGCTGCCAGCCAAGATGGCGGATAGGCCTTCCAACCCGCGCCTTCAGCCGGGCCTCGCTGCAACAGGTCCGCGCCCCCAGGTCCGAGTCTTCGCCACGCACCTCAGCACCGGTATGTCACCAGGTCGGCCGTGCGGCTCGCCATAGCCTGCTCTCAGCCCCAGTGGGTGCTCCGGGCCCGCTCCGCAGGTCTCTCCGGGGGCCGCTGCCGCCCTCCGCGCCGTCTCCAAGGGATCAGCGGCACAGCCCAGCCGCACCGGGCCCATCGCCGAAATCCACGGCACCAGCGGTCGCCGGCTCCTAGCCTCTCGGGCTCTTGGGAGGTTGCGCTACAGTGGGGTACCCTCTCCCGATGTTCCTGGGGCTATAGACGGCCAAAGGCCGGTGCTTTACTTGGCGGTCGGCAGGAGAGGCAGCGAGACACGTCCTATCTTGCCGCCATCTTGACCACGCCCCCTCCGGGCTGGAGTTTAGATGAAATACGTTTCAAATAGAAGGTGTCCGGACACCCGCCCACTACCCAAATTTTTCTGTGTGTCCAAATAAGCTAGGGGACGGTGTGCCACCCCAGCGAGAGGCCAAAGAGGAGGTGCAGGCAGGGTCTAAGATAGAATGTGGCTCAGGCAGCGGGAGACCTGGCACCCCACACAAACCCCACAATCCTTTCTCTCAGTAAAAGCAAGCTGGGGGGCCGAGATCCACCCCAGCATAAATCGAAGGGGGAGGCATGGGCAAAGGTGGAATTATGGACATACCTGGGAATTATGAAGACATCTTGCAGAGAAAACCAAACTGTGCCCAGACGTGAAGCCAAGGGGGTTAGCTCTTTCTGGCGCTGATGGGCGCATGAGCGGCCCGTGCCGTGGGAGTGAGTCAAGCGCTATATAGCGTGGCAGCGGAGAAAAAACAGGAGTCAGCCCCTTCCTCCTGAGGCAATAGATTGTGGGACTTCGACTCCATGCAGGCGTGGTAATGGCCAATGCATCTAGATACTAATGAGTACTTTTTTGGGCATCATTGGCTACTATTCACAATTTACTCCCCTGGTCTTTCAGAGAGAAACCCCACTAACTGACATACTAAAAAAGTGCCCACTAGTAAACAGATAAAATCTCCTGAACCAGTTGGTGAATCAGATTTTGAACGTTTAAAACATGTTCTTTTGTCCAAATCTATATTACAGTCCCCAGACTTTACAAAAACCTTCATTCTACAAACACATCCTCTTACGGACGTAATAAAGGACCCAGAAACACGAAGGCAAGGAGGAAATTCTTTTAACAAGACGGAGCTTTGAAATAAACAGGAATATCCCTTCCCTGGTCCATTAACCGCCGACGCTCCTTCCAACTGCCCAGTCCTTGCTTGCGGCAAGGCTCTGGAGCCTTGTAGTATCGCATGCATGAAATCGCACAAACAGAATGCCACATATACCTAAAATGTAGGTCAAGAAGCCCTGTTTGTACTCAAAGCTAGTCCAAAAGATTCACAAATTGGATGCCTATCATTCTTTGTAACCCGTTCTTCACCCCTCATGCGATTTCAGTCAATAATAGCATATTCCACCACTTATAAAGACTTCACTGCAGTCTATCTGCTCTGTATACCCAAAATATTGTGTTAGTCCTCACAAGGGTGCTCTTTTGCATGGATTAATGCCAAACATTAAACAATTCAAAAACTTTCTCTCCTATAGGAAGCGAAACTGGTACTACCAGAAAGCGACTTCAGAACTTATGTTCAAGCCCTCATACTCTTGCTTCTCAATGGTGGCAATGCCCTGCTCTGAGGCCTGTAAGACTCCACATGAGCTCCCAGTTGCAAAGTGACCCCTTTTTGGGTGGTCATCCCCAATTTTTCATTATTTTTTAAACTGGGTACACTCCATAGATGCTCTAAATGGCAATCGAACCCTAGCTTATTCCGTCAAATCTCTAGGAATCACACTGGACTTTAAACTGATCATGAAAGATCATATAAAGAATAAGGTGAAGATTGCCTTCTGCAACCTGAATCCTCTGAACAAAATTAAACCCTACCTGCCGCTGATTGATCTTAAAACCGCCACGCAAGCACTGGTGCTGTCCAGATTTGACTACGGGAACGCCACCCGAACAGGAACAGGAAAAGCCCATCTTGCACCCCTGAGATCCACTCTCAACAAAGCAGCCAGAATAGTCATAGGAATCAAAAAATATGACCACATCTCCCCTGCCCTGAAAGATATAAATTGGCTCCCAGTTGAAGCTCGCTGTAGCTTCAGAACTGCTTGTCTAACTCACAAAGACAGTCAGACTGGGAAACCAGCCTACCTCACCTCTAAACTCAACAAGCATTTGCAATGCAATAGGTCTCGCATTATTAAAGTTTGAGCTATTGGCATTGCTAAATAATGCAACACCAATAGCTCAAACTTTAATAATGTTATGTGGTATAGACTGGTAGTATGTTGTGTGTATTTATGTGGTAGTGAGCAGTGTTATTAATTGTTGAATGAAGTTGTGCTGAGTGGTATTATGTGTAGTGTAATTGTGATGGGTGGTTTTGAATTGTGTGGTGTGGAATTGTGTCTTTAGCGTTGAAGCTGGAGCCTTAAACACAAAAGCACACATTAATGCAAGCACAGTGTAAGAGCTTAAATAGGGAACTGGGTGGAGTATGCCTGTTTTTGAAGGAAGCCTCAAGTGACCAGTATAATATACTGGATAAAGCCAAAGGTGTTTGCCTGAATCATTAAAATGAGAGCTGGGAACATTCCATACACAGGAAAACATTATGCACTGACACAGCCAATCGTTGGCGAGTGGTTATAGTGAAGAACACGTTACCACAAATGAGAATATATGAGGAAGGGGAAGAGAGCAGAGAGGGATGCAGTTTTAAAATCTGAAGAGGGTCCAGAAGAGGAGGGACCGGAAGAGGGAAGACTGGGTTTGACCTGATGGAGGAGAAGAAGGTGCTGGCACAGGACCCACAGCAGACAGAGGTAAACAAACTGGGAAGGGCACCTAGCCTGGAATCCATAAAGCTGATAAAGCAGGACTGGCAACGGGTTTAATTAACTTAAGTAGCATCCACTTCACAGAGATGACAGAATCTCTGGTCCCTGACGGTTACCAACAAAAAGCTGCACCAAACGAGCATCGTATTTCACAAATGTCATTATTTCAATGCTGGCTGCAGAAGAATGAAATAGTTAGATCATGCAAGGAGATTTCTCTGGAATGTCGGTGGTGCTCGGTCAGTCAGTCACAGGTGCAGTTCGTATAATATAGATGGGCCTTAGAATTTAACCTTCCTCTCTGTGTTATGGAGCAAAGCTTTTAGGGTTCTGGCTGCAGAGGTTTAAAATGCAGGTTGCCATAGTAAAACACGGCGCAGCTATCTAAAATCCAGCATTTTGAAGCTTCATTGCAGTGTTTCATTAAATCCATCGCGCAGCAAATGAAGCACCGTTTTCATTTGGGAGAAACATATATATTTAGAAAACTATCCCCCGTGGCCCAATTAGCAAAAGGTTCAGAGCTCACACCGGTGTTTTTGTCTTCTTTAGCGACTGGTGTGTGTGTGAGAGCAAAGGGTCTTTAGTAAGTAACTAGCAGGAAACCAACCTGTGAAAAGTGAGCTGCTGGTCAGCTGCGGCGCCAGGGGATTACTGCAGGGAGGAGTGCCAGCCTCGGAGATCGACCGGTCCTTGAGAGGGTGCATGGTGGCCTAAGAATTCCCTGACACCCTGAGACCAAATGTGCCTCAATCACACAATCTCTGGGGGCATATTTTTTGTCACTTTGAAGAGGCACACAGTCTCTAGCAGCACTCATGCTGAATAATAACTTTTCTCTCGGGGATCTCAGCCTCATTACTGATAAGGGAAGGCAAATGAACACACACACACACGCACGCACGCACGCACGCACGCACGCACACACACACACACACACACACACACACACACACACACACACACACCCCCCCCCAACCCTCTCACTTATATAACTGAAGGCTGCGCAACTGCCTGTCCTGCACCCCCCAGAAACCAAATACGAAACAATTAGGGGAAACACCCACCCGGTAAAAAGTCAAGCAAGAGCTTCTTGTGAGACGGCTTTCTGCAATGCCATCGCACACTGCCTATGCTAATTTATCCCCCAGTGGTATGCCCACACATCGTCTTAAATCATCGTCCTGCCATATCAGCCCTCTCACACCCGGGAAACAACAGCTTTCTAAGTCTCTAGGGAATATATATATAAAATAATCTGCTTACATGGAAAGAAAGCGAAACAGCATACAAATAGAAAACGGAAGTGACTGATGTGAGCATTCTAAATCAAGAACGAACTTAGACATGCGGTGATTATAAATAAATAAACTTGGCAGCTATGTGGTCGTGCGCAGAGTAGAGATTAAACGAACAAAGGGATAGGCTGGGAGACGAGGGAGGTCGGAAGTTTGAACTTATCTCCACACTGTAACGCTGGTAGGAAAAGTTACAGTAAAACTACTATTTGGCGATATGCAAACATTGACAAACATACGACGCTGCGTGTAACAAGAGAGACTTCCTAAACCAGTTTCTTGGGGGTGGAGCAGGTTTTGGGCGGGCAACGACGTAATATCAACAGCAAAAGAGCCCGTCTGGCACTCAGTTTCTGTAGGAAGCAAAGTAGATTACTAAATATTTATGTATCTTCGCTGCAAAAGTCCCCTTAAACCCTATCGTTCAATTAATTCCGAAAATACTGGACGTCCCAACATTCTGAAAGGTGCTGAACATGCCGCGCCGCACGGACTGCGATTATTCGTGTCTGTGCCCAAGAGCTTGCGCTACCTACCGGATGGAAGACAGGCGGCTGCAGGAGGAAGCTGGCCGGGACAGGCTACATGGCTCCCTTGACAGTCGCCCACAAAGCCCTCGGCTACTGCCACGGACTGTTCCTCGCGCGCGCACCAGGATGACCTGATGCGCGGCTCAAGTGAACAGCAGCAGCTGCTGCAAGTCACATGAGTGGGTCACGTTGCCTCAAAGAGCATAAATGGCGGCCGCGCGGTTTAAAAAAAAAAAAAAAAAAACAGTGGTGCGCGCGCACCACATAGGAGCAGGGGGAGGGAGCGCGGCAGCAAAAGCGAGACGAACGCGTGCTGCTGCGCGTTCTTGCCACTGTCGGGAATGGGCGCAGCAAAGGCGGGACATGCGCCCGCCTTTGACCAATCGCGTGCCGTCTCCATAAAAAAACGTACGCTCCAGCCAATGTGGGCTTCCGAAAACAAAACCACACGCACGAGCGTGTGGGTCGTTTTCAGAAGCCCTTTCTAAAGGTCTCGCGCTGTGCGGCAGTGCTGCGCACTGCAACGCTAGGCGCGAGACCTAAAAAGGCAGGCCAGACAAGAAAATTAAGAAGCTCAAACGCCCTACTCCTCAATCTGCCTGAAACCCACAAACAAAAAACCCTGACACACTCTTTTTCGAGCAATGCCCCTAAAATATGGAATTCCATTACAGTACATATCAGGAGAAGCCCCTCCTTCTTGAGCTTCAAGAGACAGCTAAAGGATCTCCTCCTCACCCAACCTCTCAACTAGCGGGACATCCACCGCCCACAAGTCCTTTTCTCCTCCACTATTATTTTTCTTCCTAACTCGTGCTTATACTCTATGTTTTGATTCAATTCAGCTGTACTGATTATGTCAGTGATCTGTTATGAAGATGTATTGATGTAAAGCACTCTGATACCCCTGTATCTTGCCAGCCCTATATGAAACTCTTAAATAAATAAAATTTAAAAAAACTTATTGGTAATCTTAAACTCTTACACTGGGACACTGCTATCCAGTGCTCAATGCATGTACTCTGACTCCTAAAATATGTCGAAATTGGCCTAAAGCACGATTGGAACATTTAACTTTTCTACAAGACCAATAGTATATTATGCAAAAGTACACCCATGGCATGTAAAGTTAAATGCCACTTGTGGACTGCAGCACTTATTGTGCCATCCACTACAGTGGCAGTGAAAACATGGCCCCGTGCTTACCTCGTGTAACCTCATAGGAGCAGCTTTAACCTTTCTGCACAGATCCTTCAAAATCACCCTTTTTGGTGAGTAGGAAAACCTGATTTTAAATATTGAATAAGTTCACCTTGCTGCCCACAAAGTAGGGTTCATAGTATTTGAGTGGGACATGTGTGACATTAGAAATGGCATGTTCCCCCAGTGACAAGGCACACAACAGCATTGTCACTGGTCAGGCTGTAGCTGGCACATAGGAAAAGTCAAGATATATAGACTATGCACGTTAATCCTTTTTACCTGTACAAGCCCCAGACTCCATTCAAAGACTTATTTTATATTTGTTTAAAATCCAATTAATGGTGAAGTCAGATTTTTATTACCAATATTGGAAATGTGACTTCTAGATAGTAAACCTTTGCTGGCCGAAAGCTGCTGGAGCCTATTTGTATTAGTATTCAAGTAACTGCCCAGCCAGTGCTAGGCCGGAATAAGGGGTGAAAACTGCTCCCAGAGACAGTGGGCTGGATATTCTTCCCTTGGCAGGAATACTAGTTGAGGTGGCCCCAGGAACTTAATTTACTTAAAAGGGGCCTTCCATTCTCAAGTAAATGTTAGGTGACACTTGGAAAGGCCCCAGCTTTTGTGTCCGTAGTCAGCCCTGTAGCAAATCTCTGGACTTGTTTGCAGTGAGGCAAACAGGAACTGCTACAAAAGTGGGCAGGGTTGCTACCGGGAACTTTTTCCACATTGGTTAGGGAGTGCCCAGGAGTCGTACCCAGCCACAGGCTTGTGAACCTTATAAAGATTTACCCTCATACTTTCTGGACATGCGGAAGAACAGTAAAGGACTGGTCCTGCTGCCTATGACCTGTGAGGAGCTCTGAAAAAGTGGACCGGCTCTCTGTTGTACTTGTTATGACTCTGTACAGCTGTAAGGGCACCTCGCAGGAGGAGACAACCAGTGGTATACTTAGGTGTCCGGAAATCGGTTAAAACCGACTCTACCCGACAGTACCCTACCGGATGAAAATCAGCTGACCCGGTTTAAACCGAGTGTCACTGATTTTCATAGTTGACGTTGGGGGGAGAGGAGCTGTTGTGGTCTGCCGTCTGTCTTACTGCGGCAGCACCCGAGTACTTCACAGGTCTTTAAAAAGACCATTTACTTAACGAGGCTCTGTTGTTCTTTCGCCCCTTCTCAGAGCCCCTGGGGGCGGGGCTGAGAGCAGAAACAGTCTTCGTTGCTTGCGGTTTTGGCACATGTCTGGCAGCCGGCCCTGCACCAGGGAGCTTGGAAGCTGACACCGGCGCTAGGCGGCTTTACTGCTTGCACTTTAAAACACAAGAGAGCAGCAAAAGATGCACCAGTGCTGTTCCCGACACCGCGCCACGCAACTTGATTAGACTCACACTGACGTCAGGAGTGGCTGTGTGGCGAGGTGCAATTCTGTTTACGGACCGCCTAGTGCCTAGCCGCACCCGAGCATGAATATTCAGACTATCAGCTGCAGCACAGTGGTGGGCTCTCTGGGTCAGTAGCTGCTGTGGTCTATGGGGTTGGGTCCGAGTCCATCCAGTCGCGGGGATTAACATTGTTGATTTTAAAAGTTTACCGCGCAGCCTCCCACACAACTTCTCATTATGAACTGCACCTCAGTCACCTGCTCGCGCCGCCGTGGGAGGCAGAAGGACGTCCGCCTTTGAAGTCTCTGTGTCACAAAACTGTCCATTGACCAGGCACTTGGCTGATGTCACGGTTGTGTAACCATTGGCCACTCGCAAGTTGTGACACGCACGTATTACATCCCATGGCTTGTGGCCTCGTGGACAGCAGCTTTCTAATTGTAACAGAACTGTCTGCCTTTGGATTTAGTTTAATTGATGGCTGGAGGTCCGGTCCCGGTCAGCGCAGGCCATGGGCAGGATCAGATGTTAAATTTCAATTTCCTGCTTAGGCCCCCAGGAGTTGCAGCTACCGCCCGCACCGGAGTGACAGGACAATGTTCAAACTCGTGACCTACACGCCTGTGTCGTCTCAGTCCCCTGTGGTTGTGTGCCCCAGGGAATCCCCAAATTGTGAGAGCAGGTGCTGTGTGCTAAGTGTGTCTAAAAGGCACAGGCACGGTTCTCAAGCCGAAGCAGTGCCACGCTCTGCATAAGCCCCGTGCTCTCACCCCCATAAGATTCCTCCGACTCATGAGAATTTCCATCACCTGTCTGCAGCCAGGAAGCGTGACAGACACTTCAGCGACCCAGGCATCGGCGTGAGTTTGGATTTATTTTACTAGCTGCACCACCCACTGACTTGGTAAGAGTCAACAATTGAACCCTGCTGTGTTCATTACAAATGTTCCCATTAAGGTCAGAGTTTTCCTCTACTGGCAGTTGACTCGCCATGATTTAGTAGCACAAAGGGTTAATCCCTACTCTAAAGTCAAAACTTGTACTGTGTACCATGAGCCATGCTGCAAATTCGGCAAACTGTATTTTATGAGGTCGGACACCTGTGAGTTATTTTTCTCACAAAGATCTTTTTTGTTACTCGTGGAACTTGTACTTAGTATAAATAACAAGTGCTTAAAACCACCTGACAGTGGGATGAATTTCTTGTGTGTTCAGGAGTTTCCAGGTAACAACAAAAATGTCAAGATAACTGGTGAATAATGTTTCTTGTTAAGCAAGATCAGAATTAAGTTTGGTGACAGTTTTCACTCATTATAAAGTTGCGGAGAGGGTTAATATGCAGATTCACGCTGATCTCAAGTCAAGCATTTATGGGCCATATTAAACAGAAACACAGATCTGTACTGACTATACTCAGCAGTTTTGTACATTGGATGTTCGTTAGTTTGGTCCGGGGTCTGCAGCTATGGAGCACATCGTCAGTGGCTGTTTTCCTTCCCGGTTAAATCTTACCAGCAATTTGGTATTTATTTATCGCTGCGAGGCCCTCCTGCAAAGTCAGTGCCCTTCCATTTCTAGTGCTTTGCAGCAGTTTTTAGTTGTTCTTAGAGTTTCTCATTGCTCAATAGGTGTAATTTCTGATTTTTATATATTTCCTAGTCTTCATTGCTTAGATTTTGCTTGTGAGAAAGTGTCACACATAGCCGTCAAATGTCACTCATAAGTACACTGAAATTATGAAAATGTCACACATAAGCAATCTGAAACCCTGGCAGCTATGTAGGCCCAGCACTCCCACCAGAGGCTCTCGGGTGGGGACATGACATAACCCATGCTCGAGGCGGGACTGACTAACGAGAGCAGAGGCCCGCCATTTGTACGGGGCTCCCAGTGACTGGAATCCCACCCAGTCCCAACTCTGACCCACTGCAGGAAACTCTTAGGAACGATTCCAGGTTTACCCACCAAGTGCTTGACTCTGTGCTGCGCCTAGAGTCCGTCCTCTAGGCATCTTAGAGATGCGCGCCTGCCAGTCAGAGTCAACGGAGCCTACTACACATAGTTAAAGATACACTTTCTGTCAGTACTCGGCAGGGACTAGTGGACGGGCTAGGGAGACACATTGAGCTGCCCTACGACTTCCGGAATCGTTCATGGAAAGCAGAAACTCTCTCCGCTCTTCGATAGCTCATTTCCTTGGGACCGTATCAACTGTCAGTTGAGATCCGTACTGTCTGCCTTTATAAGATCCAGGGTTAGTTTTCAGAGTTCTGTTGAGAGTTTTCTCCAGGTCAGGCGCGCAACGCCTTATTGGGCTCAACGGGCTTCGAATCGACAACTGAAAAGGTTCAGACGGGCATCTGAGCACAGGAACATCCTTCTCCGCCAATCACAATGCAAGTTTCCACCCATAACCTAAAATTGAGGACTGTGAGTCTAGGGGCGCTGGACCACGGGCCTCTAAAAGAGGCATAGACGAAGCTCTACGTCAGGTTGGGGGTCGCCGCGACTCAAAGAGGTTAAACCCCCTGGCATGGGTCTCAAGCAGGCGCGCAACGCCCATTTGGCTCAAAGGGCTTCAGCCCCTCCCCCCCCACGTCGTGTGTGTCAGCCCGGCTGAGACAGCTTCCCGAGCACACACACAGCCGCACCCGAGTACTTCACAGGTCTTTAAAAGACCATTCACTTGTTAACGTGGCTTTGTTGTTTTTTCACCCCTTCTTAGAGCCCCTGCATCTCCACTCAGCCTATGGGTGGAAGAATTACCCCCCCACCCTTCCAGGCTACCTTCAGACTTGGAGGAAGCATCCTAGCCAGGGTCCGCAGCCTCCAGTGACTTTCCACAGTCCAGTTTTTCCTTCTGAAAGCTATCATGATCCAGAACTGTAGTCCAGATGTTTCAAGTGAGGCCAATCAGTCCTTCAGTTTCCCGATAAGACCAGTATTGGAGAATGGTGTTCTCCATGGCAACCTTAACTTGAAATGTGGGTGTCCAAGGCATTGAAAGGTTCAAGAATTTTAGGGTTCGAGGCTTCTTGTCTTCATATATTGAGTCCCTTTTGTCTGCTCATCTGTAAGTTCTTTGAATCTTGTTAGTTCAAGTCCTTCCCTTCGGATCTATAGACCCCCAACAAATTGCGCCTAAGGAAACTATCGGAGCAGCTCACATTGTGATGTCATCATGCCATTGTTCCAGCTGCCATAACCATTGGTTGACGAAAGGTCCAGGGCATGCCCTGTGCTCCGGGCTTTGACCAGTGGCGCGGCAGCTAGGACAGTGTCTCTCAGGCGCAGTCAATGCGAGGTGCCTCTCTCTGATAGCATTGCAAGGAGAGGCGCTACTTACAGACACCGCCCAGAGCACAAGAGGTGCAACTTATGGACACTGCACTCACAACAAGAGATGCCTGTCGCTGACACCACATAGACTGAGAGGTATCTCAGAATGGGGCTGGACTGAGAAGCCATCTACAGCCCCGGTGGTACGCGACCACAGTCAAGTTTCGAAACTCACACCACATCCACCTCTTCACGAGCACCTTTGTGGCAGTCATTTATTTATAAGTGTCTGTGGGAGGAACGTGCTGCAGCGCAGTAGGCATCAGACCAATGCTTTTACCCTTAGAATTGGTAGTTAAGCACCTTCTGTAGGACCTCTGTTGAGGGATTCCTTGACTAGGTGTAGCATAGACGGTTGCACGAAATGTCTTCCAGAAACAAGCAATAATAAAAGCAAAGCGTTCCATAAACACCGGTAAAACACTGTTTCAGTTGTTTTTTATGGCGCGAAAACGAGTAACCACTGAAAAGCACTGTTTTTGTGAGGTATTGAAATCACTGGAAAACACTGAAAAAACACCACCAGAATTCACCAAAAATAGAAACTGAAAACAGGAAAGCCTAGGTATACTACAGCAACCTCAGTAGTATAACGGGTGCGAATGATGTAGGAATGCATGTATAAGGTTGACCTGATATGGGACTCAATGTCCCAGAAACCTGCTGGGTGGTTGAGAACAACAAGGCCTGGATGACCCCCTGGCAGCAATGATGATTCCCAGGAGTATAAAAGCCACACCCCTAGGTGTGCGCGTTGCTTGACAATCAATATTGGAAGCGAAGAAGACAGTTCTGTCATCCTTTTTTTCCCCTGCTTCGTATCCTACTCTCGGCCCGTGCTGGGTTACTTCCTGGTTGTCGGCTGCTCGTCCCGGTGGGGTGGGGGGCGGGGTTCTATCACGCCGTCTGCTTTATGGCCGCAAGCATTTCAACAAAACCTTGCCGGGTGTACCTTGTAGAGTGCACAGTTGTCGGCTGATCAGATGTCTCCGTACGAGCTCCGTCGTGGGCTCAAGCAACGCTCTTGTACCACGCCCAGGAAGGTAGCGCGTGTTCCAGTGCCTGCTGTCTCCCAGTCTGATGTTGCTTCGCTCGCAAGCCCCGTGGTGCTTGCCTTTGTTGCCAAAAGCACTCTCAAGGGCGGTCAGTGCTAAGCAGATAAGTGCCATTCAGTGTTTGTGCTCGCACCACAATTAATAACTTAGTACAGTTTGACATTTATGGCGATTTAGCAACAGAGATGTGGATCGCTGTTATACTTGACTTTTTGTGTTGGTTACTACGTTTCTTTTGGGAGTACTGGTACAGTGGATGTTTAACCCTATAAACACAAGGATCATTGAGGGGGAACCTCAATGCCAGTTTATCTTATGTGATATGGAGGAGTGAAGTACCTGAATTCTTGTCTGCACAACATACATTCCTTAGCCTATATGTGCATACTGAGTGAGTACAATACGTGGGAGAGTGAATGTATAAGGGTCCCCTTTCGCTTTTGCTGCAGGTTGCACCATTCAGGGTGGGCCCTTACATACGCTGATCAACGCTATACATTCCGAAGACACAGCAGGTAAGGTCATCCAGGATTCATAGGCTGTATTGCTTATTTTCTCCACTCCCCCTTTCCCCTGGGTGTTTTCCTTGGGAGAGTAGTTTTCATTGGTTCCCTGGGGAAAACACGAAGGGGAGTGGTTGGACTGTCTTCTCTCCCTCACCCCCACCGCCGGACAGATCAGGTTAGTGGTTTCAATCTGACAGTAACTTACGACAAAGTAGATTCTGAAGGTTAGTTGGCAGTCGACCTGTGTGGCTACAGGGACACAAAGCTTCAAGAGGTATTTTTCCAACAATTCCCAGCTGAACAGTGGCAATTGGAACTTGGACTGGAATTTGCTGGTTGCCTCTGCCTGGCACCCTGAGAATCTCTAGGTGTCGACCTGATGTCCTGGGAGTCTTAGAAATGTACTCTTGTGGTTTGCTTGGGCACCAGGAAATGGTTTGGACACCTTAGAATTTGCTGCAAAGCACCTACCACAATTGTTTGTGGAATTCTATTGTGTTATTTGTGACTTTTTCTAGTGTATATGCACCGCTTAAATACTTTACACATCGCCAATGATTTACGCCTGACTGCTTTGTGTAATGTTACCAGGGTTTGAGCACATGTTTATTCTATTTATTTTGTGTGACATCTACCAGGTGGTGGCCTTACCATTTGAGGAGGACACTTGTCTACTCCAAATAATACACTTTCCCACACCGTACAATGGTATCTTTAACTTCACATCTCATAAAGGGTCTAAGGAAATATGACTACATCTCGTCTACCCTGATGGAACTCCACTCACTCATCTTGCTGGTCCGCACCATATTCATAACAAGCTGCATCATCTACAAAACCATCACAACTGACACATTTGCCCCCATCTGGCTGACAACCTTATTATCTCGGGTAGCCCTCAGCACACCCACTGCCAGAACACCATTAAAATGAGCAGCACAAAAAAGATTTTAAAAAAACAGTGCAAAAGGGCACCTCCACCTTTGTACGCAGGATCTGAACAATATTTCCATATCCATCAGGACTGCCCCAACCCTGCTGCACTTTAGAAGAGAGCTGAAAACAAACACTTTTAAAGAACTCTACATCACCAGTGGCAACAGTTGGCTCGTGGGCTTAAACAGCTAACCCTCCAATCACTTGTTGACTGCATCTTTGCCTTTTAACCTGTACAGAACTTGTCATGCATAGCAGCTGACAGCTAAACTGACATGAAATGAGGATTTCCAGCTGTAGGCAAAAAACGAGGCAGTCCCACTGAGGTGGTGGTTGCCATTTTGTTTATTCTGAAACTGGCAATAAAAACATTTATAATCAAAGAGTTTGACTAAAGGAAGCTTCCCATGAAAGCTTGAGCCGGACCTGATTAAAAAGAAAAGCTACTCTGATGACTTGGCATGGGAGCAACATCACAGGAGGGAAAGTGAAGATAAAACTGAGATTTATGACCGAAGACCAAAACCTAAAGATTGAATCAGGAGACTGGCCATGAACAGTTTGTTCACCTAATCAAGGAGACTAAGGATGTAAGGTGATGGGGGTGCTGTTGAGCCCGGCAGCGATATGGCCACCATTTAGAGTGTCTCCGCCGGCGGGACGAGAAATCCGACAATCATCCGTCGCTTTCGGCCGGCATCAATAGCTGAATTGACGAGGACGAGTTTCCTGACACCGAGACGACCTGCTGGTGGTCTTTTGGAGCGCAGAGTGGGGCCATATTGCAGATGGCCGTGCGAGCCCGCTCTCTGGGGTGATGAGGCCTGGTCGGGCCCGGTGCTGCGCCGGCGCTGCAGAGTTTGCCTAGAGATCTGCAGTGAACACCAGACACGGCCGGGGGCTGCAACGACCCCTGTGTATGCTGGAGAGGAGGTCGCTGACCCGGAGACCGAGACGAGCTGCTCGGTGAGGAAGACAGGCTGGTGCCTGCCTTACTGAGAGCTGCTGATCCGGGCTGGCGGGGCTCTCCGGGAGGCCGGCGAGTCACTGTGGGCCGTGGTGAGAGTGCCATGGCTGACTCGGTGGGCGCCGAGGCGAGGATGTGTGACCCCTGGCTGAGGAGCCCATGAGGCAGCGGAGCTGAGGGACAGGAGACGGGCCAGGGCCGCACGGTGAAGACCCACGTGACGGCTGCAGGCGGAGGAGAGGTGAAGTCGCTATCCCTGACGCGCTTGTGGCCCAGCTGGATGTGAGGGCCTGCGGGCACACCCTACTGTGATTGCCGGAGCTTGAGTGAGTCGTGGCATCGGAGAGGTGCTGGTGTGCTCCAGGCACCGTGGGACTGCTGCAGTATCAGGAGCGCCACCACGGGGGTCGTGAGGTGGATGCTGCTGCCCTCTGGCAGCCCTAGTGGTTCGTCTGGGTTGTTGGGCCTGCAGCACTTTGGGAGATTGTGAGCCGAGCGGCCGGGGCTCCGGACACTATTGGCGGCAGTGGAAAACATTTGTGGGAGGCAATAGCGGCTGCCGGTGGCTTGGCGCCGTGGTGGCGCTGACTCTGTCTCGGGCCCTGGCCGGCTGCAGATGAGGAGTGTCGCTGGAAAACGGAGGTGAGATCAACGCGGCGCTAAACTGGATTGGGCCTTCCAGGTGGCCGGAAAGTGCTGGCAAGTGGACCATGAGAGTAGGCCCAGTGAGGAGGATGGGCTATTGCTGGCTAGCTTCAGGCCTGGGCTGGCGGGGCTCCCAGGGGGGCCGGCGGGCCACTGAGGAACTGTGGCGCAAGAGAGGCGTGGCTGACCCAGCGGACCCCTAGGGGAGGACTGTGCGACCCCAGGAAGTACATTAGCATTGAGCTAGTCGAACAACGTACATTCGCGCTGGAGGACGAGAGCGCCGCTACATGAGAGAAACTTAGTATGGAGAAGGTGCTAGAGGTAATTAGAAACAAAAATGAAGATCTGGAGGCGAGATTACGCCGCAAAAATCTGAGAATCGTGTGAATTCCCGAGTCTATTGCGATGGCCCGAGTTGAAGACTATGTGGAGGAGATGCTTCGAGCATTGTTTGGCGTTTCACTGCCGCCTGTGTGTATTGTGGAAAGGGCACACAAATCACTCGGGCCCCAGACCGCCTACGGGCACGCCGGCCAGACCAATTATCGCACGTCTTTTAAATTATAGAGACAGGGATACGGTGTTACGCCTACCGAGGGACCAGCAGAATGCCGTCTACCAGGGAAATGTGGTCTCCTTCTTCCCTGACTTCACCATTGCAGTGCAGGCAGCAAGACGAGAATTTGTTACAGTGAAACGAACTCTGCAGAAGCTTGACGTCAAATACTCCCTTCTCTATCCGGCGAAGCTGCGAATATTACATGCTGGTAAAACTTCATACTTCACAGATCCGAAGAGCGCTGCTAAATATGTCCGTGAACTCCACACAGCCAGACATAGGTTGGGTGCGGACAAGGAGGCGGAAGCGGCGAACTGCACCAGCGACAACGATTGATATTTTAGTAACAATATTGGCTCTGAGGGTGGGGTCTTTTTGGTCCCGCCAAGATACTGGCCGGCGTTACATTGTTAGGTATCTCCCGCCTCACTTCTTTCTGTTTCACATCCGATACTATCAGACAGTCATGCTGTAGCCGTTCTCTCTGCCAGGAGGTGCCTCTGCCTCTTCGCACAAGCTCGTCTGGCCACCCAGTCACCATCTGCTGGGATTTGCCGGGCCCTCAGCGGTCCCCCCTGGGGATGATTCCCAGTTCTTTCTTGATCATAAGTTACTTTGGTGGGCAGGATAGGGCACTAGGTGGTACTATTTAGCCGTTTTGGGGGGCTGGAGTGGGTGGTGGGTGGGTTCTTGGGCATGTGTGCTCATGTGGGCATGTTTCATGGGTGTCTTTGTTCTCCTTCCCTCTTTCCTTTCCCCGTCCAGCCTCTGACCAATACGTTAACTTGCATGTAGCACTCCTGTCAGGGGGGAACTATCTACCCCTAATGGGCCAGAACACCGCTAGAGAGGAATGACTAAACTGAAATGCATCACATGGAATGTACGAGGGCTGAATGACAGGCGTAAAGCTAGATTGGTCGCTGCACTCCTGGACCGGCATTGGGGCGTACATATGCTTACTGCAGGAACTTCACCTCACAGAACACACGCATGAGCGTTTGCGAGCGGGGTGGGTTGGCGAAAAGCATGTGGCATTCAAATTGCGTGAGAGGGGTTGCCACACTCATACGGAAGGGACTACACTGGCGCACGCGCACAACACTATGCGACACACTGGGATGATACATGGTAGTTGCGGGCTTACTAGGTGGTCACCCTGTCAGACAGATCGCAATATACGGGCCTAACACTGATGACCCGGAGTTTTTTACAAACATACGGAGATTAGCTGACACCCGCGGCCTGGGCGCGGTGACCTGGGGGGTGACTATAACGTTGTGCTGGATCCCGCCAAAGATAGATCGACTAATTCTCGCCAGCCGCACCCAAGAGCGGCTGCCATATTACAGTCCATCATGATGGATTACGGTCTGGTGGACATCTGGAGCCACAGAAAAACTGGCGTGGCGCAGGTCACCTGTGTGTCATCTGCTGGTCCTTCTTGGTCGCGTATTGATTTCTGGCTGACCTCGTGAGACGTGGCTGCCTGGGTGACGGGGGTGGTGCACCTGCCCCGCACTCTATCTGATAACTCCCTGGTGCTGCTCACCCTAGATCTACCCAAGTACTCGATGAGGGCGTTTAGCTGGAGGTTCCCATCCGGTGCCCTGCAAGACCAGTTGTTCAGGCAATCCATTAGACAGGCGATAGTCGAGTTCTTTGAGATCAATGAGGGCACCGTCAATTCCCTGTCGACTTTGTGGGAAGCATTTAAAATGGTTATTCGGGGCGAGTGCATCACGAAGCAGTCTGGGGTGCTGCGCTCGTGAAATACACGCCCTGGAGCTTGAGTTTTTACCACAAAAAGTAAGGCCTCACTGAGTCACATCAGAGAGAAAATGAGCGAGTTTGAAGAAGCAGCCACCTGTGAAACGCACTATCTCAGCAGGGAATCTAGAGCCCGTAAGTAAGGAGAGGGAGAACGAGCTGGGAGGACCCTAGCGGGTCTTCTTAGGAAGCTGTGGGCCAGCAATTATACACGTTGGTGTCGGGGCAGGCAGTTGTCCAGCCAGAAATGGTCTTTTATACATCCCTATACAGCACCCAACAGTGACCCTCCCCCAGATCTCGAGAAATTCTTTGACTCTATACAGTTGCTTTGGTTGGAGGGCAGACACAGAGCCTATTTAGATGAGCCGTTCTTGGTGGAGGTGGTGCTACGGATCATCCAGGCATTACCGGGCAACAAAACGCCCGGCCTGGACGCCTTCTACAAGGAATATGCAACAATATTATTTGATGAATATGTATGAGGAGTTACTGGAGGGCGGGGTGCTTCCCCCCTCGCTAAGAGAGGCCATCATTATCACAATACTTAAGCCTGACAAGGACCCTCAAAGATGCGATTCGTATCGCCCGCTCTCCATGATTAACCATGACAATAAGATACTCTCCAAGTTAATCGCGACATGACTACTCCCTCTGCTCCCTTTGGCGTTGAGGCCAGATCAAAGTGGATTTGTGCGTTGCAGATCCACAGCACACAATTTGCGCACGCTGTTAGCCATCATGCAGGAGGTGGACCCGATGCTGCAGGCTGTGGCGGTTTTCCTCGATGCTACCAAAGAGTTTGACTCGCTCAAATGGCCATACATGTTTGCGCTCCTCTCCCGCGTTGGGCTGAGTGCCAAATTTAGAAAACTCATTGCCTTGCTATACTCCCTCCCATCCGCACGAATTCAGGTGAATGGTGTGATATCCTCCTTGTTCCCAGTCGCTAGAGGCACGCGCCAGGGGTGCCCATTGTCACCTTTATTATTTGCCATAGCAATGGAGCCCCTGGTGGCACGCCTACGACAACACCATGCTCATCATGGATTGGCATTCAGTCTGCGGGTAATTCTCGTCCCTCTGTACGCAGATGATGTTACTTTGTATATTAAACGCCCGGAGGAGAACCTGGCCCCTCTCGTCAGGGTGTTTATCAAATTTGGGGGTCTCTCTGGTATTCTTATAATTTGGGCCAAATGGTGATCTTTCCGCTAATGGAGGCAACGCAGCAATTCCCAGCGGAGTTCCCACTGCAGTGGGCTGATGGCCCCGTGCGCTACTTGGGTATTTGGGTGAGTCAAAATGCTTACGAACTATGGAGGTCAAACTATGGACGATTAATGGATTGGCTCGAGAATCGAGTTGGACGCTAGTCTAGGCTACCACTGTCGCTGACAGGACGGGTGGCCATTGCAACAATGGTAGTCTTACCCAAATTTTTATATCTCTTCATTAATCTACCCCTGCCACTCAATGCTAGTTTAAGATGCAGATTGCGATCCAGCATGTTTTTTTTTTGCCTGGGTGGGCAGACAACCCAGAATCTCCTGGGAGACTTTTACTCTTCCCTTTGAGCAGGGTGGACTAGCCGCACCGGACTTCGATCTCTACTACTAATGCGCCCAGGTGCAGTTCGGCTTTCATTGGGTGTTCCCGATGCAGTTTATGGCACACTTGGCTCCTGAACAAGATCAGGCAACACCGCACCCGCTACATACTGTCTTATACAGAACACAACCCCGGCCGCGGACCGGGATAGACACTGCGGGATGCACTGTTTGGGCATGGCATGCGCTGCGTCGCAGAGCAGGGCTGGAGGCATTGCATGCCCACTCGATTCCTCTGCCCAGACATCCCGCATTGCCTTGCCTTGTCTGCCGGAGGCAGGCCTGTGCGTACAGCTGCGGAGGCTTAGACTTAACCCAATGGGCGACTCATTCCCGGAAGGGACCTTTATAGAGCTGCAGGAGAGAGAGGAGGGAGAAGAGAGAGAGGAACTGACGGCCCTTGAGAAAATGACTTATTTCCAACTGCGTGCGGCATTGCGCGCCCACACGGCAACTTTCCCTGCTGCGCCTCCAACGTTTCACGTCCTTGAGCATTTCCTGACAAACCCCTCACCACAGAAGCTGACCACATGCCTATATTCTGATATGCAGTGCCCAGCACCTGTTTGCGCCCCAGGGGCCCACAGGGAGTGGCAAGCTTTGTTCGGCGTGCCAATCACGCCAGGGCAGTGGATTTTCTGCTGCACGCAAGCTAGAGCTCTGTCGCCGAACTACCGACTGCGGCTCATTTATTTCAAGTTCTTGCATAGACTGTACAGAACACCTGACTGGCTTTGTAGAATCGGCCTAGTTCCTGAGGCATGCTGCAAGCGATGTAGAGCCCCTGATGCCACCTTCCTCCACCTCACCTGGGGCTATCTGTTATACATGGTCTAGTGTTTGTGGAACACTATGCCCTTGTTCTTATCTCTTCATTCTAGGTTCTTGTGTTAAGAGGCGTTCGGTTCCAAGTCAGTTATAGTGCTGGCTTGGAGGCGTCCGCTCTCTCTTCTCATCGCTCTTCAATAAACAACCGTCTCAACTACTTACCGTCTCCTGTGTGGTCAATATCTTCAACATTTTGGCGACGATCGTCCAACGGATTCCATGCACCTTAGGAGAAGCCTCGGCAGAATCGGCGCTTGCTGCGACTATTTCTGGAAGCGATGTGCAGCATCCTGTTCAGCCTGGAGCACACTGGTGAGAATTAAAAGAGAGCGGAGGGGACAGAATCTGCCCAAGTGCTGGTATTTCCGAGCGCAATACGCAGTGAAGAGGTATTTTTCAGGCCCAGTGTTATAGTCAACGGCAGCTGGAGGATTGTCGCCTAGCAACGCCTACGCGAACCTGGCCTACGTCACTCTCAGCAATGGTGAGTGCATCGTCTCACGAAGATTTCTTGGAACGGTGTTAGCGTCAGCTGACCACGCAAACGCGAGAAACTCTTTTGCCTACGTCACACGTTGACAGCACGTCGGCGGCCATCTTAACTTCACCACAGCCAGTGGTCTCCATAGCAACACCAGCACCGAGCCCGGACAGTCACAGCGACGAGCGCCAAACAGCAGTAAACACCACGGAAACAGGTGTTTGAAGAAGCCAGTCTTCAAGGTAGTTGAGCGGTAAGCGCAAAGCAGCAGTAAACACCACGGAAGCAGGTGTTTAAACAGGCTAGTCTTCCTGGTGGTTGGGCTTTCGTTTCGGTAAGACTATTTTTTTTTTTTTTACCGTTGCGCCCGTCAGTAAGAGAGGACAGGTCACAGTCAAGTGCACTCTTTGCCCAATCTATAAGTACATTCCATCTCCACAAGTAACGACAGTCTTGGTGACTTCAACGACGATATGCACGTCTGTTGCATATTGCTAGTATGACATCTACTCTTCATACTTCTCTGTGGAACTTGTTATGTTTCTAATAACATGTGTTTTCTCTAGGTGATATTCTCAGTCAGTTGTTACCTTTGGAGTTTTCAGGTGTCCCTCTTGTCTTAAATAATAACATGGCTGCATCTCAAATTACAGTGGCTTTACCACCTACCTTTTTAGCGCAACCTGGTACTCCTGACATCTCTTGGGAGGATTGGTACCTCATGTTTCAGAATTACTTGGAAGCTTTAGATGGTCAGGAGTTTCCTACCAAAAGGAAGAAAGCTATTCTGTTAAGTACCTTGGGTAAAGAAGGTCAAAGGGTATTTAAATTTCTCCCTCAAGCACTCCAAGCTAATGGTCAACCAGTACCCGACGAATATCAAGAAGCTGTGTGTAGACTTGAATCTAGATATACTAAGGAAGAGAACCTAGTTCTCAATAGGTACAAGTTCTACACTCAACACCAAAGGATGGGGGAGTCCATAGATGATTTTGTGTCAAGGTTGCGTGAAATGTCTGTAAAATGTAATTTTGGCGTTATGAATGAGGAATTAATAAGGGACCAATTGATAGTCCAATGTAATAACAAGAAAATACAAGAACGTTTGTGGGCAGCTAAAAATCCTAATTTGAAAGCTGCTATTGACTTGGCGAAAGTTGTAGAGCAGTCTGAAGGATGCATGAAGGAGCTTGAAAAAAGGATTTACAGTGCTGATATAAGTGAGGTTTCTGTCCAGGAACGAAAGGAGGAAGAGGACTACGGCGTTTCTGTGGTAAAAAACAAAGGAAAGTTTTTTAGGAAAGTGTCCACTGCGAGGGTAGGGATGAACCAAAAGAACGCTAGCGGCAGAATGTGCAATAGGTGTGGGAGCAATTTACATAACTCTGATTCTAAGTTTTGCTTTGCTTCCAGTCAAGAGTGCCTAAAATGTGGGAAAGTGGGGCATTATGCACGGATGTGTAGAAGCAAAAATTCCCCTAGTGTTGCCAGTGTTCAGATAGTGAGTGATACCATGAATAATATGGATAAGGATAAAATCCTAGTCATTGTTTCTCAAGATGAGATGTCTGATGAGGATAAAAGAATGAACAGACCCAAGGCCATGTTTACTATTGATGGGCGGGAGGTAATGTTGATGGTGGATACTGGGTCTAAATACACCATCCTTCCCAAATGCTTGGTGAGTGAAACCTGGGGTCATAGAAGTCTATTACCTAAAGATATCTCTCAGGGGGTTATCAAGGAGAGTCTATTGATATTTTAGGATATTTTGAGGCCAATATAAATTTTTTGCAGCGTTCCATCCATGGTAAAGTATATGTTGCTGACCATGGTCTACCCATTTTAGGATGGGTGCATCAATATGACTTACATATCATTGTTAATCCACGTGCACCTATGCAAGTAATGGTGGTACAAGATGAAGGTTTGGACCATATTTTGGGGGAGGCTCATGCTGTGTTTAGGGATGAACTGGGTCTACTTAAAGGTTATGTCCACCGAATTGTCCTCAAAAAGGTGCGATTCCTGTCCAACACAAAGCCAGACGGATCCCCATTGTGGTGAAAGAGGAGGTTAAGAGTCTCATTAAAGACATGCTTTCTTCTGGTGTCATTGAAGTAGTAGAAGCTTCTCCTGGATTTCGCCAGTGGTCGATCACGAAGAAGGCCGATGGGAAACTGAGATTCTGTGTGGACTTGCGCACCTTGAATCAGTCAGTGGTAGCAGATTTGTTTCCTCTTCCTAATATCACTGAGCTCGTTACCACACTCAAGGGGGCAAAATTTTTCTCAAAACTCGACCTACGCAGCGCCTACCACCAGATCAAACTCCATGAGGATTCAAAGCAGATGACGGCATTCATAACCCCTGAGGGTACTTTTCAGTTCACGCGTCTACCTTTTGGCTTGAACTCAGCCGCAAGTGTTTTTCAACGTTTGGTGTCGGACCTTTTTAAGGGGTTTTGTAATACCATCTATTTTCAAGACGACATTTTAGTATACGGTCAGTCTGTCGAAGAACATAATACAATTTTGAAGGTGGTACTTGACACTCTCAACAAGGCAGAACTCACTCTGCGGAAGGACAAATGTAGATTTCTGGTAGAACAAGTTGAATATTTGGGTTACACAATCAGTGCAGAAGGCATCCGTCCAAAAGAGCATTTGTGTAAAGCTATAAGATCTGCTCCCTCTCCAGTGGATAAAGACCAACTCCGTTCTTTTATGGGTTTGATAGAGTACTACTCTAAGTTTGTAAAAAACGTTTCTGATAAGACAGCATGTTTACGTGTAATGCTCAAAAGAGGGGTTAGTTTTGAGTGGAAGGATGTACACCGTGAGTGTTTTGAAAACATCAAGAGTGAAATTTGCAATGCAAATGTTTTAACCCCCTTTGATCTCCACTCCAACTCCATCCTTACAGTTGATGCTAGCTCCACAGGGCTGGGGGCAATGCTTTCTCAGAGTAAGGCTGGTGTTGAAAGAACGGTAGCTTTCGCTTCAAGGACTTTGACTGACTGAGAAGAACTACTCAGTGATAGAAAGGGAGGCGTTAGCTGCCTCGTGGGCTGTTGAGTACTTCAGGACCTACTTGTGGGGGACGAGGTTTACGTTGAAAACAGATCATAAACCTTTAGTAAAGGTTTTATCCCCGGGAGGGACTGGTAAAGGCTCAGCAAGGTTGGTCAAGTTGGCAGCCAAACTACAGAGCTTCCAGTACCAGGTTGAGTTCATTCAGGGCTGGAGGAACATACAGGCTGATTGTCTCTCAAGGCTGTCTGTCGACTGGCGCTCCACCACGGGCATGACACCCATTTTAGAGGATGATATTGCTGTCGCCTCAGTGCAGGTTGTGGTCGGGAAGGTACCTTTAGTGCCAAGGATTGGGAATATGAGATGCAAAAAGACCACACTTTAATGGAAGTGGCTAAGTTAGTCAAATTAGGGGCCAGGAGAGAGAGTTGTCTTC
This sequence comes from Calotriton arnoldi, assembly GCA_963921515.1. NCBI lineage: Eukaryota > Metazoa > Chordata > Amphibia > Caudata > Salamandridae > Calotriton > Calotriton arnoldi. The sequence continues at coordinate 1,584,175 of CAWUFW010001682.1, forward strand.
CAGTTTCTGTGCGCCCTTACGCCAAGATCTTGGATGAACTGTCCTTGTGTGGGAGTTTGTTCTGGTCAAAGGTGAAATCTTTATCCCGCCTTTCGGCATTAGGAAAAAGTTGCTGGGGTTGGCACATGAAGGACACCTTGGACAGACTCTTACGCAGCGTCGCTTGAAGATTCACTTTTGGTGGCCAGGGATAGATTCTCAAGTTGTGGAGTGGGTGGAGAATTGTCCCTTGTGCATAGAGGGCGAAAAGAGGTTGAAAATTGGTCACAAATCAGGTGAGACACATATAGAGAATCCCAAAATTCCTTGGCATACCATTTGCTTGGATTTTATAGGCCCTATGGGTGAGATGTGTGAGGATGACAGATTTGCAATAGTAGTCATTGACGTTTTCTCTAGATGGCTCACGGTTGAATTCACTAACAATATAACTACCGAGCGTACTATAAAATTCCTAGAGAAAGTGTTTAAAGAGGAGGGGATACCATCCACACTTATCACTGATAATGGCACTCAGTCTCTAAAGAAATGCAAACATTTTTAAAGAGCTGCAGCATAACTCATCACCGCACGGCTCTCTACAACCCTCAGGGAAATGGTATATGTGAGAGAGCAAACATAGTTGTTAAGGGGATCATTCAGATGGCTACGGTCAGTGGGAAAGTGGTGCGAGACTTAGTAGATGACATGGTGTGGGCCTATCGCTCAACTTCACATGGCAGTAGCGAAAAATCCCCGTTTGAATTGATGAGGGGTAGGCCTCCGAGTGGTAAAATGATGCCTTCATGGATGAGACGCTTAGTCACCCTACAACATCCTCAAGACAGGGTGGATGATTTTGATGCTTCTGTGTGTGGGTTGAAGGTGGGCGACCTAGTTAAGGTCAAATCTGGAAGAATTGGTAGAGGCCTTTCTAAGTTTAGAGGTCCTTTCACCATAAAGAAAATTCTCAAGCATGGAATTATCCTAAACAATGGGGAGTGCTGAAATTTTCGTAGAGTGGCTTTGTACAAGAAAAATCCGAGCCCCTTTCAGCCCGTGGAAAGTACTGAAGGTACTGTGTAACGACATGCGCGAGTCACGGGTTCGGGGTAACAAGGTTTTTATTGAGGGTAGCACACGCTTTCTCCTCTTGTACAGGGCAAAGATAATAGCGAGTTCCAGTAGGTTTATTCTCGTTTTTTCCGCTTATGTCTCTCCTGCTGTCAGTCCCGGAATGGTCTTCTTCCCCAGGGCAGAGGGTGTCCGACGGCGGCTCAGTATATCTCAGGACGTCCCAAATGAAAAAAACAAAGAGGGAAAACAAGGGTGAGTGCTTGGATGTGCTGTAGAGGGTTTATAGGGAATATGGAGTGAGGGAACACCAACCCACACGGTGCAGCCTACAGAACGGACGGGAGTGAGGGTGCTGGATTGGGGTTTCAGAGCGTAGCGTTTTTGGGCGAGTCTGGCGCCTCTATACGTTAGGCCTCTCCCTCCTCCCTACCCAGCCCGCGAAGCGCTCCTGTACCTGTTTGAGCCACGCTCCTCCAGGAGCGTGGCTGGGCAAGCGTGTCCCCGGTGGCCTCCTGGCTCTCCCGTTTCTCCGGTCTCTCCTCCTCTCTGGCTGGGCGATACGATCCTCCGAGTCTTCCTGCTCTCCGTCTTTCTCTGCTTCCTCCGCTCCTCCGCACTCCTCTCGATCTCCTCCTCCTCCGGTGATGACACACGCTCCCTTCCGAATCCCGTTCCTCTTGTTGGTCCGGTAGTCCCTACGTCATCGTTGTGGGCGGAGTCCCAGTTAAAGGAGCCCTGGCTTACTTCTGTGGTGTCCGCCTGGTTTATACCTATCCACTCGTCCTGCCGTGGGAAAAGAAAAGGTACGGTGATGTCTTGAGCCTCCCACCAGTCTCTGGATGGTTTTGTCCCTTCCAATTGCAACCCCGCCCCGTGACATACTGGTAATAGTGGTTACCTGTTAGCACAAGACTTTGGGGCTTCTGGGGGCCTAGCTGGCTCTACAGTGGGTGGGGGAGATTCCATAATTCCCTTGGGAGCTAATTCCTCCACTAATACTGAAGGGGGGGATGCTCCTACATCCTCACGTCTGCTCAGGCCTCGCAGACAACCAGCTTATTTAAAAGACTTTGTTTGTAATTGACTTTGCTTTCGTTCCTTGATTTGTTTTGTTTTTGTTATAGGAAAGGAAGAAGATGTGTTATACATGGTCTAGTGTTTGTGGAACACTATGCCCTTGTTCTTATCTCTTCATTCTAGGTTCTTGTGTTAAGAGGCGTCCGGTTCCAAGTCAGTTATAGTGCGGGCTTGTAGGCGTCCGCTCTCTCTTCTCATCGCTCTTCAATAAACAACCGTCTCAACTACTTACCGTCTCCTGTGTGGTCAATATCTTCAACACTATCCTAGCATACTGCGATACTGGGAAACCATTTTTGAGGCTATGGAAGAGATGCTTGATACACGCATAGATCGCTCCCCTTTGATTGCCTTACTTGGCTATGTGAGAAACCTGACGGAGAACGGAAGGAGATTGGCGGCCATGCTCCGGTTTCTAGCTAAGCGGCGCATTGCGATGTACTGGGGCAGGGCACCGCGCAGAGAGGAATGGCTCAGGGATGCCGCGTCCTGCCAGGAGCAGCTATCAGCATACTGGGAACGGATGCCTGCCCATGTCAGGTCCAGGGACATATGGGAACCTCTGCTAGCATACCTGCAATAACACACAGCGGATTCAGACCCCTCACGATCACACCCTGCTGGAGAAGCAGGGTAGGGCAGCACCCTCAGCCTAAAGATTGTTTTGAATGCGCATGCTTGTTCCCACTACATTACTCGCGTAGGCTGGTCTTCCCCCGTCCCACCATACCCCTCTCCATCTCCCCCCTTCGTTCTGGTTTTGTTATTCTCACTTTCACGTTTGGGCTTGTTGAGCACAGCTCTTAACGCTCCTGAAATTGTGCACGCTGACACTGCCTTGCATTCTATGACTCACTGGACATCATAGCTGCCAAGGTTTCAGATTGCCATGCGTTGCTCAATGCTGCGAGCGGGGTCCGAGTTGGGTTGCTGGAGGCCGTCCAGCACTGCCTCTCGCCGGCCCTCGACACAGGAAGTGCCCAGCGTAGCCCAAGAATTGTATTGTAATTGCATTTATATAGCGCTTACTACCCCTGACGAGGCTTCGAAGTGCTTTTTCGGCGAGTAGCACGCTACTCCGGGACCCATAGAGGATTAGTGTTGAATTAGTATAGTGAAACATGCAAGTACATTTTAAGTGGTGGATAGGTTAGTCAGTTATTTGGATTTGGAATGATAGCAGAAGGATAGAGGAGGAAAAAAGGTTTGTATTTATATAGCGCTTGTTACCCCTGATGGGGTGTTGAAGCACGCTACTCCGGAAGCCCATAAAGGATTAGTGGTGAATTAATATGGTGAAATATGAAAGTAATTTCAGTGGTGGATATTAGTCAGTTATTTGAGTGAGAAGGATAGCAGAGGGATAAAAAGGGAAGAAAGGTTTGCATTCATATAGCACTTGTTACCCCTGATAGGTGTTGAAGCGCTTTTCTGGCGAGTAGCACGCCACTCCGGAACCCATTTGGATTAGTGTTGAAAATTAGTATAGTGAAATATGAAGTGCCCAGCGTAGCCCAGGTATCATGATTTTAGAGTTTTACGGTCGAATGAGCTAGCACGCAGAGCCCGTGTGGCACAATACATTCCTCTTTAATTACGCGCCTGACTGTTTCGCAGCTGATCATTATAGGCACACCACGCACCTGCTTGCTTGCAGATAATTCAGTTAATTATAGGCGAAGATTGCCGTTGTGCCATGCTGCACTGCTGTGTTTTGCTGCTGTTTTTTTTTTTTTTAAACGTGACGATTTGGAGCAGGCAGAGGGAAAAGGCAGCCGGCGCTGCCGTGACCCTCACTGGCTGGGCCCGGTACCACAAGGCAGTGAAGCGAGGGAGCCCCACTGTACTCCGAAAGTGGAAACTCCGCACCTGCAGCCTGGCTCCAAAAAGGAAGGCAGGGCGGTTTAGGCCAAGCAGGGGCTCGCGACAGCTCGCCAGCCCAACTGGGACGCATTCGCCTGCATTGCACGGTTTCCAGAGGGCAGGCTGTTGGCCTCTCAGGGCAACTCTGGGGCAGGCTGGACTGTAAACAAACCCAGGTGGAAGAAGCCATCACTCACCTTCTTGCTGACGGGGTGCCAGCTTCGGCCTAATGGGCCACTCTCTCCTCACCCCGCCTGAGAGGAGTCTGGGCCAAAGGTCTGCAGGCCTCATTCAAGTGCTCTCAGCTGGAAAAGCGTTGTATTTTAAGCAAAACTTTGATTTTCAAAGCGCCCGGACACATTTCTTTGTCAGAGAGGAACGTAAAACTACAGCCTTTTACAGTAGCTGTAAACTTACATGACCCACGCATGTTTGCAAAACTGTATTTTTTCACGAGGATTAACTGTGAGTAACTGCTTTTTACTAGGTTAGTGCCCTTCCATTTCTGTTGCTTTACATCAGTTTTAAGATATTAGAGTTTCTCCTTCCTCAAAAGGATGTAATTTCTTATATTTAAATGTTTCCCTCCTCTTCATAGCTTGATTTTGTTTGCGAGAAAATGTCACACATAATTGTTGAGATGTCACTCATAATTACACTGAAATTATGAAAATGTCACACATGGCAATCTGAAACCTTGGCAGCTATGGATCAGCTGTGAAACAGGCGCGTAATTAAAGAGGAATGTATTGTGCCACACGGGCTCTGCGTGCTAGCTCATTCGACTGTAAAACTCTAAAATCATGATACCTGGGCTACGCTGGGCACTTCCTGCGTCGAGGGCCGTCGAGAGGCAGTGCTGGCCGGCCTCCAGCAACCCAACTCAGACCCCGCTCGCAGCATTGAGCAACGCAGGCCGCAGGGCATGGGTCGCGGCTCAGCTACATAGCTGCTGCACAGTCCGGAAAGTTTTCTGGGCACTGCAAACCACTCCGGTTCGTGTTTCAATCTCAGCAGCCTAAATGTTTGCCGCCAGCTGAGGATGCAAACTTCTAATTCAACTGCAGCGGGCGGGCAACTGCAGCAGGACCCACGCCTATCTCACTGGTCACTCGCCGACTCCTCCCACATGATCAGTGAAATGGTAATGCCGCGGCCGCGCGGTGAACCCAATCCTAATGAGGTCTGTTACATTGTAAATAGTAGCAGCTTCCCTCGAGCTCAGGCAGCCCCCAAGCCTGTCGGGAAAAGCATAGAGCGAGCGCTGCCGCTCTGCACTTTGTTCACAGTAAAAAAGGGTGGGTTAGCAGCCAGCGTTCTGGGCGCTTCACAGCCCAGGAGGCGCTACAAATGCGTGACTTTGCATTTCAGTGCGGTGATGCGGATCACCACACAAATGCGGCAGTGTCACTCCTGATGCGTGATTCTTGGCAGGGCTGGGACATTGGGGACTTTCAGCTATAGACTGCAACTCGTACTGGTTTCAATGTAATACCTTGCAGCCTCCACCTATCGGCTGGTGCGTGTGTAACAAATGTGCCCCACCTGATGTATTCCTGGAAATGTGAATAAAAATAATTTGTTTTTTAAAAGAAAAAGGGTGTAAGGAGATTGTACCAACATACCTTTTAACTGAAGCATGGAAACACGGGAGGCTGAGCATTGAGCTCTGTCAGAGACCAGGTTTGAAGACTGGAGGCAAGGAGCCCCTCGTCCGAGCAGAATGGCAGTGTTGCTAGGCAGGGAACTCAGATAGCGGCTAAGTCAGCACAGTGATTGTGGCATCACAAGCTCTCGGGTCCGATTGTCAGATATGCTTGGTGATGTCAGAGCCTTTTCTCCTAGCAACCAAGGAACAGAGTTGGCACACTGTGGCAAAGAAGGGACAGTGACTTTTCTGTGCCCTGCACAACTAGAGAGCGAGCTTAAGCGGCCCAGCAGGACTAAGCGGCCATTTTGTTCCAGCTGCCCGTGGTTCTCTGAATTCACTACTCCTTTTGCAGATGGCACTAAAGTAAGTGTACATTGGTGGTATGTCGGGGGTGGGCAGTCCAACTACAAAGGAGTGGGGCAGAGCTTGAGTCCATGGTACACTGGAGAGACAGGGAGACGCCAGCCCCAGAATACTTCATGAGCTGGTTTTATTTATTTATTTATTTAAAGAGTTTTATATAGCGCTGGCTAGACCCGTGGGTATCAGAGCGCTTTACATAAGGATCAACAATGTTACAACTATTCTGTAATTGAAGCATTCCTGTCACACAAAAGCCTCTGTCCCGTCTCTACCACAGTATGCCAGAGAAAAGGCTCTGACGTCACCAAGCATATCCCACAATCAGAACTGAGAGGTTGTGATGTCACAGACACTGTGCTGCCACAGCCCGCTAGCTGAGTTCCTTGCCTAGCAACACTCATTCTGCTCTCTCGCCCTCCCAGTATTCAATCAATTGCTAATATGTTTATAATTTTTGAATATATTGAACTGCCTGCCTTCGTTTTGAAATCATTTTGTCATGCTGAGTTTCTAGGCCTTTCACCTGTGTATATATTTTCTCTTTTGGTGTTTGTTCCACAGTATTGGTATTTTGCTACATTCAAGAATGTATGTCTTTGTAAACAAACTATACAAGATATCTTTTTTTACTTAAGGAGCACAAACAAAAACTAGAAAAATAAGATCTAAATAAGTTTATGTTTATCTGTTGAATATAAGCCTAGACATTATGTCTGTATATATAGATGTCTCTGTTTCTTGGCTCCTCTAGGACTCTTAGCGAGCATTTGTGAGATGGTGAGAGATTCTGCTGACTAAATATATATATATATATATATATATATATATATATATATATATATATATATATATATATATATATATAATATAGATAGGAAGTCTCTTTTGCTTGTCCTATTGACTTTCATCGGTGTGCTCTGTTCTGAGATACTTTGGTTTCTTTGGAGACAGATTGATGCTTCCTCCCATCTAGCCAGGGCTAGATTAACAATTATGCAAAATAGGCAAGTGTTTAGGGTATCAAGGGGGAGAAGGGGGGGTCCACCACAGAACTTTTCCATTGCCAGATTTATCACGAACCATATGGTGCAAAACTGCAAATGGTGCAGCTGAGCCTATAAATAATGTGTGGAAGTATACAAAAATAAACATTATTTCCCATCTTACTGTAAGTTTTGTTTCATTTCGAAAAATGAAATTTTATTTTAAGTTTTATTATTGTTTATATTTTGAATTAGATATATATGGGGGCACCAACATCTTTTAAGTGCTTCGGGCCTCTAAAGGTCTGAATCCGGCCCTGCATCTACCTTGGGAAGGAAAGCAGAGGTGAAAAGACGCAGTCGTTACTTGAACAGGTGAGGCCAAGCAGTAGTCTAACACACTTAAGGAATTAACAGGTAAGGAACGCCTCTTGCAAAACATAGCAGCCTGCCTACTCCACTGTATGGCATTGAATTTTCCTGTCTGTAAATGTCACTAACAATAAAGAAGTGTCTATATTGTGAGTCCTGCACTTGGGATTTCTATGCTGGTGGTTCCACTTTTATGACATTTCAGGCTAAGGGGAAATGCTTTTCATGCTTACCCCCTTTCATGATTTCTTTGACGCAGTCTGCCAGTGACTCTTCCCTACGTAGATAATTATTATAGTTTACAGAAATATCTTACATTTTCTGTTTGGAGACTTCTTTTAAGACAACTGTTTGTGATGTAAAAATGCCTCCATCATTCTGTGATGCTGTTTACCATTAATTAAACCTTTTCATTGTTTGTGTATTTTCTTAACAATCATATCAATACTTTTTTTTGTTTTTAGTAAAATCTCTTTGGGGCTGAGGGTAAAATTAGATGCCCATAATGGGCTAAAATTGGGGATTTTGTTTTGGTCAGGAGGCAGGTGAAGACTAGGCCTGGGCAGTGCAGTTCTGTACGCAGAGTTTTCCGCACTCCACAGAGCATGCAGAGTTCCAAAAAACTCTGCTCCACAGAGCAGAGTTTTTTCCTTGCTTGCCAATGCTAAGTTGGTGAGCGCAAGCGAGGGAAATACAATGCTAGACCACCTCCCAGCGAGATTTATCTTTGGATATAGTATGGGATTATTGGCTTTCTATACAATTTTATTTCCCTTTCCTTTGTCTCCACTCAGTAGTGGGCCAACACATTTGCTTGGTATCTTCTGTGCCTGTAAGATTTTGGTAGCACCTCTTTCCTTTTTGATTGATTGGGCAGTCTCCTAAATCAGCCAGCTTGCTCCACACAAATTATAAGGTTGGAGTAATGTTTTTTATGTGTTTATTTTTGTTTAGTCATGTCTTATCACCCTTGTCCTGAGGAGGCCAAAGAAAAAAAGGCTGAAACGTGGTCACGTCGACACTTCTAAGGAGGATGTCAAGTAGAGACTGATGCAGGAGTAGTAAAAACGTAGGATTTATTCAGCAAAAGGAAGCACCACCGGTTACAGGTCTTCAGGCACCGGGAAGCTCCGAGCAACTGACCACTTTGCCTACTCTGACTCAACGGCTCGATCCCATGCTCCAACGTAGAACATCAGGATCGTGCCATGAGACAGAGTATTCAAAGAATAACAAAGAACACACAAAGTACCAGCACGTGCATGCAAGCACGTGAATAACATAGAACACACAAGGTACCAGAACGTGCATGTAAGCACAATGAAATACATGCCAACTGGATGTAACACACCTTCCCCCCTTAAAGAATATTAAAGAAGAACTATTTTACAAATTTATTTTTAACAAAAGAAACGAAATCAGACATCCAAATGGGTTTTTTTCTAGGACGTTTACCCAAGTCCTCAGAACCAACAGTGTTGTCTTGAATGCTGCTACCATCCGGAACAGAAACATGACTGCTAACAACAATTTCATCATCAATATTATCAAGACAAGTTGAATCAGTATGATTAAATTTCTCATTAGTGCAGTCATCAGTACCTGAATACACTTTTTATCAGCTTTGAGAATGGCAATTCTACTCAAATTCCAAACTTTGTTGTCAGATAGTCTCACAGAATTTTTAAAACCTCCTTAATTTCAAAAGGACCCATGAATTGGCTCTCACCTTTTTAACTTTCCATGGTTTTTTGACTTTGACAAACATGCCAACCTTGACAAAAGGATCTTGCTTTGAACCTTTTTTATTATCAAAATACTCCTTATTAATGGCATGGGTTTGTGCAATCTTTTCTTTAACAGTTTCTAAATCCAAGTTAGATGAAGTGGAGGAAGATAACCATGAAGGATTAGATTTGGTCCTGGGAAGTCTACCTCTCATGATTTCAAAAGGAGAACATCCAGTCATAGCATTCATGGTAGTTCTGTACATCCATACAGTTTTAAGAACCTGTAACTCCCACTTATCACTGACTACTCCTGCAGCTTGTATGGCATTCTTGAGAACTTTGTTAAATCTCTCAATAACACCATTACCACTGGGATTATACAAGGAAGTGGTAGAATGAATTACACCAACTCTCTTGAAGTATTCTTTGGCCTTGTTGGATAGAAATTGGATGCCATTATCAGTGATAAGACGTACGGGTAAACCCTCTTCAGTAAAAGTCTCATCTAAAAAAGTCAAAACAGAATCAGTGTCAATTTTCTCAGCAATTTTGATCACTGGCCATCTGGAGAAAATATCTATGGCCGCTAGAATGAATTTGGAATTGTAACCGACAGGCCCCATGATATCCATAGCAATAGTGTTCCATGGATTGTCAGGAATTATGTGATCACTCACATTAGGTTTGAGAGTAACAAGAGATTTATCAGAGTTGGCACAAGTGACACAATTTCTCACAATGCGTTCAATGAACATGTCCATACCCGGCCACCAATAGAAATTTTTCACAGTCTGTTTTGTTCTTACAATCCCACTATGACACTCATGGCCATGCAGAACTATAGAACGTCTTAATTTGCTAGGGGGAACAGCACGGTCTCCTCTTTTGAGTATATTGTTAATGCATGATAATTCATCCCTAATTTCCCAGAAACTTCTGAGCTCTGAACTAATGTTCGTTTTGTTAGGCCATCCACTAAAAATGTAGCTTTCTACTTTTTTTAAAAGGGAATCGTTAACAAATTCCTTGCACCATAAAGCTTGGTCAATAGGCATAGGACCCTCATCATGTACCAAAGCAATCTGTAAATCATCCCATTCATTGTAAAGATCTTCTCTGATGGATAAAGGCATTCTTGATAAAAAATCAGCTGTTACATTTTCCTTACCGGGAACATACACAATGGTGTAAATAAAATCCTGTAGACGCATAGACATGCGTGCAATACGTGCAGAAGCTTTTAGCATACCTTCCGTAGTGAGTAAGCGCACTAAGGGTTTATGATCACTCCTAATTAAACATTCTTTACCCCAAACAAACGCTCTAAAGTGTTCCAAAGACCACACACAGGCTAAAGTTTCCCTTTCTATGGTAGAATATTTCTCTTCTGCTGGAGTGAGTGCCCTGGAGGCATGTGCAATGATGAATTCTTTCCCTGATTCAGATTTCTGTGCTAGCACAGCACCCAAACCTTTGGAACTTGCATCCGTGGTAATGATGCACATAAGAGTAGGGTCAAAACGAGAAAGAGCAGTGGCAGTGCAAATAGCTTCTTTCACATCCCGAAATTCAATCTCACAATCATTTGACCATACAAACCTGTTTTTGTTTTTAATCAATTGTCTAATGTTAAAAGTACGACAAGAAAAGTTGGGAATGTACTTCGCGTAAAATTCTGTTAATCCTAAAAAGGATCTAACATCATCCTTGGACAAAGGATGTGGTGCCGCTTGAATAGCTTCAATTAAATCTGATTTGGGTTTTATGCCTTCCTCACACAACTCATGACCAAGATAAGTTACAGAATGTACAGCAAACTTGCATTTAGCATGCTTGATGGTCAAACCATAGTTGCTAAGGGCACTTAGAACATCCTCTAGTGCTGAAACATGTTCTTGTTCATTGTTCCCAAATACCAATATGTCATCCTGAAAACAGACCGCATTTCTGCAATTGATTAAAATGTCCTGCATTACACGTTGGAAAATGGCAGCAGCGGACGCTAGTCCGAAAGGCATTCTATTGTACCTGAAACACCCAAACGGGGTGATGAACGCAGTGAAATCTTTGCTCCTATCATGTAATTCAATTTGATGGTAAGCCGCAGATAGGTCTACAGTAGAAAAGAATTTTGACCCACCAATAGTCGCTAACATTTCAGAAATGCGAGGTAAAGGAAATTGATCTATGATTATGTTGTTATTGAGATGGCGCAAATCAATGCATAGTCTAACCTAACCGTTGGGGCGTCTGGCTACAACTATGGGAGAAACCCATTCAGAGTATTCTATCCTTTCAATAATGTCTTCTTTGACAAGTGAATCAAGCTCGTTCTTAACTTCTTCACGTACTGCTATGGGAATGTTGCGTGCCTTGTGAACCTTAGGGCATGCACCCTCCTTTAAGCTTATTTCATGTTTAAAACCTACCAACTTACTTATTTCAGTTTTAAACACATTAGGAAATTTCTTAAGCATTAAATTGCTAATACCGTTTTGTTCATCAACTACCATCACAGGATCAGGACTATTTGGGTTTAAAATAATGTCAAGTTTTCCTTGTTCAAACCAACTAAGTACAGATGGACCTTTTTAGAAATATATAATTTCGCAGTGCATTGACGATTTTAAATCTAAACACAAGGGTTCTAAAACCAAGAATATCTATTCTTTCACCAGAATAACCCTCAGGATTAATATCAGTCTTTTCTAACTTCTCTCCAAATCTACTGACAAATTGAGATTTCCAAACAGACTCATTTACAATAGAGTATGGAGAACCAGAATCAGCATACATATGAATCTTCACACCGCCAATAGTCATTTCACACACAGGTTTTTTTTTAACAACAGTATTGTCAATGTTTAAAATGGTGAGGTCAGAATCTTTAATGTTAAGTACAAACGAACTGCTACTAGAACCCTTACCGTCTTCCTCATCCTCACTGTCCTCACTATGGTCAATACACTTGACTTTATTATTTCTGCTCCTCCTGCAAGCAGTGGTAAAATGGCCAATGACACCACACTTTGAACATTTTGGTTTATTGCAGGGCAGAATTTATAATTGGCTAAATGTGATTTGCTGTTGCACCTGAAACACCTCCAATTCTCCTTGTTATCATCAATCTTTCTTTTTGAAGTATGAAATTGTTTTTTCTCTGTGAAATCTTCTTTTTTGTTTGAGTGTTTTGAATTAATTTTAGGAACAATCTCCTTGTTGCTATTAGTGTCACTTCCTTTAACTTGTCTAGCACTTCTGCACGACATTTCTGACTTCCTCACTATGGCTAAAATACTTTCAAGGTCTGCGTCACCATTCACCCATAATCTCTCCTGAATAGTTGAATTACTAACATGCATGACTACCTGATCTCTAATCAATTCTTCTTGTAGCGTACCAAATTTGCAATCCAGAGATAAAGTTTTAAGGGCAGAAACATAATTGTCAACAGTTTCATCAGTAAGTTGTTTTCTTTGAAAAAACTTATATCTGGAAATACCTACACACACTTTTGGTGAACAAAAACGATCAAAATCTGAAATAGCTTTCTCAAAAACATTACTATCACCTTCACCTTCTGTTCTTGGTAATTGGTGGTAAGCCTTAAGACCCTCAGGTCCTAAAGAATGTAAAAATATACCTTTTTTTTCCGCAGCCTTCATTTTACCATTAGCATCTAAAGTTTCAATGTAATTTAAAAAATACGCTTTCCACAGTTATCCTTGGAATTGTGTAGTGACGCACTAGAGCTAGGAAAATAAGTCCCTAGGCCTTAAGTGTTTCACCCGGACTACCTCTGAGTGTTTCGCCCAGAATCCATGGGTGGACACTAGTGAGAATAATATTCTAGGGTTTTTTTGTAATGTATAACTGTGTTTATGTTGATGTATATAATGTTGTGGTGTATGTTATTCCCTGTCTTCTTCATTGATTAGGTGCCATTGTTTATGTGTGTTGTAAATACATTGTGATACATACATTAAGAATAACAAAACTTCGGAGAGGGTAATTAAATGTGCTCTACTCATAAATTTTCTTGTATCTTTTCCTTCATACCATTTCTTCTTGTATAAAAGTACGTCCCATACCCAGGTATAGGAGGGTAATTTGGGTATACCCCTTTTGTTTATGTTTGGTTGCTGACACTTTGTGAAGTGTGAGGTGGTTTTCAAAAAATTGTACATTATTGATGGTTTACAGAAAATATTGTATCTGCTCCATAGGCTATGGTGCCCTGCCTTTGAAGTATATTGTTTTTGAAGATTGATTGTTTCTTTTGTTGTATGTTGTATGTACACTTATTTGGTTGTATAGAATGTCAGAACCGTATATGGTGAGTTACTCTGAAGAAGACATAAATAAATTGAAACAGATCCCGTCATTATTGGGCGGAGAGACCCTGGGGACGAGTAACCTTAACTCAGATAAGGGAGAGCGACTCCTACAACTTAGAAAGAAGAACACAAGAACTCAATTGCACGGACAAGTACTATTGGAATATCTTAAGTCAAATACTATACCTGCAGGTTTGCAGGTTAAAAATATCCCTGTGATCTTTGTGAATGACAAGGCATACTTGGTAGACTTTAATGGAGTTGGAACAAAGTGCTCCCGTGACTGGATTGTTCTATCTATCCTGACGGCTTTACGAATCAGCGAGGAGGAACTCAAAGAAATTAAGAAACTAGAGGAGGAAATTGGGGGTGATACCACTATAGCAGATGCAAAATCCCTATTGAAAACTATAGAAAAAACACTGGTAGATTTCAAGACACATACAGTGAATTTAAAGACTTCGAAAGTTTTGAAAGACATCAAGAATTTTAAATTGGATTGGGTGTATCCTTATTTGAAGGAAGATTTCTTCAAGAATAATAACCCTAGCAGTTTAAACTTACAATACAGAGGGAGATCACGGACCACATTTTTGACCTTCTCAGACTCCTCGTCAGACTCAGACCAGGGAGCGGGTCCATTTTTTCAACCATACCCGACATACCAACCTTATTACCAATACCCAAGGGCCCAACCCCCTTTTTTAGACAGAGGCGGGAACAGGGGACGGGGTTTCAGGGGGGGATGGCGGACACCAGTACAACAGAATCAGGAACAGGGTTACTTCAGGACACGACACAGAGTATACAGGCGGTAGATCAGAGTGAGAGTTGTAGTAAACACACTAATACAGATTTGATGCCGGTGTATAATTTATCCAAACACCCCTTAACTGATTTGGAAATAAAAATACTTCAAAAGGTTTATCGTTTGTCCCCACGATGGTGCAAGACCCAGTAGACACTAAAACCGAAGTCCTCCAATTTTTACGAAAAATTAGGCTTAAGGTCTTTTTTTCAGAGTACAGTGACAGTTTTGAAAGAAATATCAGTGGTCTAAAGAAAAAATCCTCCTTTTGTCCTCAACGTATGGCTATGCCTGATGAGGTCTTGGTATTTGAAGATCAGATATTACGCAAAATAGATCAGCTTAACACTAAACAAATTACATATAGATCTAATTTCTCAAAACAAGAACAAATGGCTTTAAAAGAACTAGCTAATAATCCCCTTACGGTCATTAAACCGGCCAATAAGGGAGGGGGGATAGTCTTATGGGACAGCGAGAAATACGACGAGGAAATCATGCGTCAATTGAGCAATAGGGAACACTATCGCCCTATTACAGATAATCCTACAGCCAGATTAAAAGCCCAAATATCAGTGGCGTAGCTGGGGGGGGCGATGGGGGCGGACCGCCCCAGGCGGCACGAGTTTTGGGGCGGCAGCCGGCCCCCTTCCCCCCCCTTGCTCTTACCTGCGGCCGTTGCGGCCGCAAGAATCGGCTGCGGCCGCTACCACCTCTCCCCCCCCCCCGCTCTTCTATAATTTTGCCGAGGGCGGCAAACGCAGGGGCCACCACGGGCAGCCTAAGGCCTAGCTACGCCCCTGCCAAATATTACATCTAACTACAGAGGCCATGGAGTTGGGATATTTGTGTAAAAAAGAACATGAATACTTGAATTTTACTGAACAGAAGATACCAAATATATATGTACTTCTGAAGGTGCATAAAGATGTTTCCCAACCTCCAGGTAGGCCAATTATTGCGGCCTGTGGATCGATCTTGGAGCCGTTGGCTAAGTATATTGACGTATTTCTGAAGCCTTTTGTAGCTCAAACAAAGGCATATGTTAGAGATACAATGGATTTAATTTCGAAAATAGAACTCTCGATGTTTGATGGAAGCCAACAGTTGTTGGTTTCTTTCGACATCGAGAGTCTATATACGAACATTCCCCAAGATGAAGCATTGGTGGTCATGACCATGGTGCTTGATAAAAGACCCAGGCCCCACCAGGTTCCGACAGAGTTTTTACTATCTTTGGCGCGTATTTGTTTGAAAAATAACTTCTTTGCCTTCAAGAAAGATTTGTTTTTACAAGTCAAAGGCGTAGGGATGGGCTGTTGCTTCGCCCCCGAAATAGCCAATTTAGTGATGGACCATTTCGAAATGAGATGCATCTTCCATGAAGCGACCCCTTTCAAAGATCATATTTTGGAATGGGTACGTTTTATCGATGATGTGTTCATGATATGGAAGGGTACACAGGAAGAACTGGAACTATTCCATCTATGGCTCAATGCCCGGACGATTGACCTTAAATTCACCAAAACATCTAGTAACACACAAATTAATTTCTTAGATGTGTGGATCATTGATAAAGACGGTAGGCTGGAGGTAGACTTGTATACTAAATCGACTGACCGGAATACCCTTTTAGAATACACTTCTGGACACCCCCGTAACCTCAAGGACAATTTACCCTACGGGCAGTTTTTGAGAGTACGCCGTAATTGTTCTGATAAAAGTGATTATTTCAAAAATGCGAAGATTCTGCAAGAGAAATTAATCATAAGAGGGTACCCGAAAAAATTGGTGCGGGGAGCATTAAAAAGAGCGTGGTACACTCCACGGGAAAACCTACTTACTCCAAAAACCAAACAAGAATCAGAACAATTGACATGTGTACTCACTTTTAACCCCAAAGCGAATAAAGTTAAACAAATCATTCTAAGGAACTTGCGGCTAATAGAACATCTGAATATTCCTAAGCCCTTGTTCTCTTTCCGACGGGGGAGGAATTTGAGAAACTATCTGGTTAAAGCAATGCGCCATCAATCTACACCAACAGACCTGAGAGGTCTACTGGGGTTGCCAGCGGTAATAGGGCACTACAGGTGCAATAATTGCACCGTATGCCCTCAGACAAGTGACTCGAAATCTGTAGAGATAAATAATAAGCAACATAAACAATTGAGTTTCTCTAACTGCAATACAAACAAGCATTTGCAATGCAATAGGTCTCGCATTTGCGAGAGTTTAAGCTATTGGCATTGTAAATGACAATGCCTTTTATTTATGTTTTAAAAATCAACACATAAATAAAAGCAATTGTCATTTACAATGCCAATAGCTCAAACTCTCGTAAATGCGAGACCTATTGCATTGCAAATGCTTGTTGAAAAACTATTCCTAAGTGTGAAGCTGACAATGGTTTAAAAAAAAAAAATAATAATAATAAGGCTGGATGGAAAGTTCCTGAAATGGAGCAGGACTGTTCCTTTTGCCAGGCAAGGCTGGGAGTGGCAGCCACTTACCTTTTCAGGTCTGGCTGTAGGAAAGACCTTTTGATGTTACTAAAATGTTGTGTATAATGTACTTAATTATGGAGTTTTCAGTTTTCATTTATGTCTGTTGTTGTGTCATTCAGACTTTAATTCTGCCACCTCAGCATACTGCCTGGGGCAAGGGGTTAGCCCATTTCATAAATTGGCCACACGTTACTGTGAGTGATGGTACTCTGTTCTTTCAAAAGTACATCGGCGCACAAAGTAGTCACCTCAGTTCCCCTTCAGTGTCAGAGACTACTATGGGAAAGTATGCAATTTGAGATAAAAACAATATTTTTGCTTTCACCCAATTTATTTTTATATTGGTGAGGGCCTGACAGCTTGCCTAACAATAAAGCTTTACAAAGACCATGGCAAAAGAAAAGCACCGACAAAGCCAAAAGGCAGCCAGCTAACAGCAGATCTACAGGTTTCACAGTGCTTGTTTCTTGGCGGCTCCACACTGCCGCGTGCTTTCACTGCCTGAAGTCCCAGAGTGGGCCTTTAGGGGCAAAGAAAGGAGATAAAACAGCCCAGCGGTGGCCTTGTTTTCCCCCCTGTGCCACTAAGGTGACAACGGAAAAACACAAACTCCTGCAGCCTGCTGTCCTGTCCATGTTGGGTAGGTCACCCTGCTGCAGGAAATTATGATTTCCCGCAAGGCGAAATTTGATACAACTTTGTCACTACCGTGAAAAAATCTAAGACAAAACAAGGAATTTCCTCAGCTCATTAGAAACAAAACAAAAAGATCACTACACAATTGTCTTCTTAAAAAAACGTTACCATGCTTTTAGACTAGCAGCAGCTGTCACTGCGGGCTTAATCACCTCCTGTCGACGAACATGAATTATCTGCGAGCGCTATTGTTTGAAAATCATCCAGAGAGGTTATTTTTCAACTGCCTCAGAGCATATGTTGTTTGGGTAAAACAAGAGCTTAATGAAGAAACGGAAAAATAGATGTTTCTGGGACATCCGCTTTATGCCGGAAGTCTCACACCCAGAAAGGGCCATACGGGAGTGATATGTCTGTGGGGAATGTACCATGCTGCAGGGGTGAACAGTGCAGGTCCAAAGAGGGCCGGATCCAGGTCAGATTTTCAGGATATCCGCTAAAGATAAATGTACATACAATTTACATCGAATTTATTTGCAGAGTGAATGGTTAGCCTGACAAGCGGGTCTAGAACTGGCTCTTTTGCACCCACACTGGACAGTCGCACCATAGGAGTATGTTGGCAGATTGTCATGCGAAAATACATTTCAGCTCTGCTAAAACTAGTGGTCAATGAAAACAGATTGCCGTCCCTGAAAAAGTCAATTAACACGGAGGAGCTCTCACATTACCTATGCATTATGGCAGGCGGCGCATGTACCTCTCCCCTCCCGCCTACTGCACCTGGAGATGCTCTTTCCCAGGTTCAAAGTCTATCCGCTCCGCTCCGTGCCGTGAGCCAATGCCCCCTCACCAACCCCCACGCCCATACCCATGCGTCCCGGTAACAATTATCCCGTGGGAAGTGGAACACTGCTGCGAGATTTGCAGACCTCCTGTACCCAACACAGGAGCCACTGCACCGAGAACCAACGGCTTCCCGGTGGCTACTTGGCCAAAAAAATGCAGCTTTTGAGCGCTGGGAGCTGCAGCGTGCCTCGGAAGAATGTGCAAAAAGTGCTGAATCGAGTGCGCGTATAATATGAGTAAACCTGCACCGGGAACCAAAGTCACCTGAATCTGCAACGGGAAGAAAACGGGTTGAAACGGCACCGGAATAACATGCATCGGAAATACAATGCAATCGATTCTAAACTGGGAATAAATGCAACCGAGTCTGTACCAATACCAAACAAGCATTGGCCGCGCGGCCGTTAAAGTGACGCGGCCGCGAAAGTGAAAGTGATCTCATGCTTAATGAGGAAGAGAGGGGGGGCGGGTTGTGTGTGTGCATGACGAGAGAGTTAATGAGCCATGGCGGCTGTGCGCGTGCACGCACGCGTAACCGCAAGCTTGAGGCCAGCAAAACCGTGTGGTCGGACTTTTAAAAGCCCACTTATTAAATGTCTCGCCAGAGCAGCGCATGCGCTGGCTCAGGCGAGACCTAAAAATGTAGTTTACTTTGTGACCTGCCCTGGTGGCAAGACATACATTGGTCAGACAACGCAAGCTGTCAAGATGAGAATACTACAGCATAAGTCACGTATACGTTGTAAGACACAAGGAGCCAACACTATACGGAATATGGGCACGATGAGAATGAATTGAAATGGTCGATTTTGGTGGTGGTTAAAGCACAAAATAAAACAGCATTGCAAACTAACCTGAATCGCTTAGAGGCACGAATGATAGAAAGATATCATACGTCAACTGAAGGACTAAATGACCGCGATGAAATTTGGGCGTTAATCTAATACTATCAGATTTGCTCGATGCATTATAACAGGATACATATAGCTATGCTATTATACTATGGTATGAGGAGAGAGCTGAGATTGACTCAATATCCAGGTGTGATAGTATATATGTATTTTCTGTTCACATTTATCTTGTTTTTAATCACCATGTATATAATACATCCAATATGTGTGCATATGTATATGGAATATATGTTCATTTGGGGTGTTTTTAGGTTGTTATACCCCTTTTTTGTGTCTAGTAAGCTGGCATGATGTATAATGTGGTTTAGACTGCCCGACCCTTTTTTGCCATAGATTTCTATTGGACTTGTGTCATTGAGAGTGTCCTTTTTTATTATACTCAAAATATTGTTTGGAGTGTTAGGTTCATTGGCCATCCCTCCATTGGTAGGGTATTAGACCTCTAGAGTTCGCCGTTAACGTTATAGCAGGGGTATGTGCATTGACTATTTGGGTCTTATCGTTTCCTATAGGAGTCATTTTTTGATGTTTCCCTTTAGAGGTCTACGGTGTGCATTGTGGCTCCTTTATTCTACCCTTGAGGTCTATGCACGAGTAAAAGATAGCGGTGACCCCGGTCTAGTGGTTGCTTTGGATTCGAGTCCTTTCTTTATGTCACCGGTCTGGTCGAGGCGGTGACGTTGCGGAGAGGAGAGATTTCTCATGTATTATCTCGCGCGGCTATATGTTGAAGCTGATGCACTCTGGCGGCCGCGGCGAACTAAGGAGAAAGCTTTTCGTGCGAAGTGAGGAGATTATATCCCTTGCAACTTAGAGGAGAAGACAAGTAAGCTATAGGACTCCTCCTTTATGGGGTTGGTGGTGATGGGATCGTGTTATCCGTTTTTTTAGTGATTAGATGTAAACTGCATGTGTGTTATGTGTTATTACATTGTAGGGAGACTGGGTCCGATTACGATAGACTGCGCTCACCCAAGATAGAGTGTGGATGGTTTTCCACTACACGGAGAGGGAGGTAAGCGCCCGCCCGTTTTCAGTTATGAGGACTATGTTTTATTTGCTGATGTTTGGAGAATATTCATATACATGGATTTTTTACATTGGTTTTCAAGGTAGTTGTGCCTCGAGCCTTGAGACGCCATTGTGGCGCTACAAGCCTAGTTTCTCGGTCTCATAAGAATGATGTAAGTATTCAACGTGATCCCCCAGCATGCTTTGGTGGTCAGCCCTGCTCACTAGCTATTGGGTTCTGGTACCTGGTATTGTTTTTCACATTTGGATATAGTATGGGATTATTGGCTTTCTATACAATTTTATTTCCCTTTCCTTTGTCTCCACTCAGTAGTGGGCCAACACATTTGCTTGGTATCTTCTGTGCCTGTAAGATTTTGGTAGCACCTCTTTCCTTTTTTGATTGATTGGGCAATCTCCTAAATCAGCCAGCTTGCTCCACACAAATTATAAGGTTGGAGTAATGTTTTTTATGTGTTTATTTTTGTTTAGTCATGTCTTATCACCCTTGTCCTGAGGAGGCCAAAGAAGAAAAGGCTGAAACGTGGTCACGTCGACACTTCTAAGGAGTCCTTGGAACCACAGTTATCCTTGGAATTGTGTAGTGACGCACTAGAGCTAGGAAAATAAGTCCCTAGGCCTTAAGTGTTTCACCCGGACTACCTCTGAGTGTTTTGCCCAGAATCCATGGGTGGACACTAGTGAGAATAATATTCTAGGGGTTTTTTGTTATGTATAACTGTGTTTATGTCGATGTATATAATGTTGTGGTGTATGTTATTCCCTGTCTTCTTCATTGATTAGGTGCCATTGTTTATGTGTGTTGTAAATACATTGTGATACATACATTAAGAATAACAAAACTTCGGAGAGGGTAATTAAATGTGCTCTACTCATACATTTTCTTGTATCTTTTCCTTCATACCATTTCTTCTTGTATAAAAGTTGGTGAGCGCAAGCGAGGGAAATACAATGCTAGACCACCTCCCAGCGAGATTTATCCACACGGGTGGTTGCATATTGTCGCGCCCGCTCGCGTTGAGAAACCATTTGTTCGCATTGAGGAAGCTGCCACTCAAGTAGAAAATCTACTCAAGCAGCAGAAAGAAGCAGCGCCCTCTTGCGCTGGGCATGGTGCCATTTGCGCTGATTTTCCAGCACGGGACAAACACCCGGTGCTAAAAAACAGCACGACTTAATGCACTCTGCCACTTGCAGAACTCCGCTTAGCGCAGCAGAGTTTTTTGGTCACTTCTGGAGTTACGTGTAGCGGAACTACATGAACTCCGTCCAGGCCTAGTGAAGACTGGGATGGCTTTCCTTTTCTCCCTGCAGGTGACGCAAAGTAGCATCCATGCTGAGCATTGTCGTTGGACTCGGACTGCTGAATATTCCAGAGGCCAAGGCCAGAAGGCCACTTCAATGCTTTAGCATGCGGAGAGATGCCCAAACAGACATGGCCACCATATCATGGCTCAAACTGCATGAGGTAAAACTTCAAGGGAAAAAGCATAAGACGAACAAGATGAGCTATCGGTGGTGGGTTGATACAGCACAGATGAGAGAGCTGCTGGGCTGGATTATCAGAAATCTTGGCGAGTACACCCTCTGAACTTGAGGACTTTAATGTCTTGCCATGTAACAAGTCACATAAAAGCTGTGTGTGGCATATGGCAAAACTGCAGTAAGCTTCAAATCTTGCGGGAACTTCCTCTGCTTAACTTGACAATCTTTGAAGAAGAAACAGGCAATGTTAAAATCTTTCGGGCAAGCATAACATTGAAAAACAATAGCTAGCAGCAGAAACTGTTAATGACAAACTTGGCGGGTCCAGCTTAATTTTCCTTTGAGTTACTGTGTTATGGCCTTAAGCTTTTTTTCTGGCTGAGGCTCTTTTGTTGTCTGTCGGACAGCTCTGGTGCATCCTGGGCAGACCTGATAAAACCAAGTGATTACAGTAGGAATTCCTGGAGCCTATTTAGTTCTTGTCTACAGACAACTTCAGCCATCTGTTGTTGAACGATATATACCAATACTTACAGAGGGGGGGCGGAGCTTGCCTGGGAACGAGATGGCAGCATAGTTCTCGGGCTCCGCCGAGCCATCGTAACATTCGCCATTATCCTTCCCAAATGTGCACACTACTTGCCTGAAGTCGACCTGCCCTTGCTGGTGGACACTATCGCCATACTCCTACACCGACGGAATCCGGATTTGGTGACCTCCGACCGCTGCGGCTGCCATCTGCAGCGGGAGCCGGACTCTGCATGAGAGGCTGGCGGCGGAGACAGAGATCGCCAGCTGGCTGCTTCTTCGTGCTGCTCACTCACTGTGAGCATTGTGGGGCCTGAGATCGAGCCCGCTGGTGAAGTGGGGGCAGCGGGGCGCCCGGAGCAGCTGTGATCGGGGCTGGAGCTGCGAGAGAGCACGACGGAAAAAACTGCGAAAACGGGCGCCCGGTCTGTGGGTGCTCTCCCGCTGGGGGTGTGACTGGCGGGACGCGCCTCATTCGGCGATGTGGGCGATGGACGACTCTGGTCTGCTGGGCCTCCCCCTTCCTAGTTCCTTGTGCCCTGCACGGCCCCGGGCGGCGGAGGTGATTTTTGCGGCGGGAGGCTCTGATACGGAGGTTCCGGACGCGGCCATTTGGGTGCCCCGGGCCTGGTTGAGTGGAAGACATACCAGGCCGCATTCTGAAGGTGAGGAGGCCTGGGGGGACACGGCTACATCGTGATTGGCGGGTGCTGTGCAGATGAACAGGCACTGGGAGCGCTTGAGTGCCCCAAGCTACACCTATGCGTGACTAACTTCTCTTCAGGGATTTTGGGAGGGTGCTCCCCAGGACCTCACATAGTGGCAGTAGGACAGCATAGCGACCATAGGGCGGAAGGCCCCAGAGCCCCTGAACTGCTGCACATTATAGGCCTGGGACAGCGGCTGTTGGGCTCTTACACGTGGTGAGTAGAAAGCAAGGCCCACGCACGAGAGGGTGCTCTGATAAATTTCAAGGCCCGGATACAGTGGAGGACATGGCCGTACGAAGAGTCCCTTTGCGGGAGGTGATGACAGGGATGCGGTGTTGAAGTGACCAGGACTCTGTGGAGACCGTTTGCGGGTGTGGATCATATCCAGCACAAACACAATCCACCCACCCACGACTGAAGGAGCGTGCACTGGTCGCTGGACTGGTGCGGTCTATCTGGCGAGAGATAGTCATGACAGTGGGCGTTGGCAGAGCGTGTAAGCCCCAGGGGCCTGGCGCGAAAGAGGAGACCCCCTGGTTGAGCTGTGTCATTCCTCCCTCCATGTTCCTACACCCTAGTTTGGGATAGTGTCGGCTCACTGCTACAACTCCGGACACCTGGTGGAGTGCTGGCCCTGTCTGTGCCGCACTGCCGTAGATTGAGGTGGGGAGTGGTGCTCTGATTCAGCAGACCGCGGCGACACTGGAGAGGAGACGGACGAGCACTCGCGACGCCATGGGAAAGGTGGATAAATCGCAACCTAAGCTTAATTTTGACCAACGGAAGTCCAGACATTGGGGGCAGGACTCTGAAGAGGGCCCAGAGGCACAAGATGAGGGCCCAGCCGCAGCGGAGGGAGATATCCGTGTTATACTAGCTTCAATGCAAAAAAGCCTGCAAAAAAGTTTGTCCAATATAGATAGCAAGATAGACTCTCTGGCACTCCGCATGGACCGTCTTACCGAACGTATGGATAAACAAGCGGAACGCCAGGATATGACGGAGCGCAGAGTGACTGAAGTGGAGGAGGCCCAAACGGAACTTAACGCAGAGCAAAAACAGATTGAGAAATTGCTGATCACCCTCCAAGACAAGGCAGAAGACCTAGAAGCTCGCTCTTGGAGAAGTAACATCCGAATTACAGGCCTTCCGGAGACCACCAATGTGGGCAACATGGAACTGTTTGTTGAAAAGTTGTTAGAGACGCTGTTTGGTCGTGATACTTTCTCCGCAATGTTTATAGTAGAGCGCGCACATCGCTCGCTAGGTCCAAAACC
Organism: Calotriton arnoldi; assembly: GCA_963921515.1. NCBI lineage: Eukaryota > Metazoa > Chordata > Amphibia > Caudata > Salamandridae > Calotriton > Calotriton arnoldi. The sequence continues at coordinate 1,608,350 of CAWUFW010001682.1, forward strand.
CCCCCCCCCCCCGGTGCGCTGCCACGGCCGATCATTGCGAAATTACTCAATTACAGGGACAGAGATGCGGCGCTGAAGGCAGCGCGAGAAAAGCAAACACTTCACTATGAGGGGTCCACAATTTCGCTGTACCCGGACTTCACGGTTCGTGTTCAAGAAGCACGCAGACAATTTGCACCTCTGAAAAAGCAGCTACGGGAACAGAATTTGGACTACGCCATGCTGTACCCAGCGAGACGGAGAGTGAACAGGCAAGGGCGTTCTCGCATTTTTTTGGACCCTAAAACTTTGCAGAAAGCCCTGAAGGAATGGGCAAAGGAGTGTCCGCCACAAAGGAAATCGCCTCTCCATGAAGGGGCCTCTGGAGGCGAATTGGACGAACAAGACTGACCACTGCACTATAGTATCTGTCAGATAAGTCATTGTGGGGTGGGGATACGACATGGCGAGAGATACATGCTTGTTACGCACTATTGTTGAGGTTCGCACTGAATGCTTCGTACACTGTTTATGATAACTAAGGGAGTATTAGATATGGTTAATCTGATATGGGCTATGATGGTGTTAAGGTCAATTGTGATAGCTGTGGTCGGGGAGATCACAGCTACTGGCTTCTTAGCTCAAACTAATTTGTTTAAAGCACATGTTTTGCTTGATGGCGAAGTGGTTGCCCTGCTGCACCTGCAGCCAAGGTGCAGGTGCGGGGCCCAGGCAACATCTGCCCCAGTGTGTGATCCACAACCTGGAAATTTTTTGTTTTCTTTTTTGTTTGTTGTTAGGAATTGTTTTCATCGAACGTTTGATGTATTGGGGGGTCTCGTGGGATTCCGCCATTGCAAAGTTGGGGCATGTGAGGCGTGGGAGGCGGGTGGGGGGACAAAAAGACAAGAGGTCAATTTCGGCTATGACGCAGAGAAAATAACACAGAACAAGAGTAGAGCAAAGCTTAGTATGGTGGCGAAGAGGGCAACGCAGACAAGGGAGAGATGGGTTCACGGGTCTACATGTCTGAACACATAACTCGGGAACCACCCACTATGCTTAATATCTTGACCTGGAACGTTCGCGGTCTGAGCGACTACAGGAAGTTGAGCAAAGTTTTGGCATATCTCACCAGACAAAAGATAGACATAGCATTATTACAAGAATCCCATCTCCCGCTTAACAGTAAAATGCTGAGTTGCAGGGGGCTCCCTGGTAATATCCATGCAGCAGGGTTCACAACTAATGCTCGAGGAGTAATCACTTGGTTGAACCCGAAATCGGGGCTGCAACTTTGTCCATTGTACACAAACAGTGACGGGAGATTTGTGATCACGAGATGTAGTGGGAAAGAACTAGACCTAATTGTGGTTAACATATACGGCCCGAACTACGATAATCCTGGCTTTTTTGAAGAGATTGCTAGAAAGATGGGACAGTATGGGCGGGCTTACCAGTTATGGGGAGGGGACTTTAATTGTGTGTTAAACCCACAATTGGACCGGTCGGGAGGCCCACAGAGATGCCTGACATCGACGGCCCGAGCAATTACAGGGACAATGGCGAAACTGGCTCTATTGGATGTGTGGAGAACGAGATCCCGGGGAGGGGGAGGGTATACTCATTATTCTTAATACCACAACTTACACACCCGTATAGACTACTGGTTGGTTTCTGAAGATCTGTACGAAAGGGTCCGGGACTGTGAAGTGCTACCCCGCACTTTGTCGGATCATTCACCGGTGCTCTTGGTCTTGGAGTGCCTGAGTAAACGCATCCCTCCCTTCACATGGAGATTCCCCCCTTATTCACTACTAGAACCTGCCTTTAAAGCCGATATGACGGAGGCGATAGAAAGCTTTTTTGAGCATAATATAGGGTCCGTGGATACCTTTGCGACAGTGTGGGAAACTTTCAAAGTGTACATACGAGGCATTGCTATGACTAAACACTCAGGTGTCCTCCGAGCATTGCGAAACTGGCTAGCGGACCTGGAGAAAAGAATACAGATCCTAGAAGGCAGGCTGCAATCCGCCGCCGATGCTCAGGCGCAGGGGGAACTCCAGGAGTTGCTCAGCGAGTTTCATGACACAGCCGACTCGGAACTGAAACACCTAGACAAATATGCCACGGCCCGCACGTATGGGGAGGGTGAGCGACCAGGCTCAGTTTTGGCTTCACTGCTTAGAAAGCGTAGGGAGAAGGCGGAGGTGACGTCAATTAATGATGCACAGGGGAACCCATCACAACACCACTGCACATTGCGGACAGATTTCGGCAATACTACTCAGCACTGTATGCCTCTAGAACGGAAGATATGGATGCGCAGATTTTAGACTATCTGGCGCATATTAAACTCCCTTGGCTAACGAACACGCATAGGGAATATCTCATGCGTCCGTTAGAAAAAGACGAACTCTTCGCCGCATTGTCTGGAATGCGTGCTGGTAGCGCCCCGGGTGCCGATGGGCTAACGGTCTCCTTTTATAAAGAGTTTAAGGATTTACTCGTACCACATCTTCACACCTTATTTGAAGAGATCTACGAAAGTGGACAATTGCCTCCGTCTATTCGAGAGGCTCTTATAGTTGCCATTTTAAAACCAGATAAACCCGCCCTCAGAATGTGCATCGTACCGCCCATTGTCTCTGCTGAATGTAGATACAAAATTGTATGCTAAGATATTGGCAAATCGTCTCACCCCACTTGTTCCGTTGCTGGTAGCACCGGAACAGGCTGGCTTCGTTCCTTGTAGGAACTTGACGTACAATCTCCGAACAGTATTTGGGGCAATCCAACACGTCAAACCAGAAGTGCAGGCAGTGGCTGTGTTCCTGGATATGGAGAAGGCATTCGACTCCGTTGAATGGGCCTTCATGGGACAAGTCTTAACGAGCATAGGCCTGGGGGGCATATTTCTGCAAATGCTGGGAGTATTGTATAAAAATCCAGTTGCCAGAATAAGAATTGGAGACATGGTCACAGACATTGAAATAACAGGGGGACGAGGCAGGGATGCCCGCTCTCCCCACTCCTTTATGCGCTGACTGCAGAACCGCTGGCCTGCGCAATGAGGGAATACCATAGATACAGAGGTCTCCGTTTCCCGGGGTATGAATTAGTGATATCGACATACGCAGATGATACGCTGCTTTACGTGCGGGACCCCGAATGGAATCTGTCACCTGTCCTTCGGGAGGTGGTTCAGTTTGGAGCATTGTCGGGTCAACTGGTCCAAATCAATTATATTCCCACTCACTAGCGAAACAGAGCAGTTTACCCCAGATTTCCCTTTACAGTGGACCACGGACCCGGTGAGATACCTGGGCGTCAGGGTACACACAGATTCAGAAGTAGTGTTCCGCGAAAACTATGGAGTTGCAGTCAGTAAGCTGGAGGATGATGTGGAGCGCTGGCTCAGACTACCGCTCTCGCTATTAGGTAGGATCTCCATTATGAAGATGGTGGTACTGCCGCGGTTTTTGTTTCTGTTTACTAACATCCCAATGGTTCTCCCTGGGTCTTTTTTCCGCACTCTCACAGCGCTCCTGCTCCGGCTGGCCTGGGCTGGTAAACATGCCAGGGTGCGATGGGACGTCCTAACGTTGCCTTACCGGATGGGCGGCCTTGGGGCGCCAGACCTGAATTTGTACTATAGAGTTGCGCAGTGTGCACACGCCCACTTTTGGATACACGGCCCTGTAGACGCACCTCATCTTCAGATTGAAAAAGTTGTGGCAGCGCCGCTCCCAATGCCGGCGCTTTTATTTCAGCCTCCGTTTGGCACTACCTTCTTAAGTTACAGGCTGGAGTCATACTATATTCTCCACTGGCTCCTCTGGAGTGGTGTCGTTGGCTTCCGGCATGCACAGACAGGGGGATAATTCGGGCTCTGAGCGACATCACTATTAATAAGATTGGAGATTTGTTTGGGGAGGGGGTGGCTAAGAAGTGGGAAGACGTACTTACTCAGGGCCAGCATGCTACACTACTGCACAAATTCCATTTCCATAGAATGAGGCACTCGTTAAGGGACATACTGGGGGGTGATTTTGCTGAGCCACCCTAGGTTGCTCCACTCACTACCATGATAAAAACAGAACTGCCAAAACGGTTGGTATCCAGGTTATACAAAACGGCACAGGAATATCGTGCAAACCATTATACTAAAGCTCGTCTTGCCTGGCAAACAGATTTGGGGAGGGATATTGATGACGAAATGTGGAGGTACTGTTGCGAAAGCACGAAACGCATATCACTAAATGGCAGGCACCGATTAATCCACTTTAAATTTCTGAATAGAGTATACTACACCCCTGAAAGGTTACATAGGTACGGATTGAGGGAGACCACGGATTGCGACAGGTGCGGTGCCACTTCAGCTGATTTCTATCACTTGGCATGGTTGTGCCCGGGGATTGCTAATTTCTGGGCTGCAATTTTTAAAACTTTGGGGGAAATTGTAAAAGAGCGACTCACTCCAGACCCCGCACTGGCTTTACTGGGTTACTCTAAACATTAACCCAAATCGATCAGACGCTTAACAGACATGGGGTTGCTCATGGTGAGGCGTAGGGTGGCTATATGCTGGTCCCGCGGCCCGACCCCTACCGTAGTCAGTTGGTCGAGAGACATGGTATACTGCTGCACGCAGATGGAAAATTATAGTGAACTCCTCCCACCACGCAACCGCCCCAAGAAATTCTGGGAGCTCTATACAATTTATAGGACCGCTAAGGACAATGAAGAGGGCAGTGGAGTCCTCCCTGCTCCAACATAATAATACTCATGGGGGCGAATGGTCGTGTAGCGTTACCTACGAAGGTCTCTTAGGTCTGCTATTATGGCTCCATAGCTGTACAACTTTGGTATGTCATGTTGGGATTCGCTTGGCTGCACCATTTGACAAAAAAAGCCCTTTCAGTCTCGCAATATAATATATGTTATATTGGAAGGTACCTCAGCTGACTGTACATTTGCTCCTGTATTGTAACTCTCTGTAGTAAGAAGTATGCTATATATTGAAAGCAAAGTTGTCTGTTTAACTTGCCGTATTGTTCAATATCTCTGCTGTTTCTGCTAGATATCTTTGAACTCAGATGTACTGTACGGAATTTCTAAATAAAAACATAAATTAAAAAAAAAACAATACTTACAGAGGGATTTGGGTGAGCCCATTGCTTATCAATGGCTAGCTGTCTTGTAAAGCTTATTTGCTCTCTTCTCATTTGATGGCATTCCTTCCTTTTCATGTGGGTCCCTCTCCCCTAGAGCATACCTTCTTTACTATCCTTTTTATAGGATACCTGGTATCCTTCCACTGCTTACATTCAGGGACCTACATGGGAGTGTGTGTTTTCTTGCTCTCTTCCCCTCTCCTTTCTTTGCTGCTTCCACTTTACATCCCTGCCCTCTTAGTATTGCTCTCCATCTCCTTGTTATTCCATTGCTTGCCTCCCGGCACCTCCACTGCTGCTCCGTTTAACACCATCATCAGAGCTTGACCTCTTTAGCCTTAATCCATGCCACATTGGGAAAGCAGAGAAAGAAATTATTCAAAAATAACTGAAGTGGACAGGGTTATGGGGTAAAGTAGCCATCTGTCCAGTGTTTGGGGTGTGGGAGGTTTGCCCACTGTCTCCCTCCTGGTAAGGTGTTATGTTTCGTATAGAGGCCCTAATATAGACGCGCTCATATGTGCCATATATGGTCATATTCGCATATGCCCTATTATGTTCATAATCGTATATGCCCTATTTTGGTCATAATCTCCTATGCCCTAATATAGGCATGATCTTTCACCTACATTAGTTCCTTACCGTACTGCAACGAGCTCCTGAAGGCTGAACGTTATCTAGTCTGTGGTTAGAACACTGCAGGGTTTTTCCCAAACACAGGCCTTCAATGTACTCATAAATTATGCATGAGCATTCACCAGCTACATCTCCCACATAATATGTATGTGCAAGTTCACCCCTGACGTCTTCCTCATGTCTAACAAAGACCAATACAAACCATACTGAGGGACGAGATACTTTAGGGTATAAATACACCACATCTTGCCACGGTAAGAGAGAGGGAACCGAGACTTCCATGCCGACACACTGACCAGAGGCGCTGAGGCTCCTGCATGCAGTCGCTCCAGCTGACAGCGGTCTAACACAGCCCTTGTGGGGTGTCCAACTCGAGACCAGGACAGGGTCCCACACTCTCTCTATTCAGGTAATGAGGTTCGACTAAATCCTAGAAGGATTCTTGGCTCCTAGGCTTTTAGACCTACACTCATGCTAGGTACACTTAGGTACATCTAGTTAGGCATCGTAGAGTACGCGCACTTTTATAATGCATTTTATATATTCATGTATGTAACCATTATTATTGCAATATGGTAGAACTGTACTATCCTTTCACTTTCATCGTACTGCTGATAATATATCTCTGCTATTGTCTACTGGTTGCCGCAGCACATATATTCTACACCAGAATAACAACTGTTCAATAAATACTTATTGAAACGCCCAGACTGTTTTATTCTGTGTAACTCTCTGAGACAAACCGAACAAGTAAGCACGAGTGACTGAGCGAAAAGTAGTACATTGTTTCCACGATTCTGAGGGATCAGGGTTGTCATGATCTAAGGTTGCCAGAAACTAATCTCTCCCGATAAGAGGAGATTCTAGTGGCACTGTGAGCTAGCTAATCGCAAATCCGGCTAACATACGCGTGGGGTGCATAGAGCCAGTCTACCACCAATCCCACAGTTTATGTTATCCAAACGCGCAGGTCCTGCAGGGTACTATAGGAACTACACGACATGGCGCCACCAAGCGTTGGTTGGGTACTTATTTAACAGTAGAATCTGAGTAGTTCAGTCAGTGCTATTCTCAGAGAACCTACTCACAAAACCCCAGAGAGCGTCTGGAGTGGGTGGGCACAAAATCCGCCGCAGCGTGAGTAGTACGAAAATACTATTTATTTGCTGTTGGTTATTCAAGCTTGAAAGGACATAGGGTTCCTAAATATTGTGCATAACACCTCATCTTAGTTCCTTGGAACACTTCTTCCTCTAAACATGTCCAATACCGAGGTAAGGGCGAGAGAGTTGATCTGAATTTTTTAGACGAGGGAGAAGATCCTGCGGATGCAATACAGAGTGCACCAAAATACAGAAGGACAGTCACCATAAGACTATTAGAAAATGGTTTACAAGCCAAGGGTGGTGTGGTTGTTTTCGTGATTGAGGCACACTAATCAAACAAAACAGAGGTGTTCTATTCATGGGTTACACTCCCAGCAGCAAATGCAGTAACAAATACATTTCACTACTATATAGAAGGAGATGCACCACGGGAATATTGTCCGTTTGAGGCCATAGAGATTCCACTCACTTACCAGGAACATCATTACTGGTTTAATGGCGCCCTACCCCACTTACGACAAAGAGTAAGGTTAGGCCCACTCGGAGGAGACGGGGCCTCATGGCCGATACTAGCGGCTTACACACTGCATCCTGATATTGGCACAGGGAGACTTACTAGTACAACACACAGATTTAATTAAACTCTACAGAAACTTAACACAAATTGTCATGAGGACTTTAACAATCCAACCTGCACCAGGTGCAGCAAACAGTACTCCAGCTCAGGGTACAGGAAATAAAATTACTCCTCAAACATTACACGCGGTAATGGGCAAAATGCCCGCAAAACGTGAACAAATACCATTCTGGATAGCTCAGAAAATAACTCCGCTTGAGGCGGTATTCCTGAATACTACCACCTGTGATAAACACAGAATACTAACAATCTGCTTGCCCATGGGGATCACACCACAAGTAGAGGACTGCACCTCTTGGAGTACAGTCTTTGCTGCCATATATACCAGAACGCATGGTATCCCGTCATTAGCAGTAGTACCTGACTTATTGAGACAGATACAAAATGAGTACGGAGCAGAGCCTGCCCTTAACTTAGGGATGAAGTTACTAGGTAACTACGAACAGGTATCAGCCATAATACTAGCTAACATTAAGGGGGAAGCAGCTTGAGTGGCGATCTGCCAACACCTAAGGGAATTCAGTCCAGTAGATCAACCACACAAACTACCCAAAATAATTGAAACCGCATATGCAGAACTAGGCAGAGACAGTTTAGGTGGGAAAGCATTAAAACCAACAACTGGTGGGCAGTCCTGAAAAGGACACTACAAAGCAGACACCTACTCCTTCCTAAAAAGAAGTGGGAAAATAAAAAAACAAAAGTCTAAAGAAAAGAGATCTCAATCCAGAGGTAAGTCTCCTCAACAGGAGCCCTCTGAAAGGAGGTACAACCTCCGGAATAGGGATAGTATTAAAAAACCTGACAGGTATCAGGATACTGATACTCGTTCCTCGTTCCCTTTCAGGGTTCATGCACGAAACTCCGAGAGGGAAGGGACGGTCAGAGGAGCGTACAAAGTCCAGAGACCACGCAATGCGCGCGCGGACTACGCACCTAAAAAGAAGATAAACAAAAACCTCAGTTCAAAAAGAAGGTAGCAGGTCTTAAAATCAGACATGCCCAGAATTCTGAGGACACAGCTTCTGAACGGGGAATGGGCTCTGACGATGCTAGACAGCGCGGCAGAAGTAACGATAGCTCGCCAGAACCTGAAGGAATTTCTGGTGACAGCGGAGTTGAGTGAGTATATCACGGTGGAAACACCTGATACTCGGGGTAAGTGCCCACTTAAGTTTACATGTAATATCACTCCGGATGGAGGGGACAAACCAGAAAAATTAAAGGTCTCTTTTGGAAAAATCTGTCATCTGGTTATGACATTCTATTAGCAGAACAAGACTGGCCGCCAGCATTCGTCATGGAGTGCCCTAGGGGAGAAACGATAATTTTTTCCAGCCTTTTCCGACCTTGTTCCCATACATTTTAAAACATGCATATGTGCAGGAGTGAGCGGTTGCCCTAGCTCCAGCATTGTACAAAAATCATGTTGGTTGGGATGAGAATTCAACCCACCACGTGATCCTGTTAAATGTTTCCCCAAATGCTCAAAGGCAATACCCTATAAAGCAGGAAGCTAAAAAACAAGTCAGGGAGATCCTAGATCAACTAGAATACCAGGGGGTGATTGAAAATTGCACTTCACCTATGAACAATCCTTTGTTTCCCGTGATGAAACCTGACAACACATATCGTTTAGTTTTGGATTACAGACATTTAAACACTTGCACAAAGACATTTGCAGTTCAAAATGCACACAGTGCCGCATTAATGAATAACATTGTGCGGAAAAAATACAAAACAACACTTCATTTCTCAAATGGATTTTTCTGCCAAAATATAGCGCCTGAAAGCGTGGTATTTGACTGCATTCTCAGCGCTAGGGTCCCAACGGCAATTTTGTCGGCTACGCCCAAGGGTATAAGAATAACCCGGGGTTGTTTCAGCAAGGGTAACAGAGTTACTCCAAAATTTGGATGAAGAAGCATTGTCTCTATGTGGATGATATTTATCTGACGGACGATGACTTACCGAGGCACTTGACCAGGGTGGCGCCATTATTATGGGATTCGCCTCTGAGGGCTATAAATTTAATTAAAAAAATTGCCCACCTCAATGACCTGTTTTTAGGGTATGAGCTGTCAAGTGAAGGAAAAAGCCTAGCAGCTAACTTTTTAGAAAAGTGTGCGCTGCTCCAACCTCCAAAATCATTAAAGAAGTTACAATCAATTCTGGGATTCCTATATTTTGGTCGAACATACATTTTGGATTACGCAGAAAGGGTAAAACCTTTCTACGACTTAATAAAACCTGCCTTTTCAGTCAAACAATGGACACAGGAACACACAAATATCCTACGTTCCCTACAGGAAGAACATGATAGCTTCTAAACATTTACAGACACGCGTAAACGCACAGAACTTAGTGATCCGAGTCATAGCGGGTCAATGGGGGTACACTTATTTAACTTTTAATGAAGGCGAAACTGTACCAATCGCATACAAATCACACCTGTACACAAACGCAGAAATGCGTTTCACTTCAACAGAAAAATCCTGACAGCAGTGCAGACCGCTGTAGCAAGAGAAAGAGCTCTGGCTCAGGAAAACGCATAATAGTCGTGACCCCAGTACCAGCCTTAGAGGCTGTTACAAAGGCTAGCATTCCAAATGCGAAAGCCTTACATCCCAGATGGATACAATGGGCTAATTCTCTTACTGCAACGGATGTTGAATACAGATTTGATCCAAGTTTAAAAACACAAGCATTTCTGCAATACGAACAAGAATATCCTCTACCAAATGAAATTTTGCCTCTCGATCAGTATGAATACATTATTTACACTGACGGATCTTGCTCCAACTGGCCATAGGAGTAAGCAAGCTTACAGCGCAGCGTGTGCAATCGTTAAAGGTAGCATGCGCGATGGAAAGTTCCATCAAGTTGCACTAAAACGCAATCTCTAGGAGACTGCACGGCTCAGTTGGCAGAATTAAAAGCACTAATACTGGCACTGGTAAATACGGAACACGAATTCCCCACACTGATAGTGTGTGATTCCTTTTACTGTGTACAGTCGTACAATGAATAGTTACATCATTGGGAACAAAGCGGGTTTAAAGACGCAAAGGTGGCACAATTAAGCATAAAATACTATGGGAACAGGTAGTGGAGTTGAGCATCGAACTACCAAGGGCTCATGTGATACATACACTGAGTCATCAGCGTGATGGTGTTCACGTTGAGAGGAATTCATTGGCTGATGAAGCCGCAAAGGGGCTGTCACGCACAGTGTCCGTAGCTGCAATCACTCGTTCAAAAACGAGAATAGGCGGCGAGATTTTGGTAGCTGTCAATAGCTTCACGCAAGGCAGCACAGCAGTACCTAAGTAATTTCCACTCAAATACTCCTACAAGTTAGATGCACAAAACATTCCATATGCTCAGATTCCTGGAGTGGGGGATAGAGTAATACCAAATATGGATCGTAGGCAAGGCTTAATTCTGGCAGCACACAAGGGTTTGGGCTCTGCGCATACAATCAATCAATCAATCAATCAATCATGTCACTTATAAAGCGCACTACATACCCGAGAGGGTCTCAAGGCGCTGGGGGAAGAGGGGGGGTGGTGCTGCTACTGATCGAAGAGCCAGGTCTTGAGGAGTCTTCTGAAGGCCAGTAGGTCTTGGGTCTGTCGGAGGTTGGTGGGGAGGGTGTTCCAGGTCTTGGCGGCGAGGTGGGAGAAGGATCTGCCGCCGGCGGTCGTTTCCCGGATGCGGGGGACTGTGGCGAGGGCGAGGCTGGTCGAGCGGAGCTGGCGGGTGGGGGTGTAGAAGCTGAGTCGTCTGTTGAGGTAGGCTGGTCCGGAGTTGTGGAGTGCTTTGTGTGCGTGGGTGAGGAGCTTGAAGGTTATCCTCTTGTTGACAGGGAGCCAGTGCAGGTCTCTCAGGTGGGGTGTGATGTGGCTGCGTCGGGGGATGTCGAGGATAAGACGTGCAGAGCGTTCTGGATGCGTTGCAGCCGTCTCAGGAGCTTAGCCGTCGTTCCTGCGTAGAGGGCGTTTCCGTAGTCCAGCCTGCTGGTGGCGAGGCCTGGGTGACTGTTTTTCTTGTTTCGGTGGGGATCCACTTGAAGATCCTGCGGAGCATTCGGAGGATGTTGAAGCAGGATGAGGAAACGGCGTTGACCTGCTTAGTCATGGAGAGGGTGGGGTCGAGGATGACCCCTAGGTTGCGTGCGTGGTCGGTGGGTGGCGGGGCTGTTCCCAGTGATGTTGGCCACCAGGAGTCGTCCCAGGCTGAAGGGTTGGAACCAGGATGAGGACCTCCGTCTTGTCCGGAGTTCAGCTTCAGGCGGCTGGTCCTCATCCATTCGGCGACGGCCTTCATTCCTTCGTGGAGGTGGGCTTTGGCGGTGTGAGGGTCTTTGGTGAGGGAGAGGATCAGCTGGGTGTCGTCGGCGTAGGAGATGATGTTGAGGTTGTGCTGTCGGGCGACGTGGGCGAGGGGGTGCCATGTAGATGTTGAACAGCGTTGGGCTGAGGGAGGAGCCTTGGGGTACGCCGCAGATGATCTTGGTGGCCTTGGATCGGAAGGGGCGCGGCGGACGCTTTGTGTTCTGCCGGAAAGGAAGGATGTGGTCAGTCCAGGGCCTTCTCTTGGATCCCGGCGTCGTGAAGGCGTGTTCGTAGTGTGTGGTGGCGGACCGTGTCGAAGGCGGCTGATAGGTCCAGGAGGATGAGGGCTGCTGTTTCTCCGTTGTCTAGCAGGGTCACAGCGACTATTTCTTTACTGAAACAGTGCTACTGGTGGCCAGGGTTAACAAAGCAGATCAAAGACTATGGGGCCGATTCTGATGCGGGTTGGAAAAGCTTCCCGACCGAATCGGTTGGGAAATGGTGTCCGACCCACTCGGATCGGGAAAGTCCGACCGGCGGAGTAGGATGCATCCGGATGCTTCCAGATACGATTTGGTTGAACTCCCATTGACTTCAATGGGAACATTTGTTCCTAACCGCATCAGAATTGGGCCCTCGGTCGGGAAGACACGTTCCCGATCCGATTTGGAAGGAGCAAATGCCGTTAGGAGACCTTCCTAACCGCATCAGAATCAGGCCCTCGGTCGGGAAGCTTTTCCAACCAGCATCAGAATCGGGCCCTATGTCTTAAAGTGCGACATCTGCCAGAAGATGAAAGGCTCCACTGTAACACGCCCAGCGCAGACACCATTACTAAAATTAGACAAACCTCTTGCATTTGTGTATTTGGACCACTGCGGACCCCTACAATCTGATGGGGCCAAGAAATATATCATGGTTGCCGTGGATTCCTGCTCTAGATTCCTATGGGTTTGGCCTCAGCGCTGTGCTGACGCTCGAACTGTTATAAAAGATTTGCGTATCTTTATCGGCACATACGCAGTTGGCTACATTACATTCTGACCGTGGCCCGGCGTTTAGCTCTCGGAGCTTACAAAGAGGCCATGGAAGGAATGGCGTAGCATTGCGGTACTCCTCTCCGTACCATCCTGAGGGAAATTCGGTTGTGGAGAGGAAAAACCGTGACTTAAAGCAATCTTTAACAGCTAGGGTATTAGGCAAGAGGCGGTAGATGGATTCGATCACATATGTGGGTACAAAGAGCCTAAACAATCAGCCATGAAGCTCTCTAGGGGTGTCACTCTCCTTACGAGGTCCTATTTGGGACAAGAATGTGGGTACCTGATCTTGATTGTGGAGGCACAGTGGCGGATGAAAAACCATTTTGATATCCATGATCGTTTGAGCTGTTTTACAGGATCTAAATGAATCCAGGACACAACAAAGCAACGTCCACTTAAAACAGACCGCCACTGAGGAAGTCAAGGCAGTAGCAGCAAGACCTGTCTGGATCCCAAAAGTCGGGGATCTGGTCAGAGAAAAGATTGCAGACAAGAAAGAATTTGGGCCATCATACAGAACAGCTGTGAGCGGTCCTAGCAATCCAAGGCACAAGAACTGTACTTCACGCCGTCTTGCTGGGAAAAAGGAGAAAAGATTTGTCTCAATTGACTTAATCAAACCACACTATGTGGCCGATACTAAACAGTAGGCCTCGTGGACTCCACAGTAGCAGACGCCCTCCTCTCGCTACAATCCAAGAAGTTCAAACAGAAAGACTCATCACGTTTGAAGAGCCACCTGTGCGAATGAAGGACTAAGCAACAATGCTATGGAACTGCGTTCCACTTCAACAAAGTTCTAACTTCAAGAAGAAAATCAACTTTAACAACCAAGTTGCAATAAGACCGACTACAGACGTCTACGTCAACATTCCTCGTCAAGAACAAGATCCACTCTTCAACAAATCGATGCAATTCCAACAATTGGATCGAACTACTTCTATGGCTATTTCATGAACTTTGATACGTTTTCACTGGATCCAAGCGAGCCGAGACTGACGCCAGCCAAAAAATCACACAAACAGAAACTCATTGACTTTTTGCACTTTTTTAGAAAGACTTACTTGGTGTCACCTTGGATAGAACTATGGTATATCACTGGGATTCTATTTTTGTCTTTTCTGGCTAGGTTTAATTATAACTTTTAGTATGCTTATTAATGAATGATATCTCCAGCAGAGCTCTACAGCCCAAAGAGTCAATTTGATTTTAAAACCACATCAGTCTTCACATCGTGAACCAAGAGAACTTGTCTTCAGTGAACATCACAGCAGTTCCTATACCGGACGGTATAGTATGGGACAAAGATTGATTTCGATATATTCGGTCCGACTGAAGTTTTAAAGCTTAGACATGTATTTAAAATTTCTTTAAGTGATATAATTACCTCCAGTACATTTTCTGATGATTGGGACACTGAAACTGTAAATAATATGATGTCTGATTTAGAAAGAACTGCAGCATTTCCGAACAATGAAATGTTAGAAGGTACTTCAGACTATGATACATTGTACTGTTACCAACATTATGGTCATCATTTCTTGCACTAAATCTATAACACCTAGAAATGTATTTGAATACCACCAGTGGGAACACTGCCCAACACCTCCAAAAGGTAGTTCGCAAACTTTTGCACAGAAATTCACATACTTTTCAGGGGTTTAATACATCTGACCCGAAGTCATTTTATTACAAAGTGGCAACAACATCAGCACAGAAGATTATGTTGACTAATACCAAACAGATTTACTCTGCTTCCTTTATGGCCCAGTTGTCTACACAGGGTTTCGACCTATGGAAGGACACTATGAGATTTAAAATCAATCTGGGGTTCTAAGGGACTGGCAGGTCCAGGGAACAGAAAGCGCCTTTAGAGCATGCCTCATTCCACAGCAGATGATATTTCTATAATGAAACTGTGCAACAGACATCCTGTCTTGGACTAGCCAAGAATAAGGAAATGAACACACGGGGTTTCCAGCACCATCACAGATGGGTGGGGGGCAGAATTCAACTACACACGGGGTAAGATTAGATGACATTCTCCAGTACAACAGGTCAGGATCCCAATTGGACAGAATGGCTGATTTGGCCCATTGACACAAAACACATGTCAACAGAGATTCCTAGGTATAGCCGAGGGGTTTAGTATCAGTAAGGCCAGATACACGCTATGTACAGAGACAACACCCAGGGGTAGTGACATCCTACAGTGTTGGGAAGTTGTGCCTTGATTGGCAAGAGACCTCGACACTCACAGAAGTAAAACATCACTTGACATTATTCACACCTGATGTAGACCTTAGGGATTTCTTGCTAGGTCCAAGGAAAACACATCAGAAACGTTTCATATATGCTGGCATTTATGCCTACTATAATGAAAACTGGAAAATATCCCAACAGGGGGCCGCAGAAAGAATACGGGAAATAGACCGTATTAACTTAGAAGAAGGCATTAGCTGTAGTGGATAATGGGTTAACAACTTTGACCTCCAGGATTTACTCCTTAGGCAACATTGTATCTTCGACAATCGACATATTAGAACAAGATCTGGCCTTGTTACACACACGGGCAATCTACAGTTCACGTTCTATTGTGATGTTAAGCTGGGCGCTGCAATCTTTGCGTGCAGGCTATGTGCCCTGGCGCTTTATAAACACCACGTCTCTGTTTTCAGAATACAATCTAACTGATAAACAGAAAGAAATGGCACAAAGGGGAGCCAAATATACAATGCTGCGTATTGGAGAAACTGGAAGGTTACCATTCACTGTAGCCGAATCACCATCAACTGAATGGCTAATTCATGGCCAAATCACTCTGCCGGTCACTACGTTTCAGTTTCAATATTGCCTTGAGCAAAGGCAGGCAGGCAAATATGAAACAAGCATTGAAAATGCAATAGGTCTCGCCTTTGATTAAGTTAAAGCCATTTGCTTTGCTAATGGTATTGTATAGCAAAGCAAATGGCTTTAACTTAATGAAAGGCGAGACCTATTGCATTTTTAATGCCAACCTTTTGTCCTGAATTTTGACCTCTTGTCCTGAATTTTGATTCTTTGTCCTGAGTTTTACACTCACCGTCCTGAATCTGCACCCATGCCAGTTGGTCACCCTACAGGGGGAATGGCTGCTTTAAGAATGGCTGCTCCTGTTCTACAATGGCACAGATGAGCAAAAGAATGATGGAGTGAAATGCTATGCTGAAGCTACCAGTGATTCAATATAATTCGAGCATTCTCTCCCTCTCAGTGAGCCAGCCTGGGCCATGTGCCAGGAAGTGGACACTGTAGCTCGCTGTACTATGAGAACTCAAGCTGTCTTCATTGGTGAGGTCCAAGAAAGCCATAACACGCCCAGGGTTCTTGTTCCCCCTATGAAGACAGACGACCCCAAACCACTTTGCAATCCCCCTCGCAGGCGTTTAAAAAATAAGTAGTATTAAAACAACACATTAACAACTTTTTGGTTTTTCAGCCCCAGAAGTTCGCCACCGCAGTGTGAAAGGCTTGCGAGCTGGTAAGGCCGGTCCTTGTGTGGAAGGCGTCACAAGCAGCCGGGCAGCAACTGTGTCATCCTAAAGGCCGTAGGTACAACTGGGTTCTGCTCACAGCGCACTGAAAGAACCCCTGCCCCGTAGCCCACCACGGATGCCCCGGCGCTGAAAGAACAGCTGCTCGATGATGCCCCTCTCATAGCCCCGCACACCTCTGCACGGGGGCGGCACAGCAGGCCAAACACAGCTTTCCCAAGGGGTCCAGGCGCAGCCGTGCGTGCAGAGCAGGACGCTGACTGCAGCTTCGACTTTGAGACATAGCTAAGTGCCCCACCTGACCTCCCCGGTGAGAGCGGCCACACAGACTCGCTGGCTGTCTCGAAGCAAGGCTCGTCCAGAGAGATACAAGAACAGTCTCTTGGAAACAAAGTGCATCTCACAGGATGTCAGTGAGACCAGTGACAGGCATCAGGTCACGCCGTCTCTCTTAGTCCGTGCGAGACCCAGGTCAAGGGTCACATCCTCGGTGGTCTACTGTAAAGATAACATCCTTTGCCACATTAAAGCGCATCAACGACTCGTCAGGAGAGTAAGCGCTATATAAATATAATTATAGAGGATCAAATCTATCTCATAGTGAGGCCACGTCCAGTGTCAGGTCCCTACTAGTAGAGACACACCCAGCATTAGGATCACGCTCAGCTCCCCATGAGCCTTAACTAGCCCCCACCCACCATTTACCCCAATGCAGTGCATGGAAAGCTCTAAATCTACGAATGCACTGGGGGTGCTGTTACCTCACTAAAAATGCAGTGCACTTTTTTGTGCAAGCATTATACGGTGCTCCGGGATCTCTGCAGTTATTACACCACAGGCTGGAGTAAAGAACCCCACAATCCCAGGTGTTCTCACGCCCCCCACCCAGAATACAACCCAAACTCGCCAACTTTCCCCGAAATGCAGTGCAATTCCATGTGCTCAAAGCCAGTGTTCCGAGTCCCGGCAGCTCGGTGCCCCGAATTAAATCCAGCCCCCTCTAGTCCAGGACACACGTAGGCGCTCTGGGCCCCAGGTAGCGCTGAGCCGCCTAGACTCCAGTGTAGCGCTGCGCCGCCTGGACTCAAGTGTAGCGCTGCACCGCCTGGACTCAAGTGTAGCGCTGCACCGCCTAGACTCCAGTGTAGCGCTGTGTAGTGGCGTCCCTAACGCAGCCCTCGGAGGCCGCCTCTTCCCTGACGCTCCGTCTCATTCCTGCTCTCTGAGATCAGCGGGCACTGGCAGCCTCTTATTGTGAATGAGTCCCACATGCCAGTCCCACTCCAGAAGCCATATTGTGTCAGGGCAAGCTGTACCCCGGCCCAGCCTTGCAAACTGCCTCCCCTGTGGCACGCAAATACACATCCGTAGATTATGCACAAAAACAGAAATCGCCCGGGGGCACACAACCTGCTGCTCTCTACCAGAGGCACACATCTCACATGTAATATATACACGTGTGCCGCGAGGGTACATGACACGCGGGTGTGTGTGATGGAAGTACAGCTCTCCTTGGCCGCATCATATGCACGCCTCTCCTGGCGGGTAAACTGTGTGTGTGGAAGTGCAAAATTTACAAGAGACGTAGTTTTGAGCGCCCCCCCCCACACACACACTACAGATTCTGAGTTAAACAAAAGGCGTGGCTCTCCTGGGGTGTATCGTATAAAGCTTATTGCACTGTATACACAATAAGCACATCTCTCTTGGGGTGCACCCGTTGCAACTTTCTCGGGAAAGTCACCACACGGAGCTCTCTGCGCGTTTCTTCAGAGAGGAGACATTGTGAGGGGCCCGCACCGAGGGACGCAAACATTCGTTTTCTTTAATGATGTGTTCACAATATGCAGATCGCTCCAATAGGTGCACACAACGCATGTGTCACCCGTCGAACATGTTTCTATGCGGCTATCCACTATGCAGTAAATAAGAATGGGAATGGAGACAGCAAAATTAAATTACACACTGCGGAAAGGGAGAGAGAGAATGGGCAAGATGGACTGAGACGAAATAAAAGAGAAAGCAAGAGACGGACAGAGAAAACAAGCGTGTGGACGGCGTTGCAAATGAAAAAAAAAGTGCTTACTGTCCTTTAAAGGAAAGAGTGTAAATCTGCCCGTAAAAGATCCAATCCCAGTGGGCGGGGCCAAACGCGGACAGGGTGGTAGCCAGGAGGGTCTAAAAAGCCTCCTGAACAATCAGTACACCCCGTTTAGCATAATTGGTGACGTCAAATGACACACACCAATGAAAATTACGGACGGAACCGAAAGTGAACTTCGCAAACCGTATCGATTCCAAAAAGCCTTGCATGGCGATGCAGCGCATGCGCACTGCTATCGCCAGCCGAGACCTAAAAATGGGTAAGGGTTACATTAAGGAATCTTGGGAGTTACCATATAGATATCGATGCCGGAGCGAGGATCAAGAAGTGTTTCTGAGTGGTACAAACTGCAAGAACGCTTTAAGCGGTTCTCTCATGTGTCAGGATATTTCTCTGCACGGAGCATGTAGTGGTTCGGTAGCGAATCTATCTTGCCACATGTCAGGGACCCCAGCGGCCATGATCACGCCGGTTTTCCAGCTAAACGATCAAGGTTCAATCAATCAGGGAATTGTAAGCGCGCTACTCACCCGTGAGGGTCTCAAGGCGCTGAGGGGGGGGTCCGCAGAAGATTGCTGTGGGATTCTTCCGGGCGTCGCCTATCTGGTCACTGTTAACTCCAGGGTTACTTGCTGTATGCAAGTATTGTTTCCGCCACTGAACACAGTCAGGGAGGCGCCGTTATGGCCTTCGTTGAATGTTTCCTTCATACAATTTGATACTTTGAGCAGACTGAAAGCCATGCTTTTACAGCAACCCGTGCCTTTAACCTCCGCTCGAGAAACCTTTGAACTTCAAGTTGCAAGGACCTCGACTGAGATACAGGCGCTTATACGTACGAACTGCCCCTTTCATTTCGTAGAAAGGGTGGGTCAGTATCTTTAACATGTCTGATACGAGCGGTATGTACTACCTATTTAAAACCATAGGGTCAGGACTATTAAGCACCTTTCAGACAGTCCACGGAGTAATCCCAAATTTTATACACTCCGTTTTGGGAAGCGTGTTTGGAGGTCTCCCGCTTATCCTGTTATATCCCGCATAGATGCCCTAATGTAGACCCGTTCGTACATGCCCTAAAATGGACGTATTCATATTTACCCTAATATGGTCATATTCGTACTTGCCCAATTATGGTCATGGCCGTATATATGCCCAATTATGGTCACAACTGTACATGTCCTATTATAGTATGATTCCTTATATAGGCATGATCTTTCACCTACATTGGTCCCAGCTAGTATACAACGAGCTCTGAGGGCTGAACGTTATCTATCCTGTGGTTTTGAATGCAGCAGGGTTCTTCCAAACACAGGCCCACACTGTACTCAATAATTATGTATGGCTTTCTAAGAATACACCACCGGCATAATATGTATGTACAAAGTTCACCCCTGACGTCTTCCTCATGTCCAATACAAACCATACTGAGGACCGAGACTCTTTAGGGTATAAATACACAACATCTTGCCCCGGTAAAGCAGAGGGAACTGAGACTTCCATGCTGACACACTGACCAGAGACGCTGAGGCTCCTGCATGCAGTCGCTCAAGCTGACAGTGGTCTGACACAACCCGGACGGGGTGTCCAACTCGAGACCAGGACAGGTGTCCCACACTCTCTATTCAGGTATGGGGTTCGACTAAATCCTAGGAGGATTCTTGGCTCTTAGCTTCTAAGACCTACACACATATGCTAGGTACACTCAGGTACATCTAGGTAGGCATCGTAGGAGTACGCACACTTTGCATAAGGCTTTTATATTCATGTATGTACTCATGATTATCGCAATATGGTAGAACTGTTCTATCCCTTTGCTTTTATCGTACTGCTGATAATATATCTCTGCTATTGTCTGCTGGTTACCGCAGCACATATATTTTACACTAGAATAACAACTGTTCAATAAATACTTATTGAAACGCCCGACTGTTTATTCTGTGTAACTCTCCGAGACAAACCGAATAAGTGAGCACGAGTGACTGAGCGAAAGGTAGTACATTATTTCCACGATTCTGAGGGAATCAGGGTTGTCATGGTCTAAGGTTGCCAGAAACTAATCTCTCCCCGATAAGAGGAGACACTAGTGGCACTGCGAGCTAGCTAATGCAAACCAGGCTAACATATACAGTGGGGGTGCACAGAAACAGTCTGCCACCAAGCCCGCAGTATATGTTATCCAAATGCGCAGGTCTTGCAGGGGTACTATAGGAGCTACACGACATGGCGCCGCCAACATTGGTTTGGTACTTATTTAACAGTAGAATCTGAGTAGTTCAGTCGTGCTATTCTCAGAGAACCTACTCACAAAACCCCAGAGACATCTGGAGTGGGTAGGCACATAATCCGCCGCAGCTGAGTAGTACGAGAATACTATTTATTGGCTGATGGTTACTCAAGCTTGAAGGACATTTAGTTCCTACAATTGTGCATTTTACACCTTATCTTAAGAACTCTTTAATCTCCCTTCTTCCAATTAAAAATGGTGGAAGAAACAAACGCAGCAGGGAGAGTTACAACAAACCTCTTCGGTTTAGAAGAAGACCCTGAAGATGCAATTCAAATTGCACCAAATTTCAGAAGGGCAGTCACCATAAAACTTTTAGAACATGGCTTAAGAGCCATGGGTGGTACAGTAATTTTCGTGATTGAGGCACACGAATCCAATAAAACAGAGGTGTTCTATTCTTGGGTTAGAATCCCAGCAGCGAATCCAATTACAAATGTATTTCACTACTACCTAGAAGGTGAAACACCAGCGGACTATACTCCTTTTGAGGAAGTAGAGGTTCCGCTCACTTACCAGGAGCATAATTACTGGTTTAAAGGCACCCTACCCCACGTACATGGAAGAGCAAGATTAGGCCCGCTCGGAGGAGCAGGAGCCACATGGCCCATATTAGCGGCATACACACCGCATCCTGACATTAACACAATGACACAGCCAGACTTACTCGTACAACACAGAGATTTAATTAAAATCTACAGAAACCTCACACAATTTGTGATGAGGACTTTAACAGTTCAGCCTGCACCAGCTGCAGCACAAGACTATCCAGTCCAGAGTACAGTTAATAAAATTACTCCACAAACATTACACGCGGTAATGGGCAAAATGCCAGCAAAACGCGAACAAATCCCATTCTGGATAGCTCAGAAAATAACTCAGCTTGAAGCAGTATTCCCGAATACTACAACCAGTGATAAACACAGGATTCTAACAATCTGCTTGCCCATGGGTCTTACACCACAAGTAGAGGATTGCACCTCTTGGTCTTTGCTGCCATATATACCAGAACACATGGTATCCCGTCCTTAGCAGTAGTACCTGACGTTTTGAGACAGATACAAAATGAGTACGGGACAGAACCTGCCCTTAACTTAGGGATGAAGTTGCTAAACAACTTTGAACAGGTCTCAGCCATAATACTAGCTAACATTAAGGGGGAAGCAGCTTCCGTGGCGATCTGCCAACGCCTAAGGGAGTTCAGTCCAGACGACCAACAACACGAACTACCCAAAATAATTGAAACTGCATATGCAGAACTAGGCAGAGACAGTCTAGGTGGGAAAGCATTAAAACCACAACTGGTGGGCAGTCCTGAAAAGGACACTACAAAGCAGACACCTACTTCTTCTAAAAAGAAGTGGGAAAATAAAAAACAACAAAAATCTAAAGACACCAGATCTCAGTCCAGAGGTAGGTCTCCTCAACAGGAGCCCTCTGAAAGAGGTATAACCTCAGGAATAGGGATAACATAAAAAACCTGATAGGTATCAGGATACTGATACTCGTTCCTCTCGTTCCTTTCATGGTTCATCACGAAACTCCGAGAGGAAGGACCGATCAAAGGAGCGTACAAAGTCCAGAGACACGCAACACGCTGCGGACTACGCACCTAAAAAGAGGATAAACAAAAATCAAAACCTCAGTTCAAAAGAAGAAGGTAGCAGGTCTCAAGATCAGACATGCCCAGAATTCTGAGGACACAGCTTCTGAACGGGGAATGGGCTCTGGCGATGCTAGACAGCATGGCAGAAATAACGATAGCTCGCCAGAACCTGAAGGAATTTCTGGTGACAGCGGAGTTGAGTATATCACGGTGAAAACACCTGATACTCGGGTAAGTGTCCCACATAAGTTACATGAGATAACACTCCGGATGGAGGGGGACAAGCCCAGAAAAGTTAAAGGTCTCTTTTTGGAAAAATCTGTCATCTGGTTATGACATTCTATTAGCAGAACAAGACTGGCCGCCAGCATTCGTCATGGAGTGCCCTAGGGGAGAAACGATAATTTTTCCAGCCTTTTCCGACCTCGTTCCCATTCACCTAAAACATGCATATGCGCAGGAGTGGGCGGTGGCCCTAGCTCCAGCATTGTATAAAAATCATGTTGGTTGGGATGAGGATTCAACCCACCACGTGATCCCGTTAAAGTTTCCTCAAATGCCCAAGGCAATACCCAATAAAGCAGGAAGCTAAAAAACAAGTCAGGAGATCCTAGATCAAATTGAATATCAGGGGGTGATAGAAAATTGCACTTCACCTATGAACAATCCTTTGTTCCCCGTAGCCAAACCTGACAACACATATCGTCTAGTTTTAGATTACAGACATTTAAACACTTGCACAAAGACATTTGCAGTTCAAAATGCACACAGTGCCGCATTAATGAATAACATTGTGCGGAAAAAATACAAAACAACACTTGATATCTCAAATGGATTTTCTGCCAAAACATAGCGCCTGAAAGCAGGTATTTGACCGCATTCTCAGCGCTAGGGTCCCAACGGCAATTTTGTCGACTCGCCCAAGGGTATAAGAATAGCCCGGGGTTGTTTTCAGCAAGGGTAACAGAGTTACCCCCAAAATTTGGATGAAGAAGCATTGTCCTATGTGGATGATATTTATCTGACGGACGATGACTTACCGAGGCACTTGACCAGGGAGAGCACCATTATTATGGGATTCGCCTCTGAGGGCTATAAATGTAATTTAAAAAATTGCCCACCTCAATGTCCTGTTTTTAGGGTATGAGCTGTCAAGTGAAGGAAAAAGCCTAGCAGCTAACTTTTTAGAAAAGTGTGCGCTGCTCCATCCTCCAAAATCATTAAAGAAGTTACAATCAATTCTGGGATTCCTAAATTTTGGTCGAACATACATTTTGGATTACGCAGAAAGGGTAAAACCTTTCTACGACTTAATAAAACCTGACTTTTCAGTCAAACAATGGACACGGGAACACACAAATATCCTGCGTTCCCTACAGGAAGACATGATAGCTTCTAAACATTCACAGACACGCGTAAACGCACAGAACTTAGTGATCCGAGTCATAGCGGGTCAATGGGGGTACACTTATTTAACTTTTAATGAAGGCGAAACTGTACCAATCGCATACAAATCACACCTGTACACAAACGCAGAAATGCGTTTCACTTCCAACAGAAAAGCCCTGACAGCAGTACACGGACCGCTGTAGCAAGAGAAAGAGCTCTGGCTCAGGGAAAGCGCATAATAGTCGTGACCCCAGTACCAGCCTTAGAGGCTGTTACAAAGGCTAGCATTCCAAATGCGAAAGCCTTACATCCCAGATGGATACAATGGGCTAATTCTCTTACTGCAACGGATGTTGAATACAGATTTGATCCAAGTTTAAAAACACAAGCATTTCTGCAATACGAACAAGAATATCCTCTACCAAATGAGATTTTGCCTCTAGATCAGTATGAATATATTATTTACTCTGACGGATCTGCTCAACCGGCCATAGGGAGTAAGCAAGCTTACAGCGCAGCGTGTGCAATCGTTAAAGGTAGCATGCGCAATCGAAAGTTCCATCCGAGTTGCACTAAAACGCAATCTCTAGGAGACTGCACAGCTCAGTTGGCAGAATTAAAAGCACTAATACTGGCACTGGTAAATACGGAACACAAATTACCCACACTGATAGTGTGTGATTCCTTTTACTGTGTACAGTCGTACAATGAATACTTACATCATAGGGAACAAAACGGGTTTAAAGACGCAAAAGGTGGCACAATTAAGCATAAAATACTATGGGAACAGGTAGTGGAGTTGAGAAACGAACTACCAAGGGCTCACGTGATACATACACTGAGTCATCAGCGTGATGGCGTTCACGTCGAAGGGAATTCATTGGCTGATGAAGCCGCAAAGGGGGCTGTACGCACAGTGTCCGTAGCTGCAATCACTCGTTCAAAAACGAGAATAGACGGCGAGATTTTGGTAGCTGTCAATGCTTCACGCAAAGGCAGCACCTAAAAAATTTCCACTCAGATACTCCTACAAGTTAGATGCACAAAACCTTCCATATGCTCATATTCCTGGAGTGGGGGATACAGTAATACCAAATATGGATCGTAGGCAAGGCTTAATTCTAGCAGCACACAAGGGTTTGGGCTCTGCGCATACAGGCGTCACAGCGACTATTTCTTTACTGAAACAGCGCTACTGGTGGCCAGGGTTAACAAAGCAGACCAAAGACTATGTCTTAAAGTGCGACATCTGCCAGCAGATGAAAGGCTCCACTGTAACACGCCCAGCGCAGACACCATTACTAAAATCAGACAAACCTCTCGCATGTGTGTATTTGGACCACTGCGGACCCCTACAATCTGATGGGGCCAAGAAATATATCATGGTTGCCGTGGATTCCTGCTCTAGATTCCTTTGGGTTTGGCCTCAGCGCTGTGCTGACGCTCGAACTGTTATAAAAGATTTGCAAATCTTTATCGGCACATACGCAGTTGGCACGTTACATTCTGACCGTGGCCCGGCGTTTAGCTCTCGGGCTTACAAAGAGGCCATGGAAGGAATGGGCGTAGCATTGCGGTACTCCTCTCCGTAGCATTGCGGTACTCCTCTCCGTACCATCCTGAGGGAAATTCGGTTGTGGAGAGGAAAAACCGTGACTTAAAGCAATCTTTAACAGCTAGGGTATTAGGCAAGGGCGGTAGATGGGTCGATCACTTATATGGGGTACAAAGAGCCCTAAACAATCAGCCAAGAAGCTCTCTAGGGGTTGTCACTCCTTACGAGGTCCTATTTGGGACAAGAATGTGGGTACCTGATCTTGATTGTGGAGGCACAGTGGCAGATGAAAAACCATTTGATATCCATGATCGTTTGGCTGTTTTACAGGATCTAAATGAATCCAGGACACAACAAAGCAACGTCCACTTAAAACAGACCGCCACTGAGGAAGTCAAGGCAGTAACGGCAAGACCTGTCTGGATCCCAAAGTCGGGGATCTGGTCAGAGAAAAGATTGCAGACAAGAAAGAATTTGGGCCATCATACAGAACAGCTGTACCGGTCCTAGCAATCCAAGGCACAAGAACTATACTTCTGCCGACTCTTGCCGGGAAAAAGGAGAAAAGATTTGTCTCAATTGATTTAATCAAACCACACTATGTGGCCGATACTAAACAGTAGGCCTCGTGGACTCCACAGTAGCAGACGCCCTCCACTCGCTACAATCCAAGAAGTTCAAACAGAAAGACTCATCACGTTTGAAGAGCCACCTGTGCGGAATGAAGGACTAAGCAACAATGCTATGGAACTCGTTCCACTTCAACAAGAAGTTCAACTTCAAGAAGAAAATCAACTTAACAACCAAGTTGCAATAAGACCGACTACAGACGTCTACGTCAACATTCCTCGTCAAGAACAAAATCCAATTTCAACAAATCCCGATGCAATTCCAACAATTGATCGAACTGCTTCTGGCTATTTCATGAACTTTGATACGTTTTCACTGGATTCAAGCGAGCCGGAAACGACGCCAGCCAAAAAATCACACAAACAGAAACTCATTGACTTTTTGCACTTTTTTAGAAAGACTTACTTGGTGTCACCTTGGTTAGAACTATGGTATATCACTGGGATTCTATTTTGTCTTTTCTGGCTAGGTTTAATTATAACTTTTAGTATGCTTATTAATGGACGATATCTCCAGCAGAGCTCTACAGCCCAAAGAGTCAATTTGATTTTAAAACCACATCAGTCTTCACATCGTGAACCAAGAGACTTGTCTTCAGTGAACATCACAGCAGTTCCTATACCGGACGGTATAGTATGGGACAAGATTGATTTCGATATATTCGGTCCGACTGAAGTTTTAAAGCTTAGACATGTATTTAAAATTTCTTTACGTGATATCATTACCTCCAGTACATTTTCTGATGATTGGGACACTGAAACTGTAAATAATATGATGTCTGATTTAGAAAGAACTGCAGCATTTCCGAACAATGAAATGTTAGAAGGTACTTCAGACTATGATACATTGTACTGTTACCAACATTATGGTCATCATTTCTTGCACAAATCTATAACACCTAGAAATGTATTTGAATACCACCAGTGGGAACACTGCCCAACACCTCCAAAAGGTAGTTCACAAACTTTTACACAGAAATTCACATACTTTTCAGGGTTTAATACATCTGACCCGAAGTCATTTTTATTACAAAGTGGCAACAACATCAGCACAGAAGATTATGTTGACTAATACCAAACAGATTTACTCTGCTTCCTTTATGGCCCAGTTGTCTACACAGGGTTTCGACCTATGGAAGGACACTATAGATTTAAAATCAATCTGGGGTTCTAGGGACTGGCAGGTCCAGGGAACAGAAGCGCCTTTTAGAGCATGCCTCATTCCACAGCAGATGATATTTCTAAATGAAACTGTGCAACAGACATTCTGTCTTGGACTAGCCAAGAACAAGGAAATGAACACACCGGGGTTTCCAGCACCATCACAGATGGGTGGGGGGCAGAATTCAACTACACACGGGGTAAGATTAGATGACATTCTCCAGTACAACAGGTCAGATCCCAATTGGACAGAATGGCTGATTTGGCCCATTGACACAAACACATGTCAACAGAGATTCCTAGGTATAGCTGAGGGGTTTAGTATCAGTAGGCCAGATACACGCTATGTACAGAGACAACACCCAGGGGTAGTGACATCCTACAGTGTTGGGAAGTTGTGCCTTGATTGGCTAGAGACCTCGACACTCACAGAAGTAAAACATCACTTGACATTATTCACACCTAATGTAGACCGTAGGGATTTCTTGCTAGGTCCAAGGAAAACACGTCAGAAACGTTTCATATATGCTGGCATTTATGCCTACTATAATGAAAACTGGAAAATATCCCAACAGGAGGCCGCAGAAAGAATACGGGAAATAGACCGTATTAACTTAGAGAAGGCATTAGCTGTAGTGGATAATGGGTTAACAACTTTGACCTCCAGGATTTACTACTTAGGCAACATTGTATCTTCGGCAATCGACATATTAGAACAAGATCTGGCCTTGTTACAACACGGGCAATCACAGTTACGTTCTATTGTGATGTTAAGCTGGACGCTGCAATCTTTGCGTGCAGGCTATGTGCCCTGGCGTTTTATAAACACCACGTCTCTGTTTTCAGAATACAATCTAACTGATAAACAGAAAGAAATGGCACAAAGGGGAGCCAAATATACAATGCTGCGTATTGAGAAACTGGAAAGGTTACCATTCACTGTAGCCGAATCACCATCAACTGAATGGCTAATTCATGGCCAAATCACTCTGCCTGTCACTACGTTTCAGTTTTAATATTGTCTTGAGCAAAGGCAGGCAGGCAAATATGAAACGAGCATTGAAAATGCAATAGGTCTCGCCTTTGATTAAGTTAAAGACATTTGCTTTGCTAATGGTATTGTATAGCAAAGCAAATGGCTTTAACTTAATGAAAGCGAGACCTATTGCATTCTAATCTAACCTTTGTCCTGAATTTTGACCTCTTGTCCTGATTTTTTGTCCTGAATTTTGATAATTTGTCCTGAATTTTACACTCACCGTCCTGAATCTGCACCCATGCCAGTTGGTCACCCTACAGGGGGAATGGCTGCTTTAAGAATGGCTGCTCCTGTTCTACAATGGCACAGATGAGCAAAAGAATGATGGAGTGAAATGCTACGCGGAAGCTTCCAGTGATTCAATATAATTCGAGCATTCTCTCCCTCTCAGTGAACCAGCCTGGGCCATGTGCCAGGAAGTGGGCACTGTAGCTCGCTGTGCTATGAGAACTCAAGCTGTCTTCATTGGTGAGGTCCAAGAAAGCCATAACACGCCCAGGGTTCTTGTTCCCCCTATGAAGACAGACGACCCCAAACCACTTTGCAATCCCCCTCGCGGCGTTTAAAAAATAAGTAGTATTAAAACAACACATTAACAACTTTTTTTGTTTTTTCAGCCCCAGATGTTCGCCACCGCAGTGTGAAAGGCTTGCGCAGCTGAGTAAGGCCGGTCCTCGTGTGGAAGGCGTCACAAGCAGCCGGGCAGCAACTGTGCATCCTAAAGGCCGTAGGTACAACTGGGTTCTGCTCACACCGCACTGAAAGAACCCCTGCCCCGTAGCCCACCGCGGATGCCCCTGCGCTGAAAGAACAGCTGCTTGATGATGCCCCCCTCATAGCCCCGCACACCTCTGCACGGGGGCGGCACAGCAGGCCAAACACAGCTTTCCCAAGGGGTCCAGGCGCAGCCGTGCGTGCAGAACAGGACGCTGACTGCAGCTTCGACTTTGAGACATAGCTAAGTGCCCCCACCTGACCTCCCCCGGTGAGAGCGGCCACACAGACTCGCTGGCTGTCTCGAAGCAGGCTCGTCCAGAGAGATACACGAACAGTCTCTTGGAAACAAAGTGCATCTCACAGGATGTCAGTGAGACCAGTGTCAGGCATCAGGTCACGCCGTCTCTCTTAGTCCGAGCGAGACCCAGGTCAAGGGTCACATCCTCGGCAGTCTACTGTAAAGATAACATCCCGTGCCACATTAAAGCGCATCAACGACTCGTCAGGAAAGTAAGCGCTATATAAATATAATTATAGAGGATCAAATCTATCTCATAGTGATGCCACGTCCAGTGTCAGGTCCCTACTAGTGAGAGACACACCCAGCATTAGGGATCACGCTCAGCTCCCCATGAGCCTTAATAGCCCCCACCCCACCATTTACCCCAATGCAGTGCATGGAAAGCTCTAAATCTACGAATGCACTGGGGGTGCTGTGTACTCACTAAAATGCAGTGCACTTTTTTTGTGCAAGCATTATACGGTGCTCCGGGATCTCTGCAGTTATTACACCACAGGCTGGAGTAAAGAACCCCACAATCCCAGGTGTTCTACGACCCCCCCCCCCCAGAATACAACCCAAACCCTCCAACTTTCCCCAAAATGCAGTGCAATTCCATGTGCTCAAAGCCAGTGTTCCGAGCCCCGGCAGCTCGGTGCCCCGAATTAAATCCAGCCCCCTCTAGTCCAAGACACACGTAGGCGCTCTGGTCCCCAGGTAGCGCTGAGCCGCCTAGACTCCAGTGTAGCGCTGCGCCGCCTAGACTCCAGTGTAGCGCTGTGCAGTGGCGTCCCTAACGCAGCCCTCGGAGGCCGCCCCTTCCCTGACGCTCCGTCTCATTCCTGCTCTCTGAGATCAGCGGGCACTGGCAGCCTCTTATTGTAAATGAGTCCCACATGCCAGTCCCACTCCAGAAGCCATATGTTATAGTTGACTTGTATCTTTCCTTTCCTTGGCTGTGACTTCCCTTCTGCTCAGCTAGTGTGAGTGTTAGAATGCCTGATGACTTCATGGAATGTTTGGTGCCTGGCTTGTGTGTGGAGTGGCAGTTGATGGCAGGCAGGCTGAGCGGCAGGGAGGCTGCTCCTGGTTGGGCTTGTCTTTTCTTATCTTCTACTTAACCTGGAACTAAGCGTGAATAAAGCTACCTTGTTTTATACACTTGGCTAATGGACTTTTGGATCATTACATTTTGGCGACGAGGATGGGATCCGAACCCACGCGTGCAAAGCACAATGGATTAGCACCGCTTGTGAGCCCATACACTTGATTAATGATGCAGTGACTGCTGGCCGTGTCTTATTTAGTGACTGTGAGTACTTTGTTTATTTTTGCCGCTTTAGATGCATAATCTGGATACCGGTACACTTTGGCAGTTGAACCGCTGCCACATATTTAAAAGATGCCTCGAGCACACACACAGCTCGCGCACCCCTACCTGCTGCCCTGCGATTCCTCCTCACTGTGACGTCTGTTAGGCTCATTGCTGTTGGGCGTGCTTGGTGCACGGTGATGCCGGGAGCCATCCGGCGAGGCGTCACCAGTGCATGCAGTCATCTTGCGATTCCGCAGTTCCTAGCAGTTTCCAGCCTGCTACACATTTTGCCAATCACTTTGTTTGCCCAATAAAGTTCAACAAGATGTCCTTGAACTTCGCGGTGTTCTTTTCGCATGCAATTTGCCGTTGTGTTGTTGCCAGCAATTTGTGTCTCTGGGCAGATTTACGACGTTGGAGTTTACTTTCACCGAATTATGGCAATCGGGTGAGGCGTCATTCGGGTGAAGGACACAGTCTATATCTGCTCTTCACAAGCTTTGTGGGACGTTAATCTAGAGGAAGTCATTGCGCCTCACTGCTTTGGATGCCAACAGCCACATGGAGTTTCGGGTGAGGACCTCGGGTGAGAGATCGCTTACCGGAGTAAGAGACTTCCTTTTTATTCCTACAATACTGTTTTGTGGGGGTGGTTGCAGGGTGGTGAGTTTTGTTATTAGGGAGGTGTGTTTCCCTATTACGTGGAGGTGGTGGGAGCTGTGTGTCCCAGTTCAGTTTTGGGAGCTAAGTGCCCCAGTTATGGATCATGGGGAGGTGCGTTTCCCTATTACGTGGAGGTTGTGGGAGCTGTGTGCCCCAGTTCAGTTTTTAAGAAGATTTGGGAGCTAAGTGCCCCAGTTCTGGTTCATGGGGCGGTGAGTGCCCCAGTTATGTTCTACAGGGTGGTGTGTGCCCTGTTACGTGTAGGTTGTGGGGTGGCGAGTGCCCCAGTTCTTTTGTCTAGGGTAGTTAGTACCCTATTACGTTGAGGTTGTGGGGTGGTGAGTGCCCCAGTTCTGGTTTTCAGGGGTGGTGAGTGCCCCAGTTCTGGTTTTCAAGGGTGGTGAGTACCCTGTTGTGTTGAGGCTGTGGGGTGGTGAGTGCCCCAGTGCCGGCCTTCAAGGGTGGTGTGTACCCGGTTACGTGTAGGTTGTGGTTCATGGAATGTTTGAGTGCCTGGTGGGTGTGTGGAGCGGCAGTTGATGGCAGGCAGGCTGAGCGGCAGGGAGGCTGCTCCTGGTGGGGCTTGTCTTTTCTTATCTTCTACTTAACCTGGAACTAAGCGTGAATAAAGCTACCTTGTTTTATACACTTGGCTAATGGACCTTTTCTGATCATTACATTTTGGCGACGATTTAAAACGAACCTACGCTTTGAGGAAGGAAGACTGCAGCTAAGGAACTAAGGACTTTATTAAAGACTGTGAAACTCGTCAACTGAAACTAAAGAAATGCCCTGGTAAGCCCCACCAGTGTCCTATAACACCTGGACAGCCTGCAGCCTGGGCGTTTGGACTTTGAACCTGCATGAGAAGTGTCATGGTCTGACAGCAGGTTTTGTTTTGGCAGTAGAAACTGGTGCTTGGGCACTCAGCTGTCACCTGGAAGACTTCTGGGTTCATACCTACATGCTTGTGAGTGAAGAACGGACCCTGTCAAAGATCGGACCCCGTGTTTTTTTTTTTTGCCAGTGAAGATTGATACCTTGAAATGAGTTGAAAGGGGGCGAAGGTGACTTTCTGGAAGCTACAGTCTTGCCTTTGCGTGAGCAAGCTTTGTTTGGTGTTTTCTGCTCGGGGTGCCTCTGTGTCGGCGCACAATTTGTGAAGCACAACTTTTGACAGTTTGATGCTTTGTATGTGCCTCAGCGCTAACGGGACACGGCTGAGTGTGATTTGGGGGGATGGTCTCGCCTCCCTGTCTGCCTCAGGAGAAGGTCGTTTGGGTGAGAAAGTGAATTCGTTTCCATACGTAATTTGTTTAACTTACAGTGAGGTTAAAAGAAACTGTCACGCAGCCATTTAAAACTTTAAATTTGGCACGCGCTCCTCACCTCTTCACACGGATCAGCTGGTGAGTCTCCTATGACGTTTCTCTTCGTTGCGTGGCAGCCTCCATTGCTACCTTTAGACGTTTTGGAGCACGAGCTTGCCTGGAGCCACTCGGCGTGCGTCTCCTGAGCGCGCCGCCATCTTGTGTTTGGCGCGTCCCATCGAGTCTGGTGCAGCTATCTGCATACTACGCCCTCTGCCAACCACGATGTTCCCTCAATAAAGTTTTGGGAACGTTGCAGTGTCGTATTGGAATCGTGGCCAGGGAGGTTGCACCGTGCAGTTCGTCGACTGTCTGTTTCCTCTCCTCACGTCTGTGTGCCACCATCTTCATTATGTTGTGTCTGAAGCACGAGAGTGGCGGTTTCCTCAGCGCTGGCGGAGTCCCTTTGAGGCCTCTGTATTCTTGTTCCCCGTGCAGCTCTGGTGAGTGTTTAGTTCTGGTTCACCAAGTAGTTGCGGGAGTAACACTTTTGGAAACAGCGAGGTGCACTGTGCAAATGTTTGAAGTGACTTTAGCTGCAACTTGGGACACTAAATGCTTCTTCCTTCATATGCTGGTGAGTGTCCAGTCAGCAACTCGGCGAAACCATCTTTAACGTTAACTTTCCCCTGGTGTTCTGCAACCTTTTCGGAGTAATACAGCTACTGGCAGCTTTTGGACAGAGATTTCTCTTTGGTTGGAGACCTCGGGTGAGAGACCGCTCACCGGAGCTCGGGACTTTCCTTGAATTATATTGCTAGTCACTATAATGCATGTCTCGTTTTGTGTGTGTGGGTTTAAGGTCGTAGTTTGTGCATAAGGTCTGTATCAGTTTATACTGCACTGTGTACCCATCTTTGGGGAGGTCATTGGGGTGGTGTATCCTGTCCTGAGGTGATTTGATAGTTTGTGGGGTGGTTAGTGCCCCAGTGCAGTTTATTTTAGGGTGGTGAGTGCCCTACGGTGGTGAGTTTGTGGGGTGGTAAGTGCCCCAGTGCGGGGGTGGTGAGTGCCCTACTACGGTTAGTTTGTGGGGTGGTTAGTGCCCCAGTGCAGTTTATTTTAGGGTGGTGAGTGCCCTACGGTGGTGAGTTTGTGGGGTGGTGAGTGCCCCAGTGCTGTTTATTTTGGGGTGGTGAGTGACCTATTATGTGAAGTTGTAGGTGGTGAGTGCCATACTTCTATTAGTTTGTGGGGTGGTGAGTGCCCCAGTGCGGGGGTGGTGAGTGCCCTACTACGGTTAGTTTGTGGGGTGGTTAGTGCCCCAGTGCAGTGTATTTTAGGGTGGTGAGTGCCCTAATGTGATGAGTTTGTGGGGTGGTGAGCGCACCAGTGCAGTTTATTTTGGGGTGGTGAGTGCCCTATTATGTCGAGGTTGTGGGGCGGTGAGCGCCCCAGTTCTGTCCCACAGGGTGATGTGTACCCTGTTACGTGTTGGTTATGGGGTGGTGTGTGCCCCAGTTCTGTTCCACTGCTCTTTGCGGTTTGGTGTGGTGTGGGTTTTCCCCAAGGGAGGGGGATGGGGTTAATCTCAATGTCTTTATTTGGGGTTAATCTCAATGTCTTTAGAATGCAATGTAAATGCTTTCCTTTCAGAATGCATTGTATATATTGATGGATGTTTCCCTAAGGAAGGGGGATATGTTATAGTTGACTTATATCTTTCCTTTCCTTGGCTGTGACTTCCCTGCTGCTCAGCTAGTGTGAGTGTTAGAATGCCTGATGACTTCATGGAATGTTTGGTGCCTGGCTTGTGTGTGGAGTGGTAGTTGATGGCAGGCAGGCTGAGCGGCAGGGAGGCTGCTCCTGGTGGGGCTTGTCTTTTCTTATCTTCTACTTTACCTGGAACTAAGCGTGAATAAAGCTACCTTGTTTTATACACTTGGCTAATGGACTTTTGGATCATTACACCATCTTGTGTCAGGGCAAGCTGTACCCCGGCCCAGCCTTGCAAACTGGCAGCTTCAGCAGGGGGTGCATCTCGCTCCGGGGGAGGTGGGGCGAGAAATACATACCTGCCTCCCCTGTGGCACGCAAATACACATCCGTAGATTATGCACAAAAACAGAAATCGCCCGGGGGCACACAACCTGCTGCTCTCTACCAGAGGCGCACATCTCACATGTAATATATACACGTGTGCCGCGAGGGTACATGACACGCGGGTGTGTGTGATGGAAGTACAGCTCTCCTTGGCCGCATCATATGCACGCCTCTCCTGGCAGGTAAACTGTGTGTGTGGAAGTGCAAAATTTACAAGAGACGTAGTTTTGAGCGGCACATCTCTCTTGGGGTGCACCCTTTGCAACTTTCTCGGGAAAGTCACCACACGGAGCTCTCTGCGCGTTTCTTCAGAGAGGAGACATTGTGAGGGGCCCGCACCGAGGGACACAAACATTTGTTTTCTTTAATGATGTGTTCACAATATGCAGATCGCTCCAATAGGTGCACACAACGCATGTATCACCCGTCAACATGTTTTATGCGGCTATCCACTATGCAGTAAATAAGAATGGGAATGGAGACAGCAAAATTAAATATTACACACTGCGGAAAGGGAGAGAGAATGGAGGCAAGATGGACTAGACGAAATAAAAAGAGAAAGCAAGAGACGGACAGAGAAAACAAGCGTGTGGACGGCGCTGCAAATGAAAAACAAAGTGCTTACTGTCCTTTAAAGGAAAGAGTGTAAATCCGCCCGTAAAAGATCCAATCCCAGTGGGCGGGGCCAAACGCGGACAGGGTGGTAGCCAGGAGGGACTAAAAAGCCTCCTGAACAATCAGTACACCCCGTTTAGCATAATTGGTGACGTCAAATGACGCACACCAATGAAAATTACGTACGGAACCGAAAGTGAACTTCGCAAACCGTATCGATTCCAAAAAGCCTCGCATGGCGATGCAGCGCATGCGCACTGCTAACGCCAGCCGAGACCTAAAAATGGGTAAGGGTTACATTAAGGAATCTTGGGAGTTACCATATAGATATCGATGCCGGAGCGAGGATCGAGAGGTGTTTCTGAGTGGTACAAACTGCAAGAACGCTTTAAGCGGTTCTCTCATGTGTCAGGATATTTCTCTGCAAGGGGCATGTAGTGGTTCGGTAGCGAATCTATCTTGCCACATGTCAGGGACCCCAGCGGCCATGATCACGCCGGTTATCCAGCTGCTCTCGAATGGGAGTTACTTGATGCTAAACGATCAAGGTTGCTGTGGGATGCTTCCGGGCGTCGCCTATCTGGTCACTGTTAACTCCAGGGTTACTTGCTGTATGCAAGTATTGTTTCCGCCACTGAACACAGTCAGGGAGGCGCCGTTATGGCCTTCGTTGAATGTTTCCTTCATACAATTTGATACTTTGAGCAGACTGAAAGCCATGCTTTTACAGCAACCCGTGCCTTTAACCTCCGCTCGAGAAACCTTTGAACTTCAAGTTGCAAGGACCTCGACTGAGATACAGGCGCTTATACGTACGAACTGCCCCTTTCATTTCGTAGAAATGGTGGGTCCTATCTTTAACATGTCTGATACGAGCGGTATTGTACACCTATTTAAGACCATAGGGTCAGGACTATTAAGCACCTTTCAGACAGTCCTCGGAGTAATCCCAAATTTTATACACTCCGTATTGGGAAGCGTGTTTGGAGGTCTCCCGCTTATCCTGTTATATCCCGCATAGATGCCCTAATGTAGACCCGTTCGTACATGCCCTAAAATGGACGTATTCATATTTACCCTAATATGGTCATATTCGTACTTGCCCAATTATGGTCATGGCCGCATATGCCCAATTATGGTCACAACTGTACATGTCCTATTATAGTATGATTCCTTATATAGGCATGATCTTTCACCTACATTGGTCCCAGCTAGTATACAACGAGCTCTGAGGGCTGAACGTTATCTATCCTGTGGTTTTGAATGCAGCAGGGTTCTTCCAAACACAGGCCCACACTGTACTCATTAATTATGTATGGCTTTCTAAGAATACACCACCGGCATAATATGTATGTACAAAGTTCACCCCTGACGTCTTCCTCATGTCCAATACAAACAATACTGAGGACCGAGACTCTTTAGGGTATAAATACACCACATCTTGCCCCGGTAAAGCAGAGGGAACTGAGACTTCCATGCTGACACACTGACCAGAGACGCTGAGGCTCCTGCATGCAGTCGCTCAAGCTGACAGTGGTCTGACACAACCCGGACGGGGTGTCCAACTCGAGACCAGGACGGTGTCCCACACTCTCTCTATTCAGGTATGGGGGTTCGACTAAATCCTAGGAGGATTCTTGGCTCTTAGCTTCTAAGACCTACACACATATGCTAGGTACACTCAAGTACATCTAGGTAGGCATCGTAGGAGTACGCACACTTTGCATAATGCTTTTAGTGCTATTCTCAGAGAACCTACTCACAAAACCCCAGAGACGTCTGGAGTGGGTAGGCACAAAATCCACCGCAGCTGAGTAGTACGAGAATACTATTTATTGGCAGATGGTTACTCAAGCTTGAAGGACATTTAGTTCCTACAATTGTGCATTTTACACCTTATCTTAAGAACTCTTTAATCTCCCTTCTTCCAATTAAAAATGGTGGAAGAAACAAACGCAACAGGGAGAGTTACAACAAACCTCTTCGGTTTAGAAGAAGACCCTGAAGATGCAATACAAATTGCACCAAATTTCAGAAGGGCAGTCACCATAAAACTTTCAGAACATGGCTTAAGAGCCATGGGTGGTACAGTAATTTTCGTGATTGAGGCACACAAATCCAATAAAACAGAGGTGTTCTATTCTTGGGTTACAATCCCAGCATCGAATCCAATTAAAAATGTATTTCACTACTACCTAGAAGGTGAAACACCAGCGGACTATACTCCTTTTGAGGAAGTAGAGGTTCCGCTCACTTACCAGGAGCATAATTACTGGTTTAAAGGCGCCCTACCCCACGTACATGGAAGAGCAAGATTAGGCCCGCTCGGAGGAGCAGGAGCCACATGGCCCATATTAGCGGCATACACACCGCATCCTGACATTAACACAATGACACAGCCAGACTTACTCGTACAACACAGAGATTTAATTAAAATCTACAGAAACCTCACACAATTTGTGATGAGGACTTTAACAGTTCAGCCTGCACCAGCTGCAGCACAAGACAATCCAGTCCAGAGTACAGTTAATAAAATTACTCCACAAACATTACACGTGGTAATGGGCAAAATGCCAGCAAAACGCGAACAAATCCCATTCTGGATAGCTCAGAAAATAACTCAGCTTGAAGCAGTATTCCCGAATACTACAACCAGTGATAAACACAGGATTCTAACAATCTGCTTGCCCATGGGTCTTACACCACAAGTAGAGGATTGCACCTCTTGGGGTTCAGTCTTTGCTGCCATATATACCAGAACACATGGTATCCCGTCCTTAGCAGTAGTACCTGACGTTTTGAGACAGATACAAAATGAGTACGGGGCAGAACCTGCCCTTAACTTAGGGATGAAGTTGCTAACCAACTTTGAACAGGTCTCAGCCATAATACTAGCTAACATTAAGGGGGAAGCAGCTTCTGTGGCAATCCGCCAACGCCTAAGGGAGTTCAGTCCAGACGACCAACAACACGAACTACCCAAAATAATTGAAACTGCATATGCAGAACTAGGCAGAGACAGTCTAGGTGGGAAAGCATTAAAACCACAACTGGTGGGCAGTCCTGAAAAGGACACTACAAAGCAGACACCTACTTCTTCTAAAAAGAAGTGGGAAAATAAAAAACAACAAAAATCTAAAGACACCAGATCTCAGTCCAGAGGTAGGTCTCCTCAACAGGAGCCCTCTGAAAAGAGGTATAACCTCAGGAATAGGGATAACATAAAAAAACCTGACAGGTATCAGGATACTGATACTCGTTCCTCTCGTTCCTTTCATGGTTCATCACGAAACTCCGAGAGGGAAGGACGATCAAAGGAGCGTACAAAGTCCAGAGACACGCAACACGCTGCGGACTACGCACCTAAAAAAGAGGATAAACAAAAATCAAAACCTCAGTTCAAAAAGAAGAAGGTAGCAGGTCTCAAGATCAGACATGCCCAGAATTCTGAGGACACAGCTTCTGAACGGGGAATGGGCTCTGACGATGCTAGACAGCGCGGCAGAAGTAACGATAACTCGCCAGAACCTGAGGGAATTTCTGGTGACAGCGGAGTTGAGTGAGTATATCACAGTGGAAACACCTGATACTCGGGTAAGTGTCCCACATAAGTTACATGAGATAACACTCCGGATGGAGGGGGACAAGCCCAGAAAAGTTAAAGGTCTCTTTTGGAAAAATCTGTCATCTGGTTATGACATTCTATTAGCAGAACAAGACTGGCCGCCAGCATTCGTCATGGAGTGCCCTAGGGGAGAAACGATAATTTTTCCAGCCTTTTCCGACCTCGTTCCCATTCACCTAAAACATGCATATGCGCAGGAGTGGGCGGTGGCCCTAGCTCCAGCATTGTATAAAAATCATGCTGGTTGGGATGAGGATTCAACCCACGACGTGATCCCGTTAAACGTTTCCCCAAATGCAATACCCAATAAAGCAGGAAGCTAAAAAACAAGTCAGGGAGATCCTAGATCAACTTGAATATCAGGGGGTGATAGAAAATTGCACTTCACCTATGAACAATCCTTTGTTCCCGTAGCCAAACCTGACAACACATATCGTCTAGTTTTAGATTACAGACATTTAAACACTTGCACAAAGACATTTACAGTTCAAAATGCACACAGTGCCGCATTAATGAATAACATTGTGCGCAAAAATACAAAACAACACTTGATATCTCAAATTGATTTTTCTGCCAAAATATAGCGCCTGAAAGCAGGTATCTGACCGCATTCAGTGCGTTAGGGTCTCAACGGCAATTCTGCCGACTCCCCAAGGGTACAAGAATAGCCCGGGGTTGTTTTCAGCAAGGGTAACAGAGTTACTCCAAAATTTGGATGAAGAAGCATTGTCCTATGTGGATGATATTTATCTGACGGACGATGACTTAAAGAGGCACTTGACCAGGGTGAGCACCATTATTATGGGATTCGCCTCTGAGGGCTATAAATTTAATTTCAAAAAATCAAAAATTGCCCACCTCAATGTCCTGTTTTTAGGATACGAGCTGTCAAGTGAGGGAAAAAGCCTGCCAGCTAACTTTTTAGAAAAGTGTGCGCTGCTCCAACCTCCAAAATCATTAAAGAATTTACAATCAATTCTGGGATTCCTAAATTTTGGTCGAACATACATTTTAGATTACGCAGAAAGGGTAAAACCTTTCTACGACTTAATAAAACCTGACTTTTCAGTCAAACAATGGACACAGGAACACACAAATATCCTGCGTTCCCTACAGGAAGACATGATAGCTTCTAAACATTTACAGACACGCGTAAACGCACAGAACTTAGTGATCCGAGTCATAGCGGGTCAATGCGGGTACACTTATTTAACTTTTAATGAAGGCGAAACTGTACCAATCGCATACAAATCACACCTGTACACAAACGCAGAAATGCGTTTCACTTCAACAGAAAAAATCCTGACAGCAGTGCAGACCGCTGTAGCAAGAGAAAGAGCTCTGGCTCAGGGAAAGCTCATAATTGTCGTGACCCCAGTACCAGCTTTAGAAGCTGTTACAAAAGCTAGCATTCCAAATTCTAAAGCCTTACATCCAAGATGGATACAATGGGCTAATTCTCTTACTGCAACGGATGTTGAATACAGATTTGATCCTAGTTTAAAAACACAGGCATTCCTGCAATACGAACAAGAATATCCTCTACCAAATGAAATATTGCCTCTCGATCAGTATGAATACATTATTTACACTGACGGTTCTGCTCAACCAGCCATAGGGAGTAAGCAAGCTTACAGCGCAGCGTGTGCGATTGTTAAAGGTCGCATGCACGATGGAAAGTTCCATCCGGGTTGCACTAAAACGCAATCTCTAGGAGACTGCTCGGCACAGTTGGCAGAACTCAAAGCACTTTTACTGGCACTTATAAATACGGATCACGAATTCCCCACACTGATTGTGTGTGATTCCTTTTACTGTGTACAGTCGTACAATGAATATCTACATCATTGGGAACAAAACGGGTTCAAGGATGCAAAAGGTGGCACAATTAAGCATAAAATGCTATGGGAACAGGTAGTGGAGTTGAGAAACGAACTACCAAGGGCTCACATGATACATACACTGAGTCATCAGCGTGATGGCGTTCACGTTGAAGGGAATTCATTGGCTGATGAAGCCGCAAAGGGGGCTGTTCGCCCAGCCGCCGTAGCTGCAGTTACTCGTTCAAAGACGAGGGTAGACGGCGAGATTATGGTAGCTGTCAATGCTTCAAGCAAAGGCAGCACAGCAGTACCTAAAATATTTCCACTCAAGTACTCCTACAAGTTAGATGCACAAAACATTCCATATGCTCAGATTCCTGGAGTGGGGGATAGAGTAATACCAAATATGGATCGTAGGCAAAGCTTAATAGTGGCAGCACACGAAGGGACAGGTTCTGTACATTTGGGACTTGATGCAACTGCCTCTTTATTGAAGCAACGCTACTGGTGGCCTGTAATGAGAAGGCAGCTAAGAGACCTTGTCTGGAACTGCAACATCTGTAAGCAGATGCAAAGGTCCACCACAAGACGTCCAGTACAGATACCATTATTAGACAGCATCAGGTTGTCTGTCCGTGGGCGCCCAGCTCAGGTGTCCTCAGCGCTCGGCTGACGCTCGAACTGTTATAAAAGATTTGCGAGTCTTTATCGGCACATACGCAGTTGGCACGTTACATTCTGACCGCGGTCCGGCATTTAGCTCTCGGGCTTACAAAGAGGCCATGGAAGGAAAGGGCGTAGCATTGCGGTACTCCTCTCCGTACCATCCCGAGGGAAATTCTGTTGTGGAGAGGAAAAACCAAGACTTAAAGCAATCTTTAACAGCTAGGGTATTAGGCAAGGGCGGTAGATGGGTCGATCACCTTTATGGAGTACAGCGCGCGCTCAATAATCAGCCAAGAAGCTCTCTAGGAGGTGTCACTCCTTACGAGGTCCTATTTGGGACAAGAATGTGGGTACCTGATCTTGATTGTGAAGGCACAGTAGCGGATGAAAAACCATTTGATATCCATGATCGTTTGGCTGTTTTACAGGATCTAAATGAATCCAGAACACAACAAAGTAACGTGCTCCAGAAACAGGCTGCCACTGAGGAAGTCAAGGCAGTAACGGCAAGACCTATCTGGATCCCAAAACTCGGGGATCTAGTCGGAGAGAAGATTGCTGACAAGAAAGAATTTGGGCCATCCTACAGAAAGCCTGTACCGGTCCTTGAAATCCACGGCACAAGAACTGTACTTCTGCCGCCTCTTGCCGGAAAAAAGGAGAAAAGATTCGTCTCAATAGACTTAATCAAAGCACACTATGTGGCCGATACTAAACAGTAGGCCGCGTGGACTCCACAGTAGCAGACGCCCTCCTCTCACTACAATCCAAGAAGTCCAAACAGAAAGACTCATCACGTTTGAAGAGCCACCTGTACGGAATGAAGGACTAAGCAACAATGCTATGGAACTCGATCCACTTCAACAAGAAATTCATCTTCAAAATGAAAACCAACTTAACAATCAAGTTGCAATCAGACCTAATACAGACATCTACGTCAATGTGCCTCGACAAGAGAACACACCGATTTCAACAAATCCCGATGCAATTCCAACAATTGATTGAACTGCTTCTGGCTATTTCATGAACTTTGATACGTTTTCACTGGATCCAAGCGAACTGGAAACGACACCAGCCAAAAAATCACTCCAACAGAAACTCATTGACTTTTTGAACTTTTTAGAAAGACTTACCTGGTGTCACCTTGGATAGAACTATGGTATATCACTGGGATTTTATTTTTCATTTTCTGGCTAGGTTTAATTATAACTTTTAGTATGCTTATTAATGGACGATACCTCCAACCAAGCTCTACAGCCCAAAGAGTCAATTTGATTTTAAAACCACACCAGTCTTCACATCGTGAACCAAGAGACTTGTCTTCAGTGAACATCACAGCAGTTCCTATACCGGACGGTATAGTATGGGACAAGGTTGATTATGATATATTAAGTCCGACTGAACTTTTAAAGCTAAAACATGTATTTAAAATTTCTTTAAGTGATTTCATTACCTCCAGTACATTTTCTGATGATTGGGACACTGAAACTGTAAATGCTATGATGTCTGATTTAGAAAAAACTGCAGCATTTCCGAACAATGAAATGTTAGAAGGTACTTCAGACTATGATACATTGTACTGTTACCAACATTTTGGTGATCATTTCTTACACGTCTATAACATCTAGAAATGTATTTGAATACCACCAGTGGGAACACTGCCCAACACCTCCAAAAGGTAGTTCACCAGCATTTGCACAGAAATTCACATACTTCTCAGGGTTTAA
Organism: Calotriton arnoldi; assembly: GCA_963921515.1. Lineage (NCBI taxonomy): Eukaryota > Metazoa > Chordata > Amphibia > Caudata > Salamandridae > Calotriton > Calotriton arnoldi. Next base: position 1,651,415 of record CAWUFW010001682.1, read on the forward strand.
CACATCCGACCCTAAGTCATTTTATTATAAAGTGGAGAAAAATTCAGCTCAGAAAATTATGTTAACAAACACCAAACATATTTACTCTGCATCCTTTCTGAACCAGTTGTCTAAACAGGGTTTCGATCTATGGAAAGACACAATAGATTCCAAATCAATCTGGGGTTCTAGGGACTGGCAAGTCCAGGGAATAGAAGCACTTTTCAGAGCATGCATCATTCCGCAGCAGATTTTATTTCTGAATGAAACTGTGCAACAAACGACTTGTCTTGGATTAGCCAAAGGCAAGGAAATGAACACACCGGGGTTTCCAACACCATCACAGATGGGTGGGGGCCAGAATTCAACTACACAAGGGGTGGGATTAGATGACATTTTCCAGTACAACAGATCAGATCCTGATTGGACAGAATGGCTGTTTTGGCCCATTGACACAAACAAATGTCAACAGAGATTTATGAATACAACCGCAGGGTTTAGTATCCATAGGCCAGATCCACGCTATGTACAAAGACAATACCGAGGGGTAGTGACATCGTATAATGTTGGGAAGTTGTGCCTTGATTGGCTAGAGACCTCAACACTGAAAGAAGTCAAACAACACTTGACCTTTCTCACACTTGACATGGAGCTTAGAGATTTTCTACTAGGTCCCAGGAAACAACGTCAGAAACGTTTCATATATGCAGGCCTTTATGCCTACTATAATGAAAACTGGAAAATATCCCAACAAGAGGCCGCAGAAAGGATACGAGAGATAGACCGTATTAACTTAGAAAAAGCATTGGCAGTAGTGGATAATGGGTTAACTACTTTAACCTCCAGAATTTACTCCTTAGGCAACATTGTGTCCTCGGCAATCGACATATTAGAACAAGATCTGGCCTTGTTACAACACGGGCAATCTCAGCTACGTTCTATTATGATGTTAAGCTGGACGCTGCAATCTTTGCATGCAGGCTATGTGCCATGGCGTTTTATACACACCACGTCTCTGTTTTCAGAATACAATCTAACTGATAAACAGACAGAAATGGCACAAAGGGGAGCCAAATATACAATATTGAGAAACTGGAAAGGTTACCATTGACTGTAGCCGAATCACCATCAACAGAATGGCTAATTCATGGCCAAATCACTCTGCCGGTCACTACGTTTCAGTTTCAATATTGCCTTGAGCAAAGGCAGGCAGGCAAATATGTAAAAATGGGTAAGGGATACATCAAGGAAACTTGGGAGTTACCATACAGATACCGATGCCGGAATGGGGATCGAGAAGTGTATCTAAGTGGTACAAACTGCAAGAACGCTTTGAGCGGTTCTCTCATGTGTCAGGATATTTCTCTACACGGAGCCTGCAGTGGTTCAGTGGCGAACTTATCTTGTCACATGTCAGGGACCCCAACGGCCATGATCACGCTGGTTTTCCAGCTGCTCTCGAATGGGAGTTACTTAATGCTAAATGATCAAGGTTGCTGTGGGATGCTTCCGGGCGTTGCATATCTAGTAACTGTTAACTCCAGGGTTACTTGCTGTATGCAAGTATTGTTTCCGCCACTGAACACAGTCAGGGAGGCGCAGTTATGGCCTTCGCTGAATATTTCTTTTATTCAGTTTGATACTCTGAGCAGATTGAAAGCCATGCTTTTACAGCAACCCGTGCCCTTAACCTCCGCTCGAGAAACCTATGAACTTCAAGTTGCAAGGACCTCGACTGAGATACAGGCACTCATACGTACAAACTGCCCTATTCATTTCACAGAAATGGTGGGACGTATCTTCAATATGTCTGATACGAGCGGAATTGTACACCTATTTAAGACCATAGGGTCCGGACTGTTAAGCACCTTTCAGACAGTCCTCGGAGTAATCCCAAATTTTATACACTCCGTGTTGGGAAGCATATTTGGAGGATTCCCGCTCATCCTGTTCCTAATTGCAGGAATCCTGATTATAATATTGCTGCTACTCAATGGACGGCCCACTTCCCGAGGGAATGGTGAACACGCTCCTGGAGCGGAAATACCGTGAACGCATGGTACAACTTCTGGGCATTTCTTGCCTGCGAGAACTCAATGCCTCCTGGTTTCTATCATTTAGACCAGTCTGGATAGACTGCATCTTACCTGTGCTTTGATGCCTGTTCTGCGGCGAAGAATGCACGTTGGATCTTTGTCTAACTTTTCCATCAGATGCGCCTCCGGACACGGATGCAATACTGGACCCCATAAAGGCCCACGCGCTGCGCTGTCCTCAACGGCTTCCCATTCTGATGAATGCATTCCTGGAGAACCCACAGGTGCTGTTCGCTCCTGCTGGGTTAGGTGATTCTTCCACAGGCACCCAGGTTACAACTGCCGCAGCTCCGACTGTTGGCAGTACTACATTCCATCTATGTGCGATTGACGTTCTCTGTGAGGCGTTGGATTTGTCATCTACAGCAGCTGACACCGATAATATTGAGCTTCCCAGCCAGGACGCGTAATCTTGAATTGGCTCATTGTGTCCTGGGAAAGAATTCGGCTTCTTCACTCGTTTCAAAATAAACGATCTAAATTTGGAACATTTTCTTACATTGACACTTTCGCTTGAGAAAGGCATGGCCTTCTCCTGCTTATGGTAATACAACTTCTATAGAGAGACGATATTGACTTTTAAGTGGCAACTAGAAAAAGCTGAATTTAAACATTTTTTTTTTTTAAGCACCAACATTTTTTTTAACGATTTTTTAGAACCATGTTTTTACTTGCTTTTAAAAATGTTTTTAAATTGTCCAGATTTTAAGAATGGTCATTTATTATCCAGTTCGGAAGTGGAGTGGGTGTTATATCCTGCATAGATGCCCTAAAGTAGACCCGTTCGTACATGCTTTAAAATGGACGTATTCATATTTACCCTAATATGGTCATATTCGTACCTGCCCAATTATGGTCATGGCCGCATATGCCCAATTATGGTCACAACTGTACATGTCCTATTATAGTATGATTCCTTATATAGGCATGATCTTTCACCTACTTTGGTCCCAGCTAGTACACGACAAGCTCTGAGGGCTGAACGTTATCTATCCTGTGGTTTTGAATGCAGCAGGGTTCTTCCAAACACAGGCCCACACTGTACTCATTAATTATGTATGGCTTTCTAAGAATACACCACCGGCATAATATGTATGTACAAAGTTCACCCCTGACGTCTTCCTCATGTCCAATACAAACCATACTGAGGACCGAGACTCTTTAGGGTATAAATACACCACATCTTGCCCCGGTAAAGCAGAGGGAACCGAGACTTCCATGCTGACACACTGACCAGAGACGCTGAGGCTCCTGCATGCAGTCGCTCAAGCTGACAGTGGTCTGACACAACCCGGACGGGGTGTCCAACTCGAGACCAGGACGGTGTCCCACACTCTCTCTATCCAGGTATGGGGGTTCGACTAAATCCTAGGAGGATTCTTGGCTCTTAGCTTCTAAGACCTACACACATATGCTAGGTACACTCAGGTACATCTAGGTAGGCATCGTAGGAGTACGCACACTTTGCATAATGCTTTTTATATTCATGTATGTACTCATGATTATCGCAATATGGTAGAACTGCTCTATCCCTTTGCTTTTATCGTACTGCTGATAATATATCTCTGCTATTGTCTGCTGGTTACCGCAGCACATATATTTTACACTAGAATAACAACTGTTCAATAAATACTTATTGAAACGCCCGACTGTTTATTCTGTGTAACTCTCTGAGACAAACCGAATAAGTGAGCACGAGTGACTGAGCGAAAGGTAGTACATTGTTTCCACGATTCTGAAGGAATCAGGGTTGTCATGGTCTAAGGTTACCAGAAAGTAATCTCTCCCCGATAAGAGGAGACACTAGTGGCACTGCGAGCTAGCTAATGCAAACCAGGCTAACATATACGGTGGGGGTGCACGGAATCAGTCTGCCACCAAGCCCGCAGTATATGTTATCCAAACGCGCAGGTCCTGCAGGGGTACTATCGGAGCTACACGACAATCCTGTTCCTAATTGCAGGAGTCCTGATTGTAATCTTACTGCTACGCAATGGACGGCCCAATTTCCGAGGAAATGGCGAGCGTACTCATGGTGCGGAAGTACCGTGAACGCATGGTGCAGCTTCTGGGTATACCTTGCCTAAGAGAACTGAACGCCTCTTGGTTTCTATCGTTTAGACCAGTCTGGGTGGACTGCATCTTACCTGTTCTTCGATGCCTGTTTTGCGGAAAAGAATGCACGTTGGATCTCTGTCTAACGTTTCCATCAGATACGCCTCCGGACATGGATGCTTTGCTGGACCCCCTAAAGGCCCATGCTCTGTGTTGTCCCCAGCGTCTTCCAATTCGATGAACGCATTCCTTGAGAATCCACAGGTGCCGTTTGCTCCTGCTGGGTTAGGTGGCTCCTTCACAGGCACTCAGGTAACAACTGCCACACAAGCTGCCGCAGCACCGACTGTTGGCAGTGCTGAATTCCATCTATGTGCGATTGACGTTCTCTGTGAGGCGTTGGATTTATCATCTGCAGTAGCTAACACTGATAATGCTGTATCTCCCAGCCAGGACATTTAATCTGGAATTGGCTCATCGCGTCCTGGGAAAGAATTCGGCTTCTCCACTTAGTTTCATAAATAAACGAACTAAATTTGGAACATTTCCTAAATTGACACTTTCACTTGAGAAAGAATGGCCTTCTTCTGCTTATGGTAATGCAACTTTTATGAGTGAGACAGAATTGACTTTTTCAGGTGGCAACTAAAGAATAGCTAATTCGTAACATTTTTAATCATTTTTAAATTGTCTTTTTAAAACTATGGTTTTAAGAAAATGTTTAAATTGTCCAGATTTTAAGTATGGTCATTGTCATCCAATTCGAAAGTGGAGTGGGTGTTATGTTTCGTATAGAGGCCCTAATATAGACGCGCTCATATATGCCGTATATGGTCATATTCGCGTATGCCCTATTATGGTCATAATCGTATATGCCCTATTTTGGTCATAATCTCCTATGCCCTAATATAGGCATGATCTTTCACCTACTTTAGTTCCCTACAGTACACAACGAGCTCTGAGGGTTGAACGTTATCTAGTCTGTGGTTAGAACACTGCAGGGTTTTTCCCGAACACAGGCCTACAATGTACTTATAAATTATGCATGAGCATTCACCAGCTACATCTCCCGCATAATATGTATACAAAGTTCACCCCTGACGTCTTCCTCATGTCTAACAAAGACCAATACAACCCACACTGAGGGACGAGATACTTTAGGGTATAAATACACCACATCTTGCCACTGTAAGAGAGAGGGAACCGAGACTTCCATGCTGACACACTGACCAGAGACGCTGAGGCTCCTGCATGCAGTCGCTCCAGCTGACAGCGGTCTAACACAGCCCTTGTGGGGTGTCCAACTCGAGACCAGGACGGGGTCCCACACTCTCTCTATTCAGGTAATGGGGTTCGACTAAATCCTAGAAGGATTCTTGGCTCCTAGGCTTTTAGACCTACAGTCATGCTAGGTACACTTAGGTACATCTAGTTAGGCATCGTAGGAGTACGCGCACTTTTATAATGCATTTTATATATTCATGTATGTAACCATTATTATTGCAATATGGTAGAACTGTACTATCCTTTCACTTTCATCGTACTGCTGATAATATATCTCTGCTATTGTCTACTGGTTGCCGCAGCACATATATTCTACACCAGAATAACAACTGTTCAATAAATACTTATTGAAACGCCCAGACTGTTTATTCTGTGTAACTCTCTGAGACAAACCGAACAAGTAAGCATGAGTGACTGAGCGAAAAGTAGTACGATTAGGGTTGTCATGATTTAAGGTTGCCAGAAACTAATCTCTCCCCGATAAGAGGAGATTCTAGTGGCACTGTGAGCTAGCTAATGCAAATCCGGCTAACATACGTGGTCGGGGTGCATAGAGCCAGTCTACCACCAATCCCACAGTTTATGTTATCCAAACGTGCAGGTCCTGCAGGGGTACTATAGGAACTACACGACAAAGGTATGCACAGCCTCTCTACATAGGAACTATTGGGCTATCATGTCTGGAAGTAGTTGGTACTGCACTGGATGAGGATGAGTTGATGGGCCTGTGTGCTTACTGTAAACCAAGCAGAGATCTTTTCTTGCCAAGCATTCCAGCCCTCCCCCTCCCCCCCTCCTTGCAGGAGCCTGCTGGATTGTGGAAGTAACCAGCCCTTATATGTGTTAAACTCTGACATTGTCTCTGGTGGGATGACTGAGGTCCCCCTTGTTTGGAGTTAACATTCCTACCTAGGATAGAAGACAGGTGCCAGTAGTAGGGGAAAGGAGCAGCAGGATCTCCAGTGAACATGCAAGGAACATGCCCCAAGTAATGGAGGTGCACCCAAGAATTTAAAAGTAGCAGAACCCCGAATTGGATCTGCATGTCCATCAGAGGATGATAAAAGTCTGGCATCATCAACCACTGGGCTGTTCTTGTTTCACTTGTTTTCAGGGAAGGGTCACACTCCAGGGTGATTAAGTAGGCGGAGACATGGGAGTGCGATCCCTGGGCATATATGCACTTTCTCCATCAAACCAGGAATATTGTCTGGGCTTTATAATGTGCGACTGATTTGTGTCTGGAAAGAAATCAGCCTGTCAGATGGATGGAGTTGGGCATCAACTCACCAGAGGCAATGGAGCTTGCTGCAGCCTAGCCCAAACCCAGCTGTCTGTGAGGACTTGTGGGAGTCATCTATGGAAGGACAATATCTTTGGAGCGCTAGCACTGGCAATCCAATAAAAGTGCGTTACCCATCCTTTTGGCTTTGCTATTCTGCATTGCCAAACAGAAAAAAACATGTTTGTTTTCCTATATGGAACTGCAGATTATCTGCAGGGCCTCACTCACATCTGCCCCGGTCTGCTCAGACACTACTTCTGCAGATACTATGAGGCATCTCGGAAGCCGCTGGTCCATGCCCCATGTCCAGCTGGACCACCATTTCCGGAGCATCCGGCGACCTCTTCCAGGTGAGCGGCGTGCACAGTTTCTTCCAGTGCCAGGATTCTATGTCAGGACCGGAGGCTTCAGATTATGCTTTCTCTTTCTTCACTGTTTAACATAGTTTTCACAGTAGCCAATTACATTTTAACATTCACAAAGACTAAATTTCCCAACATTTCTTTAATGACGTCACCAGCAATACATCAATCAGCCTATACCCGTGCTGATAAAATGCCAAGTCACCATCTTAAATCCTCTTTTTTTGCTGCTCCGCACTAAAATAAGTAGTTCAATTTCGCTACTGTGCTTAGAAAGTTGTTTGCCGTGCTTTGTCTGATTACAGTCTTTCCAAATTGTATGCACACCATTTGGGCCACTGCCACCTATTCAGCACCCGATAGGGGTGCTCAGGAGGCGGGGAGCAGAGCTTTTGAACGCTCAGATAGTTCTGGCCTCTTTTTAGCTTGCCGTCAGCGCGTTACACGTGCTACAGGAAACCTTGGTGATATCAGGTAGAGTGAGCCGCGCTGCCTCGCAAGTGAGCGCCTGCACCTTCCTGAGCTGACGATTGTCGAAGGGGCCCTGCCCAACACTTCGCCTATGTGGTTAAGTGTAAATGATTGTCTACAGGCTTCGCCTGAGGGGCCGATTATTCTATTACTACTTCTGCTTGCCTCCTTGCGGCTCTGTATACTTGGGGTTGCATCCCCCCCACCCACGCTGCTTGTATCTAGCATTCCAACACTATTATCTGCATACTATACAGCAAAAATGGCAGAAGACCGGTATTATGTTAGTGAGGCCTATGATCCTGACATGGAGGAAGAATATCTTCTCCTTGAAGAAAACATTTTGGGAGCTTTAGACGGCTCAGTCAGTCAATAGAGCCCTTGCAGCAGACCTCCAACCACTCACACGCGGTATGCTGTCAGCTCCCCCTCCTGTTCCCGTCCCATGACGATGGCGGCTCCCACTCAGGTGACTGGCCCCACATGGCTGCTGTGGCCCGCATCTCCAAATCCTTGCCCTCGGACCACATGTACTCAACGCTTGCCATTTCGACGGAGGTTGTGGCAGACACCTCTCCTTCCCAAAACGTTGACTTAGATTAGTCCCTTTCCCCTCCCTCATTTACCGACGACTCTTCCTCCCCTCAACCGAAGCAACAGAAGAGCTGTCACGAGTACTCAGCCCTCCTACCTACACCCAACCCCCTTACCTCCCAATTCTATTACAGGACCGGAGGCTTCAGATTATGCTTTCTCTTTCTTCACTGTTTATTTTACAGCAGCCAATGAAAAACAATTAAACACTTTTAATATACTACATTCCCCATGTTGCAATGGGGCAGTCCAATAACCATAGAGACTACGCCCTATATATGTAACGTCACCCAGTAGCACTTCCTCTTTCTTTGCTGCTTGCAGCAGAGTTAAGTGCCTTTTTACCTTTCACTTTACTGTGTCAGATACCGCATGGGTATTAAGTTATATTAAGGATTGTTGCGGTATTGGATATTTGATTATTGCTGTATTGGCTATATTTGTGTGCCGCTATAGCGCGCAGATCGCATTGATCTAATTTTTCACGGTCGGGTGGAGGCGAGCGCGGTTTAAGCGTCTTTCCGCTTCCCGACTCACCTCTACCGAACTAGTTGATCCGAATTCTTTTGCGACGCTTTCAGCGTCTCCTCAGCGACGCGGGGCTCCCTAATCGGGCCCGCGAGTGTTTCTGGAGCCAAGCGTCGCGTAGCCCACTTGGGCTCCAATTGGGCTTCCTTTGGGCTCCTTTTGGGCTACGCAACGCCCAATTACCATTCCTCCTCGCTCCGCGCTGGTTTTGAACGGAGCTTTACACAGGATGAGAAAAGACTTTCTCCTGTGTAGACGGACGCCTTTCCAGGCTGGGCCCTAGCCGGGGCAGGCTCAATACTTTGTTGGCTCATTTACGCCCTTTGGGCTGCAATAATTTCTGAATACAGCTGGGCTGAGGAGCTTTAGATATAGTCATATATTTGGTGCACGAAGGGTGGCTCCCCCTTTATTCAATTCCTCTGGAATTCAGACTTGGCTATTAACAATCATTTAAAGTAATTTGTTGCTCCAAGCATTTTCATGATGCAGGAATGGGCCACATTCGAGGAGGAGGAGTATGGGTTTTATGAAGAAGAGCATGGTCCCTTACTTGAGGACACCTTGGTGGATGCCCTGGATGCGTCCGTTCAACAATCTGTGAACAGGGCCATTGAGGCTGCGGTTCCCCAGACGGTAAACCAAGCTCTGGTGGCCGCCCTCAAGCTCATTACGGCGCAGCTGGAAAGTTTTGCTAAAAGGCATGGTTTTCAAGCCTCTGAAGCCCCAGGTCCATCACAGCGTGCTTCTGACGGAGCGAATCAATCTAAGGCCAAGTCATCTAACTGGCCGCCCGTGCAGGCCTTGGCTCACCTACCCCCGGCTAAATCTGGGGATCACCAGTATTCGGCGCCCACAGCCCTTCCTTAGGCGCCCAGCAAAGCCTACGATACTGATCCCACTACTGACACCGACTCTACGATACTATCTCTCCTCCTAGAAAGAAGGCGGCGAAAAGGGCACATCTAGAGCCACAGCTGTCTCCCTCCAGGCCTCATCCCCCTTCTATTTTAATCCGCTGGACATTGTTCACCCAAGGTCCTCCGATTGGGCTCCGCCCCCAGAGGTGGCTGATTACTTTCACCAGAATCTCAGGAGCCATTTTGATAAAGAGGTGCACAGCAGACTCAGGTCGGAATGTCCACGACCAGATATTCCAGATAGGGTTGCGGAGACCCCGGACATTGACCCCAACATGTTGGCGTTCCTCAAAAAGTTCGCCAAAGACCCTAAGAAGGGCATCGATCGTGCTTGGCATGGATGCCAAGATAAGCTCTTGGACGTCACAGGGCCCTTAGCAAAGATCCTCGAGATGGCCTTGGTAGTGATCCAGCGCTATCAATAAAATTTCTTCTCCTGTATGCTTTGGACGTCCAGGTGCAAATATCCCTCTTAAACACAACTATATCCATATGACGGTGGGGCCCATAACACCGCATATACATTCACTCACTCATTTATTCCCTGGATTTCATCCATTCTTACCTAGGAGAAAACATTTAATGATTTGCTGGAAGGACACGGGATACCTTTTTATTAAAATGACATAATACTTCTCAAGCTCTAAGGTATTCCACTCATTGGTCGATGGACCAACTAGTAGGAATCAGTTGATGGTGATTAAGACCAGCTCAATCACTATAAACCTTTAAACATTTACATTTATCATTGAGCTAAAGAACCACTGACTCATTGTTTTTAAAGATAATAAAGTTTATATAAAATTTAGAAGCATGAATAAGTTTCAGATTTATTATTCAGGTTATTACATTTAGCATCATTATAAGAATACATTGAAATTGCAATGCATACCTATTAGATGGAAAAATAAAGTTTGTCACAGCAAGAACTCCCGAAAAACTATCTATCTGTCCTGGAAAACAGGCCTTCTCGTTCCTTTCCCTTTAGTATCTCAAGAATCAAAGTCTAATAGTTTTAAATGGAAAAATCTATTAAAGCAAAAAGGTTCTCCAATAGCAGCGTCTCATGCTCAATCAAAAATATAAAATAGCAGCAGCAGCCGTAGCATCAGTTCATAAAAATGGCAGCGTCGAAAACGACAGCATCAATAACAGCTAACCAAAAGGGAACAGCAGCAGCAGCATCATCTACCCCCCTCCCTAAGAGTAGGTCTTCTTATACCCTAATACTAGCTTACTAAGTGAAAATGTTACATCTTTGTGGGCGAGAGTCTCTCTAATTGGTCCATTTGGGGTCAGCATACATCTCATTATGAATATCCTTGTTCCAACCAGTTCTTTGTGGAAAGTTCATACTTCTGTTGTTTCTCACGGGTTCATGACATTACCCATCAGTTCATAGGTTTCAAACTGTATCCTTTTCTGATACTTTTCAGTTGAACAGTTCATTGTCCATTCACTTATTCACTGCGACTTCTCACGCTTTTTGCTGTCCTTCTTTGGCACACGTTTATATGATAAGGTCATCACAGCCTTGACCACGCTTCCATCCTAGGCTTTGGAACGATCACGTGATCCCTCTTGTTCACGGCCTTTCTCTCTTTCGTAACCCCTCTCACGCCTGCGTACTCTAGCTCATGGCAACCATTTTTACATCGCGGCACAACAGGCCTAAGCGCACTATTATAAAGATAAACAGAACATAGTTAAGAATAAAGAATATAAACCTTTTCGTTTCCCTCCCGTCATTCTACGTACCCCAATTAGGTATTACCTAGCAAAAGCGACATATAAAGCTATTCCTTACTTACCAACGCTTCTTTTTGCCACTACACAGTTTATTTCCAAGCACAAATCATGCATTTATTATTCTAATTAGTACGCAATTATCAGACTTATGTTATCCACGTTAACAATTGTAAGTAAATTAGTTTGCACATATATAGCGTGTTACCTTTAACCCTTTACATGTAACATACATGGTTGGTTATTTACTAAGACGAACTTGTGTGTTAATTATTTAACGTAAATATTAGGAGGTTAAAAATTTTTTTCATTTACCCTGCTCCATCAACTCCCCCCTTTGGTGATTTTTAATATCACCACAAAAACCCATGTTACACAATTTTATCAGATAGCAGATTTCTTTGTCCGGTTTGCTTTTGTTAGTTTACACAACTGTATCCCTTTCAACTTGTCTCTTTGTTTTCTTATACATGTTTTCTTTTATTTCTTCTAGCTCTATTTCACCCATTTCTCTTTCTTTGTTTGTCTTGTTTTCTTTTTCTATTTTATTCTGTCTTTTTCTTCTCTTTATACATGTAATGATTAGCTTCAGTACTAAAACTATTATGATTATCATGGTCGCTACTATTATGACTTTCCCTATTATTAATCCACTCATTCTAGTAAACCAATTTATTACTGAAGAAAAACTCTTACCAAGTTTCCCAAACGCATTTTCAACCTCCAATGGAACAAGTTCTTTGTGCAAATTTGTAATATTCTTTATATACTTTTGTATATTTTCACTTTTATCTGGAATGTAAGTGCAACAATGTTGGACTTTCAGCATTCCACAGACTCCACCCTCTTTGCCAAAAGAATGTCAAGGGCAAGTCGATTTTGCATCACCATAGCTCTCATGGCAACCATTTCGGTATTTACCATCAAGAACCCTCCAGCAGTATCTGTAGATAAACGATCTACCACTGTGGATAGTTTCCGAATTTTAAATGCATTCAAAGATATTCCCACTGCTGGTATCAATGCTCCAAAAATATCACCTACTATTTCTGAGAAACTTTCCTTTTTCTACGTGTAAATGTCTTCATCATTTCGTGTGTTCCCTTTTCTGCTCTATCTACATGAAAAATCTTTGGAAAGACCAGGCCTAAGTAACATGATCCATACCAATGGTCCGGCAACCTGTAATAAGCTCTGTTACCACAAATGTAATAGATCCCAGGAAATATTGGATCTTTTCCCCCTTTGGATCCCCATCCGCCTAAAATTTTATAATTGTCATGGTAATCACTGGAACCCACGAAATAATTGTCATATCTTGTTCTATTTCTTCTAATGCACAACCTTCCCTGTTGGGGCCAATCCAGAGTCATAGCTGCATTTGTCTTTTTCTTGTCGTGATTTTCTTCCTCAAACGCCCAAAGAGGTGTTTTTGTCTCTTCTATCACTTTTCTTTGAAATTTCACTCTTCTATCCTCGACCATTTCTAAAAATACCTTTTCTTCATTTCTTAACTCACAGGTAAGGTTGTTTTTAACTATATCATCTAATATTAGAATCTTATCTTCTATGAAAAATTCACCAAATGTTTTTGCTTCTTTCACTTTGTTTAGTTCTGAAACTACAGGAATCTTTGCAAAAATCTTATCTATATTAGTGTAATAATATTCTAATCTTCCTGTCTTGTAAAATAGACTTGCTAAAACACTACATGTTATTCCATACGTCAAAGGAAGGTGATGATAGGTCACACCTTCTGCAACAGACGCAGGTAATTGCATACAAACATAACAATCTCTTACATCCATTGTTTCTACATACTCATATAATAATTTAGCGAAAACATTCTTTGAAAAATCTGTTATTGATTTGTCTTTATGTAATTCTGCACTACTTTTTAATATAGCTGTTTCGTGCACATTAGCTCCTTTTTCTTTCTCTGTGTTATTAGACGTTTCTTCTATAGCTAAGCTAATTGGAATGGTAATCGCTAAAATAACCCAAATGGTCATTAATAATCCTGTACAAAAGAAGGACATCTTACACCACCTGCTTAAGAACTCACATCTACTTTTTCTATCTTTAGTATCTTCCATTTTGTTCTATAACCTATTTTATATTATGTACAGGGAAAATGTGTCACCACACCTCAGAAATGACCTCTTAGTCACCCTGCACTCTCACTTTATCTTCGTTTGGTACTTTCTTTTAATTCTTTTCAGAACTCTTTCTTTGTCAAATCCAGTGTTTCGTCAAATCCGGTAGAATTTGTTCAAATTTCAAGTTTGTTGCACTTCACCTTCACCCATTAGGTTGCAGCTTTCTTCTAGGTTTTCGTGAGTGATCTCTTCTTCTTTGATATCAGTCAAGGCAATGTATAGCCATTCAGGCGATTTATACTTCGGATTTGTTTTCTTTACTCTTTTGTTTTCTGCAAGTGTTTTCCACCTTGTTTCTCTTGTTCTTTTGACTTGTTATCTCATTTACTTGTTCTGCACTTTTTCCATCTAGCCTTATGATCTTGTATCTCAGTTTTCTAACTTTGTTGGGCCAATTGTCTCCTTTTCTTGGCCTTTTGGTTCACTTTCTTTTTCCTCTCTTTCTGTTCTCCAAGTTCTCTTTCTCGACTCTAGTTTCTGGTTTCTTTCTTCTCCACTTTCTTCTGATTCTGTTTCAGTTCTTCCTTTATTGTCTCTTATCTTAAATTTTATAATTTCATTTCTTTCATCTATTTGTGGTTTTTCTCGTGTTTTCTTTCGATCACCTACTTCTGTCCCTCCTCGAGGTTCTTCCGAATTTGTGTCAATTCTCTATCTGCCTCTAAATTTCCCTGTTCTTTTGTTCGCCGATCTGTCCCTATTGCTCCTCGGGATCTTCTGATTCTTCTAACTTTCTATTTGAAACTCTCCCTTCTTCGTCTATTAATATTATCTCTGAAGGATTTTCACCACAACTTGTACTTGGTTGCTCACTGTTACTGTCTTTTTGCTCAGTTTCTTCTTTTATACTATCAAATTTCAAATTTCTTTTCAGATTTTCCTCACAATTCGAATGTTCTGTATCAGATGCTGAACTGGTGTCTGATATTTCCAGATGTCGACTCACATGTCGATCTTCAGATTCTGGAACTTCTGCTATTTCCTCCACTCCTCCTGTCGTTGCACTTGTAGTTGGGTCTTCCAGATGTCGACTTACAGGTCGATCTTCAGATTCTGGAGCTCTGTTTGTCTCTTCCTCTGCATCCGATGCTGAACTGGTATCCAATACTTCCAGATGTCGACTTACATGTCGATCTTCAGGTTCTGGAACTCTGATGGTGTGACTGGCATGCACCCAGTGTTTTACTCCTGCACATTTGACTGCAGTTGTTGTTACCAGGATCACTTGTCGTGGTTGGTCCCAGCGAGGAACCAAACAGTTTCTTCTTCGGTGGACTTTTATGCGGACCCAATCTCCTGGATTCAAATCGTGAGCCGGTTTTCTTTCAAGTGTGGTCGCATCCGGTCCAACCTGATGAAACACAGAACGTACCACATCAGCCAATCCTTTGCAATAATCCAGCACCAGATCATCAGTTATAGTCAGTAGTTTGTTGACAGGTACATGTGCTTGTCTCATTGCTCGTCCCATAATTATCTTGTGGGGACTGAGTCCTGTCTTTCTTTCCGGTATACTTCTGATTGTCATTAAGACTAATGGCAAGGCATCTGGCCATTTGAGTCCTGTGGCTTGACACATTTTACCTAGCCTGTTCTTAATTGTTCCATTCACCTGCTCTACTATTCCAGAAGCCTCTGGTCTGTATGCACAGTGCAGTTTCTGTTTAATACTAAGTGCTTCACAAATCAGTTGAATCAATTCGTTTTGAAAATGTGTTCCTCTATCTGTTTCAATCGTTACTGGAAAACCATACCTTGGAATGAATTCTCGCAGCATTAGTTTTGCTACCGTAATTCCATCATTCCTTCTGGTCGGGTATGCTTCCACCCAACGGGAAAACAAACAGACGACTACAACGACATACCTTAGTCTATTGCTCGGAGGCATTTCTATAAAATCCATTTGCATTCTCGTGAAAGGACCTCCTCTCGTCCTATTGTTCCTAGACTCACTACTGTCTTTCTTCCTGGATTTAGCTGTTGACAAATAAGACATCTTTGACAAAGACTCTCAGCTATGGCTCTGAATTTTGGATTATACCATGTTTGTCTAAAAAGTCTGATCATTGAGTCTCTCCCAATATGAGCTTGCCCATGGTACATCCGTGCCATGTCAGAAATCATGCTATCAGGCATAACTGGTCTTTCATCCCTGTAAACCCAAACATCATTTTCCTCATGTTTTCTACATCCTGCTTTTATCCAGTTATCTTTTTCCTCATCATCTGCTGCTTCCTGTAATTGTCTCACTTCATCCCATGTCTCAACAGGGTTAGTAAAAAGCAAAGGACATGAAATATGCTCTCGTTCTTGGTTTCGGTTCAATGAGACCACATTTTTGGCACAGTACTGGGCTATTTCATCAGCAAACTTATTGCCAACAGTTATGTAGTCTTCCCCATTTTTATGTGCATTACACTTCACCACTGCAATCTGTTTAGGCAGCTATATCGCCTCAAGCAACTTTTTCACAAAATCTCCATTTCTTATCGGTGTTCCTGCAGACGTCAAGAAACCTCTCTGAGACCAGATCTGCCCAAAATCATGAACCACTCCAAAGCCATATTGGCTATCCGTGACAACGGTGATTCGGACATTCTTTCCCAACTTGCATGCTTGAATTAGAGCTACCAACTCCGCTACTTGGGCAGAACGTATCCCTTTCAAACAAGATGCTTCCATTACAGCAGCTACTGTGCAAACTGCATATGCTGCACTTAGAACTCCATCATCCGCTTTTCAAACATGAGCCATCCACGAACAGAATATAATCTGATTCCTTTAAAGGCTCATCCCGTATGTCGGGTCTTGGCTTTGTACAATATTCTAGTACATTCAGACAATCATGATCAACTTCATCCATTTCAATCACACTCTCTTCATCTGGCAATGATGCTGAAGGATTCACATTCATGCATCTGTCAATGGTCACATTGTCTGCACTCAAAATTACTTTTTCATACCTAGTCAGCCGACTATGTGTCATGTATTGGGTTTTGGTTCTTGTCAAAAGAATTTCCACAGAATGAGGGACATATACTCTCAGTGGATATTCCATCACTATGCCTTCACTCTGCTCCAGACTTACACAAGTAGCAGCAACTGCTTTCAAACATCCAGGTAACGCTTTCGCTACTGGGTCTAAAACAGCTGAAAAATATGCAATGGGTCTTTTCATGTTTCCGTGTCTCTGCACTAGAACTGAAAACGCACACCCATCTCTTTCACTACTTTTTCATAGTCAGGCATTCCCAATGCCGGAGCTTCACACAGTTTCTTTTTTAGTTCTTTGAATGCTTTCATTTCCTCATCATTCATTTCAAAAGGATCTTTAACATCCTTCTTTGTCAATCTCTGTAATGGTTTTGCAATTAATGAAAATCCACTTATCCATTGTCGACAATATCCAACCATTCCTAGGAACATTCTTACCTCTCTTTGTGTCATTGGAGCTCTCATTCCTTGGATTATTTTTATTCTTTCTGTCGTTACCTTTCGCACTCCCTTCTCAATCTTATGTCCTAGATATTGGACCTCTTGTTGACAAAACTGCAATTTTGATGGGGACACTTATGTCCTCTTTTGCTAAATGATTCAGCAAAGCAATTGTATCATTAACACATGCTTCCTTTGTTTTTGATGCCACCAGTAGGTCATCAATATACTGAACCATCACTGACTTCTCTGGCATTTTCAAATCTTCCAATGATTTCTTTAAAATCTGATTAAAGATCGAGGGCTTTCTGTATACCCCTGAGGAATTCGGCACCATGCCAAAATACGCCTCCGAACCTGAACGCAAATAATGGCTGGCTATCTGGATGTAATGGAATAGAGAAAATGCATGGTACAAATCAATAACTGTGTACCATTCTGCTTCACGTGGAATCTGATATAGAATTACAGCAGGGTTTGGTACTATTGGGCAGCAAAGCACAACAATTTTGTTTACCTTTCTCAGATCCTGTACAATTCTATATGTTCCATTTGGCTTTTTCAATCCCATTATCGGTGAATTACATGGACTGCTCATTATTTCTCTCAGAATCCCTTGCTCAATCATTTTATTTATTACTGGTGTTATTCCTTCAATTATTTCTGGTGTCAATTTATACTGTGGCGTATTTGGGTAACTCGCTCCCTCTTTAACAGAAATTTTAACAGGGTCTACTTCTTTCATTAACCCTATATCTTCTCCCGTAAAGTCCCACACTTCCTGTTTCACTGTTTCTTTCAGTTCAATTGGGATTTTCTCTACATCAAATATGGGAAATAAATCATTCACTTCTGATTCTAACTTTACCATTGTTATTTTATACAATACATCTTCATCTGGGGTCTGAAATGCAATTCCATCTGGAGTACAATAGATGGTGCAGTTCATCTTGCAAAGTAGATCGCGTCCTAATAGGTTCACAGGACTGCAATCACACACCACAAATCGGTGCATTTCACTAAATGGACCAATCTTTACCTCTACTAATTTAGTAAGAGGCGCCTTAATTTGCTGATTCGAAACACCCACTACTTGGATATGTTCACCTGAGAGAGGAAGGTTTGGAATTTCCACTGACCTAACAGTAGAACGGGTAGCTCCAGTGTCCACAAGGAATGTTACATTTGCACCATTCACTTCTCCATCCACAAATGGACCTGCTTGATCTGCCTCTAGAGTTGCACCAAGCACGCACTCTTCCTCCTCTCCTAGGCACCGTCATAAACTTTCATCCGACTCATCACCATCCTGTCGTAACCAGTATTGAGATATGGCAGCTGCGCGCGGCAATTGTGTTACCTGCTCTCCTCCGTAGAATCCTGTTTCTGCACTGTATTTCTGTTGATTAACACTCTTGGGAAGTGGTGGTTGTGGCACCTGACTTTGTTGGGTAACTACCTCACTCTGCACCTGTGGATTTAATGATTGATTTTCCGTATTAGGTTTTGGAGGAAATTTACACTCGTTTCTCCAATGCCCTAACTTTCCGCAGTTGTGGCATGGCCACTTTTTCTTTGCCTCTTCTATGCTCATTTGACCTTTTCCTTTACCTATATTTGGTCTAAATCTAGTCGGTCCTGCCTCATTAACTGGATTACTCAATTGAGCTTCTTGCTTCTCTGCAACTTTCACTTGTGCCCACATTGCTTTCTCTTTTAATTTACGCTGTCTACTCTCAATGTCATCACTACAATATTTAGCATACCTCAAAACCTCGTCCACTGTGCTATTCTGCCAACAAATCATATGCTGTTTAATCATTTCACTTATCTCTGGTTTCAACCCATAAACAAATCTATATACAAAATGACTCATATCCTTCTCATTTAGTGTCTCATAGCCACTATATTGTTTGAAAACTAACAGTAGCCTCTCATAGTATGCGTGTACTGATTCTTTACTTTCCTGTGTTGTTCTGTCTATTTTTACCCAATCCGTTTCTTTGGGTGGAATCTTATTTTTCAAAAAGGTAATTACTTGGTCATATTTCCTCATCACTTCTGGTCCTGGCGCTCCTGTTTTAGTATCTCTTGGATATTCTACAGTTGGCCAATCAATTGTAATCTTACATTCTGTCCACAAATCAGCTGGTACTACTATATCAAACAATCCATCCAAATCTATCCATAACACCTTCGAAACTTTAACAAACCTCTCCACTTGTCTGTACCATTCTACTGGTTTCTCTCTCAATTTTGGGAAGTCATTTGTAAATGACAATATATCCTGTCTAGACCATGGGACATGCACATAACTACCTCCTGGAGTTTCTCTCATCGGGTACTCCCTTACAATTGATTCCTTGTCTGTCACCGCAAAAGCCAAAGACGCTTTGTCTGTCACTTTCTCATTCCTTTTAGTCCATCTGCTTCTCCATCTATCCACATCACCCCATTTCCTCAGTAAAACAATTAATTCTTTTATTTGGGTTAATCGTCCTGATGTGTTCAAATTTTCTATATCTTTCTCGCAAAAATCTACTCTGTATGGTTTCTGCAACGTTCTCACTTTTACAAATTCTACTCCTAGTTCATTTGCTGTTTCTTCTAGTTTGTCATGTAAATTTCTAGCTCTCCATGTAATGCTCTTGCATAAGAATATAATCTCGTCATCCTGATAAGATTTCAGTTTTTCTGTGCCAATTGTCCCTAAGATCAATTCTTCCATGTCTATTTTTAACCTAATTACATCTAATGGTTTTGATTCTGTCCCTTTCGTTTTTAGAGTTTTCATCCATTCATTCAATTCATCTGGAGTCGGACCAACAGGTGTACTATTTAATTCTATCCAATTTTTACTTCTTTCTGGTGTCTCTGATGCAGACTCAGTTACCATAGGTATTCTCCTAAACTCATTCTCATTTATCGTTAAATTAGTAGGTGGGCTTGGTCTATATGTACTGACCAAGTTTCTTGCACCTTCATTGTCTAATTCCATCCCTTCTTTCCTTCTTTGCAAGTGTGAATTCATAGGAATGACTAAAGAATGCTCTTCAATTTTCTGATTCTCAAAAACTGGTATTACTGGACCCATCGTTACTGGTACAGTTACAGCTTCCATATTCATTGTTAATTCTCTTATCTTTTCAGTTAAATCTCTTGTGGTTTTTGCTAATTCAGTTGTATTGTCACTTTCTGTCTTCTCATTTTGTGGAGTTTTCAATTGATCTTGTGACCTATTTATCTCATATCCTCGTTCGGGATTTTTATTCCTCCCAGTTTCCATTGGCGGTGCATTAGGTGTCACCACCGCAGAATTCTGCTGGTATGGAGGTGGGTTTCTGTTTAAAATATCTTCCAGCAATTCATCTTCCGTCTCACTACCACCATACCCACACTTTTCAGTAACCACATGTTTCTTTTTCTCTGTACACTTTCTCTTTGCTTCTTCCTCAACTGTAAAAGCTGGAAACAAACCTCCTGTCATATTAGCATATCTCCAACGCTTTATTCTGTCCTCATGATTCACTCCCCACAACCTTCCGGCACAAAATCATGATTCCATAATCCTCTAAATCTTTCTCGTTCATACATCTCATCTTCCCATTCACTTAAAGCTTCAAACTGTGTCGGTCTAGGTTTTGGTTCAAGCATCGCCATCTTCTCCCTCAGATTCCGAAGTACAGCTACACTAAATGAACCATTCTCAGGAAAAGCCAATGCTCCATCATTTTTAGTATATTTTGTCCAATTTTCTAACCATATGCAGGTATGATATCCGTATTTCAGCATCATATGCGAAGCTGGTGATTTCGGCGGAGGAATTACTTGTCCCTCTCTAGTCACTACCTTTTGTCTTTCTTAAAAAAGTTCTTAACTTTAGACATCCACAACGTTTTCTCTCTACCATACTCATAATAAGCCATGATTCACAATCTCTTTCCCTTCTCAAAAGTCCGCGATTCAACACTGTTCTCTATGCGTTATTCGGACCTATCCAAGCGCGACTTACACCAACGCTCCAATCCTAAGCTTCTACGTCACTGGTTTTTCTGACCAATCCTAGCGCGACTCACACCAACGCTCCAATCAGAGCGGCTTCTGTATAACTAGCGCACTGTCCAATCCCAGCGCAGCTTTTGTCTACGTCAGTTTCTGCTCCTGACCCCTCCTTTACAAAATTTATCGGCAATTTACTTTTCAACAGTTCTTTGTTAGTTACAACATTAAAAACACATTTCCATTGTCTGATTTCGCTAAACAAAAGTGACAGTTTATTCTAGCTCGCAAGAATACAGTTTTGTTCGATAAGTGTAGCACTTCCCTCTACCTTACCCTTCTTTCAAACAAGGGGTAAACCGGTTTCTCTGGGGATAAAACACATGTGGAGACTACACTGCTCCTGAGAATTAAGGCCAGAGTTTCACAAGAAAACCGGTTGCTATTTCACTCACACACCTTTATACAGAAAATGTCCCTATCATAACACAACCTGTGTTATCACCAATATGAACTCAGACAATGCACTATTCCATGTGACTTCTTTGCCACACGTGTTCCACTTCCTACTTCCCGGAAGCGTTAAAACTTTGACTTACATATAACATAACGCGACTCAACATAAAATGTTAGACATGAAATAATCAATAATCAATGACCAATAATCACCAAACTAATCTATAATAAAAGACTAGAGCTAGGGTTTTTAGCGTAGTCAGGAAGTGTGGCGCTCAGACTAGTATGCGTGGAGTGAAACTGAACTAGAGTAGGTACGGTGCTGCCAGGTCGGGGATTTACCCAATAACCCCCGGAGGTGTGTGAGTAACAGGACCCACACTGGGAAGATAAGCACAGTCCCGGGCACACGTCGTAAGGGTATAGCGGTAGTGTAACCGTATAGTTCGAATAACAGTTGTAGTGGTCGACACCTGTTTGAGTTGAAAAGTTATTTAATGAAAACCACTGAAATCACAATGTACAACCAGCCGACACGTGTTTCGTCACTCAGAATAATCAGGTGACTCTTCAGGGCAATGGACCGGTGAAAATTCCAACCCGGCCGGGGGTGAAAGCAAAGAACTATGTATAACGGGGGAGACGGGGCTCACGTAGAGACCAGGCACGGGGTGCGTGCCACGGAGTAGCCGGGAAGCCTGTGGGCGGTGAGGGCAGTAATGCCGGAGGAGAGGTAAACAGCGCAATGCAGCAGGCGGAGTATTGAGACGAAGGTGGAAGTGTCAGAACAGCCAAGCAGTCCAGAAACTGCGGAGGACAGGTTCTAGAGCCAGGTGGCGGCGAGCAGTGAAGCAGGAAGGAGAGACGGCGCTCCATGTTTGAGCGTGCCGAGGCGGATAGCCTGTGAGGTAGCTCCGCCGAGACCTCGGCACAAGCACCTCCGGTCTCGACGGAGCTACCTCACAGGCTTATCCGCCTCCCGGCACGCTTCAAACTTATGGAGCGCCGTTACTCTCCTTCCTGCTTCACTGCTTCCGCCGCCACCTGGCTTTAGAACCCTGTCCTCCCGCAGTTTCTGGATTTGCTTGGCTTGTTCTGACACTTCCACCTTCGTCTCAATACTTCCGCCTAATCTATAATAACCATAACTCTGCTACCAAGAAATCTGATCCAGCGCTATCAATAAAATTTCTTCTCCTATATGCTTTCGACGTCCAGGTGCAAATATCCCTCTTAAACACAACTATATCCATATGACGGTGGGGCCCATAACACCGCATATACATTCACTCACTCATTTATTCCCTGGATTTCATCCGTTCTTACCTAGGAGAAAACAGTTAATGATTTGCTGGAAGGAGACGGGATACCTTTTTATTAAAATGACATAATACTTCTCAAGCTCTAAGGTATTCTGCTCATTGGTCGATGGACCAACTAGTAGGAATCAGTTGATAGTGATTAAGACCAGCTCAATCACTATAAACCTTTAAACATTTATCATTGAGCTAAAGAACCACTGACTCATTGTTTTTAAAGATAATAAAGTTTATATAAAATTTAGAAGCATGAATAAGTTTCAGATTTATTATTCAGGTTATTACATTTAGCATCATTATAAGAATAAATTGAAATTGCAATGCATACCTATTAGATGGAAAAATAAAGTTCGTCACAGCAAGAACTCCCGAAAAACTATTTATCTGTCCTGGAAAACAGGCCTTCTTGTTCCTTTCCCTTTAGTATCTCAAGAATCAAAGTCTAATAGTTTTAAATGGAAAAATCTATTAAAGCAAAAAGCTTCTCCAATAGCAGCGTCTCATGCTCAATCAAAAATATAAAATAGCAGCAGCAGCCGTAGCATCAGTTCATAAAAATGGCAGCGTCGAAAACGACAGCATCAATAACAGCTAACCAAAAGGGAACAGCAGCAGCATCATCTACCCCCCTCCCTAAGAGTAGGTCTTCTTATACCCTAATACTAGCTTACTAAGTGAAAATGTTACATCTTTGTGGGCGAGAGTCTCTCTAATTGGTCACTTTGGGTCAGTATACATCTCATTATAAATATCCTTGTTCCAACCAGTTCTTTGTGGAAAGTTCATACTTCTGTTGTTTCTCACGGGTTCATGACATTACCCATCAGTTCATAGGTTTCAAATTGTATCCTTTTCTGATACTTTTCAGTTGAACAGTTCATTGTCCATTCACTTATTCACTGCAACTTCTCACGCTTTTTGCTGTCCTTCTTTGGCACACGTTTATATGATAAGGTCATCATAGCCTTGACCACGCTTCCATCCTAGGCTTTGGAACGATCACGTGATCTTTCTTGTTCACGGCCTTTCTCTCTTTCGTAACCCCTCTCGCGCCTGCGTACTCTAGCTCATGGCAGCCATTTTTACATCGCGGCACAACAGGCCTAAGCGCACTATTATAAAGATAAACAGAACATAGTTAAGAATAAAGAATATAAACCTTTTCGTTTCCCTCCCCTCATTCTACTTACCCCAATTAGGTATTACCTAGCAAAAGCGACATATAAAGCTATTCCTTACTTACCAACGCTTCTTTTTGCCACTACACAGTTTATTTCCAAGCACAAATCATGCATTTATTATTCTAATTAGTACGCAATTATCAGACTTATGTTATCCACGTTAACAATTGTAAGTAAATTAGTTTGCACATATATAGCGTGTTACCTTTAACCCTTTACATGTAACATACATGGTTGGTTATTTACTAAGACGAACTTGTGTGTTAATTATTTTACGTAAATATTAGGAGGTTAAAAAAAATTCCATTTACCCTGCTCCATCAGTAGCCAAGGACACTGGTTCTCCCATCGATCCAGACATTTTGGCGGGATGGGCGCAGCGCGCTATTTGTTTCCTGGGAAACGCGAACTGCGCCATCTCCGCAGAGAGGAGAAAGTCCTTGCTCATGCGAATGGACAGCAACCTCACAGAGTTAGCGTCCGCGGAAGCAGGTCCTTTAGCAGCAGGGCTCCTTTTCGGCGACAAGTTCGTCAAGTACGTGTCCAAGTATGTGGGCACTTTCACCACACTGGATAAGGCTCAGTCAAACATTAAACGAGTCTTTCAGCAAGGCCTTTTTGGACGGGCCGGGCGAGGTCGGGCCGCTCGCCAGGCCGCCAGTACTATCAGGACCCTCCCAGGGGCGGCTACGGCCACGGTAGAGAGGATTGGCAGGATCCTACCAGAGGGGGTACCTTCTACCCGACTAGAAAATTCTCTCGGTGCAGATATCATCGAGGCGGCCAAAGAGGAAACTTCCAGCCTCAGGTCACTTCAGGTAAGAGCTCTTGCTCCTCTATCCTATCCTTTGGGGGGTCGCATTTGTCACTTCATACACAATTGCGCTCAAATTACAAGGGACGCCTGGGTCTTACAAACCGTCCAAGGGTTTCAAATAGAGTTCTTCCAGTCTCCCACGCAAGAGTTTATACCGCCCCCGTTGGTTTTTTCCCAACAAGAGCAAATTTTTTATAGAGCATGAAATTACAGAATTGCTAGAGATGCACGCGGTGGCCTACTGCGACACCAAAACCGAGGGCTTCTGCAGCAATGTTTTCCTGGCACAGAAGAGGGGCGGTGGTTACAGACTGGTACTGAATCTGAAGGGTTTCAATCACTTTGTCCTCTACAGACATTTCAAAATGGAGGGAAATACACCTACTGACAGACCTTTTACGACAGGGAGATTGGATGGTCTGGTTGGACCTCAAGGATGCCTATCTAACGGTACCAATCTTTCCTCCCCACCGGTGTTTCTTACAGTTCCTGTGGCGGGACCGGTGGTTGGAATATTTGGTCCTTCCTTTCGGTCTTTCCTCGGCGCCTTGGTGCTTCACCAAGTTGATGAAACCGGTGACCGCTCATCTCAGAGAGCAGGGTATTCGTCTCATAATTTATCTGGACGACATACTCATCATGTCACCGTCAGTTACCCTAGCATCCCAGCACCTTCAGATCACGGTGCAGCTATTGGAAAATCTGGGTTTTGTAATCAACTCAACCAAGTCTGTCCTGTCCCCCACTCAATCAATAGAGTTTCTGGGTTTCGTAATCAACTCTCAGACAGCTCAGCTTCAACTCCCCAAGGCCAAGTTGAGGGATCTGAAGAAGGAGCTGAAGATAACATTGACCAAACAGGTGATGTCGCTGCGAGCCATTGCTCGCCTGGTGGGACTGCTTGCATCCTCGATTCAAGCGATCTTCCCGGGACCCTTGCATTACCGGGCCTTGCAACGCTTGAAGATTCAACACTTGCGGACAGGCCTTGCCTACTCCGACCAGGTTCCCCTCACGGACAAGGTGAAGGAGGAACTCAATTGGTGGCTGTCGCACGTAGATGCTTGGAATGGTCGGGCGATATTCGGATCTCGCCCGGAAGTGGTGATAGAGTTCGATGCCAGCCGGTGGGGCTGGGGGGCGAGATGCGGCGAGATAACCATAGGGGGCAGATGGTCTCTCCAAGAATTAGCATTACATATCAATTGCCTCGAGCTTCTTGCGGGATCCTTCGCGATCCGCTCCCTCTCACCCAAGAAGGTGTCGTGTTGCATTCTTTTGAGAATGGACAACATATCGACGGTAAGGGACATAAACAAGTTAGGGGGGACGAGATCACCAATGTTGGCGGAGATGGCCAAGGACTTTTGGCATTACTGCCTGGCCCACCAACTTACGGTGATAGCGGAGTACCTTCCGGGGCAGTACAATGCAATAGTGGACTGGAACTCCCGTCACCTGAGGGACTACAGCGACTGGCAGTTGCACCCCTCACTTTTTCAAATGATTCAGGAGACTTGGGGTCCTTGCATAATAGACCTGTTTGCCTCCAGACTCAATCGCCAACTAGAGACGTTTTTCAGTTGGAGGCCGGACCCTCTGGCGAAGGCCACGGATGCGTTCACACAGGATTGGTCGAGGTCATTGAATTATGCATTCCCTCCATTCACTCTGATTCCCAGAGTAGCGAACCAGATTGCTCTTCAGCAAGTTCTTTTCATGGACATAAGTTTGGTTCAATTGGACAGTACTCGTTCAAGGCAAAGAAAAAGAGGAAGTGCTACTGGGTGACGTTACATATATAGGGCATAGTCTCTATGGTTATTGGACTGCCCCATTGCAACATGGGAAATGTAGTATATTAAAAGTGTTTAATTGTTTTTCATTGGCTGCTTTAAAATAAACAGTGAAGAAAGAGAAAGCATAATCCTTGCCTCCGTGTCCTTAACCCCTTGACCGCGATCGGAATTCCGCTCGTATGCTGGACATTCCGATCGCGGGTGGGGTCGTGACGAGCTCAGCTCGTCATGCGCACAGCGCTACCGTGCAGCATGACGAGCTGAGCTCGTCATGAGCACGGAAAGGGTTAATAGAATTGAAAATTCTTGACGCGAATGCTAGCAAATTTTTTATTCCCCTGGACTCCGACTCCATCATTCACCCTCGCTCCTCTGACTGGGCTCCCCTTTCCCCTGTGGCGGATTACGTCCATGACCGCAACCGCGAAGGTTATGACAAGGAAAGTGCGGAACCGTTTGTGCTCCCAATATCCCAGATAGGGTGACAGAGACCCCGGAATTAGATCCCAATCTAGCGACCTTCCTCAAACGCTGGCCTAAGAACTCCACGAAAGGGAGCGACAAGTTTTGGAAGGCTTGTGTCTGGAAAGGAATCAGCCTATCAAATGGACAGAGTTGGGCATCAGCTCACAGAGAGAAAACCTAGCTGTCTGCGAGGACCTGTGGAAGTCTCCTGAGCAAGAACAACCGCTTTGGAGCGAGATCATAGGCAATCCAATAAAACTGTTACCCATCCTTTTGGGTTTGCTGTTGTGCATCGCCAAACAGAAAAATGAACGTTTGTTTTCCTATGCGGAACAGCAGGGCATCCCCCACATCTGTCCCGGTCTGCTCAGACACTGCCCCTGCTGATACCATGTCTGATACACTTCAGAAGCCAGCGGCCCATGTCCGACTGGACCACCACTTCCGGAGCATCCGGCGGCCTCTTCCGGGTCAGCGGCGCGCACGGGTTCTTCCAGCGCCAAGAGTGTCTTGCTCGTGGGTGGGCTCTTTCTCTAACCAATCACCGCGTCCGTGGCACAGGAAGCCGCCAGGCCCCGCCCAGCCCTGTCGCTTTGCCTGTCAATCAGTATAACCCGGCTTCCCGATTGGATGACTCGCTGACGGCGGTTGGCGGCCTCGGTGCACCGGAGCCGTTGGGAGCAGAAGGTGGAGGCGGTTTACACCTGCGGGTGGGGGCGTCTCTGGCACTGTTGAGTGGGAGGTCTCCCACCGAGGTGCAGCAGGGGGCGGACAGGAAGGGGTCGGGAGAGGGGCCAGGCCCGCACCCGTGGGAGGGACCAGCGGCTTCACAGACGTAAACAACACTGCAGGTGTCAGGGCCACAGGCAGGAGCCTGCGGGGCCCAGTCACCTTATTGACCCCAAAACCGGCCACTTTGGCTAGTAAATGGTCTGTGTGTCACCGGGGGCACGAGGTGGTAGGCCTGGGTGAGCTGGAAGGCTGGCACCTTGTGCAGCCAGAGGGCCCTCCATGGTGCTGGTGCCTGCACCCCTGCCCTGGAGCTCCTCCAGTGTGCTCGGAGTTCCTTTGCAGCCAGAGGGCCCTCCATGGTGCTGGTGCCTGCACCCTGCCCTGGAGCTCCCTCCAGTGTGCTCGGAGCTCCTTTGCAGCCAGAGGGCCCTCCATGGTGCTGGTGCCTGCACCCTTGCCCTGGAGCTCCCTCCAGTGTGCTCGGAGCTCCTTTGCAGCCAGAGGGCCCTCCATGGTGCTGGTGCCTGCACCCCTGCCTGGAGCTCCCTCCAGTGTGCTCGGAGCTCCTATAATTCATCATGTTACCGAACCTGCCAGAGGGGTGGCTCGGTCTGCACCGGGCACCACACAGTGGCACGGGTGACCACCCTGCTTCACCTGGCGGGGTCCGAGGACTCGGTGGAATAATGCGTCCCCTGCAGGAATCTCCCAGGCCTGACTCATTCACAGACTATTCATCCAGTCTTCTGCCAAGGGAAAATAAATGAGTACCATTGAGTTGGATGATCTGTTATTCCGCGCCAAGATACCCTACTTGGTGAACATGTATGTACTTTACAAATACACGTTATGGGCCCGTGCCTCAGACAAACATAAGAAGGGTCAGGATCACCAATGCTGTTGGCAGTTCCAAGGTCTGCAACCTTTATTGCCCTGCACTTGCAGCTGCAGGCTTATACCAGCAGTTATGGGCTGCATTCTGGGGAATCTAATGGGTTGACTGTTGAGCTGTGTGTGAAATACTGAGGTACCTTTGTTTCTGTAGAACGGGAATCGTGAAATGTTCTTAAAGTTTCAAGTTGGGAAATGTAGGCAGTTCATTCTGGTTACACAGTTGTATGTGGTGCCTGTTTTCCACACCTGGGTTCTTTTTGGGTCTCAATGAAGATGACTTAACACTAACAATGTCTCCATTGTCGCCTTGAGAGCTGGCGTCGAGGATGGGACTCAAGCTCATGAGTGTAATGCACAGTGGATTAGTTGTGTAGGAATGTCTAGTGCAAGGCAGAGTTAAGTTAAAGCAAGGAGTGAGCGGGTGATGTGTTCTTGATGAGGTTGCTTGGGTAATGTTAAGAAGTACTTTTTGGAATCTGACTAGTGATGAAATATTGAAAGAACCTTGGTTCTGAAGAGTATCACATATGATAGTGTTGACAGTGCGGATCTGATTTCTCACATTGAATTAGAGCAAGCAAGTTGAACTGGAGTAAGTTGTCCTATACAGCCTCAGTTTCTTCACATCATTGCCATGGGAAGGAATAACATTATGCCTAATATGTTTTGTTTTGCGGTTATGTGTTTATGGTGTGTGTTTCTCTGAAAAAGAAAGGTGTGCTGTGACTTGCATAAGTAAAGTTAGGTTGTCTTCGCTTTTGTTGGAAGAGAACGTTGGAATGATGTGCTTCAAGTCTAAACTAGTGAGGACTAGGCAATAGGAGTATGGATGAACACATGGTCTTGCCGGTTTCCCTCTACTTACAGCACCATAGATACCCAGCTATGGGTTATGGTTAACACGTTCTAAATAATTAAATAAATGAATGTTGGTGTCTGCTGTCGCCCCTGGGTTCTTGTGTGTGTTACTTGAAATGAGACTTAACACTTACCATCTGTCTCTAGAGCCGTATTTGACACTGTCCCGCTTGAAAAAGTCCAGTGAAAATGCCAACATCTTTTATTTTCTAAGTGTGGTATAACTACCAAAAGAGCCTAATTTATTAGGTCTCCTACAAACATCTGTTGTAAGACGTTTTGTGGACCGTACCAACCCATTCCTCCCAGCTTGTCTGTAAAAGCACAGCAACATGTACATTTTTCTAAGGAATGGCTAAAGAACACACTCTAAGGGTTGTTTTTATTTATCTCCTGCATGCTACATGAAGGGCAGGCCTTGGCACACAAAGGTTTTTATGATGCTGGGAAAAGGGCTGTCAGTTGCACTTAGCTGACATTTGACACAGAAATTGTACTTGCCATGACTAGAACGGTGATGTCTTACCATCTGAATGCATTTAACCCTGTTCCCTGGGCTCCTGCAAAAGGACCAAATAGTGGCGCTATTGTCTCAGTTATGAGTGCGATGGAAGGTAAATTAGGCCCTGGCAACCTTTTGGTCTTAATTCTGATATTTTTTTTATTGTTAAATTTGAAATGAATCTCAGGGTGATGCATGTCTTGTTCAATACCCATCCGTTTTTGTCACACCTCACATTAACCTCTTCATTAATGTTTATATACTCTTTCCTGGCATTGTGTTACTCCACTATTACTGCTGTCCTGGTATTTTCCTTCAGCTTTTTTGTTCATTTTCTCCCCTGGAAGAATATGACATGCGTCCACATGACCCCGTACCTACCCTGGTGGTGCCCTCAGGGTAAACCTGAGTGACTGCCAGAATCCAGCTACCAATCTGAAAAGAAATTCCTTGGAAGATTGACAACCCGTACATCTCTTGGTCACTCCAGTAAAATTACAGCTATAACTATGTTCCATTTTTAGGAACCTGGTGCATGAATTTTAAGGGTTGATCTGGTTGTTAGATTGACAAGTTGCGAACTAGGTAGGTGCGAATGAAACACTGGCAAGTGGGTGAAGTGGTGCAGACTGGGCTATAAAATATTTACCAGTAAACATGGTAGAGGAGACAGAAAATGATGAAGTTACTATGATGGAGACTGAGTAGGTGGGTTAGAAACTGGAAATTGAGGTTGTTGAAAGTGTAGCAGTGGCAGACAGAGTGGTTTAAAAAGACCAAAGAAGGATCGACTAGGATATAACATATTTTGAAAAAGTGCTAGGACAAGAAGACATGAAAATTTTATGAAATGTTTCCAGCGAAGCAGATGTGTTGCAAAGGCAGAGAGTTGCGGTGTGCGCTTCATGTACTGTGAAATGACGAGCCCCAATAAACTGGCAAAGCTATCAGGGGAGCGTATCTTTGTTATGGCTGGTTCCTTATGCACCCTGAGGAATAAACACCCCTTTCAGCACGTATTCTGCTCTTCGGCCCACCTCTGTAGTGACGCTGTTTCTTTAAATGATGAGTTCCGCCCAAGCAGCAGATTATGCGCTACAAACGGTATAAAACATTAGCACAATTTTAATGAAATACCTTCTTTATTGAACCAGTTTCAGAGACCCACTACATTTTGGGCATCTGCAATGCATAATATATAAATGAAGATACAACATTAAACGTTTGTTTTTCTTCTAGAGAGAAGTACTTCAAGTTGGACATGGCCCCAACAAAGTTAAGGTAGTTATAGAAGAATCTACTTTTATGTTACATTTTTATGGCATTTTTAATATCATGTTTGATGCAACTTTCTGATGTTGGGAGGAGGTACTGTCAAGCAGTGGCCAATCTGTTTACCCCAGAAAAAACTTGGTGGGGGGACGCAGGAAGGGCACAAGACATAATTTGCGACTTTTAACAGCAACAGATTGTTTCTATTAAGGTGATCTGAATTCAGCAAAGGAGACATTAAATTCTAAATACAGTTCAGTGAGAAATTCCAGTATTTTAAAACTGTTTCATCAATATTGTCACGTTTTGTTTATCAATTTCACTACCTTGTGTAGTTCCTAAGACCCCCCCCCCCAGGACCTGCACTTTTTGAATGACCTAAACTGAGGGTTTGGTGTGCAGACAGACTCTGGACACCCCTCCAGGATGAGTCACCCGTTAGACCAGCTAGCTCTACAGTGCCACTATCACCCCCCGGTATTCTACAGCGGTGTAGGTAGTTTCTGGCAACCACTGAACATGACGACCCCTGATTCCTCAGGTATCGTGGAAACAATACGGTATCTTTCACTCAGTCACCCGTGCTTACTTTTCTCAGAATACATAGAATGGCGATTGGAACGGTTTCAATAATTATTTATTGGTCAAGCGTCAGTCTAGTATGAAACATGTTAGCTGCGACAATCAAAAGATAGGAGCAGACAAATGTAATCGCTAGTACCAATATCGTAAAAAATAGATACATTTCTACCATAGTGCTAATAAGATGAATAAAAACATATTATATAAAACAATAGCATTGACGTACTCCTACGATGCGTAGCCTACCTAAATGTACCTAGCCTAGGTATGTGGGTGAAGCCTGTGTATGTAAATGTCAGGATAGATCCTAATGGAGCCAAGAATTCCCCGGGGAAGTACTAACCCCTCACCTGATTTCTGAATGAAGGACCGCGTCTCTGCGTCGAGGATGGCACCCTGCAAGGGAAGTCAGGTCTCTGCTGTAAGAAAGTGGCTCTGTATATACTGAACCAAAGTAAGGTTCAGTGTGCACAGAGTCCACAGTCCCCAGAGGTTTGGCAGAGGCTAAAGTTAGATATAACCTTACTCTCTAAAGTGGTAGCTTGGTCGAGCAGTAAGGCAGTATCAGAGGGCAGTGTAAAGCATTTGTTGTACACACTCAGTCATCAAATGGTCTCACACACTCAAGAACTGAACTCTAGGCCAATGGTTTGTATATAAAAATATATGCTTGTTTTATTTTAGAACCAACAATAGGTATCAAAATATACTTTCTCAGAATGAGATACTTTAGAGAAATACTTTCAATAGGCAATAGACTTTTGAATGCAATGGTTACAGTTGTTGCAATAGGCAACACAATTTCAAACACAATTTAACATTGAGCTCAATGGGAATTTCCAGTTAAATGCAAGAGATTACTTTTTGGATTACTTCTCTTACCACAGGACTGGATCCTAGATTCAGTCCTGGGACATCTCCTGTAAACAGTTGAGTAAAAACGTTTTGGTTACAGTTGTGATTTTTAAGGAATATTATTGTATTTTAAAAGTTGGCACTTAGAAACTTTTTCACATGGAATCACCAATGTAATCCTATGGGAGGAAATTCACGTAGCAGGTAAGTAGTGTTATCGTTACTTTTTCTTACTCAGTGTTGGATCCTGGATCCAGCACTGGTGCATCTCCTGTAAACAATTGAAAGAATGCGTTTATGTCACACAGGCGATTTTTAACGAATATTTGTAAGTTTGCAAAATCGACACTTAGAAACTTTTTCGGCAAAAACCAGGCAATGTTATCCTATGGAAGGAAATTCAAGTTACCGGTAAGTACAGTTATGATTACTTTTCAGGGTCAGTGCTGGGCACCAAGATCCAGCACTGGGATCTCTCCTGATAACCGGTGAGTAAATTTGTTTTCGTAATTCGGTTGATTTTAGATGAATATTTTAAAGTTTCAAAACTCCACTTAGAAGAATTTCCAAGTGAAACCAGTCAATGTTACCCTATGGAAGAAAAGTGAGTTATCGGCTTTTGGGTAAGTACTCGACTGGCAGAGTTAAGGTTCTGGGCATAGACTCAGGGGTCTCCCAGGGTCAGGTAAGTACAGTTGTTACACCCTCAGCGGCACAGGGGCGGCCGGGTGCAGAGTGAGTGGGCCCAATGTTATCCTATGGACGGCAGGGGGCCTTGGGTTGGTGGCTGCTGGCAGGCAGACCACTCGGCTGTGGGAGCAAAGCTCCTGGTCACTTACTCAGGGCAAGTGGGGAAGTCGAACAGGGTAGTGGGTGCACCCTCAGCGGCACTGGGGCGCCGGGTGAGGTGGGCTTTTGGGCCGTCGGGCGCCCAATGGTTTTCAATGGGAAAGCTGCGTGACGAACAAAGACTGCAAGCTCGGGGACGGTGATTCTTCAGGTGCGACCACCACTTCGAGAGGTAAGTTGGGAAACTGTAGGAAGGGTAGGCACCCAGGAGTTGGGCACAGGAGGCCGTGGGGCGTCGGGTGCAGGGGTGTCTTTAGGCGTCGGAAATCTTACCCTCGGCTGGTCGCGGTTGGAGGGGTCCCTGGTTCTGAGGCTGCAGGCGTCGTCAGGAGCATCGAGGAGGGTCCTTGGGTGCTGGATTCTGGGTCACAGTCGCCGGGGGGACGTCCTCGTGGTATTTGTCCACTCAGGCACAGGCCGGGCTCGGCGGGTGCAGCGGGGGCAGGATTCGCGGTTCCTGGTTGGCACCAGGGGTTGTTGCTTGCTTTGAGCAGTACCACTGCTCGTGGGAGTCCCAGGTAGTTAGTCACAAGGCAGTCGGGTCCTCCGGGGTTTGTGAGGTTGCTGACCACTGGAGACGCTGGGGTTTAGCAGGAGCAGGTTCGAGGGTCGACAGGCCGGTAGGGCTGCGGCCAAATCAGTTGGTGTCTTCCTCTTGTGAGCAGCTGCACGGCAGGTGTTCTTATTTCTTGTTCTTCTTTCTTGTTTCGGAATCTGGAACTAAGGAAGGAAGGTTCAGGATGCCCCTAAATACTAGATTTAGGGGTGTTACAGGTAGGTAAAGGGCAGGGACCAATGGGTCCCTTCCCTGGGGTGGGTACACCCCCTATCCTGCCACTCTCCAGTGGGAGGGGGCAGGAGCCTAGTCCTGATTGGGCAGGGCTCCCCATCTTCAAGAAGGCGAGAGCCCGGAGATGTGCTTCACCTCGCCTCCCACACCTGAGGGTGGGGTTGGCAGAGGCTGGCACACCCCTCTTCTCCCTTGGTGTTTCCCGCCAGTCTTCCCGCCAGAGTGGGGCTAAAACCAGTGGGGACCAGTTGCTGAGTACAGCAAGTGGTCTGGGGAAGCTCACAAAGGCGGAATGCCTTTGAAGCTTCCCCCTGCCCATCCTGGGGGGAGGAGGCCTAGCACCTCGCCCAGGACGTGCATTGTTGCAGGCCCGGGAGAGTGGATGGCTCTCTACCCAGGGGTCCAGCAACATGTCTGCTGGGTGGCAGCCTAGGCAGCCCCTCAGACAGGACGTGGATTGTAGGTTAGGTTCAGGGGGCAACTCTAAGTTGCCCTCTGTAGTGCATTTTACATTAAATCCCACACTGGCATCAGTGTGGGTTTAATGTGCTGAGAAGTTTGATGCCAAACTTTCAGTCTTCAGTGTAGCCATTATGGTGCTGTGGAGTTCGTAATGACAACCTCCCAGCACCATATACTCTTAATGGCATCACTGCACTTACAGTGCCCAGGAATGGCCCTGGGTACTGTAGGGGCACAGCGCTCATGCACCTGTGCCCACACCACTGGCATAGTGCACCCAGCTAGAGGGGTGACTGAGGTATGCCGGGGCAGTGTGTTTGTGGGCATGGCACACAGGGATGTGTGCCATGTCGACTCTCTGTTTAGTTCTGCACCAAGACACTCAGCCTGCAAAGGCAGGGTGTGGGTGTCAGGGTACAGGGCCTCTAAGGGTGGCACAATAAGTGCTGCAGCCCTTAGGGGCCTTCTCTGGTCACAATGCCCTGGGTACCTAGGGTACCATTTACCAGGGGCTGACATGTGGCCAGAGGTGCCAATTGGGTTTAGGCTGTAATGCAGTTTTAGGGAAGGAACACAGGCCCTGGGCACCTGATTGGCAGGAGCCCAGGGCACACTCAGTCGAAGTACATCAGCAATTCAGCAAAAGTGGGGGCATACCATGCAAGAAAGATGGCACTTTCTCACACAACCCCCACTCCCCCCCAAACGAAAGGTGATGAGACTAACCTTGCCCTATGGAGTCTTCATCGTCTAAGTGGAAGAACCTGGAAAGTCCATCTGCATTGTCATGGGCAGTCCCAGGTCTGTGGTCCACTTCAAAGTCCATTCCCTGTAGGGCGATGGACCACCTCAACAGTTTAGGATTTTCCCCTTTCATTTGCATTAGCCATCTGAGAGGTCTGTGATCAGTTTGTACTAGGAAGTGAGTGCCAAACAAGTATGGTCTCAACTTCTTCAGGGACCAAACCACAGCAAAGGCCTCCCTCTCAATGGCACTCCAACGCTGCTCTCTGGAGAGAAGCCTCCTGCTTATAAAAGCAACAGGTTGGTCTTGGCCTTCATCATTGGTCTGGGATAGGACCGCTCCTATCCCTAGCTCAGAGGCATCAGTCTGCACTATGAACTGCTTGGCATAATCTGGAGCTTTTAGAATTGGTGCTGAGCACATTGCTTCTTTCAGGGTGTCAAAAGCCTTTTGGCAACTAACTGCCCAGTTAACCTTTTTGGGCATCTTCTTGGAGGTGAGTTCTGTGAGGGAGTCACAATGGACCCGTATCCCTTCACAAACCTCCTGTAGTACCCAGTCAAGCCAAGGAATGCCCTGACTTGGGTCTGGGTTGTTGGAGCTGCCCAGTCCAGGATGGCCTGGATCTTGGGCTGTAAGGGCTGTACCTGGCCTCCACCAACAAGGTGGCCCAAGTACACCACAGTGCCCTGCCCGGCATTTGGATGCCTTGATAGTTAGGCCTGCAGTTTGCAGGGCGTTTAAAACCTTCCCAAGGTGGACCAGGTGATCCTGCCAGGTGGAGCTAAAGACAGCAATATCATCAAGATAAGCTGCACTAAAGGACTCCAACCCAGCAAGGACTTGATTCACCAACCTCTGGAAGGTGGCAGGGGCATTCTTTAAACCAAAGGGCATAACAGTGAACTGATAATGCCCAGCAGGTGTGGAGAATGCTGTTTTCTCTTTTGCTCCTGGTGCCATGCCAATCTGCCAGTACCCTGCAGTTAAGTCAAAGGTACTTAAGAATTTGGCTGCACCCAATTTGTCTATCAACTCATCTGCTCTTGGGATAGGGTGAGCATCTGTCTTGGTGACAGAGTTGAGTCCTCTGTAATCCACACAAAACCTAATTTCTCTCTTTCCATCCTGTGGGTGAGGTTTGGGGACCAGAACCACTGGGCTAGCCCAGGGGCTCTCAGAGGGTTCAATAACCCCTAACTCCAGCATCTTGCTGACCTCCGCTCTGATGCTTTCCTTGACTTAGTCTGACTGTCGATGGATCTTGTTTTTGACAGGTGTACTGTCACCAGTGTCCACATCATGGGTACACCAGTTTGTCAGACCAGGGGACAAGGAAAAGAGCTCAGCATACTGTTGCAAGACTTGCTTGCAGTCAGTCTGCTGTTGGGCAGAGAGGGTGTCTGAAAAGACAACTCCATCAACTGACCCATCATTTGGGCTGTCTGAGAGGAGGTCAGGGAGAGGTTCACTCTCTGCTTCCTGTTCCTCATCATTCACCATCAGCATGGTGATGTCAGCCCGGTCTTTGTAGAGCTTAAGGCGGTTCACATGGATAACCCTTTTGGGTGTCCTGCTAGTGCCTAGGTCAACTAAGTAAGTGACCTCACTCTTTTCTCTAGGATAGGGTAAGGGCCACTCCATCTATCTTGGAGTGCCCTTGGTGCCACTGGCTCCAAAACCCACACCTGTTGCCCAGGTTGAAATTCAACCAGCGCAGCTTTTGGTCATACCAGTGCTTCTGAAGCTCCTGGCTGGCCTCAAGATTCTTGGATGCCTTTTCCATGTACTCAGCCATTCTGGACCTTAGGCCAAGCACATAGTCCACAATATCTTGTTTGGGTTCTTGGAGAGGCCTCTCCCAGCCCTCCTTTACAAGACAAAGTGGTCCCCTCACAGGATGGCCAAACAGAAGTTCAAAGGGTGAGAAACCTACTCCCTTCTGTGGCACTTCTCTGTAAGCAAAAGCAGACATGGTAAGAGGACATCCCATCTCCTTTTGAGTTTCTCAGGGAGCCCCATAATCATGCCTTTCAATGTCTTGTTAAATCTCTCAACAAGGCCATTGGTTTGTGGATGATAGGGTGTAGTAAACTTGTACTGCACCCCACATTCCTTCCACATGTGTTTCAGGTAAGCAGACATAAAGTTAGAACCTCTGTCTGAAACCACCTCCTTAGGAAACCCTACCCTGGTGTAGACACCAATGAGGGCCTTGGCTACTGCAGGAGCTGTAGTAGTCCTAAGTGGGATTGCTTCAGGGTACCTAGTGGCATGATCCACTACCACTAGTATGAATTTGTTCCCTGAGGCTGTGGGAGGTTCAAGTGGACCCACTATGTCCACACCTACCCTCTCAAAGAGAACCCCCACCACAGGCAGTGGTATCAGGGGGGCTTTGGGTGGCCACCTGTCTTGCCACTGGCCTGACAGGTAACACAGGAGCTGACAAACTCCTTCACCTTTTGGTGCATCTGGGGCCAGTAAAAGTGGCTGACTAGCCTTTCCCAAGTCTTGGTTTGGCCCAGATGTCCAGCTAGGGGGATGTCATGAGCTAAAGTTAGGAGGAACTCCCTGTACTTCTGTGGCACTACCACACTCCTGGTGGCTCCAGGGTTGGGGTCTCTTGCCTCAGTGTACAGTAATCCCTCTTCCCAATAGACTCTGTGGGTACCACTGACATCTCCCTTTGCTTCTGAAACAGCATGCTGCCTCAGGCTTTCAAGAGTGGGACAGTCTTGCTGACCCTGGCACAGCTCTTCCCTAGAGGGTCCCCCTGGGCCTAAGAGTTCAACCTGGTAAGGGTCAAGCTCCATGGGCTCAGTTCCCTCTGGGGTGTCCAAGTCCTCTCCCTGAGGAGAGGGGTCCTGAAAGGTTTGCTGTACAGAAGCTGGTTCCCCAGTCTTCTTACCTTTTCTCTTGGTTGGTTGGGCCATACTTTCAGGCTCCAAACCTACTTTTTCACCCTTCCTCTTGCTCTGTGCTCTAGTTTGCACACACACCAATTCAGGGATACCCAGCATGGCTGCATGGGTCTTTAGCTCAACTTCAGCCCAGGCTGAGGTTTCCAGGTCATTTCCTAGCAGACATGCAGCTGGTAACTTTTGAGAGACCACTACCTGTTTCAGGCCAGTAACCCCTCCCCAGCCTAAAGTCACCATAGCCATTGGATGATTAGTGGCAACACTGTCCGCATTGGTGACTGGGTAGGTTTTCCCAATCAAGTATTGCTCAGGGGAAACCAATGTGTCTCTCACCATAGTGACACTGGCACCTGTATCCCTCAGAGCTTCTATCCTAGTTCCATTAACCCAGGGGTATTGCAAATACTTCTTTAAGTTGGGTGGCCACACCGCTACAGTGGCAAACTCAACTTCCCCTTCTGAAACTAGAACTGCTTCAGTGTGCATCCTGATTTGCTCTGGGCACACTGTTGATCCCATCTGTAGACTTGCCACTGCAGGTGCAGCTGTACTGGTTGCCTTAGGGGCCTGGTTGTGGGGGCAAGATTTATCTACAGTTAAGTGTCCCAACTTCTTACAGTTGTTACACCAGGCCTTTGTGGGATCAAAGTTCTTCCCCCTATAAGGCTGAGGCACATAGGGAGTAGTTTGGGACCCACCCCCCTGAACAGGTTTTTGGGGCCCTTTGGAAGACTCAGACTTTTTATCTTGGGGATTCTCACCACCTTTCCCCTGGGGGGGGTTTTGTAACCACCTTCTTCTGGTCACCCCCAGTGGTTGTCCTTGTCACCCTAGTCTTGACCCAGTGGTCTGCCTTCTTTCCCAATTCTTGGGGAGAAATTAGACCTAGGTCTACCAAATGCTGATGCAACTTTTCATTTGTGCAATTACTTAGTATGTGTTCCTTCATAAACAGATTGTAAAGTCCAGAAAAATCATGCACATTATGTCCAGCTAACCAGCCATCCAGTGTCTTTACTGAGTAGTCTACGAAGTCAATCCAGGACTGGGTCTGGGTTTTGTGAGCCCCCCATAATCTAATTCTATACTCCTCAGTAGTGAGGTTTCCAGGTGATGGAGACACGTAGACACGAACTACTGGGAATTATCTGAAATTGAAGAGGAATATTAGAACATCCTCTATAGGTGTAAGACATTCTAAATAAATAGCACATAAACAAATACAATGTATATAACAATCTTGAATTATAATTTTTTTCATTTTATTAACCTTTAGTTTTGTATTGTTTGGTTTTCCTTTTTCTTTTTTATTATTATTTATATCATTATCCAAACCCTCAACCAACTCCAGGGATGGGAGGGTGGGATAATGTTAACCTCTGTGTCTTTAATGAAATCCAGATTCTCTTGGTATTTAATTAGGAGAATCGCTATTTCATTACAAGACTGGTGTCTACCATTATGCATGTTGGTAGTCCTGTAAAACAACATCCAACGTGCTCGATCGGTTTACAGTAATGTTTTGCGAAGGTATTAGAGTTTGACCAGTCAGCAGTCCTAATGATGCCTCTAGTCCTCCACGTTTCCAGAAGGATTGGCTCGCCATAGCTCCTCTTATAGAGTGTGCTTGAAACTTCTTAAGGTCAACACCTGCCAAATTCATAGTCAATTTAACCCACCTTGCTATTGAAGTAGACGTTATAGCCTTGAAAGGTTTCACAAATGATATGAGTGGTTGCTCAACACCATCAGAACGATGCTCACTCAATCTGGAATAATATTCTCACATGCATTCTACTTTGCACAACTTTTGCAAGACTCAACCCTAGGATACAAAATTGTGTTTGACATAGTCTAAGTTCTTCTAATAATTTCAAATCTCACTCCAAAGGAATTGTAAACCCTGTTACTTACCTCTAAAGCTTTAACATCCGATACACGACGGCAGGAAATTAAACAGAGGAGAGAAGCTAGCTTCATAGAAAGTCTCTTCCGATCGAAATATATGTTACTAGGCCATGCTGTGAAAAGATCCAGGACTATTTTAACGTCCCAAACAGTCTCACTCTCGGTCTGGGGGTTCTCCTTAACCTAATGCTCTTAAGAATTCTACATACTATGACATTTTTCCCAATGTTTCTATCGTTTGCTAACTTGAGTCCTGTGGAGATTGCAGAACTGTAACAATTAAGTGACCTATAACTAAGGCCCCTATCAATCTGTTCTAAGATATTAACCACTTCAACTATAGGAGCTTCCACAGGATCCAAGTCCCTCTCCAAGCACCAGCGTACCCATGTTTTCTATTGTATCTATAGTGGGTACGTGGAGCCCAGGGTTCCTCAAGGAGTTCCTCAGCCCTTCCCGAAAGACATGACATCTCACTAGATCTCCTGACACTTTCCAGGCAAGAAGGTTCAAAATTCCAGTCTAAACCAGAGGGTGTTCTCTTCAATCTACGACCCTTAAATGGCCTTCCTCTGCCGGTAGAAGCAAGGGAATATCACAGGCCAATTCCAAGGTTGTTGGAAACCAAGCCTGGGATGGCCAGAAGGAAGTTTCTAGTACCAGGGAACATTGCTCCTGTCTTACCTTCTGGAGAATCCTCTGGATCCTTGCAAAGGGGGGAAAGGCGTAAGCTCGGGGTTCCTTCCAGGGTTGAAGGAATGTATTTTCTGCCTGAAGACCTGGGTCTGGTATCCAGCTGAAGTACTTCAGTTGAAATGTCAACCTGCTTGCAAAGAGATCCACCTCCAAAGGACCCCATAAGTGACAGAGACATCTGAAGCGGCTCTCATTCAGCTTCCAGTCGCTGTAGTCTTTCAAGAACCTCAAGTTCCAATCTGCTGCGATATTGTTTTTCCTCGGTAAGTACTCTGCTCTCAAGCTGATCTTGTGTTCTAGACAGAAAATCCAAATTCTTTTGGCCACATCCGACAAGACTGAGAATTTTGTACCCCCTAACCGATTTATGTATACCACTGCAGGCACATTATCCATTTTGAACATGACAGTTCTGCCCTGCAGAGAGTGTTTGAAGCTCATTAGAGCATAGAGACCTGCTGTCAGCTCCAGATAATTTATGTTGTGGGACCTCTCCATATAAGACCATAAACGTCCTGTGTT
The DNA here is from genome assembly GCA_963921515.1 of Calotriton arnoldi. Lineage (NCBI taxonomy): Eukaryota > Metazoa > Chordata > Amphibia > Caudata > Salamandridae > Calotriton > Calotriton arnoldi. The sequence continues at coordinate 1,692,956 of CAWUFW010001682.1, forward strand.
CTGGTTGCCCAGGTGTGTACCCCTGCCATGAAGGCTTGCATCCGATTCTAGTATATATTCCGGGGAACTCCCAAAGATTGCCCTGCCATTCCAGGTATCCGTGTTCTCCAACCACCAGTCCAATTCAATTCTGGCGTCTTGATCTAGGATCACCCTGTCCCCATACAATGATTCTTCTCTTAGAGCTCTCGCTTTCACCCTCTGTAGAGCTCAATAATGTAATGGCCCCGGAAATATGGCTTGAATAGTAGAGGAAAGGAGACCAAGGAGTCTGGCTAGCTGTCTCAAGGCTCAACACAAATCTTATCTCCTTTCGAATCTTGGTAATTTTCTTCTCTGGCAACAGAAGAAGGGTCTTAATTGTGTCTATCGTAAAACCCAAAACTTCTAGGGCCCTGGAAGGAACCAGAATAGACTTCTCCTTGTTTATTAAGAAACCCAAACTCTCTAGAAGTTTACCACCAATTCCAGATCCTTTAAAATCTGAGGATGATATTGGGACATTATGAGGATATTGTCTAGGTAAACAACCGTATCATCCTCTCTCTCAGAAAGGAATCACCCACTCTCATTACCTTGGTGAAACACCAATGATCTGAGGATAGGCGGAAGGGAAGTACCTGAAACTGAAAAAGACTGTGATTCCATATGAACTGGAGGTAACCTTGAGACTCCATGTCCATGGGAATGGTGAAGTAGGCATCATTCAGGTCCAACTTCATGAGCCAGTCTTTTTCTAGTAGAATGTCTCTCAAGAGATGGATTTCCTCCATCTTGAAATGTCTATAGACTAGAAATCTGTTCACGACCCTGAGATTTATAACTGGTCTCCATCCTTTTTAGGTCTCGTCTAGCGTTGCTGCGCACATGCGCAGCTCGCTCGGCGAGATTTATTGTTAATGAGTAGTTTTAGAAAAGGGCTTTAAGCCCCGCCCCTTATTTCCATTGGCTGGAGTCACCGTTTATGGTAAAAGGTGGCCTGCCATTGGAAACTAGGGTTTTTGGTGGACGCCCTTTGGCCTCCGAGCCGGACTCGGTGGCCTGCTTTGCGTCTGTCGCAAAGCAGTTTCTTATCTTTATGGGGCCATGTGTTAGAAACACATGGCCCCATAAAGACAAGAGATCCCCATGCTCCGGCTCCAGCGCGGTCCTCTTTCACTTTCGGGACCGCGCTTGTTTACTATATGGTAAGTTTGCTGTAATGGGGGACTATAGGGGTCCTGTATGGTGGGGCTGCGAAAGCTGTATGATCGAGGGGATGTAATGAGGGGGGGCTGTATGCTGTGGCAATGTGGGGACTTTAGGCTAGGGGTCCTGCATGGCGGGGGCAGGGGGAGTAATGTGGGGGTGGGGCTGCTGTCATGCGGGGCCCGTCTCCAGGACCCAGTGTTTTTGGAAAGCTGCGCACGCGCTGCATTAATCTCCCGCGCCTCGCGCCGCCGAGCTCTCTCCTAATTAGAGCTGAGAAGGCAGGATACGAAGGTGCCCTCCACCCCCCTCTCTCCATCCATCTCTCCCTCATACCCCGGGCCTCTCTCCCTCCATCCATCTCTCCCTTCACCGGCGCCCTCTCCGTGCCTCCTCTCCCCCATCTGTCTTCCGTCAGCCCCCTCCCCCTGTCTCTTCCATCTCCGGAGCCCCCCTCCTCACCTCCCTTGAACCCCAGCCTGGGGGGGATTCATCGCTCTGCACTCCCCCGCCCCCTGCAGCAGGGCCTGAAGGCACATACATCCTACACTGTCTGCCCCAGCCCCCCTCACTGCCTCTCGCTACTCCATGGTGATACCTGGAGCGGCATATAGGCTGGACATTTTATTGACATCCTTTTATAAAGCGCCCACCAGCCTCATGGCTTAAAGCACACAAACCAGACGCTTTACAGGGCTGTGGACAACCGTCCCGCGCTTCACACTGCGAGCGCCCTCAGCAGCTCTTTCAGCCTCTCCGCGAATTGTTTTCGTGTGATGCTATTTAACGTGTCTGCTTTTTATACAGCGCTCTGAACCCCGTAGGGGTCATGTTCGCGATATAGAATACTCCTCAAATAAATAAATAACACAACTACGAAGAAGCGCCTAAAACAAGCCAGAACTATTGGCTTTGACATTGCTTGTTAGCATTATCAAACAAATAAGTTACAAGGTTGAATTTGTTGTGAATATGTCAATATTAGTGGCGGAGCAAAGCCGTAGGGGCCCCTAGGAGTGTACTGTCAAGGGCCCCCGTATCCTATCACCCTCCACCCGGGCTTATCAAAAAATATTTGGCGTCAGTGATTTACAAACTGGGGCCAAGGAGTGCTCGGTGCGTGGGGGCCCTCGGGGCTCAGTCGCGAGGCTGCGAGCACAGCAGGCATGGCATGCAGAGGTGGGGCCTCTGTGTTGTTAAAGATGCTTTATTGGCACCGCACCAACGGCCCTTCTTACTGGTAGTTTTTATCTTTCCCTTTTCTCCATCCCATCTTTCCTAGTCTGCTGCCCATCTTTAGCCTGATTCTTTCATCACCTTTCCTGTTTTCCCCACATCACCCAGCCAAGCTTTCTTCCAGCACTGCCGCCCCTCGTCAATATATTGAAGCCCCCTCTCATTGGCGCTGCTGGCCTTTACCTCTGTCATTCTTATTTCTGTTTTTCACAGTCTTCCCCCCCCCCTCCACCCTGCTCTCCTCTCTCTCCCAGTTTCCCTCGCTCCCCCACCCTGCTCTCCTCTCTCTCCCAGTTTCCCTCGCTCCCCCACCCTGCTCTCCTCCCTCTCCCAGTTTCCCTCGCTCCCCCACCCTGCTCTCCTCTCTCTCCCAGTTTCCCTCGCTCCTCACTCTGTTCTCTCCCAGTTTTCCTCGCTCCCCCACCCTGCTCTCCTCTCTCTCCCAGTTTCCCTCGCTCCCCCACCCTGCTCTCCTCTCTCCCAGTTTTCCTCGCTTCTCCACCCCTTTCTCCTCTCTCACATATTTCCTCACTTCCCATCCTGTTCTCCTCTCTCCCCCATGCTGCTCTCATCTCTCTCCCAGTTTTCCTCACTCCCCCATGCTGCTCTCCTCTCTCTCCCAGTTCTCCTTTTAACTCCCCTTCTGTCCTCTGGTTTCATCCATTTCTTTGAGTTGCCTCTTCACACTCAAACTTATGTCTCTTGTTCTCTTGCCTCTGCCATGTTCCCTCACACTTCTGCTACTTGTTCTGACAATTTTACTCTCTCCTCCATTTCTCCTAGTATTCTTTGCACCTCAGTCTCTCATTAGTTCACTCTATCCCTTCCAATATTCTGCTTACCTCCCATTCTCCTTTGGTAAACTGTATCTCTACTATCTCACTTTCACCTCATTCTCGCCCAGTTTCACTGCCACCCTACCGCTCATTCTCCCACCCTACAGCTCATTCTCCCTTCCGCTCATTCTCCCTTCCGCTCATTCTCCCCTCCGCTCATTCTCCCCTCCGCTCATTCTCCCCTCCGCTCATTCTCCCCTCCGCTCATTCTCCCCTCCGCTCATTCTCCCCTCCGCTCATTCTCCCACCCCACAGCTCATTCTCCCTTCCGCTCATTCTCCCTTCCGCTCATTCTCCCTTCCGCTCATTCTCCCACCCTTCCGCTCATTCTCCCACCCTACAGCTCATTCTCCCTTCCGCTCATTCCCCCACCTTACCGCTCATTCTCCCACCCTACAGCTCATTCTCCCTTCCGCTCATTCTCCCACCCCACAGCTCATTCTCCCTTCCGCTCATTCTCCCACCCTACAGCTCATTCTCCCTTCCGCTCATTCTCCCACCCTACAGCTCATTCTCCCTTCCGCTCATTCTCCCACCCTACAGCTCATTCTCCCTTCCGCTCATTCTCCCACCCTACAGCTCATTCTCCCTTCCGCTCATTCTCCCACCCTACAGCTCATTCTCCCTACCGCTCATTCTCTCTTCTGCTCATTCTCCCTATTGGTCATTCCCCCACCTTACCGTTCATTCTCCCACCCTGCTGCTCATTCTCCCGCCCTATCGCTCATTCTCCCTACCACTCATTCTCCCACCCTACCACTCATTCTCCCACCCTACCACTCATTCTCCCACCCTCCCGCTTATTCTCCCTCCCGCTTATTCTCCCTCCCCCTTATTCTCCCTCCCGATTATGCTCCCTCCCGCTCATTCTCCCTACCACTCAGTCTCCCACCCTACCGCATATTCTTCCACCTTACCGCTAATTTTCCTACCATACAGCTCATTCTCCCACCCTCATTCCCCCACCCTACCACTCATTCTCCCTACCCGTTTCTCCTACCCCCTCAATCTTCCACCCTACCGCTCATTTTCCTGTCCTACCACTCATTTTCCTGTCCTACCACTCATTCTCCCCCTACTGCTCATTCTCCCGCCCTACCGCTCATTCTCCCGCCCTACCGCTCATTCTCCCACCCTACTTCTCATTCCTTCGCCTTACTACTCATTCGCCCTCCCTACTGCTCATTCTCCCACTCTACCGCTCATTCTCCCACCCTCCTGCTCATTCTCCCTACTGCTCATTCTCTCACCCTCATCCTCCCACCCTCATTCTCCCTACTTCTCATTCACCCACCCTATCGTTAATTCTCCCACCCTACCACTCATTCTCCCACCCTACCACTCATTCTCCCACCCTACTGCTCATTCTAACACCCTATCGCTCATTCTCCCTACCGCTCATTCTCCAACCTGACTGCTCATTCACCCACCCTACCGCTCATTCTCCCACCCTAATTCTCATTCTCCCACCCTACTGCTCATTCTCCCTCCCTACTGCTCATTCTCCCACCCTCCTGCGCATTCTCCCTACCGCTCATTCTCTCACCCTCATTCTCCCACCCTCATTCTCCCTACGGCTCATTCACCCACCCTATTGTTAATTCTCCCACCCTACCACTCATTCTCCCTACCTTTAAGTCTCCCACCCTACCACTCATTCTCCCTACCACTCATTCTCCCACCTACAGCTCATTCTCACACCCTATCGCTCATTCTCCCTACCCCTCATTCTCCCAACCTACTGCTCATTCTCCCACCCTACTGCTCATTCTAACACCCTATCGCTCATTCTCCCTACTGCTCATTCTCCAACCTGACTGCTCATTCACCCACCCTCTCGCTCATTCACCCACCCTCTCGCTCATTCACCCACCCTCTCGCTCATTCTCACACCCTCTCGCTCATTCTCCCACCCTCTCGCTCATTCTCCCACCCTCTCGCTCATTCTCCCACCCTCTCGCTCATTCTCCCACCCTCTCGCTCATTCTCCCACCCTCTCTCATTCTCCCACCCTACCGCTCATTCTCCCACCCTACCGCTCATTCTCCCACCCTACCGCGCATTCTCCCACACTACCGCTCATTCTCCCACCCTAGCGCGCATTCTCCCAACCTACCGTTTAAAAAAAAATTCTTTTGGGCACGTTGATATTACGTGATTTTACTGAAGCGCGGAACGTTGAACCGACGCTGAGACTAGAACCTAGGTGTCCCGACTTCTAAAGTCAGCAACTCTGACAAGAAGACTCCGCTTTCATTCCCGTATGGCTTGTTCCCCTTAGCGCTGTCAGCGTTCTTATGGCAGTGTAAAGCGCTATACAAAAAACAACGTTCTCTTGAAGTGCCAATCCCTGCGACATCAGACAGTCATGGACTGCACTTCACCGTCGCCCGAGTCCAGAGTGGCCCTAAGGTGCAAGGAAGTCAGTCCTGAGCTGCACTGACGCAGAAAAGGTAAATAAAAAGTGCTTTATCAACAGCTTCCCCAAAGCCCAGGACATTTCCCCACCCAGCCCCGCCGCCTTGGTTTCTAATGTAGCGCGAATTCGACCCTAAAGTATTGGGCCGCATTACATGAGCACCAGTCACTTTACAGAAGGACACACACGTTCGTTGTTTTTTTAAAATTCTTTTGGGCACGTTGATATTAAGTGATTTTACTGAAGCACGGAACGTTGAACCGACGCTGAGACTACAACCTAGGTGTCCCGACTTCTAAAGTCGGCAACTCTGACAAAAAGACTCCGCTTTCATTTCCGTATGGCTTGTTCCCCTTAGCGCTGTCAGCGTTCTTATGGCGGTGTAAAGCGCTATACAAACAAGCATTTAAAATGCAATAGGTCTCGCCTTTCATTAAGTTAAAGCCATTTGCTTTGCTATACAATACCATTAGCAAAGCAAATGGCTTTAACTTAATCAAAGGCGAGACCTATTGCATTTTCAATGCTTGTTCTTTTTTCTCGACAAGGAAGAGTGTACTTACAAAAACTTGGCATTCCCAAGGAACCTCTACGATTGCACCTTTTTGTATCATAGAGACCACCTCTTCTACCGCCTTCTGTTGCTCTAAGGTAAGTTTCAATACTCTTGGGAGAGAGGATTGGACCGGGACCTCTGCGAAATCTATTTTGCAGCTCTGAAGGGTTTCCATGACCCAAGGGTCTTGTGTAATTAATTTCCAAGCGTGGGAAAAGAATTTGAGTCGACCTCTCCCCCACATTTACTGGGGAAAAATAAACATGTGGAGTGTTCGTACTCACTCTAAAAATTGGATCCTTGTCCACAGGATCTGAAGCTTCTGGTACAAGTGGTTCATCCTCGTTAGGGGTACAAGGACTGTGAGGTACCTGGCTGGCAATCTCTACCGAAACCTCTTTGTCTGAAGTTGGGCCTTTGAGTACCTCGGCCGGTAGAAAGGCCCTTTCTTCCGACCCGACCAAAAACACTAGGGTTAAAAACCCTTCTCATGTTTGTCTGTGCTTTGTCCAAGGCCATGAACGTAGCCACAAATGTTCCTATTGTTTTAATCGAATCCTCTCTGAACAGGAGGCCTTTGGGGTTTTCAGAGGGTTCTTTATCCGTTGTGTCTCCTAATTTTGGGTTGATCTTGCTTAGGACAACCCTACGCTGTTCGGCCTTCACCCCTGCATTGCCATTTCCTAGGGGGATCAAATCTCTCCGGCTCCAGCCCTAAGAAGATTAATATCTACTGGGGTCACATTAATATGGGCCTCCTCTGCCAAGCTGATTATTCTAGCTAGGGGGCCTAGGATGTTGAGAAGGCGATCTTGGCAGGCCTTACAGGTTCATTCCATGCCTTTTCTGGGGTCTCTCCCCAGCTGGAATAAAAAGGTGATAAGTTCAGGATCCCGGTTCGGTGTTAGGCAAACTTTCTCTTGGATCACTGGCCTAGAGCACTCTGCTCTCAAGATGTTACGTGCCTCTTTTTCTAGGGGATTTCTTAATCCACCTTCTAATATATTTCCCAACGTGATCTTGAGGCCGGCATTCGGTACTTCTTGGATGCCTGATGTTATGGGGGGAAAACATCTTCTGACCAAGGGGATCCATTATTATCCCCTTAGAGGATGACGGACATTCGACATTCCCCCTTTGTGAAGAGGCCTTCAATGTCCATATCATACTGATCCAGGTCAAGGATGTATTCATCGAGTAATTCTTCACTCTGATGCCCTTTACCTTCCATGGCAGTATCATCTGCTGTACTCTGAGCACTCCAGATATATGTGCCGCTTCGGACACCTTTATGAGATGAGTCACATAGGACACCTAAGACTTTCGAGGTGCTTTGACCTCCATCATGCATTGAGGTGCTTAGACCTCCAGTATGAATTGAGGTGCTTGGACCTCCCAGTATGCTCATGGAAGCTGCCCCTTCAATATCATGAACCTTTTTGTTTTTAGCCTTTTGCCCACTTTCTTACCACAATCAGACTCTCTCCTTGAGGCAGTTTCCAAGTCGCAATCCTCATCAGAGATTAGGGACCTCTTATTAGAAATGACTTGTTACAAGGTGTCGCGCACAGAAGTGCGCATCTCCTGTTGAATCATTTTTAAAGTAATTCTTCATTAATATTAGGATTAGGGGCTTCAGGGCCATCAGTTTCAGCATTTGACATAATGTACTGGTTCTTTTAAGATAGATAGATTGATAGTTTGTTGGTAAAAGCACTTAAGCAACCCAGAAACTGTTTGAAGGATTAATTAGCCCCTCAACAGGGGTAAGAACCGTGTAAGCTTTGCCCAATATTAAAATAACCTAGCGCTAAGCTTTCACAATTAATAATAGGAAATCAAAGACACTACGGCCATGAATAAGGGAGAAGGTTTCCGTAAATTGGAAACCTGTATACAATAACTAAAAGAGAGACCACAATATAAAGATATTACAGATACAAAATTGGAAATACTTATCTGTGTGGAGCCGCATTTAAAAGAGGCAGATTGTACTGTGGGCATGCCTATTAGGGTCTAGCTGTATTCTGTTCTAGAACAATTTTGTTTGTGACGTAATACTTCAAAATGGCTGTGTGGAGTTTGCATTAAAGGAATAATGCATAATGGCAGCCTCTGGTCTTGTAATGAAATTCTTCCGGGGACACAGCACTTTTTCGTAGTTTCCACTCATAGCTGGTAATTACTTGTAGTCCTGTCTGATTACAATATCCAGGGGTTGGCGAGGCTAATAAAGCGTATTCACTGAACAAGCACTTTCACTTGTTGCTATGCTTTAAGCCTTTACTCCAAATCATGAGTTGTGTCAAGGGTTCCTTCAATCAGGTTTATTTACCTCACAGAGCAACTGTCAAAGGATCCAGCAGTAAGACAGCTTCCTCCAACTTGACCTCAACAGATGGCAGGAGAAGGTGATACCCCCATATCTTCTCTATTTAGACAAAGCAGAACTGCAGTTTTTTTCGATAAAGGTACATTTTACAGCCATTACTTCTAGTAGAAAATGTTTTTCACAAGTCTTTTATTTTCTCACTCCCAGTTATACAAGATTTACTAAAAGAAATTAAGACCTTCTGTTTCATGGGAGCTCGACACAGTACTCTTGAAATTAAAGTACCCTCGATTTGACCTAGTTCATAAGGCTACCTTGCAAGACATTTTGGAAAACAGATTTTCTTATAGCGATCACTTTGGTCCCCAAGTAGTTGAGAATTGGGCATTATTTTATTTAGTTTTTTACAAAAGTAAAGTTTTAAGAACTCGTCTTAGTTTCCTCCCAAAGGTAGTGTCCGAATTTTTACATAAATCCATTTTCTCTAGCATAGTGAGCTTTACATTCTCTAGGTGTTAAAATGTTTTAGGCGTTTTCCTATATAAGACTAAGACATTTGTTAATCCAACCCCATTTTTATCAATTACAGCCCAGTTGATACAATTTTAGCCACTTCAGAACAGTCTGTTTCTAGAGGGATCATTTTGTATATTCTATTATGTTGTAGTACTGCAAACAAAACTTTGTGTGGTAAGCCCAGAACCCATCTACAAGGGGTAAAGTGGCTAGTGCTACATTACTAAAGTACGGTTCAATTACTCAAATATGTAAACCGTCCACTTTGAGGTCTGTGCATACGTTTTACAAGACATTGTCTTGATTCTGATTCCAGTACAGATGCCAGATAGGCAAAGCGCCCTTTACGAAATCTTTTTTGGATAATGCTTTTAATAGGGATGGGCTTACAACTCTTCAGTGCTAATGATTATTATTGAAGATTGCTGGAGAAAGAAAAGTTACTTGCACTTAATCCTAGGTCCTTCTCCAAGAGAAAATCATTATAGTAATAGCAGCATCTCCAGAGACGGGACAAGGAAATATATTTCTTTTTTGAAAAAAGAGAAGTGGCTTAAGTGTCACTGCCAGGCTATGATGCGATACCGATGGAATTTGTTTCCATAAGGGAGCAGTGCGCGTTTTTTAGCCTTTGTAGGCTGCTGTCTACTTGGCTACAATGCCCTTCTTTTCCAACAGCTTTCCTTTAAAAAAAAAAAGATTTGTGCATGAGATTCCTTGTCACTTCTATTTATATAGAGCCTGTATCCATTTTTAAAATGTGCTTCTTTTGATGGAAACTAGTGATAACTAACCAGTGTAGCCTCTTATAGTCTGTAAAGAGTTGTTTATTTATTTTAATTGGACTTTCAATATAAAAAGTGTGAAATAAAATGGTGGCTGGGAAAAATGGGGCAGCGGAGGACCAAATGACGTAACACCCCTTACAAAAGTATATTTGTCACAGATTATTACTGTTCTACAGAATTAACAATTTTGAACATAGTGTTTCTGTACTTTCATCCAGGGACTTATTAATTTTCTTATTGCCCCATTGAAATCAGAATCTGGTCATTGAAAACTGGCTCCCAAACACCCCAGACCTGCAGAATATCCCTACACATAACTGGCGACCAGGAGACAGTGCACAACAGTGCAGATTCAGGGATGTTGGTGGAAAATTACACTTCTTGTCTGGCTCTTTTTTTATAGGACCTCGTCACTATGTTAGGGCGCCCTGATTTCTTCTCATTGTGTATCTCCCTTTGCGAGTAGGATCTATATCATAGGATCTTTTGGCCCTCGCAATGGGATCTGTTTACAGTATTCATAGTCGGGTAATTTGTTATTGTTAAAAAGCTTTCATTCAAACTTAGAGCAAAAGTTCCTGATTAAATAGTCTATAATATGCTAATTCTGGGTCTCGTTACTGTCAGTTTAAGTGCTTTGAAGCAGCATTTAGCGCAGTTCTCACTTTTTACAGATTATCTGACTATCTTTTCTCATTTCTCATAGGAATCGCAATGCTGAGGATTCGGAGGATGTCGTCGGGGGCCTGCAGTTGTCCGGCCTCATTGGTGAGAGGGTACAACATGGCTGGCAGGAAAACAATGGTACCATCAGCCAATGGAAAGGCTTGGTGCTGGATCAGATGGAAGTGAATACCGGCCTGTACTTGGTGATCTACGATGGCTTTGACTGTGTTTACGGCATCGAACTCTTTAAGGATAAGCGGGTGAAGAAACTGCAGATCATGCCCAGAAGACCCTGTGAGTACAAACGGTCAACATAGAGGACTCTAGCACACAGTTGCACAATATAAAAGACATTGTGATCCTGGCATTGTATGTACAAATTTTGAGGCTCACATGTAAATACTGTTACCTGTGAAATGTTGGGGACTGAATAATACACATAAGAAAATGGTGACAGGAAGCCACTGATTAAGCAAGCTGTTGTGTAAGGCAAACAGATGAGGAAAATAGCAGTTTAAGTATAACTATGTTGAATCTGTTTCATGGTCATGCTGCAGCTCTGCAGTTTGTGCTTACTTCAGGGTTTATGGTCTGACTGTCGCCAGACAATTATGTGAAAACCATCAGAAGAGGGACTTTGGCTCGGCCCTCATGTTGGGAGCCAAGAGTATGTTTCATTGGGCAGAAGTTGTGTGCATCCACAAAAAAGTACTTGCGCTCCACCAGTGCTGAATTTGTAGACGAATAAGTGGCGGTGCCTAAAGTTATGCTCAGAACTCCACGGCCGACATCAGAGCGTCAAATGCTAAGGCTGTGTTATCTGGATTCCACCTCATGCTTCTTTATTTAACTACCAGACATTACTTGCCCGATTAATCTCACTGATGCAGGATCCTGCTTTCTCCTTTTGTGACTTTTTTTTCATCTTTCTCTTTCTGCTTTGTAGGGTTTCCCTCTCTTGCTCTTGGGAAATCTATGAGTGCCGGTCCCCAAAAATGAGTGTGGGTGGGCCTCATCGGCAACAATTAAGCATAAGCACTGCCCTCGCACAACTGTGATTATTTTGTTTATTTATCCAGCTGCCTGAGCTTGAACTTTAAGGGGCCCTCACAAGTCATTTTAATGTTATTAAAGTGTCTTAGATAAATACATAATTATTGGTGTTTTTCTATGGCAGCAGCACAGATAGGAGGCAGTCATTAACGTACATGGATTTTTAGGTCTGTCTTGACAGTGCATTCATAAGTTTTACCTATTGGCATTGCCAGTGCTTGTTCTATTCTGGTTTCTCATGTTTTTGACTGATATCCACTGGCTTACAAACATCTCTCCATCGTGAATGTCCTTTTACAAATGTACAATATGTTTTAGCATGACAGACCTGACTATTACAGTTGTGCCTATTGTACCTCTGTATCAGCCATTCTGATGGACTAGCTCCGAGCTGTACGTGTACAGGGCTCGAAAAATCATAAAAATTGCACTAGACCTGTAGGTCTAGTAACGTGAAACATCTACTCGACCTAACTGAAATGCACTTGACCTCTGACTCTGAAAGCTGAGCAAATGTGACAAATTAACAAGATTTAAAAGCATTTTTATTGCTCATTCACTTTGTGAGCAATAAAGATGCCTTTAAATCTTGCTATCTTGTCACATTTGCTCTGCTTTCAGAGGCTGAGGTCAAGTGTCCGTTTGTCTTCCTACTCGCCAGAAAGGGCGAGTAGGCCCTAAAAATAGCTCGTCCTTATTGATTCTGACTCGCAAATGCGAGTGGGTTTTTCGAGCCTTGGTGTATAATTGAGTAGAAGGAGATATGCCTGAATGTATAGAGCCTCGGACCAAGGCCAGAGAGCCTACCAACATGCCTCGTTCTTGCCTGTACTGAAAGCTTTGGTTTTGCTTCATCACCAGCTTGACCAAAGCATAACCTGCACACTCCCTCCCAGCATGTGGCCCATGTCCGTGAAGCTCTTATGCACCTACTCCACAGTCAAAATGTAGTGACCTAAATTCCTTCTTATTACCCTCAATCTAGTTCACTCCACCCCAGAGGAGAACAGCAAAGCAGAAGAGCTTGTTGGGAAGGCAGTGGAGCACGTCTTCGAGAAAGATGATGGAAATAACGTGCAGTGGCGCGGTATGGTGCTGTCACGGGCCCCGATCATGAGCACCTGGCATTACATCACCTACGAGAAGGATCCCATCCTATATATGTACCATCTCCTTGATGACTATGCAGAAGGTGACCTGCGAATCCTCTCCGACCAAGGTAATGGGAGCAGCATCATGGAGGGGTCTAGTCCTCTTTCTTATTCCAGCTCTATGTAGCTCTGGTTTTCTCAGAAAGGTGGTGTGCAGCTGTCAAAGGTCGCAAGTGACACTCTGCACCCCAAGTGCCACCTCTTGCCAATGCTTTGCTACAGCGAGGGTGAACTGAGGGTGTGGCCTATAGTAGTAGCGACCTAACCATAAATTATTTGAACTTTTTGAGCACTAACGGGTACCATTGATGCCATTGTCACAGGTTATTCTTGAGTTATCGCAAATCCTGACTACCACGCTCTGCTCTCGGTTCAAGATTACTTTGCAATCTAGCAACTAACCAATGCAGACACTGCACCGGTTTCAGTGTGCTTATAGTGTATTTGTTTGTGCTTATAGTTTATTAGTTAGTGTCTGTGTACTGAGCTTGTTTTAACTAATTGTATTGATATACATTTGATCATTCGAGGGCGGTCTCTCTAACCAGCATTCATTTGATGTCTGTAAGCCATCTTTTCTGAGTGAATTAATCATTTTTGCTGGTTCTCTTTGCCTGTTTTCATTTTTTTAATTTCTTATGTACTTTCCCTGTTATCCTTATAACATATTTACTTTTTTCCCTCTTTGTCCTTGTTTTTAAATTCCACAATTTGGCTTGGTGGATATGCAGAAATTTCAGCACTGGAACGCGCCGCACACTCTGGACGCCGGTGTTTGCTGCACAGTGATTGTTTTTTTTTTTGTTTTTACAGGGGGGTGCCCCCCCCCGTACCTCTGCTGCCCTCCAGACTGTACCCACAGGCATTTCGCAACCAACAACTGCAGTGCTGTTTAATTAAGCTCTACAGTGCAGGCAGTGAAATGTCAGTCGATATAATAAATGCAGGCCATGGTCTGTATACCTTCTTAGTGGCTCCCCTTTCCTCTGAATCTTTAAATCTCCCTTTTAGATGTTGCTTTGCTTCAGGTGTTTGAGGAGGGACAGATTGAATTACTGACTTTAGTAGATTTTATCATAAATTGAATGTTGAAATGTTTATCAACTACCTGGTGCCTTTAAAAGGCTTGACTGTATACATTCTGTAGTTTCCCTATAGTGTACTGTACGTCTGGGCAGTATTTTAGCTTTCATTTGCCAGCTCAGTATGTGAATGTAGATACTGTGTGGAAATTACTTGGAGGGCTCTAGGTAAAAGGCCACAGAAGATCAGCAGTCGGTAGCAGAATGCTTAGATGTCATATCCTCTATCCCTCCCATCTGGGTCCTTCGCGTGTTAGTGATTATTAGGTGGAAGTAAAACACTCATGTTAGTCTTTGAACTGCCACTAAAAATAAAGATTGTAGGATCTGCTCCCCCCTCCCCATTTCTCCTCAAATCTTGGCTGTGATGCCCCTTTGGGCCCATTCATACTCTTGGGTATCACAAACTCTCCGCCTTAAGTTCTTGATGAGATCTCCTCTCTTGTCTGTTGAGGGGAAACTTTAAAGTACTAAATTGATGGTTGGGGGCCACAACAAAAAGTCTAGCTTGTCACAGGACGAGCAATTGTCTTGTGCGTATGGTTTTTACAACCAGATTAGCAGGTGGAGCCATATGGAATATATTATCAGAGTGACGAGGATTTGTGTGCTAGAAACAGATTTTTCATTGGCAAGCCTTGAGTGAGAGGACCTGCACTGGAGTCTTTTTTGCCTGTCTTAACCCCATCAAAACTGTGCCATATTAAGGATTTTTTTATTTGCACCCAAGGCACTATTCTTGGCAAATTCCATGTCTTGGGGGCATGTGCTCTCAGTTCTTCCAGAGAGGGACTACAGATGTCTGTCAAGTGTGGTGTAATGTATAGGCCAGCAGCCCCACTGTATAATGGCTTGGCTTTTTGATGGTTTTTCGTTGCCCATCTGCTAATATTGTCTGCAAGAGGGACAACAAGTTAATAGTTTATTAATATGGAGACTTTCTTCATGCTCTTCTCAAATCAGTTGATCGAAGAGTCTTCACTCTTGGCAAAAAAGGATGTGGTTCATGTTTTTTCTGTTTGGTCTTCAGGGCTATTGTGCAGCCATCAAGGAATGCAGCCAGATATGTTTTTGCCTTTTTCATGTGCTTCTCTATCAGAATAGAGAAGAGGAAAGTGTTCTTCCACTGTGCGACCGTAGACCTTGTGGGTTGGTGTGAACTTGCATGTGCTTGCTCTCGTTCTCAATTTCTCCCTCTTTTGCTTTCCCCCTGTCTTCTCATTTTTAGGTCAAGCCTAGACAGCGCTTGCGCTGTCTCTCCGAGACATGAAATACTTAGTGGGCTTACAGCCCACCAACTGCATTTCATTTGTTTGTCAGTGCTTTTTAAAAATCCTTGCTTCTGAGTGGTTAATCTTTCCACTTTGTCCCACCATTTCGTCATTGATTACTCTCACGGAGCAGCCCCCTAGTACTTGTACTCTTCCACTTGTCCCATTTTAGCAGTTGTAAAAGGGACTACTTTTTCCTTTGTTCAAGAGCCGTGCACACGAGCTCTCGATCTTTTCAGTGCTTTATTACCACAGCACCCGCTTTCATGTGTCACCATTGCAGCCACATCATTATATAGTACAATCTGGACCTAAAGGTATTCAAGCGCTTTACGGGAGCGCACGTGTAGAATAAATGATTTGCCCAGAATGCTGAGCCGAGACTCTCACCCACATTTAGTATATAGTGCAATTTTGAACCAAAGGTATTGAAGCGTTTTACATGAGAGTACGGGGAGATTAAATGATTTGCCCAGAATGTTCAGCCAATGCAGTGCATTTTCATATGTGTTTGTGTAATTAGCAACCGTTAAAAACTCTCATAGTGTTTAGACTCCATATATACAACCAGGCATATTTCTTACACAGTGGCCCCTGCCACAGTAACGTGGTGTGGCAAAAAAACTATGGTGAAACTAGTAGGTCAGCATTGGCATCCAAAAGGCGAGACCTATTGGCTCTGTCAATGCTTGTTTCTTTCTCTCCTGGAAGGCTGTGGGTGCGCTGCACAAGTGCCCATTTATCATCCAGAGGCCAAGCCTAAGACATAATAAATCTAAAATAATTTTTCTCTCTACTTTTGTGTGCAAAAGGAGGGACTTCTCATTCCCTAGTAATTCTTTTTTTTTCTTACGTTTGTTCTATTTTCCTCACTAGGTCTTAGAGCTTCACATCCGAAAGAGTGTTTTTTCCCCCAATTTGCTCTTTTATTTTACTAATATCAGAATATCGTGATGGATCAGGAAAGGCTATTTAAGTGTAATCTTGGTACTCCATCATGGCTACTTTTTTGAATTCATAAACAGACCATCTGCAAGCCAGTGGCCTAAAAGTGGGAAATGTTGTTACTTCTGATTTGTACACCATTCTCTGTCAAAAACAAATGCCCAGACTGACTCTACAATGCATTATTGCACAGTGGATTTCAAAATACATGTCCCCATGCACTCTTCCCCCAGTAAAATGTTGCCAGATGCAAACATTTTTTCCTAAATGCATTTTTCAAATAAAAACAGTATTAAGTGTTTTCAAGATCTTGCGCGCATGTAGAGACAGCATACTGTTTATGAATATAAAGGATTTAAAAAACATGTGACTGGATGTTGTAAGCAGAATGCTTTCCAGTTATGTACTTTTAGAACTGCTAGGAATACTGGTCTTGGCAGCAGCTTGGTAATGTTTATTTATTGATATAACCAGTTCTTTTGTGTGCCCTTTAGTTTGTGTCTTGGAAGGTGGAATTCTTTGTTTCCATTATCACACTAAACAGCCGGATATTAGGCCCTTTCGTAAAGTTAAATATTAACCTTTTACATGGAAAATGTTCATCTTGGCTTGCCATAGGTTTTGTCTGCCCAAGTTCATCTTATATTTGCCTTTTAATACACTGCTATGTTCTGCGCCAGCCACTCCTGACTTAACGTTGATATTATACATGCTGCAACACCATAAAGCAGGACTGTACAGTTCAAGCTGTGAGACATATTTGTGGTTTATGGTGCCGGGATCCAGGGCTTCCTGTCTGCTCATTGGTGCTTTCTGGATTCAGCAACACCAGCATCTTTGGATTCGTAAGTGACCTGCACACCCTCCTGTACATCCTTCCTGCTCTTCATAAGTAGAGTGGTCAAGGGGTACTTCTCAATAATGCTCCGTTTTTAACATTCTTGACCAATTTGTGGACTTGGTATAGGTTTGAGAAATTGTTGGTTATTTTAGAGTTATCCAGGATATGAACCTCCTGCTAGAATACTACATTTGCAGGTAATAAACGTTAACTACTGGTGCCACTGTCGTATTTCGTTGCACTTTAAAAGGTGCACAGCTTCTGATATTTGTTTCTTTGTGCTCGGGTATGGTGCCAGCTTATCACCACTGGAGTCATAAACCTTTTATTTTAGTTACTGTGTGGCAAATTATATCATGTTGTACAGTTTCTTGTTCTGTATGTCCCTGTAAATGCCTCAGAGTGCTAGGAAGCAGGAGAAACCCACTAATCATGGTGTACCAAAAGTTGTTGTTCAGCCTGACTGGGATCATTCCCCCCTGACACCCATTTTTCGAGGCTAGGACTGTTGTGCTGTTGCTTAATCTAGTTCAAAAATCTCATAATTGTACTTGTACCCAATAAAACCGGTTATATAATAACCAAAATATATCAATAATCACTACTCGTATGATTATCTTTTGAAGCGTGTTTAAGCTGGACCTTCTGTGGCTATCTGATGTCATGTTTGGTGGTGTGTGTTCGAGGCGTTGCGTAGTTTTGCAGTTTTTTTTAGAACCTCAGTGTTGCTGCTTTACAGCAACTCCTTCCAAGAATCAAAACAAATAAAAACCTAAAATAAAACCCAAAAATAAAAGCAATTTTCTCCTTATGGGGGCTTGCTATCATTTATTATTATTATTTTTTTTTCTTTTCAGAGAACAAGTTTCTGCTGCCGCCAGACCGGGGTTCTTCTGATGTGGAAGAGGAAGATGAGAGCCTGGCTGGCAAGCCAGTGGAGTATGTCAATGAAAAGGGAATAAAAAAGACTGGAATGTTTATCTACCAGGTCCCAGCCAAGCCGACTGTGTACTTCATCAAATTCAATGATGACTTTCACATCTATGTCTATGACCTTGTTAAAACTTACTGAAAAGAGGAGACAAGAGATGGGCACAATGTGGAAGGGCCTTGGCTTGAAATTGATAGATCTGGGCTTAGGAAAGACTGATCTCACCCCGGTCTGACGAGGGGCTACTCCAAAGTTGGGGGATAGTAGATTGTTGTTTCCCATTTGAGCTCTTTTTTTCAAATTTCTTTTGAGACATATGTCTGTGTTCAAGAACCCATTTAAGCTGGTTTTTTCACATTTCTTTTGCACCTTACCTCTGTGTTTGAGTCCCATTTGAGCTCCTTGTTTCTAAATTTCTTTTGGGACATAAGTCTGCGTTCAAGTACTCTTGTCCTGAAGAGAGTAACAATCGGTTAAACTGCAGGTAAAAGTTTGGATGCATGTGCTGTGGAGTATTGGGGGTAGATTCTGTGGCTGATCGTGCCATTCACAACGACTCTGATGTGTTTACTCTAACAACGGTCAATGTTCAGAAGCTGAGAACAAGTCTTCGATAGCTGCAGCCTGTGACCTTTATCCCCATACATGAAAACAAATGTGCACAAGTGCTTTAAGAGTAACTTCCCGGTTATTATGAGATCTAGTTTGAGATGTCTCTGTTTTGCATATCGCTTTATGCAACAGGAAATAAGTGTTAGTGGTTACTTAGGCAGGTGGTTCTGGTCAGCTCCATCATTCTCCACCATGATACTGACTTTACACAAACCCAAAGAATCAGTTACTTGCAGCAATCCCCAACAGAAAGAGTGATGGTGTGTGTATTCCACCACAGTCAATAGTCTACAGAGGCCTTAAACTGTGAATCAGGACGTTAGGAACTGGGGCATAGGAAATAGGAGAAAAACGCCTTTTCTTTCAATGACTACTTGAGTCCCTGTCATACATCGAGGCACTGGTGGTGTGTGTGTCCCAGCTACTCAGGTGAATAGAAGGGTCAGTGTGTGCCACACTGGCTATTAGCTAGTGCTTTCTACTGTATTGTTAATATAAGAGCACGTCTTAGCAGAGCTGGCAGCCGGGTCACTGGACTAGCTCTTGGCTTTCATCTCGCTCATTGTGTAATGCACAGCTCTAATGCTATTCTAGGGCAACTATGTAGATGTTTGCTCTGAACTGTGCCACGTTCACATGTTTGTTTGGATCAGTCTTCATGCAGGTGAGTTATACACATGCATTTCATACAACCTCTTTTACTTTTGGAGTATGTGGTAGCATCATTCCATTGATTCTTCTTCATCAAACATTTAAAGCTATCCCACACAACCCCTACCTCTTAGCACTGTGAATCTGCTGTTACTGGCATGGCAAGTTGCGTGGGAAATGTGCTTGCAGCCTGCCAGTGTTCCAGAAAGATAATTTAACCACTGGTGGTCTTCACTGCCTGTTATCCCCACATTTAATAGTGAGTAAAGCATAGAAATTACCTATTACTTCATACTCTACATAGATCACTAGTGAAATAAGAATATAGTAAATTCAGCAGGAATGTTAAACTTCCTTCTCTGTCCAAAGAGGTTATGACTCCCAGATCATGTTGTTGTGACTTGCAGCTCTGTGCATATAAACTGAAATGGTAAGAAAAGGAAAATACTTTTATGCACAGATTCCTTGTATGGGTGAGTGAGAGACAGTGTTTTTCTGTTGTATAGTCCATAGGAAAGTTGAGCGATACTTAAAGGTTAAAACCACCTTTCCATGATAGTAATGGCATAAATCAAGCAGGCTGGCTTGTATGGGGGAGTTCTCACTGACGGCACCTGGGATTGGTACGAGATGTAGAATAATTGTTTCATTTCATAGTGTTGGATATCCAGTGATTAGAACTGTTTTAGTTTGCTACATGCCCACTGTCCATCATTTCAAAGATGCACAGCTATACCATAAGGCATATGATTTGATCTCGTCCTCTTGCTTCCAACATACAATTGACTGCACAAGGGGTGTCAGGGGATCTCACTGTACAAATTTGATGCATTCGCTCCTAGCCAAAGCCACCACTTACGTACGTCATAGGAAATTATGCCAGTAAATCCTTTTTCTTTACGGTAAAGCACCAGTTTAAGTTCACCCCAGTAATGATCCTGTTTTGTCAGGGAAGAGCATTGAGTTCATTCCGATCACAATGATCATCTTGTGGCCAGACAGCTGCAGCGTTGTCTCTGCTGCTCCCTCTCCTCCAGGAGGAGAGGTGAACTCTAATCACCTGTAAGGGTGCCTCGAGATGGATACTCAAAAGGGCTTTTGTGTGTTGTGATTGTGTGGTATTGCGTGCCATTCCATCGGTGTTTGAGTTTCTGGAACTGCATAAAGCGGTTATGCACTCCTGCTAGGAGCTGTCATTGGTTAATGACTTGAGCGTGTTTCTGAGCAGACTGTTCCAGTGTCTGTAGTTACTTGCACTCAGATTGTGGGTTATAGTTGATCTTCCAACTGCAGTTATTGGCTGCATTCCTCTGCAGCAGAATTTTTAGCTGTCAAGAAGGCAGCTATTGTCTCTTTTGTCCATTTAGTTAAGAGAAGCTTTGGGTGTAACAATGTCTAAGTTTGGAGAGTCTTTTGATTGGTGTCTAAAATTTCAGTTTAGGAACCTAACTCTTGCCCTGGGCTGGGGGCCAGTGAAAATACTGTGCTCAAAGGCTGATATTTCTTAAATATCCTCTAAAAGCAGGACATATTATTTGTTGGAGGCTGGTGTGATTCCACGTGTGGCCTTTATCTAGTATGCAACCCTTCAGATTCAGCTGCTCTTTGCCCTGAGTTAATAGGACAGTGTGGAGGCTCCTGGCTACGAAGCAATGCTTGGTTATAGTGGTGGCCCTATTAGCTGTTAAAATCAGGCAGAGAGCTCGGTGAGTGGACACCTTAACCAATGTAAATCTGGTTTAGGCTAAAACTAAGGTGTTTGATTTGGGAAGAATTGTCAGTAACTTGAGTGAATCCCCACTTCATAGTAAAGCACATCCCAGCATTGAAATGGCAAATTAGTATTCTTTCCTGTTTACTTTCAACATTCTTCGACTTGCCCATGGTCAGATTACTGGTGAAACTAGTGCAGTATATGGAAGGAGACTCGTGGTTCCAGTCTCGTGTACTGGTGGTCTCCTTAGAAGCAAGATCAAGCATATCAAGATTCCTAGAGGTGAAGTGTTGGAGCCCAAAGAAGAGGTGAACTTCAAAAAATTATAGAATGCACTTTAAACAAACACAGGCCTCTGATTCTGCAAGGGTCAGACTGGTGTCTTTTTTTTTTTTACCCAGTTTTTTGCCTCATTGTTGCTACACCTCAGCCTCCTTGAATACATTGGGGAAATTGGAGATGAATTTCTTAGCCCCCAAAACATGAACTCCCTCTCCCCTTTCCGGGGCTTCTCTACCTGGGTGGGTCAGGACAAAATTGTGTAAACAATGTCTTTTGGGGATTAGTTAGCACACATTTTGAGGTAGCTGTTGGCAACACTTTTGTCAGCTGCATCCTAAAGGTTGGTTTGTTCTGGAGTGTGCATTTGTAATATTTGCTTCTGAGTCTGGAGAAGCACCTGATTTGACCTGCTCCCTCTTTCCTGGGTTTTTCCTATTCCTTGATTGAGTCTGGAGCTTGTTTTTACTGTGACCACACCGAGCAAGAAGTTTTTTTTTTCTTCTCTTCCTTCTAATCTTTGCCTCAGTGTCTGGAGAAGCACCTGGTATGACTACCCTTCTCCCTCTACCTCAGATTTGTACGAGTGTAGGGATGCTTGCTATAATCATACCAAGCACAGTTCCAGTTTTGATTCTAGAGTGTTAATGAATGGTGGCTTGCAGATAGCTTGCATTGTAAAGCTAGTACCACTTCAGCTTTAGCGCAGTATTACCAGTGCACGGAGAACATGGACAGGGCCTGGTCTTGAGCCATTTGTTATGAAGACTGTGGGTGAAGTCATGTCAGGTGACCTGAAGCTCTTATTATATGTGCTCCTAGTGCACTATATTCATCCCCCCAACCGGACACCCCCCACCCCCCTTGAAAGATCCTCAGGGCGGTACCAGGACTTCATTCTAGCTACCTGGTCTTAACTGCACCCACTGCCAAAGAGTTGTTGACCCCCTGCCAGCCACTCTGCTGTGGATAGAAGCTTTGCTAACAAACTCATGGAGGAGACGCAAGTGTGAGAAAGAAGGTACAGTATTGGAAGTATCCATCCGCTTCTTGTTTCTGGGGTACTGCCATCTCTGCAGTGGCGCTGAATGAAGAGGAAGCTTGAGCTGTGTTTATGAATGACCTGTCCCTTTACATAGCCTGTTCCGCAGAAGTGCAGTTGCTTTCCCTTGTGGTTGGTGCAAGTATTGCATTGCTGTTAAAGTTCTCTTGAAATATGTTAATGCGCTGTTAGATCAGCTAAGACTTGTAATTAAAAACTGCATTTTTGTTTCTTAAAAGAGGACTTTGTGGTTTTTATTGCATCGAGTGGAGTTAGTGAATAGTAAGTGCTTGGGTGCTGAACAGTAGCATTGGAACAAGGGAACTATCTGACTTCCTTGTGGAGCTTTACCAAATCGTCTTTACCATTGCCTATTTCGGTGCTACACTGATAGTTGCAGGTCTGCCACCGCACCTGAGCCTGAACTATGGCACTATGCCCATCTTAGCACTGGGATTTCATGTGTTGCTCTTCGTGCATCTTCTGATTCTGCCCTTCAGCCTGTGCTGCTGCTCCAGTATGGAACCTGTGCTATTCTTATTATTCCAACAAGGCCCTATTCTGTCCTACTCAATTCCCAGTTCGATTCTGGAACGATGTATAGGGTCTATCAGTGTACCTCTGTTCTGACCTGAGGACCTTCTCAAGATCGGTATGAGGGTCTGACACACAGATCTTCCAAGGTACATAAACGTTGCACCCACGCATGCTCTTATGTCCAAAACCCACACCACCTTCTTAACCAGAATTCTCATAACAAGCCCCCTTTGCACCACTATTCCGTCTACTAACCCCCTTGTCACTGCTGCACAAAGGTTAGTGGGACTACAGAAGTGTATAAATGTGTAACTTTCCAGAGAATTGAAGCAATCCGTTTTCTCCTATTTTCCCAGGTACTTCTTCTATTGTCCAGTGTTACAGAGAAATACTGGTTACTTTTTCTATTCCTATTGCCCTTTTCAACAGGACCCTCCTTCATTCTAAATGTATCTGGAATTGGAGTAAAAAATAAGACCACTATACACCATGAGACCCCTGTGGTAGAGTTCAGGGATATATTGGAGTTTTTGTGACACTCATCAGGGAACGGACTGATCCCGCCTGATTTACAGTCCGTTAGCTGTGTTTCTTTGGGGTAATTGTGTGGTGCATAATATTCACCTTTGTACTGTAGTATAAAGAGTTTGTCTGTGAATCCCAGAGAGACTCCTGATAAAACATAGTTCTGCTGATTTACCAAAAAGCAAAGTCTCGATTTTCTTTCTGAAGAAATGATTTGCCACATTGTCAGGGGAAAGAAGTATCCTCAGCTCGGAGATCTTCTGCCCCGTCTATCTAGATCATCTAAACTTGGGGACATCCAGCAAATCGAGGCTGAACAAAGGTTAAGATAACAAGCATTGGTAAATTCATTCGGTTTCGCCTATGTGTTTAATAGTAAGCTGGTTTTTGTTGTAAGTTGTAGCCTGCTGCGTAGTTGTACAGTATAAGTTACAGAAAGTCTGTTAAAGTGTTATGACTTGTTTATGTAAAAAAGGCAATATATTGTGCTGTTACTAGTGGTATAGTGCGGGTAAGTAATAGCAAAATTTTGAAAAATGAAATCAAAGAGGGAAATAAATTAATTGATTTAATAGCAATATTAGGTGTTAAGAGGAGTTCTGACAGCTTTTGGGCCCGGTGCTACTGCACCTTCTACTCTATTCAAATCATGGCCCTTTTGTCTGCAAGATAACCGCACTTGTGGTTGCCTGTTTAGTAGTAAAATATAGCATAGCTCTTGTATATTAACTTTATTTTTAATGTGCAATGTTTATTACAACATTTAGAATTTGATCATAATGACCAAATAGATTAGGTTGAAAAAAATCAATCTGATAATGCCTTCAATGTGCAAAGAAAGGTACTGAGGCATGAATAGGAAATGTCACAAACGTGCTAAAGCATCTGCTTTACACAACTATGTAATAAAAAGCAAGCATTCCAGCATACTGTTAGAAGCTGTCTGCCTTTTCTGTGGGAAGAGATCTTGACAGTGAATGGGACATAAACAGTGTGAACAGCTTTAGTAGAAGTATCATAAATGCGTGCAGACAGAGGAAGTAAACAAGAAAAAAAGTTCCGCACAAAAGCGAATGAACACAGTAATTTGGAAATAGGGACGGATAAGAGCCCCCTTTTAAGATATATTAAATAAAAGAGATTTCACAAGCACAGCGCTCTGCAAATCCTTGATTGATTTGCTATGGCAAGGAAAAATAAGATTGGAGTTGCAATTTATCAGGTAGTGTATTCTGCAGAGCATCCTTTTCTCAAGATGCCAAGTAAATTAATGGATTTGGACCGAAATGAAATCATATTTTGTGAGCAGCTGTTTTCTGAATATGTTCACTGACTTGCTTAGAAGTCACAAGTAAACAGAACTATAAAGCTTGATGCTTTAATCTATTAATGCATTCAGTATAAGAATTTTATGGACAGGTATATGAGTGAGAATTTTATGAAATGGTTGAGGTAAAACAAAAATCATAGGCCAGACGAATTTTGATTTGTTTTTATCAGCTCTGAGCCACGACGCCAAGTATAGGTCCCAAGTGTTGAGGTTGTTGTGGATAAACAAAAGCTCCATCTTGGACGGATTTATCTGACTGCACATTTCATTCATCCACCAGGGAGAGGTCTTCTCGGTGTGAATTAGCCTCACTACCCGGCAAATCCAGCAGTAGGTGTGTGGGGTGTACACAAATGAAGAAGTGAAACTCCATTTGGTGCTGAAGCCGAGCCAAAAGTGTTAACTAAGGTAAACTCATTGTCTGAGCTCAATAGTGGGTGACTTATCTGCTGTTGGAAAGGAATTTCCCCATTGGATGGAAGGATATGGGCGTCAGCTCACCAAACATGGAGGACCTTGCAACAGCCCAGCACAAAGCAAGTTAACTGGGAGGCCCTGCGGGAGTCAGTCATGGAAGGCCTTCCACTTTGGAGCCCAAGGAGACTATGCCACTCCTTGAGATAATTAAAGTTGTTGCACATCAACATCAAGGGAAGCTCACAGCCACACCATCGCTGAAGGAGAGAATGCTTTGTACATAACCCGTTCCCCCGTGCTGTGGGAGCCATCCAATTACCATCAGTGGGTAGAGAAGATTGCCCTCTTGAAAAACCTACCATTGGAACCTCTGGTCCCTGCTCCCAGACTTGCCTAGCCACCAGCTTTACCCTGACGTCTTCTGCACCAGTGGCATCTGACACCATCGCCTTGGTTGTGCTGATACTAGAAGCTCTGGACTGTGACCAGTGGGCTCTGAGGTACAAGCCCTCACCGGCCAATGAAAGGTAGGTGCATCTATTCCTTAGGGTGGTGGGACAGTGGGTCGGACCAGCAACATGTGAGTTTGTAGCAACTACTGAAGCCAAATCATTGCACTACAAGTTTTTAGTTTGTCTTTATCTTTAAAAAGTAACCCTACATAAACTTTCTTTTAAGAATTCAAAGTTAACTATGTTTATTGTGCTTAGTGCCTAGGCACTATAATACTGTTTGTGGTAGAACTCTGGCCAAATATTTGAGACATCTGGTTTTCACTGCTTATCTTAGTTTTATGTTCTGTTTATTTTGCTTATGTATTAGAGATCAACAAATTAAAAATGTAAACCATACTTAAACCATTTATGATTCAAACTTTTAGAAGTAGTACAATTGTTTGTGCCTATTAAAGTACTTTTCCCTTACAAAATAACACTGACTAGACCTTGATCTTGTTAGCAGGTGTTGTGTAAAATGTATTTTGAGTGTCTTAACACAGCCGACCTTCTGGGACTACTCTGCCTGGAGAGAGTTACATGCTAAATAAGAATAACTGGTTATCCAGTTTGGGGTTCAGTAATACTCTGGGCGAAGAATAGGAGTGATTAACAACTCCAACTGATGAAACAGGAGCATCCCCAGTAACCCTTGACTGTCTTGGGCAACACAACCAGGCTGTATCAGTCTCCTGGACAGACGATAAGTATGACACTGCAACTGACAGAGAAAAACAGGTTCTCAATTCTGTGACAATTTGCTTTCTATCTTTAGTATCCACCTGGAGATTGCATCCTTAAATTGCTGATAATAGGCCATCACATGCGTAAGGGAGGAGTGCAGATACTCCTACTCATCCAGAGAATAAGACCTGCTACTGCCAGCTTGGATATCAATGCTTGCCACTCAATCTCTGCTTGCTTCGGAAGAAGAAAAGCTGCTGCCAAACACATTACTGAAGAAGTGGTTTTACCTGCACTGACAAGCATGCTTCCATGAAGTCCTGGGTGAACACGTTCCAGATACCATCCTCCTCCTAACTTCCAAATAATTGTACATGTCTATTTTTCTAAACAAAACTACGGGTGATATTTGTGCAACTCACACCTTTGGTGGACCAGAGTTAATGGGGGTTGTTTGCAGTGGTGGCTTCCCCTTTTGGGCATCGGGGATCTGTTCAACCTCAGGATGTGAATTTGCCTGATGGTTAACACAGGGATATAGAGGCGCCTATGACAGCCATCACACAGATTGTCCATAGCTGGCAAAGACCCAAGCCTGGCACTGGATCTAAAAAGCATAGGCGCTCTCATTTGTGATGCACCACAGCATCACCCACAAAGGTAGCCCCAGGTACTTGAGTCTTAAGTTAGGCAATTCTTAGGTCTATTCGTCGATCAGGCTGTCACCTCATCCATCTCATCACGGAGTGGGCAGGGGTCAACTGGACAAAGGGATCCACTGGGAAAAGGATGAAATGAGAAAGGAAGGGTAGGGAGAAACAGAGACACAAGGAGATAGAGGGAATACTAACAGATCCATTGGAAGAGGAGGGGTGAGCAAGGGTTAAAATATATAATAGAGAAAGATGAGGAGAAAGGTGTACAATAATAATAATATAGCTGGTGCCTGCCCATTCTTACTTTTTTCAACTTAATAGCAACAGTTCTGAACCTGCTTGGGCACAGTAATTAAACTGAAGCAATGAAGGCTGTCATCATCATAATGTGTAGGGAGAGAGGCCGAAGCAATAAAAGCAACAGAAGGATTGCTTGACAGCAATCTGGGATGGACTAATTTCCAGCTGGGAGCATACAGATCCATTCTCCATCTGCCATTCTGTTAGAGCCAACTGGGCTGATGCTGGTTGACTGGGTCTGCCTTGGGTTGTATTGCAGGTTAGCTCCAGAAGGAGAGCTCAGGACACCCTTGGGTGGCATGGGGTCTGTAACCTCACTTCCATCCTGCCTCTCCCGAGCTGGTACATGAAGACATACGGACTCGGGCCTATGTCATTTCTGTCAACTGTGGAGCTCACTTGATTGAGTAAAACTCTGTCATCTCACTCCATCCTTTAGCGCCCCAGAGCTGTAAGTGTAGGTCAACAATTGGATCATTAGCAACACCACAGCACAGAAGGTGAGATGCTAATACTGGGGGGCTGTCACCATTTCAAAAGTACTAATAACAGAGGCATGAGATCAGTCCACCCTAAAATCACACGAGGCAGGCTTGTCTGCAGCTCAATGTATTTGCCGGTGACAGCCTAATTTTGCTAGTGTTCAAGCATTTAACTCAAAATGCTGGTGACTTGAGGGCAATGATTTTAGGTCCAACAAAGGTTTCTCCAAGGATACGGACTAATGCATTTGTCTGCCGTCTCCAAAATGAGGACCATCCTTCCCTAAGCCAGTGCTAGAGGTGGCTCTGCCTCTGAAGTTCCCAGGGGCTGGGCTTCCCAGAGGTAGGTCTGCCCCTGGACACCCAAGTGCAGATGTCAAAGGCCTGGTCACTCGGGTAATCCTCTCATCCCTGGAGCTCAGTGCCCAGTTTCCCAGAGATCCCTCTGCACCTGGGGCCCCCTGGCCTGGCCAGGTCTATTGTAGTCAATCTACCCCTGAAATGTATTATGCCGGGGGTAAGCATATGGGCCTTCCAGTGCTCACTTCGCCCATGGAACTCTCTGTGCCAGAGAATGGGTCTCCCAGAGACTCCTGTATACCTGGAAGTCCCTGTGCGTGTGCTAGGTCTCTCTGTGGTCAATCTACCGCTGTAGCTTCTTATGCCTGATGCGGGGAGGGCTTCCAGAGGATGCTCTGCCTCTGAAGTTCCCTGTGCCAGGGGCTGTGTGTTCCAGAGGTCACTCTGCGCCTAGTGCTTCCTGTGCCAGAGGCTGGTCCTACACAGATTGTTCTGCTCCTAGAGCTCCCTGGGCTGGGTCTCCCAGAGTCTGCCCCAGGGCCTCGCTGTGCTAAAGGCTGGGTCTCCCAGAGGTCAGTTTGCGCTTGGTGCTCCGTATCCCGCTCCAAAATCTCCCAATGGTTATTCTTCCCTGGCCCGTTATGCCTTGGGGGAGGGAGTCTGCCAGAGGTCACCCTCCCCATCTCTATGCCAGTCACCCAGTAGTTACTCTTCCCCTAGAATTACTTGGGCCTAGGGGGAAGGAACCTTCCAGAGGTCACTGTCCCCCACCCTCCCTGTGCCAGACACCCAGTGGTTATTCTACCCCCTGGAACTCGTGGTGCCTAAGAGGAAGAGGTCTCCTGCTCCTGGACTTCCCTAAGATTGTTCCTCGCAACTGTGTTACCGACAGGCGTCCTCTGAGCAGCTATCCACCTAAAACTTCTTTTGCCATTAGATATACGGGGCAATCTAGTTACTTTATCCTGATAACCCTACCGTTTTTCGCTTCCCTTCCAACTGGGTGCCTACCTCACTCGCCCGATTATGCCTGAACCCAAAATGTCGGCATAATTTAATACCTACTGTGACCCTTGTCCCCTGATTGCATTACTGAGGGCCTAATATCCCACTTTGATGCTGCAGTAAATGTTTGGTTGGACCAGGGACTTTTGCCCTGCTAACCTTGACGCCTCTTGACCTCACATTAATCAGATAATTCATTCGATCACCGGAATATGTGCCCTCTTCTTCTTATACTTCTTTTCGCTGTCGCTACCCTAATGGCACCTTCCTCTTCCCCCCCACTACCGTCCTCCTCCTCATTTTCCTAACATGGCAACCATTCGAGTTAAGTCTGGAGTTAACTGTTTCAAAATCATTTATCCCCCTAATTTGTCTAAAGCTTCAGCAAAACGTTTCAAGCATAACACCATTGAACAATTTCCTGATTCCCTCTTTGTTCACCAATTCCATAATGGTCGTTATGGGAGGCTCAAAAATGACTTCAATTTTTCCCACTCACTACATCCCTTCCTAGTCCACCAGCTTCTATAACTCCTTCAACGTCACCTCCTCCTCATCTATCCCTCATGGGCAGCAGCTAAAAATCTCCCCCTCTACTTGTTTAATGGCTCACTCACTATTTCACTATATAACAATGGTACTGTCTTGATTCAAGCTAAAGACACTTGTCTCTCTCTCTTCGACCACCTCTTCCCTTCCCTACTCCCCACCCCTGCGACTGTGATCTCCCTTGATTCTTCATCTAGCTCCGCCCTTTACTACCTATCTCCTCCCCCGACCCACCTATACTCCAATAGGCCGATCTCCCGGGAGGCACAGGCCGACCCTTTGCGCCCCCCCCTTCCCCTGCTCCCTCATCTCCCATTCTTCCCCCCTCCCATTGGGAACTTCCCCTCAACACATCAGCCACACCTCTGGCTAACACACTCCTTTTCCACTCTGCACCATCCTGGTATACCAAAGTAACCTCCTCCCCCCTAACCCTGCCCACCACCCCCTTATTTACTCCACCTTTCCTACAACCTGATCTCCCAGTTAACTTTACATACTTTCCCCCCCTTCTCTTCTTCCCTACCCGCTCTTCCCCTCTCCTTGTACCCTGAATTCTGCACAAACCCCTTTCATCTCTCTTCATCCTCCCATTCCTCCAGTAATGCTGCTCAACCCTTTATACCCCCTTGGCAATCCCGTCCTTTTCCCTCCCCCGGACCTAGCAGAACCATATTCTTCCTTCAACTACCCACTAGCCCAATCCCCCCCCCCCCCACTCTGCTGGGTGCCTGTCCCCATACATTCACCTCTCCTAGCCTACGGGACCTTTCCAGCCCCTTCTCCTCTCTTCTCCCCAAACCTCCTGCCATTCTATGACTCCCCTCTTTCCCCTCCCCGCATTCCGCCCTCCCTCCTCGTTCCTCACCTGTCTCCTCCTAAATTTGATCTCAATTCTTCTCCTCTGTTCAACATCAGCAAAGATAACTCTTTCCACCTCAGATGCACCAACAACCTCTCTCAACCACCATCTATCTCCACCTTTTACTCTTGCACCCCAATACTCCCCCGCACCCCCACCTCTCCCTGCCCTCCCTTTCCAATTGCACTCCCTCCTGTATCCATCGAGCCACCTAACATTCTGTGCTCAGCTCTACTCTCTCTAGAAAACAAATTAGGATTTCTCATCTCCTCTATCTCCCAGCTTGAAGCTACCATCTCACTCTTAAGCACTAAGATATCCACCTTTCCAAACAACCCAATTCCCTTGGCAAATACTCACTTCCCCAAACTCCCGAGGAGTACCTTGCTCCCGCGCCTCAAAAAAGCCAATCACAATCTGTCTTCTGCAGACATCGCTAACTTACTGGCTAGTTACAAGACTTCTATCGCCACCACCCTTCCACTCGCCTCTCCAAGTAAGTCTACTCTGTGCACTATTCTGACCATCTCTTCTGTCAGAAATAAACTTCAGCCTTATTCTACCCTGGCACCCTCTTACAAGAACATTATCCCTATCACCCCTAAAAGCCCAAACGCCCCCGTCACCAAAACAGTCTCGTCAGAGTTGCTCTGTTTGCGCCACAACTGCAGATCTGCAATTAAACACAAACTGGAAATTTCTGACACCATCATTCTCCACAATCTTGACATTCTCTTCCTCACTGAGACCTGGTTCAACGACACCTCTCATACTATTTTTGATCTTCTGTTACCCACCGACTATTCTATCTTTAGAAATGACAGAACAGACAAAGTTGGGGGAGGTGTTGCAATCTTCTTCAGAAACTCCCTTCAATTTAAGGCTTTTCCTAACCGCTCCTTCCGTACATTCGAATGCCTGTCTCTGGAGCTTCAAGTGCAACACTGCTCCCCCTTCAGATTTCATGCCATTTATCACCCGCCTGGTGACTGCCCTTCTTTTTTGGAGGAACTCACCGACTTCATCAGCGACCAATACTCTCAAAGTGACAGACAGATTATCCTGGGAGACTTTAATCTTCACTGGGGCTCTTTGGAAGACTCAGCTGCACATAGGCTTGCCACTTTTCTCTCAGCAAATGATCTTATCCAACACTGCACTGAAACAACACACTCTAAGGGGTCAATTCTGGACCTTGTTATATCCAAAGCAGACATGCTTCCTATTGCTATTCCTATTCAAGTAGACTGGTCTGACCACTTCCTCATCCCCTTCTCTCTTCACCTATCACACTCTATAACTCTTGGCCAACCTAAAAGGGCTACTACCTGGTTCCGTAACACCAAAAACATTGACCTTGACACTCTGTGATTCTGCTATGCTATCGCTTCCAAGGTTAGACCCTAATTTGGATGTCAACGATCTTACCTCCCAATGCCTCTCAGTCCTTGCAGTCGAAATTGATAATGTCGCTCCACTTAAATGCAAAAAGAAAAGGCCTATTCCTTTAGCACCATGGTTCAATAAATCCCTTTATGAAGAAAGGAAAAACCTGAGAATCCTGGAGAAACAATAGACAATCTCCATCCACCACTAATCTTTCTATTCTACTTTCAGCAAGATACCACAACGCATCTTCCATGAAAAAGCGTCACACTTCAGAACCCTCCTTGACTCAGCCAAAAACAGACCCAAAAAACTATTTGACCTCATCAAAAATCCAAACTGCGCTCCCTCAACCATCAAGCCTGACGATTCTCCAAAGAAAGCAGCAGAATTCGCTATATTCTTTGATGAAAAAATTAAATCGCTGGTGGATCAGGTAATTCATCCTACCTCCCTAGAGAAGCACAAATCCTTAGTCATTTGGCAGAACTTTGACGTCATCTCTGAAGATGCCCTCCTCAAATGCATCCTCGAAACAAAACCCTCTAACCCTTCTTTTGACCCCATCCCTAGTGACATTGCCATTGATTTCTACACCCATACTCTTTTCTATTGGACCAGTCTGGTTAACCTCTTCCTGAGCCAAGGCTCCCTTCCTGTTGCCCTTAAAACAGGACAGGTTACCCCACTTCTTAAAAAAAAAAAAAAAACCCTCCGCTGATGCGAACGACCTCAACAACTTCCGCCCCATCACCAACCTCCCATTTCTTGCGAAAATCAGAGAAAGATGTGTAGCGAAACAACTTTCCCTACATATTAAGGATAATAATCTTCTTGACAATTTCCAGTCTGGTTTCATTCAAAACTGCAGCACCGAAACAGCCCTGCTGCCAGTGATCGACGATGCGCTGCGTGTTCTCGATTTGGGGGAGTCTTGTCTTCTGATTCTTCTAGACCTTTCTGCAGCCTTTGACACTGTTAATCACAACACTCTCCTTAACACTCTAAAACAGAGAATGGGCTTGGAAGGCAAAGTGCTTAAATGGTTTGCCTAATTCCTCTCGGACAGATCCCAAATGATCAAAATAGCGAACAGTCTTTCGTCTTCATTGGCGGTAGGTCAAGGCTTCCCTCAAGGTTCTATCCTTGCACCTACTTTGTTCAATCTTTATTTGGAACCATTGGGAAATCTCCTAAGTAAATCTGGGATCCTTTACCATCTCTATGCGGATGACACTCAACTCTACCTTAAGGTGTCTTCCGCACACGATATCTCAATCCTCAACTCTACTCTCAACTCTATTCGAAACTGGATGTTAGCTCATCAACTCATTCTGAATCCCTCCAAAACTGAATTCCTCCTCCTCTCTACCTCACTCTCTCCTCCTCAATCTTGGATGGATCAGCTGAATTTACTCAACAATAAACCTATTGTTGTCGACAGCGCTAAATCCCTTGGTGTCATACTTGACAAAAGGCTCAATCTACTCTCCCCCATGCAATTCCATTGCAAAGAATGCACGATACCAACTGCGCCTTCTCTGGGGGATTTGACGTTTCTTTCCGGAGCAAGACCTAAAAACCATGGTCCAATATCTGGTTCTCTCTAGATTGGACTATTGCAATTCTCTGCTTGCTGGCCTCCCCAAATCCCACCTTTCCCCTCTTAAATCCGTTCTCCATTCAGCGGCTCGTTTTGTCTTTGGGGCCAAAAGAAGTGACCACATCACACCCATTTTGTCTTGTCTTCGATGGCTTCCCATCGAGGCAAGATCAATCTACAAGACTGCCTGTATCACCCACAAAGCCCTGCACACTTCCTCCCCTCGATACCGGGCGAATAAACTTAAAAATCTCTGGAGGCTCTAGACCTTCTCGTAATGCGGAAAATTTACTGCTTGAGCCCCCCCACCTTCAAAAGGGAAAGATCGATGGCTCAATCCTTCTCAGGCAATGCGGTTAGAATCTGGAACTCGCTTCCTCCACTACTCCGTACCACCACCTCTACCCGGACCTTCAAAACTGACCTCCAATCTCTTCTCTTCTAAAGACACTTCCAGAACTAATACATCCCTTTTCATGTCCCTCAAGGAAGTTCTTACAATATTGTAAATTTGTAATCTATGCCTGTACGATCCTCATCCTAATGTGTTTTTTGTGTGACTGCCATCTATTGTTTTATTTTACTTTTTCTTCTTTCTCGTTTGTATCTGTAACTTGTAAATGTGTAAAATTCTCCTCATGTAACGTACTTGGTTCTATTGTGAAGCGCTCTGACACCTTTGGGTAAAGTCTGTGCTATATAAAAATGCATTAAATAAAATTAAAATAAATAAGCCAGTCAGACAGTGATTAATCTTCCTGTGGAAACCCCTGATGCCTAGGGGCAGAGAGTCTCCCCCTCCCTATGCCAGTCTGTAGGTGGTCAATCTTCCCTTGGAACCCCTGGTGCCTAGGGGTTCTCCAGAGCTCGCACTTCTCGTGCTCCCGTGCAGGAGGCTGGGTCTCTAAGGGGCCTCCCTGCCCCTCGAGTATCCTGTGCCAGGCCGTGACTGCCATATGTTGCATCACTCCCCCTGGACCTCCATAGACCGGTCCTCCCTGAGGTCGTCATGCCCCCTATGCTGTGCCCGGATGCCGTGGGCTACTCTGCCACTGGAGGTCCCCATGCCGGTGCTTGAGACGGTCGGTGAGTGACCCCCCGAAGGGTTTTCCTATCCCTGACCCTGCCAATCAGAAGCCGCCGGTCCATGCGCGCTGAGCCACCACTTCCGGAGCATATTTGGACCACTTCCGGGTTAGCGGCGGGCACGGTTTCTTCCACCGCCGAGAATGTTTTGCTTGTGGGCGGGCTCTTTCTCTAACAAATCACCGCGTCTACGGCACAGGAATCCGCCGAGCCCCGCCCAGCGCCGTCGCCTCGTCTGTCGATCAGTATAACCCGGCTTCCCCATTGGCTGCCACGGCCTTGACTCGCTGAAGTCGGTTGGCGGCTTCGGTGCCCCGGATCCGGTGGGAGTAGAAGGTGGGGTCCGGGGGTGGGAGGGGTGCAGTACAGTTTGTGATGCTGGAAATGGTAAAAATATATTTTTGTGTTTAAAACACGGTGCCCCCAATAAATGGGCAATATGAAGGGATGCGATAGTAAATCTTTTTTGAGTTCCTTCATTTGTCAGAAACAAGCAACATTTTAAAATATCTGTCTGGGTTGAGGCCTCGCCTACAGTGATCGTTGTTTATCCTGCAAGTTCCAGGGTTTAATAGCTGCAGGATAGCTCTGGGGGTTGGTGCAATTGCATATGATAGCCGCGTGCAGTCTAGCAACGGGAGAGACTCAGTAAAATTGCATAGTGGTTAATGCATGCTTGTTAATTAAGTTATACATGCATCGTTTACTGATGTGCCCATTTTTGCTCGCCTGACTGGATTTGCATGGAGTTTGACAGTTGATCAGCTTGTGCATCTAAGCTTCGGCATGCCAACAACCCTGCCAGGTACCACGCACCAGGCGTTAGACTGACGCATTTCATTGTGGTGGTCCGCATTACTGCCCTGAAATGCAGTGTTGTGCATTATAGCGCCTCAGTTGTCAAGCGCAGGAGGGTGCTCTAATGCACCATACTGTAGCTGCAGTGGCAGCGCGAGGTGTGCGTTGCTCCCTGCAGGCTTAGGGGCTCAGGCGCAGCTGCTGGAGCTCAGACTGCACAGTGCTACAATGTAACACTTTGTATCTGACACTGGCACAGTATTAAAATGGTAACACAGAGTTATTTGTGAGACATACGATTAATAATTGGTGGGTCCGTCCGCTCCTGCTGTGCAAGCAGCCGGGCCGTGGCAGCAGTTTTAAAAGTTTTAGCTGCTGCTGCACAGTACAAATGCTGGGCAAACGGCAGCGCAGTTTGCCACTCACACCGCTATCATGATCTCGGTGATTCCTGTGACGCCGGAGTACCTGACCTGCCACTGTGACTGCCTGCTCCCCGCGGCTCGTTGTGAACCTGGGCTGCCACTGGAGACCAGACGCAAAGGGGCGGCGGCGGAGGCAGTGTGTGTGTGTGTGTGCAGCTGAGAGCTCAGGGCTGAGCCAGAATTGCCACAGGAGTCACTTGGTCCATGGAGCCAATGCGGCCATGGGGCCTACCAATTGCTGTGGCTCCGCCTCGCTCACCGGCCGCCGAAAGAAGTAAGTGTGCCTGTCTCAGAGTCCGGCGTATAGTAGTTGCTAACTTGCTAAGGCTGCTAAAATTTGCTTCATTCTGAGCTGGCTGCCATGCCCCTATGTTTCTCTCGTCTGCATTGATTGATTTTGCTTGTAAGAAAGTGTCACTCGCCGTTAAAATGCCATCTATTTAACTCAAACCCTTTATCTACCCTAAAGCTGGTTCTGACCTTTCTCTACTGCTGTCTTCAACAATCTCCTGGACCAAAACCCTTTCCCTTCTCTTGAGGCTGGCACTGTTCTTTTCCTACTCCTCTCCCCAACCTTTTACCGGACCAAAAGTCTTTCCCCAGGTCTGAAAGTGGCACTGATCTTTCTCTACCGATTTCTCTGTACCTAAAATTACCCCTTTCCCTAATGCTAGCCAGCGTTACCCTACCCTAGTCATAATCCTAACTCACCTTTATTAAACCAGTTCATAGCCACTCACTAACACTAACCCATTCTTTTTCCTTAGCACAGATTCTAGTCCCTGGCCTGAGGTTCACATTAACCCTCATAAAATTTATATAACGTTCTCTCAAGTACTTTTTACTCCACTGCTATTACAGTCCCGTTTTTTTCCGGAAGAATATGGTATGGTTCCACATGTTGCGGTACCTCCACTGGTGCTGATCTCGGGGGGAACCAGAATAACTGCCTGAATCCAGCTACCAACCTGAGAATGCATTGCTAGGGAGCCTGACAACCTGCACATCTCCTGGATCATCCCAGTGAATCTACGACAATGAATATGTGCCATGTTTGGTAACCTTTTCCACAAATCCGGAAGGTTGGCAGGTTTGCTAGTTTAAGAAGTAAGTTACGAATTAGGCAGGTGCAGTTGAAACACCGGCAAGACCAGGGAAGTGTTAGAAACTGGGCTAGACCCTCGTAATGGGTAAATGAAGTTACAAATATGGTAGATGAGACTGATGGAGACTGAGAACAGTCAGGGTCCAAACTGGGACTAAAGCTTGTTGAAAGAGGAGCAAAAGCAGGCAGGGTGGTTTAAGAGGGCCAGAAGCAGGTCTAATAGGGTAGAACGTGTTTAAAAGTGAGACGACCAGGAACGAGCTTAGCAAAAAGATGTACATGTTCATGAAGTCTTTGCAGTAAGCACACATCTCACACGAAATGAGCGCTTTGTTGTACGCTCTGTGTACTGTGTGAAATTTCAAGGCACAACAAGTAACAGAAGGATTAATGCAGGTGATCTTTGAGTTATGGCTTGGGAAGACTCCCGGTCCTTTATGCACTCAAAGAACAAAAACTGATCTGCTGTAGTCTAGGTTATTCACCCTCTTTATGAAACCAAAGGCTTTGAAGGGCTGTAGAAGTGCAGTGGGGGAAATAAACAAGTCTGCAGGCCAGGATTCTACCGCCTTGTCTGTGTCCTTCACTTGCTTTTCAAAGTGAAGACCTTGAAGGGCTTAAGGCGGGCGTCAGAGTAAACTTCGCTACTCACTTCCGCAACTTCACTCTTTCTTAGAGGCATGGCGCTCTCCCTGTGCTGCAGGTTATGTATTACAAGTTGCATGAAAAGTGAGCTCCTTTTCAACGTAATTCTTACCTTACTGAATCAGTTTTAGAGACTCCAATGCCTTTTGTAAATTTGCAATCTATAATACATTACTGATGATTTAAACTTTTTTTCTCAGCAGTGTGAAGCACTCCAAGTTGGCCATGGCCCGAAGAAAGTTAAGGTATGTTTGAAGATAAAGTATTTTTATGCACCATTTTTATGGCAGTTACACAGTGCCGCGCTTGGCTAATCCTATCTTTTTGCCCCTGGGGAGGAGAACTCTCATGTAGTTAATAGATTTTTGTTTTTTAGTCCAATGAAGGCTAGGGTTGGGGGTAAGGGGCATTGTGGTGCACAGACCGAATATTGACTTCTTTTCAGGGGATTTGGAGTCAACAGAACAAGACATTGATTCCTAAATACGTTTTAGAACATTTCACTGAGAAGTTCCACCATTGTAAGTGTTAAGTCTCATTTGATCACTTTTTGTTTAATATCGCCTACTGTATTTAGATACCTTTTACTCCACTAAAAAGGTGTTATTTAATTACAATCACTCAAAAAATATTTAGCTTTGGTAATTTATGCCAAATAATACTGATTTTTTTAAAACCGCTTTTCCTTGCAGAAAATGTTCTTGTAAATTCTGTTCTTGCTTGACATGTTGTTGCACATTTCGTGTTCGAATATTTCATCAATGCACTAAGTGGCACTCAATTTGAAATCTGCAACGTCACAAAATAACTGTCTATTTTTTTAGCCATGTGAAATTTCACTTGTGGGTAGAAATTCTGCACATCTGGACTTTGTATTCCTTCTTTTACTGTCTTCTCCTTCATTGGTCAGTTCCCACCACACAAGTGGACGAGATCAGCGAGAGAGAGAGTGAACATTTTGAAGTGTATGTCGAGGGCAAAGACGTGGTTCATGTTACCGTGGCATAGCACTCACCTTATTGAGGGTAGGGTAGCTGACTGCACAGGCACAGGTTATTGTACTGGGAGTCTCGCGAGTTCCTTGGATTTAAGGAAAACCTCTGTTCCTTTTGTTGTTTGCCTCAATGCGGTCGGCCTCGTGTTTCTGTTGTCTGTACTCCCAAGTTTTCAGCCCTGTGATTTCATTCAACAATGTAATGCATTGTGGTAGTTGCAGACTGCATTCGCCTGCTTTGAACCAGGTGAACTTACGCACCTTATAAAACCACCAATTAGTAACAGAAAGGCCTAGGACTGTAAAGTAGTGACATTGGGCGAACAGGCAGAGAGGGGTCAGACGGGATTATTTTTGTCTCGGGGACAAGGATTAATGCTCCTAAACTTTCAGTTCCTCGAAGAAATGTGTTCTTAAGAGACCATGCAGTGATATCAGTGCAGGTCTGACTGTGAAAACAAGGGAACTAGACCAGACTGTAAAATAAAGCAGCTCATGAAAGTAAACCCTGGGAGCGTACACGTCATCGTGCTGCACCGTGCCTTATATATTAGTTTATGACTTAGTGCTGCTTAACCGTGAGCCATGGCAATGCCTTTTTCAGCGATGGGTTTAATATATAGGGCTGGGTGACGTTTCTTGAGATGGTATGTAAAATTGTAGGAAAGACCTAGGGTATTAAACAGACAGCATAGAAATAACATTACAAATGTCAACTGCGAGGAGCATTCCGACAGCAAGATGTTCAGCATCATATACAGAAATAAGAGTATACAAAAAAATGCCCAAAAAACATCTGGGAGAAAATGTCAAACTCTAGAGTGTTAATGTTAGTGCGTTTTCTTTAGAGGATCCAGCTAGAATTTGAAGATCTGGAATGATAGACACAAATGACTGATCATTGTCCAGTCTCGGCCTTTCAGATTTGATCCTGACATGTCACGGTCTATGCCCAGCACCACTGAATATTAGCAAGTCTTTTCCTAGGTGAATGTGTTATGCAAACGGCTTTTTCTCAGTTCTGCTGCCCATTAAGTGTTAATGCTGACATTTCATTGGTTTTCTCCAAGTCTGCGTGTCTTTTGGAACTGACCGTGACGTGAATGCAGTGCTGCCAAAGGGCCTAATTTCATGTATGCCACCTTTACACAGCATGGGCGTTTTAATCAACAGGACACTGCCTTTTTGGACCTCTGGACCATATTTGTCCTTAATCTGTGGGCTCCAGAGTTTCAGCATCTTGGCTGCTATTGGCTAAAAAGCCAGACCTGGTTGTAAATACCGCACTTGACATGGGGCCACATAGCCGATACGTGACTGACTTCTCTCCAGGCCTACCAATCAATCATAGGATGGCTATAGAGAGCAATGAGATATGAGTAAAATGCAAATTGTGTTTTTTAGAAAGACAAGTGCAATAAGTATTGCAAAGATATTAAAATTATACAGATCTAACAATTTTTAACTATGTATTTCAATTTCCTATTACCACATAGAAAAAAAAATAGACGAAACCTGAACCACCCCACTGGCTGGCTCTCACACACACATGTTGTAATTTGGCAGCACTTAAATTAAGCATTAGCTGAAGACAGCCTGTATTCAGAGGCTAAATTGTCCGCTTTGTGGAATCCATTTTGTATTTCTGGCAGCCATTTTGGTTGCCATGTGCTGCCATGTGCTCTGTCCTACCTTCCTGTTAACTGCTCTTGAAATCTGCCTAGAGACAAGTTATATTTAGTTCTTTTTGCTTTGCACATGCTCAGTTGAGCTTGCAGCTGTTCCGAGTTTATAAATGTCAGGATGTGTCTACTAGAAGTAGAAACTGTTAGCTCCACCCACTTGTCGACTGTGCATTTCTTGTATGACCTTATATGTATCTAAAACCACCATTTGTGTTTGTACCGCCTCCATTTGAGCCCCTGTGTGGGTATAAAAGGACCACGGTCCTTCCATTCAGTGTGCTACTTCATACATTACCGAAGGGTGGTGTGTAAATGTAGCTCCACCTCATGAGGTTTAATAAACTCTGTTTTTCCTATTCCAGTTTCTGTGCCAACTTCTTCCTAAGTGTCTGAGGACTCTGTGCAGAGAAGGGAGAACCCCTAAGCACTGGTAGGCCTTGCTGAGGCTCACTACTACACACAGACCTACAGAATTTCAGCATTTGCTTGCTCCGGATTGGCTTGCCAGGAGACTTTACACGATATTGCATTTACAAGCATTTTGGAAGAGAATCACACTTCTTGTCTGTCTCTCATTCACAGGGACATGTCACTTGGTAGGGCACCCATAACCTTTCCCCCTTTATCCATTGTGTCCACATCATAGCAAACCATTCTTTCTTATCCCTTATAGGAATCGCAGTGCTGAGGACTCTGAGGATGTCGTCGGGGGCCTGCAGGGGACCAGCCTCATTGGGGAGAGGGTACAACATGGCTGGCAGGAAAACAATGGCAAAATCAGCCAATGGAAAGGCTTGGTGCTGGACCAGTTGGAAGTGAAGCTTGGCCTTTACCTGGTGATCTACGATGGCTTTGACTCTGTTTACGGGATTGAGCTCTTTAAGGATAAGCGGCTGAAGAAACTGAAGATCATCCCTAGAAAACCCTGTGAGTACAAACCCTTGACACATTGGGGTCGAGCCTACAGTTGTACACAACGAGACACAATACAGTCCTTGCATCACATCTGTGAACTTTGAGATTAACACATAGATAAATGTTAATTTTGAAATGTGAAGGATTGATTAAAACACATGGGAAGATGGTAAGGAGAAGCCACTGATTAAACTAACCATTGTGTTAGGTAGGAGATGGGGGAAGCAAGCCATCTGAGTATCTGGAAATGGAAACAGTTTTTATGGACTGATAAAAGAAGTTATAAAAACTTCGTTGACCTGCTTGCTTCGTTTGGGTGGATCAGAGAAACGTAGGGTGGCTTCCGCAACTTTCTCAAAGTAAAAGTGCCATCAACCACCCAGTCTGCCTGGTGGCTCATGAACAGACCACTTGAGGGAGTGCTTTGTCATTGTCCACATACATCCTCTCCTCTCACAAGCAGTGAACCCCAGAATCTACGAGTGAATGAGTTTTGTGTTCTCTATATGTAGAGCTCACTCTGTTCCTTCTTGTCCTTGCAAGTCCCGTGGGTTTTGCAGCTCTGTGACACCACTGGTGTCACAGGGCTCTATAAATAAGAACATAATACAGCAAGGAACACTAAAGCCGGCTAACCATTCGCAAGAAGTGTGACATAAAACCATATCTCTTCACTTGAAGTGTAGGTATTGACTTGCGGTTACGCCTGCTGATTCTACCGGTCTCCTATTTTGCAGGCATGCTGCACTGCTGCAGTCTCTGCTTGCTTCAACTTTTCAGTACATATTTCGCATATATTTTTGGCTATTGCCCAAATGCCCCCCAACTCCTCTCCCTTGTGACTATCCTTTCACAGATGAGTCTTCGAAGGTGTGCTGACAGTCCCTTTAACTGACACACACAGCACTTCAGAATATGACACAGTCGCAATCCTGCTCTTATATTTGTGCCTACTATACTGCTGTATGAGCCATTGTCATGTGGTGGCCCTGCGATATACATGCATAAGTAGGCGGAGAGAGATGTTTTGGAAGATGCCGCCACAAGCCTTATTGTACAGAATTTGGTGCTAGACAAGGGCCACGGATCCTTTTAGCTGCCACCTTCCTGTCTGCTGTAACTTTTGGTTTGGCTTCATCGCCAGCTTTATAAAATGCATGCCCTGCACATTTCCAGCTTGTGGCACTTTCAGACCCCATTTCTTCCCTAACCCACAGTTACTCCAGTATTGGAGCTTTCATAGATTCCCATGCTTGGAATCATTCCCCGTCGTCGAGATGGGAGCCTCGGTAATTATATATATATATATAACAGTAGTAAATATATACATATATATATATATATATATAACAGTAGTAAATAACATTACAAAAGAGAAACAGGCCTAGGCCTAATCCCATTTGTAGTCAGACCATGTCTTTTTGTAAAAGAGACCAAAAAGAATCATTAGCCAATCAGAGCAGCCTCACCCTCTAGAACCTTGGTGAAAGAACCTCAGCTCCTCAGATTTTCTACCGCACGTTGTGCAGAAGGGAGTCTCCTAGAGCTCTGCTCTATTTCAACTGTTTTTCAGCTGTTTCTTCAGTTTTTACTTGGCAAGGATGTCTGAAAAAGAAAAGAAAGCTTTGTTTAAGCTTTGTGCCACTTGTGGGAAAAAGAGGCTTTATGTGGAGGATAGGCATAAGGACTGTATATACTGCCTATACCCGGACCACAAAGCTGCGGAGTGCAAGATTTGCCGCACCTTCTCAACCAAGACTCTCCGGGATCGTGAGGGTCGTTTACTTACCTGGCTTCACAAGTTAAAGTCAAGGAAAGACACTGTGTCCAGTGACAGTGAGGAGTCGTCTTCCGCCGTCTCATCCAGAAGGTCAGTCAAGAGGGGTAGGGGTTCCCCTTCATCATCTCTGGGTCACCCCTCTAAGGCCTCAAAAAGACCCCAAAGGAGTCTGAGGACCAAGGTTCTATCAAATCTCCTCACTGCGGTGTAAAGGAGAGGGAAGCACCATTATCTTCTTCTTCCACGACCCCAGGCAAAGAAAAATCTGTGAAGAAGCCTTCTTCTCAATCTTCAGAGAAGAGTTCACACTCGTCGTCGACGCGCAAACCCTCGTCGACGAAGACGGCGA
This sequence comes from Calotriton arnoldi, assembly GCA_963921515.1. Lineage (NCBI taxonomy): Eukaryota > Metazoa > Chordata > Amphibia > Caudata > Salamandridae > Calotriton > Calotriton arnoldi. Next base: position 1,735,977 of record CAWUFW010001682.1, read on the forward strand.
AATCGCAGGCTAAACATGCTCCTGTGTCGACGCCGTCTCCTTTTCCAGTGTCGACGGGCTCGTCGGCGAGCACGGTGTCGACGATGGTGTCGACGAAGATTGCGGCCACAGTTCCGTCTACCACTGTGGCGTCGACGACGCGAGTGTCGACGATGACGGCCACGACAATCACGACGACGTCAGCAGGGGTGCTGTTAACCTCGTCGACGACCGTTTCGACGACGCCCATAGTCTCGTCGACGATCAGCTCGACGTCGAAGCTTCCGTCGATGATTCCATCTATTCTCTCGTCGACGGTGCTTCCGTCGACGACGTCGTCGACGACGGTTTTCACCTCCTTGTCGACGAGACCGTCGACGACATCGTCGACGGGGAAAATTTCGATTTCTATTAAAAGAAAAGGGGTTATGCCGGAAAGGCTTTCACCCAAGACAGTGGATCCCTTACCACCTGCATTGTTGTTGGAGGAGGAAGAGGACTCAGATGGTGATGACAGCCAGTTTGGCTATGCTAACAGCCCTTCCCAGCTTCTGGTGAAATGTCAGGAAACGGATACGGAGGGTGATTATTATCAAGAGCAGACTGCTCCACAGCAGCAATATCCAACTCAGGAAAACGTTCAGCAACAGATGGTGTCTGTTCCCACCTCGCTGTTAGCGGACTTACAGGGGATGCTCCTAGACTATCGTCAGAGGTTGTCTTCGCATCCTCCACAACCTGTTATCATACCACAGCCTGTGCATACTCCTCAACCCATGGTAATGGTTTCACCACCTCCATCGACTCGTCCACAAATCCCAACAGAGGCAGTTCTTCAACCCCAGGAGGTTTCTTCAGAGGAGGAGGAAGGTGAACTGGTACAGCAGGATGATGGAGAGGAGTGGGATGACTATGTGATTCCGGATCCCGCTTCGCCAACTCCTGCCCCGGTGGATTCTCCTCCTGCTGACATTGGGGGTTTTCACAAGTTGATGGAAAGGGCTTCTCTACGTTTTGAACTTCCTATGCCCTCTGTTCAAACTGAGTGCTTTCTATATGATTTTAAGGAGCCGAGTAAGAGGATGATACGTTCTATTCCCATAGTATCTCACGTATGGGAAGAAGGATTAAGGACCATGAAAAATCCAGCTACAGTGGTCCCAGTCTTGCCACGCTTAGACAAAAAATATAAGGCCTCTGATGACAGTCCAGCCTCATTGACTAGTCAACCAAAGCCGGATTCAGTCATTTCCCAGGCAGCGCAGAGAAAATCAAAGAATCCTTCAGCGCCCCTGACCACACCACCAGACAAAGAAGGCAGGCGCCTGGACAATGCAGGGAAACGATTTTCCTCTATGGCAAGTCTGCTGATTAGAGCCGCAAATGCACTAGCAATACTTGGACGATACGACCGCCAATTGTGGTGCGACCTTTCACCTTATCTGAATCAGTTGCCTGAGACGGCTAAGTCGGAAGCAAAGAAGATCCTACTTGAAGGAGAACTAACATCTGCAGAGATCATTGATTGTGCGATGGACATCGCTACAACATCTTTCCGCTCCCTGGCAGGGGCAGCTGTGCTTCGTCGACAGGGTTGGCTCAAGGCAACGTGGTTCCGGCCAGAGGTGCAGAATAAGATCCTGGACCTCCCATTTGATGGGGAAGCTTTATTTGGAAAGCACATTGATGACGCTCTCCAAGATATTAAAAGACACTGAGACTGCTAGGTCATTGGGGACCCTTCAGTACCGGAAAGTCCCATTTCGTGGAGCTAGAGGCAGGGGTGCTCCTTCATACAGAGGATCCTACCAACAACAGAGATATTCCTCTTATGCCCCCACATCTCAGTCTTATCGGCCTTCTTACAACCAAAAACAAGGCCAGACATCATCTTTCTCCAGATCCAACTTTAGGGGAAAGCAAAATCGTCAGGGACGAGACGCCTCTAAGAGGCAATAGCGGCGACCTGGCTCTTTGCGCTGTGCCCTCCTCCTCCTCCAAGACATCTGTAGGAGGCAGGGTATCTCGTTACCTACACAACTGGCAACGGATTACTTCAGACCGTTGGGTCCTAAGCATCATTCAGAGTGGCCACACCCTGGAGTTCGTCCATCTACCACCATCCAGAGCTCCTTCCGCCATTTCCATTAAACATCTGTGTCTTCTTCGGCTCGAAGTTCATCAACTGCTGATCAAGGGGGCAGTAGAGCCGGTTCCTTTATCCCAGAGGAACAAGGGTTTCTATTCCAGGTTCTTCCTGGTAAAGAAGACTTTGGACAAATGGCGACCTATCCTCGACCTCAGGGAGCTCAACACTTATCTCACAAAACAATCCTTTCGGATGGTATCTCTCCAGGACATTCTACGTCTTCTCAACACGGGAGATTTTATGGCCACTCTCGATCTCGAGGATGCATATTTCCACATACCCATCCATCCGGCCCACAGGAGGTTTCTTCGGTTTACAGTCGCCAAGAGCCATTTCCAATTCAAGGTACTTCCATTTGGCCTTCGATCAGCTCCGAGAGTCTTCTCCAAGGTGCTGGCACCGGTAGCAGCATTTCTCAGGAAACATCATTTCCAGGTCTTTCCCTACCTGGACGACTGGTTGCTAAAAGCTCCTTCCAGGGAAGCAGCAGCGGAGGCAGTTGTCTCTTGCACCAGCCTCTTCTCCAATCTGGGCTTGACTCTCAACGCCACCAAGTCTTCTCTTCGCCCTTCCAGGAAGGTTCAGTTTCTAGGAGCGATTTTAAACACATCTCTCAGCAAGGTTTTCCCTCTCTAGAACGACAAAGGAATCTAATCTCAATGGCCCACCTAGTGCGAAGAAAAAAGTATCTTTCTGTTCGCCTCTACAAATCCCTGCTGGGGATGATGTCCTCCTGCATTCCCTTGATACCTCACTGCAGGTTGCGAATGCGTCCCCTGCAAGAGCTCCTGGATTTACAGTGGAAACAAGTGAGCGGATCCTTCAACGACAAGCTTCGGATCACTCAGGACATGCGCCAGGCCATTCTATGGTGGACAAAACAAAAACATTTGTCCCGAGGTCTATCCTTCGTAGCCGCTCCATCACCTCAGGTGGTAACGACGGATGCGTCACTAGAGGGCTGGGCGCAGTTTTACAGGATCTGCAAGTCAGTGGTCACTGGCTTCCAGAACAGCGCCTCCTTCATATCAACCTCTTGGAGTTGACAGCGATACGTCTAGCAATTCAAGCTTTCCTTCCAAGGTTGCAGGGTCTGTCGGTTCTTGTCCGGACGGACAATACTACAGCTATGCACTACATCAACAAGGAGGGCGGCACCAGGTCTCTACCTCTGTCACAAGAAGCCCAAGGAATTTGGGAGTGGGCTATCTCTCAGGGGATTTCTCTGAAAGCAGAGCATTTGCCAGGAGTGCTAAACGACAAGGCGGACAGGCTCAGCAGGCTGAAGTCTGTTACACACGAGTGGGAACTGGATCAGACAACGCTGGAGAGGGTGTTTCGCCGGTGGGGCAGACCTTCCATAGACCTGTTTGCCACACCAGAGAACAGGAAATGCCAGTGTTACGCCAGCAGGCTACACCATCGAGGGTCACTGGGGAATGCGCTTTCGATAGCCTGGTCAGGCGCATTTGTCTACGCCTTTCCCCCCACTCCGCTAATTCCCAGATTACTCAAGAAGATGAAAGCGGAGCGGTGCAAGATGATCCTGAGAGCTCCTGCCTGGCCGAGGCAGTTTTGGTTCACCGAACTTCACCTTCTCTCCTTGGACCATCCTCTTCAACTGCGACCAATTCCGCATCTTCTTACAATGTCTCAGGGTCAGATACTGCACCCAGATCCTCGCTCGTTACAGCTCTCAGCATGGCTCCTGAGCAGCGGGAATTTCTTCACCTAAATCTTCCAGAAGAAATTAAGGATGTCCTTTCGCAGGCGAGAGCGCCTTCCACGAACAGGACCTACCGCTTGAAATGGAAGCGTTTTAGTATATGGTGTCTAAGCAATAGTTTGGATCCTTTCTTATCAGAACCACACCAGGTCCTTCCTTATTTCCTGTCCTTGGCTAAGGCAGGTTTGGCTCTTTCATCCATTAAGGTGCACTTAGCAGCAGTTTCTCGTTTTCGACGCACGTCCTCTGGGCCTTCTCTTTGGTCAAGCAGAATTGTCAAACAGTTTCTTAAGGGCCTCTTCAGGGTGTTTCCGCCAGTGAAGCCTCCACCGCCTTCGTGGCAATTAAATTTGGTTTTTCTCAACTTATGAGACATCCATTCGAACCGATTCATCGGACGGATCTCAAGTTCCTCTCCTGGAAGGTGGCTCTGTTGTTGGCCCTCACTTCAGCCAGGAGAATAGGAGAATTACAAGCTCTTACAATTCAGGAACCCTTCCTTCAGTTCAAGGGAAATACTGTCATCTTGAGAACTAATCCTAAGTTTATTCCTAAAGTACCTTCTTCTTTTCATCTCAACGAACCAGTGATCCTTAAAGCCTTTTTTCCTCAGCCTACGTCGCCGGCTGAGAGAGCTCTTCACTCTCTGGATCTAAAAAGATGTTTGAAATTTTACCTGGACCGAACTAAGTCTTTCCGCAAGTCTTCACAACTTTTTGTATCGTATAGCGCTCCCCGCAAGGGATTTCCCATTTCCAAACAGGGGATATCTCGCTGGGTTGTGAACGCTATTCGATACTGTCACACAGCAGCGGGCAAACCCCTGGAGGGTATTGTCCGAGCACATTCGACAAGATCTATGGCATCTTCAGCTGCGTTGTTTGCTGGTGTCCAGATCAAGGACATTTGTAGGGCTGCAACTTGGAGCAGCACTCACACCTTTACTGAAGCATTACTGCCTGGAGTCATCACTCCAAGACGACGCGGCGGTGGGACAGGCAGTTCTGAGGAACCTCTTCCAATGAGTGGTGAGCTTTCCCTTGCTACCCTCCTTCCTTCTTTTATCTGCTTTATACACATTTTCTCTTGTTTATAAATGCACTAACTTATCTATGCCTTCGGCTAGTTGTAAAGCATGTATTTAGATAATGTGTTTTCGGACAAACAATGTCTTATGGAAAATGTGTATCCTTACTGCTAGCTACTCTGATTCCAAGCATGGGAATCTATGAAAGCTCAATACTGGAGTAAGAAAACAAGTTACTTACCTGTAACTTTGGTTCTCCAGTATTGGAAGCTTCATAGATTCCCATGCGACCACCCTCCTCCCCTGGGAAAGCTCAGCCTCTATCTGTGTATGTTTTCACAACGTATACGAAAATCTGAGGAGCTGAGGTTCTTTCACCAAGGTTCTAGAGGGTGAGGCTGCTCTGATTGGCTAATGATTCTTTTTGGTCTCTTTTACAAAAAGACATGGTCTGACTACAAAATGGGATTAGGCCTAGGCCTGTTTCTCTTTTGTAATGTTATTTACTACTGTTGTGTATATATATATATATATATATATATATATATATATATATATATATATATATATATATATATATATATATATTACCGAGGCTCCCATCTCGACGATGGGGAATGATTCCAAGCATGGGAATCTATGAAAGCTTCCAATACTGGAGAACCAAAGTTACAGGTAAGTAACTTGTTTTCTTATCGGAGTAGACGTGTGTGCAAAATGTAGTGCCTTAAATCTCCTCTTTTTCCCATGCAGTTCACTCCACCCCAGAGGAGGACAGCAAAGCAGAAGAGCTGGTTGGGAAGGCAGTGGAGCACGTCTTCGAGAAGGAGGATGGAAATAAAGTCCAGTGGCGCGGGATGGTGCTGGGCCGTGCCCCGATCATGAGCACCTGGCACTACATCACCTACGAGAAGGATCCCATCCTATATATGTACCATCTCCTCGATGACTACAAGGAAGGGGACCTGCGTATCCGGTCAGACCAAGGTAATGGGAGCAGCTTCATTGGGCTCTGGTGTTCATTCTGGGTTCTGCTGTCTGCAGCTCTGGTGCCCTCGGGGCGCAGCGTTGAGCCGAGGGAGTGGAGGGGCGTGCGCACGTCGGACTGCACCCCAGGGCCACCTCCATCCAATGGAGGTGCTACAGAAGGGGTCAGGGACCAATATACCCTCCTCTCTGCTTAAGGTTATTTTTACAGACACTGCACAGGTTTCACTACCTTTAAGGTAATTGGTTATTGGCAGTGTATTGAGTTTGTTTCAACTAAGAGTTTCTGTTGATGCACATTACATCATTCTAGTCATTTTTTTGTAACTTCAACAACAGTAGAGCACGAGGTGGAGCGAGCAGAGATGGGAGCATGAACATGTATTGACTCTCCAGGTACCAGGTTGGCATCCATCCCAGCCGTTAACTAAACCTACGAACGCTCACTCAGCATTGTGAGCGAGTCAATGTGGCCTATAAATATAGGGGAGAGGGAAACGGTAAAGAGGGCAGTACAGGGCAAACAAATGCAAAATAGAATAGAAGGATATCACTCCCATCTCTTCCTGGGTCATTTATCCACTTTTGGTCTGGCCTCTGGCTGTCCGGCTAGTCATCTTTAGCTGTCTCATCAGACTATTGTTTTTCCATGAAATCCTACTTAAAATTCGTAGAGAGAGTATTGAGCTCCAGGCTTCATCCATCGGTCTGTTAAATTATCTTTCACGTTTTGCTTCAGCCCGCCACACATACACAGCAGGAGCCATAAACATTTTTTTAATTACTGCATGGCAAACCTGTAGTGCCTTATTATGATGACAGTATTTCCCTAAATATCATCTCAAAAATATATTGTTTACTATAATATCACGGTAGAAATATCAGAACAACAAAAATATATTTTTTAACTTATTAGATGAATATTGACGGTTTAAATTTTGTTCACAATATTTTCAACATGTTGTTTTTACTTCATTATTTTTGTTACTATGAACTTTATTTTGTATGTAATATTATAGTAATATATGTTCTGAGGTTTATTTGGGGATTGAATCTGTCGTTTTTTAAATTTTGTATTAATTTGTTTAAATTATTAATTTGGTATGTTTTTGTTATTTATTTCTTACAAGTTCAGCATAGCTTTAAAATGTTTAATACATTTTAATTTCGGGTTAGTGGGTTTTATTGGTAGTTTGGGAGGGTAGTATTATTTCAGTAATGTATTAATTATTGTTAGTTGATAAATGTCATGTATTATTTTTTATGTACACGTCTAAATTAACACATTTTGATATTGGGTTGTGGGCTTTATACGTATATTCGGTGGGTGACTAGTGTTTAAATAACACAAATTGATATTAATTGATTAAAGTATTAATTATGCACATTTCTATTTGAAAATATTTTGTATATATGTTTAATTGTTATGATGTTGTGATCTTGTTCACATTTTTACCCTTTTGTCTCCTGTATATTGTATATGTGGTATTTTTTATCGATGTATTTGTGATTTTGCTTAATTTGTAATATTTTTAATTTACTGGTGAAATTTTTTTTCTTTTGAATTTGAATAAATATATATTTTATAGTATAAATTGTGGTTTTGTATCATTGTGTATATTATAATTGTTCAATTGGGTCCATCATAAATTGTAGTTGTATTATTGTATGGTTTAATGGAAGAGGTGTATGTATGAATGTAGGCAATTGGAGATAACCTTTCGGGAGTCCCAAGAGAGCCCTTATTTTCATTTACCTGTGATACCCTGTCTCTTGGGCAGTGGGGTCGCTCCCTTTATTTATACACATTTTTGTACAACCTTTGTGGTTGGGGAGTTTTAATCTTCTTGGTGGAGATTTGTTTATCTATACGCTTATCAGGCTTGAGAGGTGTCCCCTCACTGATAGGATGGATCCGTTTAAGACTTTCGGATTTAGTGAAGAACAATATAGTAAGATCATGAATATGAACACTAAAAATGGCAGTAAGGTGACTGTTTTTTCTAATAATGATAAGTGGGGAAAAATCTTAAATTTAAAAAGAAACTTATTCGAACAGAAATGCACGCCGAGTTTTTAATTGAATATGTGAAGGCCGGCGTCATTCCCGTTGGTTTACAAATTAGAAACGAACCTGGGCTATTTATAGAACACAGAAAATTCCTAGAAACAAGGTCCCATATTGCCAATAGGTGCAGTAGGGATTGGCTTTTACTTATCATTGAAACTGCACATGAGGTTATCATTTTGGAAAAACAGGAAATAGAACGATTAATATCAGAAATTCAGAACAACTCTGTAGTGGAAGAAGCAAAGAAAAAACTAGAAGAGTTAGAGTCCGAAATAAATGGATATAGGGATTACCTCAACAAGAAAACTAAAAAGCTTAGAAAAGATATAGAAAAATATAGCGTTGAAGGAAGTTATCCGTACTTAGAAAAGGATTATTATCAACAGAGGAATGAACAAGGGTGGGATAGGCCCTACCACCAAAGACCCGAATATAATAGGAGTGGCGGTAAACGCATTACATTTTCTGAATCGTCGGGCTCAGGCACTGATGAGGAGACTAACATGAGAGGGGATCAAGGGAGAAATTACCCAATTGGAGAGTACGGACCCGGGGCACCCGGATCCTCTTTCTCCTCGTCTTCTTTTTTAGACCAGCGTCCGAGGAGGGGACAGAGAATGAACCGGGGTTTCGGGAGAGGCCAGAATGTGAGGCATCAACCTCGGGGAGAATATCTCCAAACAAGGAACCGGAAATATTGGAGGTAATGACAAACAAATTCCCCATTATTAATCTTTCTAAACGTACACTTAATCCTATTGAACTACAAGTTTTAGAGAAGGGTTTTAGCTTCGCCCCTACCACACAGGTGAATTCATTTTTACTTGAAAAAGACCTTAAGTCTTTTTTTAGGAAAATTAGACTAACAAGATTCTTTGAAAATAAAGAATATGAGGAAGAGATAAACATTTCCGGTCTAAAACCTAAATCAACATTCACTCCGCATATTAGTCAAGTGGATAAAAAAATTGAGATTTTTGAACAAGTAGTGGAAGCTAAAATTCGGAATTTATGGGAACATCAACCGCCCATTACCCACAATATAAGTAAACTACATAAGGAAGCTATCTCTAGTCTTAAAAATGATTTTAGTATAACAATCAAACCCGCCGATAAGGGGGGAGGGGTTGTTATATTTGATACCGTAGACTATGAGAGGAGAATCATGGAATTATTAGAGGTAAAAGAACATTACCGTAGGGTACCCATGAGTCATTGGTCAAACTTGAAGGATGAGATCTCGATTCTATTATCCTTAGCTAAAGAAAATGAATGGATCACTGATAAAGAACATAGATTCTTACAAAATGAGAGAGCCATTATTCCTGCTATTTATGGTCTCCCAAAAGTTCACAAGAATGTTAGAAATCCACCCCTCAGACCTATTGTTATTGTATAAACTCGCCCCTTGAACCTTTCAGTAAATACGTTGACAGCTTCTTAAAACCTCTAGTTCAGAGGCAAAAATCTTATATTAAAGACTCTGCCCATATGATCAGTACCATTGAAGGTCTGGACTTTAATTCTGAAACTCAAATTTTGGTGACACTCGACATTGTAGCGCTTTATACAAACATACCCCAGGATGCAACTTTAAACAACATTAGAAACATCCTTGGTCCTGCAGAATGCAGAGGTGCCCATGTCGATTTTATCATGGCATGTATGAAGCTGGTCTTGAAACATAACTTGTTCCTCTTCAAAGAGGACCTGTACCTCCAATGTAAGGGGACCAGTATGGGGGCCACCTGTGCCCCCAGCCTGGCATGCCTCTATGTGGGGCATTTTGAAGAGATACATGTCTTCAATGAATCTGCTCCTTTCTTTGAGAATGTGGTTTCATGGAGCAGATTCATAGATGACATTTTCTTTATATGGGAAGGAACGGTGGAACTCTTGAATGAATTCCTAGAATGGCTCAATTTGGGCGATGTGAATTTGACATTCACCTCAGAATATAGTAGGAATAGTGTCAATTCTTTAGATTTAAGAATCAAGAACATGAATGGCAAACTAGGAGTAGAGCTTTTTTCTAAATCCACTGACAAAAATACTTTGTTACATTACTCCAGCTTCCATCCTAGGGCACAAAAAGACAATATCCCCTTTGGACAATTCCGCCGTCTCCGGAGGAATTGTTCATCTTTGGAAGATTTTTACAGACACTCTGAATATTTAAAGACAAAGCTTAAAGACTGGGGTTATCCGAAAAAGCTTATTTCACACTCTTTTAAACGTGCCCGGTTCTATGATTGTGATAGTATGCTCACAAATAGAACAGAGAGTAAAAATGAAAAGGATGGTGGTCAGAGGATAGTCTTTGTCAGTCAATACTCCAACATTAGTAACAAAATTAAGAATGTAATTAACTCTACTTGGAGTATTCTTAATGATAACCAATTGGTGACTCTTGAAAAACCACTGTTTGCGTTCAAAAGAAATAATAATTTGAGGAAGGAATTGATACATACCTACAGAGAAGGGCCCAAATGTAATCAACGTACCATAATGGGTACTCAAGTTGTTGGGAATTATAGATGCAGCAGTTGTCTAATGTGCGATCAGTGCAAAGTAGGAAAAGATTTAATTTATAATAAATACACCCTCACTTCTAAAACATTGAACAATTGCAGAAGTAAAAACGTGGTATATTTAATTTTATGCCCATGCAATTTAGGCTATGTTGGCGAAACGGCAAGAGAACTCCGAATTCGCCTATTGGAACATAGATCGGCCATTAAACACCTCCCGGACCCGGTAGATGTGGGTAGGTCGACTCGATACGTGACAACAGCACAAAACTCGTGAGGAACTCCTCTAGTTTGACCTACCGGGTACTGATGCCGCCTGGTTAGCTTACAACAATGGGTAGGACCAGGTCTGACAGGTACACGATTTAGGTAGTTACCTGGTTGATGTGAGTATGTTGCCACATCGCCAATTTTAAGTGTAGATAGTTTCCACAATATAGGTCCTGATGAATCGCATGTAGACTATTACAGTGAGCGAGAAACATGTTGACCTCATTTGCACCAATAGCGACACTTAGACCTAAGACATAATACTTAGCCAAGCACCGCATTGTTTATATTTTTAACTAGGGTAGGAGACCCACTGATTAAAAATTGTCTTCACGGATACTCCGAACCTTATTTTAAATCACACACATACATCTACACAGTTCTGGCCCCTCACCCCCACTTCACCATACGGCTATTGGAAAAAGATCTCCACCAAAGTGCCCCTACTACAGGGAGCCCGTTGGGTATTGCACCGCCGACCCGACGAGGAGCAGCCCAGATGATGAAGCATGACACCCGATTGGGTGTGTGAGGGCATTACAATCCAATAAATGGACTCCCAACTCTGAACCCAAACGTTCAGGGTGGTGTCAATTTCCCTTGCTCGTACACTCTTGAGGAACAGCATAACCTTCTTCTTCTAAAACATTGAACAATTGCAGAAGTAAAAACGTGGTATATTTAATTTTATGCCCATGCAATTTAGGCTATGTTGGCGAAACGGCAAGAGAACTCCGAATTCGCCTATTGGAACATAGATCGGCTATTAAAAATAAAAAAGTAAATGCACCTTTGGTGGACCATTCTAACTAAAAAAAACACACATGAACTGATTTTAAATGGTTCATTATAGAACGAATTGAGGGTAATAGGAGAGGGGGTGTCTTGACATTAAAAAGAAAAACTCGCAAGCAGTGGTATATCTCTATTCTAAACACCATTAGAGTAGGTTTGAATACGAAGGAGGATTGGATGAGACTTATAGAATAGTGCATTCCTTGTTAGTGGGCTCTAGTAATGTTGTTTTTTATTTGTAGGATCTGTGTCCATACTGGCTGCTTGAATGGAGATGGGATATGTACCGGCTGTACCCTACCGCATTCGTGCAGCTTGGTGTGGACAGGTTTACTCCGTTTATTCCATATTGCCAAATTAAGACATTCATTGTACATACTCTTCTACACATTAGTTTTGTGCTAACTACGAGGTTAGCCTCTCTAGATCAGGGTTTAGGTCCTGATTATATATGGGATGTTGATATGATATTTATCATTAGATCGTTGCTCTATGACATCGGAGTAATTGAATGGGATGTATTCATGTGGCGGGAATATATTATTTTTCTATACCGGCACGGGGTGATTATTATATATCAGGCATTCTTTGTAGTCCACGGAGGAGTGATTTATTTATTTATATACTGAGATATATGAATCATGCTATTGCCCCTTTAACGAGGATTAGATAGATGTGGGGCCCATCTGTCCCGCACATAAGCACTTGCCGCTTTAATATTTTTCGGTACAGAACGGTCGCGTTAGGAATGACGTAAATTTATCAGGTGTTCTGCCTTAAGAAGTTGGTTTAAAAGCGGCGTTTGAACACTACATCTTTATCCGATTGCTGACTGAGAGGGCGACGGTACGGAGGAAAGCCTTTGCAAATCCCAAGGTAAATACGGGTTTGAATTTAGATCGTAATCTCGCATAGCAACAAACTCCGGGCGCGTCATCAGGTATTTAATTTCGAATGGCGCCATTTTTTTAAGTGAAAGTGCTTGTGATAGCATTGAATACGGGGGTTATATCTAGATATGCTATCAGTGGGCCACCGACTTGTTTAGGTTAATAACAGGTACTGGCGTTAAAACCGGTACTATTTCCTCTGATATGCTGTTTCGTTGAATAAAAAGATGCTTTATTAACTAGAGTCGAGGTTAACGAGACGTAGCCTTGTACATCGGGTTAAATAGTATATATAAATAAATAACGGAGAGGATTTAGTGGATGTAGCTTTAAATTCAACCAATACGAATCTTTGCAAATGCTAGCAAGCTCCCATTAATACATTATAAGTGTGGGCTTTTATATATATTTTTGTTACTCTAGGCTTAATTGCCGCCACTTTAGACCCAAGTCGGTGGTTTCCTATTCTTATATTGGAGTCTCCAGTACCAGCACGAGTGTTTTAAAATGAAAAAGAGTTTGGAGCTTTCGCCGTAGTGAAACACCCCCAATAAAGCTTCATGGGGTGAGTGATTCTTCCCGTATAAATATAATAAGAATAAAAGCTAGCAATGAATGGGTCATAGTGGGGATTGATTTGTTATTCTTATTTTTCCTTTATACAGACATCCGTTGTATGCTTAAAAGCAAGAATAATATTATTTTCGCCTGTAGATGATCTGTACTGAGGTGCTCCCTTACAGTTTGCATTTATGGATTTTTAATCAGGTATGAGATCCGATGGGACAAGTGGGATATTGGGAATAATCCCGTAGGCCTCCATTATTTAAAGGCTCTGCTATTAACAGACACCACATTGAGGTTCTGACAACAATTTATATTTGTTTTATGATAGATATTAGCTGAAGTGAGCGGCTACCATTGGTCGATTAAAACTATAGAGTGATCTATAACGGCCATAGGATACGTTTAACATTAGGTAGGTATGATGTGTGTTTTAAATTTCTGTAGGCATGCTAAGGAATATGGGTGTTAGTAAACGAATGTGAATGTATGAATAAAGGGGAGTATTGCATGATGTGGTTTGTTAGTTAAACCTTGAAGAAATGGACCCTATAAACAATTATCTATAACACTTTGATCTAATGAATTACTGTAACCTACGACAATGTTCATTTTCAATGCATTTTTTGAATATGTTGTGTTATGCAATATATTGTGGATTGTGATATTTGTTTTTGTTTTTTTGTATTAGGTTTTAAACAATGTTTTCATATCTAATGAGAGACAAATATTAAGTGTGTCCTGAGGAAGGTGGTTTTTTATTCATCTAATACCACCGAAACGCGTCGACAGCCCTTGTTTAAATAAACGGTTATATGAAAGGAACGTATTCATGTCCAATACAGGAATCTACTTATGGACATTGAACTGATTTATGAAACGGATTCAGTTTGGAATAACCTTGTTATGATGTTGTGATCTTGTTCACATTTTTACCCTTTTGTCTCCTGTATATTGTATATGTGGTATTTTATATCGATGTATTTGTGATTTTGCTTAATTTGTAATATTTTTTATTTACTGGTGAAATTGTTTTTCATTTGAATAAATATAATATATTTTATAGTATAAATTGTGGTTTTGTATCATTGTGTATATTATAATTGTTCAATTGGGTCCATCATAAATTGTAGTTGTATTATTGTATGGTTTAATGGAAGAGGTGTATGTATGAATGTAGGCAATTGGAGATAACCTTTCGGGAGTCCCAAGAGAGCCCTTATTTTCATTTACCTGTGTGTACCCTGTCTCTTGGGTAGTGGGGTTGCTCCCTTTATTTATACATGTATATGTTTAATTGAAACACATAAATGTTTTGATGTTTTTAAACAATTATTTTAGTTTTGTTATAGATTTTGGAGTTTATAGGGCTTTGAATTAGTATTGTTATTTTTTAGAATGTATATTAATTATTGTAGGGTAAATTTGGAATTATTGATGGCATTTTGTGCTTACATGTTTAACCCTTTGGCTGCTAGGCCTTTCCTCCCCTGTGCTAAGCCTTTCTTTTGGCTATTTGGGGTAGTTCGCGATTAGGCCCCTGTAACTTTTTGTCCACATAAGGCTGTTGTACTCATAGTAAGGCCCGCGGGCCGCCAGCGGCTTGGCAGGCCTTCATTGGCGGCCCGGCAGACCTTGCCTTGCCATTTCTACATTTCCAGTGAGGCCGGCAGTAAATAGAGAAGATGGCCACAGGAGCATACGTAGTGAATACATATTATATTCACTACGTATGCTCCTGCGGCCATCTTCTGTGTTTACTGCTGGCCTCTGTGCCCGCCTCTGTGACTTTGCACTGGCGTGAAGCTTTCCAAAAGGCCCTTTAAAATTCAGCTGTAAGCGCTTTCACAGCTGACTTTTAAAGGGCCTTTTGGGAAGCTTCCTGTTTCGTGTTGCCCACGACGTCCTCTTCTCCCGCAGGCTCTTCTCCCGCAGGCTCTTCTTCACTAGCAGCAGCTTTATCCTCGAGTGTGTCACGGATATTATTTGCAGTAATATTAGTGGCCTGCTGTGTTATAATATTGATAACACACATCACTATCGCTGAACATTAGATGTAAACACATTTAGAATTTGGACAATTGCGCCTGTATACTGTCAGTGCCCTGGCCTAAGAGGACATGAAAGAGCTGAAATTAAATCATAAATTCAAACCTGTTCTGAACAGGGGCCCCCAAAATAGGTTTGACCCAGGGCCCCCAAAATCCTTAAGATGTCCCTGTTTCTTTCTCCACTCCTGCTGATATATATATATATATATATATATGTGTGTGCGTATGCCGGGTCTGGTGGCTCAGTGGACAAATGCGTCCACTGCAGGGGCCTGTGATCAACCTCATGGTCACAGTTTTTTTTTTTTAAACTCTAGCCCCGACCCTACTGACCCCCCCCCCATTGACCCCGCCCCCACCGGTGCGGCCCTCGGCCGCAAACCACTGTGTAAATTTGGTCCCCCGAGAGAAAGTTTGTGAGTACCCGTGACATAAATATCCATGCCAAATTTGCGTCCTTTTCTTCCAACATCATGGGGATTTTAAAGGTACCCAGGGTTTGTGGATTCCCCTGGAGGGGACCCAGAAATTAGCCAAAATACAGCTAATTTTTTTTTGTTTGAAAAATGGAGAAAAAGTGCTGCAGAAGAAAGCGTCTGTTTTTTTCCCCCTGCAAATGGTATCAACAAAGGGTTTGTGGTGCTGAAATCACCATCTTCCTAGCTTTCAGGGACAGAAAGACGTTTGTCCGAAAACCAACATTTTCTACACAATTTTGGCATTTTACTGGGGCATAGCCTATTTTTGCTATTTTTTGTGCTTTCAACCACCTTCCAGTTAGTGGTAGAAATGGGTGTGAAAGCAATAATGGATCCCAGAAAGCTATACATTTCTGAAAAGTAGACAAAATTCTGAATTCAGCAAGAGGTCATTTGTGTAGATCCTTCAAGGTTTTTTATTGAAACTTACAGTTGAAAGTAAGAAATATTGAAAATGTTTTGGAAAAAACAGCTATTTGTGCAACCGTTTTCACCTGTAACTTCTTCTAAGTATGACAGATATTTGAAAGCAATATACCGTTACATCCGCTGGACCCTTCTGGTTGTGAGGACATATAGACCTTGTAGGTTCACCAAGAACCCGAGGAACCCAGAGCCAATAACTGAGCTGCGTCTTGCACTGGTTTTTCATTGTGTACCAGGTATATAGCAATTCATTTGGTAAAAGATAAAAAGTGAAAAATAGGTATCAAGGACACCTATGTATTTCCGAAATGGGAACAAAATATAGAGTTTAGAAGCAGTAGTTATTTGCACATCTCCAAAATTGTGGGTACCCATACAAGCATTTGAATAAAAGGACATTTTTCAAAGTGACTTCTCTTTTACACATTGTCTTACATTTGGAAGGCAGAAATGCGTAGAAAGTCAATAGGTAATAACAGTTGCTCTACAATTCTGTGTTCCCCTAAGTCTCCCGATAAAAATGGTACCTCACTTGTGTGGGTAGGCCTAGTGCCCGCAACAGGAAACGGGCCAAAACGCAACATGGACACACCACATTTTTACAGTGAAAACTGACCCTTTTTTGGTACAGTGCCTAGCTGTGGATTTTGAACGCTAGCTCTGCCGGCACCTAGGGAAACCTAGAAAACCTATTCATTTTTGAAGACTAGACACCCAGGGGAATCCAGGATGGGGTGACTTGTGTGGCTCTCACCAGGTTCTGTTATCCAGAATCCCTTGCAAACCTCAACCTTTGCCAATAAAACTACATTTACCTCACATTTCTGTGATGGAAAGTTCTGGAATCTGCGTGGATCCACACAATTCCACCCACCCCGCATTCCCCTAAGTCTATCAATAAAAATGGAACCTCACTTGTGTAGGTAGGCCTAGTGCCCGTGACAGGAAACGGGCCAAAACGCAACGTGGACACAACACATTTTTACAGTGAAAACTGACCCTTTTTTTGCAAAGTGCCAAGCTGTGGATTTTTTTAACTCTAGCTCTGCCGGCACCTAGGGAAACCTAGAAAACCTATACATTTTTGAAGACTAGACACCCAGAGGAATCCAGGAGGGGGTGACTTGTGTGGCTCTCACCAGGTTCTGCTACCCAGAATCGCCTGCAAACTTTGTAAAAACAAATATATATTCCTCACATTTCTGTGACTGAAGGTTCTGGAATCTGCGTGGATCCACACAATTCCACCCGCCCTGCATTCCCCAAAGTCTCTCGATAAAAATGGTACCTCACTTGTGTGGGTAGGCCTAGTGCCCGCGACAGGAAAAGGGCCAAAACGCAACGTGGACTCAACACATTTTTACAGTGAAAACCGACCCTTTTTTTGCAAAGTGCCTAGCTGTGGCTTTTGAACCCTAGCTCAGCCGGCACCTAGGTAAAGCTAGCACACCTATACATTTTTGAAAACTAGACACCCAGGGTAATCCAGGATGGGGTGACTTGTGTGGCTCTCACCAGGTTCGGTTCCCAGAATCCCTTGCAAATCTCAAACTTTGTAAAAAAAACAAAAACATTTTCCTCACATTTTTGTGATGGAAAGTTCTGGAATCTGCGTGGATTCACAAACTTCCACCCACCCCGCATTCTCCAAAGTCTCCCGATAAAAATGGTACCTCACTTGTGTGGGTGGGCCAAGTGCCCGCGGCAGGGAAGAGCCCAAAACGTATTGTGGAGACATCAAAATTACCTATCACAAAACGATCTGGTTTTGCCAAGGGGTGCATCTGGGTTTTTGGCCCCGGGCTCGGCGGGTATCTAGGGAAAGCTATCAAACCCACACATTTCTGAAAACTAGACACCCTGGGGAGTCCAGGGAGGTATGGCTTGCATGGACCCCCCAACGTTTTCCTACCCAGAATCCCCTACAAACCTCAAATTTAGCTGCAAAAATGATCTATCGGCTCATTTCAGTTTCACTGAAATGACGTCAGCGCGACGTGCGCGCTGATCGTCATTTCAGGGAAACCACAGGAACTGCCTCGGGAGCTGGAGAAGCTCTTCCTGGGGCTGTGGTGGGTGGAAATCCCTCTGGTGCCGGCACAAGAGGGATTTTCAGTGCTCCCGGCCATCCGACGCACATGAGCACTGGTGCGTCGGACGGCTCCCGGCCGTCCGATGCACCGAAGGAGTTAATTATTTTATAATTATTTATGTTTATTTTTTAGATGTGTGGTATATTGTGGAATGGATGGGTACCCTGTTTTGTTTTGAAATAGTTATGTTAGAATGAATATATAATAGAAAAAATAACCCCCCACACCCCGAATAATTTTATTAACTTTTTCCATTGTTTCTCAGACTGGAGTTAAAATAGGAAATTAGCCTCCCAACCCCCCATGCAAATATACATTTAATTCAATATTTGTTGGTTTGACTGGAGCTAGAATAGTAAATCTTATCCAGCTCAGTGTATACGTCTTCCACAATAACTGTTGGACTGGAGTTAGAATAGTAAATCCAACTTCCCCCATTTGGTGCATTTATCTCGCTGTTTGTTAGACTGGGGTATGAATACTAAATCCAACTTCCCCCATTGTGTGCATTTATCTCGCTGTTTGTTAGACTGGGGTATGAATAGTAAATCCAACTTCCCCCATTGTGTGCATTTATCTCACTGTTTGTTAGACTGGGGTATGAATAGTAAATCCAACTTCCCCCATTGTGTGCATTTATCTCGCTGTTTGTTAGACTGGGGTATGAATAGTAAATCCAACTTCCCCATTGTGTGCATTTATCTCACTGTTTGTTAGACTGGGGTATGAATAGTAAATCCAACTTCCCCCATTGTGTGCATTTATCTCGCTGTTTGTTAGACTGGGGTATGAATACTAAATCCAACTTCCCCCATTGTGTGCATTTATCTCGCTGTTTGTTAGACTGGGGTATGAATAGTAAATCCAACTTCCCCCATTGTGTGCATTTATCTCGCTGTTTGTTAGACTGGGGTATGAATAGTAAATCCAACTTCCCCCATTGTGTGCATTTATCTCGCTGTTTGTTAGACTGGGGTATGAATACTAAATCCAACTTCCCCCATTGTGTGCATTTATCTCACTGTTTGTTAGACTGGGGTATGAATACTAAATCCAACTTCCCCCATTGTGTGCATTTATCTCGCTGTTTGTTAGACTGGGGTATGAATACTAAATCCAACTTCCCCCATTGTGTGCATTTATCTCGCTGTTTGTTAGACTGGGGTATGAATACTAAATCTAACTTCCCCCATTGTGTGCATTTATCTCGCTGTTTGTTAGACTGGGGTATGAATACTAAATCCAACTTCCCCCATTGTGTGCATTTATCTCGCTGTTTGTTAGACTGGGGTATGAATACTAAATCCAACTTCCCCCATTGTGTGCATTTATCTCGCTGTTTGTTAGACTGGGGTATGAATAGTAAATCCAACTTCCCCATTGTGTGCATTTATCTCACTGTTTGTTAGACTGGGGTATGAATACTAAATCCAACTTCCCCCATTGTGTGCATTTATCTCGCTGTTTGTTAGACTGGGGTATGAATACTAAATCTAACTTCACCCTCAAATTATTCACTTCCCAAAATGATTTGGTCTGGAGTTAGAACAATAATTCTTACCATGCCTAAAGTATGTATTTCCCCCGGTATTTGTTAATTTGGAGTTAGTGTATTTTTTGTGACACCCACCCCCCAAATGTATGCACTTTCCCCAGTGTTTATTAGTCGGGAGTTAGAATAGTAAATGACTCTGCTCAATGTATTCATCTTCCCCAGTGTTTGTTAGATCGATGTTAGGTTAGAACATTTGGCCCCCTCCAAAAATGTATTAATTTCCCCAATGTGTGTAGGAATGTAGTTACAGTTAGAATAGTGCATTAAACATTATTTTTGTTTATCTTTAATGATTTTGGATTGGAGTTATGTCTTACTTTATTTTGGAAGTTATGATATTCCAGGGTTATCCAATTTACAACTATTTATATTTTCAATGATTTTATTTCATGTCATTATGTTTGTATTGTGTTTTACTTTTTATAATTCTGTACCATTTTAGTTATTGCTAGTATTTTAAAAATCGTACTTTTTGTTAAATATTGTCAAATATTATTTATAACGGCTTGATGCATTAATGTATTTTTAAATTCTTTTTTAAATGAATTTATTATATATGTTTGTTTACTTGAATTTAAATTCCTAATATTTATGCCGTTGGGTGGTTGAAGGCAAGATAACCCCATATATACAGTCTCTGCAGGAAAATGGATTCTTCTATATAAAGGCTGATGGTTTGTGGGTAGTTTTCTCCTTTTTATGAGCACTAACTTTAGTATTGTGGCACAATCTAATTTCAAAATCTCATGATTGTGCATGTCCCTCAAAAGACCTGGCAAGGTAATAACCATAATCACTAGCGTGGGCATGCTTGGACCCTTAGAGAATGTGATTGTTTTGTATAGTAGTGCGGGTTCCAGCCGTTTTAAAGATAGGCATTTGTTTTGTCTCGGTACTGCGCCTCGCCAGCAGCCACTTATAAAAACTCAGGAGACATGGTTTGCAAACACTGAGTGTTGTTCCAAAATCCACAAATAATAGGAACTTTCTTCTTATGTGCACCGTCTATTGTTAATTATTTTTAAATGTTTTTTTTTTCTTCAGAGAACAAGCCTCTGCTGCCACCAGACCAAGGGTTTTCTGAGGAGGAAGAGAGCTTAGTTGGCAAGCCAGTGGAGTATGTTAACGAGAAAGGAGTAAAGAAGACTGGAATGTTTATCTACCAGGTACCAGCCAAGTCCACCGTGTACTTCATCAAATTCAATGATGACTTTCACATCTATGTCTATGACCTGGTCAAAACCTTCTAAAAGGAGGGGATGAGAGAGAGCAGGCACCTGGTGAAAGGGCCCTTGGCTTGTCATTCATAGAGCTGGTTTTGCCCCAAGTTT
This sequence comes from Calotriton arnoldi, assembly GCA_963921515.1. Lineage (NCBI taxonomy): Eukaryota > Metazoa > Chordata > Amphibia > Caudata > Salamandridae > Calotriton > Calotriton arnoldi. Next base: position 1,756,901 of record CAWUFW010001682.1, read on the forward strand.
CTCTTACCGCACAAGTCTACTTTTCAGTCCTTCTAGAGAGACCGTAATGCTTGCTTAAAAACTGCAGGTAAAAGTTTGGATGCATGTGCTGTAGAGTATTGGGGGTAGATTCTGTGGCTGATCGTGCCATTCACACCGACTCTGATGTGTTTGCTCTAACAATGGTCAATGTTCAGAAGCTGAGAACAAGTCTTCGATAGCTGCAGCCTGTGACCTTTATCCCCATACATGAAAACAAATGTACACAAGGCTTTAAGAGTAACTTCCCGTTTATTATGCGATCTAGTTTGAGATGTCTCTGTTTTGCATGTCGCTTTATGCAACAGGAAATAAGTGTTAGTGGTTACTAAGGCAGGTGGTTCTGGTCATCTCCATCATTCTCCACCATGATACTGACTTTACACAAACCCAAAGAATCGGTTACTTGCAGCAATCCCCAACAGAAAGAGTGATGGTGTGTGTATTCCACCACAGTCAATAGTCTACAGAGGCCTTAAACTGTGAATCAGGACTTTAGGAACTGGGGCATAGGAAATAGGAGAAAAACGCCTTTTCTTTCAATGACTACTCGAGTCCCCGTCATACATCAAGGCACTGGTGGTGTGCGTGTCCCAGCTACTCAGGTGAATAGAAGGGTCAGTGTGAGCCACACTGGCTATATGCTAGTACTGTGTACTGGATTGACACGAGCACATCTTAGCAGAGCTGGCAGCCAGGTCACTTGGCCAGCTCTGGACTTTCACTTCCTTCGTTGCGTATTACACAGCTCTAATGCTGCCCTGGGGAAGAGCGGTCTACTAACTAGGTAGCAGTTCTGGAATACGCCACTGTTCATGTATGTTTGTGTGGGTTAGTCTTCCAACAGGTAATTACACACGTAGTTTCCATGCAGCCACTTGTAGCTTTAGAGGATAAGGCAGCATCTTCATCAGCAAACATTTAAAAGGGTCCCATCCAAACCCTTGGCACACACCTCTTAGCACTACAAATCCGTGCTTGCTGTTGTTTGCATGTCCGTTGGCTCAGGGTGTGTGCATGCAGCAAGGCAGTGCTCCATAAGGGTATGGTAACCCATGATGGTCTCTTCATGGCAGCCAGTGTTAAAACTTTTTCCATAGTGGAAATTCTCTTACATATAAAAAGATTGAGACACTACATTTAAAGCAAAGCAGGATGTCCATTGAAGGCAAATGTTACCAAGTAGAGGCCTTGCCCGTTTCCCTGAATTTAATAGGGAAAAATATAGAATTGATCTGTTACCTCTCCACAAATCACTAACAGAAAAAGAATACTTTAAAGTCAGCAGGAGTGTTAAACTGGCCTCTCCAGCCCCAGAGGACATGATCCCAGATCATGTTGTTGGTGTAACTCCTAGCTCGGTGCATGTGAACCAATATGGTAAGAAATGGGAAGCACTGTGTGGGGGAGTGGGAGAATGTGTTTTACTGTCAAATAGTCCATAAGAGTCCAACAATACTGAAGGTTCGCAACTCCCTTTCCTCGATTGTGACTGCAAAGATTGAGCAGGCTGGCTTCTGTGAGGGCACCTGCGATTGGCTCTGTATGTAGAATAGTTGTTTAATTTAGTATTGCTGAATATCCAGCGATTAGTAGTTTGCTACAGGCCCTCTTTCCTAATCATTGTGTGTTTGGGAGGGCCTTACAAAGATGCACAGCTATGCCATAAGGCATATGATTTGATCTTGTCCTCTCGCTTCTGGCAGACAATTGACTGCACAAGGGGTGTCAGGAGATCTCACTTCAAAAATTTGATGCTTTCACTCTTAGCGAAAACCACCACTAACGGACGTCCTAGGAAATGATGCCAGTAAATCCTGTTTCTTTACGGTAAAGCACCAGTTTAAGTTCACCCTAGTAATGATCCTGTTTTGTCAGGGAAGAGCATTGAGTTCATTCCGATCGCAATGATCATCTTGTGGCCAGACAGCTGCAGCGTTGTCTCTGCCGCTTCCTCTCCTCCAGGAGGAGAGGTGAACTCTAATCACCTGTAAGGGTGCCTCGAGATGGATACTCAAAAGGGCTTTCGTGTGTGGTATTGCTTGTCATTCCATCAGTGTTTGAGTTTCTAGAACTGGAACTGCATAGAGCGGTTATGCACTCCTGCTAGGAGCTGTCATTGGTTAATAACTTGAGCGTGTTTCTGAGCAGACTGTTCCAGTGTCTGTAGTTACTTGCACTCAGATTGTGGGTAATGGTTGATCTTCCAACTGCAGTTATTGGTGCAGAATTTTAAGCTGTAGAGAAGGTGATTACTGCCTTGTTCGTTCATTTGATTAAGAGAAGCCTTCGGCAAAACTGTGTCCTCAGTTTGGAGATTCTTTTCATTGGTGTCACTAAAAGTTCAGTTTGAAGACGGAACTCTTGCCCTGGGCTGGGGGCCAGTGAAAATACTGTGCTCAAAGGCTGATATTTCTTAAATAGCCTCTCAAAGCTGAACATATTATTTGTTGGAGGCTGGTGTGATTCCACGTGTGGCCTTTATCTAGTATGCAACCCTTCAGATTCAGCTGCTCTTTGCCCTGAGTTAATAGGACAGTGTGGAGGCTCCTGGCTACGAAGCAAGGCTTGGTTATAGTGGTGGCTCTATTAGCTGTTAAAATCAGGCAGAGAGCTCGGTGAGTGGACACCTTAACCTATGTAAATCTGGTTTAGGCTAAAACTAAGGTGTTTGATTTGGGAAGAATTGCCAGTAACTTGAGTGATTCCCCACTTCATAGTAAAGCACATCCTAGCATTGAAATGGCAAATTAGTATTCTTTCCTGTTTACTTTCAACATTCTTCGACTTGCCCATGGTCAGATTACTGATGAAACTAGTGCAGTATATGGAAGGAGACTCGTGGTTCCAGTCTCATGTAGTGGTGGTGTTCTTGGAAGCAAGTTCTAGCATTTGAAGATTCATTGTGCTGAAGTTTTAGAGCCTGAAGGAAAGGTGAACTTCACAGCATTCTGGGAGTACACTTTAAACTGACACAGGTCAGGATTGTGCAAGGGTCAAACTGTTAACTTTTTTTATCCAGTTGTTCACCTCACTGTCGCTACACCCTGTCCTCTTGAAGACAGCGACTGGGAAAATTGGAGATTACTTTCTTCGCTCCAAAAAGATGAACTCCCTCTCCCAGGGCTTCTCTTCCGGGGTGGGTCAGGGCAGAATTGTGCCAACAACATCTTTTGAGTATTAGTTAGCACGAGCTCGGACGTAGTTGTTGGTGCCACTTTCGGCAGCTTCATCACAGAGGTTAGTTTGTTTTAGGGAATGTGTGATCTTTGCTTCCATGTTTGGAGGTGCACTGGTCTGACCACGACCCTCACTGCGTTTGGACCTTTACCTGTTCCTTCTGTGACTTTAGAGCTGCTTGCTGTAACCGCCCGCACACAGTTGCAGTTTTGCTTCTAACACGTTGATGAACGGTGCCTTGTGAGCAGCTCGCATCGTAAAGGTATTACCATGCTGGCTTTAAGAATGCATATGGAGACCGTAGTCAGGGCCTGGTCTTGCGTCATCCCTTGTGATGCCTGGGATTGAAGTCACTGTTCGGAAACATGAAGCTCTCCTTGGATGTGATTCTAGTGCACTATATTTATCTCCTGAAGATCCTCAGAACGGTCCTTCATTCCAGCTATCTGGTCTTAACTGCACCCACTGCCAAAAGTTGACGACCTGTCCCGCCCCTGCCGACTCGCTGTGCTGTGGAGAGAAGCTTTGCAAACAAAACTCTAGAGGGGACGCAAGTGTGAGAATGAAGGTAGAGTATTAAAAGTATCCCCCTGTTTATCATTCCTCGAGTACTGCAGTCTCTGCTGCATTGCCTGAAGAGGGAGCTGGGGCTGAGTTCACGAGTGACCCGTCCCTTTTCATAACCTTTTACGCACTCTTGCAGTAGTCTTTGATTGTGCTTGGCACAACCAGTGCATCCCTGTTCAAATTTTCTATGAAATATGTTGTTGCGTTGTAAGATTAGCTAAGACTTGCAATTAAAAACAGCGTTTTTGTTTTTAAATTATGAAAGCTCTGTGTTTTTTATTTCATTGAGCGGAGTTCGTGAATGATGGGCACTATTATGGTGAGTGATGTTACCAGAGCATGGGAAAGGTCAGACTTCCTTGTAGAGCTTCACCAGATCATCTTCCCCCTGGTTAGCTTGTGCCAGTGGCAGCCACAGTCCATTGGGCCTGGCCTATCTGACCACTAGGATTTCATGTGCTGCTCTTCGGAGCGGCTTATAATTCTGCTCTTCAGCCTGCACTGCTGCTTCTGTGCAGAGCTGATACAGTTCTTTTTTATTCTAACTCTGCCCTGCCAGAGTTCTGTGCTGGCCGCTCCCAGTCCGATTTTGGGGTGGTATACACAGCCTGGCAGTGCTCCTCCATCCTATCCACAGACCTGCTCAATATTGCTACAAGGGTCTTGCACACAGTTCTCCCCAATGACCCAATCCTTTGGTACAACCACGCTTGCTCCTTCATCCAAGACCTACATACAAGCTCCTCTTATTGCATATTTTCCTTCTGAGACCCACATTTGTTGCTGTGACTTTTTTGTAATCTTCCAAACCTTGGTGTTGTATCTCAGTCGACCCAGAAGTGTGCTGGTCACCTGCATAAAACAATCAGACTTCTCAAAACCGCTTGTGTAGACGTAGTACAACTTTATTACAACCACTCTTCTAAGAACACACCAATATTCTTTCTAACATTAACTACAGCTTTATTTCCACTTTTGATACTTCCACACCTTTAACAAAAACTTGAGTTTCACCTCTATCATCCACCAAATGGCATTGCTCAGGAAGAAATATTCAGCAGCTAATCAGGACCTCATTGAATTACTAAGGGTAGCCCTGTCTCCATCCTTTGTCACGTCAGTGTCTGTCTCCACCCTCCACACACAGGAACGCAGTTAACACACTTCTGCTGTCTGAGGAACCTGTATCCACTCTTCATCTTGTGCCATGCTAAACTAGGGCCATAAAAAAGGTCTCTCACTGGTCCCAGTACTCAAACTCACCCAGTTCTACCACCATGCATGTGCCAATCAATAATTGCACATACATGCAGTCAAGATGCACAATGAATGTCAGCTTAGGGACCTGGAAATCACATACGAGCAGAACTTTACACGATTAGTGTAGACTGCACTCTCCTTGACTACCGAGGAAAAAAAGGTCTGCTCACACTGATTCACAAAAACTCAATATAGTGTCCAACCCACTTTATAGGACTTTCCAAGGACCTGGAGAGTAGTTCTGTCCCTATTATGAGGGCACACTTGGTACATCCTTCACGCTCACACCTCTCATTATCAGGATAGATATAGGCCTCTGAGCACATGGTAGATTATCATGATACCCGGGCCAACAAAAAGTCAAGATACCAGTTTCACATGCAATTGGGCACACAGGGCAAGGGTACAAGACGGTTCGCTATGTAGGTAACTTTCTTATACCAATGCTTCTTCAACTTGTGTGACCCGAACTTGCATGCTACCCCAGCATTCCGAGTAGAGCCCACCCCATCGATGACGGTGACAGGTTTCAGCAGCATTCCATAGGTATGGTCCACCCACCCCCATCCTTGGTACGACCTAGCACTGCCCGCCGCACCACCATTCCAAGAGTAGAGCCCCTTCCATCTGGTGGTGACGAGAGCCATCAGGCTGAGACCAGCATTCCAATAGAAGAACCCACTCATCCTTGGTGGTGACACGGGCCCGCATGCTACCATTCTCGAGACCCAAACCTGCAGACTCACCACTGTTCCAAGTTGTAAGCATGCACTGACAGCAGTGAGCGCAGACCTAGACTGCTGCTGCTTTGGTAAGAATGTGAACGGAAATCAAAAGCAATGCAGGGAAATAGACTGTTAGAAGGTGCTTCAACTGGCAACCACCATATTACATCCTTGTCAAAGAGTCAAACAGCTCGCGTGCAAGACATAGATTTGCTTCGAAAATCTTATGGCTACTTTGGCGAGCAGTTTGTTCTTGTTCTGTTGGCAATTAATTCCTCAAGTCTTCACCCAAAGACTGAAGGTTGTGTTCAGGTGGGAATTTTACATTTCTGAACGAGATGGTGGGTCCCAAAATCACAAGTAAGAAACTCCCGTTCAACCTGCCATGCCATCGGAGGAACATCAGCAAAGCCCCACGAAAAAAACTTTACACTGAAGATTTCAAAAGAAGCCCCTTTATTTAGGTTCATATGTAGTTGTGAACAGCCGACCGCATGGAACTTATCGCTTCAAGTCTTCATTTCACGAGCTCCTTCATGTACTTCCAACCATCCTGCGTGTACTCACAGGCCCGGGCTGGGGCTACAGACAGTGCAGCAATGGACTTCTGCACCCCTGCAAGAAGAAAGCGAGTAGGCATTAAACTTTGTGGAAGCCTCAGTTTGGCACAACGCCTGGGCACGAGTTAAGTGAGTTTTGGGTCAAAAAACCACAGTGGCCACATCACATACAGTTTGCACCAATTTTGTACTAGTTCAAATGCCCTTTTACACCATTGTTGCTGCTTTCTAACAGGGAACGGATCAAACAGTTCGGTTCACATTACAGAAACGATACTGGCACCAAGGGAAAAAAGAAATTAACTGTGAAACATTTGCATAAAAAGAATTATTAAAAAGTACAGATTTTGCTTAGTGAAATTTAATAAAGAGTTACGGGAAATATGCAATAATTGAATTTAGACTGCTAAAAAAATTTATTAAAAAAAGTGGTTTTGCGCTTTTTAGGCTGCCTCCTTGGTTCAAGGAAGCACTTGCTCCATTTTCTCACCAGTAATAAACAACAGGGGTATACCCTAATAACCCTAAGATACCTGGGTATAGGACATAATTATTGCAAATAAACAATGGTATCAAGGAAACAATACTGAATGATTTTTGAGAAGAGCACATTTAATTACCCTCTCTTAAATGATTATTCACAATAAATGCATCAATACTTTTTATAATATCACAAAGAAAGACGCCTAGTCAAAGTAGGAAAAAACAACAAATGGCATGAATCACAATACATTATACATCAAAAAATAATAACATATAACCAAACCCCACAAACAAATATACATATAGTGTCCCCCTACACTTTTGGGTGAACCACTAGGAGATAGTCTAAGTGAAACACTATTAGGTTTATAAACTGATTGGCCTAGCTCTAGTGTAACACCACATAGTTCCAAAAAATCATTATAAATCCAGGGACTTCTCCTTAAAAAGTGTCGACGTGACCACGTTTCAGCCTTTTCTTCTTAGGCCTCCTCAGGACAGGGGTTATAAAATAATGGTCCTATGGGTCAGGGTGGGAAGATCTCTTATGCTTAATAATCCAATCCCCCGAACACAATATCTCCCTATCAATAGGGTGACCAACCCGTTCCTTGTAGAATTTTAAATCGTCACCATCCTTATATTTTGGATATACAACTCCCAATTCAATCCTGCATAATTTGCAGTTGCACCTGCTCACTAAATCAGCCGCCAACCATCACTCCTACTACATTCAGCACAACCGGCGTCTGTTCCCATTTATTGTGAATAATCATTTAAGAGAGGGTAATTAAATGTGCTCTTCTCAAAACCATTTTCTCACCAGTGCAAACTTCATGTGGTCACACATCAGAAATCTGAAGAGAGTGAGAAATGGCTGTGCCGTATGATGTTTGGAGTGTCAGGTGAGTGTTTTATCATCAAGACTTATAGATCTCATCACTTGGTGCAGATTTCACTATATAACATTGTGTTTCTCAGGAGAAAGCACCATTTTAGGTTTACAAAGGATCCAGTAAAGAACCTTCCACCCTTAATCGCAATCACAGCCGTAATTGTAATAAACCGTTATATCAAACCCCATTACTAAAACCATTCCTTTGCTTAGCTGAAGTCTCGAGAAACTGCTTGACCACGCTTAACGGGTTAACGTGGTGTGCCTTCTGCCAAAGGTGTTTAACCGCAAGTGCAAAACAATCATGCATATTTTTATACTAAATTTAATTTTTTTTAAAGAATATTAAAAAAATGCATTAGACAAACATAAGTGATGCTTATGAAACAAAATTGAAAAATAATAGTATATATATATATATGATTGTGAAGAGTAATATACAATTTATTACCAGTGTGGGGAGGGGCTCCGATTCATGATAGGTGAAGCCTTGAGTAGGTCACGATGCCCCTCCCTCAACAATGGTAGTAAACAGCCTATGATATTCTGTGTATTTGCATACTTACTTTATGCCTTGGCGTTTTTAATGTATTTAAGAAAAGAATTAACAAAAACGAAGGCGCATGGGGTTAACTGTGTGTAGTAAGGTACAAACCATACTAAAGTAGTCACTTGACTGTAAGGAGAGATGTTTCTGTGTGTAAAACACTTGAAGTATGCAATCTGTGAGGCAGTAGTGATTTTCTCATGCCATGTTCGCTGCACTGTGGTAATAAACTGGAATGTGACCTCAGCACTGTAATAATAAACGTATGAATGTGTGGTTATTAGTACGGTTGCTCCAAATAACGTGTTATTGGGCTGCGTTTTTTTTCACTGCCGCCACAGTTACCAGACGGCAGGGATTGGAAATCTAGGCCCTCGTATGAGTTTATTGGTTTCTAAAAGAGTTGGATCCGAACATGTGGACCGAAGTAACGCTGGGTGCAATGGCCGCGGCAAAGCAACATGGATAGTTTTGATGAATGCGCACCACTGCTGTGGCCGGACCAGCTTCTCTGCTGCCAAATCTTAAACAAAAGAGGAGGAGCTCATAGGGTTTGGGGACGGGAGGGTCGCCTGGAGGGGTTAGCGAAGGCTCTGGGGCATTGATGTTGAAATCAAGGTTGCCTATTTAAATAGTGCACAGCGCAGACTGAAGTGGCTGGAATGAAACTTTGCGCTCGCCATCATCTGCATGCGCAGCAGAAGGGCGGGTGGTCACACCAAATATGTCTTAGGCAAGCAGACTTTGTGAGCTTCTGTTAGCAGAGGTGAAACCCTAGTGCTAGTGTACATGAAGCCAAGGTCATGGAAAGTCGAACTACTCACCACAAAGGCGGTAAGTGGAAGTCTAGAGCCGGATTTAGAGTTCGGTGGATGACGCCTGCCAAAGAGTGCCAGATGTCCAGCCGGCCTCATTTAGAGAGCATAGACATCTGTATACTCTAAAGAGCATGGATGGGACAGCCACACCTTCTTGGTGGATGTCCTGCACATTCAAAACTCTGACTCAGGCCCCTAGCTCGAAAGGCAGACCAAAGCTGGAAGAATGATATGAATATATCACATATGTACTTAAACACGAACCTACTAGGCACTGTGACAAAGTGCAAAGGTCAGAGAAAGAAAGTCATGGGAGTTGTTTCCAGGTCAGATGGATACTTGTGTTCTGAATTTTCTGTATAAGTACAACCCCAGTCAACGTAAACTGTTGGGGACAGGATGCAAGGCCTAGTCTGGGAATGCCAGTCCACTGACGCACTAATCAAGTTGCAGGAAGCTAGGCAGCTATGGTGTATAAGGTACACAAGAACAACCTCCCCCAAGAATCACTGGATAGAATGAAACAGAAGAACACCCACTATTAACAACAACAAAAATACTTTAATTTTAATCAGTTCATACTGTGCAAGTTTTTTCTTAAAATTACTCCCTTACCCCAGTTCCAGGAATCGCACAATGAAAAGTCCAATTTTGGCGTGGCCGGTAGCTGAAAAAGGAAATTTAGAGATGTCAGAATCGTTTCCAAGTTAGAGTATTTTTGTGTGGTAGACAAGCCACACAAAATCAGTGCGAAAGCATTTAGCTGGTCATTACAAGGTGGTACACTGCTCTGCGAAAACCTGATCTTGTGAGAGGACAGTTACTCGAGGGACTACCCACCCCATCAATAGTACTGGTGTAAGCACTCTCTCTGGAAGGAGGACGAAGATGTCCTATAAAAGTTATAGAGAAGAGGAATGACTGCCCAGCGCCTCCATTTATAAGATCAGGGCGGCTTCGGAATAATCCTGCTGCACGGCGGACACACAGCAAGTCAACTTTTGCAGATAATAAATCCCAAAAAGAGTTATTTGTAAAAAAAAAAAATTCATTCCTATACATTCTAGGCTGTTTAATTTGTTAGCACATATTTCAGATCCTCTTAAAGCCCCCCTGATTTACTCATAGGACACTGCACTGGAAGGTTCCAAGCTTCATTGATGGAGAAGCTTACGAGCAATGTTCCAAGGCAGCACCGAGGTCAGAGAACCTTATGTTAATAACATTTTGAAAGTTCAAAAGATCTAGATATGGCAGGTGTGCCTTTTCAGTTCTGGCCATCAAAGCTTGGACGATGACCCACATATGTAGGTGGTATTTGCAAAGCACAAACTTAGCTGAAAAAAAGCAGAGCTAAATATACAGCCAATCAGTGATGAGAGGGGAATCTGGGTACCAAGAGCGGAAATGGACTGGTTTTTTTCCATGAGTCTGAGAGTGGAATATAAACACCTCAGATTTATTAGGACACTGAGATCCCTCCTGTTGCAGCTGGATCAAGGCAGCTGGCTTTTAAGAAGTTATGTCTGGGACGCGCTTGAGGTGAGACAGACCTCGTCTCTACTTCGAAACTAGGAGCGCCTGGGAAAGGGCTCCTACCCTCGCTTTCACCATTTTTAAATCGCCTCCATTTCAAAGTGCACAAACTGTAATTGCTGTCACTGTGTGTAACTAGGAGCGCCTGGGTAAGGGCTCCTATCCTGCACCTTCACTATTTTTAATCACCCGTATTTTTAAATCGCCGCAAACTGTAATTACTGTCACATTTATTTTCTCTCTGCACTCACCACTTTTAAACTGCACGTTTTCCCCGGTCCACCACCGATTCTTCGGATTGTGTGGAGGGAATCATACGTGCACACAGGAAGTGAAAGCTACTTCCGGCAGACCCTGCAAGTCAGCTGACCAGCAGCTGACTCTCCCCCCTTCATAAATAGGATGCCACTCGCTTCGCGCAGCGGACGCGCTGAAGGCGCGCCAAAGGCAAGCCCGTCTGCGCCCGTCCGGGACCAGGGGCCACGACCCCTGGCCCAAATCCTATAGACAGACTGATGTACTCATCCTGCCAATTATTGGCTCACCGCCCCCCAGCTTGCCGAGGTTGTACCCTAATCCCTAATGGCCGATGGGTAAGGAAATGTCTCTGTTGTGGTTTTTCTGTTGATACCACACAGGGACTACTAACTGTCCCCCTTGAGAAAAACAAACAAAACCTGTCCAGTGGCTACAACTGCCAAAAATTTCACTTTTTTAAACACCAACTGCCGCTCACTCCCAAAGCTGACATTTTCGATCTCTTGACTGACGAGCAACCTGATGCATTGTTTTTAACAGAGACTTGGCTGCATGGGAGCGCGGGTCCAGATGTTGCCGCAGCTCTGCCATCGAACTATGCCATAGTTAGGAAAGACCGTAGCCCCAAAACTGTTGGGGGCATAGCCATCATTTTTAAAAAAGATTTTCAGTGCAAATTCGAACCCCTAGCCCTTACGAATTGCGAAGCAGCACTTTTTAAATTGGCCCCAACCCCGAACTTCACCTTCTCGGGTATATTAGTCTATCGTCCGCCTGGACCCACAGCTTCCTGGGCTGCTTCCTTCCCTAACCTCATAACCTCTCTGCTCATGAACTCAGCCAACTTCTCAATCCTAGGTGATCTAAACATACAACTGGAAGATATTACTAACCCTACCTGCATGAACCTTGTATCTGATTTAGCTGCCATGAACATCAATCTTCTCAACTCCGGCCCCACACACAAAGCAGGTCACTTACTATACCCCATTTTCTCCAATCTATCCTGTATCTGCTGCTCTCCTGCACTCCCATTATGTTGGTGTGACCATTTTTTAACCAAATTCAGCCTAAACCCACCGATCGATCCTGAGATTTCCTTTCCCTCCACTCTGGTAACTAAAAGAGACTGGAAAGACCTCAACCTGACTTCCTTAAAACCACCTCCTTGGTTCCAATCCACCCATCACTGACCTAAGGGTGAATGCACTTTCTGAGACCGTACACAAGTGGCTTTTGAATGCTATTGACATCTGTCTTCCCCTTTCAAACAAAAAGATCGGCAATCATCGCCCGCCTGCGCCATGGTATACCGACGCACTCAAAAAAGAGAAAGCAAAATGCAAAGTACTAGAACGGAAATGGAGAAGAGACTATGCTCCTGAATCTAAAAATGCATATAAAAAGGCCAAAACATTGTACCATAGTCTTTGTAACTCTACCCGCGCCACGTTCGTCTCCACAGCCATATCGGACGCTCTGCACTGTCCAAAAACACTTTTTGGCACAGTCAAGCAGCTGGCCGGCACGGAGACCTTAGCGAGACCCCCTCCCCCACTCAATAAAAGTCAATGTGAGGATCTCGCTCTTTTTTTTGTTCAGAAAGTTGAAAAAATTCACTTAGACATTACGGTCAATTATTGCCGCACCCCCTCCCAGTCACAACCCAAACCCTCCCCCCAGCTCACACCTTCTCCACACTTGGCCAACAATACACCCCCTGACCTAGCCATAGCGCATGACACTCCACCTAACTTTCTGGACTCCTGGCCCCTTCTCAATGTAGATTTGTTCAAAGCACTCTTAGACAGTGTAAAATCCGGCTCACCTAATGACCCCATGCCTATCTCGGTGCTCAAACAGCTGGAGACACCTCATCTGTGTGTCATCATGGACCTTCTAAATGCCTCCCTACGGGAATCCTTTGTCCCGTCAGCCTGGAAGCACGCTATGGTGACCCCTCTTCTAAAAAAGCCCAATGCCGACCCCGACACACCTTCCAACTACAGGCCTATCTCCTTACTTCCGGCCATCTCGAAAATACTAGAGAAACACATCCACTCCCAACTCTCCAAATTCATAGAAACCAATACAATTCTCCATCCATCTCAATCTGGTTTCCATTCGGGTTTCTCCACAGAAACTACACTAGTAGGGGTCCCGAAACGGCTACGGCATCATTTGGACGCCGGTGATACTGTCGCGCTTATACTATTAGACCTAAGCGCGGCGTTTGACACAGTATCTCATTCAATACTTATAAACACACTGGAGTCTTCTGGCATCTGTGGTACAGCTTTAAAATGGCTAATTTCCTTCCTGGCTAATCGTACCTTCCAAATCTTCTCTGCAACTGCCATCTCTGACAAACACTGCCTCCCTCATGGGGTGCCCCAAGGATCCATCCTCAGCCCCTTGCTTTTTAACCTATATGTCAGACCCTTAGCAGACATTGCAGAAGAGGCTGGGCTAACTCTCTTTTCCTACGCCGACGATTCTCAGATTATCTTCTCTCTCTCTAATGCTAATACCTGTGCCTCATCCCCCCCTTCAGGTTGGATTGGGGAAAATAGCTTCATGGATGCACACCAACTTTTTAAAACTAAATGGAGATAAAACTGAGGTCCTGATACTTGGCAAAAACAAAGATTCATGGAGCCCACGACACTGGCCCTGTGAGATGGGTGCACTTCCCCAGCCGTCTAGCTTCGTCCGGAACTTAGGCGTAACCATTGATGACTCGCTCACCATGCACAATCAGGCAGTCAAAGTTGCGGCCACATGTTTCACCATTCTAAAGTGGCTCAGAAAAATCATCTGGATGCTGCCAGAGCCTACCCAGAGAACAGTAGTCCAATCCCTTATCTCACGGCTGGACTATGGAAATGTTCTTTACCTTGGGTCTAACAAGGCTGTGACGCGCAGGTTACAAATGGTACAAAACTCTGCGGCAAGACTTCTCTGCAGGGTCCCCAGAGCCTCTCCCATCTCCAGCCACATACGGAATCTTCATTGGCTCAGGGTGGAGAACCGGATCAAGTTCAAAGCCCTGAGCTACATGTTTAAGATTAAGACTAGCAAGGCACCACAGGACCTACAATCTTTGGTCAACCCCTATGTGCCTACCCGTCACCTCCGCTCATCAACCCATGAGAATTTCATCGTACCCAGATTCAAACTATCCAGGATGGGAGGCAGATCTTTTGCCTACCTCGGCCCCTCTCTTTGGAACTCACTCCCCTCAGTTATCCGGAAAGAAACAGTCTATACCAGTTTCCGTAAAACCTTAAAGACCTGGTTGTTTAACCAATCATTCTCCCCAAGCCTCAATCATTCCAGCCAGTCCACCATGGCGCCGGGAAACCCTTTTTGGGTAGCTGTTGCGCCTTACAAATTTAACTAATAAATTCTGAGAGCCAAAAAACTCTTCATGACGGTATTAGTTGCGCTTTACAAATGACCAGCGTGACCCTGTATTTCGATGCTAGAATAATGAGAGGGCACACTATCTGCGACAAAATATCAAAAAAATCATCAATAGGTAACAGACCTCGAAAAATCATTAAAAAAATGTTACTAGACCTGCAGGTTTAGTGACTTAAATAATCTACTCAACCTAATTGTGATGCTCTTGACCCATAAACTGGCTTCAAATGATGTGATCCTGGGCAAATATTTTAACTCACGGAGCCGCCATTTTTTTCATTATCTCTTATGAGAGCATCAGCAAATACGTGGGTTCAGCATGTCTGCTGTACAACAAACTCTTGTTTTAGTTAATAGACTAAACTTTTGCTCCATATATAACACAAATCTAGCCACATTTAGGATACACACGACCCCCTGACTTGCCTCTTAGTTCATTAACAGCATTGTCATCAGAGCGGGGGCAGGAATGTTTCTCATATCTTGTTTAAAAGCTATAATTTTTTATTAATACATAATTAAAGCATGAAGTGGTAGCACACTCATTTGCAATCAGCAGATTTTACATTGAAATGGCCACACAATTTTACTGATAAAACTATATAGTGTACAAACAATAATGTTTGGAAATAGAGTTTCTGCAAATATGTGTCATTTGCTCATCACCAAATGAAGTTTTCCTATTTAACTCTTAGCATCACACTTTTTAATTACAAAACAAGTATGCCTTCGTAATTACTGATATATTTTGAAATATTTGTAATATTGATTTACAGGCTATTTATTTATATGTTATGTGTTAGAGGTTTTTGTCAAGTGAGCTCTCTGGAGATGTCAGGTTTTTCTTCTCTAACAGTAGTAAGAGAAAGGAAAAATAAACTATTTTCCAAGCAGCAATTAGTAAAAAGACAAACTGCCATTTGACCTCTTTCCTTGAACAGACAGTAAATGTGTCCAGATAAACAAGATTTAATGACATCTTTATTGCTCATTCACTTTCTGAATGAAAAGAACATCTGTTCCTTTCCAGCTTAAGTTCACTCACCAGATGAGACTAGTACGTACTAAAAAATAGCTTGACCTGATAAAATTTGACTCGCAATTGCGAGTGGGCGAGTAGATTTTTCGAGGCCTGGGTAAGTATGTCTTGATTTTCTATACCTAACTCCACATATATGTAACTACACTGCATATATAGCTACAAGATACTGTACATGTGGAGTTAAGAATAGTAAATCTACACTTCGCTATATACACTTACCCTTTGATGTTTTGTCCCTTGACATTCCATCCTCTATATTCTTGTACCACAATATTCAGTAGTACAATACAAATGATCTAACGTTACATAATACAGTGTAAAAGTGAACATGTTGGCACTTGGTTTCTTTCTCCCCCCCCCCCCAAATCACCCACACTCAGTCCCTTCCATTGATGCTGCCGGACAGAAGTCAGGCGGCTGGCCAGCAGAGACCCAGATGTGATGGGAACTTTAGTGGTAAAAGTTTAAGGCCTAAACTTTGCACCACTCAACATATCAGGTCTGTTCCTTGGTGGTATTGGTCTCTAAAACCTCCTTCGCACCAGTTGGTCCTTACCTGCCAGCCAAAATAGGTGGCCCATTCATTCACTGCGGGCGGCAGTGCAGCCTTGGCCTTCTGAAGGGCTGCTTCCCCTTGGCTTCCACTTCCCAAAAGTCCCTGGTCATAAGCCACATACACAGCACCACCAGCCAGACCTACTTTGGTGACGTGCCTAAAGAAAGAAGGAGAGCATCACAAGGAAGCTATTACCCACAATACCCCACTGTGACTTCCTTCTGACCACAACAGACGCTGTCCCTCTTATCTGAATAAACACACTTTATAATGCAAATTTAAGACAATATGCATGGCTCATAATGTCCTAGAAAAAAATTCTAAAGCGATTTAAGAATCATTAAACCAGTGGTTCTTCACCTGTGGTTTAAGGACCCCTGGTGTCCCGCGAGACCTGAGGTGGTCAGCGACTGTTTTACAAAATGAAACAATAATAACATTAACAAAGTATGTACAAATAATGAATTAGAATTTAAAACTTTCTATATCTGATTATGAATTAAATGACATTTTGCTATGTGAGCATTTTGTGAATTTTTTTGTGTGGATTGTTTTGAGGTTCAAATCATAGAAATTGTTTAGTCAGGGGTTCCCTGGTTTCCATTAACGACTCAGTGGGGGACCCCGGATTCTAGTAATGATTCAGCTGGGGTCCTCATAAGTGAAAAGGTTATTACCCCCTCACGGAGTCTTCCTTGTTCCAGTGCTAAGAAAAAAGGCACCTTGCCTCCCTGACAGCCCGCTCGCACGCTACAGACACTAGAGGTGCAGAGTATGCTCTTTACGATTACCAGAGGTGCAGAGTATACTTCCTACAATTACTAGAGGTTCAGACTATACTCTATATATAAACTAGAATTGTAGACTGTATGATTTATAATTACTACAGGTGCAGAGTATATGCTGTACAATTACTACAGGTGCAGAGTATACTTACAATTACTACAGGTGCAGAGTATACTCATTACTAGAAGTGCACAGTGGATTCTATGATTACTAGAGATGCAGATTACTCTTATTACTAGAGGTGCACAGTATATATACACTCTACGATTACTACAGGTGCAAAGTATACTGTCTATGATCACCAGAGGTGCAAAGTATACTCTCTACGATTACCAGAGGTGCAGTGCCATCTTCTAATAATTAAGAAAACAGTGCTGTGCAAAGCGTTCTGCACTGCAACCACACTCTTACTCCAATGTTGGGCCTCGTCGTTCTGGGGTGTAACGAGACAGGGAGGTGTTCCTGGAAGGTGCACTTCTTGAGTGGCTCTACACCCCATGACAACAGAGCCCTACTGCTTCCGGCATGTGGTCAGGGCTGCAGACCTCCATCTGCTCCTTTTCACCATACCATTTATGGCTAGATTCGAACCACCTTCCCCTCAGTCTGTCGAGAGATCCTGTTTATCCCTACTGATCCCAGATGGCTATACTTGCACACGGTACTCCCTCATAACTAAGGTCACCAGATGACTCCACATCACAAGGGGCTCAAACAAGCTTGCTGGCCGTCCTGCTCAAGTCTGCCAGGGGTGTTGCTTGGTATACCCATGGTAGCGAGGGGAGGATCAGGGAAGTGAGTAAAGTATCACAGGGAGGGGGAAGTGAGTAAAGTATCACAGGGAGGGGGAGTTACATGCATGGTAGAGGCCCGATGCCTCTTCCAATAACCCTATGATCAGGACATTCTGTTCCAATCTCCCCACCCCTAACACCGTCCCAGCTGCATCCTGCTGAGAAGTGCAGGTAGTACTCGCCCTTTCCAATTAAAGAAGTGCAGGTACTCGCCCTTTCCAATTAAAAGTGCAGGTACTCGGCACCAGCGAGTACCTGTCCAGTTAAAGCACTAACTATACCATACACTGGAATATGGCACCGAGGCAGGGCACAACTCACTTGAGAAACCGCAGTACGGCGGGGGCCATGGGGCCAGTCGGAGGGGCTGTGCTGGAAGGAAAGAGGCTTCTGCCACTGCAAGGACACAGACCGGTGGTCGAAGGAACGCTACTCACACCCTGACAGCTCCTGCGTTTCAAGCCTCGCTCTGATCTGCAGCTCCCAGCCTGCCTTTCGCTATAAAGAAGATATCCGCTGCGCGAGTCTGCGTTTCAAGCCTCGCTCTGATCTTCCGTTCCCAGGCTCCCTTTCGGTATAAAGAAGCTATACACGCCACGAGAGTCTGCGTTTCAAGCCTCACTGGGATCTGTTGCTCCCATGCTCTGTTTCGTTATAATGGCACGCGCCACGAGAGTATCAGTTTCAAACCTCGCTCCGGTTCTACGCATTACTTCAAATGTGCTACCAAGCATCCCCGGAAGATTGCGCTCCACGCCTCGCTCCGGATCTGTTTCTGCCTGCAGCGAGTCTACGTTCGAAGCCTCGCTGCGGAACTGTGCCTCTACCAAGGCTCCATGCGATACAACAAGCACTGGCAAAGCCAATAAGTTTCGCCTATCCGAGATATATTGGCATGGTCAATGCTTGTATTACTATCGTTTTGGAGTGTTTACTTGTAAATCCTCACAAACATTCAGTGCGGTTGTACGGCTGAAGTACCGTCAACGACACACACACGTTGACACTTAAACGTGTGGTGTAGTTGCTGTTCACGTGAGACACCCCCTTCCTACACAATCAAATGTAGTTGTAAGGCTGCTGTATCATTGCCATCCGGATGCGCCTACAGATGACACGTCTTTATAAGAGCAAAATGAACAAATGATGGACGGAATGCAGAATAATGCAATTATATTCACTTCCAGTCACACAGATCTGGGTTTAATCCATCGTTCTTTTGGTCATTTCGCCATCCCAGTTTGGACCCGGCCATATGCAAATCAGTCTTGCCCCTGTTCCTCATCGGAACAGTCCAGCCCAAACTGCCAGGCCAGGTCCTCCCTGCACCGGAAACAAGCATCCTGGGAACGGTTTTGGCGCATCGCCCCATATCAGCCAGGCTAGCTTGAATCCAGTTGCGCAGCGAGCACTGGACCCACGTCTGGGCGTACCCATAGCCACTTAGGCCCCTCGTTAGGCATACAGTGTGGCACCACTGATATTTGTCAAACAATCGGACAAGTAGCTCAGCTGTCTGTGGGATAGTTTGTAGGTTGATGCATACATTGGGCTAGCTCGATGGATTTAGGCTCAGATCTCTGTACTGGGGTGAATGCTTGACATTGTTCAACATTCTGTCCATCAATTGTTCTTTTTGCAGTTGTGACCCTGAGTGGGACCGGTAGGCCCAGATGTGGGTACAGTGCTCTCCATGCCACTGAAGTCAAGCTAGCCTGGCTGATGAGGGGTGAAACCCAGAAACCGATCCTAGGATGCTTGTTTCCGGTTCAGGGAGAACCTGGCAGTTCAGGCTGGACTGTTCCCATGGGGAACAGGGTCAAGACTGATTTGCATATTTCTGGGTTTGAACTGGAATAGCATGGGGAGCAAAAAACAATGTATTTAGGCCTAGATTTCTGTACTGGGGTAAATGTTTGACATTGCTCAACATTCTGTCCATTAATTGTTCTTTTTGCATACGTCTTAATAAGTGGCTGCAGCAGTTCCGCTCTTAATTCACAGATCTCTTCATACACATGAAGGGCCTCAGTTATGAGGTTTTGGCGTAGGGCAGTGCTACAAGGAATCTTGCTGCTCTGCCCTACATCAAAACAAAAGGGCAGGAATGCAATATATCGATGTGATATGGTGCATTCCTGTCCTTTTCCCCAGCGCTGGCGCACAATGGGCTGCCATGCACCAACACAGGCACCGTTGCACCATGGTGCAAGGGTGCGTGCGTTGCGGGGCTGTATGATTTTGTGCTGGAAGGGAGACCTTTCTGCACAAAATCAATCACTTCATGCGATTTCCTCTTTCTATGTGTGCTGCTGCAGAATGCAGCACACATAGAAAAAGGAAACAAGCATTGGCATAGCCAATAGGTCTCGCTTTTGTTAGTTTATAAGTGTTTATTTATGCAATAGTTAATGTTGTTGCATTTAGGATATTGTGGCGCATAAGTAAATACTTATAAGGTTTGAAAGGCGAGACCTATTGGTATGTGAATGTTTTTTTGTTATGGTTGGGCATAAATAACAGGAGGCTGAAATTTGTGAATTAGTACGTGTGTAATTGTTAGTGAGATAGTTAGTGTTTAGTTATTTAGTTAACCGATTTATTTAGTTAGTTATGTATTTAGTGGAGAGTTAGTTAGTGAGATAGACATTTATTTAACATGATAAGCGTTTCAGCTTAGCACATCAGATTGCATCACGGCATTGAGAGGTACATTGTTCAAAGATATAAAAACAATAGTTTTTAAACACTAATTTAGACATACAGGAGTTTTTTTCTACAGCCCACATCCCGAGCTCACGTGTTTGAAGGTACTCTGATATCTGATGAGGCAGATAAAAGAAACTCAGTAAAATAAAATATTTGCCAAGATCACACAATTTGGACCCAGCCCACTTAAAGCTCTGGTATTTCCCACCTGTCCCCCGTTTCACATAAAAGGTCACTGATTTGTCTTTAATCCTTGGTACAGGAGGGTAGAAGGGTAACAGGCAGAAGCAATATAAAAATGTTCGGTTCCTCGTATTGGGCTCTATGGGTCTAAAAGACGTCGAGCTGAGCCGGGCATCTGCTCGAGCCTGCCTCGTGGCTACAGTGTCTCACCCATCATACTGTGGAATTCAGATATACATATATATTTTAAATGGACAATGTGAAAGTGTGTCATAAACGCTGTCTCGAGCGCGCTTCTCATAGAGCCGCCTTACGTAGGGAATCTGACTCTGTCATCGGCGACGAACTACAGACGCGCAGCAGTGGACTTCAGTTCCCAGAGGGCTCGCCGACTTGACGCATGACGCAGTGCCGTACCGCCCATATAGGAAGTGGCGGCACCCGCAAGAGTGTCGGAAATTCTTCGGCCATCAGAATTTGGCGTTTTCAGGATCATAGCGGTACCGGTAAGGGTGCTCAGCACCACATGCCTTCGTCTTTCTGCCTGTAACCCTTATCCAGGATCAGGTGTTACCTTACACGTAAGGGAGCCTCTTCGGACTCTTGCAAGACTGTAGACTCTTTTTGTTGTTGAACTCCTTACCTGTCTTCGTGTTGGCTGGTTACCGGCGTTCTTCTACTTGGCTGTGCTGTTCAAACAGTCACGTAGAGACTCTAGACTTATCCTCAGTAGCCAATACACTCGTGGCACATTCGCTCTACCAAAGTATTCCTTACACACTCTAGCCAGGAGTGATTCTAGCAAATGGTGCAATATATATACTAATTATATACAGCTATATTTGAACCTGGAATTGTTGGTGACTTAACCTTCCCTTTTGTTGGAACAAGAACCAAATTGAATCACTCATAATATTATCGTATTGGGACGTTTCAGATGTAGTAGACCTTATTTTTTCTGCTTTGTGTTTCTGGCTCTAATTAACAGGGTAACCCTGAGTGGTATGGGACTACGCTCTATCCTGTGAAGCTTAGGGAGTCTAGAAAGGGTAGGTGCTGAATACATACCTCTTTGACAATGTGAAAAGGAGGGACACACCTTCCGTTGGTTCTTTTGTGTATTATGGCATATGTATAACAATTAGTTTGTTCTATGCTTCCTTTCTTGCAGTCTTAAGCAGAACAACTGGTACTACTACTGCACCACACGTACCTGATAGAAAGTTCCCATCTAAAAGTGTCCTTTTTATTTGTTACAGGTATATGGGAAGGTGTATTTATTTCGTCTGTTCTGAATTGTTTTGTTAGGAAGAGAATACTACACGATACTTACAATAGTTGTTCTCGTTTCAGGTCTCCCTCCCTGCCGTTCCCTTCCTTTCCTTCCCTCACTTGATCCTCCCTTTGACCTTGGCCATTACGGCTATCAAGGCTAGGGCATATCAAGGGGTGGACCCTTCTGAGCATCAAACCGATCCTGAGGACAGTCAAACCTGACAAAGTGCCAGTACATTAAAATATAAAAAATCCTGAGGCCTTCTTCCTTCAGATGGCATTTATTTATTTATTTGAAGGTTTTATATAGCGCTAGCTCCACCCAAGGGTATCAGAGCGCTTTACATCAGCAATGGCAATAAACAAGAAAGCAGCAATAGCAATGTACGAAACAAATTCTGCAGATGATCAGACAAAAATAGAAAGAACCATTTAGAGTACATAGTGAGAAGGGTGCATATAAGATAACAAAACACCAATTGAGAGAACAAGAGTGTCATTATAGATAGCACTTTTACAGTATGCCAAGGAGGACTCATGGGACATCGTGAGGGTGAGGGGGAATATAATGAAGGGGAGGGGGTGAGGAGGGTATGAGGAGGGGGTGAGTGGGTGTGAGGGGTAGGCGGGATTGCCTAAGGCAGGAGGAGGGAAAATAGTCAGAAAGGAGAACAGGGAGTTAATTTCCCCAATATTTAGTGAGGAGGTGTATTTTAAGGTTTCTTTTGAAGTTGGCATAGGAGGGGTTGCATCGAAGGCCTTTGGGGAGGGCGTTCCAGATGGTTGGGGCCTTGCCAGAGAAGGAGCGGGATTGTGAGGCGCTTTTTTTGAGTAGAGGGGGTATGAGAAGAAGAGTGTTGGTGCTTCTCAGCGTTCGGGCGCAGCCAGCTTTTTGAGTTTAGTTGAAAGGTAGGTTGGAGTCTTCTGATAGAGGGCTTTGTGTGTAATACAGGCAATTTTATAGGAGGATCTACCTTCGATGGGGAGCCATTTGAGGGCCTTGAGGGCAGGTGAGATGCGGTCATAACGTTTACAGTTTGTTGTAAGTCTGGCTGCGAGGTTGAGGACGGATTTGATGGGGGCAAGGTGGATTTTGGGAGTACCAGAGAGAAGGGCATTTCCGTAGTCGATTTTGGATAGGACAAGAGATTGGGTAATTACTTTGAAGTCTTCCGCTGGAATAAAGGGTTTGATTTTTTTGAGATGTCGGAGTGTGAAAAGTGCACTTTTTGCTGAATTTATAACATGGGAGTTTAGTGTAAGATTATTGTTGATGGTGATGCCGAGTGATTTGACAGATTCGGCGAGGGAGAGAGGGCAGTTAAGGGCATTAAGGTCAGCGATCCATGTTTGAATGGGGAGAAGGTTGTTTTTGGGCGAGAAAAGGATGATCTCAGTTTTGTTAGGGTTGAGTTTAAGATGGTTGTTGTGGAACCAGGTTTGGATCTTGGTTAGTGCTGTGTTGAGGTGCAGGATGTCGGAATGGGATTTTATTTTATAGTACAGTTGGGTGTCATCAGCGTACAGGTGATAGTTGATTTTGGCTTAAGTATCAGGGTGAGGGGTTCCATAAAGAGGTTAAAAAGGGCAGGAGAGAGGATGGATCCTTGCGGGACACCTAGGGAGAGACAGATGTTGGGCTAGAGAGGCAGTTTTGAATTTTAATTTGTTGGGTTCTATGTTGGAAGTAGGAGGTGAACCAGTTGAGGACAGTGCCATTAAGGCCAAAGCGATCTTTGAGTGTATTGAGTAGGGTTGGGTGGTAGACTGTGTCAAATGCAGCGGTGAGGTCAAGAAGGATGAGTAGGTAGGTCTCACCCTTGTCCAGGGCAAGGTGTATGTCATCGACTATGTTGAGCAGTGCAGTTTCAGTGCTGCAACCTTTGCGGAAGCCAGATTGCAGGGGGTCTAGAAGGTTGAATGTGTCAATGTGTTTGTCCAGTTGTAGTAGGGCGCACTTTTCTAGGGCTTTAGAGAGGAGGGGGAGGTTGGAGATAGGGCGGAGATTGTTAGGGTCATTGGGGTCAGCCTTGGGATTTTTGGGAATGGGAGTGATTTGTCCGAGTTGAAGGGAGGTGGGAACATTCCCTGTTGAGAGGAGGGCGTTAATGATGTTGGTCCAGTAGGGGACAATGACGTGTTTGAGATCTTGGACGAGTGTGGAAGGGAGAGGGTCTTTAGTGTGGGAGGACGGTTTGAGTTTGGATAGGTTGTTGAAGACTTCCCGTTCAGAAACAGAGTGGAAATTATGCCATGAGGCGCTATTTTTAAGCGGTGTGATAGTAAGGGGGGTTCAGGAGGGGTATGTGAGGGGAGGAGGAGTGAGGGAGTCAGGGGTGTTTTCACGGGGAGTGGAGGATATGGTGGAGTATCCAGGGGATGTTGAGGGGTGAGCGAGGGTTGAGTATCAAGGAAATCACGGTCGATTTTGGCAATTTGTTCAGTGAAAAAGTTGGCAATTTTTTCACATTTGTTAGTGGAGGCCACCGGGTTGAGGTGTGCAGGGGAGGTTTGGTTTCTAATAATGTTGAACAGTTCTCTAGGTCTGTTTTTGGCCCGTGAGAGTTGTAGACGAAAGAAAGATGCTTTTTCCGAGAAGATGTGTTTTTTGTAAGAGGATCTTGCAATTCTAAGGAGAGCAAGATGGGATGGGGAAGGGTGTTGTCTCCATGTTCTTTCTGCCAATCTAAGTGAGCGTCTTTCTTTATTAAGGTCTAGGGTAAACCATGATTTGGAGGGGGCATTTTTTAGCGTTTTACTTTTCAGAGGGCGAGCTGGTCTAAAACCTCTGAGACAGTTTTATTAAAGTGTTCAGTGAGTTCATTTGCATTTGAAGAGGGGGGGGTGAGACTGAGTTGGGATTGGAGTTTAAGTTCCAGTGCGCCGGGGGGGATTTGCTTAAGATTTCTGGTCACAATTGTAGTTTTGTTGTTTTTTATAGGGGCGGTTGGGGCTGGAGGGGAGATCGTGAACAGAATGAGATGGTGGTCAGACCAGTCGATAGGGATGATGTTGGTTAAGGATGTCAAATCAGGGTTGGAGATGATGGCGTCAAGAATAGCTCCTTTGGCGTGGGTAGGGGAGTGGCAGAGTTGCTTGAGGTCACTAATCTCAAGAAGGTTATTGAGAAGGTTGATTGTGGGATCATCGGGTTCATTCCAGTGCAGGTTAAGATCTCCTAGGAAGATATTTTTGGAGTTGGAAAGTAGCGATTTAGTTAGAAGGTCCGATAGTTCTTCGGCAAAGGGAAGGGGTTCACCAGGTGGGTGATAGATATTATGCAGTCGTATTGGGGGGGAGCTTTTCATTTTAAGTTCGGCTCCTAAGTATTCAAAGGTTGTGTAGTCAGTGTTATTGATTGGGGAGAGTTGTAGCTCCTCTTTAAAAATGATTGCTATGCCCCCCCCCCTATTTTTTCCAGTCTGTCTTTTCTGAGAATAGAGTAGCCGGGGGGGGGGGCAAGAAGGTCAAGGATGGGTGTAGAGTGATCTTTGAGCCAGGTTTCAGTGAGGAAGGCGATTTCGGCATCTTCGTTAAGAATGGTTTCTGAGATTTCGGTCGCATGCCGGACGGCTGAGCGGCAGTTCACGAGCATGCAGGTAAGGGGTTTAGTGTTGGTGTTAGGGGCGGGGAGTAGTTGAATGGTGGTGAGTTGAGGGGGGGTCTGGGGAGCTAGGATAGTCGGGAATTCTGCTAGTCCCCAAGATAACAGGAATATTGGAGTGAGGGGGGGGACAGATCTTTGGGTGGGGGTTTGTTGAGGTAAATACTGCAGAGGACAGAGAGGGCGGAGGCGGAGTAGGTATTCGAGGTTCGAAGGGGTCTGTGAGAGCGGGTGAGGAGAGGCGTTGTTAACCAATGCTTGGGGTATGGGCGTTTTCGAGGGCTAGCACGTGGGGCAGAGGGCCAGGGGGGGCGGGCTGTGGGTTTGTCAGATTTGAACCGATTGAAATCTTTTCTGAGAAGAGTAAGTTCAGTAACCAGGGTAGAGAGATTGTATTCCAAGTTACGAAGTGTTTGATTGAGGTTGGTGAGGAGGGAAGTGGAAGTGGCTGGAATGGGGGGGGTGTTAGGGACGGATTGGCTAGGGTGAGAAGGTTTATAGCTTGGAGATGGCGGTTCGCCAGGAGGGGTTGATGTAGGGAGTACAGCTTTTAACGGGGGAGTGGGGAAGGCCAGGGGAGTGGGGTGGGGTGTGGGCCGGTGTTGGGAGGGAGGGATGGGCGTGTTGTATGATGGACTGGTGGGGAGTGGGGGGGAAAGGGGGAGAGGTGATGGGAGAGTGTGAGGCGCGGGGGGATGTGGTAGCGACGTAATGGGCGGAGGTATAGTTTGTGGAGGAAGGGGCAAGAGTATTGTTAAAAGCAAAACAATAATCATGAACATTACCTGCGCCATCTTGTCTGGTGGAATTCTATGTGCACATAAGTTGCAGTCGTTTTAATCTATCACAGCCATTTTGTACTCTGTTGGTCACCTTTGTTTCACCCTGCCCTTACTAGCATCCCTCTGACCCTCTGACCGACCTGGTATGTGTGCTGGGGGCTATAAACTCTATTGCCACAACAAACCTCAGCGCCACTTGCTGCCACAAACTCGTTTTTCCTCTCATCTCTGTTTTCAGGCAAACCTTTGGACACTCTACCCCTCACTGCACCTAGTTACACAAACAGGTTCCAAACACCAAAAAGACTCTTGCAACATGATTTATTGCACTGCAAACAGCAAGACTTGTTGTTACCAACAATGGGACCTGTTTTTATCAACAGAACGGACTCTTAGATCTGGCCGGTCTCACATGTTTTAGACCCTGAAGCAAGGTCCAGCTGCAAGATAAGATTGTCTGTTTGACCTGGGTGGGAAGAGAATTACTGTTGGGCTTGTGTGACAACCTGCCCGGGGCGGGACCCCAAGCTTGTGTAACCATGTTGACAAAACAAATGCATTGTGTCAAACCTGTATAAAAGGAAGAGCCAAAGGAGTATCAGCAGAACACTTCCCTCAGACATCCCGGTGTCTGCAGTTGACGTGATCTCCTCATGAGAAATAAACCTTTTTCTTGTCTTCCAGTTTCCAGCGCTTGCCTCATTATTTTGATAGCGAACCCAAAGTGAATTAGAGGTGGAACCCTGCACCGGGCAGCATTGAGGGTCTTAGAAGACTCGCTGCCTTTCACAAATTGGCGCCCAAACGTAGGGCCCATCAGCGACGCGTGGGTCCGGTAGAGAGGTCCTAACGACGGAGTGAACGACTAAACGATTGGGTATACCTGCCTGAGAAGACCCTTGTCTGACTGCCGATCGACTGAACTTCACCGGTTCCGAACGGACCTCTCTCGAGTGACCTGCGGTCCTGACTGGGACCTTAGAGGAACGCCGCATTGATTGTTGGAGTGAGAGGACAACCAGGCGCTGGAAGGGGAAGACGAAGAACTGTCCATACGGTCCGGGTAAGGTCGTGAAAAAACGACTTAAATTGATTGAATAGTTTGATTGAAATACTCGTATTCCTTTTTTTGATATTGAGTTATTTGCGACATTTCCCTGCTTGCAAACAACGAAGAATAGGAATATTCTCTCTCTTTGCAGGCAGCGAAGGACAGGTAGTGCAGACTTTTTGTCTAAATTGATTAATTGAGATATTCATTTTTGACCGATAAATACGTCATGCCTGTTTTCTCTAGATTGTTTGATTGTAATTGTTTTGGACCCGACCGTTCGTTAGAGGTCAGTCAGCCGGCACCGCCGGAAGGCACCCCTAACAAGGACATGTACGTAAAGTATGGATTAGCCACCGTAGCTTATAGCAAACTATGGCATAAATACACTAGGAAGGACCGGGTAAATCAGTGGCCACTGACGGGATCTTTCGATCCCGCTAAAATAGAAACGTTAGAATTAGCTCTCCAGAAAAAGAAAACTAGACCAGCCATGTTTGACAGTTTTGGTTTATGGCGAAAAGAGGCAGCTCAAAGAAAGAAAAGGGACGAAGCTAGACAAGATAAAGAAACGCGAAAATCAGCTTACCAAGCCTGTAAAAGATTAGAAGAAAAACTAAAAGAAAAGGAAATCGATACAAAGGAACAGGAATCAAAAATATCAGGTCAATGCCCTGTTAGAACGCCCTCGACTCTTTACCCCAAGTTACCAGCAAAACAAAGGGTAGATGATGATTTATTGTTAGGTCCCCCAATCATATACATGCCACCCCCTTACGCCCCTACTCATGCCGTAGCACAACGCCAGGACCACCAAAGTATAGCCGGAGATGGCACGATCGCCTCAGTCTCCACCGCCTCTGCTCCCACCGAGTCACCCACACCAAATGCCTCATCAAAGGATACAGTAGTAGAGGTAGGATCAAAAGAAACAGGAGCGCCCAGGGTCCCGCGATTAAGTAAAAATGAGCGAGCAGGCATTGATAAAATAGTTAAATCCCTCATAGATAGGAAGGAGACAGAAGAGTATGTAACTGACATATGCAACTCCTATGTTGAAAACCGCAAAAGATACTTTATTGTACGTCTCTGTTACCACACTCTTACTGCATATGAAGAGAAGTACCAAGATGTAGGGCCCGAGCGGCTAGTGGCTCTCTATAGGAAGGTAGACACCGGAGATGAAGGCGACAACGATGTTACAGAACTCTTTTCATACACACTGAAGGTATTCCGTCACCTCGTGGAACAAGGACGGATAGATAAGGACAGGACATCTAAGATAGCAGGACCCCCGGTGGAAAAACCAGATAGCATGATGCCGATAAAAGAAGCTGCCCCTTATTGGGTACCTCCTAGAGGACAAGGGACTCATGATGATATGAACCATCAAGACGCTAGAGGAAGGGTGGTCTACAATTGGGTGTATCAACCATGGGACAGACAGGACATTTTGACGTTCCGTAAATCTTTACCGGATTTACGAAAGAACCCCACCGCCTTTTACACCGAGCTAGGTACCGCTCTGGGATCAACAATAATGACACTTGCCGACATAGACTTGTTCTTCGGGTTATGTTTGCCAGCAGATGTGTGGAAACAGATTAGGAAAATAGACCATACCGAACTGCTTGGTCATACCTGGGAACAACTCAACACATTAGATAAACAGCGGAACCCTGGTCAAAAACCGGTTAAAGCAATATTGGACCTCCCTGACAAAATAGTGCAGAAAGTGAAAACGCTGATCCCAGAGAAAAAGATAGACTGGTCCATAGTAACCGCATGCCGCCAGAAACCACAAGAGGATGTCTCAGAGTATTTCTCCAGATTTGAAACGATGTTCTCCGATTACAGTGGACAAGACATGTCCACTGCAACCGGACACCACTTATTTGTGCAGAACTATGTCAAAGGACTTCTGCCAGATGTATCCCAGAAATTACAAGCCAGCGAAAGTAGTTGGGCAGCATCTAAACCGGCGGCCATTCTCCAAATGGCCCAGTACTATGAGCACCAGAAAAACGAAAATGACAGGGCTACAGAAAGGAAAAAGAAGGACTTGAAGGAAAGGGTAATGGTAGCACAACTCCAGGGGGCGAATACAGGAAGGGAGCAATATAGGGGAGGATACCAGCAGAATACCCCTAGAGTACAGCCACCTAGAAACAATTCATCGACATCATATGTAGGACGCCAAGACCTAGGACAGGATCAATGTGCATTTTGCAAAGAATATGGACACTGGAAAACCCAATGCCCGGCTTTGTTAGGAGCTGGTAGGGGCAGAGGGGCGAGGGAAATAGCAAGTGGACAGAGAAGAAGAGGATGTGGGAGAGGGTACGCGAGTGAAGCAAGCGAGGAAAGGCCAGGAAGAGTGAACACATTTGACCATCCCAAACAGAATCAGTACCAACAGACAGATTATGACAATACGTACGACTTTGCATAGGACAGCCAGGGGCAAGGGAGGGATCCAGTCGAGCTCTATGTTGATCAGCAAGGCCCTTATGTTACCGCTGAGGTCCTGGGCACAAAGTCGCCATTTCTGGTAGACACGGGAGCAACACGTAGTGCACTATCCAAACGACTGATTCCAAGGGCACCCTTGTCAGGCTCACATGTGACCTCAAGAGGATTTGACGGTACGCCCTCCACCAACCCTTTGTCCCGACCGATCCCTTTTAACCTTGACAACAATAGCGTCGAAACGACATTCCTCCTCTCTTCCAACACCCCAGACGCCATTATGGGTCTCGACCTTTTGAAACACTTCCATGCGACTATCAGATGCTCACCAGACGGAGTGCGTGTCGTCCTGTATGACCACCCCCAGCGCCATAGAGAGAACCCTTCTCAGCACATGTTTCCCATCTCCGAGACTGACACATCCCTACTGGACACTTTGCCATCACACTTATGGGCTAGGGCTGATTCAGACGTAGGACAAATGATGATTGACCCAGTACACGTAACAATATACAGGACGCAACCCTACCGAAAGTACCGCAGTACAAAATATCGCCAGAGGGTGAGAAGGCACTGACAGAGATCATACACTCTTTGGTAGAGGCAGGGGTGGTAGAGGAAGTAGTGAGCAACGTTTGTAACAGTCCCATACTACCGATTGTAAAGAGACAGGGAGAGGGAGACGGAAAAGCCTACCGCTTCATCATTGACCTGCGTGGAGATAAACAAAATCGTAGTGCCACAATACCCAGTAGTTTCCGACATCACGACAATTTTGACTTTAATCCCCTCCACTGCCACCACCTTCACTGTAATTGACCTCAAAAACGCATTCTTTTCCATACCTATACACAAGGACAGCCGCTATCTATTTGAATTCACCCTAAACTCCCGTTCGTACAGATTTTGCAGAGCACCTCAGGGGTACACCGAGAGCCCAAGCATCTATAGCCAGGCGCTTAAAAGACAGTTAGACGCCATACAATTGCCAGATGGAGTGGCACTAATACAATATGTAGACGACATCCTTCTAGCAGCGGACACCATACCAATAGCCGTCACAGCCACCATCAAACTACTCCATTTTCTTGCTGAGAATGGTCACAAGGTCTCCCGAAAGAAACTGCAGTTCTGTAAATCACAAGTGACCTATTTGGGTCACCTTTTATCCAAAGAAGGGAGGAAACTCACGCCTGACAGGATCCAGACAATTCTAGACACCCCTGTCCCCAAAGATCAGAAACAAGTCCGCTCTTTGATAGGTCTCACCTCATTTTGCCGACAGTGGTTACCGAACTTTAGCCTCATTGTCAAACCCCTTCTCTCCCTCCTAGCTAAAGACATCCCCTCACCTCTCCCCTGGACCCCCGAATGCCAGTCAGCCTTTAAAGAACTACGCAATGCCCTTTGTTCAGCGCCTGTCCTAGGAACCCCGGATTACTCCAAACCATTCTTCCTCTACACGCACGAGAGGGAAGGATGTGCATTGTCTGTCCTAACACAATCAATTGGTCACAAACAACGCCCTTGTGCATATTTCTCTGCCACCCTCGATCCAGTAGCCAGAGCGCTGCCAGCGTGCCTGCGCGCTGTGGCAGCTGCAGCAGTATCGATACGCCAGAGCGAAGGAATAGTACTCTCCAATCCAGTCACTGTTTTAGTACCCCATGCAGTCGACACACTACTAAACCAGACCAAAACCCAACACTTGACTAGCGCCCGACTGACAGGATATGAGTTGACCCTGCTAGCACCGCACATTACCCTAAAGCGATGCACCACCCTCAATCCAGCCACACTGTTACCCCTACCCGAAAATGATCCTAGCGTGACTCTACTACACGACTGTGTGACACTAACCGATGAACAAACAAAGAGTAGAATAGATCTCAGAGACACCGCCTTTCTAGAACCAGATGGAGAACTATGGGTGGATGGTTCGTGCATCAAACTCCCCGACGGCACCACCTCAGCTGCATACGCTGTCACCACAGCCCGAACCGTTCTGGAAACAGCCCGTATTCCCCAACGTTCAGCCCAGGCTGCAGAACTCATTGCCCTCACACGAGCATGTATCTTAGCAACTGACACGACAGTTAACATATACACCGACAGCCAATATGCCTTCGGGGTGGTTCACCATTTTGGGATCTTATGGAAAGAAAGAGGGTTCCTGACTTCACACGGTACACCCATCCTGCATGGAGATCTAGTCTCCGCCTTGACGCAAGCAGTCCTCCTCCCCAAGAAGTTAGCAGTGATAAAATGCCAAGCACATAGGAAAGTGACTGATCTCATTGGACAGGGAAATGCACTAGCAGACGTTACTGCCCGAGCCACGGCAGGAGATAGAACTACGACACGAATGTATGTGACCAGGTCACAAGCTGAACGATGGACTGATGCTAGGACCACTGTAAGGGACATACAGACTACAGGCACACAAGACAAATTGACCGAGTGGGAAAAGGTGGGACTAAAAGACGAGGAAGATTGCTGGAGAACTAAAGACGGAAATAAATGGCTGTTACCCAATGCCTACCTCATCCCCATATTGACCATGGCACATTTACCAGCACACATAGGCTCCACCCCCATGATTGAACTAATCACCAGAGTATGGCATAACGTCAAGATAGCAGAATCTGCAAAACGCCTAGTACAACAATGTATAGTCTGCCTACAACACAACCCAGGGAAGGGGACAGTAGTACCACGGGGAGGGTTTGGAGTCCCTGACCACCCTTTTGAGCATTTGGGCGGCACCAAGACCCACCTCCATTAACGATGTCCCGAACATATTAATGTCGGATTACTTGCATAAATTGACAAACGAGCTAACAATTATCCACCAACAGGTGCAGCAAGCCTTGCCTGACGTATCCAGGGGCCCGGGACATGAAATAAAGCCAGGCGACCATGTATTGATTCGCAACTTCCAAAGAACGAAGAATCTGGAGCCTAGGTGGACGGGCCCCTGGCAAGTCCTGATCACCACCCGAACTGCCCTCCGAGTGGAAGGAAAACGAAACTAGCTGCATGCCCACCACTGCAAACGAGTCCCTCCAACCCTGGCAACCTGTGAAGGAGTGGAGGTGCAAGAGGAAGTACTCACGAGAGACCGACCAGCTCTGAGTTGCTACCCACAAGAAGACACCCTTGAACTATCAGAATTTCCCGACCCCACGGTGCCATCCAGGAAAGGGTACAACCTAAGATCGACGAAAGGAGGGAGCTCCAAAGACCAGGCCACCAACTAAGTCAAGGTCTCAGATCGGTAGCACAGTCAAACAACGCTACCAGGAAAGCGTCAGACAAAAGTCTGTGGTCCTAACAGTTGTTGAGCTCCTCGAAGATGATGGAAGAAACTGAACACCTGCAAAACCACCGCAAAAACACCAAGACTGCTAACCTGCACAGCATAAAGACAATTGCACTTGTAGCCGCATTTCTCACCTGTCTCCTGCTAATGGTCGCACTCTGGATCATTGAAGAGAATGCACCTGCATACAGAACATTGTCACCCACCATGCAACCAACCACCAAGAAAGAACACTACCTGGTATCACTACCGCCACATCTCCGAGAACGACGCAAAGAATTCTGGAATAATTCTTTCGTGCAGATGTTGCACCAGCACAATCTTGCCACCAATGCTACCAACTGTTGGGTCTGTGGGCTGTTACCACATGCCACTGAACATTCCATCCCTTTCATCCCTTCGCCCTTTTCTATTCACGGATCTTGCCTTGCCTGGATGATGCTCCTACAAGAAAGTTACAAAGACAATGCCACTTCCGACGGAACAATCGCCCAGTTCTACAACGAGTTCTGGCGAAACAAAACAGGAAGGACAGCCGCCCCCTTCTGCCCTCACACCTTCAATGCGACATTCCAGATTAATGTCCCCTCCAAAGAACGAGTGGAAATGCAAGTGTTCAATAATCCTAACAGAGCCACATTTTCCTACCTGAAGAAAAGAACTGCTGCAACACTGACTGTGGCCCTATCTGTGGTGAACGTCTCTGGCCTTGTATGCATTGAAGGCCGTGGGAAAAAAAGAATGTGGGTCACAGCACCTGTAGCATTGTAAGGACTTTGAACACTGCCAACCCCCAGCGCTTGTTGCATCACCCAATATGTACTTTGTTTGTGGAACCAAAGCCTACACCTGGCTCCCAAGAAACTGGGGGGGCACGTGCTACATCGCCTTTGTTTTGCCACCAACCTACACAGCCCCTGCAGAGCATCATCGAGAAAAGCGTTCTAAAGACAATGATCAAGCAGACTCTGCCTCATCACAGTACCTCGACACAGCAAAAGGGCTCGTCCCGCTATGGGGTCCAATGGCAAACAGCAGAACCATCAGACATCTGTTCCAAGCGGTAGAGACCACCCTGAACGTCACTGCTGGCATCCTCACCAACAACACTGCTGAGCTCCAAGCAATCCATCTGGTTACCCTGAAAAATCGCATGGTCCTAGACGTGGTACTAGCGGACCGTGGAGGAGCATGCCGCATCATCTGTGCCAGCTGCTGTGTATACATTCCTGATAATTCACCTTCTGTCTATGAAGCAATCGAACATCTCCATAGACTATCTTCAGAAATTCATCAAGGATCAGAGACTTGGACAATTGGAAGTTGGCTTTGGGGCATCTTGAAGGAGTGGGGTTGGAAAATATCAATGATTCTCTTGGTCCCAGTATTGACAATATGTGGTTGTTGTTTGGGTATACACTGTATACCACCTTTGTGTTCTCTTTGCATAACTACCTTGCACCCTAAGACTATGGACACTCAGCTAACAAAAATGAGAGTAATGTATGATCAAGAGATACGGGACATTATGGAGATCGAAATAGACTGACAAGCTGGCTAGTTATGTTCAAAGGGGCCACTGTTAAAAGCAAAACAATAATCATGAACATTACCTGCGCCATCTTGTCTGGTGGAATTCTATGTGCACATAAGTTGCAGTCGTTTTAATCTATCACAGCCATTTTGTACTCTGTTGGTCACCTTTGTTTCACCCTGCCCTTACTAGCATCCCTCTGACCGACCTGGTATGTGTGCTGGGGGCTATAAACTCTATTGCCACAACAAACCTCAGCGCCACTTGCTGCCACAAACTCGCTTTTCCTCTCATCTCTGTTTTCAGGCAAACCTTTGGACACTCTACCCCTCACTGCACCTAGTTACACAAACAGGTTCCAAACACCAAAAAGACTCTTGCAACATGATTTATTGCACTGCAAACAGCAAGACTTGTTGTTACCAACAATGGGACCTGTTTTTATCAACAGAACGGACTCTTAGATCTGGCCGGTCTCACATGTTTTAGACCCTGAAGCAAGGTCCAGCTGCATGATAAGATTGTCTGTTTGACCTGGGTGGGAAGAGAATTACTGTTGGGCTTGTGTGACAACCTGCCCGGGGCGGGACCCCAAGCTTGTGTAACCATGTTGACATTGTGTCAAACCTGTATAAAAGGAAGAGCCAAAGGAGTATCAGCAGAACACTTCCCTCAGACATCCCGGTGTCTGCAGTTGACGTGATCTCCTCATGAGAAATAAACCTGTTTCTTGTCTTCCAGTTTCCAGCGCTTGCCTCATTATTTTGATAGCGAACCCAAAGTGAATTAGAGGTGGAACCCTGCACCGGGCAGCATTGAGGGTCTTAGAAGACTCGCTGCCTTTCACAGTATGAGGCGTTATGTTCGTTATTGGACGGTTTAGAGGGGGGAGGAGGGGTGCTAGGGAGGTGATAGGGTGCTGGAGGTGGGCGGTCATAAGGGGACATAGGAGTTTGGAGGAGTGTATTAGGGGAGGAGGAGGGGGCTAGGTCCAGGGGGGGGGAGGCAGAATAGGAGTTAAGGAGAGGGCTGTGTCATTACGGATAGGAGTGTCTTGGGGGTGTGGGGTTTGTCTCGGAGAGGCGGAGGAGAGCTGGGAGGGGGCAGTGGAGGGAGCTGGTGTGGGGAGGGGGGAGAGGATTGCGACAGGGGAGAGTTCAAGAGAGGGACTGTCGTTAGGGAGAGGGTTAGGAGTTGGGGCGGCTGTGGGGAGCCAGGAGGGGTTTTGGGATTGGGAGGGTGTTGGGGGGGGGAGTAGGCAGTGACAGCTGGTCAGAAAGAGTGCTGAAGAGGAGTTCAAAAATTGTGAGGTGCTGCTCTGAGGCTTGGATCAGGATGTTTCCAGTTTTGTAGATGGAAATGGCTATTTCACCAGGGAAAAGAGAGGTTGGAGAAGTGGCAAGTTTGTAACCGTGGGGGATTTTAATTG
Source organism: Calotriton arnoldi (assembly GCA_963921515.1). Classification (NCBI taxonomy): domain Eukaryota; kingdom Metazoa; phylum Chordata; class Amphibia; order Caudata; family Salamandridae; genus Calotriton; species Calotriton arnoldi. The sequence continues at coordinate 1,792,710 of CAWUFW010001682.1, forward strand.
TACTAGATACTGGGAGGTGGCGAAAAGGTGCTCTTCCATTTGGAGGGGCGTGTGGTGTAGAAAATATAGTTAGTTTTAATGGGGGACGTGGGGCTGTGGTAGTTGTCTTCGATTAGGGTTTCAGGATGTCGGATTAGGAGTTTGTGTTTAAGATTCTTTTGGCATTTTTTGAGAGGTTGGGAGGGTAAGGAATGGTCCAAGAGTTGGGTCCATGTTTGGTGAGGGCGGGGTGTTTGACGGTTAGGGCAGGAGGAGGGCATGGTGTGTGGATGGTATTGAGGTGGGACATGATGATGCGGTTTGTCTGGTGGAGAATAGGAGAGCAGGCAAAGAGAGGGAAGGGGAGAAGTTTTGAGGAGGGAGGATTGGGTAAGAGTGCGGAGGGAGAGGGTGTGGAAAGAGGGAGGGGTTAGTTTTGGGAGTCACGGTAGCAAATCTGGGTGGGGGGTGTAAGAGTGATGTGCATTGGCGGGGTTGGAGGGGGGGATGAGAATTTTGGGCGAGGTAGGGGCGGGTGGAGGGATAATAGGATTTGGGAGGTTGTCAATAGAGAGTGGAGAAAGGCAGGGGTTGAGGCCCAGGATGGTGCTTGGTGCTAATAGGATAGGGGGGGGCAGTGGTTTGTGTCAAGGGTTAAGAGGAGGTATGTAGGAGCATTAAGGTGTGGTTAGATTCAGAGTTCGAGTAGGTAGTAGTGTTTCTCAGTGGGTGGAGGATGGGGAATACATTGTTAAGCCGAGAGGAGTATAGAGCGAATAGGGAGGCGAGTGGAAATGCAGGTAGTGAAAAACAACAACAGTAGTAATAAACATCAGATCAGGGCAGACACTTTAAGACGTATACATAGTCATAAAACCGTTACAGGTGGGTTATAGTGCATATGTCTATGGGTCAGATTAGACAGTGAGGGTGGGTTGAGTGACAGTGAGTGAAAGGGAAGAGACAATAGCTTGTAGGTTATAGAATCAATACATTCAGTTTAAGATACATGCAGACTTGATTAAAGAAACAATGAGGAGATGTAAGGAAAAGAAGAGCTCATAGGAGGAGAAGAGGAAAATGAGAGCTAAAGGGGAGGGAGGGCATGAAGCAGAATCACATCACACGAACCGCACTGTATGGCAAATAATAACGTCTGGACTTACGAGAAATCCCGCCTTGTGGCGGATTCCTTCCGAGTCACGTTCCAATGACCCAAGTGACCAGAGCCTGTCCAGTGATGGGCATAAAAAGCGGAAGTCACCGCTTCCCCGCCCCTCCAGCATCCATAAAATAGGAGCCTTGCGCGAAGGCTAGCGTTGTCCCCTTGTGATGGCAGGACGATCAATTCACTTCCACACAGGGTCAATTCTGATCAGTCTGTCTGCGTTGAAAAATGGCGCCTTTCAAGCACATCGATCGGGCGGAGGCGAATATTACCCAGGCTGACAGCAGCGGCTCCCTGGCCAAGGATTTTCTTAAGAGGGACATTCCCCGAGTTTTGACTGAAACATTACAAGTATTGATTGAGCTGCACGCCATACTAATGCATTTCAAAGACAGGAACAGGACAGAGGCAGCGACAAGACCATGCAAGATTATCAACAGTGATCGCCGGAGGGCACCATGCAGGGCTGCCAGCACTAAAGTAACGAGCGAGACTCGCACAGCGTTTCCCTTGCGGGAGCGAGCAGGGGCACCATCTGTTTGCAAGATAATTACAAACAGATGTCGCCAAAGCTCGCTCCCGCAAGGGAAACGCCAAACGTGCACGCGTTGCCATTGAAAGCAATGCAAAGCGTGCATGTTTTTGGGCGAAAAAGTGAATCGATTCCAAGAGGCGAGACCTAAAAACTAGGAGAAATGAAAACATTTCTCCTTGTTGCGCCTCCCTAACGCCACACCTGTGGTGGCGTTAGATTCTGACGCATTCCCAGGCTTACGATTTTTTGTTCCCACAGCAACACCCATGGAACGCCCTTTTCACGCAGTGTTCTGTGAGAAAGGGGCACATATTACAAGGCCATGAAAAGCCACGTAAAGTGGCTTTATGTGGGCTTGTAAATATGGCGAGGCACATTGCGCCAACGGAACGTGAAAAAAGCGATGTTCCAGTGCCGCAAGGCGTCTCATAAATGAGGCCCGAAGTGCGTTTGTGAGACTGCAGTACTGTTTAACGTGTACAGGCTACATGAAAGTGATATAAAGGTTACTGCAGTTTACAATGACAAGCAATCCTTGCAGTCATTACATGACCTAAACAAGCAGTGGTAAATGCATTAGGTGTCACCTATGTGATTAATGCACTGTTTTTGTTGTAAGTTGTAGCTTGCTGAGTAGTTGTACAATATAAGTTACAGAAAGTCTGTTAAAGTGTTATGAATTGTTTATGTACAGAAAGGCAATACATTGTGCTGTTACTAGTGGTATAGTGCGGTAAGTAATAGCAATATTTTGAAAAATGAAATGAAAGAGGGAATTAATAAAATTAATTGATGTAATAGCAAAATTATGTGTCTAGAGGAGTTCTGACAACTTTTGGGCCCTGTGCAACTGCACCTGCTGCACCATTCAAATCATGACCCTGTTGCCTGCAAGGTAACTGCATTTGTGGTTGCATGTTTAGGAATAACATATAGCAATATTGGGTGTTTAGTGGGGTGCCTGTAGCTTTTGGTCCCAGTGCCACTGCACCTGCTGCACTATTGAAATCATGACCCTAGCTCTTCCTAGATAACTGCACTTATGACTGCCTGTTTAGTTGTAAAATATAGCAATATTAGGTGTTCAGAGGAGTTCTGACAACTTTTGGACCTGGTGCCACTGCAGCTGCACCATTCAAATAAGGTCCCTGTTGTCTGCAAGGTAACTGTGCTTGTGACTGCCTGCTTAGTAGTAAAATATAGCACTGCTCTTGTATATAAACTTTATTTTCAACACACAATGTTTCTTACAACATTTAGAATTTGATCATAATGACCAAATAGATTAAGTTGAAGAAATCAATCCAAAAATGGCCACAACGAGCTAAGAAAGGTACTGAGACATGAATAGGAAATGCCACAAACATTCTAAGGCTAAAGCATTTGCTTTACACAACTAAGTAAGAACAAGCATTGGTAAATGCATCGGTTTTGCCTATGTAATGAATAAAGAGCTGTTTTCATCAATCATCGTCTGGGAGAAGGAAATAGTTCGCTGACAGATAACACAGGAGTGGAGAGGATGTGGTGCAGAGGCCAGAGCTGGGGATCCTGATTCGAGTCTCAGTGACGCTGTGCAACATCCTGTGATTCTATGCAAATCACTTAATCTCGCCGGGTGATAAATTGTTATATAAATATGCTGCAAGAGTAAAAGGCAAAACTTTATGAACATATAGTTCCACCAAAGAGTATGTTAACAGTATTTTGGCGGCGGGAAACTGATAAGAGAAGAAATCGAGGAACAAGCATTGGAAAATGCAGGAAAATATGCTACAGCCAATAGAAATGGAGGAAAGGTAAGTGGCTTGCACAACAGGAACCAATGAGAAGCCAGGAGTGAGAGGAGGCAGGATGCAAGTCCCTTTTAAGTTAATATTAAAAACAAGAGATTTCACAAGCACAGCACAAACAGGCAGTCATTAGTGCAGTTATTTGCAAGCTTTAGGGGCCTGATTTCAATAGTGCAGCAGGTGCAGTGGCATCGGGACCAAAAGCTCCAGGCACCCCACTAAATACCTATTATTGCTATATTTTATTCCTAAACAGGCTGCCACAAGTGCAGTTACCTTGCAGACAACAGGGTCATGATTTGAATGGTGCAGCAAGTGCAGTATCACCGGGCCCAAAAGTTGCCAGAACTGCTCTAAGCGCATACTATTGCTATATTTGACTACTAAACCGGCAGTCACACTTGCAGTTACCTTGCAGTTAATGGAGACTTGATTTGAATGGTGCAGCAGGTGCAGTGGCACCGGGGCCACAAGCTCTAGGGACTCCACTAAACGCAGAATATTGATAAACGATACTACTAGCCCATTATTTCAATGGTGCTGTAGGTGCAGTGGCACCGGGCCAAAACTCCTCTAAACACCAAATATTGCTATATTTAACTACTAAATAAGCAGTCACAAGTGCAGTTACCTTGCAGGCACTAGGGTCATGATTTCAGTGGTGCAGCAGATGCAGTGACACCAGGGCCCAAAGCTCTAGGACCCCCTCTAAACACCAAATATTGCAATATGTTACTACTAAACAGGCAGGCACAAATGTACTTACCTTACAGGCAATAGGGTCGTGATTTGAATGGTGCCGCAGGTGCAGTGGCACCGGGGTGAAAAGTTGTCATAACTCCTCTCAACACATAATATTGCTATTACATCAATTTATTGTATTATTTCCCTCTTTCACTTCATTTTTCAAAATTTTGCTATTACTTGCCCGCACTATACCACTAGTAGCATAATATATTGCCTTTTTGTACATAAACAAGTCATAATACTTTAACAGACTTTCTGTAACTTATATAGTACAACTACTCAGCAAGCTACAACGTAAAATAAAAAAAAACAGCTTATTATTCACATAGGGGAAACCTAATGCATTTATCAATACTTGTTTCTAGTACAGGGGTGGGAAAATCAACAGAGTGTGTGGAGGAGGCGGTGGTGGTTTAAAAGCAGGATGGGTTGTTAAAAACAATGGCAGAAGGCGTGCTGTGGTGGGTAAACACAGCTAATGCATGCCGAAGGCAGAGCTGCCAACCTTGGAACTGGGGAACCGGGTTCAAGTCTTGTCGTTGTCTCAATATCCTGTGAGCGGTTTCTTCAAACAAGGACTGGAGTTTTTTTTAACCAATTCTTTCAAGCAAATGGAATCAAAGTAGACTATGAAGTGAAGGATGTAAATTAGGCACAAGAAAACCCCAGAGAAAGCGAGAGCGAGAAGAGAACGAAAAGAAAGCAAGAGAGACTGAGGAGAGAGTAAAGGAAAGAGAGCAACAGAAAGAAGGATAATAAAAGGTCGAGAGAGTGAGAAAAATAGACTAAGGCGCTTATTTACAAGAAACTGACGCATCTGTATAAATGCGTCGGTTTCCCTGCGCGCGTAACCCTTACACCACCATGGATGCGCCGTATTTACAATACGGCATGGCGCAAGCATTGACAGATGCGTCAGAAATTTTTATGCATCTGTCGGTGCAAAAGTTGCGCATTGCTGGGGTCGTATCGCAAGCACAACGCAACTCCAGCAGTGCATGGGGAGGCCTATTCCTAATACACTGCGTCACTCCTGGTTTTGACGCGGTGGCGTCCAAGAAGTGGCGCCGTGAAATCTTGTAGATTTCACAGCGCCACTTTTACGAGGCTTTCCTGCGTGGGAACGCCCACCCTGCATACATTATACCTGACGCAGGTATAATGTGACGCAAAGTTTTACAAGGTGACACATCTCCCTAGATGCGTCATGTTGTAAATGGGCCGCAACATGGCGCATTGTTTACGCCACTGCTGCGTCACAAAAAGTGACGCAACGGTGGTGCAAAAGAGTTGCAAAGGGCTTGTAAATCTGCCCCAAAGTGTGTGATTGAGAGAGAGTAAGTCAGCGAGAGACAGAATGAGAGGGTGAGAAGAAGAAAATGAGGGATAGAGTGTGAGAGTGAATGGGTGAGAGAGGAAGAGCGTAAGGAGTGTTTGTGAGAAAGTACGAGGATGGGGAAAGAGAGAAGGTGTAAGAGAGAAAGCAAGAGAAAGTGAGAACTAGATAAATGGGGCTGTGTTGGAGAGAGATAAAGAGAGTAAGAGAGACTGACAGGGTAAAAGACAGGGAACGCATGAGAGAGTGAAAGAGAATGGAGAGGTGGGAGCAAAAGAGTGAGAGGGTGAGTTCGAGAGAACAAAAGAAAGGTAATAGCAGAGAGTCAATGTGAAAGGGTGAGAGAGACGAGGGGTGTAGCTTCCATTGGTGCAGCAGGTGCAGTGCACCATGCCCAGGGTCGTGAGGGGTCCATTCAGCCCTCATCATTGCTGTATTTCATCATTGAAACAGCAGCCACAGGCCCCATTTCTTTCCTTGCACTGGGGCCCATGTCACACTGGCTCTGCTACTGAGAGAGACAAGTAGAGCTTGACAGCTGGAGTGTGAGAGTGAATGGATGAGAGGACGAACGTAAGAGGGTGTTTGTGAGCAAGTAAGGGGGTGTTAGTGAGCAAGTAAGAGGGTGTTAGTGAGCAAGTAAGAGGGCATTTGTGAGCGAGTAAGAGTGGGTTTGTGAGCAAGTAAGAGGGCGTTTGGGACAGAGTAAGAGGGTGTTTGTGAGAGTAAAAGGGCATTTGTGAGAGAGTAAGAGGGTGTTTGTGAGAGAGTAAGAGGGCGTTTGAGAGTAAGAGGGCGTTTGTGTGTAAGAGGGCGTTTGTGTGAGAGTAAGAGGGCGTTTGTGAGAGAGTAAGAGGGTGTTTGTGAGAGAGTAAGAGGGTGGTTGTGAGAGAGTAAGAGGGCATTTGTGAGAGTAAGAGGGTGCTTGTGAGAGAGTAAAAGGGCGTTTGTGAGAGAGTAAGAGGGTGTTTGTGAGAGACTAAGAGGGCGTTTGTGAGAGACTAAGAGGGCGTTTGTGCAAGAGTAAGAGGGTGTTTGTGAGAGAGTAAGAGGGCGTTTGTGAGAGTAAGAGGGTGTTTGTGAGAGTAAGAGGGTGCGAGAGTAAGAGCGTGTTTGTGGGAGAGTAAGAGGGTGTTTGTGAAAGAGTAAGTTTGTGAGCGAGTAAGTTTGTTTGTGAGAGAGTAAGAGGTTGTTTGTGAGAGAGTAAGAGGGTGTTTGTGAGAGTAAGAGGGCATTTGTGAAAGAGTGAAAGGGCGATTGTGAGAGTAAGAGGGTGTGAGAGAGTCAGCGTGTTTGTGAGAGAGTAAGTGGGTGTTTGTGAGAGAGTAAGTGGGTGTTTGTGAGAGAGTAAGTGGGTGTTTGTGAGAGAGTACGAGGTTGTTTGTGAGAGAGTAAATGGGTGTTTGTGAGAGTAAGTGGTTGTTTGTGAGAGAGTAAGTGGGTGTTTGTGAGAGAGTAAGTGGGTGTTTGTGAGAGGCCGAGGCTGTTTGTGAGAGAGTAATAGGTTGTTTGTGAGAGAGTAAGTGGTTGTTTGTGAGAGAGTAAGTGGGTGTTTGTTAGGGTGACCAGGCGTCAGGGATTTGCCCGGACGGTCCCGGTTTTTCACCAGCTGTCCGGGCAGATTTCAGGAAATTTAGCTCCTGTCCCGGTTTTTAGAGAGGGTCAGCTGAAAACGGCGGGAGGTGTTTTTTATGTTGTACAAAGAAGGGATAGTGAGCAGTTGTTTCTAGAAAGCAAGTTAATTAACAGGGAAGCTTCTGGGTTTAAAAATTGCATTTTATGTATGGTCTAACTACCTGTTCTGTAATTCCGTGCTGAGGAGCGCTGTCATTCTGTGCGCTCTCTTGAAGTAAAACTGTAGTCCTTCTTCTATTTTCATGAAATGTCCCGGTTTTTAGGTCTCGCGCCTAGCGTTGCAGTGCGCAGAACTGCTCGCGCAGCGCGAGACCTCTAGAAAGGGCTTCTGAAAGCTACCCACACGCTCGTGCGTGTGGTTTTGCTTTCCGCGGCTGCCATTGGCTTTCGTGTGCTTTTTTTTACAAAATCCAGCACGCAATTGGGCAAAGGCGGGCGCATGTCCCGCCTTTGCTCCGCCCATTCCCGTCGGTGGCCAGCACGCGCAGCAGCGCGCGTTCGTCTCGCTGCCGCTGCCGCGCTCCCTCCCCCCGCTCCTCTGTGGTGCGCGCGCACCACTGGTTTCGCGTTCGGCTCCTCTGTTTTTTAAAGTGTCCTATTCCACGCCGGGTCAGTTATCAGTGTTGCTTAGTGATTATTTAATTCAAATCAAATTTAAACAAGTGTTTTACTTTGTTGTATTGCAAAGTGTAGACCTATTCTGCCGTTAGAAAGCTGCTAACCGCCTCTTGCCTGTGATTAACCCGAACAGGAAGTGTATGTCATGAGTGCATGTCGTGTAATTCAGTATCCTATTGAGCCTCTCCCGGGGAGGGAGGGCAGGAAGAGATGGGAATATTACTGAGCAGCCGGGAGTCTCTCTCATGACGCTGCAGTTACAGCTTCCGGTGAAGCCTGCAGCTGACCATCTCGGACCAAAACCGGACAGTGGCCACAATCCAAGCTCGTGCAATAGCAGTACGGGGCAGCCGTATTTTCTTGTCCAGTTTAAGGACTCCGTTCTCTCATTCGGACCAGTTTGTAAATTCCCTCCTCTACTTTCACAGCTCTTGGCCAGTCTTGCTCTTCCGGTTCATGGTTTTTTGGTGACTAGCACCAATGCCAAATCTATAAATCTGCTTGTCACAAAGTTGGCCTTAGTTTGAGTGAAATGGCTCTAATGGCCTAACATCTGTGGTTGCATTGTATCCCAAGAAACACTGAAAAGAGCAAACCCAAACAATGTGAAAAGTTTGCACTTGCAACGGTGCACATGGGCACCCTGCCTGCGTATCTGGGAACATATGATGGCTTCTCGTAGGCGTGATGTATACCTTTTGTAGGAGTGCTTCAATATAGTGGTCCAGTCGGTGCTAGTAATTTGCACTCCCATAACCCTCACCCGTTTACAATATAGTTCAAGTGGGTCTGGCTCTGCGGTTCTCATGGGTGAGCCGCAAAGGAGTGTAATTGTCACGGGCATGTATTGCAGACAGATGTTCGGGAGGTTCCTCTGTGCCATTTTCCAGCATCTCCGCATTGTTCCTATCAAGGCGCCATGTAGCAGAAAATGTCCCTGCGGCAAATCCTAACTGACTTTGGATACCCGTACTAGTGCCCCTGCAGATAAGACTGCTCACTACTACAATGCCTTTCATCACATTAGTGCAGCCCCTTCCAGTTTGCCTGGTGTGGCCAATTTGTCCAATGTTATAGGTATTTCTTTAGTGCAAGGCAGGTGCGGTGTGTTCTCTCTATTTCACATGTCCAGAAAAAAAAGCAGTGTCTGGATTAAGATGCCATAATCTTTGACGAGTGACTGCTTCTGAAAGGGGTAAACAATTGTGACAGAGGGTCCGGGGGGTGGGGGGGAGGGGGCGGTGGGGAGGCTACGACACCAGGATACGGTGCGGCAGTGAAATTTTGATTTGTATCCCCTGGTAGCACCTGTTGAATCATGAGTGCCAGTGTCTCTGCTGCCAAAGCAAATACAGGGGAAAGGGGACCCTCCTGCCACTGTTCAAGACTCCGGTATGATAAGGCCCTTTCTGGCTCTAGCCAGAGGACCTGTGTATAATAGTTTGGACCACCTCAAGAAGCCTTGGCCCAGCCCTGTCCCTAACATTGCTGCATAGAAGTCCGACCAGAGGAAATTGAAGGCTTTTTTATGTTGATTTATAACACCATAGCTGAGTAACGGACGATCGATGGGTCATCAGGCTCCTGTATGAATCACCTTATGTTGGGCATGATATTGCGGTGGGTGTTTCAGTCCATTTTGGTCTGGGTGAACAATATCGGTATGTACTAGTGTCTGCCTGTGTGAATGTATGTGAGATGCTGGGCGCGAGCAGGTGTGTGTTTGTATGTACTGGTGTGTGCGCACGTGTGAGTGTATTTGAGAGGCTATGTGTGTACAGGTGTGTATTTGGTGTGTGTTTGTATGTACTGGTGTGCGTCTGTGTGAAGGTATGAATGAATGTGAAAGGCTGAGTGTGTGTTTACAGGTGTGTGTGTGTGCATTGTGAATGTATGTGAGAGACTGTGTGTACACTATCACTAATTCTTTTATGGGTTCCGGAGTAGCGTGCTACTCACCAGAAAAGCGCTTCAACACCCATCAGGGGTAACAGGTGCTATATGAATGCAAACCTTTCTTCCCCTTCTATTCCTCCGCTATCCTTCTCACTCCAAATACCTGACTAATATCCACCACTCAAATTACTTTCATATTTCACTATACTAATTCACCACAAATCCTTTATGGGTTTCCGGAGTAGCGTGCTTCAACACCCCATCAGGGGTAACAAGCGCTATATAAATACAAACCTTTTTTCCTCCTCTATCCTTCTGCTATCATTCCAAAAAACTTTACTTTCTAAATGTATCTAATACTTCTTTCTGCAATGTTTCGAAGTCTAATGAACGCTGTAGGCCTTGCAAAGAGTATGTTAAGTGCTAAATAACGAAATAAGTACTAATGCAATAAAATACAATGTACCTTTCTAATTCATTTTAATGAAGTTATGGATACAGTGCATTTGGTTCAACCTAGAAATAAATGTAAAAAAATAAAAAAATATATATATAGTTACGTGATTAATGTTTTAACAAAACAGCACAATACAAATGTTACATGAAAATCCATCTAAAAAAAGAATTCCCCACACATAAATTAACATGTAAAAAATTAAATGTCATAGCGAAATTGTTAAACTTGACATTACATATTCATCACTACACATTGTTCGCTCTCAGAATCCCAAGTTTATTTGCACAGTTTATACCTAAAGGCGTCTGAACCTACCTAATATCAATCGTCAGGGCTTTAAGTGGGCTGGGTCCGTCTGGGTCTCAGACCCGGAAGAATTTAAAACGGGCATTGAAGCGGGTCCCTGTTGGAGACTATAGTCATGTCCTAAACTTTACAGGCAAAAACACTGAGTGATTTTTTTTTTTGTATATTTTTATTGAAAATATTGATAGCAAGAACATAGATCAGGTCACATCCTTGGTTACAAAATTTCAAGTGAGAGGGAGCTATGGTAAGCCAAGGAAAAATATATAGTAAGGACACTGCAGTACGATAGTTGGGGGTGGGGGAGTTTCTTCCTTTACAAAAAAACCACTGTTACAAATGGAAAGCAGTGTCTGCTGGGGGAGAGGATAAGCCTTTTGCCCAACTTAGACTTTACAAGTCCAGAACACACTGTCTGAGAGGCAACCACTGCACAACCATTTGGTCATATACTTGAAGGGCCCGTCACCCGGGCTTTTTCATGATACCATTGTGGGTAGAAAAACCTGTTTTCACCGGAATTGCAGTAGTGTGTTTGAATTGTGCTGCCATCCTTCTTTCCTATTCACATTTCCCAAGGAGGAATCATTTAATGGGAAAACCACCTGGTTAGGATGGAAAACTTGCATGAGTTGGTACCCAAGCACCAATACCTACGATTATTTCCACAATTAGAGTGCAAAACCCAGGGCTTTAAGTGGGCCGGGTCTCACCGGTGCTGAGCACCGGCAGTTTTTAAAAGGGGGCCTTGAAACGGGTCTCAATTGGGCTCTGTTTTATTCCCTGGCACAAAGTAATATCCAAGTATTCCCCAAGCTTAGTTGTTAAAAATATGCTTCATGGCTACACACTTACATGGTCCACACATGCTTTCTTTTTTTAAAAGTCGCTGCTTGTTTGGTTTACTTTTGGCCAGTCACTCTCCAACAGAGCATTTTGGCACTCCAACACCAACTGCTCCCTCCATCCTCCCTTAGTAGGTAACAGACATTGCCATTTACAATGCCAATAGCTCTAACTTAAAAAAATGCGAGTCCTATTGCATTTCAAATGCTTGTTGGCTTTACAATTCTGGTCACCCTAGTGTTTGTGAGAGAGTAAGTGGGTGTTTGTGAGAGAGGAAGAGGACTGGAAACAGGGAGAGAAGAGATGAGAGCGGAGAGAGAGAGCCTGGACCTCAGCATCACTGGCAGGATGAAGGGCCGCTCCTTGTCCCCCAGACGCCTCTGTCCTCTCGGAAGCCACAGCTCCGATGGAATGAGGGCCAGGGTGGGTGACTGACAGCCCGCATCCTGCATGGTACGAACTGATCTTCCGCTGTGGCCGGATCTTCACGCTTCACGCCTCCTCCATGTACTCCTGCGGAGGGGTGCAGGACGAAGGGGGCTTTTGTTCTCATACAGAGGGGGTTTATTCTGACAGTTCAGGCATGACGGGTCTTACCGGAGCACGACCAATTCTGATGTACTTAAGTTTTTTCCTTTACATGCAATGACACAGTGAACAAAAAACAATGGACTGGAATGTGACAGAGTATTATCATCAGCTGATATAAATTCGGCGTTCTGTATCTCGTTATATAAATCTAGAAGCGTGGCCACACGCCCGGAGAGGTCGTGTTAACCTTTCAAGCAGCCAGGTGCTACCAATGAGGGCGCTGCTCCACCGGTTGAACTTTGACCTGTTTTCTCACTTCCTGGGGCTCAGCAGTTGGGCTGTGTGCAGAGGACATCCTGCCCGAGCATGAAGCTGGCTGTGCAGGGGCTCTGCCTCGCCGCTGTGGGGGCCTTCCTTGCCTTTCTGAGCCGAGACACCTTCGACCCCGGTAAGTTACGGCGACTATCGCAGGGATCTCCACAGTGTGAGCTTGTGCAGCACCGGTGTCTTTGAAAGATGCAGCTTCAGAGTCACAAGTGCACCAGGCTGAGGCGGCACACGAGGCTTGTGAAAGAACCTACGCATGCTGTCTGAAAGTGTCTGAACGCAGGGCTTGTTGTTGGACTTCACCTGTACACCAGGCTGAGCCTGTGACCTGGAGGTGGCTAGTAGGGGCGGCTCCTCCACTATGGCGGAGGAGCGTCGCCTCATTGCTTTCTCGCAGTTCGAGTAGCAAAAACATAAAATGGTAATAACTTTTAGTTATTGCCATTTTATGTTTGCTTTGCGGGCAGGCGGGTGGGCGGGTCTTCTCTGCTGTCCGAGCAGGGCTGGGGAGGAGTGCTGAGTGCGCAAAGATTGTTTGGTCGGCCCTCTCGGGCCGCTAGAACCAGTCATGCGCACTTTTTCCTTCTCCATGCAGGCAATGCAGCCTGCATGGAGAACATACCCCTGGCTGAGCGCTGTGTTACGGCGCTCCAGACCAATCGCAATGAAGCAGCGTTGTGATTGGCTTAGGGGAGGGAGCCTGGCTCCCTGCTTCCTGTTCCTATTGGAGGCAGGAGAGCAGGATCCGAGAAAACGCGGGACCCGGCCGCAAGGTAAGTTTATTTTATTTTTTTAATGAGCCTGCACTATGGAGGTGGCTGCGCACGGGCCTTGTGGGGGACACCACCTGTGCACCAGCTGAGCCTGCACCCCGGAGGTGGCTGCGCACGGGCCTTGTGGGGGGACTCCACTTGTGCACCAGGCTGAGCCTGCACCCTGGAGGTGGCTGCGCACGGGTCTTGTGAGCAGACCGCACTTGTGCACAAGGCTGAGCTTGGGCTCTGGAGGTGGCTGCGCACAGGCCTTGTGGGGCAGACTCCACTTGTGCACCAGTCTGAGCCTGCACCCCGGAGGTGGCTGCACATGAGTCTTGTGGGGCGCACTCCACCTTTGCACCAGGCTGAGCCTGCACCCCGGACGTGGCTGCGCACAGGCCTTGTGGGGCAGACTCCACCTTTGCACCAGGCTGAGCCTGCACCCTAGAGGTGGCTGCGGATGGGTCTTGTGGGGGGATTCCACCTGTGCACCAGGCTAAGCCTGCACCCTGGAGGTGACCCCATAAGGGCCTTGTGGGGAGACTCAACTTGTGCACCAGGCTGAGCCTGCACTCTGGAGGTGGCTGTGCACGGACCTTGTGGGGGGACTCCACCTGTGCACCAGGCTGAGCCTGCACCCCGGAGGTGGCTGCACATGAGTCTTGTGGGGCGGACTGCGCCTGTGCATCAGGCTGAGCCTGCACCCTGGAGGTGGCTGCGCACGGGTCTTGTGAGCAGACTGCATGTGTGCACCAGGCTGAGCCTGCACCCCAGAGGTGGCTGCGCACAGATCTTGTGAGCAGACTGCGCTTGTGCACCAGGCTGAGCCTGCACCGCAGAGGTGGCTACGCATGGGTCTTGTGAGCAGACTGCGCCTGTGCACCAGTCTGAGCCTGCACCCCGGAGGTGGCTGCGCACAGGCCTTGTGGGGCAGACTCCACCTTTGCACCAGTCTGAGCCTGCACCCCGGATGTGGCTGCACGCAGGCCTTGTGGGGGCAGACTCCACCTTTGCACCAGGCGGAGCCTGCACCCTGGAGGTGGCTGCGCACGGGTCTTGTGAGCAGACCGCACTTGTGCACAAGGCTGAGCTTGGGCTCTGGAGGTGGCTGCGCACAGGCCTTGTGGGGCAGACTCCACCTTTGCACCAGTCTGAGCCTGCACCCCGGATGTGGCTGCGCGCAGGCCTTGTGGGGGCAGACTCCACCTTTGCACCAGGCGGAGCCTGCACCCTGGAGGTGGCTGCGCACGGGTCTTGTGAGCAGACCGCACTTGTGCACAAGGCTGAGCTTGGGCTCTGGAGGTGGCTGCGCACAGGCCTTGTGGGGCAGACTCCACTTGTGCACCAGTCTGAGCCTGCACCCCGGACGTGGCTGCGCACAGGTCTTGTGGGGCAGACTCCACCTTTGCACCAGTCTGAGCCTGCACCCCGGAGGTGGCCGCACATGAGTCTTGTGGGGCGCACTCCACCTTTGAACCAGGCTGAGCCTGCACCCTAGAGGTGGCTGCGGATGGGTCTTGTGGGGGGATTCCACCTGTGCACCAGGCTAAGCCTGCACCCTGGAGGTGACCCCATAAGGGCCTTGTGGGGAGACTCAACTTGTGCACCAGGCTGAGCCTGCACCCCGGAGGTGGCTGCGCACAGGTCTTGTGGGGCAGACTCCACCTTTGCACAAGGCTGAGCCTGCACCCCTGAGGTGGCTGCACATGAGTGTTGTGGGGCGGACTCCACCTTTGCACCAGGCTGAGCCTGCACCCCGGAGGTGGCTGCGCACGGGTCTTGTGAGCAGACTGCACCTGTGCACCAGGCTAAGCCTGCACCCCGGAGGTGGCTGCGCACAGGTCTTGTGGGGGGACTCCACTTGTGCACCAGGCTGAGCCTGCACTCTGGAGGTGGCTGCACATGAGTCTTGTGGGGCGGACTCCACCTGTGCACCAGGCTAGGCCTGCACCCTGGGGGTGACCCCACACGGGTCTTGTGAGCGGACTCCACTTGTGCACCAGGCTGAGCCTGCACCCCTGAGGTGGCTGTGCACAGGTCTTGTGGGGGGACTCCACTTGTGCACCAGGCTGAGCCTGCACTCTGGAGGTGGCTGCACATGGGCCTTGAGGGGGGATTTCACTTGTGCACCAGGCTGAGCTTGCCCCCTGGAGGTGACTGCGCATGGGCCTTGTGGGGGGACTCCACTTGTGCATCAGGCTGAGCCTGCACCCTGGAGGTGGCTGCACAAGAGTCTTGTGGGGCGGACTCCACCTTTGCACCAGGCTGAGCCTGCACCCTGGAGGTGGCTGCGCACGGGTCTTGTGAGCAGACTGCACCTGTGCACCAGGCTAAGCCTGCACCCCGGAGGTGGCTGCGCACAGGTCTTGTGGGGGGACTCCACTTGTGCACCAGGCTGAGCCTGCACTCTGGAGGTGGCTGCACATGGGCCTTGAGGGGGGATTTCACTTGTGCACCAGGCTGAGCTTGCCCCCTGGAGGTGACTGCGCACGGGCCTTGTGGGGGACTCCACTTGTGCATCAGGCTGAGCCTGCACCCTGGAGGTGGCTGCACAAGAGTCTTGTGGGGCGGACTCCACCTTTGCACCAGGCTGAGCCTGCACCCTGGAGGTGGCTGCGCTCGGGTCTTGTGAGCAGACTTCACCTGTGCACCAGGCTGAGCTTGCGCTCTGGAGGTGGCGCCACACTGTGCTTTTGCGAGGGACTCCACCTGTGTACCAGGCTGGACCTGCACTCTGGAGGTGACTGCACATGGTGCTTGTGCGGGGGACTCCACCTATGCACCAGGCTGAGCCAGCACTCTGGAAGTGTTTGCACACAGAAACTTGTGGCCAGATTTTCCGCACATGAAGAAGAGGCTGAGTCTGTACTTTGAAGCTCGCTGCACTCGGAGGTCAGAGTCATTCTTGATCCGTGAGTTGGAAAACGCCTTTTATTCGCAGCAGGAGCAGATATGAAGTAATAATACTTCCAGTGGTAAAAGCTATATTAAGCCACATAATCAGGGCACAAGGCATAAAAAAAGAAGTGGGGGGGACTAACCAGGTTAGGCAGTATGCAAGTGAAATAATGACGCGTGCCATCACAGCGCATGATGTCATGATGCGTGACATTGCATGTGACATCACAGGAAGTGACCTCACTGGAAGTGACATCACAAGAAGTGACAGCAGCTATTAAGGCCTCACACATATGATTATCAGGTATATCATGTGTACATTTAAGCACATTTTGAGATTGTACAAATGACATTTGGCGTCGAGTTGTGCCAAAAAAGTGTCGCAATCCTGACGCAAAATCTGGGCCTCAATATATACATTTATGTTTTTTACGCCCTGCCACAAAGAAATTGGCAACAAGTAGAAGCATGGGAGTAGATCTGTTATGCTTAATTGGTTGCAAAGTCTACATTTTAAAATATTTGATTGGGTTAAGGCATCTGCTGTAAAGGTGCCGAGTACATCGCAGGGAATAGTAATAATGGTGAGATAACTCTGGAGTTTAACGCATTTGTTGGAGAGATCTGTGTTTTGAGAAGTCCCAGATTTGAATCAAAGTAGTATAAGGTTGATGTGTCTCCTGCAAAGCACATCACGTAACATGCAGATGACAGATTTTTATTTTATGTAGACAGTAAAGTGGGTTGCTGCTTTTAACACAGAGATCCTTTTGTTACCTGCAGTTCATAAATTGTAATCCTTGTAATATAGCACAGTGAGCTATGACGGGTGTGACTCCTACACCTTGTAACCCTCACTGTCTCATGTAACTCATCTTGTACATTGATTTACTCATGTACATGATTTATTGTCAATGTATAATGTGTATGTTACGTAAAGAGCTCCGACACCCTGCATTGGGTTGCGTAGCGCTATAAAAGAAATAAAATAGTGCTATTGAAATTGTTATTTGTGTAACTACTGGGACAGACAAACATACCGAACATTCTTACCGGGCATGCATCTATTATATGCAGGGACTGAGCAAAGACAAAAGCTGCCTCTCCTAAGTGCCTGTGAAGAGATAACAAGCTGTGCGCCTTTGTTTCCCCTCCGTGGCATTCACATTTAAGTGTGAGGTTCCAGGCCGCCTCCAGTCAGGATAATCGAACAAAAGGAGGCCTGATGGCCCCTTAACTTCGGCCGAGCTGGAGGTGAAAAAAAGCCCCCTTGCTGCCTGAATGTTGCTGCTGGGAATGGAAAGCAGACAATGTACAGGCGCTGCTGAACGTGTCCCGGTGCCTGGTGCCTGAAAATTACACCGGGACAAGTTCAGCATATTTCTGTGGAGCCCAAGTTCTTGGCAGGGGGGACGGCGTCTACCCTGTGAAAATAGTGGGTGGACGTCGTGTACCTGCATGTGCCCCCAACTTGTGCCCTGCACCAGTGGCGCAACTAGAGCCAAATTTCGGGGATGGGTGCTAATAAAAATTTCGGGGGGGGGGGGGGGCAATTCTTCCAGCAATAGACAGAGTGGAGATGCAGGGGCTCTAAGAAGGGGTGAGAACACAACAAAGCCTCGTTAACAAGTAAATGGTCTTTTAAAGACCTGTGAAGTACTCGGTGTGGCTGCAATAAGGCGGACGCCAGACCAGCCAGCCAGCAGCAGCTCAAACTGTCTGTGTGTGTGCCTGGGAAGCTGTCTCAGCCCGAGCTGACACACACGACGGGGGTGGTGGGGGGGGGGCCATATGGGCGTTGCGCGCCTGCCCTGCACATAATAGTAATATAATAGCTTTTTACGCTGTGCTGTGGGACATCCAGTAAACTTGCACCTTAGTGTAGTTTCTGTTCCATCAAACCGTGAACTGTCTCCTGCAGAGTGGTTCAGCACACTCTGTTGGTTATCAGCTTCTGACACCCACCGGTACCACACCTGTGATGTCAAGGCCGGGAGGCCCAAACACGGCATGGAGCTTTGCCACAAATACATTTGAGATTTTCACTCATTATTTGCCTTGAGTGAACAGTGTCTCCATTTTGGACTTCCGATATCACTTCGGATTTGTTTTTTGTTGTTTTTTTTTTTGCATTGTAGCTGCCTTGTACCATGATCAGTGACTGTCCCTAGGGCTACATCATTTTCAGTTCGACTGAGGGAGTTTTGTAATGAGACATGTTTACAGCATTCACAAGTTTAGATTTCACAATCAGACCGGAGTGCAAGGGCTGGCCTGAGGAGTCAATGGTGCTGGCTCCTCCTCTGCGAGGGAGAAGACGCTGAAATGAGCAGCAGTGACCCCTTGTGTTCAGTCACAGTACTGCATTCCTCAGTGAAAGAGCAGACAGAATCTAATGCAACAGTCATGTAAGGAATTCATTGCGGGCACTGTATTGTCTGTAGTGTTTGGGGAGCAGACTGACGCTGGCGCAGTAGTGACACCTGGGGCCCTATTACGTGTTGGCATTGTTTGCGCCCGGCACACGTTTGAAAAGGTGCGCCGGGCGCAAACAATGCCAATGCGCCCCATTATGGTTAATGTGCTGCCCCCAGGGCAGCGCATTCATGTGAAAACACGGAGCAGCCATGTCCATGGGACCCCCATTACCCCCTGCAGAGGGCTGCTGTCAGGAGGCGCACTGACAGGGCGCCACCTTTTAAATGGCGCACTGTCAGTGCGCCTCCTGAGGGCTTCTTTGACTCTGTGCCCGCGTCTGTAATCTGCCACGGGCGCAGAGTCAAATGAATTCCTTCATTTGCATAGGGCACGCCCCTATGCAAATGAGGGAACACCCTCTGTTGATAGCGCTGGCTCTTTAACCCCTTCCATGCGGCGCGAATTTTCACGCTGTGCAGGGTTTTTTATTAGTGGGCGGGGATTCGACGGCTCCCGGCCGTCGTGCGCACACGCCCACCGTGACGCATGATGGCCGGGAGCCGTCATGAGCATACAAGGGGTTAAGTGCGCCAGCGCTATCCGTATTATAGAAGGGGACGCACAAGCGTCTGCGTCCTCTTCTATAATACCAAAGGGCCCGGGGGTGCGCAAAGCGGGCGCAAACGCCCGTTGCGCCCCCGGGGCACCTTATGTAATACTGCCCCTTGTGTTCACTCACCGTATTGCATTGACATGGATTCTTGAGGGAGGAGACGACTCTGTTGCTGCAGTGACACCTCGTACTCACTCACGATATTGCATTTCCCAATGTTCTAGTCTGAGGAGACCGAATCTAACGAATTAATGATGCCAAACATTCATTAACTGTGCTACATGATGTTTCCAGCTGCAGTGACACCCTGTGTTCGCTCACAGAATTACACTGGCAGCAACTGTAGTGTTGGCAGACAGATTCTGGTGCGACAATGACACCTTGTGTTCACTCATGGTATTGCATCGACTGGAATCAAGTAATACTGGGGTTTGGTGAAAAGAAAACGAGGCACATACACAGTTGGAATCAGCAGGAAGAAGGAAGTCATATTTTAACGTATTGTACATGCATTTCAACTATCATTGATTTTCTCTGTGTACTTTTTCCTAACTCAGGAAGCCTGGCAGGCGCTAAAGTTCTTCTGACCGGAGCCAGCAAAGGCATCGGGGAGGAGATGGCTTACCACTACGCGAGGTTTGGCGCTGAGATGGTTTTGACGGCGAGAAGAGAAGCGGCTCTCCGGAAGGTACAGGTGGTGCTTTGTAGTGAAACATGAAGGATGTATGCATGGTTAACGACTGAGGAGCGGGCGTTGCTTTCTTAAGACACAGGATAAGGCTTGGATGAAGCCACAGAAAAAGGCATTACTAAATAAGCTGGCTCTCGTTTGCAAAAGCTTGGGTGGAAGGTGTGCCCCAGTACATGGTAAATAGTTGAGTGGAAAGGGCAAGCAGTTGTTAAACATGAAAGCGCAGGTCTAAGGTGGGCCTACACACAGGAAGCAGGTACACATAAGAGATAGGTGTTGCTACACACAAGTTACACATAGAAGGAGTTACTACACACAGACCAAGGCGTATCTGCACATAGGAGAAGGTGTGGCTATACACAGGCAAAGACGGAGGTACACATAAAAGGAGGCGTAGCTACACACAGGCAAAGGCATAGCTACACATAAAAGAAGGCGTAGCTACACACAGGCAAAGGCATAGCTACACATAAAAGAAGGCATAGCTACACACAGGCAAAGGCATAGCTATGCAGAGGAGAATGCATGGCTACACAACAAGAGAAGGCATAGTTAACCAAAAAGATAATGTTGTGGATCATCACACAGGGGAAGGTGTGGCTACAGCATAGAAGTTGTGGATCATCACACAGGGAGTGGTGTGGTTCAGGAGTGGATATACCCAACATTTGAATGAACGTGAATATTGTTTTTTCTAACAACGCAAGGAAGAAAAAACATTCTGAAAAAGATCCAGCTAAATCTTGAAAGAATCCAGAAGCAAGCATCCAGACTCCCAGAGTCTCAATAAACACATTCTTCTCACCAGACCTGCTTCAGACACACGTGCGGCTGCAATCCAATCACTGAAAACTAATGTATTTGATGTTTGGCTAAAGATGACCTGCTCTGATAAATCGATTTGCTAAGTTTTCACATGCAACATGGCACAGTAACCAAAGTTGCTGCGCTCTGTTGCGTAAAAAGTAGAGCGCAGAACAGCGCCACAGCTACTAAGAGAAAGCGCTGTTTCTCTTTCCCTTAGCACTGGTGCACTGTAAGAAGAGTTGAACCCTTGCACAGGTGTGTGATGCTAAGCATAGGTTTTGTACCGGGAGAGAACCTTCCAGTACAGAATACTAAACTTAGACATACATTACAGCACACAGGCAAATCTAAAACATTTTAAAGAATGAAAATCTTTCTCCGATGTTGCGCCTGCTTCAGCGAGGAGTAATGTTGTGATGCAAATCCCTCCCTACCGTAGTTAGTAAATAGGGATTTTAGCCTAAAAACATGGGTGGTTGCATGGGGAATCCTGTGTCCTATCCATGGGAAGTCCCTTTGATGCAAATGAGTGCTTTAGGGTTACTTTAAAGCACACCACTTGCTGTGTGCTGGAATGTAAATAGCAAACCATCACTTTGCACAGGTGAGCGTGACTTTTGTGATGCAAACCTGGTGTAAACTGTTCCAAATGTGGACCTTCCTGTCCAACTCTTTGCCTGAAGGGGAAAGACACACCTAGCACAACCAGGAGCGATGCAGCAAAAAGCTGCAGGGAAAGAGAATCCATCCGCTTTG
The DNA here is from genome assembly GCA_963921515.1 of Calotriton arnoldi. Lineage (NCBI taxonomy): Eukaryota > Metazoa > Chordata > Amphibia > Caudata > Salamandridae > Calotriton > Calotriton arnoldi. The sequence goes on from CAWUFW010001682.1 coordinate 1,813,822, forward strand.
TGCTAAAAGGCGACTGCAGGAATTTCTGGTCAGAAAGAGTAGGGACCGATGGGAACATTGCTTCTACACTTCGCAATCCCACACAGCAGTGCTGTTGTGATACTAATGCACTCCCAAGAGAAAAACCGTCCCAGTATTCCATGTTTGTTGTGTAGGGGAGTAAATGGACATGTGCGGGATCAAACAATATTGCCAGGACTGAAGTCCAGGTTCACTGAGGCCATAAGGCCAACCTTGGTCTCCTAAGCATAACTCTTCCCTTGCAGGCTTTTGCTAGTCTATAGGAAAAGTCTGAAAGGCTTCGCAGGGCTGGGGCGTGGCTAGCCGCATGTGCTTTCCAGCTATGTGACATCAAGTAAAAGAGAAGGGAACGCTTCTCAACAGTTAGGCTGCTTGGGTTTGTATGTATGTGGTTAGGCTTTGGGTCTGCTCTCTTCGTCCACTGGTCTGTTTAATTTGTCATTCACATTTTGATTGCACCCCCCACAGCACACAACATAGTTAGTGGGTCACCCCACATCAGCTATTGGCTGTCTTGCACTGTGAGTGACACATTTTTAGGTCTGGCGTTAGCCAAGACCTTCTGAGTTTACTAAAATAATATGCATTGTACACTTACTTACGGGTGCTTCCCGGAAGCCCTCTGCATCTATTGGCCTATTGTTATGTCATTCACATTTTTCTTGTCCCCACTACACTTTGGGGCAATGGGTCAGCCGACTTCAGCCATTGGCTAAATTCACTGTGAATGACGGCATTCTGCTCTTTCACAAGGAGCACATCCACACACAAAGTAGTTCCATCCAGTGCCAGAGACTAGTTTGGCAATGTATGCTTTTTGAGCCCCAAAATGTTTTGGGGGGTTTTAGCAATTTTTTCATTTAGTTTGTTGAGGGCCTGGTAGGTCCTCCAACAACAGTTTTGCCAAAAGCATTTCTAATTGAAACTGGCACTGGTAAAGCCAAACGTCTGCCAGATTTATTGGCTGGGCCACATGTGTACAACTGCATAACATTATGTGTACTTCAGTGCTAGGGCTAGTCAGCAAACACTTTGCTTTGCCAATGCTTTAAACTATGTCTAAATAAAGTCTTCTTGTTACAGTAAGTCAAAGTCAATATTACCTTTTTTTGTACCATTAAAAATCCAATGATGTGCATTAAATTAAAAAGGATTTCTATACCTGTTCCAAGTAAAACCACCAGGTAATCTGTGTAAATATGCATTTCACACACTTGTCATATATTTCACTATCTGCTGCATAGTTTGAATATTTTAGCAAAAACATCTGTTTCTAGCTCACAGGATCAAACATCTAAAAATGCGATAGAGTGCACTAATAGACACTTTGCAAGGTGGTAAAAAGGTAGCAATGTCTTTGAACTTTTCCCCAGAAGTGGCAATGTCCCCATTTGATGGACTGGAGAAGGGCCTTTGTCTGTAGCGTGAAAAAAAAGCCCTTACATATTTAAATGTTATTCAAACATGATGGAAATGATGACTCCTTCTTGTCATGAGTATGCTGTTTTTCATTATTCATGCAAAATCTCTTTAAACTGCAGAGCTGCTCTCAAAGGAGTATTTATTTCAAGAGGGCACTCGGAGTCCAGAAAAATTCTACACCTGTTACTTCTGATTTTAGGGAGCAGTGCCTTGAATCTTACCTCGAAACCTACTGGGGTGCTCATTTTGTACCTCATGAAATGCAGTCCCCTTCTGATGGCTGTTTCGAGATAGAAAGATGTGCTTCTAGAGTGAGTCCCATTCCATACCCATAGGATGAACCCAAAACTGAAGACCAGTTCTACAAGATCCCTCGGGTGCACAGATGGAAGGGGCACACCTTTTATTGCATGGCGTGTGCGCATAGAGGCGTGGTTTCTGCTGGCGGTGGCCTTACTCAAACTGATCTCCTCTGGCTGCCTGAAGGGATTGTATTAACAAAATGATGTTCCTTTGCTTACATGGAAGATGAAATTATTATTGGTTGATGATGAACATTTCCAACACAATATCATTTCAATAGTGTGCATCCTTTTATTTCGTAGGAAACCTTTATACCCTTTCTGCGTCATTTTTTTTGCTGCATAATTTAGTCCACTCTGTTGCATAATTTGGCCCTTACTTCAAGGAGGTTAAGACTGCAGTGTGTGCCTCTTGCAAGTCTTGTTTTTTTATAGTTGCCTCCTCCGCGTGATACGTCGTTCTCCTACAGTCGACGACTGGAGTGGTTGCCTCCTCTTGTTCTTTTCCCATCCTGTCACTTGCTAGGGTACGATTGGTTCTTCCATCTGGTTACAAGGTTTTCCCCCTGCCTGTGAGACCTGTAGTTAATGTCTATTTTGGGTTCAGCGCTCTCCTACAACTGTGGGCTACAGTGAGGCGCCCCTCTGGGTGATATATTATCTTGTGGTGTGTAATGCTTGTTGAGTTACACCCAATCTGCCATTATCTTGATTCTAAGGTTTGTATCACAGACAGGTCTCAGGATCTTTCTGTGATGGGGAATTTTGAGTATTGTGTCTGTGACAGTGAGGCACAACTTGAGTGATGTGAGGCTTTCCATTAAAAAGGGATTATTTGTGGTCAGGTTTGATGGTTGCATGGCAGTGCCTCCTACACTGAGCTGCAGGAGAGGTGTGACCCGCGTCCTTGGGTCGGTACAATACCTTTTGCCTGGTGGTTAGAGAGAGCTGGAGTGCGCTTCCGCTCTGTACATTGACTGTCAGATCTGTGTTCTATCATGTTCTGACTAGTGTCTTCCTTGTCTTTGAGATGACACTGCCTCTCTAGCGGTTAGTGCTATTGACACGCCTGCGATGTATCATGGTGGTGAACGTTGGAGGGGTTGGCCCTTTTGAACACTAGGCTTTCTTTCTTCAGTTCCTTCTTCATCCTCAAGTTGCAGACTCCTTTAGGTATTCAGCCTTTCTCCTGTGTGTGAGGGTGAGCCTGGGTGATTGGATTTTCTCTTAGATTTGAGGGCTGGAGTGGTTTTTCCCTCCAGGGAATGTAATTCTCCTTTGTTGAGGAATGGAGCGGGCGTCTCCTCTGGGTAACTCGTCCTTCTTCTGAGGTGAGGGTCAAGATGGTTCGTCCCACTCATGGGAATGGGTCTCCCATGAGACGCTTGACTCGCCAGTGTCGCACTGCTCCTGCAGAGTCCCTTGTAATAATCCTAATTCCATTTACCACTGGATTATATCCATGTGGGAAGTCAGCCCCTGGCTTACCATGTCCTCTGTTTGTGGTTCCAGGTCATGGAGAGATGTTTAGAGCTGGGAGCCAGAAACGTCTTCTACATTCCTGCTGACATGGCGCTGCATTCAGACCCTGAACGAGTGGTGAAGTTTGCATTGGAAAAACTGGGTAAATGAGAACAGGAAGGGGCCTTGCATAAGAGAGACCATTGTATCAGGGAACAGGTTCAAGCGTAGAACTTAGCGAGCACACTTGCATTAGAGAGCAGCACCAGAGCAGAGAGCATCTTCAAGAGCAATAACCAAGAAGCGCCCTCTAGATCACGGAGAAGCCCATGGTCTAGAGAGCAGCCCTGCAACAACCCTAAAGGCAGAATTAGAGAGCAGTAACTGGAATGGAGAGGAGCCCCTCATCTGGATCAGAGATCATCTGTTGGGCCAGAGAGCGGTCCCTGGGTCGAAGAGTCTCTCCTGGATTAGGGGGCCTTCCTTGGATAAGACACCCAATCATTAAGCATAGAGTGGCCCCTAAGTTAGACGGTGGTTCTAAATCAAAGGGCATCTCCTGACTCTAGAACAAGATGGGAGTATACTATCAAAACTCACACACAGACACATGCAGAAACATACACACACACACGCTCTTACACACAAACAGACATCTCCATAGTGAGGGTTATACATGCACACAGCCACACACACAATCTCTCTTTCTCACTAGCTCTCTCTGTGTCTCACACACACAAACACACACAGACGGGTACATGACCCAGAATGCTCTTGCCACCATACAACCAAGGAAATTGGACAATCTGCCTGTCAATTCAATAACATAACATCACAGGCATGATTCTTGACTCTCCAAAATCCTTGCTTTCATAAACAGAAATATCCTCTGATCAAAGGGAATCTCTTATTCTAGGTAGAATAAAACTGCTCTCTACCACCCATGTCCCCACCAGCTGGCACACAGACATCTTTCCTTGTAGTGGACTCCGTTTGTTCTTGTTTTCAAACCGTGCTATTAACAATATTAAATAGCCCTCCAATAACTTTTGCAGACATTTTGGATGCTAATTATGTGAGTCACCCTGGATCTTAATTTGCAACTGCTGTTCCATCTCTAGATTTTGAGCAGAAACGTACTCATTGTTGGCTGAGGAGTGGTACACAAAATTACTGCAAGGGAATCCTTTACTTTTTAATCCACACTGCCCACCAAATGCAATTCTTGTGAGTTCTTTCAGCACATCCTACTGATCTACTGGCTCGTGGATGGTATCACATGGCTTTCTAATCTTTTATACCACACTATGTGAAACGTTTCTATATCACCTTTATAAGTATTACAATCTCTGGGGCCTATTCACAAGTGCGTTTTGTAGTATGTAGTACCTACGTGTGTAAATCTCCAACTCACGTAGGTTTTCTATAGGGAGATCCTCACACATGTAAGTTTTCTACTTAGTAGTAAATGTTGTAGTGATTGGAGGAGTGGCTGGAAAAAAGGGCATACTTACTACTGAATGGTAGGAGTTTAGGGAGGGGTTTAGTGAGGGGCACAAAGGGGTTACGTGGCATGCACCCACCCCCAAAAGAGTAAGCCCATTGCTATTCACAAACTGCACTCCTAAAGTTACTACAGACAAAAAGGGACCGAGAACAGTTGTAAGCTCAAAGTTGGAGTAAGTTCAGCACCACACATGGCCAACCACTGGCACTGGAAGAGGGCCCCCCATGAAAAGAATGGAGATAGAGACTTAAAAGGAAACACTTAGGACCTAATGTAAAATGTAATTATTTAAAATAGTGCAAATAAAAATAAATATAATTTCATGTTAAAAATAAAAAGAATCATATTTATAATAAAATATTTTCTCACCCCTTTTTGAATTTATAAATGAACATAATAACAATATAGTTAAATTACTTTTAACTAATTCTGTACACCACCTTTGATAATTATTACTGCATAATGAAACAATGTATTTTTTTTACTGTATATGGGGGTTTATTTTTTATTTAAACTTAAGAAAAATTATTTTTAATTAATTTAATATATTTTAACTGAAAATGTAATTCAAAATTAAGTTAGTGTATCGTTTTTTAAATTTAGCTCTACATTGAAAATAAACATATAAACTTAATTTACATTAATATTTAACATAAAATATGTTTACTATTTTGTTTTCAAGCTAAATATGTTTTTTTTTTTTAACTTTGGCCAATGCATTACCACAGGGTGACTCCATAGTCGGGTGGTAAAGTAAAGGAAAAGGTAACGTTTTTTTTTTTAATTAAAAAATATTAGGTACGCGCTCTTTTACTTGTATTTGGGTTTTGCTGATCCTTTTTTAATCATCTGCCATATGTTTGTTTTCCTAGGTGGTCTGGATTACCTGGTCTTGAATCACATTGGTGAAAGTCCGTATGAAATGTGGTCCGGGGATGTTGAGCACACCCGCTGGCTCATGCAGGTTGGTGGCCATTTTGTTTTTTTGTACCAGTTTTAGGCTCTTTCACTGTGTTACCTTGCTTTATTTTTTTTTTTATTTTGTAATTTGCAGTTTTATTCATGTGAATTTGGTCCAAGGGCATTCGAGCATTTTATGGGAGAAGCAGACATTTTTACATGCAAGCCAGACATTTCATTTTTTTTTTTTTTTTAAAGCACACAGAGAATAAGTGATTTGCAAGGAATCACAGGGTGTTCAGCCGAGGCCACGATTTGAACCTGGTTCCACAGTTCCAAAGGCGGAGGCTCTGGCTAATAGGCCACATCTCCTCCCCACAGATCGACCCAGGTTCTCCTTGGTTGATGAAGACATTGTTTTACTTGTTTCATTGAATAATATACCATCGCCAGAAGCAATGCCTCCCCCAGGTAGGAAGTTGTCTGTGTCCTCTTCCCTAAAGTCCTAGCAGTAAATGCAGACATTTCGATCGCAGAGTATCGGCTTCTACAAGGTCTTCCGGAACTACTGATCTTGGCTGAGCCCGTTGGTCGTTATTGCATGAGATATACCACCTGGCAATAATATTTTATTGCCTACATCGACCTACTACTAAATTATAAGGTACATTCAATTACTTTTCTTAATTCCACCCATATGTACCTCCCACATTAAGTGTAGGTGGAGTTAGGAATAGTGAACAAACATACAATATTATCGTAGGTGGACACTGTCGACCTTGACATAGCAACATACAACCTCATAATGTGCTAGTTGGTAGTTGAGATATTCCATCAGGGTTCTGGTGGTAAGTGAATTCCTTTACCCATTGAGGTCTGTGTTGGGTGAGGTTTGGGGTCCATGGGGCTGGTGTTTTATGAATACCTTTTCCCATGGAGTAGGTTGATGGAAGAATTCATTTTTCTTGTGGCCTCGGAGGGTGCCTCCGACTGTGCTGATATAGTGTGCGATTATTTTCCCACACTCCCTGAGTCTTCATCTGGTAACACAGTGGACAACTACGTTGACCTTGCACTGAACTTCAGAGATTGTGTGGCATTGCTTGTGAGCAGTTAGGGACGCTTCATTGCTTTTAGACTGGTCAGGTGCTTCGTAAGGTTTACAGAAGGTACCCGTTCAAGGGGAAATCTGGGCGTTCCCAAGTCTTGAGCACACATATAGAAGACCTACCTCCTCCTCAAACAATTTCCATTCTGTTAGATTTGATCCCATATATAACCGATGTTTGTGTTTTTATTGCTTGCATCACAACCCTTTCTACTCCTGGCGTGGGCTAACGTACGCCGCTTGCTTGGACCTTTGACAATCCGGCCCATGTTTGTCTTGCAGGTGAACTTTCTCAGTTATGTTCAGCTTGCTTCGGCTGCACTGCCCGCGCTGACGGAGAGTAAGGGGTCCATCGTGGTGGTGTCCTCCATAAACGGTGAGTGGATCAGCTCAAAATTCTCTAAAATAAGTTGGGATAAAAAAAACAGGTTTTATTGAACCTCAGAAAGGGGGTGAGAGAGGTGGGCCAGAAGTCCCATCCAAGCCATCACATCTCTGAGGATTATACTGTCAGTCTGAGAAAGGGTCAACTTTGTAATCCGAAAGTAAGTTGAGGTAGTGAGATATGATGGAGGACTCCCAGTTCCTTTTGGGTTGGACACTGGACAGAGGTGCAAAATTTGGCAGAAGTCAACCCTGTATTAGGATAAGCGACCTGGAAGTGTTGAGACAGCCACATATCTGAGAAGTTGTGTGTCTTTAATGCTAAGTGATGCCATGCCATTTTATACTGTTAGTAATTTTACAACACACATTCTGCCATTGCTATGATCTTTTAAAAATCAGTATTCTAGTCGACTCCCCTACTTAGCAGTTGACGGGCTATTCAGGCTATACTCAATGAAGGGTCAGTGAGATGGACGGGCCTGTAGGACGGTGGTGTCTGTGAGGAGCAAGAAGCTAGTAGGGAGAGATGTACCTAGTGAGGTGGAGTCGATAAAAGCATGGAGTCAGTGAGTAGGCGTGGTTTGTGGTAATGCATATTTTAAACAGGATCTGACGTGTAGCAGAACTTTACAGAGTGAGGTGGGTTATGGGGGGAGGTATGCCACGGGACGATGTAAGGGTGTAGTGAGGGTGTGATTTTGGAGCTGTGAGGTGGTGTTCTGTTTGTGGAGGCTAGGTATATGGGAAGTTGTTATATATGTAGAGACAGGACCTATGCTGAACTGTGTTTTATGTTGAGGCATCATCTTGGAGGAGCTGTGCTCTGCGTGGACGTAGGGCCTATGGAGATGTGCACTGAGTATGTTGGCAAGATCTATGGGGTGGTGTGCACAGTGTGTGGGATGAGTTTGTGCAGTGGTGGGCTTTGTCCATGAGGTGAAGCCTCTGTGGAGCAGAGGTCTATACAGAATTGTGCTGTGTGGAGCAGGGTGTTTGTGAAGGAGCATTTTGCAGAGGCGCCATTCAGGGATAGGTGAGGTGTTGATGCCCTAGATCAGACATTTCTGCTTCCAGGCAGTCCCATCACATTGCCTTTCTTCCAACAGGTAAGGTCGCCACCCCATACACCACTTCCTACTCGGCTTCCAAATACGCCCTTGACGGTTTCTTCAGTGCCTTACGACAAGAGCTGGCCATGCAGGGCACGGACATCGCCATCACTCTCTGCATCCTGGGCCTGATCGACACAGGCTATGCGCTGTCAAGGATAAGGTGGGTGAGCAGCCACCCCTAGGAAGTGCTCTGTGAGGCACGGGCCAGGGTCTTCACTGCAGCGCAAGTCCAAGACAGTTGTGGGGGGTCTTGGAGTAGGATTGTTGCACCAGTTGTAGTGACCCATTCCTCTCTTTAAGAGATGGAAATAGGGGAAGGAAGTAAGGTGGTCCCTGCTGGAGAGAATGTGCATGTTTTGCCCCAGCCATACTCCTCCATGCGCCCCACTCATCTGAAACACACAGTGGACATCCCCAGGGGTACAGCCTTGAGCCAGTAGGTTGTGACCTGCAGGGCAGAGATTAAAATATAGGCTGGGTGTCTCAGCCTTGCACCCTTCTACGATGCATAGAATGAATATGACTGAGTTGGGGTGGTTGCACCAAATCCTACTAAGTTTTGCTTCCTTCTGGTCAATAGTGGTATCTGTAGAGCATTGAACGAAAGCTGACAACCAGAGAAAGAGTTACAAAGCTCCGCCAGGCAGACTCAAAGTCTGCCTCCATTTAAATCCCACTATTTATACCGGAGTTAAAGGGGCACATGTTCTTCAAAGGACTTCCCATATGGCTCACAGAGTGTGAACGAAGAGCAGTGTATAGAACTCTAGGGGACTGTAGTTTGTGTGCTCTGCCATAGACTGAACTTGTCTCTGTGACAATCCAGCACCCCTGGGGCCAGGGACTGGGAGGCAGGTGTGTGGACAACAAGCTTAGACCCCTGACATCTGAACCAGCAGATATATCAGCAAGCGAGGTCCGAGTAGAGGGGGACTCCGCCACATTCAGGCGGAAGTGACAGACCCACCAAGCGAAGTCTGGTGACTGCGACCCACCCTTTAGTAGGTATAGTCTTAGAGAGTCTCCTTAGCTGACCTTGTGGATATATGTTTATAAGTTTATATGTTTATATAGCGCTCGATTGCCGTGGCGCCTTGGCGCTAGGGTGTGTGAACAAGATCATCGCACTGTGTTAACCGGGGACTTATGCGGAAGTAAACAACCATGTTTTCAGACCCTTCCTAAAAAGCTGCAGGTTGGGTTGGAGTTTCATGGCCGTAGGCATTTTATTCCATAGCTTTGCAGCACGCTGTGATATCGCCCTGCCTCCCCATCTTGCCCGTCTGGTCTTTGTGGTCCTTATAAGACCCAGACTAGCAGATCTAAGAGCGCGTGGGGGGATGTAGGGTGGGAACAGTCTTTGAATGTCCTCAGCACCGCCACCGTACAGTGCCTTATGCACAAGGCACAGAGACTTAAATTCCACCCACTGCTGGACAGGAAGCCAGTGTAGCGATTTAATTCCTGCTGAAGTTGACTGTCCTCTGGGTATGCCCAGGAGTAGTCTTGCTGTGGCATTCTGTAGGGCTTGACAAGCACCCCACCAGGTGATTCCTCGTTCTTACCTGATAAGCCAGCCTAGTCTTCCTCCCAGCGGGGAGAGTCTGGTCCACTCCTCAAATCATAGATTCTACAATGTGCAGATGTTGGGTCTTCCCACAACAGGTGGTTTCCAGCCCTGTCTGATGAGGTGGAGCCCAGTAAACTCTTAACCTTAGCAAGTGTGGCCTTCCTTTCTCAGTAAGTGACACAGAGACCTCTCTCCAGCAGGTACTCTCTTCTATCAGGTGTGGCCGGTCCTCTCTGAGTAAGGGGAGCTTGACCCTCTCTGTGCAAGAGGCTGGTCAACTATTAGGAAGCAACACAAAAAAATAAACTTGAGGGTTTTGTTTTGTCAGCTATGTACTCTTTGGTTTTCTGACTACTCCTAGATGTGGGTCATCCAAAGAATTATGAGAGGTCGTCTCACCCTCAACTTATCGAGACATGCTTCATCATTTGACAACCTCTCACACCTGGGTAGGAGCAATGCCGCCCCAGCGGACTCGACCAGTGAAAGCTAGTCTATCCCTGGGAGTTCTTATAAATCTCAGCTCGGGACAGTACACTAGTTCCTGTTTTCTTGGGGTCAAGAGTGAATATAAAATATACCTAGAGGTATATTCAAAATAGTATTTATTCATCGAGTACTTCTGGTATGTCTAAAAACACTAAGAACAAATCGGTCATTGGGTGAAATTCAATGGATCACCTGACCTAGAATTTACGTGTTACCAATGACGAAACAGGAGACATAAAACACAACACCTAGAAAGGGGTTTCACTTTACAAAAATTAAACACATCAAACACTCTCTTTTTAGAATGAGGCTTGGGGTTTTATTTATGCAATGCTTGTAGGAAGGTGGAATCTGACTGCATGGTTGCCCCCACTTTTTTCCTGGTGTTTTGCTGGTTTTCGACTTAGTTTGGCTGGGATCCTGCTATTCAGGACCCCAGCCTATCTGCTTTCCCCTTAAATTGATTGTATGTACTTTAGGTGCACTCCAGATTGGATTCTGGGGTACCCTTGTGAGTCCCTAGTATATGGTATACTATGTACCCAGGGCATAGTTACCCCAGACGCCTACCAGGGGCTGCAGCATGTATTGTGCCACCCCTGGGAAGCCTTTTAAAATGACACAACAGGTCTGCTACAGCAGCCTGTGTAAGGTGGTGTATCCACCCCTTACTGAGATATAGGTTCCCTATATCTCTCCATATCACTGCACATGTAAACCTATCAGTCACCCCTATGGCAGGCCTTAACAATCCTGAAGGCAGGGTGCTGGGTTTCATGTGAGAGGGTGCCCATGCATGAGCAGAGCCCCTCTGCAGCTTTCGGAATCTTCATTCCGGGGTTGTTTGTGATGCAGCCAGACCATATACTCTTAAGTGCATTATAACCAAACGGTAAATGCTAACTTTGGAATGGCTGCATGGAAAACTGTCGTGTTTGGTGTCAAACACCTTGGAATCATACCCCCACACCAGTAACTGGTGTGGGAGTATGATCCCACCCTTCTAGTGGGAGAGACATGACAGCACCGGTATACCCGGTACCAGCTAACAGAGCCCTGGCATCACAAAATGGATGCTGCAGCCACAGACACGAGTCTGCCCTCCTGCTGCTGGACGAAACTCCGGCAGGGGAGGCCTGGACAATAGGTTTCCTGTCACAGGGAGGTGTGACCACCTCCCAGATAGGCTTTAGTATATTGGGGCTGGGTGGGTGCACTCTCAGAGTGCTTTGAAGTCTGCACTGGGGGCACATTTGGTGTCCCTGTGCATAGTCCAGCTCAAACTGGTTGCAGGGGCACACAGCCCCTGCTCTGGCGCGAAACTGGACAAAGGAAATGGGTGTAGCCACCCCTCTTTCCTGACCCTCCCATAGGTGGGTCCACAGAGTTTGTCCCACCCCTTCCTTGGGTATAAAGTAGGAAACCCTGACTACAGGATTTTAGATTACACCTGGACTAGACTGTGATACCAGAAACCAAGTACTTCGATGATCTGCACGACGCTGGACGACTGAAGAATCTCCCTTGGAGTAAAGGAGTTACTCCCCTGCAAGGCAGGCACCTTTAACGCAACTGACCGGTTGGCATCTCCGAGCTCCGACGAATATTGCCACACAGGAGGTGGGTTTTCCGAGGTTGATCTGTGCCCACAGCAAGTGTGAGGCCTGTATCCCTCATGGAGACCGTGCAACCCGAACCCCTGGACACCGCGACCATTTGCAGAAGCATCAGCTTTTTGGCGACCCCTGAGGCTGAGCTTTGGGTTACTTGTAGCCCTGACCCCGAGCAGTAATTGCACTGAAGATTGTTGGCCTACACTCAACGAGTGTTCCGTGGGCCGCCATTTTGTGATTCCTCTCGAGGTCCCTTCGCGATCCCTGGTCCGTTGACCTGTGGGTCCCCAAGAAGGCAACTCTAACTTTTATTGGGCTTCCCTGGTTGCTCCAGACGTGCCCGGACTCTCCATCGCTTGGGGAGTCCCCAGGACTTTGCTGGTCCGCACAGAAGCAACTTTTCTCTTCCTGCATGGGTTGCTGTTGCCAAGGCTTGTTGTGGTCAATACGATCACCGACACCCCAGCACTCGACATCCTTCGTGGGGCAGCTCGAATCCGGCTCCTGGTCATCCTCGACGTCTCCTGGACCCCGTGGCTGCAGAGTCAAGCTTCACCTCTTTGCACCTGAAGCACCCGACATCGGTGGGCATTCGATTGCTCCGCTCCTGGTCACTGGCTAGTGACCCAGACTCTGTCCTCTCTGCTTTCAGGTTCTTCACATCTTTGATCCAGGCTTGGATCACACCGGACACTTTTCTCCTTCACGGCAGCAGCACTTTGCAGCAGATCGCCATTGAAAACGACGACGATTCCCGACACCTTTTGGCACCTATGCACCCGGCTTCCCTGGGTGAGGTAACTCGAGTACTCCGGTGCTCCCGTGGGTGTTGGCCCTAGAAACCCTTAAGTCTAAAGGGGTTTGCTCAAAGTCCTCTCCTAAGTGTCCTTTAACTTTAAAATTCCAACCGCGACTTTCCGCATTGAATCCTACGGCGCTCGCGGTTGTGTTCTCACACTGCACACGTCCCCCGTGGGTCTCCTGTGTCACTACCTTGGGTGGTTCCTTGGGGTCCCAGCAATTCTACGTGCTCTAGGCACTGTGTCTAGTCAAGTCGTGGTTCTTATACCACTTTCTTAGTATATGGTCTCCCCCTGGAGCCCACTGTGTATTGTGCTATTTATTGTCGTTTTAATACTGTGATATTGTGTATCTTGAACTCTAATCTCATGAAGAGATTAGTAGTTAGTGTTTAGAAATAAATACATATATTTTATATATATCTTGTGTGGTTCTCCTTTCATTTAGTTATTCAAGAGGTTATAATCTGGTAAACCAAGCTGCTTTACACTCCTTCAAGACTTAGCCTGAAGGCTGCTCTCCATAGCTACCACTAGGATAGCTTTCAATAAAGGTTGTCTTTAAACCTATCATCAATAAAGGTCGTTTGGACTGGTGCAAGGTGCCCACTATAACTAGTGGACAGCATATACCAGGCCAACTTCTCACATTGGTGTGCAGCGGTTGGATTCAAGCTTGCTATTGCTTTACCAGATAATCTCTTTGAAGTGACTAACTGAAAACCACTATAGGTACATAGGTACATATAAATCAAGTTTAGAATACAGTAAGTTCTACTGAACTTAGAGTTGTGTGTTAAGGGCTTAGCACACCCTTTCTACAACTCAAGAGAGTTTCAGTTCCCACTAGAGTAGGTAGGTGCACACACCACACCACACTAGAATGTCTGCAAGGCCTGAAGTAAGTGACTCCTTGCCCACTAGGTATGACAATCTCACATTCCAGGAATTGAGAAATATGTGTACCTCTAGGAGACTGAAAACAGGGAGACATGCATGCACTCAACGCCTCATAGAGGCTTTGCTGTTAGATGACCTCAGAAAGACACCAGGGTCTGATGAGGCAGGCAGGTTGGGTGGGGCAGTAGAAGAGGAAAGGCCAGGTAGTGAAAACTACTATGACCCAGACTCTGAGGCTGGCCAGGGGGATCAAAATTATTCCCACCTGGAAAATACAATTCTTCCTGAAGGAGAGGAAGGCCTCAGTGGCCCCCTCTTCACTCCCCCAGGAAGGGTTAATAGTCTACCAAGAAGATCAAGATCTCCATCTCAGGAGTCTAATCATTCTGGTACTTCTATAGGGTCCTCTGCTTCTCATAAAAGGTCATCCTCTTATGAGAAGAAGTGCCAACTGCTTGAGTTTGAGAGAGCTAAGCTCAGAATCAAGAGAGAGCAATTGGCCTTAGACAGGGCATCCCTGGAGCTTCAGAAAGCTTCTCAAAAGTTGGGGCTAGAGCCCCATGGTGGCAGCAACAGTGTCCCTAGGAGTAGAGAAGAGACTCATCCCCATACGAACCTGAACAAGATTGTCCCTCCCTACCAGAGTGGGGATGACATCCTCAAATGGATAACTGCACTGGAGAGGGCCTGTAAAGTACAGAGGGTCCCTCAGGAGCAGTGGGCAGCAATCTTGTGGCTCTCCTTTGCAGACAAAGGTAGAGACAAGCTCCTCACTGTAAGAGAAGAGGATGCTGATAATTATTAAGTCCTGAAGAGTGCTCTGATTGATGGGTTTGGCCTAACCACTGACCAATACAGGTTGAAGTTCAGAGACACCCAAAAGGCACAGACTCAGGACTGGGTTGACTTTGTAGATTGTGCTACTAAGGCTCTGGAAGGTTGGATACATGGCAGCAAGGTGCATGACTTTTTAGGATTGTACAATTTGATTATGAGGGAGCAGATCCTTAATAATTGTCAAAACCAGCTTTTACACCAGTACCTGGTGGACTCTGATCTGACCTCTTCCCAAGAATTGGGAAAGAAGGCAGACAAATGGGTCAGAACCAGAGTAAAGCCAAAGAATCAGGGTGGTGACCAGAAGAAAGATTCTACCAAGTCCCAAGAGAAAGGTGGGGATAAATCCAAGGATAAATCCACTACAGGGCCCCAAAAGTCCTCTCCTGGGGGTGGGTCCCAAACTCCTTCCTCCCCTGAAAAGAAACCCTATTGCCATAACTGTAAGAAGCCTGGCCACTGGAAAAATGACCCCAGTTGCTCCCAGGCTGGCAATAAGGAAAATGTTCCTCCCAGCAATACTACCACTCCTGGTACTACAAGTAGTAATCCCCCAGGTGGTAGTAATGCACCCAAAAAGTTAGGTGCATTTTCGTGGGGAACTGAGGTGGACCCCAGTTTATCAAGGTCCTCCTCACAGGCCTCCTTAGTCTGTGATGGTGGCATGGGGTTTGCCACTTTTACTATGAGTCCCAATACTTTGGGCAAGTACAGACAGGAGCCCTTGATAAATGGTCAGAAAGCTGTGGCCTTCAGGGACACGGGCTAGTGTCACCATGGTGACAGGGAAACTAGTCCCCCTCAACAGCTTTTACCTGAGTTCAAGTACCAGGTGACCAACATTGATGGTATCAGAACAGATCATCCCATGGCCATAGTCAATCTCAGCTGGGGAGGGGTCACTGGCCCAAAGAGAGTGGCAGTGTCCCCAAACTTGCCTGTAGATTGCCTGTTGGGCAATGATCTAGAAGTTTCAGCCTGGGCTGAAGTTGAATACCAGGCCCATTTAAAAATGTTGGGCCTCTCTGAGAAGGTTGGTGGGGCTGTTAGGGCCTCAGCCCCATCTCAGGGGAATTTTGGAGAAGTGGAGCCTGAAAGAATGGCCCACTCTACTCCACAAGAGAGCAGAAGGGTTGAAGAACAGTCTTCTTCCCCCCAGACAATAGGTAAGGGTCAGCTTCCTCAGGGAACTGATCCTACCCCTAGTGAAGGAACTGCCCCAGAGGTGGTCAGGCCTGGCCTGGCAACACCCCTGATGGCAGGGGACCCTTCCAAGGTGGTACCCAGTCTGGAGCAGGTAACCTGCCCCTCTCTACCCTCCCTCTGTCAGCCCAGGGCTGCAGAGGTCAGTGGACCCCTAAGGGCTCCCTGTCCAGAGGAACCCCCTCATCCACAGATTAGGGGCACCCAGTCTAGTAGCCCTAGCAAGGTGAAAACTCCTCAGCACACTGAGGGAACCCTCTTACCATTGGATAGGGACCTCCCCCAGATGGATTCTGTTGGGCAAAGGCAAACCTGGGACCAAGTGGTTCCAAACCTACCATGTCCCGCCAGTGTTCCAGCCAAAGGGACCCAATCCCCAGCTGTAGGCAGCCAGAGGTTGACCCTTAGGGGCAGATACAACTCAGTCTTGGAAAGAAAAGCCTCCATGGTGACCAGTGATCTGAGGAAGCTGAGGCCAACTTTATTAGGGCCTCACTTCTATACTCCGACACCCCACCAGCCTTTTACTTTGCCAAAACACACCACAGGTAGTAATTCCAAATGGTGGAGATCATCCAATACCCTTGGGGTTAGGAAGTGCTTAGTGGACCATAAGACAGGGAAAACCATGCTAGTGCAGGTTCTTCCTTATATGGCCACTTAGTCAATAAAGGCTCAACTGGACAAGGTTAGCCTTATCTCCTTTCGTTTGGGGGGGGGGGGGTTATGTAGGAAGGTGGAATCTGACTGCATGGTTGCACCCACTTTTTTCCTGGTGTTTTGCTGGTTTTCGACTTAGTTTGGCTGGGATCCTGCTATTCAGGACCCCAGCCTATCTGCTTTCCCCTTAAATTGATTGTATGTACTTTAGGTGCACTCCAGATTGGATTCTGGGGTACCCTTGTGAGTCCCTAGTATATGGTATACTATGTACCCAGGGCATAGGTACCCCAGAGGCCTACCAGGGGCTGCAGCATGCATTGTGCCACCCCTGGGAAGCCTTTTAAAATGACACAACAGGTCTGCTACAGCAGCCTGTGTAAGGTGGTGTATCCACCCCTTACTGAGATATAGGTTCCCTATATCTCTCCATATCACTGCACATGTAAACCTATCAGTCACCCCTATGGCAGGCCTTAACAATCCTGAAGGCAGGGTGCTGGGTTTCATGTGAGAGGGTGCCCATGCATGAGCAGAGCCCCTCTGCAGCTTTCGGAATCTTCATTCCGGGGTTGTTTGTGATGCAGCCAGACCATATACTCTTAAGTGCATTATAACCAAACGGTAAATGCTAACTTTGGAATGGCTGCATGGAAAACTGTCGTGTTTGGTGTCAAACACCTTGGAATCATACCCCCACACCAGTAACTGGTGTGGGAGTATGATCCCACCCTTCTAGAGGGAGAGACATGACAGCACCGGTATACCCAGTACCCGCTAACAGAGCCCTGGCATCACAAAATGGATGCTGCACCCACAGACACGAGTCTGCCCTCCTGCTGCTGGACGAAACTCCGGCAGGGGAGGCCTGGACAATAGGTTTCCTGTCACAGGGAGGTGTGACCACCTCCCAGACAGGCTCTAGTGTATTGGGGCTGGGTGGGTGCACTCTCAGAGTGCTTTGAAGTCTGCACTGGGGGCACATTTGGTGTCCCTGTGCATAGTCCAGCTCAAACCGGTTGCAGGGGCACACAGCCCCTGCTCTGGCGCGAAACTGGACAAAGGAAATGGGTGTAGCCACCCCTCTTTCCTGACCCTCCCATAGGTGGGTCCACAGAGTTTGTCCCACCCCTTATTGGGTATAAAGTAGGAAACCCTGACTACAGGATTTTAGATTACACCTGGACTAGACTCTGATACCAGAAACCAAGTACTTCGACGATCTGCACGATGCTGGACGACTGAAGAATCTCCCTTGGAGTAAAGGAGTTACTCCCCTGCAAGGCAGGCACCTTTAACGCAACTGACCGGTTGGCATCTCTGAGCTCCGACGGACTCCGAAGAATATTGCCACACAGGAGGTGGGTTTTCCGAGGTCTCTGAGGTCGATCTGTGCCCACAGCAAGTGTGAGGCACGCCGTATCCCTCGTGGAGACCGTGCAACCCGAACCCCTGGACACCGCGACCATTTGCAGAAGCATCAGCTTTTTGGCGACCCCTGAGGCTGAGCTTTGGGTTACTTGTAGCCCTGACCCCGAGCAGTAATTGCACCGAAGATTGTTGGCCTACACTCAACGAGTGTTCCGTGGGCCGCCATTTTGTGATTCCTCTTGAGGTCCCTTCGCGATCCCTGGTCCGTTGACCTGTGGGTCCCCAAGAAGGCAACTCTAACTTTTATTGGGCTTCCCTGCTTGCTCCAGATGTGCCCTGACCCTCCATCGCTTGGGGAGTCCCCAGGACCTTGCTGGTCCGCACAGAAGCATCTTTTCTCTTCCTGCATGGGTTGCTGTTGCCAAGGCTTGTTGTGGTCAATCCGATCACCGACACCCCAGCACTCGACATCCTTCGTGGGGCAGCTCGAATCCGGCTCCTGGTCATCGTCGACGTCTCCGGGACACCGTGGCTGCAGAGTCAAGCTTCACCTCTTTGCACCTGAAGCACCCGACATCGGTGGGCATTCGATTGCTCCGCTCCTGGTCACTGGCTAGTGACTCAGACTCTGTCCCCTCTGCTTTCAGGTTCTTCACATCTTTGATCCAGGCTTGGATCACACCGGACACTTTTCTCCTTCACGGCAGAGGCACTTCGCAGCAGATCGCCATTGAAAACGACGACGATTCCCGACACCTTTTGACACCTATGCACCCGGCTTCCCTGGGTGAGGTAACTCGAGTACTCCGGTGCTCCCGTGGGTGTTGGCCCTAGAAACCCTTAAGTCTAAAGGGGTTTGCTCAAAGTCCTCTCCTAAGTGTCCTTTAACTTTAAAATTCCAACCGCGACTTTCCGCATTGAATCCTACGGCGCTCGCGGTTGTGTTCTCACACTGCACACGTCCCCCGTGGGTCTCCTGTGTCACTACCTTGGGTGGTTCCTTGGGGTCCCAGCGATTCTACGTGCTCTAGGCACTGTGTCTAGTCAAGTCGTGGTTCTTATACCACTTTCTTAGTATATGGTTTGGTCTCCCCTGGAGCCCACTGTGTATTGTGCTATTTATTGTCGTTTTAATACTGTGATATTGTGTATCTTGAACTCTAATTTCATAAAGAGTTTAGTAGTTAGTGTTTAGAAATAAATACATATATTTTATATATATCTTGTGTGGTTCTCCTTTCATTTAGTTATTCAAGAGGTTCTAATCTGGTAAACCAAGCTGCTTTACACTCCTTCAAGACTTAGCCTGAAGGCTGCTCTCCATAGCTACCACTAGGATAGCTTTCAATAAAGGTTGTCTTTAAACCTATCATCAATAAAGGTCGTTTGGACTGGTGCAAGGTGCCCACTATAACTAGTGGACAGCATATGCCAGGCCAACTTCTCACAATGCTCTCTAACAGAAAGGCTTTCCCAGATGTCAAATGAACAATATTGAAATTTATAAAGAGATATATATTTATATGCAGCAATAATAACACACTTAGCAAATGTAACAGTTAAATGCATGAATAATAGTAATAAAATGCACAAGCAGCTAATAATGGATGTCCTGCAAGAAATCAGAAAGATATATACACTAAATACATCAAATGGTTACTTTGGATGTGCATTCTGACTCACTCACACATCACAAAGAAAACTCCTCAAATGATCATAGCCACTGGCCACACATCAAAAATCAAACACTTCACCTGGCGCAAACATTGCATCTTAGCCCACTCCAGACCGGGGGGATTCACAGCCGGGGTTAAGAGCCTCAGCAACCAGGGTTCCGCTGTACCGAAGCAGACGCGTCCGTCTCCATTCGGATTCCAAAATCCCAGTTTCGAAGTCAACAACCCTCAGCTTTATAGTCTCAAAACACACTAGAAGGTTTGAGAGTCCTTCCCTCTGCGCCAAGGAAACTTACTGGAATTGGCCACCTTCCATGCAAGCATTCCAGGGCAAAAGGAGTTCCCACGTTCCCTCTACATTCTCACATGTTCCAGCCTTTATCTTAACGAAGCTTACGAAAGCCTTCCAGGGTACATTCAACAATCTCTTCAAAACAAAGCAACCTTGAACGTGATTAACCCAAACAACTTGCAAACACTCTGGGGGCCTGTCTGTGCGTGCAAAAAAGCTCAAGCAAGGCAGAGTCAGAATTCAGGATGACATGAGGCCATGTCAAAGCCAATAGTAAGAACCTCATAATACTTCCCAATGTACAACACAATGCACATTTGTGCACCACTGCCTATAGCATCACATACTTCATCTTTCAATGTACAATACAATGCACATTTGTGTACCACTGCTCATAACATTGCACTTTGAGACCAAAAAGTACATTCCACAACTCTCTCTCTCATGCTTTCAAATGCACATCCCACACGTTCTGTTCTTGGCAAGCTGTTCTACTCTGTCGGCTCCCACTTTAAGACTGCAAGATTACCTGAAAGAAACCTTCAGGGGAAAAAGGCATATGAAGGATGTCGTACATTCATGCTAGGGTAAAGTAAAACACCAAAAGACAATTAAAATGATAGTAGTCAAAGGTCATCACGTGATGTCAAACCATAAGAGTGCCTCTAACACTATAGTGTGACATATCTTTGCCAGTAGGTGGTACCATGTTCTCTTTGCTGGTCCTCGCCTTTGCAGTTGGAACCTGGTCGTTTCTGATGAGGGGTCACCTGAACCCCTTCTGCATAGCATGTCGTGCCTGGACCTCTCCCACCAATTGGAGGCTGCCCATCTCTATGCCTTAGGAGCTTTGGACACTATTTATATCTTGGTGGTAAGCATACTCTGTTGCACCAGGGACAGACTATGCTTACTGCCATGATCATGGTATGCCCACCTGACATAGATGCGGGTGGACCATAGGTTTGGCTACAGTGGTGACTACTCTGTCACCGCTATAGGCAAACCTCTCAGATAGCTCGACAGAATAAGGGCCATTGGAGGAATGGTTCTATGTCAACTCACCCAATTAGATGGGTGGACACTCTTGAAAATAAAAAATAAAACTGTTTGTTGCGTGGTTACGTCATGGTGCCAGAGCCCTGCACCAAACAGCGAGGAGCATTGACCGGAACCGCTGTGACGACGGTTCCTGGCACTGCTTTATCGATGACCACCAGTTTGTCGGTGATTTATAAATTTAGTGGGGTGGTCCCTCCACCAGGAGGATGACCTAATCTATTCCGTCCCCTGGTGGAACAACAAAACATCTGTAGAAGTATAGATGGGACTCTTTGTCTGCCATAGTACTTGTCCATTCTGCAGTAAAGGCCCTAGCTCTCTCGCAGCAGGTGTAGCAGCTTTGAGTTGGACATTTGAGGTAATCACTCTGTTTTCTTTGTCTTTTTCCAGGGGTAAGGTGTTTATGACCCCATACCCAGCCTCCGAAGCCGCTCTCGCCATCGTCAAAGGTGGGACCACCAGAGCTCGGGAAATCAACTATCCTTGGCAGGCGGTATTCATCAGCCTTCTGCGGGACTGGTCCCCTGAGCTTCGAGACCGCATTGTACGAAGCTACTATAACTACAGCACTCCTTCCTGAAGAGAAGGAAGAAGGGGACTAGCCGTCCATCCAGGTTCATACCTCACATAGATGCTCCTTCTCAGAGATGTTGACCCCACTCAGGCCTACTGTTCCATCACTTTCCTTCAGAGGTTTGCCTTTATGGAAATCTCCCTCTGCATGAAGCACTCGAATTGGAAGCTCTCCAAGGGTCTTCCCACTCTCTTTAGACTTATCGAGGGTGACCAGATTTTGAGAAGCAAAAGCAGAGACAGGCCAGACATAAAAGTAGGACTAAAGCCATTAGTCATATTTCTATATCCGGCCTGTCGCATTTTTTTTGCATAGCCCTGTAAATATGTGCATGTACATACATATACACGCACACACTAGGCTTGTGTGTGTATGTATGTATATATATATGTATACACACACACACACACACACACACACACACACACACATGCGCGCTAGGCTTGTAACTGTGTGTGTGTGTGTGTGTGTATATGTGTATATCTATGGCAGGACCCCTCCACCCCGAGCTCCCCCTGCCCTCCTCCCCACACCTCTCTGCCAGGAGCGGCAGCCATCCCCCTCCTGTGCTGCCTGGCAGAAACAGATAAATTACTTTAAACATTTCAACTTTCAGAGGTGCCTGTGAATGGGGCGTATATCTGCTTTGCAGAATGACTTGACCTTTGTCCCAAAAACCGGGACATTTACCTAAAATTAAGAAAAGTGTTGGGACACCGGGACAGTCTTCTTAAAGCAGGGGCTGTCCAGGGAAATCATGGACGTCTGACCATCCTATCTTATACCTAGTAGAGCTTGTACCCTCCCCGAGATCTCTCCCCTACACCTCACTGGATGTGGAATCTCACACAATGATTACCTCCTCCTTAAAGAAAGAGGCTATTGGAGTGTGCAAGACCCCTGTTGAACATCCTAGCCAGGCCTCCTCTGAAGGTTTGTGCCCAGGCGGGTTGAATTAAAACCTACCTGACTTCCAGGATACAAGGTTCGCTATCCGTCTGTGGCCCTGACTTTAGGACGCCTGTCCCTCACCCTTTCAAAATCCACTCCCCATCTGAAGGAACAGTACTGGGGGGTCGTAATCCTGACAAATAATTCATATTAATATTTTGAGAGGGCGGGAGGGGTTTGGTTTTTGTGTGCATCGTACATAGATGGGACAGCAGAGATTAGAATTTAGGGGAGCAGGCAGCTATTATGATGCAAGAAAGTTTTGCAGAAACTGAATGAATTTGGAGGCAGCTGGCGTCAAACACCCCAAAGCTGGTGCTTAAAATATGTAATGATGTCGTAAAATCAGCTTCAGTGCTGTCTATAAATGGAAAAGACTGTTTTTTCTTGCCTTTTTAATTTTATCTTCTGTTTTTGTACAATAAAAGTTTCACTTAAAACATATTTCCAGTACATATTTGGTACCAAATGCCTTACAATAAACTTCGAATGTGAACTGTTGTGGAGACTGCCACGAGGGGGCAGTGTTTTCTCATTTATTGGATTCATTCTCACTAGTTTCATATTCCTCGAAGGCTGTTCACAAGAAACCTGGATGAGAAAAAGAAACCGAGAAAAAGAAACAGTAATGGCTGGAAGTGCTTGAACCATACTTGGCCATATATTCTTTGTGGGACATTCACAACAAACCTTGGCGAGAAAAAGAAACTGAGGTGTATGGGACTGCTTGAATTGTGCTTAATCACTGGGAGTGCCTCTGAGCAGTCCTCATTCCACCTTGTAGCTTGTGTATCGCTGCAGAAGAGAGCCAACCATATGCATATTAGTGTTGCCCCCCTCTGAAATTAGAAATAAATTCCGCTTGAACATGTAGGCCATGGGTCCAGTGTAGGGTTTGGAGGATGAAATAAAAGCAGTCAGAGTAGCAGAGGACTTTATGTTGGCAGCCCTGCCTTTCCACTCACTATTGACTGTTCACCACCCACCCTGCGGCCATGACGGTGGTTTGTTCAAAACAATTTAAAGGTTTGGTGTGCACCGGTCACTGGTACATCAACTTTAAAAAGTTTTTACCTTCAAAAAACAAATTTCCAAAGTGGGAGTTTGTTTTTGAAAAAAGTGCAACCCAATGGCCCCAATACCATGGCGTTTCTCCCATGGTTTGGGGGCATTTCTTATTGTTACTGTCACTGACTATCTGGATACCCGCCGGCAGCGGGTAGTAAAAAAAGAATTTTTTAAAAATCTAACCGCCCACTCTAAATTCGGCAAACAGTGAGATAGATGGCTTACCTCCAGCAGCCTGCTTACCCCCATCGGTTTACAATGACAGAGTACATTTTATTCCGCCAGCCTAAACCTTGCGGCCTACCTGACCCAAACTAGACGGGTGGACCAAGAGTTGGGTGCACAAGGCACTCCATTGCCACGGCAACAGAGTACTCTGTCCCTCAAACTCCAAATTTGGCCCCATGTCCTCCTGCACAGTGGCATAAAATTAGCCCTTGCAGTATCTGTAGTGCGGGGGGCTTCCAAGGTTCAGTGGGTCGCCTCCGGCAATGTGTCCGGCCAGCGGGCCCCTGGTCTGAGAGCTCCTAACTGGGTTCAGAGTGTGGTGGGCCCCCTCCATGTACTTTACAGGGGGGCCCCCTCAGGTTTTGTTACGCCCCTGCTCCTCCAAAGGCACAAACCCAGATTTGATATAGCAATTTTTATTCACTATTTTGAACATCAGTTCCTCCATTTTGTATTCTCCTGAGATATTGAATCGCAAACTTTTATGCCTTTCTAACATGTTTCAAGTCAGCACAAACAGACTTGTATTGCTCGTGTCTACACACCTGGTGTTGACATACCTGCTCTTTGCTCGTCTGAGGCTAATCTAGCAATGTTTACACTTGATTGTTCGATTGTCTGGCAAAGTATGAGAAGGAACAAGCAATGTCCACTTGTAATGTTTATACCCGTTTGTTCGATTGTCTGCCAATGTATGAGAAGGAACAAGCAATGTCCACTTGTAATGTTTATACCCGTTTGTTCGATTGTCTGCCAATGTATGAGAAGGAACAAGCAATGTCCACTTGTAATGTTTATACCCGTTTGTTCGATTGTCTGCCAATGTATTATGGAACCAGCAATGTCCACTTGTAATGTTTATACCCGTTTGTTCGATTGTCTGCCAATGTATGAGAAGGAACAAGCAATGTCCACTTGTAATGTTTATACCCGTTTGTTCGATTGTCTGCCAATGTATTATGGAACCAGCAATGTCCACTTGTAATGTTTATACCCGTTTGTTCGATTGTCTGCCAATGTATGAGAAGGAACAAGCAATGTCCACTTGTAATGTTTATACCCGTTTGTTCGATTGTCTGCCAATGTATTATGGAACCAGCAATGTCCACTTGTAATGTTTATACCCTTTTGTTCGATTGTCTGCCAATGTATGAGAAGGAACAAGCAATGTCCACTTGTAATGTTTATACCCGATTGTTCGATTGTCTGCCAATGTATTAAGGAACCAGCAATGTCCACTTGTAATGTTTATACCCGTTTGTTCGATTGTCTGCCAATGTATTATGGAACCAGCAATGTCCACAGATAATGTTTGTTTCTCGTTTGTTTGATTGTCTGTCAGGATTTGAGACTCTTCAACAAACCTTAACCTTGTTACCTAGTCTGGGATTGTTACTTCTGTAAATATTTGACACATCCCCAGCTCGTGCCACATGTATAAATAACCTCGCAGATCTTTGTACGATGTCCACGCTTGTCGTAGTCATCCCAGTGCTGTGATTATGTGCACCCGCGCATCAATATTAAATACGAGTTACTTTGGCAGACCCCAGACTACTGACCTTTCTTGTAAGGTGGAAGAAGAAAAGTTCTGTTTTCCACAATCTAATGAGTAGTTCGGTCCCAATGTGTAGTAAGCCCACAAGACCCACTTTTGGACATAAGTTTTATATGTTATTTTGTTTACTTTAGTTCTTAATATAGGACATTAAGATTTTGGGGCGTAGTAGCAGAACACATAATATTAACTGTGATTCACTGAGAACAAAAGGAGTGCTACTCGAAATGCCCGACTCAAATGTAATCGATATTTTTTACTAGGTAAAGTATTCCATTCCATCATTTTTACGTCTTGACAGCACAGCTGTCTGCAAGCCCTGTTGTTACCAAGTCTTGAAAATGTACATAGAGTGGGCTTTTAAATCACTTTCTCCTTAACCTCCTGCTCTTGGTTGAGTGTCAGATTGAACCCAGTCCTCAGTGTGAGACTAGAGCCCAGTCCTCTGTATGAGATTAGAGCCCAGTCCTCTGTGTGAGATTAGAGCTCTGTCCCCAGTGTGGGATTAGAGCTCTGTCCCCAGTGTGAGATTAGAGCTCTGTCTTTAGTGTGAGACTAGAGCCCAGTCCTCGTTGTGAGATTAGAGCCCAGTCCTCGTTGTGAGATTAGAGCCCAGTCCTCTGTGTGAGATTAGAGCTCTGTCTTCGGTGTGAGATTAGAGCACAGTCCTCTGTGTGAAATTAGAGCTCTGTCCCCAGTGTGGGATTAGAGCTCTGTCCCCAGTGTGAGATTAGAGCTCTGTCTTTAGTGTGAGACTAGAGCCCAGTCCTCGTTGTGAGATTAGAGCCCAGTCCTCTGTGTGAGATTAGAGCTCTGTCTTCGGTGTGAGATTAGAGCACAGTCCTCTGTGTGAAATTAGAGCTCTGTCCCCAGTGTGGGATTAGAGCTCTGTCCTTAGTGTGAGATTAGAGCCCAGTCCCCAATGTGAGATTAGAGCTTAGTCCTCGTGTGAGATTAGAGCTCAGTCCTTGTGTGAGATTAGAGCTCAGTCCTCGGTGTGAGATTAGAGCTCAGTCCTCGGTGTGAGTTTAGAGCCCGGTCCTCGTGTGAGATTAGAGCCCTGTCCTCAGTGTGTGCTTGAACCCGGTCCTCCGTGTCAGCTTGAACCTGGTCCTCGTTGTGAGGTCAGAGTGTGAGAATAAAGCCCAGTCCCCAATGTGAGATTAGAGCCCAGTCCTCCACGTTAGATTAGAGCCCAGTCCTCCGTGTGAGATTAGAGCCCAGTCCTCCATGTGAAATTAGAGCTTAGTCCTCAGTGTGAGATTAGAGCCCAGTCCTACGTGTGAGATTAGAGCCCAGTCCTACGTGTGAGATTAGAGCCCAGTCCTCCGTGTGAGATTACATCCCTGTGCTCGGTGTAAGATTAGAGCGTGAGATCATAGCGCACTTCTCTGTGTGAGATTAGAGCCTGCTCCCAGGTGTGAGATTAGAGCCCAGTCCTCGGAGTTAGATTGAAGTCAGACCTCAGTGTGAGATTAGAGCCCAGTCCTCAGTGTGAGATTAGAGCCCAGTCCTCAGTGTGAGATTAGAGCCCAGTCCTCAGTGTGAGATTAGAGCCCAGTCCTCAGTGTGAGATTAGAGCCCAGTCCTCAGTGTGAGATTAGAGCCCAGTCCTCAGTGTGAGATTAGAGCCCAGTCCTCAGTGTGAGATTAGAGCCCAGTCCTCTGTGTGAGATTAGAGCCCAGTCCTTTGTGTGAGATTAGAGCCCAGTCCTCGGTGTGAGGTTAGAGCTCAGCCCTTGGGGTGAGGTTAGAGCCCAGTCCTCAGTGTGACTTTAGATCGCTGTCCTCAGTGTGAGTTTAGAGCCCCATCCTCGGTGTGAGTTTAGAGCCAAGTCCTTCGTGTGAGTTTAGAGCCAAGTCCTTCATGTGAGTTTAGAGCCTGGTCCTCGTGTGAGTTTAGAGCCAAGTCCTTCGTGTGAGTTTAGAGCCTGGTCCTCGTGTGAGTTTAGAGCCAAGTCCTTCGTGTGAGTTTAGAGCCCGGTCCTTCGTGTGAGTTTAGAGCCCGGTCCTCTGTGTGAGTTTAGAGCCCGGTCCTCTGTGTGAGTTTAGAGCCCGGTCCTCTGTGTGAGTTTAGAGCCCGGTCCTCTGTGTGAGTTTAGAGCCCGGTCCTCTGTGTGAGTTTAGAGCCCGGTCCTCTGTGTGAGTTTAGAGCCCGGTCCTCTGTGTGAGTTTAGAGCCCGGTCCTCGGTGGGAGCTTAGATCCCGGTCCTCGGTGGGAGCTTAGATCCCGGTCCTCGGTGGGAGCTTAGATCCCGGTCCTCGGTGGGAGCTTAGATCCCGGTCCTCGGTGTGAGCTTAGATCCCGGTCCTCGTGTGAGCTTAGAGCCCGGTCCCCGGTGTGAGTTTAGAGCCCAGTTCTCGGTGTGAGTTTAGAGCCCGGTCCTCGGTGGGAGCTTAGAGCCCGGTCCCCGGTGTGAGTTTAGAGCCCGGTCCCCGGTGTGAGTTTAGAGCCCGGTCCCCGGTGTGAGTTTAGAGCCCGGTCCTCTGTGTGAGTTTAGAGCCCGGTCCTCTGTGTGAGCTTAGAGCCCGGTCCTCGGTGTGAGCTTAGAGCCCGGTCCTCGGTGTGAGCTTAGAGCCCGGTCCTCGGTGGGAGCTTAGATCCCGGTCCTTGGTGGGAGCTTAGAGCCCGGTCCTCGGTGTGAGCTTAGATCCCGGTCCTCGTGTGAGCTTAGAGCCCGGTCCCCGGTGTGAGTTTAGAGCCCAGTTCTCGGTGTGAGTTTAGAGCCCGGTCCTCGGTGGGAGCTTAGAGCCCGGTCCTCGGTGGGAGCTTAGAGCCCGGTCCCCGGTGTGAGTTTAGAGCCCGGTCCTCTGTGTGAGTTTAGAGCCCGGTCCTCGGTGTGACCTTAGAGCCTGGTCCTCGGTGTGACCTTAGAGCCTGGTCCTCGGTGGGAGCTTAGATCCCGGTCCTCGGTGGGAGCTTAGATCCCGGTCCTCGGTGGGAGCTTAGATCCCGGTCCTCGGTGTGAGCTTAGATCCCGGTCCTCGTGTGAGCTTAGAGCCCGGTCCCCGGTGTGAGTTTAGAGCCCAGTTCTCGGTGTGAGTTTAGAGCCCGGTCCTCGGTGGGAGCTTAGAGCCCGGTCCCCGGTGGGAGCTTAGATCCCGGTCCTCGGTGTGAGCTTAGATCCCGGTCCTCGTGTGAGCTTAGAGCCCGGTCCCCGGTGTGAGTTTAGAGCCCAGTTCTCGGTGTGAGTTTAGAGCCCGGTCCTCGGTGGGAGCTTAGAGCCCGGTCCCCGGTGTGAGTTTAGAGCCCGGTCCTCGGTGTGAGATTAGAGCCCAGTTCTCGGTGTGAGGTTAGAGCCCAGTCCTCGGTTTGAGGTTGGAGCTCAGCCCTTGGTGTGAGGTTAGAGCCCAGTCCTCGGTGTGAGATTAGAGCCCTGTCCTCAGTGTGAGATTAGCACCCAGTCCTCAGTGTGACTTTAGATCGCAGTCCTCAGTGTGAGATTAGAGCCCTGTCCTCAGTGTGAGATTAGAGCCCTGTCCTCAGTGTGAGATTAGAGCCCTGTCCTCAGTGTGAGATTAGAGCCCTGTCCTCAGTGTGAGATTAGAGCCCTGTCCTCAGTTTGAGATTAGAGCCCTGTCTTCGGTGTGAGATTAGAGCCCTGTCCTCCGTGTGAGATTAGAGCCCAGTCTTCGGTTTGATATTAGAGCTCAGTCCTCGGTGTGAGGTTAGAGCTAAATCCTCAGAGTGAGATTGAACCCAGTCCTCAGTTTGAGATTAGAGCTCAGCCCTCCGTTTGAGATTAGAGCCCAGTCCTTGGTGTGAATTTGGAGCCCGGTCCTCGGTGTGAGATTAGAGCCCAGTCCTCGGTGTGAGGTTAGAGCTAAATCCTCAGAGTGAGATTGAACCCAGCCCTCAGTTTTAGATTAGAGCTCAGTCCTCCTGAGATTAGAGCCCAGTACTCCTTGTGAGATTAGAGCCCAGTCCTCGGTGTGAGATTAGAGCCCAGTCCTCGGTATAAAATTAGAGCTCAGTCCTCGGTGTGAGATTAGAGCTCAGTCCTCTGTGTGAGATTAGAGCCCAATCGTCAGTATAAGATTAGAGCTCAGTCCTCGGTGTGACATTCTAGCTTAGTCCTCGGTGTGAGATTAGAGCTCAGTCCTCGGTGTGAGATTAGAGCCCAGTCCTCGGTGTGAGATTTGAGCCCAGTCCTCAGTGTGCGATTAGAGCCCAGTCCTCGGTGTAACATTCTAGTTAAGTCCTCGGTGTGAGATTAGAGCTCAGTCCTCGGTGTGAGATTAGAGCTCAGTCCTCGGTGTGAGATTAGAGCTCAGTCCTCGGGTGTGAGATTAGAGCTCAGTCCTCGGGTGTGAGATTAGAGCTCAGTCCTCGGTGTGAGATTAGAGCTCAGTCCTCGGTGTGAGATTAGAGCTCAGTCCTCGGTGTGAGATTAGAGCCTAGTCCTCAGTGTGAGATTAGAGCTGAGTCCTCGGTGTGAGATTAGAGCCAAGTCCTCGGTGTGAGATTAGAGCCAAGTCCTCGGTGTGAGATTAGAGCCCAGTCCTCGGTGTGAGATTAGAGCCCAGTCCTCGGTGTGAGATTAGAGCCCAGTCCTCGTGTGACATTCTAGCTCAGTCCTCGGTGTGAGATTAGAGCTCAGTCCTCAGTGTGAGATTAGAGCCCAGTCCTCGGTGTGAGATTAGAGCCCAGTCCTCGGTGTGAGATTAGAGCCCAGTCCTCGGTGTGAGATTAGAGCCCAGTCCTCGGTGTGAGATTAGAGCCCACTCCTCGGTGTGAGTTTAGAGCCCACTCCTCGGTGTGAGTTTAGAGCCCAGTCCTCGGTGTGAGTTTAGAGCCCAGTCCTCGGTGTGAGATTAGAGCTCACTCTTGGGTGTGAGTTTGAACCAGGTCCTCGTTGTGAGGTCAGACTCCGGGCCTAAGTGTGAGATTAGAGCCTGGTTCTCGTGAGAGGTCAATAAATCAAGTTCAGTAAATTTGTTAATTTATATATTGATACATTTTATTTACGGTGCTTTAGGAAGGCAGAAGTGTGACAGGAAGCGCTATAAAAAGCAAATGATTATTACAATATCCTCAAACCAGGAGGTACCGTGAAGGACCATGATTTACTAGAGCCGCTTCCGTGCTTGTCCAGCAGAGGGCAGCAGAGGAGCGGGTTTCACCCTGAACTGGGCGAAGCTCGGGAGGGGGCGAAGGAAATGGATAGGAGGATGAGAGGGAGGAAGAGGCCGAGGCTTCCCGTCAGACTGCTTCCTGCAGCGCCTCGTAGCTTTGCACCCGAGCCGACCACAAACGCCACCTTCTTCACCTCCCCCCCCCCCCGCAGAGCGATGCCCTTGGCCAGGAGCACCCATGCTGCCAGTCAGTGGCACAGGCCTCCTCCCGCCAGTGGAGCTGGCACCCCTCGTCACCAGAACAATCCGCACTAGGGGGAACCACACGCACTTCAGTCTCAGCAGAGGGGCCAAGGACTGAATGGTTTTGGAGGGTTTGTCTGGCCAGTGTCAGCTCCTTCATCCGTGCTTCATTAGAGCGAGCAGTGCAGGCTTACAGCAGGAATGCCTGTTCAAAACTACAGGACCCAAGCAAGGTGAGCTTCCCTCAGCAGTGCCCGGTCACTGCTGCTGGACTCAGGAGGTGTGTACTTCCCTCAGCAGTGCCCGGTCACTGCTGCTGGACTCAGGCGGTGTGAGCTTCCCTCAGCAGTGCCCAGTCACTGCTACTGGACTCAGGCGGTGTGAGCTTCCCAAGCAGTGCCCGGTCACTGCTGCTGGACTCAGGCGGTGTGAGCTTCCCTCAGCAGTGCCCGGTCACTGCTGCTGGACTCAGGCGGTGTGAGCTTCCCAAGCAGTGCCCGGTCACTGCTGCTGGACTCAGGCGGTGTGAGCTTCCCTCAGCAGTGCCCGGTCACTGCTGCTGGACTCAGGCGGTGTGAGCTTCCCTCAGCAGTGCCCAGTCACTGCTGCTGGACTCAGGCGGTGTGAGCTTCCCTCAGCAGTGCCCGGTCACTGCTGCTGGAATCAGGCGGTGTGTACTTCCCTCAGCAGTGCCCAGTCACTGCTGCTGGACTCAGGCGGTGTGAGCTTTCCTCAGCAGTGCCCAGTCACTGCTGCTGGACTCAGGCGGTGTGAGCTTCCCAAGCAGTGCCCTGTCACTGCTGCTGGACTCAGGTGGTGTGTACTTCCCCCAGCAGTGCCCGGTCACTACTGCTGGACTCAGGTGGTGTGAGCTTCCCAAGCAGTGCCCGGTCACTGCTGCTAGACTCGGGTGGTGTGAGCTTCCCCAACAGTGCCCGGTCACTGCTGCTGGACTCAGGCGGTGTGAGCTTCCCCCAGCAGTGCCCATCACTGCTGCTGGACTCAGAAGGTGTGTGCTTCCCCCAGCAGTGCCCGGTCACTGCTGCTGGACTCAGGCAGTGTGAGCTTCCCCCAGCAGTGCCCATCACTGCTGCTGGACTCAGGCAGTGTGAGCTTCCCCCCAACAGTGCCCATCACTGCTGCTGGACTCAGGCGGTGTGAGCTTCCCCCAGCAGCGCCCGATCACTGCTGCTGGACTCAGACGGTGTGAGCTTCCCTCAGCAATGGCCGGTCACTGCTGCTGGACTCAGATGGTGTGAGCTTCCCCAGCAGTGCCAGGTCACTGCTGCTGGACTCAGGCGGTGTGAGCTTCCCCCAGCAGTGCCCGGTCACTGCTGCTGGACTCAGGTGGTGTGTACTTCCCTCAGCAGTGCCCGGTCACTGCTGCTGGACTCAGGAGGTGTGTGCTTCCCTCAGCAGTGCCCGGTCACTGCTGCTGGACTCAGGCGTTGTGAGCTTCCCTCAGCAGTGCCCGGTCACTGCTGCTGGACTCAGGCGGTGTGAGCTTCCCTCAGCAGTGCCCAGTCACTGCTGCTGGACTCAGGCGGTGTGAGCTTCCCAAGCAGTGCCCGGTCATTGCTGCTGGACTCAGGCGGTGTGAGCTTCCCTCAGCAGTGCCCAGTCACTGCTGCTGGACTCAGGCGGTGTGAGCTTCCCAAGCAGTGCCCGGTCACTGCTGCTGGACTCAGGCGGTGTGAGCTTCCCTCAGCAGTGCCCGGTCACTGCTGCTGGACTCAGGCGGTGTGTACTTCCCTCAGCAGTGCCCAGTCACTGCTGCTGGACTCATGCGGTGTGAGCTTTCCTCAGCAGTGCCCAGTCACTGCTGCTGGACTCAGGTGGTGTGAGCTTCCCAAGCAGTGCCCTGTCACTGCTGCTGGACTCAGGTGGTGTGTACTTCCCCCAGCAGTGCCCGGTCACTGCTGCTGGACTCAGGTGGTGTGTACTTCCCCCAGCAGTGCCCAGTCACTGCTGCTGGACTCAGGTGGTGTGAGCTTCCCAAGCAGTGCCCGGTCACTGCTGCTAGACTCGGGTGGTGTGAGCTTCCCCAGCAGTGCCCGGTCATTGCTGCTGGACTCAGGCGGTGTGAGCTTCCCCCAGCAGTGCCCTTCACTGCTGCTGGACTCAGAAGGTGTGTGCTTCCCCCAGCAGTGCCCGGTCACTGCTGCAGGACTCAGGTGGTGTGAGCTTCCCCAGCAGTGCCCGGTCACTGCTGCTGGACTCAGGCAGTGTGTGCTTCCCCCAGCAGTGCCCGGTCACAGCTGCTGGACTCAGGCGGTGTGTGCTTCCCCCAGCAGTGCCCGGTCACTGCTGCTGGACTCAGGCGGTGTGTGCTTCCCCCAGCAGTGCCCAGTCACTGCTGCTGGACTCAGGCGGTGTGAGCTTCCCCCAGCAGTGCCCGGTCACTGCTGCTGGACTCAGGTGGTGTGTGCTTCCCCCAGCAGTGCCCGGTCACTGCTGCTGGACTCAGGTGGTGTGAGCTTCCCAAGCAGTGCCCGGTCACTGCTGCTGATTCACGCAGTGCGACCTTACCCCAGCAGTGCCTGTCACTGTAATATGACTAAAGCAGTGTGTCCTTACCCCGGCAGTGCCCGTCAGTGTAATATGACTAAAGCAGTGTGTCCTTACCCCAGCAGTGCCCGTCAGTGTAATATTACTCAAGCAGTGTGTCCTTACCCCGGCAGTGCCTGTCAGTGTAATATGACTCAAACAGTGTGTCCTTACCCCGGCAGTGCCCGTCAGTGTAATATGACTCAAGCAGTGTGTCCTTACCCCGGCAGTGCCTGTCAATGTAATATGTCTCAAGCAGTGTGTCCTCCCCGGCAGTGCCCGGCAGTGTAATATGACTCAAGCAGTGTGTCCTTACCCCAGCAGTGCCCGCCAGTGTAATATGACTCAAGCAGTTTGACCTTACCCCGGCAGTGCCCGTCAGTGTAATATGACTCAAGCAGTGTGTCCTTACCCCAGCAGTGCCTGTCAATGTAATACGAAAGAAGCGGCGTGACCTTACCCCAGCAGTGCCTGTCAGTGTAATATGACTCAAGCAGTGTGTCCTTACCACGGCAGTGCCTGTCAATGTAATATGACTCAAGCAGTTTGACCTTACCACGGCAGTGCCCGTCACTGTAATATGACTCGAACAGTGTGTCCTTACCCCGGCAGTGCCCGTCAGTGTAATATGACTCAAGCAGTGTGTCCTTACCCCGGCAGTGCCTGTCAATGTAATATGACTCAAGCAGTGTGTCCTCCCTGGCAGTGCCCGTCAGTGTAATATGACTCAAGCAGTGTGTCCTTACCCCAGCAGTGCCCGTCAGTGTAATATGACTCAAGCAGTTTGACCTTACCACGGCAGTGCTTGTCAATGTAATATGACTCAAGCAGTGTGTCCTTACCCCAGCAGTGCCCGTCAGTGTAATATGACTCAAGCAGTTTGACCTTACCACGGCAGTGCCTGTCAATGTAATATGACTCAAGCAGTGTGTCCTCCCCGGCAGTGCCCGTCAGTGTAATATGACTCAAGCAGTGTGTCCTTACCCCAGCAGTGCCCGTCAGTGTAAAATGACTCAAGCAGTGTGACCTTTCCCCGACAGTGCCTGTCAGTGCAATACGAAAGAAGCTGTGTGACCTTACCCCAGCAGTGCCCGTCAGTGTAATATGACTCAAGCAGTTTGACCTTACCACGGCAGTGTCTGTCAATGTAATATGACTCAAGCAGTGTGTCCTCCCCGGCAGTGCCCGTCAGTGTAATATGACTCAAGCAGTGTGTCCTTACCCCAGCAGTGCCCGTCAGTGTAATATGACTCAAGCAGTGTGACCTTACCCTGGCAGTGCCTGTCAGTGTAATACGAAAGAAGCGGTGTGACCTTACCCCAGCAGTGCCTGTCGGTGTAATATGACTCAAACAGTGTGTCCTTACCCCGGCAGTGCCTGTCAGTGTAATATGACTCAAGCAGTGTGTCCTTACCCCGGCAGTGCCCGTCAGTGTAATATGACTCAAGCAGTGTGTCCTTACCCCGGCAGTGCCTGTCAATGTAATATGACTCAAACTGTGTCCTTACCCCGACAGTGCCCATCAGTGTAATATGACTCAAGCAGTGTGTCCTTACCCCAGCAGTGCCTGTCAATGTATTATGACTCAAGCAGTGTGTCCTCCCCGGCAGTGCCCATCAGTGTAATATGACTCAAGCAGTGTGTCCCTACCCCAGCAGTGCCCGTCAGTGTAATATGACTCAAGCAGTGTGACCTTACCCCGGCAGTGCCTGTCAGTGTAATACGAAAGAAGCGGTGTGACCTTACCCCAGCAGTGCCTGTCAGTGTAATATGACTCAAGCAGTTTGACCTTACCACGGCAGTGCTGGTCAATGTAATATGACTCAAGCAGTGTGTCCTCCCCGGCAGTGCCCATCAGTGTAATATGACTCAAGCAGTGTGTCCTTACCCCAGCAGTGCCCGTCAGTGTAATATGACTCAAGCAGTGTGACCTTACCCCGGCAGTGCCTGTCAGTGTAATACGAAAGAAGCGGTGTGACCTTACCCCAGCAGTGCCTGTCAGTGTAATATGACTCAAACAGTGTGTTCTTCCCCGGCAGTGCCTGTCAGTGTAATATGACTCAAGCAGTGTGTCTTACCCCGGCAGTGCCTGTCAGTGTAATATGACTCAAGCAGTGTGTCCTTACCCCAGCAGTGCCTGTCAATGTAATATGACTCAAACAGTGTGTCCTTACCCCGGCAGTGCCTGTCAGTGTAATATGACTCAAGCAGTGTGTCCTTACCCCGGCAGTGCCTGTCAATGTAATATGACTCAAGCAGTGTGTCCTTACCCCGACAGTGCCCATCAGTGTAATATGACTCAAGCAGTGTGTCCTTACCCCAGCAGTGCCTGTCAATGTATTATGACTCAAGCAGTGTGTCCTTACCCCAGCAGTGCCCGTCAGTGTAATATGACTCAAGCAGTGTGACCTTACCCTGGCAGTGCCTGTCAGTGTAATACGAAAGAAGCGGTGTGACCTTACCCCAGCAGTGCCTGTCGGTGTAATATGACTCAAACAGTGTGTCCTTACCCCGGCAGGGCCTGTCAGTGTAATATGACTCAAGCAGTGTGTCCTTACCCCGGCAATGCCTGTCAGTGTAATGACTCAAGCAGTGTGTCCTTACTCCGGCAGTGCCTGTCAATGTAATATGACTCAAGCAGTGTGTCCTTACCCCGGCAGTGCCCGTCAGTGTAATATGACTCAAGCAGTGTGTCCTTACCCCGACAGTGCCCATCAGTGTAATATGACTCAAGCAGTGTATCCTTACCCCAGCAGTGCCTGTCAATGTATTATGACTCAAGCAGTGTGTCCTCCCCGGCAGTGCCCATCAGTGTAATATGACTCAAGCAGTGTGTCCTTACCCCAGCAGTGCCCGTCAGTGTAATATGACTCAAGCAGTTTGACATTACCACGGCAGTGCTTGTCAATGTAATATGACTCAAGCAGTGTGTCCTTACCCCAGCAGTGCCCGTCAGTGTAATATGACTCAAGCAGTTTGACCTTACCACGGCAGTGCCTGTCAATGTAATATGACTCAAGCAGTGTGTCCTCCCCGGCAGTGCCCGTCAGTGTAATATGACTCAAGCAGTGTGTCCTTACCCCAGCAGTGCCCATCAGTGTAATATGACTCAAGCAGTGTGACCTTACCCCGGCAGTGCCTGTCAGTGTAATACGAAAGAAGCGGTGTGACCTTACCCCAGCAGTGCCTGTCAGTGTAATATGACTCAAACAGTGTGTCCTTACCCCAGCAGTGCCTGTCAGTGTAATATGACTCAAGCAGTGTGTCTTACCCCGGCAGTGCCTGTCAATGTAATATGACTCAAACAGTGTGTCCTTACCCCGGCAGTGCCCGTCAGTGTAATATGACTCAAGCAGTGTCCTTACCCCGGCAGTGCCTGTCAGTGTAATATGACTCAAGCAGTGTGTCCTTACCCCGGCAGTGCCTGTCAATGTAATATGACTCAAACAGTGTGTCCTTACCCCGACAGTGCCCATCAGTGTAATATGACTCAAGCAGTGTGTCCTTACCCCAGCAGTGCCTGTGAATGTATTATGACTCAAGCAGTGTGTCCTCCCCGGCAGTGCCCGGTAGTGTAATATGACTCAAGCAGTGTGTCCTTACCCCAGCAGTGCCCGTCAGTGTAATATGACTCAAGCAGTTTGACCTTACCACGGCAGTGCTTGTCAATGTAATATGACTCAAGCAGTGTGTCCTCCCCGGCAGTGCCCGTCAGTGTTATATGACTCAAGCAGTGTGTCCTTACCCCAGCAGTGCCCGTCAGTGTAATATGACTCAAGCAGTGTGACCTTACCCCGGCAGTGCCTGTCAGTGTAATACGAAAGAAGCGGTGTGACCTTACCCCAGCAGTGCCTGTCAGTGTAATATGACTCAAACAGTGTGTCCTTACATCGGCAGTGCCTGTCAGTGTAATATGACTCAAACAGCGTGTCCTTACCCCAGCAGTGCCTGTCAATGTAATATGACTCAAACAGTGTGTCCTTACCCCGGCAGTGCCTGTCAGTGTAATATGACTCAAGCAGTGTGTCCTTACCCCGGCAGTGCCTGTCAGTGTAATATGACTCAAGCAGTGTGTCCTTACCCCGGCAGTGCCTGTCAATGTAATATGACTCAGTGTGTCCTTACCCCGACAGTGCCCATCAGTGTAATATGACTCAAGCAGTGTGTCCTTGCCCCAGCAGTGCCTGTCAATGTATTATGACTCAAGCAGTGTGTCCTTACCCCAGCAGTGCCCGTCAGTGTAATATGACTCAAACAGTGTGTCCTTACATCGGCAGTGCCTGTCAGTGTAATATGACTCAAGCAGTTTGACCTTACCACGGCAGTGCCTGTCAATGTAATATGACTCAAGCAGTGTGTCCTCCCCGGCAGTGCCTGTCAGTGTAATATGACTCAAGCAGTGTGTCCTTACCCCAGCAGTGCCCGTCAGTGTAATATGACTCAAGCAGTGTGACCTTACCCCGGCAGTGCCTGTCAGTGTAATACAAAAGAAGCGGTGTGTCTTACCCCGGCAGTGCCTGTCAGTGTAATATGACTCAAACAGTGTGTCCTTACCACAGCAGTGCCCGTCAGTGTAATATGACTCAAGCAGTGTGTCCTTACCCCGGCAGTGCCTGTCAGTGTAATTTGACTCAAGCAGTGTGTCTTACCCCGGCAGTGCCTGT
Source organism: Calotriton arnoldi (assembly GCA_963921515.1). Classification (NCBI taxonomy): domain Eukaryota; kingdom Metazoa; phylum Chordata; class Amphibia; order Caudata; family Salamandridae; genus Calotriton; species Calotriton arnoldi. The sequence continues at coordinate 1,851,424 of CAWUFW010001682.1, forward strand.
CAGTGTAATATGACTCAAGCGGTGTGTCCTTACCCCGGCAGTGCCTGTCAATGTAATATGACTCAAACAGTGTGTCCTTACCCCGGCAGTGCCCGTCAGTGTAATATGACTCAAGCAGTGTGTCCTTACCCCGGCAGTGCCTGTCAGTGTAATATGACTCAAGCAGTGTGTCCTTACCCCGGCAGTGCCTGTCAATGTAATATGACTCAAGCCGTGTGTCCTTACCCCGACAGTGCCCATCAGTGTAATATGACTCAAGCAGTGTGTCCTTACCCCAGCAGTGCCTGTCAATGTATTATGACTCAAGCAGTGTGTCCTCCCCGGCAGTGCCCATCAGTGTAATATGACTCAAGCAGTGTGTCCTTACCCCAGCAGTGCCCTTCAGTGTAGTATGACTCCAGCAGTGTGACCTTACCCCGGCAGTGCCTGTCAGTGTAATACGAAAGAAGTGGTGTGTCCTTACCCCGGCAGTGCCTGTCAGTGTAATATGAATCAAGCAGTGTGTTCTTACCCCGGCAGTGCCTGTCAGTGTAATATGACTCAAGCAGTGTGTGCTTACCCCAGCAGTGCCCGTCAGTGTAATATGACTCAAGCAGTTTGACCTTACCTCGGCAGTGCTTGTCAATGTAATATGACTCAAGCAGTGTGTCCTTACCCTAGTAGTGCTCGTCGGTGTAATATGACTCAAGCAGTGTGTGCTTACCCCAGCAGTGCCCGTCGGTGTAATATGACTCAAGCAGTGTGTGCTTACCCCAGCAGTGCCCTTCGGTGTAATATGACTCAAGCAGCTGTGACCTTACCCCGGCAGTGCCCGTCAGTGTAATATGCTCAAGTAGGGTGTCCTTACCCCAGCAGTGCCTGTCATTGTAATATGACTCCAGCAGTGTGACCTTACCCCAGCAGTGCCTGTTAGTGTAATATGACTCAAGCAGTGTGTCCTTACCCCGGCAGTGCCTGTCAGTGTAATACGGCAGAAGCGGTGTGACCTTACCCCAGCAGTGCCAGTCAATGTAATATGACCCAAGCAGTGTGTCCTTACCCCGGCTGTGCCTGTCAGTGTAATACAACAGAAGCAGTGTGACCTTACCCCAGTAGTGCCAGTCAGTGTAATATGACTCAAGCAGTGTGTCCTTACCCCGGCATTGCCCATAAGTCTAATATGACTCAAGCAGTGTGTCCTTACCCCTGCATTGCCCATAAGTCTAATATGACTCAAGCAGCATGTCCTTACCCCGGCAGTGCCTGTCAGTGTAATATGACTCGAGCAGTGTGTCCTTACCCTGGAAGGGCCTGTCAGTGTAATATAACTCATTCAGTGTGTCTTCACCCCCGCAGTGCCTGTCAGTGTAATATGACTCAAGCAGTGCGTCCTTACCCTGGCAGGGCCTTTCAGTGTAATATAACTCATTCAGTGTGTCTTCACCCCAGCAGTGCCTGTCAGCGTAATATGACTCAAGCAGTGTGTCCTTACCCTGGGAGTGCCTGTCAGTGTAATACGACAGAAGTGGTGTGACCTTACCCCAGCAGTGCCAGTCAATGTAATATGACCCAAGCAGTGTGTCCTTACCCCGGCAGTGCCTGTCAGTGTAATACAACAGAAGCGGTGTGACCTTACCCCAGTAGTGCCAGTCAGTGTAATATGACTCAAGCAGTGTGTCCTTACCCCGGCATTGCCCATAAGTCTAATATGACTCAAGCAGTGTGTCCTCCCCGGCAGTGCCTGTCAGTGTAATATGACTCGAGCAGTGTGTCCTTACCCTGGGAGTGCCTGTCAGTGTAATATGACTCAAGCAGTGTGTCCTTACCCCGGCATTGCCCATAAGTCTAATATGACTCAAGCAGTGTGTCCTCCCCGGCAGTGCCTGTTAGTGTAATATGACTCAAGCAGTGTGTCCTCCCCGGCAGTGCCTGTTAGTGTAATATGACTCAAGCAGTGTGTCCTTACCCCTGCATTGCCCATAAGTCTAATATGACTCAAGCAGCGTGTCCTTACCCCGGCAGTGCCTGTCAGTGTAATATGACTCGAGCAGTGTGTCCTTACCCTGGCAGGGCCTGTCAGTGTAATATAAATCATTCAGTGTGTCTTCACCCCAGCAGTGCCTGTCAGTGTTATATGACTCAAGCAGTGTGTCCTTACCCTGGGAGTGCCTGGAACGCCCATTGGGCTCAAAGGGCTTTAGCCCCCCACCCCCCCCCTCTCCCCGTCCTATGTGGCAGCCCAGGCTCGGACAGCTTCCGCACACACACAGCTGCACCCGAATACATTTGCTTGTTAATGAGGCTTTGTTGTGTTTTCACCCCTTCTTTGAGCCCCTGCATCTCCACTCTGCATATTGCTGGAAGAGTCAGCCCCTCCCGAATTTTTTTCTTAGTCCCCCCCCCGAAATTTGGCTCTAGTTGCGCCTCTGCCTGTCAGTGTAATATAACTCATTCAGTGTGTCCTTACCCAGGGCTTTAAGTGGGCCGGGTCTCACCGGGTCTGAGCACCGGCAGTTTTTTTAAGGGGGCCTCGAAACGGGTCTCTATCGGGCTCTGTTTTGTGCCCTGGCACAGGCGGTCCGTTGTTTTCCGGACTGCAGTGACAGCAGGCACATCATGTGCGCGTGCTCACACTGCTCACTTCTCACTAGTGGAGAAGTTACGGCATGACGTCATGCCAGGTGAGGGTTGTAGGGGAAGGGAAATTCTTGCTTCTTACATCTCCCATGTGCCTGCTTTTTAAAACACAAGACTCCGAGCGCTGTTGCGAGGGGGCCCTATTGAATAGCGCACACTGCAAATTGCCACTTCCCTTTTTGAAACTCAGAAGCAGCAACATTGTCGTGGTGTCACCAGGGCTTTAAGTGGAAGCTTTTTCAATATTATATACAAGCCATAGTTGCTGCTTATTTGTCTTATGCAACTAACAACCATTGACAAAGACAATAGTCCTGCGTTATTGTAGGTTAATGTTACTTGTATTATATATCTGGATGCAATGACAGAAGCAGCAAAATACCAGTCGGGCGGCACACTATGCTAAGCACAGATTTTTAGCTTATGTGTTTTAAGCCACGCCCTTAATTACATTGGCCACGCCTCTTTGAGAGACCCCCCCAGTTTTTTCATCCCACTTAAAGCCCTGTCCTTACCCCAGCAGTGCCCGTCGGTGTAATATGACTCGAGCAGTGTGTCCTTACCCCAGCAGTGCCTGTCAGTGTAATATGACTCAAGCAGTGTGTCCTTACCCTGGCAGGGCCTGTCAGGGTAATATAACTCATTCAGTGTGTCCTCCCCGGCAGTGCCTGTCAGTGTAATATGACTCAAGCAGTGTGTCCTTACCCTGGGAGTGCCTGTCAGTGTAATATAACTCATTCAGTGTGTCCTTACCCCAGCAGTGCACGTCGCTGTCATATGACTCGAGCAGTGTTCCCCCAGCCCAACAGACTGCCATTCCTCCTCCACCCATTCGCAAACCCTGTGGCAGCCAGCCCTGGTGGGGGTGGGGAGGGATCAGCCGCAGTCTGCCTCGGAGTCGCCCCCTGCCGGCCGGTGAGGCTTTGTGCCACTGAGCAGCAGGAGGGCTCCCTGCGGAGGCGCCGACAGCGCTCATCTCCGAGTGAGGCGCACACCTGGCTGCCGCCCTCACCCGCCCCCTCCTGGCATGATACATGACTGATGGCAGCATCAGCGACAGGGCTCTCTAACCAGCAGGAGTCCCACGTTTGCTTCCTCCCCTCCCTCCCCCAGCCGGGGCCTGCCCCCCCCCCCTTCAACTGCGCCCTAATGAGGATCATTTTTTCTAATTAGAAGCCCAGCGTTGCATGTACCACCCTGGCAGTGAAACAATGCCCTGCTGAGGGGGGCGGGGTGGAAGGGGAGGGGGGCTGAGCAGAAGAGGGGGCTCCGAGGGAAAGAGGGGGCGAGGGGAGATGATGGAGCCATGACAGGCAGGGATGGATAGGGAGGGAGCGCCCTGGATACTGAGAGAGGTGGATACTGAAGGAAGGAGAGAGAGAGAGGAGAGAGAAGGGTACTGAAGGAGAGAGAGTGAGGGGTACTGAAGAGGAGAGAGAGACTGAAGGAAGAAGAGAGAGACTGAAGGAAGGAGAGAGAGGAGAGAGAAAGGTACTGAAGGAGAGAGAGAGAGGGGTACTGAAGAGGAGAGAGACTGAAGGAAGGAGAGAGGAGAGAGAAGGGTACTGAGAGAGAGAGAGAGAGAGAGACAGAGATGGAGAAAGAGAGAGAGAGAGAGAGGGGGGGGTACTGAAGAAGAGAGAGAGAGACAGAGATGGAGAGAGAGAGAGGAGTACTGAAGGGGAGAGAGAGGGGTACTGAAGAAGAGAGAGAGATACTGAAGGATGGAGAGGGGGGGAAGAGAGAGAGAGAGAGAGAGAGAGAGAGAGAGAGAGAGAGAGAGATGGAGAGAGATGGAGAGAGATGTTGCTTGATGCTGATGGATGACGGGGGGGGGGGCGGCTTCTGTGTACTGAGAATGAAGAGAGAGAGGGGCACTGAAGGAGAGAGAGACTGAAGGATGGAGACAGGAAGAATTATGCGGAATTGTATGAGGAGCATAGCCCCGCTTTTAGCGCTATTTTCCTAGCACAAAATGTACCGAGGATGCATTATGCACTAACAAGATTATCCCTAAATGCAGCAGAGCCCGAGCAGCAGCAGCAGAGCCCGAGCAGCAGCAGCAGCAGAGCACGAGCAGCAGCAGACATGTTTCCTAGGCTCCTGCGGAAAGAGTCTCAAAGCACATTACTGCTAATGACGTGAATGGGAGTGACTGCCTAACTCTTGGTGATTTTACATCAAAAGAGTAATGCATAATTACCCAAAATACTCTGATTACTCCTGCGTGATCGACATGTCTCCCAGGGCCTCCTACCAATCTCACGGGTCTCCTGCTAACCCCTCCAAGCCTCTGCTGCAGAAGGGCCTCAGCTGCGGTGGGATGCGGCCAAAGTCCTATTTTCATGGTTGAGTTTATTTTATTTAAATGTTGCGTTATGTTAATATTACCCTAAGTGTTGTTATAAAGCACTCCCAAGTTTCATCTGAAATCTGGTTAATAAAGATTTGATTTACATCATTAACAAGACAATTTGGAAACGAAGAGGCCCAGGATTTTAAGATTGGACCCCTGATGGGCCCTGCAGGGAGGTGTGTGGTCCAGACCTCTCAGATGTCGAAGGTCACACGTTTTAAAGGTATGTGCACTCCAAACGAGAATGGAAAGGATGAACAATGAATTTGTCTTCTTTGGAAGTCAAATACTGTTACATGAAGGGAAGCCTTATTTGTTTTGACTTCATTAAAATAATAAAAGACAGATTTTCCAGCTCCATCATCGTGCAAAAATAATAAATTGAGCTGTCAGCGCAGGTGTGGGGCAGGAGTGACCAGCTTTCCCACAGTGTCCTTTTGAGGATTTTAGGGGCACCAGCAAGAAATATTTTGGGGCCCCTGTTGAGAACAAGGTTTAATTGAATTACCAATGTTCTGCCCATATAAGCCCCGTTAAGCCAAACATACCGAATTCGATGCTAAATGTTAAGAAAGAGAAATAGAGGTAATATGCAGAAAGATTTTCAGTTTCCCAGGAAGGGCAATTGCCCACTCTTCCCTAATGTAAAGCGCTCTGATACCTCTGGGTCTAGCCAGCGCTATATAAAACTTTTCAAATAAAATAAAAAATAAAAAAAATGCCTTAAAACGTCTCTAGCTTCCCACCTAGACCCCCCTCTTCCAAGCAGTACTTAATGTGAGCCGGTGGTTTCCGGTGCTGGCACTGGTTGGTACTCAATTGTCAACGCCGGCACTGCTGACATTCTGCCACAAGGTGGCACTGTTGTCAAATACAGTGACGAGTACGATGACACGTATTAACTTAATATACACTAAGAATGACTAATACCTGCCAGCCAAGCCAATCTTATAGCTTTGGGGCCGGAATAGACTGGATGGTCACACTTGTAGGAGTGCGATGGTTAGTAGTAGTGTTGCTACTGTCATTGGCAGTGCTGGCAGGGGCATTCGGCTGTGCAGCCTGCAGAGGCCTCCTGCCGAGGGCCCTGGCACTTATTTTATTTTTTACAAATTTTACAAATTAAGCACTGCTTCCAAGGCACAAGTCCCTAACTTGGGCGCCCCCTATGCGCCGCCTCGTGCCCTGTCCTTCAGTAGTATGCAGAGGAGGGATGAACAGGCGAGGAAGGAGAGAGGTTTATAGCAAATGACAAATAAACAAAGTAAAGAGAAACAAATGGAGGAAAGGAAAGAGGGGGCGAGGGGAGAGACTAATGAAGGAAGGGCGAGGGGAGGGAAAGATGGAAGAAAGAAGGAAGGGGTGGCGAAGACGGATGGAGGGATGAAAGAGGGACACGTGACGGGAGAGGAGGGAAGGGTTGAAGGGAGGGAGAGCCCGGAGGACATATGGAAGGGAGGGCAGGTGAGAACACGAGGGAGAGAATAGAAAGGCGTGGTGAAGGGGGTGTGGGAGAGGATGGAGGAAGCATAGAAGAGAGGGAGAGGAAGGAAATGAGAAAGGAACGGTGGATGAGTGAAGGAGGAAAAGAAGGGCGGGGAGAGAGAAGAACGGAAGGGGGTGGGAGGGGGAAGAATGAAAGAAAGTGAGAAAAAAAAGGACAGAAGGGAAACAGACAAAACTGTCCTGAGGGTTCTGTCCACACTCAGGGGCACTCCTAGCCCCAGCCGGGGGTGGGGGGGCCTTTTTCGTTTTTGGTTAGCCCTAATCCCCGCACAACCCCACCAAGTAGTTTTTCATGAAAGTGGGGGCTATGTGTGGGTTTGTGACTGTGCTCTCCTTTTAGGGCAGGGGTCTTCAAACTGGGGGGCAGGCCCCCTAGGGTGGCCTCAAGTGATCCCTGGGGGAGGCGCCATGCTCTGGCCAAAAGAAGCATTATGCTGATAACAGTGCTTTGTTTTCAGGGGGGGGGGTGTATCAGTAAGCCGCTCTGTAATAGGCCATCACTAACATCTTTTGTCATTTATACCCTGGCTGGGAGCTGTCGTCAAACGGGAAGGGACTCCAAATATTCCTCAAACCCCCAAACTCTATTCTAATAACCACACTGTGGATATTTTAGTTAGTGCGGCCTGCCTGGCCAGAATAGTATGTTTGGCGAACATGTATTTGAGTGCATTTTTAAAATGGTAAGAAAACTTACCTGCAATGTTTAAATAAGTCTAGACATATTTAAACATTTCCAGTTTAATAGAATAATTGTGAAAAATGTTGAGGGGGGTTGGGGGCACATTTTTATCTGCACTGAGGGGATGCGCAGAATAAAAAAGTTTGCAGACCACTGTGATTAGGAGGTTGTTAATGCCTGGGGTGGGGGCGAGTTCCAGTTTTAAGGGCAGGATGGAGCTCAGGAGTGGCTCTGAATTTGGAGGGGGGGCATGTTGTGGGGTGCTCTGTGATAAGAGGTTGAGTGATGTTAAAATCATGTAAAGCGCTCCAATACCTTCAGATCGAGTTCGCGCTATATACATGTTCCCCCTAAAAAAATCCCCTCCAGTAGGATCTTGTAGGAGGTGAGTCCTACTGGTGGGGGCTGGGCCTTGCTGGGGGGGGGGGGGCCCTGAGGCTGCATCGCTGGGGGGCCTGTGGTTAGCAGGTCCTGCATTGTAAGGCCTGACCCCTCCCTGGCCTGTCACTGCCCCCTCCCCCTCTGTTCTCACGCCCGGCTGCTCCTGGCCCCCTTCCCACTCTGACGATTAGCGCGGGCGGGGAGGGGGGGCCCGAGTGTGGGAATCTGGCCGCATCTTAAAGGATTCTACACTGAGAAAGTGTGTTGTAATATTCAAATGTTCTGTCAGCCCAGGGGGGAAGGGGGGGCACTAATTCACCCCGGGCCACTGTCTATCAAAGCGTCTGATTCTTTCCAATCTACGTCCAGATACGAAGCCGAGGAGGGCTGAAGGGCGCCGGGGAGGGGGGAGGGGGTGTGAAGGGGAGGCCCAAATGTAGTTACCACTCACTCACCAGTCGGAATGAGGTACCAGTCTTGCCAAGGCCCCTAAATAATAAATATGATTTGCACCAGACCTCTAGGCGCTATACACTCTTTACCAGACCTCTAGGCGCTATACACTCTTTACCAGACCTCTAGGCGCTATACACTCTTTACCAGACCTCTGATTGCTATACACTCTTTACCAGACCTCTGAGCGTTCTACACTCTTTACCAGACCTCTGAGCGTTATACACTCTTTACCAGACCTCTAGGCGCTATACACTCTTTACCAGACCTCTAGGTGCTATACACTCTTTACCAGACCTCTGAGCGTTATACACTCTTTACCAGACCTCTGAGCGTTCTACACTCTTTACCAGACCTCTAGGCGCTATACACTCTTTACTAGACCTCTGAGCGTTCTACACTCTTTACCAGACCTCTAAGCGTTGTACACTCTTTACCAGACCTCTGAGCGTTCTACACTCTTTACCAGGCCTCTAGGCGTTATACACTCTTTACCAGACCTCTGAGCGTTATACACTCTTTACCAGACCTCTGAGCGTTCTACACTCTTTACCAGACCTCTAGGCGCTATACACTCTTTACTAGACCTCTGAGCGTTCTACACTCTTTACCAGACCTCTGAGCGTTATACACTCTTTACCAGACCTCTGAGCGTTCTACACTCTTTACCAGACCTCTGAGCGTTATACACTCTTTACCAGACCTCTGAGCGTTATACACTCTTTACCAGACCTCTGGGCGTTATACACTCTTTACCAGACCTCTGGGCGTTATACACTCTTTACCAGACCTCTGGGCGTTATACACTCTTTACCAGACCTCTGAGCGTTCTACACTCTTTACCAGGCCTCTAGGCGTTATACACTCTTTACCAGACCTGTGAGCGTCATACACTTTTTACCAGACCTCTGAGCGTTATACACTCTTTACCAGACCTCTGAGCATTATACACTCTTTACCAGACCTCTGAGCGTTATACACTCTTTACCAGACCTCTGAGCGCTATACACTCTTTACCAGACCTCTAAGCGTTGTACACTCTTTACCAGACCTCTGAGCGTTATACACTCTTTACCAGACCTCTGAGCGCTATACACTCTTTACCAGACCTCTAAGCGTTCTACACTCTTTACCAGACCTCTAAGCGTTGTACACTCTTTACCAGACCTCTGAGCGTTCTACACTCTTTACCAGGCCTCTAGGCGTTATACACTCTTTACCAGACCTCTAAGCGTTGTACACTCTTTACCAGACCTCTGAGCGTTCTACACTCTTTACCAGGCCTCTAGGCGTTATACACTCTTTACCAGACCTCTAAGCGTTGTACACTCTTTACCAGACCTCTGAGCGTTCTACACTCTTTACCAGGCCTCTAGGCGTTATACACTCTTTACCAGACCTCTGAGCGTTATACACTCTTTACCAGACCTCTGAGCGTTATACACTCTTTACCAGACCTCTGAGCGCTATACACTCTTTACCAGACCTCTAAGCGCTCTACACTCTTTACCAGACCTCTGAGCGTTATACACTCTTTACCAGACCTCTGAGCGTTATACACTCTTTACCAGACCTCTGAGCGTTATACACTCTTTACCAGACCTCTGAGCGCTATACACTCTTTACCAGACCTCTAAGCGTTCTACACTCTTTACCAGACCTCTGAGCGTTATACACTCTTTACCAGACCTCTGAGCGTTATACACTCTTTACCAGGCCTCCAAGGGTTGAAACACTCTGCAACAAACCCCAAAAGGTTGCTAATTTTTTGCACCGGACCTCCAAGGGTCTAACACTCTTTGCACCAGGCGTGCAAGCTGGCCAGTACAAACTCACCACTACAAGGAGATGGGTACATGGAGGCGGGTACAAGCAGATGGATACAAGGACACCAGTGCAGGACAAGGAGATGGGTATAAGGAGGTGGGTACAAGGAGGTGGGTACAAGGAGGTTGGTACAGGGAGGCGGGTACAAGGAGGTGGGTAGAATGACACCAGGAGAAGGAGACGGGCACAAGGAGACTGGCACAAAGAGATGGGTATAAGAAGAAAGGTACAAGGATTCCTGCTGCCGGACAAGAAGGTGGATAGAGAGAGGCGGGTACAAGGGGGAAAGTGTAAGTGCACCAGTCCAGGATGAGAAGATTGGCACACAGAGGTGGGCACAAGGAGACCAGGAGAACAAGACAGGTACAGGGAGGCGGGTACAAGGAGATGGGTACAGGGAGATGAGTACAAGGAGATGGGTACAAGGAGGTGGGTACAGGGAGATGAGTACAAGGAGATGGGTACAGGGAGGCGGGTACAAAGTGACCAGGAGAACAAGACAGGTATAGGGAGGCGGGTACAAGGAGATGGATACAAGGACCCCAGGAGAAAGAGACAAGTACAAGGAGATGGGTACAGGGAGGCGGGTACAAGGAGACCAGGAGAACAAGACAGGTACAGGGAGGCAGGTACAAGGAGATGGGTACAGGGAGATGAGTACAAGGAGATGGGTACAAGGAGGTGGGTACAGGGAGGCGGGTACAAGGAGGTGGGTGCAGGGACACCAGGAGAAAGAGACAAGTACAAGGAGATGGGTACAGGGAGGCGGGTACAAGCAGATGGATACAAGGACACCAGTGCAGGACGAGGAGATGAGTACAAGGAGATGGGTACAGAGAGGCAGGTACAAGCAGATGGATACAAGGACACCAGTGCAGGACAAGGAGATGGGTACAAGGAGATGGGTACAAGAACGTCAGTACAAGGCGATGGGTACAGGGAGGCGGGTACAAGGAGGTGGGTACAGGGAGGCGGGTACGAGGAGGTGGGTACAAGGAGATGGCTACGAGGAGATGAGTAAAACTAGATGGGTACAGGGAGGCGGGTACAGGGAGGCGGGTACAAGGAGGTGGGTACAGGGAGGCGGGTACGAGGAGGTGGGTTCAAGGAGATGGCTACGAGGAGATGAGTACAAGGAGATGGGTACAGGGAGGTGGGTACAAGGGGGAAAGTGTAAGTGCACCAGTCCAGGATGAGAAGATTGGCACACAGAGGTGGGCACAAGGAGACCAGGAGAACAAGACAGGTACAGGGAGATGGGTACAGGGAGATGGGTACAGGGAGAGGAGTACAAGGAGATGGGTACAAGGAGGTGGGTACAGGGAGATGAGTACAAGGAGATGGGTACAGGGAGGCGGGTACAAAGTGACCAGGAGAACAAGACAGGTATAGGGAGGCGGGTACAAGGAGATGGATACAAGGACCCCAGGAGAAAGAGACAAGTACAAGGAGATGGGTACAGGGAGGCGGGTACAAGGAAACCAGGAGAACAAGACAGGTACAGGGAGGCAGGTGTGAAAGGCAGCGAGTCTTCTAAGACCCTCAATGCTGCCCGGTGCAGGGTTCCACCTCTAATTCACTTTGGGTTCGCTATCAAAATAATGAGGCAAGCGCTGGAAACTGGAAGACAAGAAAAAGGTTTATTTCTCATGAGGAGATCACGTCAACTGCAGACACCGGGATGTCTGAGGGAGGTGTTCTGCTGATAACTCCTTTGGCTCTTCCTTTTATACAGGTTTGACACAATGCATTGGTTTCATCAACATGGTTACACATGCTTGGGGTCCCCGCCCCGGGCAGGTTGTCACACAAGCCCAACAGTAATTCTCTTCCCACCCAGGTCAAACAGACAATCTTATCTTGCAGCTGGACCTTGCTTCAGGGTCTAAAACATGTGAGACCGGCCAGATCTAAGAGTCCGTTCTGTTGATAAAAACAGGTCCCATTGTTGGTAACAACAAGTCTTGCTGTTTGCAGTGCAATAAATCATGTTGCAAGAGTCTTTTTGGTGTTTGGAACCTGTTTGTGTAACTAGGTGCAGTGAGGGGTAGAGTGTCCAAAGGTTTGCCTGAAAACAGAGATGAGAGGAAAAACGAGTTTGTGGCAGCAAGTGGCGCTGAGGTTTGTTGCGGCAAATAGAGTTTATAGCCCCCAGCACACGTACCAGGTCGGTCAGAGGGTCAGAGGGATGCTAGTAAGGGCAGGGTGAAACAAAGGTGACCAACAGAGTACAAAATGGCTGTGATAGATTAAAATTACTGCAACTTATGTGCACATAGAATTCCACCAGACAAGATGGCACAGGTAATGTTCACGATTGTCGTTTTGCTTTTAACAGTGGCCCCTTTGAACATAACTAGCCAGCTTGTCAGTCTATTTCGATCTCCATAATGTCCTGTATCTCTTGATCATACATTACTCTCATTTTTGTTAGCTGAGTGTCCATAGTCTTAGGGTGCAAGGTAGTTATGCAAAGAGAACACAAAGGTGGTATACAGTGTATACCCAAACAACAACCACATATTGTCAATACTGGGACCAAGAGAATCATTGATATTTTCCAACCCCACTCCTTCAAGATGCCCCAAAGCCAACTTCCAATTGTCCAAGTCTCTGATCCTTGATGAATTTCTGAAGATAGTCTATGGAGATGTTCGATTGCTTCATAGACAGAAGGTGAATTATCAGGAATGTATACACAGCAGTTGGCACCGATGATGCGGCATGCTCCTCCACGGTCCGCTAGTACCACGTCCAGGACCATGCGATTTTGCAGGGTAACCAGACGGATCGCTTGGAGCTCAGCAGTGTTGTTGGTGAGGATGCCAGCAGTGACGTTCAGGGCGGGCTCTACCGCTTGGGACAGATGTCTGATGGCTCGGCTGTTTGCCATCGGACCCCATAGCGGGACGAGCCCTTTTGCTGCGTCGAGGAACTGTGATGAGGCAGAGTCTGCTTGATCAATGTCTTTAGAACGCTTTTCTCGATGATGCTCTGCAGGGGCTGTGTAGGTTGGTGGCAAAACAAAGGCGATGTAGCACGTGCCCCCAGTTTCTTGGGAGCCAGGTGTAGGCTTTGGTTCCACAAACAAAGTACATATTGGGTGATGCAACAAGCGCTGGGGGTTGGCAGTGTTCAAAGTCCTTACAATGCTACAGGTGCTGTGACCCACATTCTTAGTCCCACGGCCTTCAATGCATACAAGGCCAGAGACGTTCACCACAGATAGGGCCACAGTCAGTGTTGCAGCAGTTCTTTTCTTCAGGTAGGAAAATGTGGCTCTGTTAGGATTATTGAACACTTGCATTTCCACTCGTTCTTTGGAGGGGACATTAATCTGGAATGTCGCATTGAAGGTGTGAGGGCAGAAGGGGCGGCTGTCCTTCCTGTTTTGTTTCGCCAGAACTCGTTGTAGAACTGGGCGATTGTTCCGTCGGAAGTGGCATTGTCTTTGTAACTTTCTTGTAGGAGCATCATCCAGGCAAGGCAAGATCCGTGAATAGAAAAGGGCGAAGGGATGAAAGGGATGGAATGTTCAGTGGCATGTGGTAACAGCCCACAGACCCAACAGTTGGTAGCATTGGTGGCAAGATTGTGCTGGTGCAACATCTGCACGAAAGAATTATTCCAGAATTCTTTGCGTCGTTCTCGGAGATGTGGCGGTAGTGATACCAGCTAGTGTTCTTTCTTGGTGGTTGGTTGCATGGTGGGTGACAATGTTCTGTATGCAGGTGCATTCTCTTCAATGATCCAGAGTGCGACCATTATCAGGAGACAGGTGAGAAATGCGGCTACAAGTGCAATTGTCTTTGTGCTGTGCAGGTTAGCAGTCTTGGTGTCTTTGCGGTGGTTTTGCAGGTGTTCAGTTTCTTCCATCATCTTCGAGGAGCTCAACAACTGTTAGGACCACAGACTTTTGTCTGGCACTTTCCTGGTAGCGTTGTTTGACTGTGCTACTGATCTGAGACCTTGACTTAGTTAGTGGCCTGGTCGTTGGAGCTCCCTCCTTTCGTCGATCTTAGGTTGTACCCTTTCCTGGATGGCACCGTGGGGTCGGGAAATTCTGATAGTTCGAGGGTGTCTTCTTGTGGGTAGCAACTCAGAGCTGGTCGGTCTCTCGCGAGTACTTCCTCTTGCACCTCCACCCCTTCACAGGTTGCCAGGGTTGGAGGGACTCGTTTGCAATGATGAGCGTGCAGCCAGTTTCGTTTTCCTTCCACTCGGAGGGCAGTTCGGGTGGTGATCAGGACTTGCCAGGGGCCCGTCCACCTAGGCTCCAGATTCTTCGTTCTTTGGAAGTTTCGAATCAATACATGGTCGCCTGGCTTTATTTCATGTCCCGGGCCCCTGGATACGTCAGGCAAGGCTTGCTGCACCTGTTGGTGGATAATTGTTAGCTCGTTTGTCAATTTATGCAAGTAATCCGACATTAATATGTTCGGGACATCGTTAATGGAGGTGGGTCTTGGTGCCGCCCAAATGCTCATAGGCCTGCCGAAGACCACCTCATACGGGGTCAGTCGGTGTTTGGTTGGGGTGGAGCGCATCGATAACAATGCCAATGGGAGGGCGTCGGGCCATTTCAACCCGGTCGTGGCAACTATTTTGGCTAGTTTTAGTTTCAACGTTGCATTGTGTCTCTCTACCAGGCCCGCTGATTGGGGGTGGAAGACGGCATGGAACTTTTAGTTTACCCCCAACCCTCTCAGTATGTTCTGTATCACCTCGGCTACGAAGTGGGCGCAGTTGTCGCTCCATAAAATTCTGCAAAGGCTGTATCGGGGGAAGAATTCTTTCAGCAATACTTTTGCAGTGGCTAAGGCGGTATTGTCGCGGGTGGGATATGCCTCCACCCATTTGCTAAAAGCGCACACAACCACCAGGACATATTTTAGACCAAGGCATCTCTCTAGTTGAATGTAATCCATTTGAAGGATTTCAAAGGGGTCGTCAGGGACTCCAAACCCTCCCCGTGGTACTACTGTCCCCTTCCCTGGGTTGTGTTGTAGGCAGACTATACATTGTTGTACTAGGCGTTTTGCAGATTCTGCTATCTTGACGTTATGCCATACTCTGGTGATTAGTTCAATCATGGGGGTGGAGCCTATGTGTGCTGGTAAATGTGCCATGGTCAATATGGGGATGAGGTAGGCATTGGGTAACAGCCATTTATTTCCGTCTTTAGTTCTCCAGCAATCTTCCTCGTCTTTTAGTCCCACCTTTTCCCACTCGGTCAATTCGTCTTGTGTGCCTGTAGTCTGTATGTCCCTTACAGTGGTCCTAGCGTCAGTCCATCGTTCAGCTTGTGACCTGGTCACATACATTCGTGTCGTAGTTCTGTCTCCTGCCGTGGCTCGGGCAGTAACGTCTGCTAGTGCATTTCCCTGTCCAATGAGATCAGTCACTTTCCTATGTGCTTGGCATTTTATCACTGCTAACTTCTTGGGGAGGAGGACTGCTTGCGTCAAGGCGGAGACTAAATCTCCATGCAGGATGGGTGTACCGTGTGAAGTCAGGAACCCCCTTTCTTTCCATAAGATCCAAAAATGGTGAACCACCCGAAGGCATATTGGCTGTCGGTGTATATGTTAACTGTCGTGTCAGTCGCTAAGATACATGCTCGTGTGAGGGCAATGAGTTCTGCAGCCTGGGCTGAACGTTGGGGAATACGGGCTGTTTCCAGAGCGGTTCGGGCTGTGGTGACAGCGTATGCAGCTGAGGTGGTGCCGTCGGGGAGTTTGATGCACGAACCATCCACCCATAGTTCTCCATCTGGTTCTAGAAAGGCGGTGTCTCTGAGATGTATTCTACTCTTTGTTTGTTCATCGGTTAGTGTCACACAGTCGTGTAGTGGAGTCACGCTAGGATCATTTTCGGGTAGGGGTAACAGTGTGGCTGGATTGAGGGTGGTGCATCGCTTTAGGGTAATGTGCGGTGCTAGCAGGGTCAACTCATATCCTGTCAGTCGGGCGCTAGTCAAGTGTTGGGTTTTGGTCTGGTTTAGTAGTGTGTCGACTGCATGGGGTACTAAAACAGTGACTGGATTGGAGAGTACTATTCCTTCGCTCTGGCGTATCGATACTGCTGCAGCTGCCACAGCGCGCAGGCACGCTGGCAGCGCTCTGGCTACTGGATCGAGGGTGGCAGAGAAATATGCACACGGGCGTTGTTTGTGACCAATTGATTGTGTTAGGACAGACAATGCACATCCTTCCCTCTCGTGCGTGTAGAGGAAGAATGGTTTGGAGTAATCCGGGGTTCCTAGGACAGGCGCTGAACAAAGGGCATTGCGTAGTTCTTTAAAGGCTGACTGGCATTCGGGGGTCCAGGGGAGAGGTGAGGGGATGTCTTTAGCTAGGAGGGAGAGAAGGGGTTTGACAATGAGGCTAAAGTTCGGTAACCACTGTCGGCAAAATGAGGTGAGACCTATCAAAGAGCGGACTTGTTTCTGATCTTTGGGGACAGGGGTGTCTAGAATTGTCTGGATCCTGTCAGGCGTGAGTTTCCTCCCTTCTTTGGATAAAGGTGACCCAAATAGGTCACTTGTGATTTACAGAACTGCAATTTCTTTCGGGAGACCTTGTGACCATTCTCGGGAAGAAAATGGAGTAGTTTGATGGTGGCTGTGACGGCTATTGGTATGGTGTCCGCTGCTAGAAGGATGTCGTCTACATATTGTATTAGTGCCACTCCATCTGGCAATTGTATGGCGTCCAACTGTCTTTTAAGCGCCTGGCTATAGATGCTTGGGCTCTCAGTGTACCCCTGAGGTGCTCTGCAAAATCTGTACGAACGGGAGTTTAGGGTGAATCCAAATAGATAGCGGCTGTCCTTGTGTATAGGTATGGAAAAGAATGCGTTTTTGAGGTCAATTACAGTGAAGGTGGTGGCAGTGGAGGGGATTAAAGTCAAAATTGTCGTGATGTCGGAAACTACTGGGTATTGTGGCACTACGATTTTGTTTATCTCCCGCAGGTCAATGATGAAGCGGTAGGCTTTTCCGTCTCCCTCTCTCTTTACAATCGGTAGTATGGGACTGTTACAAATGTTGCTCACTACTTCCTCTACCACCCCTGCCTCTACCAAAGAGTGTATGATCTCTGTCAGTGCCTTCTCACCCTCTGGCGATATTTTGTACTGCGGTACTTTCGGTAGGGTTGCGTCCTGTATATTGTTACGTGTACTGGGTCAATCATCATTCGTCCTACGTCTGAATCAGCCCTAGCCCATAAGTGTGATGGCAAAGTGTCCAGTAGGGATGCGTCAGTCTCGGAGATGGGAAACGTGCTGAGAAGGGTTCTCTCTATGGCGCTGGGGGTTGTCATACAGGACGACACGCACTCCGTCTGGTGAGCATCTGATAGTCGCATGGAAGTGTTTCAAAAGGTCGAGACCCATAATGGCGTCTGGGGTGTTGGAAGAGAGGAGGAATGTCGTTTCAACGCTATTGTTGTCAAGGTTAAAAGGGATCGGTCGGGACAAAGGGTTGGTGGAGGGCGTACCGTCAAATCCTATTGAGGTCACATGTGAGCCTGACAAGGGTGCCCTTGGAATCAGTCGTTTGGATAGTGCACTACGTGTTGCTCCCGTGTCTACCAGAAATGGCGACTTTGTGCCCAGGACCTCAGCGGTAACATAAGGGCCTTGCTGATCAACATAGAGCTCGACTGGATCCCTCCCTTGCCCCTGGCTGTCCTATGCAAAGTCGTACGTATTGTCATAATCTGTCTGTTGGTACTGATTCTGTTTGGGATGGTCGAATGTGTTCACTCTTCCTGGCCTTTCCTCGCTTGCTTCACTCGCGTACCCTCTCCCACGTCCTCTTCCTCTCTGTCCACTTGCTATTTCCCTCGCCCCTCTGCCCCTACCAGCTCCTAACAAAGCCGGGCATTGGGTTTTCCAGTGTCCATATTCTTTGCAAAATGCACATTGATCCTGTCCTAGGTCTTGGCGTCCTACATATGATGTCGATGAATTGTTTCTAGGTGGCTGTACTCTAGGGGTATTCTGCTGGTATCCTCCCTATATTGCTCCCTTCCTGTATTCGCCCCCTGGAGTTGTGCTACCATTACCCTTTCCTTCAAGTCCTTCTTTTTCCTTTCTGTAGCCCTGTCATTTTCGTTTCTCTGATGCTCATAGTACTGGGCCATTTGGAGAATGGCCGCCGGTTTAGATGCTGCCCAATAATTTCTGGGATACATCTGGCAGTAGTCCTTTGACATAGTTCTGCACAAATAAGTGGTGTCCGGTTGCGGTGGACATGTCTTGTCCACTGTAATCGGAGAACACCGTTTCAAATCTGGAGAAATACTCTGAGACATCCTCTTGTGGTTTCTGGCGGCATGCGGTTACTATGGACCAGTCTATCTTTTTCTCTGGGATCAGCGTTTTCACTTTCTGCACTATTTTGTCAGGGAGGTCCAATATTGCTTTAACCGGTTTTTGACCAGGGTTCCGCTGTTTGTCTAGTGTGTTGAGTTGTTCCCAGGTATGACCAAGCAGTTCGGTATGGTCTATTTTCCTAATCTGTTTCCACACATCTGCTGGCAAACATAACCCGAAGAACAAGTCTATGTCGGCAAGTGTCATTATTGTTGATCCCAGAGCGGTACCTAGCTCTGTGTAAAAGGCGGTGGGGTTCTTTCGTAAATCCGGTAAAGATTTACGGAACGTCAAAATGTCCTGTCTGTCCCATGGTTGATACACCCAATTGTAGACCACCCTTCCTCTAGCGTCTTGATGGTTCATATCGTCATGAGTCCCTTGTCCTCTAGGAGGTACCCAATAAGGGGCAGCTTCTTTTATCGGCATCATGCTATCTGGTTTTTCAACCGGGGGTCCTGCTATCTTAGATGTCCTATCCTTATCTATCCGTCTTTGTTCCACGAGGTGACGGAATACCTCCAGTGTGGATGAAAAGAGTTCTGTAACATCGTTGTCGCCTTCATCTCCGGTGTCTACCTTCCTATAGAGAGCCACTAGCCGCTCAGGCCCTACATCTTGGTACTTTTCTTCATATGCAGTAAGAGTGTGGTAACAGAGACGTACAATAAAGTATCGTTTGCGGTTTTCAACATAGGAGTTGCATATGTCAGTTACATGCTCTTCTGTCTCCTTCCTATCTATGAGGGATTTAACTATTTTATCAATGCCTGCTCGCTCATTTTTACTTAATCGCGGGACCCTGGGCGCTCCTTTTTCTTTTGATCCTACCTCTACTACTGTATCCTTTGATGAGGCATTTGGTGTGGGTGACTCGGTGGGAGCAGAGGCGGTGGAGACTGAGGCGATCGTGCCATCTCCGGCTATACTTTGGTGGTCCTGGCGTTGTGCTACGGGATGAGTAGGGGCGTAAGGGGGTGGCATGTATATGATTGGGGGACCTAACAATAAATCATCATCTACCCTTTGTTTTGCTGGTAACTTGGGGTAAAGAGTCGAGGGCGTTCTAACAGGGCATTGACCTGATATTTTTGATTCCTGTTCCTTTTTATCGATTTCCTTTTCTTTTAGTTTTTCTTCTAATCTTTTACAGGCTTGGTAAGCTGATTTTCGCGTTTCTTTATCTTGTCTAGCTTCGTCCCTTTTCTTTCTTTGAGCTGCCTCTTTTCGCCATAAACCAAAACTGTCAAACATGGCTGGTCTAGTTTTCTTTTTGTGGAGAGCTAATTCTAATGTTTCTATTTTAGCGGGATCGAAAGATCCCGTCAGTGGCCACTGATTTACCCGGTCCTTCCTAGTGTATTTATGCCATAGTTTGCTATAAGCTACGGTGGCTAATCCATACTTTACGTACATGTCCTTGTTAGGGGTGCCTTCCGGCGGTGCCGGTGACTGACCTCTAACGAACGGTCTGGTCCAAAACAATTACAATCAAACAATCTAGAGAAAACAGGCATGACGTATTTATCGGTCAAAAATGAATATCTCAATCAATCAATTTAGACAAAAAGTCTGCACTACCTGTCCTTCGCTGCCTGCAAAGAGAGAGAATATTCCTATTCTTCGTTGTTTGCAAGCAGGGAAATGTCGTAAATAACTCAATATCAAAAAGGAATACTAGTATTTCAATCAAACTATTCAATCAATCAATCAATCAATTTAAGTCGTTTTTCACGACCTTACCCGGACCGTATGGACGGTTCTTCGTCTTCCCCTTCCAGCGCCTGGTTGTCCTCTCACTCCAACAATCAATGCGGCGTTCCTCTAAGGTCCCAGTCAGGACCGCAGGTCACTCGAGAGGTCCGTTCGGAACCGGTGAAGTTCAGTCGATCGGCAGCCAGACAAGGGTCTTCTCAGGCAGGTATACCCCAATCATTTAGTCGTTCACTCCGTCGTTAGGACCTCTCTACCGGACCCACGCGTCGCTGATGGGCCCCCACGTTTGGGCGCCAATTTGTGAAAGGCAGCGAGTCTTCTAAGACCCTCACTGCTGCCCGGTGCAGGGTTCCACCTCTAATTCACTTTGGGTTCGCTATCAAAATAATGAGGCAAGCGCTGGAAACTGGAAGACAAGAAAAAGGTTTATTTCTCATGAGGAGATCACGTCAACTGCAGACACCGGGATGTCTGAGGGAGGTGTTCTGCTGATAACTCCTTTGGCTCTTCCTTTTATACAGGTTTGACACAATGCATTGGTTTCATCAACATGGTTACACAAGCTTGGGGTCCCCGCCCGGGCAGGTTGTCACACAAGCCCAACAGTAATTCTCTTCCCACCCAGGTCAAACAGACAATCTTATCTTGCAGCTGGACCTTGCTTCAGGGTCTAAAACATGTGAGACCGGCCAGATCTAAGAGTCCGTTCTGTTGATAAAAACAGGTCCCATTGTTGGTAACAACAAGTCTTGCTGTTTGGAGTGCAATAAATCATGTTGCAAGAGTCTTTTTGGTGTTTGGAACCTGTTTGTGTAACTAGGTGCAGTGAGGGGTAGAGTGTCCAAAGGTTTGCCTGAAAACAGAGATGAGAGGAAAAACGAGTTTGTGGCAGCAAGTGGCGCTGAGGTTTGTTGCGGCAAATAGAGTTTATAGCCCCCAGCACACGTACCAGGTCGGTCAGAGGGTCAGAGGGATGCTAGTAAGGGCAGGGTGAAACAAAGGTGACCAACAGAGTACAAAATGGCTGTGATAGATTAAAATTACTGCAACTTATGTGCACATAGAATTCCACCAGACAAGATGGCGCAGGTAATGTTCACGATTGTCGTTTTGCTTTTAACACAGGTACAAGGAGATTGGTACAGGGAGATGAGTACAAGGAGATGGGTACAAGGAGGTGGGTACAGGGAGGCGGGTACAAGGAGGCGGGTACAAGGAGGTGGGTGCAGGGACACCAGGAGAAAGAGACAAGTACAAGGAGATGGGTACAGGGAGGCGGGTATAAGCAGATGGATACAAGGACACCAGTGCAGGACAAGGAGATGGGTACGAGGAGATGAGAACAAGGAGATGGGTACAGGGAGGTGGGTACAAGGAGGTGGGTACATGGAGGCGGGTACAGGGAGGTGGGTACAAGGAGGTGGGTACAAGGAGGTGGGTACAAGGAGGTGGGTACAAGGAGGTGGGTACGAGGAGATGAGTACAGGGAGATGGGTACAGGGAGGCAGGTACAAGCAGATGGATGCAAGGACACTAGTGCAGGACAAGGAGATGGGTACAAGGAGGTGAGTACAAGGAGATGGGTACAGGGAGGCAGGTACAAGGAGGTGGGTACGAGGAGATGAGTACAAGGAGGTGGGTACAGGGACACCAGGAGAAACAGACAAGTACAAGGAGATGGGTACAGGGAGGCGGGCACAAGCAGATGGATACAAGGACACCAGTGCAGGACGAGGAGATGAGTACAAGGAGATGGGTACAGGGAGGCAGGTACAAGCAGATGGATACATGGTCACCAGTGCAGGACAAGGAGATGGGTACAAGGAGATGGGTACAAGGAGATGGGTACAAGAACGTCAGTACAAGGAGATGGGTACAGGGAGGCGGGTACAAGGAGGTGGGTACAGGGAGGCGGGTACGAGGAGGTGGGTACAAGGAGATGGCTACGAGGAGATGAGTAAAACTAGATGGGTACAGGGAGGCGGGTACAGGGAGGCGGGTACAGGGACGTGGGTACAGGGAGGTGGATACAGGGAGATGGCTACGAGGAGATGAGTACAAGGAGATGGGTACAGGGAGGTGGGTACAAGGAGGTGGGTACAAGGAGGTGGGTACAAGGAGGTGGGTACAAGGACACCCAGAGAAGGAGGCGGGTACGAGATGCTGGGGAACAGGTACAAAGATACAGGACATGGCGATGGGTCCAAGGACACCGGGAAAAGGAAGCACGGACATGCAGGGTGGTACAAAGAGCTCAGGACCAGGTGACTGGGGCCAGGAGCCAGGACCAGTGGCCAGTACTAACTGGCAGCCCCCAAACAACACCACGGCCTGGCCCCGGGCCCGACCGCGCCTGTCCCCAGGACAGTACAGTCGTATTGACTAACACATGACCCGCTTCCGAAGCGGTGGGGGCTGCTATAAGAAATCTACAGCTTTCCAAAAACCCATGCTTTTAAGTCACGTGCATTACTATAGCGCTTTTCCACTGTGGCCTTGAAGCGCTTTGGGGATCTGGGGCCCTGTACGGTTCTGGATTCTCACCCACTAGAGTTAAAGTGGACCGTGGACCTTGTATTTAGGGGCTTTTCATAGTAGATGGTGGTCTCGAGCGACTTCTGTTTGCGTGATTATAGTGCCTAGCAGCTGCATGGAAGGCGTGAACACGGAAGCGGAGCTGAGGACACTGAAGTTTGTCGTGTTTCATTGGTGTGCAGCTGTCCATTGCTCAGCTTTGGGTGTCTGCTAAATGTGCAA
Organism: Calotriton arnoldi; assembly: GCA_963921515.1. Classification (NCBI taxonomy): domain Eukaryota; kingdom Metazoa; phylum Chordata; class Amphibia; order Caudata; family Salamandridae; genus Calotriton; species Calotriton arnoldi. The sequence goes on from CAWUFW010001682.1 coordinate 1,874,100, forward strand.
GCCTGATACATGGGTGGGGACGGACCACACCTATTGGCGTGACCCTATAAGAACAAGCCACCAACATGCGTTCCTAGCAGGCAGGATAGATCAGCATCCCACCTTACACATGTGTCCTTCACTTCACACACCTTTCCAGGCCCTTCCCTTGGAAGGCTGCGGTTGTCTCTGTCTTCCCTCTTCTGGTGACATGGCCAGATAGATATATGTTCCTTCCATTTCTGGTGTTTTCGCTGTTTCCTCAAATATGAGACATCTTGCCACTTCTGCTTTTCTCATATTTTCCAGACAGAGTGTTGCGCAAGGAGGGTCCCAGAGGCCTGTGTGTGAAGGAGACAAGCATCCCTCAGTGTGTATTTGTGACTTGTCACACTGCTGGCAGACTCTGCCCTCTCTGGTCTGTGGTCTGGTCTGTCTCAAGCTGTCTCTATTTCAAGTCTGTGGTCACGCAGGCTCATTTTCGGCCAGCTTGTAGTCTGGGAGTAGTAGCTGTGTGGTGTCCTGGGCATGCGCTGATGCAAGGCCTTCATTGCCCCTACCTGAGTCTTCCAATAGTTCTGGCATTGCCCTAGCTGTCCCCTAGTAGGCTTTGAATGCCATGGGCGTCTCTCCCAAGGAGTCTTAAATTAACCATGCCTTGCAGTAGATCCGGTAATGCCGTCTCTTATTTATTTCTGAATTTTTGTAAAGCGCTCTATGTTACTCTTCGATTACTTCAGAGCGCTAGAGAAGCAAACAATGTCTAGTGTAATGAAGTGAAGGGGGGGGGGTGACAGGAGTCGGATGGGTTTGTACCCTTTTTCAACATTCTCCCATCATCATGACCCACAGGTGGATTTCAGGGACAGTCTCTTAGCGGGGGTCACTCTTGCCCTGTCTCTCAAGAGGATGAGCAGCGCTTCTCCTGAACTGTTTGAAATTTCAAAGAGACACCTTTTCCTGTGTAATCCTTTCCAATAGCCAACAAGCATTAGCAAAGCAAATAGGGCTGCTCTTGGTAAGCTGGCACTGCAGTTTTTTTTTTGTTGGGGGGGCTAGACTACAAATCAGTGTCAGCTCAAACCACATCATTCCAAGACGTTAATGTAGTCTACAAAAATGTATTTGCCAGTTGCGCACAGGAAAACTCTGAAAATGCAAACATTCTGTGAAAAATCTTTTTCCAGTGGGCCTGGTTTCCGTTGCCCTCGAAATGCAGGGAAAGTTACCTAGCAGATGCAAAAAACATGATCTCCTGGGACCTGAAGACCCCCCTGCCGGTTGCAGAAAAATAGGCCGTGGCCAACCAGTTTTCAAATACGCACCATTAAACCCCCTGCAATATCCCAGTGCTGACACGCGGTTACAGGACCTTGGCAAAACCATTCAAATGTTCATCTGGCCATGCAGTTTAGCAAAATTGGCACTTTTGTCTACACTATGGTTGTGTTCGTCTGGTCAAAACACAACAGCACCAACAGGGATGTGTGAAGTTGCAAAGATGTCCCTCTGCAAACTGTGTGACATTTTTTTCTCCCAAAATTTGCAACATTTTTCAAGTTGTGTGAAGATCACAATGTTTATTTGTTGATAAATACTTCTGGAAAAGTAGGTTTTGCAGGCAGTTTTGGAAAACTGAGAAACGTTGATGTACGTACGCAGTGATAGTTTTTTCAGGAGCTTTGAGGGTCAGATTTAAATTTCGCAATGCCAGCGAGCAGATGTCCCGGGGCTGTTTGTGAATACCTGCCTGGAATTAAAAGGCTGCTTGGCGCCTACGGATACATTAGGGCTTCTTCACTGTCTGCTTGTTCTTAAATGAAATGGTTTCCTGAGATCTTCACAGCGCTTTAGACACCAGTGAGTGAGCGAAAGTCCCCACCCCTACCTAAAGCAACATTTGATCAATAAAGTGCACGTGGTGTTGGCCATTTTGTTTTACGTCACAGAGTTTCAGAAACCAATCTACGCCCATGTGCCATGAGCCAGGCCTTGATGCTCGACCACTGCTTCCAACGAGAGTCAAGGGAAGTAAGGGAGTCTTGGCAGACCACTTGGTGAGCCCCTGCTGGAGCCCAGCAGCATAGGGGGGCTTATTACAAAGCACTGCGAGTGACCTTGCATTTACTTCAGAGCGCTGTATACATTGCATTAGAAGCAATTGTGAACTGATTGATGGGTGGTAGGAGTCCACCCAAAGGCCTGGGACAGCCCCTCTCCAGTGCTCCTGAACTCACACAGACTGGTTGTTTTTGTGGCATGGAGCGCACAGGAGTTTTGTTTCTGTGCTGTGTTCTCTGTTATTACTTATTTAGGCGTTTAGCTAAGTCTACTGTAAACCGCAGATAAACCCAACCTGTAGCGTGATTTACCGCTTCACCATAGCGGAACATTTGATTTTCTTTTGTTCCCATAAAGCCATTTTTTGGGGTGCTGCAGTTTCAAGGGGGGGTCTCGTGCCTGACACCTCCCAGGAGGGTGCCGAGATAATCAGGTTTTCTGCATGCAGCATGTCTTTATAATAATAATAACAACAACAATAATAAAAATAATAAAACTCTAATAATTGTAATAATTAGTTGTTATCACCTGAGCCGGCTCCATCCTGGCTGTTAAGGGGAATGCCCAGGTCCAGCACCTTTGGCAGGTCAGTGGCATCAGATCCGGAACCTGGCATGTGATCTAAGAACGGACCAGTGGGGCTGGGGTTCCGCCCTACCCACTCGTGACCATCCCCTGCTGCAGGTCTCCTCACTCTGCACCAGGCCTGCACAGGGTTAACTCGTGCACCTGGCGCAAAAGGGGTTAACTCTCCAGCCTGCACAGGGTTAACTCCCCCAGCCTGCGCCAGGCCTGCACGGGGTTAACTCTCCCAGCCTACAGCAGGCCTACAATGGGTGAACTCTCCAGCCTGCACAGGGTTAACTCCCCCAGCCTGCAACGGGTGAACTCCCCCAGCCTGCACCAAGCCTGCACAGGGTTAACTCCCCCGGCCTGTACCAGGCCTGCAAAGGGTTAACTTCCCCAGCCTGCACCAGGCCTGCAAGGGGTTAACTCTCCCAGCATGCACCAAGCCTGCAAAGGGTTAACTCTCTCAAACTGCACTAGGCCTACACAGGGTTAACTCTCTAGCCTGCACAGGGTTAATTCCCCCAGCCTGCACCAGGCCTGCAAAGGGTTAACTCTCTAGCCTGCACAGGCTTAACTCCCCCAACCTGCACCAGGCCTGCAAGGGGTTAACTCCCCCAGCCTGCACCAAGCCTGCAAGGGGTTAACTCTCAACCTGCACTAGGCCTACACTTGGTTAACTCTCTAGCCTGCATAGGGTTAACTTCCCCACCTGTACCAGGCCTGCACAGGGTAAAATCCTCCAGCCTACACCAGGCCTGCACAGGGTTAACTGTCCCAGCCTGCACCAGGGCTGCAAGGGGTTAATTCTCCCAGCCTGCATCAGGGCTGCAAGGGGTTAATTCTCCCAGTCTGCACCAGGGTTGCATAGGGTTAACTCTCCAGCCTGCAACAGGGCTACAAGGGGTTAATTTTCCCAGCCTGCACCAGGGCTGCAAGGGATTAATTCTCCCAGCCTGCATCAGGTCTGCAAGGGGTTAATTCTCCCAGCCTGCAGCAGGGTTGCATAGGGTTAACTCTCCAGCCTGCAGCAGGGCTGCAAGGGGTTAATTCTCCCTGTCTGCATCAGGTCTGCAAGGGGTTAATTCTCCCAGCCTGCACCAGGGCTGCATAGGGTTAACTCTCCCAGCCTGCACCAGGGCTGCAAGGGGTTAATTCTCCCAGTCTGCATCAGGACTGCATAGGGTTAACTCTCCAGCCTGCAGCAGGGCTGCAAGGGGTTAATTCTCCCAGCCTGCACCAGGGCTGCATAGGGTTAACTCTCCAGCCTGCAGCAGCCACCGCCGGCACTCTCAGGGTTAATCCTGCCTGTGCTACATTAGTTCCGAGCAGTGACTGACAGCTTCCAGGCTCCTGTCGGCGCCGCAGCCAATGGCGAGGAGGCAGCCGTGGCCCACGTGGGCCGCGCGCGCTATGATTGGCCGCTGCGGCTTGGCTGAGGACAGTGCCAGGCAGGCCCCACGTGGAGCTGGCGCTCGTTCATTGATCGGTTCCTGGGGGGGTCTCGCGGTAGGATCTGGAGCCCGCGAGACTTGGGGAAGCGACGGCAGCAGAGGGCCCCGGAGCCGAGGGAGCAGCAGCCGAGCCCAGGCCCGGGAGCGGTGAGTGCGGCCGGGAAGGGAGGCAGAGGGCGAGGAAGCCAGGGGCACCCAGGGCTGGTGGAGGGAGAGGGCACCCAGGGCTGGTGGAGGGAGAGGGCACCCAGTGCTGGTGGAGGCAGAGGGGGAGAGAGGAGGAAGCCAGGGGCACCCAGGGCTGGAGGGAGGGGGAGGACACCCAGGGCTGGAGGGAGAGGGAGGACACCCAGGGCTGGAGGGAGAGGGCAGAGGGGGAAGAGAGGAGGCAGCCAGGGGCACCCAGGGCTGGTGGAGGGAGAGGGCACCCAGGGCTGGTGGAGGCAGAGGTCAGCGGGGGAGAGAGGAGGAAGCCAGGGGCACCCAGGGCTGGAGGGAGAGGGCACCCAGGGCTGGAGGGAGGGAGAGGGCACCCAGGGCTGGAGGGAGAGGGCACAGGGGGAAGAGAGGAGGAAGCCAGGGCTGGAGGGAGGGAGCACCCAGGGCTAGAGTGGCACCCAGGGCTGGAGGGAGGGAGAGAGAGGGCACCCAAGGCTGGAGGGAGAGGGCACCCAGGGCTGGAGGAAGGGAGAACCCAGGGCTGGAGGAAGGGAGAACCCAGGGCTGGAGGGAGGGAGAGGGCAGTGGGGAGAACTGATGGGAGAGAGGAGGAAGTCAGGAGATGGGGGCGGATGGAAGGGGGTACCCAGGGCTGGAGGACAGTTTGGGGGTACCCAAGGGGTGTGTGGAGAAGAAGCTACAGAGGGGTCTGTGGTGTGGATGGGAGGGGGAGCAGCTGGGGGCACAGGGTCTGCTCCCTTGGGGAGAGTCCTGAGACTGGATCTGGTATGGGGAGGGAGGGTGCAGAAGTGCTGTGGGGCTCGAGCAGGGTTACAGGTGGGGGGCACAGGGGTCTAGTGCATGATGGGGGCTTGTGGTGTGGATGCCAGTGAGGGCAGGTGGGGGGCATGGGAACTAGCACACAGGGGAGTGGATCTGGAAAGGGCACGGGTTGGGGGAGAGTGAAGAGGGGCACTTTGGGGCTGGATCTGGGGGGGGGCTGTTGTGTTCTAGTAGGAGATGGGGGGGGCTGTGGCTGGAGAGGGGAGGGGAGCAGGCAGAGATCTAGGAGGAGACAAGCAGGGCAGACAGCCTGGGAGAGAGCACGGCGCTGAGGGGTGGGGGAGGGGAGGGAGGAAGGAAGGAAAGTGCTGGGGGAGAGGGAGGTGGAGAGGTTGAAGTGTGCTGCTGGAGGTAAACAAGCCGAGGGCAGCGGTGGATCAGGAGATTGGAGAGCTGGAGCGGGCCCGAGTGTGAGAGAAATCTACTGGGTGGGGCTGGAGATGTAAACAAGAGGTCATATAGCTGCAGGGGGGGGGGAAGGGCATTGTGGGAGGTGGTGAAGGGGTGTGGGGATGCAGGCTGGCGGGAATGTGTGGGTGCTTAAGCAGCGGCTGGTTTAAGAGATAGTGTATGTGGAGCTGCCCCCCCCCCTTGAAATATCACGCAGCGGCTTCTTTTCATAGAGAGCCTACTGCTTCCCCTGTGTGCTTCTTGGCACTGTGAATACCACTTAGTAGAGCAGCATTGTTTGCGCTGTTGGCCGGGGGGGGGGGGGGGGGATGCCAGGGGTGGGATTCTGTGAATGCTGCCGGTGATGGAGGGGGTAGAAGTGCGTTTACTCAGGGGTTGGGGGGGGGTATGGTCTTCTGTTGAGACCGGGTACGAGGCAAGTGGGCAGAAGGGTGATTTGGGGTTGTAGTATGGGTAAGGTGCTACTGGTAGTGTACCTGGGGGCCATAATCTGCGTCTGGATGGCAAATGTGGCTTCACAGCAGCTACGTGAAGATTTAGTGTGTGTGTGTGTGATCCTAGGTCACCCTGTATAACTTGTAACCCCCCATACACCCCACTCTAAGAATCAACTTCCAGACAGAAATGACCCTACTACACATCTGTAAAGTGCTTTGACAACTCATTGATGGGAAGCGCTAAATGAAGGCAAGTACATTATGAGAGGCTCCCAGTTTTCCCATTTTGCTGATTTTAGAGGATAAATACAGAAATTAATGTTTCCTGTCTGTATTTATTTAAGTAGTGGAAAAATGGAGTAAGCACGATATTTCCTTAAATAATTGCTTATTTCAGTATGTGTTCCTCTTATTATGTGATATTTTTGTGGGTTTATTATTTAATTATATTTGGCTCCTTAAGGTGGTAAAACCGAACAAGCGTCAACGCATAGGTGCACGTTTATGGGTTAAATAAATGTGTAAATATACTAGTTACACCTTAATTTATTCGCGAAATAACTGATTAAATACAGACAGAAATGTTACAAAGCTAAATACCATAAAAGTGCGAGCCCTAATTGTGAGCTTGCCTTGGTGTGGGCCTGGTGCACACCTGAGGCTGCAAATGGTTGCAGTGGAAACTCGGAGATGGTCTGGGCCAGTGATTGAAATGGAAAAATACAAGTATGGGTACCCTCTACCAGAATACTTGCTAGTTTCTGAGAAGTGCAGATACTCTCCAATTAAAAGTATTGCGTCACTCTTGAGAAGTGCAGGTACTCTCACTCTCAAAATAAAAAAGTGCAGGAACTCAGTACCAGCCCATTTAAAGCACTGCCTCATTGGCTTGGATTTGGGAAATTTTGGGTAGGTTGGGGCAGAGAGGGCTGTGAATGGTACTTGATTTGGTGTTAGGCCGGACGGTTGGGTTGCCATCAACTGTGTTTGGAAGGTCAAGTTGGGGTGGTATTTTGGCCACCCTGAGCAGCTAATGTTTAACCTCCATTGTGCCAGGGGTTCAGGAGTGGTTGAGAAAGTTATGAAATGGTGTCTGTGCGGTTGGGGGTAGAACAGAGGCCTGCGGGTGTGCTGTTGGGGTGAGGCAGGAAGGACCTAGTTTGCTGGAGCCAGTGGGAGGCCTGGCAGCGCTGCTCACTGTAGGTTGCCTAGTGTGTGCTGAATGGGCAGGCCTGAGGTTGGAGGTGGTATGTTCTGTGGGTCAAAGCCTGGCCATATCTACTAGGGTACTGTTGACGTTGTCCAACCTTGGCTCTGGTGGCTGGTTGATATGTTGACCAGGCTGGTGGTTGGGCTGGTTTGCAGATGGCATGTAGAGCAGAGACATGCTAAGGCATCAGCAAACTGGGCCCTAGTCCAGTACCCCAGCCTTTCAGGGATCCCCTGAAAGAGCCAGCTCTGTTCTGCAGAGAGTCTTGCCCTGATGACTTGAATCATTCTTAATCAGATTGCTTGAAATACCTTTTTTATTTCATTTATTTTATGTGGGTGATGTATGGGAGTCTATCCCAGACACTATGTACAGAAATGTTTGTTTTTCAACACCAGGCAACAGCCATAAACAAGCATTTGCAATGCAATGGGTCTCGCATTTGCTATAGTTTAAGATATTGGCATTGTAAATGACGATACCTTTTATTTATCTGTTTTGATAATTAATATATAAATAAAAGGCATTGTCATTTACAATGCCAATAGCTCAAACTCTTCGAAGCGGCAGCCATTGTTCCGGGCTGCTTGGAAAGTGAAAGCGCGCTGAATGTTGAAGGAAAGCATGTCGTGCCTGCAGTAGGAGAAACGCATTAAATAAAATAGTGCTTACAGTCTAAATAAAACATACTGTGTAACAACAGAAGCAAATGGGCCAGTCCTCATGGGAGGTTACAAATAAAGACAAGTCTGTACTAAGGAGGGACTAAAAAGCCTATGGTCTGTGGTAGTTGCCCTGCCTGGGCCTTGCTTGTCTGCTGAGGGTAGGTCTGTGGTGGTTTCACTGCCCAGGCCTGACTTGACTGCTGAGGGTAGGTCTGTGGTAGTGTCACTGCCTGGGCCTTGCTTGTCTGCTGATGGTAGGCCTGTGGTAGTTTCACTGCCCAGGCATGGCTTGACTGCTGAGGGTAGGTCTGTGGTAGTTTCACTGCCTGGGCATGGCTCATCTGCTGAGGGTAGGTCTGTGGTAGTTTCACTTCCTAGTTTCAGCGCCTTTAGACCCTCACGGGTGAGTAGTCGCGCTTAACAAACACCTGATTGATTGAAGCCTATTAACAAATCCGCAGCCAGCATTTAAAAAGGACAGTGACACAAGCCAATGAAAAAATATAGGTGGAGAGTGGGCGGAGCTTCAAGTCCATACTCTAATACAGCATGCCTCGCAGAGCAGCGCATGCGCTGCCCCGGCTCGACCTAAAGTTTCTTTAGGATCAAAACAGGACCTCGCATGTGAGAAATGGGAGGGGGTTGAAAAGATTATTTGTAATAATACTGAGCTCCTACCTTATTATAATATTGAAAACACTCATCACTACCCAGGAATATTCGATGTAAACACATTTAGAATTTGGACAAGTGCGCCTCTGCGCTGTCAGTGACCTGGCCAAAGAGAGCATGAAAGAGCTGAAACTGGATCATAAATTCAAAGCTGTTCCGAACAGGGGCCCCCAAAACACGTTTGGCCCAGGGCCCCCCAAATCCTTAAAATCTCCCTGATATAGAGGGGGCTAGGTCTGGCTGTGGTAGTGCGGAGGTAGGTTGAGGCGTGTTTACTACTGGCTGAAGTTTTGCAGTGCCGGATGAGGGTCTCCTGGCTCTATTTGGGGGGGCGAGCTGAGGGGTGTGTGAGTCTGGTCATGGTCACTGAGGGCTTGTTGAGTGGCTTTTCGAGGGCTGTTGTATTTGGGGCACCTATTGAGCCTTCAGAACTAGTCTGGAGAGGGCAGAGTCTGCCTTGGAGTACAAATGATTGTGGTGTGCTGCTTGGCAGTGAATGGCATTCGTTCACCAGAAGTTGCGTTGATGACTTGTGCAGTGTTTTGCGACTGTGTTTTAAAATAGGCCCTGGACAGATTTTAAATCGCATTGGTGCAGTTCACGTATTTTGGGGATATATGCATTACACTTGCTACGCGAAATTCCTAAAATAACACAATTACGCCACTTTACGTAACTACGCTGCTGTTCGCTGCAAAATTATAGCGTGGGAACCATGTAAACAAGCGGAACGCAGACAGCTGTCGTTAGCAATAGTTTTAGCTTTTTATGCTATTTTGTAAGCGCAAAATGCGCTCTTGTGTCCGCAATGTATACAGCATCTTACACTAATGAATAAATTTGCATTCTGCATATTTTTTCCGAAATTTTACACAATTCAGCATATTTAATTTTGCACATCCCTCCTTAAAAACCATTGACAATGGAGTGACCTGTTAGGGGTACTGGGTGCAGGTGCATGGGTTGTTGACGTCACTGTTTTCAAAGGGCATGCAGCGGGTTGGGTGGCACCGAGCTTGGATGAGGTAGGTAGGCCTAATATGTTTTTAAAACATTGAACAACTAAATAATGAAACAGTGACTCAGTCCCTGGACATTGTTAGGCCAGGGGAGGGCTGTTGGAAAGACTGATCAACTAGTTCATTGGGAATTACTTATGTGGCTAGCACAGGCCCTGAATGAGTTGGGTGTTGTTGCTGCGTGTTTGGGTGTAACGCTTCTCGGAAGTGTTCACAGTGCGCATTAACCGTTCATACTTTTCATCTGCGGAGGGTGGGTGTGCTTTCGTTTACTGCCCTGGCACTGCCTGTCTTCAGTGGAGAGGTCTAAAGTGGTTTCACTGCATGAGACCAGCCTTTGTGCGGTGGGTAGGTTTGCTGTGATCTTACTGCCCAGGCCCTGCTGATGGAGGTGGATAGGTCTGTGGTAGGTTCATTGCCCTGGCCTTGCTCATCTGCTGAGGATAGGTCTGTCGTAGTTTTACTGCCTGGGTCTTGCTCGTCTGCTGATGGTAGGTCTGTGGTATTTTCCCTGCCCGGGCCTGTCTGCTCAGGGTAGGTCTGGAGGGTAGGTCTGTGGTAGTTGCCCTGCCTGGGCCTTGCTTGTCTGCTGAGGGTAGGTTTGTGGTAGTTTCACTGTCTGGGCCTTGCTTGTCTGCTTAGGGTAGGTCAGTGGTAGTTTTACTGCCTGGGCCTTGCTTGTCTGCTGAGGGTATGTCTGTGGTAGCTTCACTTCCTGGGCCTTTCTTGTCTGGTGAGCGTAGGTCTGGAGGGTAGGTCTGTGGTAGTTTCACTGCCTGGGCCTTGCCCGTCTGCTGAGGGTAGGTTTGTGGTAGTTTCACTGTCTGGGCTTAGCTTGTATGGTGAGCGTAGGCCTGGAGGGTAGGTCTGTGGTAGTTTTACTGCCCAGGCCTTGCTTGTCTGGTGAGCGTAGGTCTGGAGGGTAGGTCTGTGGTAGTTTCACTGCCTGGGCCTTGCTTGTCTGTGGTAGTTTCACTGCCCGGACCTTGCCCGCCTGCGGAGGGTAGGTCTGTGGTAGATTCACTGCCTGGGCCTTGCTTGTCTGGAGGGTAGATCTGTGGTAGTTTCACTGCCCGGGCCTTGCTCGTATGCCGAGGGTAGGTCTGTGGTAGTTTCACTGTCCGGGCCTTGCTTGTCTGCAGAGGGTAGGTCTGTGGTAGTTTCACTGCCCGGGCCTTGCTTGTCTGTGGTAGTTTCACTGCCCGGGCCTTGCTCGTATGTCGAGGGTAGGTCTGTGGTAATTTGCCCTGCCCGGGCCTTGCTCGTATGCCGAGGGTAGATCTGTGGTGGTTTCGCTGCCCGGGCCTTGCTCAAATGCCCGAGGGTAGGTCTGTGGTAGTTTCACTGTCCGGGCCTTGCTTGTCTGCTGAGGGTAGGTCTGTGGTAGTTTCACTGCCTGGGCCTTGCTTGCCTTTTCAGGGTAGGTCTGGAGGGTAGTACGTCTGTGGTAGTTTCACTGCCCAGGCCTGGCTCGTCTGCTGAGCGTAGGTCTGGAGGGTAGGTCTGTGGGAGTTTCACTGCCAGGGTCTGGCTCCTCTGCTGAGGGTAGGTCTGTGGTAGTTTCACTGCCCGAGCCTTGCTTGTCTGCTGAGGGTAGGTCTGTGGTAGTTTCACTGCCCGAGCCTTGCTTGTCTGCTGAGGGTAGGTCTGTGGTAGTTTCACTGCCTGGGCCTTGCTTGTCTTCTCAGGGTAGGTCTGGAGGGTAGTACGTCTGTGGTAGTTTCACTGCCCGGGCCTTGCTTGTCTGGAGCGTAGGTCTGTGGTAGATTCACTGCCCGGGCCTTGCTTGTCTGGTGAGCATAGGTCTGGAGGGTAGGACTGTGGTAGTTTCACAGCCCAGGCATTGCTTGTCTAGTGAGAGTAGGGATGGTAGGTGGTAGTTTCACTGCCCGGGTCTGGCTCGTCTGCTGAGCGTAGGTCTGGAGGGTAGGTTTGTGGGAGTTTCACTGCCCGGATCTGGCTTCTCTGCTGAGGGTAGCTCTGTGGTAGTTTCACTGCCCGAGCCTTTCTTGCCTGCTGAGGGTAGGTCTGTGGTAGTTTCACTGCCTGAGCCTTGCTTGTCTGCTGAGGGTAGGTCTGTGGTAGTTTCACTGCCTGGGTCTTGCTTGTCTGTGGTAGTTTCACTGCCCGGGCCTTTCCCGCCTGCGGAGGGTAGGTCTGTAGTAGTTTCACTGCCCGGGCCTTGCTCGTATGCCGAGGGTAGGTCTGTGGTAATTTGCCCTGCCCGGGCCTTGCTCGTATGCCGAGGGTAGGTCTGTGGTGGTTTAGCTGCCCGGGCCTTGCTTGTCTGCTGAGGGTAGGTCTGTGGTTGTTTCCTTGCCTGCCTGCTGAGGGTAGGTATGTGGTAGTTTCACTGCCTGGGCCTTGCTTGTCTGGAAGGTAGGTCTGTGGTAGATTCACTGCCCGGGCCTTGCTTGTCTGGTGAGTGTAGGTCTGGAGGGTAGGACTGTGGTAGTTTCACTGCCTGGGCCTTGCTTGTCTTCTCAGGGTAGGTCTGGAGGGTAGTACGTCTGTGGTAGTTTCACTGCCCGGGCCTTGCTTGTCTGGAAGGTAGGACTGTGGTAGTTTCACAGCCCAGGCCTTGGTTGTCTGGAGGGTAGGTCTGTGGTAGTTTCACTGCCCGGGCCTGGCTCGTCTGGTGAGCATAGGTCTGGAGGGTAGTACGTCTGTGGCAGTTTCACTGCCCAGGCCTTGCTTGTCTGTGGAGGGTAGGTCTGTGGTAGTTTCTTGTCTGCTTAGGGTAGGTCTGTGGTAGTTTCACTGACCCGGGCCTTGCTTGTCTTCTCAGGGTAGGTCTGGAGGGTAGGTCTGTGGTAGTTTCACTGCCCGGGCCGTGCTTGTCTGGAGGGTAGGTCTGTGGTAGTTTCACTGCCCGGGCTCAGCTCTGGCTGCACACTGGTTTGTTGTTGAAGTCTCTGTGAACAGGCGCGGTTTCCAGAAGAGGGTGGTTTGGAGTCTTGCCAGGGAGGAGCCGGTGGTTGGCTGTGAGCTTGTGGTTTGGGTTCACGTGGGGCAGGCAGGCACTTTACTTCCTTTTAATGGCATCTGCAGGCTGTAGTTTGTGGTGCAGTGAGTCCGCCCCTCTCGGTTGTGGCCAGAGGAAGACTGGACTTCAGGGACATCTGTAGGTTTCAGGAAGGGCCAGGAGGCTGTGCAGGGTTTGTGATGTGCTGGAGGGGGGTCTGTGGCCTGCATGACAGCAGTCTGGGCTGCAGCATAACACGGTGCACGCTGGGGTGGAGGTGAGCAGTCCCTCCTGCCTCAATGTAACCCAGCGCTGCCGCATACCAGAGGCCCACCCTATGCAAATCAGCCCCGAGCCTGCTCCTCATGGGAACAGTTCATCCCGAACTGCCAGGGACGTCCTCTCCAGAAGACAACGCCAGACCCCCGCTAGTCACGCCAGACCCCCGCTAGTCACGCCAGACCCCCGCTAGTCACGCCAGACCCTGATAGCCTCTCAGAACGCTGACTGCAGCAAACAGGGAGGCAGATAGTGTGATGGAATTAACCTCCACCAATGGCAAATGCTGAGGGCTGCATTCCTGTCCATCGTTTTGTACTCACTGTGCCACTCTAGGCAAAGGCCTGCCTTATGCAAATCAGCACTGACCCTGCTCCTTATGGGAACAATCCGTCCCCAACTATCTGGTGAGGCCCTCTCTCCACAGGGGAGCACAAGCCCCCCTAGACCGGTATTGATGGATGTGGGCCGTCTCACGAGGCCACAGCACACGCACTGCTGTGGAGGTGAGGGTGCTGTGGTCTGGCTGAATGGAGGCTGGTGCCCCCGCGGTGATGTGAGGGTGAACCCTCTCTAATCGAGGCCGGCGCAGCTGCACCCGCGGTGATGTGAGGGTCAACCCTCTAATGGAGGCTGGGGATGTGAGGGTCAACCCTCTGATGGAGGTGAGGGTGAACCCTCTAATGGAGGCTGGTGATGTGAGGGTGAACCCTCTAATGGAGGCCGGCGCAGCTGCACCCGCGGTGATGTGAGGGTCAACCCTCTAATGGAGGCTGGGGATGTGAGGGTGAACCCTCTGATGGAGGCTGGTGATGTGAGGGTGAACCCTCTGATGGAGGCTGGTGATGTGAGGGTGAACCCTCTGATGGAGGCTGGTGATGTGAGGGTGAACCCTCTAATGGAGGCTGGTGATGTGAGGTGTGAACCCTCTAATGGAGGCTGGGGATGTGAGGGTGAACCCTCTAATGGAGGCTGGGGATGTGAGGGTGAACCCTCTAATGGAGGCTGGGGATGTGAGGGTGAACCCTCTAATGGAGGCTGGGGATGTGAGGGTGAACCCTCTAATGGAGGCTGGGGATGTGAGGGTCAACCCTCTGATGGAGGCTGGGGATGTGAGGGTCAACCCTCTGATGGAGGCTGGTGATGTGAGGGTGAACCCTCTGATGGAGGCTGGTGATGTGAAGGTGAACCCTCTGATGGAGGCTGGTGATGTGAGGTGTGAACCCTCTGATGGAGGCTGGTGATGTGAGGTGTGAACCCTCTGATGGAGGCTGGTGATGTGAGGTGTGAACCCTCTGATGGAGGCTGGTGATGTGAGGTGTGAACCCTCTAATGGAGGCTGGTGATGTGAGGGTGAACCCTCTGATGGAGGCTGGTGATGTGAGGGTCAACCCTCTGATGGAGGCTGGTGATGTGAGGTGTGAACCCTCTGATGGAGGCTGGTGATGTGAGGGTGAACCCTCAGATGGAGGCTGGTGATGTGAGGGTCAACCCTCTGATGGAGGCTGGTGATGTGAGGGTCAACCCTCTGATGGAGGCTGGTGATGTGAGGGTGAACCCTCTAATGGAGGCTGGTGATGTGAGGGTGAACCCTCTAATGGAGGCTGGTGATGTGAGGTGTGAACCCTCTAATGGAGGCTGGTGATGTGAGGTGTGAACCCTCTAATGGAGGCTGGTGATGTGAGGGTGAACCCTCTGATGTGAGGTGTGAACCCTCTAATGGAGGCTGGTGATGTGAGGGTGAACCCTCTAATGGAGGCTGGGGATGTGAGGGTGAACCCTCTAATGGAGGCTGGGGATGTGAGGGTGAACCCTCTAATGGAGGCTGGGGATGTGAGGGTGAACCCTCTAATGGAGGCTGGTGATGTGAGGTGTGAACCCTCTAATGGAGGCTGGTGATGTGAGGTGTGAACCCTCTAATGGAGGCTGGTGATGTGAGGGTGAACCCTCTGATGTGAGGTGTGAACCCTCTAATGGAGGCTGGTGATGTGAGGGTCAACCCTCTAATGGAGGCTGGGGATGTGAGGGTGAACCCTCTAATGGAGGCTGGGGATGTGAGGGTGAACCCTCTAATGGAGGCTGGTGATGTGAGGGTGAACCCTCTAATGGAGGCTGGTGATGTGAGGTGTGAACCCTCTAATGGAGGCTGGTGATGTGAGGTGTGAACCCTCTAATGGAGGCTGGTGATGTGAGGGTGAACCCTCTGATGTGAGGTGTGAACCCTCTAATGGAGGCTGGTGATGTGAGGGTCAACCCTCTAATGGAGGCTGGGGATGTGAGGGTGAACCCTCTAATGGAGGCTGGTGATGTGAGGTGTGAACCCTCTAATGGAGGCTGGTGATGTGAGGTGTGAACCCTCTAATGGAGGCTGGTGATGTGAGGGTGAACCCTCTGATGTGAGGTGTGAACCCTCTAATGGAGGCTGGTGATGTGAGGGTTAACCCTCTAATGGAGGCTGGGGATGTGAGGGTGAACCCTCTAATGGAGGCTGGTGATGTGAGGTGTGAACCCTCTAATGGAGGCTGGTGATGTGAGGGTGAACCCTCTGATGGAGGCTGGTGATGTGAGGTGTGAACCCTCTGATGGAGGCTGGTGATGTGAGGTGTGAACCCTCTGATGGAGGCTGGTGATGTGAGGTGTGAACCCTCTGATGGAGGCTGGTGATGTGAGGTGTGAACCCTCTAATGGAGGCTGGTGATGTGAGGGTGAACCCTCTAATGGAGGCTGGTGATGTGAGGGTCAACCCTCTGATGGAGGCTGGTGATGTGAGGGTCAACCCTCTGATGGAGGCTGGTGATGTGAGGGTGAACCCTCAGATGGAGGCTGGTGATGTGAGGGTCAACCCTCTGATGGAGGCTGGTGATGTGAGGGTGAACCCTCTGATGGAGGCTGGTGATGTGAGGGTGAACCCTCTAATGGAGGCTGGTGATGTGAGGGTGAACCCTCTAATGGAGGCTGGTGATGTGAGGTGTGAACCCTCTAATGGAGGCTGGTGATGTGAGGTGTGAACCCTCTAATGGAGGCTGGTGATGTGAGGGTGAACCCTCTGATGTGAGGTGTGAACCCTCTAATGGAGGCTGGTGATGTGAGGGTGAACCCTCTAATGGAGGCTGGGGATGTGAGGGTGAACCCTCTAATGGAGGCTGGGGATGTGAGGGTGAACCCTCTAATGGAGGCTGGGGATGTGAGGGTGAACCCTCTAATGGAGGCTGGTGATGTGAGGTGTGAACCCTCTAATGGAGGCTGGTGATGTGAGGGTGAACCCTCTGATGGAGGCTAGTGATGTGAGGTGTGAACCCTCTGATGGAGGCTGGTGATGTGAGGTGTGAACCCTCTGATGGAGGCTGGTGATGTGAGGTGTGAACCCTCTGATGTGAGGTGTGAACCCTCTAATGGAGGCTGGTGATGTGAGGGTGAACCCTCTAATGGAGGCTGGGGATGTGAGGGTGAACCCTCTAATGGAGGCTGGGGATGTGAGGGTGAACCCTCTAATGGAGGCTGGGGATGTGAGGGTGAACCCTCTAATGGAGGCTGGTGATGTGAGGTGTGAACCCTCTAATGGAGGCTGGTGATGTGAGGTGTGAACCCTCTAATGGAGGCTGGTGATGTGAGGGTGAACCCTCTGATGTGAGGTGTGAACCCTCTAATGGAGGCTGGTGATGTGAGGGTCAACCCTCTAATGGAGGCTGGGGATGTGAGGGTCAACCCTCTAATGGAGGCTGGGGATGTGAGGGTGAACCCTCTAATGGAGGCTGGGGATGTGAGGGTGAACCCTCTAATGGAGGCTGGTGATGTGAGGTGTGAACCCTCTAATGGAGGCTGGTGATGTGAGGGTGAACCCTCTGATGGAGGCTGGGGATGTGAGGGTGAACCCTCTGATGGAGGCTGGTGCCCTACCTGGCGTTGAGGCTGAGCCGCCAGCGCTGATGTAGATGCGAGTCTGTTGAGACATCAGTTAGGACCTGGAAAGGATATGCTGGGAAACTCTGTTTCCAGGGGATCTGTTCTTTCAAGGTCATGTTGACTCTGAGATGAGGGGTCTTTGATTGGGGTCAGTAGTAAGAACACACCTTCGGGCTGTCCAGTCTAGTGCGAGGGGTAGCTCTGCTGTTTAAGAGCGGTCGACAAGGAAGTTGTGTTGTGTGTATTACAACAGAAGGGTAGCTCAGCGCCCTGTGAGTTAGTTCTGTGGTAACTGCTGTGTAGTAACAGGTGTGGTGTGTGAGCAGGACAGAGACAACTGTAATGTGACTGCTTGGGAGCAAGGCTTTTTTTTTTTCTTCTACAGATTAAGCTCCAGGGCCCTGTCATAGCAAGGGAGCGCGGAAACCTTTCATCATCGTTCTTTAGCTCACTTCGCCACCCCAGTTCAGACACAGCTATATGCAAATCAGTCTTGACCCTGTGCCTCAAGGGAACAGTCCAGCCCGAACTGCCAAGCCATGTCTTCCCTGGACCGGAAACAAGCATCCTGGGACCGGTTTCGGGCTAACAGCCCTCATCAGCCAGGCTAGCTTGAATCCAGTGGCAAAGTGAGCAAGAGACCTAGTCTGGGCATACCCTGCCAACTTAGGGCGAACAAAGCAAACACAAGGAGATGATGGATGGAGCGCTGTAACTTTTCAGACACTCACCCCCAGTCACTGATCTGGGTTGAATCCATCATCGTTCTTTAGCTCACTCCCCCACCTCAGTTCAGACCCAGCTATATGCAAATCAGTCTTGACCCTGTGCCTCATGGGAACAGTTCAGCCCGAACTGCCAGGCCAGGTTTTCCATGGACCAGAAACAAGCATCCTGGGACTAGTTTCGGGGTAACACCCCTTCATCAGCCAGGCTAGCTTGACTCCAGTGGCGCAGCGAGCATGGGACCCATGTCTGGGCATACCCTGCCAACTTAGGGCGAACAAAGCAAACACAAGGAGATGATGGACGGAACGCTGTAACTTTTCAGGCACTCACCCCCAGTCACAGATCTGAGTTGAATCCATCATCGTTCTTTACATCACTTCGTCACCCCAGTTCAGACCCAGCTATATGCAAATCAGTCTTGACCCTGTGCCTCATGGGAATGGTCAAGCCCGAACTGCCAAGCCAGGTCTTCCCTGGACCAGAAACAAGCATTCTGGGACCGGTTTCAGGGTAACACCCCATATCAGCCAGGCTAGCTTGACTCCAGTGGCGCAGCGAGCATGGGACCCATGTCTGGGCCTACCCGGCGCCCTTAGGGCCCGCTTCAAGCATACATTGCGAAACCCCTGATATTTATCAACAATCGGACAAGTAGCTCAGCTGCCTGTGGGATACTTTGTAGGTTGTAGCATACAGTGGGCTAGCTCCTTGATATGTGGGACAGTCACTTGTTTATGGGACAGTCTGACGGGTACCTCCCTGTGTTTGGGACAGTGTGAAGGTTAGCTCTCCAGTGTGAGGTGCATACAGTGGACGGCTCTTGGGTTTGTGAGACCGTCTGACCGGTAGCTGTCTGTGTTTGGGACAGTGTGAAGGTTAGCTCTCCGGTGTGAGGTGCATACAGTAACAGTGAACGCCTCGGGTTTGTGAGACAGTCTGACAGGTAGCTCTGTGTTTGGGACAGTGTGAAGGTAAACTCTCCGGTGTGAGGTGCATACAGTAACAGTGAACGCCTCTCGGGTTTGTGGAACAGTCTGACGCGTAGCTGTCTGTGTTTGGGACAGTGTGAAGGTTAGCTCTCCAGTGTGAGGTGCATACAGTGGACGGCTCTTGGGTTTGTGAGACCGTCTGACCGGTAGCTGTCTGTGTTTGGGACAGTGTGAAGGTTAGCTCTCCGGTGTGAGGTGCATACAGTAACAGTGAACGCCTCGGGTTTGTGAGACATTCTGACAGGTAGCTGTCTGTGTTTGGGACAGTGTGAAGGTTAACTCTCCGGTGTGAGGTGCATACAGTAACAGTGAACGCCTCGGGTTTGTGAGACATTCTGACAGGTAGCTGTCTGTGTTTGGGACAGTGTGAAGGTTAACTCTCCGGTGTGAGGTGCATACAGTAACAGTGGACGCCTCTCGGGTTTGTGGGACAGTCTGACGCGTAGCTGTCTGTGTTTGGGACAGTGTGAAGGTTAGCTCTCCGGTGTGAGGTGCATACAGTAACAGTGAACTCCTCGGGTTTGTGAGACAGTCTGACAGGTAGCTCTGTGTTTGGGACAGTGTGAAGGTTAACTCTCCGGTGTGAGGTGCATACAGTAACAGTGAACGCCTCTCGGGTTTGTGGGACAGTCTGACGCGTAGCTGTCTGTGTTTGGGACAGTGTGAAGGTTATCTCGCCGGTGTGCGGTGCATACAATGGACGGCTCTCGGGTTTGTGAGACAGTCTGATAAATAGCTCTCTGTGTTTGGGACAGCAGGAATGGTATCTGTTCACTGCTCAGTGCGTACAGTGTGATAGCCCTGTTGTGTGGGGCAGAGCAGTGAGGATAGTTCTGTCGTGCGTGGGTCACGAGGAAGGGCAGTGCATGCAGTGTGGATGGACAGCTGTAGGGAGAGCTCTAATGGTTGTGTGGGCCCCAGGCACGATGTGTCTGTGGCCCCCGAGCACAAGTGCTCGTCCGTGTCTCCGGTGCGAGTGGGTAGAGTGGACATCTGTGGGGCAGGAAGATTCTAGGTTCCTGAAGCAGTCTGAACTCCTGTCGGCAGCCGATATGTCACGACTGGTGAGTGACAACAGCTGGGGAGGACTGTGAGGTCTTTGGGTATAAAGTGCTGTTTTAAGATGGTCTGTTCGGCTGACATTGCTTTCCCAGATTTCTTTCGTGCTGCAGTAATTTAATATTATTTTCATAAAGTGGGCACAAGATGAAAACATGCAGGTTCCCTCAAAGCTGCCAAAATGGAAAAGGACCAAAGTAGCTGCCGAGCCCCCAGAATATAACCTAGATGCTTTAGCGATCTCACTCAAGCCCTATTCGCAGGAACCACCATTGAACTCATGAGAAGGCTCCAGACCATACAAAACTCAGCAGCCAGACTCCTCAACCTGCCTAAAGGGACCCATACCACCCCATTCCTTTGGAACCTCCACTGGCTCCCCCTCCAGGAAAGAGGCCAATTCAAGATACTGGCACACTCCTACAAAGCCCTCCACGACCTAGGACCAGCATACATCAACCACCTCCTAACTTCCACCAACCATCCAGAGACCTTCGCTCCTCCGCCCTCGCGCAGACACCCCACATCCCCGAAGCCACAGCAGAGACCGTTCCTTCTACTACCTGGCTGCCAAGTCCTGGAAAAGCCTTCCCCCCCTCTGGTCATCACCCTGTTTTTTTCGACTGCCCCCTGCAACCCAGTGCCTGGATACCCTCATGGGTGATTGTGGCACTGGACAAATTCTGATTGATTGATTGATCCTTTAGGACTCTCTGGTAGGAACACACTGGTGTTATTTGGGGGCAGTCTTCAAATTGTTTTTTTGTTTTTTTGGTTATGGACCTCACTGTCTTCCACAACAAGAGGTTTTGGCACATCTCACAAAAAGTGTGGTCCAAACTTATTAATTATAAATACACCCACAATATACAAAGGCCCAGGTGTGACTGTTCTTTCTCGTAGGGCAAGCTATTTTTGTCAACCACGTATATGCATGCACTTAGGGAAAAAATAATTGATTTTTGGGTTTAACTCTTAACCTTTTTGCCAGACCTGGAACCAGGAGGAAAGCTGGCATTGCTGTTGTGCTGGGTGTACTGTACCTTGTTGAACTGGGCATATTGGGTGGCACAGGGCACAGCTCCCCTACATACCAATTTGAATTATTTTGGAGAACGGAAAGTATCCACTCTTTTAATGAGCATATCGCAAATGAACGCAAACCCGCAGTACTTTTGGTACCCTAGGCTTGTGTGTTAGACCCAGAGCGCTGCCAGTGCATTAGGCTTGCTGTCTTCATCAGACGCTCACGTGCACTTAGAAACAAAAAACTGCATCTGTACTCTTCGTATAGAGCTGTTGGCCTTGTGGTCTGCATTTTGATCTCTTCCTGTACTCTACGTACGAAGATGTGCCTGTGCAGGGGACCCTGCACTACGTATTGAACTCTGTCTGTGCTCTACATGTAGCGTTGCGCCTGTGCATTGGGCCCTGCGTGAATCGCTGCACCTGTGAATCGGACCCTGCGTGAATCGCTACACCTGTGCATTGGGCCCCGCGACTGCGGAGCAGGCCCAGTGCTGTGCATATTGAACTGTGCCTGAACTCTACATACAGATATGCGTCTGTGTAGCGGACCCCGTACTCTGCGTATTGAAGTCTGCCTGTGCTCTAATTGTGGTGCGGTGGCGGGGCACCCCGCGCGATGCATATTGAACACTGCTCGTGGCCTGAACTCCCCCCGCCGCCTCACTAACTATTTCATATGATTTTTTTGACTCATCAGTCTGTCTCCTCCCTCTGTCACCTCCATTTTTAGCTCCGCCTCAAGTGCTTCAGTGCTACCTAAAGGTAGAACATGGGGGTTTACAAGTCCCCAGATGAAGCTGTCGTATACATGTGTACCTGTGCGCCATAGTACGCTTCAGTCTTAATCTGTAGTTCTGGTACCAAGAATGGTTTGTCTGCAGTCCATGGTGTCCTCCAAAGCAGACCTGGTTCGTAACTCCCTGGAGGCGTCTGAGAGGGAGTGCCTCCAGATCTAGTACCTAGACTTATAGCGTCTAGAGGGGTTCACCACGAGAATGATGTATGTGGGCTTTTCATGTAGGTCCCCGAGCTGGAGAGATGCCACACACATTTTCTGGTCAGTGTGGCGTCGCAGTGAAGATCACCTCGTGAAGTCCAGGGGAACAGTGTAGATCCTCGGAGACGATTAAAGCGCCTGTTATCTGGAACTGTTGAGATAGTTGGTTGAATAATTTAACCACTTTAGGATAAGGGATATGGGAAAGGTGATGGAGAGTATTCCTTAACGCTACCTCCTCAGATCTCTGGGAAATTGATTTTAGGAGGACAAAGGTGGTAAGTGCTCTGGGATGGCTCGGGGTCGCGTGTGAACCTGTAAGTGGTGATATTTTAGTTACAGGTTGGTACAGTCTTGTCTCCTCCAAGATGGAATGGCAGGAAAGGACCGGGGTGTCGTCAGGGAGCGAACCTCCTCTGAACGGGTTCCTGAGGGAGGGTTGTTGTGTTGACAGTGGGCTTTGGAAAGGGGGGGCCTTGAGGTTGTATTTACAGAAGGCATGTTCCGAGCTCCAGGTGGCTGCTGTAACCTTCTGCCGGTGAGGGCTACTGAGTCCTAGCACAACCAGGAAGAGGCCAGCGAGCTTTGTAGTTGTGGACACGATCTGGGTGACAGAGTACCTCTTATCCACGCCCCCCCCCCTCCTCACCTGGGGTGTCTTCTTAGTTTGTGGCTTCCTAAACAGTTCTGTGAAAGTTGGTGCTTGTCTTGCACGAAGTCACGAAGTGTAAATTGCGAGAAGTGATGGAACTGGGGGTTGTGCGAAGGTTCTCCGTTGTTCTGCAGGCGCGCGTTGAACGCCAATAGAAATATAGATGAGTAATGTGGAGTAATTTGGAACAGACTCCTGCAGATGGACATGGATTAAAACAGCTACAGTTGGCTCCGTCCCAACTCTAGCCCTTGCAGTAGCTAATGTCTAGCAGACGTCTTTGTCTTCCTTTCTTTTTAGGTTTGGCTTTGAGATCGCTTTAGAAGTGTCGCCAAGCTAATGTTTTCTTAAAAGAATAACAGAAACACCTGCAGGGGCCTTTGGGTCAGTGCTCTTCATCCTTGGATCTGGTCAGTTGTCATTTGAGTTTGGTGTCTGCCCACCACAAAACACAGCATTGGATAATGGATGAGGCCGCTTCAGCCATTGGTTCTCTGTGCTGTCAGTCACAGCTTTGTGCTTGTGCGCATGCGCACCTGAAAAGTAGTCCTGTTAAGTGCTGGGGCTGGTGCGTCAAAGTTTGCTTTTATTTTCTGTGTTTTCTTTGTGCGATGGGCCGTCCTTTCATGCATTCCTTCAGTAGACATGCGCACCACCTCTCGACAGCGGCAGTTGTACTTTTTAAAACGTTTAATGCCTCGTTCCGTTATTTGTAAACAATAAAAACAACATTACAGGCTTTTGCAAGGCCAGGCCTGTTGGCTTTGCTGCTGTATGCTGAATAAGTTACAGTAACTGTATTGGCTTCTGTGCAGTGATTCATGTAATATTAAAAGGACTTGAAAGCCCTGGTGATTTTTGTGACTTCAGCTGGTTGTGGTGTGAGATGTAGACGTGTGGCGGAGGCAGCCCTACTCTGTTGGCTGTAGATGCACCTTGCGCTGTCTTCACTTAGATTAGAAAGGGTTAATACTGCAGACTTCTGTTTCTTTCCAAACCCAGGGGTCCGAGCAGCTAGTTCTGCTGCGACCCAGAGGACTGTTCAATGCTGGCGGAAGGTGGTCGATTGATATGGAAATCTTAAATTATTTTCTGCAGTATTCCTGTAGGTGTCCAAAAAAGCATTTTTCAGTGAATAGTCTTCTAAAAGTGCTGACTGGAGACATTACCGTTTTTTTGTAATTCCTCAGTAAGGGGGGGGGGGGGGGGATGCTGAATGCACCTAGCACCGGCCAGAGATCCACCGATTCAGGCGAAGTGTGGTCTTTCTGGACGGGGCCTGCTATACTCTGTATTATATTTTTTGCAAATTATATATAATTCTGTGAAAATGTCACGAAATTATGCTTTAGTAGTAATATATGGTGTGCTGCGTTAATTTATGCTTACCTGTCATCAGCCTTAAATACATTTATTCTGCCAACATCAGCTTATCAAGTGTGAAAATAGACTGATTGTACTTTTAATTCTATCCTTTTCAATTTTGGAAATATACATAAATCAACCAAACAAAAGCTTTTCATTTACTAGGTTGAGCTACATTCGGGTGCACGGTGAGCTACTCGCCCCGGGTGCACGGAGAGCTACTCGCCCCGGGTGCACGGAGAGCTACTCGCCGCGGGTGCACGGTGAGCTACTCGCCGCGGGTGCACGGTGAGCTACTCGCCCCGGGTGCACGGTGAGCTACTCGCCGCGGGTGCACGGAGAGCTACTCGCCCCGGGTGCACGGTGAGCTACTCGCCCGGGTGCACGGTGAGCTACTCGCCGCGGGTGCACGGAGAGCTACTCGCCCGGGTGCACGGTGAGCTACTCGCCGCGGGTGCACGGTGAGCTACTCGCCGCGGGTGCACGGAGAGCTACTCGCCCGGGTGCACGGAGAGCTACTCGCCCGGGTGCACGGAGAGCTACTCGCCCGGGTGCACGGAGAGCTACTCGCCCGGGTGCACGGTGAGCTACTCGCCGCGGGTGCACGGTGAGCTACTCGCCGCGGGTGCACGGAGAGCTACTCGCCGCGGGTGCACGGAGAGCTACTCGCCCCGGGTGCACGGAGAGCTACTCGCCCCGGGTGCACGGAGAGCTACTCGCCCCGGGTGCACGGAGAGCTACTCGCCCCGGGTGCACGGTGAGCTACTCGCCCCGGGTGCACGGAGAGCTACTCGCCCCGGGTGCACGGAGAGCTACTCGCCGCGGGTGCACGGTGAGCTACTCGCCCCGGGTGCACGGAGAGCTACTCGCCCCGGGTGCACGGTGAGCTACTCGCCGCGGGTGCACGGTGAGCTACTCGCCGCGGGTGCACGGTGAGCTACTCGCCGCGGGTGCACGGTGAGCTACTCGCCGCGGGTGCACGGTGAGCTACTCGCCGCGGGTGCACGGTGAGCTACTCGCCGCGGGTGCACGGAGAGCTACTCGCCCCGGGTGCACGGAGAGCTACTCGCCCCGGGTGCACGGTGAGCTACTCGCCCCGGGTGCACGGTGAGCTACTCGCCCGGGTGCACGGTGAGCTACTCGCCCGGGTGCACGGAGAGCTACTCGCCCCGGGTGCACGGAGAGCTACTCGCCCCGGGTGCACGGAGAGCTACTCGCCGCGGGTGCACGGTGAGCTACTCGCCCCGGGTGCACGGAGAGCTACTCGCCCCGGGTGCACGGAGAGCTACTCGCCGCGGGTGCACGGTGAGCTACTCGCCCCGGGTGCACGGTGAGCTACTCGCCGCGGGTGCACGGAGAGCTACTCGCCCGGGTGCACGGTGAGCTACTCGCCCGGGTGCACGGTGAGCTACTCGCCGCGGGTGCACGGAGAGCTACTCGCCCGGGTGCACGGAGAGCTACTCGCCCGGGTGCACGGTGAGCTACTCGCCCGGGTGCACGGTGAGCTACTCGCCGCGGGTGCACGGTGAGCTACTCGCCGCGGGTGCACGGTGAGCTACTCGCCGCGGGTGCACGGAGAGCTACTCGCCGCGGGTGCACGGAGAGCTACTCGCCCGGGTGCACGGAGAGCTACTCGCCCCGGGTGCACGGAGAGCTACTCGCCCCGGGTGCACGGAGAGCTACTCGCCGCGGGTGCACGGAGAGCTACTCGCCCCGGGTGCACGGAGAGCTACTCGCCCCGGGTGCACGGAGAGCTACTCGCCCCGGGTGCACGGAGAGCTACTCGCCCCGGGTGCACGGAGAGCTACTCGCCGCGGGTGCACGGTGAGCTACTCGCCGCGGGTGCACGGTGAGCTACTCGCCGCGGGTGCACGGTGAGCTACTCGCCGCGGGTGCACGGTGAGCTACTCGCCGCGGGTGCACGGTGAGCTACTCGCCGCGGGTGCACGGTGAGCTACTGCCGCGGGTGCACGGTGAGCTACTCGCCGCGGGTGCACGGTGAGCTACTCGCCGCGGGTGCACGGAGAGCTACTCGCCCGGGTGCACGGAGAGCTACTCGCCGCGGGTGCACGGTGAGCTACTCGCCCGGGTGCACGGTGAGCTACTCGCCCGGGTGCACGGTGAGCTACTCGCCCGGGTGCACGGAGAGCTACTCGCCCGGGTGCACGGAGAGCTACTCGCCGCGGGTGCACGGTGAGCTACTCGCCCGGGTGCACGGAGAGCTACTCGCCCGGGTGCACGGAGAGCTACTCGCCGCGGGTGCACGGTGAGCTACTCGCCCGGGTGCACGGAGAGCTACTCGCCGCGGGTGCACGGTGAGCTACTCGCCGCGGGTGCACGGTGAGCTACTCGCCGCGGGTGCACGGTGAGCTACTCGCCCCGGGTGCACGGAGAGCTACTCGCCCCGGGTGCACGGAGAGCTACTCGCCCCGGGTGCACGGAGAGCTACTCGCCCCGGGTGCACGGAGAGCTACTCGCCCCGGGTGCACGGAGAGCTACTCGCCGCGGGTGCACGGTGAGCTACTCGCCGCGGGTGCACGGTGAGCTACGAACCCTGGTGTAAACTCGGTTTGCCCTGCCTGTCATATGCAGTAGATTTATTGAGGGGCCCCAAGTCCTCACAGCTCAGCTGATGTGCTGAGGAGGCGTTGGGGGGAGGGCCCTGTGAATCCCCCCCTTTCCCCCCCCACCCCTCCCGACTTTGGAGCCATCAAGAGTCCTTGCTGTAGTGTACAAGGTGTCCCAGGGGAGGGCGATGATTGTGACGTGCTCTCGTGGCCCTTGTCCAGTGCACGGGGCCACAAGATGGCGCCCACGCCGTGAACCCTCACTCCAGCTGTGCACTTTCTGCTTCGCTTGTGAAGCCTGTGCCCCTTCAGTGTGGTGGGCACCTCGCCTGCAAGTGTCTGAGCCTGGCGTTACTCCTAGCGCCTGGAAGGCGGCTGTTCTGGAGTGGCGCTGGGCTCAGTGGATTCTTCCCAGAAGTCTTCCACCCAGGGGGAGCGGTAATTTGAAATTAAAAGTAGAATTATAATGTAGCTGCTGCCCAGAGGCAGAAAAAAAAACTGATTAAAATGGTTGTTGTCAATAAAATATTTTCTTTGCGCCGTAAAAAAATCAACATGAGTTCAGAAAGCAGCAGGGATACAAACACGTGGAGAACAGGTGAGAAATATTTTAGTCTCAGTGAATGTCTCGGTGTGAAGCGCTGCCTGAGGTGACAGCAGTGGTGTTTATGCGTCATCAGCGATGGCTGGGGCCACAGGGCCCAAGATGGCTCCTGAGGTGGGATCTGATGCCCTGGTGTCCAGTGTCCGCGCCGACACTGGAGCTGTTCATAGAGTCACAGCCCAAGATGGCCCCTGAGGCGGGATCTGATGCCCTGGTGTCCAGTGTCCGCGTCGACACTGGAGCTGTTCAAAGAGTCACAGAGCCCAAGATGGCCCCTGAGGCGGGATCTGATGCCCTGGTGTCCAGTGTCAGAGCGGACACTGGAGCTGTTCAAAGAGTCACAGAGCCCATGATGGCTCATGAGGCGGGATCTGATGCCCTGGTGTCCAGTGACAGAGCAGACGCTGGAGCTGTTCACAGAGCCCAAGATGGCTCCTGAGGCGGGATCTGATGCCCTGGTGTCCAGTGTCAGAGCGGACACTGGAGCTGT
The DNA here is from genome assembly GCA_963921515.1 of Calotriton arnoldi. Lineage (NCBI taxonomy): Eukaryota > Metazoa > Chordata > Amphibia > Caudata > Salamandridae > Calotriton > Calotriton arnoldi. Next base: position 1,901,205 of record CAWUFW010001682.1, read on the forward strand.
TCAAAGAGTCACAGAGCCCGGGATGGCTCCTGAGGCGGGATCTGATGCCCTGGTGTCCAATGTCAGAGCGGACACTGGAGCTGTTCAAAGAGTGTCAGAGCCCATGATGGCTCCTGAGGCGGGATCTGATGCCCTGGTGTCCAGTGTCCGCGCCGACACTGGAGCTGTTCATAGAGTCACAGCCCAAGATGGCTCCTGAGGCGGGATCTGATGCCCTGGTGTCCAGTGTCAGAGCGGACACTGGAGCTGTTCAAAGAGTGTCAGAGCCCAAGATGGCTCCTGAGGCGGGTTCTGGTGCCCTGGTGTCCAGTGTCAGAGCGGACATTTATTTGGAGCTGTTCAATGACTCACAGAGCCCATGATGGCTCATGAGGCGGGATCTGATGCCCTGGTGTCCAGTGACAGAGCAGACGCTGGAGCTGTTCACAGAGCCCAAGATGGCTCCTGAGGCGGGATCTGATGCCCTGGTGTCCAGTGTCAGAGCAGACCCTGGAGCTGTTCAGAGTCACAGAGCCCAAGATGGCCCCTGAGGCGGGATCTGATGCCCTGGTGTCCAGTGACAGAGCAGACACTGGAGCTGCTCAAAGAGTCACAGAGCCCAAAATGGCTCCTGAGGCGGGATCTGATGCCCTGGTGTCCAGTGTCAGAGCAGACACTGGAGCTGTTCAGAGTCACAGAGCCCAAGATGGCCCCTGAGGCGGGATCTGACGCCCTGGTGTCCAATGTCAGAGCGGACACTGGAGCTGTTCAAAGAGTCACAGAGCCCAAAATGGCTCCTGAGGCGGGATCCTACGCCCTGGTGCCCAGTGACAGAGCAGACACTGGAATTGTTCACTGTTCTACATTAGTGCAAGTTCACTAGGATGTTATTCAACCAGGCTCCTCCTGTTGACAGCTGTGTGTTGAAGACCTGCTCTTCCCGCCTTTGGGTGCCTTACAAAGTGGGTTGCAAAGGCGAGGGTTGCTCTTGGCAGTGGTCTGCCGCTCTTGATGCCTGTGGTGGGCTCTCACAGTATTTCACTGCTAACAACCAACTCTTTGCCAAGACGTGTGGTCCTCGGCATCGCACGTGCAACAGTGAAAGTGCAGAACTTGTACTTGCTGCTGCACACTTGCTAAGATGGCGTCCCACTTGGAGATGCTGTGAGACACCGGTTGGCTAGCTGTCGACCCTGGCGGCACACAGAAGAACCACCTGTGCAGTGGCGGTGCGTCCATTGGGGCGCTGGGGCGTTGCCCCACTAGCCACATGGCCCCATTCACGCAAGCGGCAAGCAATTAGAAGTAGTTCAGATAATTGTTAACTACTCGTCGCTCCGCTCGCAGTCGGCACTGGCAGTCTCAGGCAATCGGCCGCTGAAGGGAGTGGGGGCGGGGCTGGCTGTGGCAGCAAGGGTTGAGTGACAGCAGGTTGACAGCCGCGCTTGCAATAGTGTGCGCATGCTCGATTTTGGGCTGGTCATTTTTATGACCAGCCCGAACATGCGCACTAAAGGCCAGCCACCTACTACCATGGGAGAGCGAGGGGGGACCCGAGAGGCTGAGGGTTGCTTCATGCAGCAGCCCCCGGTCTCCTAATGGGCGGGCCGTCTCCATGCCCTAGCCAATCCTGGCGCTGCTAATGAAGGGTCTGGATTGGCTGCCTGAGACACCGCGCAGCCTGAGGGCTGTTGTGCAGAAGGCGCGGGACCGGCCCAGGAGCAGAAGCAGAGGCGGCGCGGAGCAGAAGCAGAGGCGGCGCGGACCGGTCACGGTCAGGCAAGTTTTTTAAAAATTTTAATAAAACTCCCCCGGCCAGCCCTCACCCACGCGACTCGAGTATTGCGAACAAGGAGCTTTGCCACCATCCGGCATAAGACTGAGCGTCTTATCCATGCTGTGGAGGTATAATTTACTGATAACTATTGTGCTGCACCCTAGTCCAACTGCCTACCTGAAGGATCCCCCCCCCCTCGTAGCGGGGGTTTATGCGGAGAAACCTTCCTCGTATGCGCCAAGCTGAATTGAGCCTGCTTTGGAAGTAGGCGCGTTCCCTTTGGCTTCCCGAGTTTAACTCCACTATGGCAGGTGAGGAGTGAGGTGACTGCAACGCACAAGTCGGGGAGGTTGAGGAGGGGCTGCACTGATTATCCTGTGGGGGCGCCGGACTCCTGCACCACCCACGCTTTGGCTTCAGCGCTCTGAACTTTAAATTGATAGCGAAGCGGGGAACGCTGCTCCACCTGCGTGGTCTGAGTGCGGGGCCCTGGCCTACAAGACTTGCCCTTCCCTTCCAAGCCTTGTAGGGCTGAGCAGACTGTTAACACTGATAGGGCCACGGGGGTCAGAGACAAGAAAATTGATGAAAGATTGAGTAGTCGGACTTGAACAAAAAAAATGGAATATGCAATAGAAACGATTACACTCAATATTTGTAATAGTGGGCCATTTGAAATGAATATTTAATCCTAGGTGAGTGAGGGGTAGTGTCATATAACTCGTGTGCAGCTCTCACTTCACAGATATTTGCATGATACTACATTCGGCTTTGCACCTTGATTATGGGATGAGCTCACTTGAAACCAGACTGGAAACAGTGTTTTTAAATTAATCATCGTGAAAACGTGTTTCTACAGTTTACTGGGGAAAGAATAAAATATCTCGAGTACAAAAAGTCACGTCGAAGGAGCAAGTTTGTGCACTTTGCATACGAGGCCTAGTGTGACTTGAGGCCTTGCCATGAACGTGGCGAGGTGATGTGGCATAACGAAGAAATGCTGTAGATGCCGTGATGTTGTATATTTTGTGTTATTTTTCTAGCTTAGGTTGTGTGCCATGTAAATATGTATGTTGGTGGAGTATGCACCAAACCACTATTTAAACTGATGAAGTTGTGTGGCCCACAACATTGGCCCTGTGAGATGGGGGCTTTACCTCAACCCTCTTGTCAAGTTCGAAATCTGGGTGTCATCATAGATGACTCATTAACAATGCATCACCAGGCCGTCAAGGTAGCTGCCACTTGTTTTACCATCCTCAAGTGGCTAAAGAAGATCACCTGGATGCTACCAGAGTCCACCCAAAGAACAGTAGTTCAGGCTTTAATCACCTCAAGACTGGACTACGGTAATGTTCTTTATCTTGGTTCCAATAAGGAGGTGACCCATAGGCTGCAGATGGTTCAAAATTCCGCGGCAAGACTTCTCTGTCGGATTCCCAGAGCCGCTTCTGTCTCCGGCCATTTACGAGATTTGCATTGGCTCAGGGTGGAAAATCGAATTCAATTTAAAGCTCTAAGTTATATGTTCAAAATTAAAGCGGGGACTGCACCTCAATACCTACGTTCTTTAACCTACCCATACGTTCCTTCCCGATGCCTTCGCTCATCCACCCAGGGGAGGTTTTCTGTGCCAAGATTCAGGCTGTCTCGGATGGGTGGTCGATCTTTTTCTTATCTCGGGCCCTCACTCTGGAATGCCCTTCCCATAGCCATTCGGAATGAAACAGTTTACGCCCAATTCCGCAAATCAGTGAAGACCTGGCTTTTTAACAAGTAATTTCTGCTGTTAATTTTTTATTATCTGGTCTCCTTTTTGCCTGGCGCCGGGAAACCCTTTTTGGGTAGCTGATGCGCCTTACAAATTAAATAATAATAATAATAATAAATAATGTTCACATGGGTGATGTTGGGTGCAATGTTATGTTGCGGCCGATGGGCATAGGATTGTTTCCTACTTGGTGTGTGCCTTGCAGTGGTTGACCTATCTGATGCTGTGTGGCATGCTACGATGTGGTCGTGTAGCTTGTGTAATTTCTGAAAATGATGTTATGCTTCTTGTCATTGTTTACCTAAAATGTTGTGCGCCCTGCCAGGATGGGCCATGGCGTTGTGCATCCTGCCATCATTTACTCAGATGGTTCGATGTGCCATGCCATGATGTGGTCGTGTAACATGGTTTTATTTACATAGATTATGCTATGTGCCATGCTTTACCTAGACGGAGTTCTGTGACGCTGTCGTGTGATATGGTGTTATTTACATAGAATATGTTGTGTGTCATGCCATGCTTTACCAAGATGGTTATGTGCCATGATGCTGTCGTGTGGCATGGAGTTATTTACATAGATTATGTTCTGTGCCACCCCATGTTTACCAATATGGAGTTCTGTGCCGTGCCAAGGTGTGGTCGTGCGGCACAAGGTTATTTGCATGGATGATGTTGTGCGTCCTGCCATTGCTGTTTCTGATGCCAAAAACATGGATTGACTCGCAAACCATGAATGTTAAAAACGTCGAGGGTATGCATTTCAGCGATTTAGTTCCTCTCTTATTTTACATGTTTACTTGATCTTGCATTCCCCACGAGTTAGCTAGTTTATAATGTTGTTGTTTATCTGTATTTTTTTCTGTGCATACTTTGAGGCTTGAGCCATGCCAGGTGTTTATGAGGGACTTTGATTGAGCCCGCAGGCGCTAAGGCTAAAGCCAAACAAAGTGCCTGTCAGTGGGTTGGCCTCTCTGCAGAGCACACAGAACAATGTTTGTGTATTCCATTTGCAACTGAAATTCTGTGGAAATGTGTGTGGAGGGGGTACACTGATGTCAAAATATTTGCAAGGCAAAAGTAAGAGAAATTAAAGTGCTTATATTTGAGGGAGTGCAGTGCATGTTGGGTGGCGGTGAAGTGACAGATGTGAGGAAGGGCATTCGGGGAAGAGTACAAGATATGCAGAGAAAATGAGCATACATATCTAACATAAAGCACACATAATTGAAGGCCAAAACTCCTTCCACAGGCCTCAATGCTATTTAATTCACAGACTCACTATTTCAGAATTTCAGAATTTAAAAATTTTCAATGTTAATTATTTATAAGAAATCATTGTTGTTACTCATTTATCTTAAACAGCTAACATCCAGTGACAAAGCCAATCATACTGACAGGCTTTAGGCGTATGTCGGTTGCTGTGCCATTTATCTGGATAAAATTACATCTCGGAGAGAAACCAAAATACCGGTCTGATGGCACACTATGGGAATCACAGAAATGTATTTGCATGTTCCTTTATAGGGAGCACACACTTTTTTCATCTCACTTAAACACCTGTCTGCACATATTTCTATATGACTGGTTACAGCCAGCAGCTGTGGGTGCTTCCCGAAGTCTGGTTAGAGCATATTTTTCCAAAGTTAATGCTGCATGCAGTGCAAGACACTGGGCAAGCATACATTTTAAAGGGCTAAAGTTGTCATGCAGAACAATTTACATACTACAGTAACTGTTGAACAAATTAATGCAAGAAGATACGGGGCAGTTTTTAATGTGTTTAATATTTCAAGACTATACGTTCCCACTGCTTATTAAGCCTTGCTTTATCGCTGCATTCATTTGCTTTACAATGCACCATTTGCCAATCTTTTTTAAATTTCTTTCTTGGGAGAGGGACTCTCCCTAGACCCCAGGTTTGTCCATTGAACTTGTTCACATCACTAACTAGTGTTTTCTATTGGAAAGGGTAGAGCCAAAGCAGTCTTGCTTAGTACCCTACCCCTCTTCAGAAGTCAGACTTGCTTGGCAACCCAGCAATTCTCTGAAATAATGTATGAGTTTTCTTTTATGAATGCCTAGAAGAACTGAATTTTTAGTCCATTTATCACAGAAATAGTGCTGAAAATCGCACCAAAAAGATGCCAATTTTTTAAAAATTTCTTCACGGGGGGAGAACCCCCCCCGAACCCCCCTTATTGCCGTCGGGCTCGCTCGCATACGTTGATTCGTTCTGCATACGCCACACCAGTTTTAAATCCCACCAGCCGCCACTGCACCTGTGTGCCAGAAACTGGACCCCAGCGCCTCTGCAAATCCGCCTTGTAGGAGCCTAGTAGCGTTTCTGTCATTATTGTGATGTTTGTGTGAAGTTGTGCACGCTCTCTCTGCATCTCTGTGCTTTCCATGGACATTTCGCACGTGCCTCGAGTTGTGGCACTACACGCTTGCGCCTGAGTCGGACCCAGCACTCTTCCAGGGGCGCCTGCAGTGGCTCTGTTGGGCTGATGGAAGGGCCAGTGTAGTATGGCGGGTTAGTGTGGCTGCTGGGTGGGTGACGGAGCTTGTCTTGAGTGTGTGGCCCTCTGTGAGGAAAGTGAGTGCGAGGCATGGCTGCCGTAGGTTCAAGGGGGTGGGTGACTGTATGCAGCAGTCTTGGGGGGTGGCGTGCAGTAAATCTCCAGGCTCTGCAGGTCATGGCGTCTGGCTGGCAGTTGAGGAAGGTGGGTGCTAGTGGTGGGCCTAACTCATGTCATTTGCTGTAGCATAATAACTCGAAATTACAAGAAAATTACGCAGAATTACATGAGGAACGAGCGTAACCCAGCTTTTAGTGTTTTCTTTTTTTAACCACAAAATGCTTCCTTGAATTCATAATAGACCTGAGGGTGCATTTTGTGCTAAGAAAATAGTGCGAAGTGCAACAGGATGCGAACAGTAACAACCACAACCCACTGGCGCTAGCTAACTTTGTTGCTCCTGTTCCCTTGTGGTAGGATTTTTGTGCCAAATAACTCCTGATTACATGAGCGGGCGTCATCATGTCATTTTCAATAATTTTGCATCAAGAGAGTAACGCAAAATTAGTCCGATTATTCCAGAGTAATTAAAGTTTGCCCAGGCCTACTGGCTGTGCGGCATTGATACTGTGTAATCGGCCCGGGTTCTATCCGACAGGCACCTCACAGATTCATAGGTGGGGCACGGGGTGAACCTTTAGTCCTAGCTGGACATCACGGTGCCCGAGCCATGGACCGGGAGCGGCGCTGGGCAGCGCCTCGTGCACATGTGCAAGGCTTGGACTTGACATTCACCTCGACGAGCCGTGCCAGAGACGAGGCGGGATGCTGCAGGCATAGGAGTCTGGTTTGTGTGTTTGTGTACCTTTGTGTGTACACAGTGGGTATGTTTGCTGGCCTGCGTTCAGTCGGGGATGGTTGCTTCAGGGCACTCTGAGGTGGTGAAGAGCTGAGTGAGTGGGTGAGTGAGGGGGGGGGTTAGAGGGACACGGGACAACAGAGGGAGACGAGTCGTTGTGTTTTGAAGTAACTTGCTCTCTGTTGCCTTCCAGCTTCTGCCCTGAGCTGCAGCCGCCTCCTGATCCCAGTGTGGGGATCTGGTCACTGGACGCGGGGTTCTCCTGATCCCAGTGTGGGGACCTGGTCACTGGACGCGGGGTTCTCCTGATCCTAGTGTGGGGACCTGGTCACTGGACGCGGGGTTCTCCTGATCCCGGTGTGGGGACCTGGTCACTGGACGCGGGGTGACCATCTCTGCTTGAGCCTGCTCTGTGGCTGGCAGCCACCGCGCCACTGACCGCCAGCTACTGCCGCAGGGATGTTTCCACAAAACCGGCCTCCGGTAAGTACCACTCCTGGGCTATATTACAACAAAGACTTACTTATTGTGAAAAACATATGTAAAAGCCAATATTCCTTTTGTGGTGGATTGTCATGCACTGTGAAAGCTTGTGGAAAGGTGTTTTCCTTCAGGTAATCTCATAGGTTCCCATAGCAGACAAGGGCTCGCTGTTGGTTACTCTCTGTCAGATCCTAGTGGTAAAAGAATTGGAGTTTGAGAATCCTTGTTCTGTCGTTTTAGGAAGCGTAGTGTATCGTTCTGGCAACTTTAATGTTGTCCAAATGCATTTTATGACTTTTGCATTGTAGGAAAACTATTGCAGATTGCAGTCGGCTTCAGAAGCTTTTGGTGACAAGCCAGTGGTAAAGGCCTAAGGCCTGATTGGTTCATGGGAAAAAGTTATGTCAGAGGCCGTAGGTCTAATCACTTATTTACATTTTTTTTTTTAATAATTCTTGCAGTAGGCCTGATGTATTTTTGTGAAAATGTTAAAGCCAATAGGCTTTTAAGGGTGGATTGTAATTAAAACTGTTAAAGCCTGTAGGCAGGAATTGTGCTACATAAGTACATAAAGCAAAGTTTCCAAAATGGTGCAATGAATAAGTGAGAAGTTAATGAGACGCAAGCGGTACAGAGAAAAATCATGATACTAAAAATATGCCAAACGCTTAGTCTCTAACAAAGTTTTAAAAATGCATAGTGTTTTACGAGGGCTTCTCAAACCATAAATGGTACACAGCAAAGTTATTTTTAACAAACTTATTTTCTCATAGTTTTCCGTGTGCCCTATATATATTTCTATCCTGCCATTATGGTTGCCATTAAACATTGAGGTATACGTATAAGTGGAGGCAGGGATTCCTTCACTATTAATCTATCTATCACTCCTCACTTAAAATAGAGGTAGTGTCCTACCACTTTACTGCCTAATTTTTCTAAAAACAACCTTTTTGCGACTGACAGTCAAACAACCACATACCCCCTCTATACATAGGGGTGTATCTTAATTGTTATGAAAAATACACAGGTTGCACCTATCTAGATGTTACCTTTAACAAAAAAATTGTGAAAGGGCAAGATGGCACCTCACGTGCGCACCACCAGTCGAGCTTGCTGATTGGTACTCACCAGCTATGCTCACTTTTCTCATCATTGGCCACCATATTGCCCAAATAATGTGTCCCCAAAATAATTAGTGCCCAAAAATTATTATAGTGCCAGTTGTAATGTGCATTTCACAATTACCACCAAAACATGACCCCGTGCAAATAAAATTGAGATAAGTAGCACAGTCACCAACTTTTATTCTTCACTTGTGCACTTATTCAAATTTAAAAACCGGCTGCTTTACGCAGACCTTTGCCGCAAACATTTGCCAACATGTTTCATTGCCCCTATTACTTCATGGCAATTTCGTCAGGGCTGGGTCATCAATCACCAATTTTGGACACTGGTAACTTGGTATAAAATGACATGTGGGAGCCTATGTCATTCGTACCAGCTCGCCACTCCGTCAATTTGAGGAGACTTCCAGACGTGAATCCCTCTCTTTAGGCGTGCACTCAATTGTCGTGCCAATTTCGCCTTTTTCTCCAGGGAGCGCTTTGAATCCACCACGACAATTGAGTGCACGCCTAAAGAGAGGGATTCACGTCTGGAAGTCTCCTCAAATTGACGGAGTGGCGAGCTGGTACGAATGACATAGGCTCCCACATGTCGTTTTATACCAAGTTACCAGTGTCCAAAATTGGTGATTGATGACCCAGCCCTGACGAAATTGCCTTGAAGTAATAGGGGCAATGAAACATGTTGGCAAATGTTTACGGCAAAGGTCTGCGTAAAGCAGCCGGTTTTAAATTTGAATAAGTGCACAAGTGAAGAATAAAAGTTGGTGACTGTGCTACTTATCTCAATTTTATTTGCACGGGTCATGTTTTGGTGGTAATTGTGAAATACACATTACAACTGGCACTATAATAATTTTTGGCACTAATTTTTTTGTGGACACATATTATTTGGGCAATATGGTGGCCAATGATGAGAAAAGTGAGCATAGCTGGTGAGTACCAATCAGCAAGCTTCGACTGGTGGTAGCGCACGTGAGGTGCCATCTTGCCCTTTCACAATTTTTTTGTTAAAGGTAACATCTAGATAGGTGCAACCTGTGTATTTTTCATAACAATTAAGATACACCCTTATGTATAGAGGGGGTATGTGGTTGTTTGACTGTCAGTCGCAAAAAGGTTGTTTTTAGAAAAATTAGGCAGTAAAGTGGTAGGACACTACCTCTATTTTAAGTGAGGAGTGATAGATAGATTAATAGTGAAGGAATCCCTGCCTCCACTTATACGTATACCTCAAGTAGAGGAGCCTTACATGAACAGGTCTTTTTGATTTAATGATATGTTGAGAGGAGGGCGACCTGTGAATTTGTTTCCCTCTGTAGCTCCTTTTTGATTGAGTGCCATTAAACATTGGCTAGTTCACCCTCCAAGATGTTCAGTTTGACTGGCCAGAGCTCAACATGGGCTCTACACTTTGTTGGTCGCTGTACAGTATTGTCGACAGACATTCTTGGGAGCAGTCTTGTGTGTTTTATTCCTCCAAATCCAGGTGAGTGTTTTCAGATGAAAATGTTTCCTCCTCTACCCAAGACAGACTTGTTGCTCCTTGAAGCATTCCATGACCCTTCATCGGAAGGGACTTGAGTAAACACCCGTGATTGGCGTGTGTGAGTGAAGCTTGTTTATGAATCGGAGTTAAAGGCTCCCTCATACATAATCTTCTTTCAGAGACGCGTTGTTTTGTGTTGGCTTCTAAGCTCTTTACACGGGCACTTGTCGCCACCACGTCAGACTGACCCAACTGAAGAGGTTTCTACTATGGACCAACCTTTCCATTTGAATGATTTCTTGTTTATGTTCAGGAGCTCTTGGTCCGCACCCGAGCTTCTCGGTCTGTGGCTCTGCTGGTGTATATGATGTATGTCATTTTATTTGTTTCTTGGTCATTTATATACACCCAGAGTGGCCACTGTCTTGAGCAGTCTGCTAATGTGGTGCAAATTAACTTTGATCTTCTGCGGGAGGATAGTTGCAGCTTCTCGTGGTTGTTGAGATGGGATATTTTAATATTGGTACCCCCATGTTCTGTATTCTTTGCCTGCATTTTCTGATCCTGACACTCTGTGGGGATCTCATGAACCCCAGTTCAAAGAATTTCCCTATTTGAAAGTTCAGTCTACAAGCTCTTGTCTGCAATGATTCACAAAGATATGTGGAGAGTTTTTTTCCTGCAGTAATTGACTGTAATGTACTTTCTACTATGTGCATGCAATAGGCAGTTACATAGGCCATAACTGCTTAAACAAAATAGATTTTTGACACATTTTATTAACAATTATGCCATTTCATGGCTACGAGTACCACATTTAACAATTCCTTGAAAATCCTGTTATCCAATTGCTACTGTTAAAAGCAAAACGACAATCGTGAACATTACCTGCGCCATCTTGTCTGGTGGAATTCTATGTGCACATAAGTTGCAGTCATTTTAATCTATCACAGCCATTTTGTACTCTGTTGGTCACCTTTGTTTCACCCTGCCCTTACTAGCATCCCTCTGACCGACCTGGTACGTGTGCTGGGGGCTATAAACTCTATTTGCCGCAACAAACCTCAGCGCCACTTGCTGCCACAAACTCGTTTTTCCTCTCATCTCTGTTTTCAGGCAAACCTTTGGACACTCTACCCCTCACTGCACCTAGTTACACAAACAGGTTCCAAACACCAAAAAGACTCTTGCAACATGATTTATTGCACTGCAAACAGCAAGACTTGTTGTTACCAACAATGGGACCTGTTTTTATCAACAGAACGGACTCTTAGATCTGGCCGGTCTCACATGTTTTAGACCCTGAAGCAAGGTCCAGCTGCAAAATAAGATTGTCTGTTTGACCTGGGTGGGAAGAGAATTACTGTTGGGCTTGTGTGACAACCTGCCCGGGCGGGGACCCCAAGCTTGTGTAACCATGTTGATGAAACCAATGCATTGTGTCAAACCTGTATAAAAGGAAGAGCCAAAGGAGTTATCAGCAGAACACCTCCCTCAGACATCCCGGTGTCTGCAGTTGACGTGATCTCCTCATGAGAAATAAACCTTTTTCTTGTCTTCCAGTTTCCAGCGCTTGCCTCATTATTTTGATAGCGAACCCAAAGTGAATTAGAGGTGGAACCCTGCACCGGGCAGCATTGAGGGTCTTAGAAGACTCGCTGCCTTTCACAAATTGGCGCCCAAACGTGGGGGCCCATCAGCGACGCGTGGGTCCGGTAGAGAGGTCCTAACGACGGAGTGAATGACTAAACGATTGGGGTATACCTGCCTGAGAAGACCCTTGTCTGGCTGCCGATTGACTCAACTTCACCGGTTCCGAACGGACCTCTCTCGAGTGACCTGCGGTCCTGACTGGGACCTTAGAGGAACGCCGCATTGATTGTTGGAGTGAGAGGACAACCAGGCGCTGGAAGGGGAAGACGAAGAACCGTCCATACGGTCCGAGTAAGGTCGTGAAAAAACGACTTAAATTGATTGATTGAATAGTTTGATTGAAATACTAGTATTCCTTTTTTGATATTGAGTTATTTGCGACATTTCCCTGCTTGCAAACAACGAAGAATAGGAATATTCTCTCTCTTTGCAGGCAGCAAAGGACAGGTAGTGCAGACTTTTTGTCTAAATTGATTGATTGAGATATTCATTTTTGACCGATAAATACGTCATGCCTGTTTTCTCTAGATTGTTTGATTGTAATTGTTTTGGACCAGACCGTTCGTTAGAGGTCAGTCAGCCGGCACCGCCGGGAAGGCACCCCTAACAAGGACATGTACGTAAAGTATGGATTAGCCACCGTAGCTTATAGCAAACTATGGCATAAATACACTAGGAAGCACCGGGTAAATCAGTGGCCACTGACGGGATCTTTCGATCCCGCTAAAATAGAAACGTTAGAATTAGCTCTCCACAAAAAGAAAACTAGACCAGCCATGTTTGACAGTTTTGGTTTATGGCGAAAAGAGGCAGCTCAAAGAAAGAAAAGGGACGAAGCTAGACGAGATAAAGAAACGCGAAAATCAGCTTACCAAGCCTGTAAAAGATTAGAAGAAAAAACTAAAAGAAAAGGAAATCGATAAAAAGGAACAGGAATTAAAAATATCAGGTCAATGCCCTGTTAGAACGCCCTCAATTCTTTACCCCAAGTTACCAGCAAAACAAAGGGTAGATGATGATTTATTGTTAGGTCCCCCAATCATATACATGCCACCCTCTTATGCCCCTACTCATCCCGTAGTACAACGCCAGGACCACCAAAGTATAGCCGGAGATGGCACGATCGCCTCAGTCTCCACCGCCTCTGCTCCCACCGAGTCACCCACACCAAATGCCTCATCAAAGGATACAGTAGTAGAGGTAGGATCAAAAGAAACAGGAGCGCCCAGGGTCCCGCGATTAAGTAAAAATGAGCGAGCAGGCATTGATAAAATAGTTAAATCCCTCATAGATAGGAAGGAGACAGAAGAGTATGTAACTGACATATGCAACTCCTATGTTGAAAACCGCAAACAATACTTTATTGTACGTCTCTGTTACCACACTCTTACTGCATATGAAGAGAAGTACCAAGATGTAGGGCCCGAGCGGCTAGTGGCTCTCTATAGGAAGGTAGACACCGGAGATGAAGGCGACAACGATGTTACAGAACTCTTTTCATCCACACTGGAGGTATTCCGTCACCTCGTGGAACAAGGACAGATAGATAAGGACAGGACATCTAAGCTAGCAGGACCCCCGGTGGAAAAACCAGATAGCATGATGCCGATAAAAGAAGCTGCCCCTTATTGGGTACCTCCTAGAGGACAAGGGACTCATGACGATATGAACCATCAAGACGCTAGAGGAGGGGTGGTCTACAATTGGGTGTATCAACCATGGGACAGACAGGACATTTTGACGTTCCGTAAATCTTTACCGGATTTACGAAAGAACCCCACCGCCTTTTACACCGAGCTAGGTACCGCTCTGGGATCAACAATAATGACACTTGCCGACATAGACTTGTTCTTCGGGTTATGTTTGCCAGCAGATGTGTGGAAACAGATTAGGAAAATAGACCATACCGAACTGCTTGGTCATACCTGGGAACAACTCAACACACTAGATAAACAGCGGAACCCTGGTCAAAAACCGGTTAAAGCAATATTGGACCTCCCTGACAAAATAGTGCAGAAAGTGAAAACGCTGATCCCAGAGAAAAAGATAGACTGGTCCATAGTAACTGCATGCCGCCAGAAACCACAAGAGGATGTCTGAGTATTTCTCTAGATTTGAAACTGTGTTCTCCGATTACAGTGGACAAGACATGTCCACCGCAACCGGACACCACTTATTTGTGCAGAACTATGTCAAAGGACTACTGCCAGATGTGTCCCAGAAATTACAAGCCAGCGAAAGTAGTTGGGCAGCATCTAAACCGGCGGCCATTCTCCAAATGGCCCAGTACTATGAGCATCAGAGAAACGAAAATGACAGGGCTACAGAAAGGAAAAAGAAGGACTTGAAGGAAAGGGTAATGGTAGCACAACTCCAGGGGGCGAATACAGGAAGGGAGCAATATAGGGGAGGATACCAGCAGAATACCCCTAGAGTACAGCCACCTAGAAACAATTCATCGACATCATATGTAGGACGCCAAGACCTAGGACAGGATCAATGTGCATTTTGCAAAGAATATGGACACTGGAAAACCCAATGCCCGGCTTTGTTAGGAGCTGGTAGGGGCAGAGGGGCGAGGGAAATAGCAAGTGGACAGAGAGGAAGAGGACGTGGGAGAGGGTACGCGAGCGAAGCAAGCGAGGAAAGGCCAGGAAGAGTGAACACATTCGACCATCCCAAACAGAATCCGTACCAACAGACAGATTATGACAATACGTACGACTTTGCATAGGACAGCCAGGGGCAAGGGAGGATCCAGTCGAGCTCTATGTTGATCAGCAAGGCCCTTATGTTACCGCTGAGGTCCTGAGCACAAAGTCGCCATTTCTGGTAGACACGGGAGCAACACGTAGTGCACTATCCAAATGACTGATTCCAAGGGCACCCTTGTCAGGCTCACGTGACCTCAATAGGATTTGACGGTACGCCCTCCACCAACCCTTTGTCCCGACCGATCCCTTTTAACCTTGACAACAATAGCGTCGAAACGACATTCCTTCTCTCTTCCAACACCCCAGACGCCATTATGGGTCTCAACCTTTTGAAACACTTCCGACGGAAAAATCGCTCAGTTCTACAACGAGTTCTGGCGAAACAAAACAGGAAGGACAGCCGCCCCCTTCTGCCCTCACACCTTCAATGCGACATTCCAGATTAATGTCCCCTCCAAAGAACGAGTGGAAATGCAAGTGTTCAATAATCCTAACAGAGCCACATTTTCCTACCTGAAGAAAAGAACTGCTGCAACACTGACTGTGGCCCTTTCTGTGGTGAACGTCTCTGGCCTTGTATGCATTGAAGGCCGTGGGACTAAGAATGTGGGTCACAGCACCTGTAGCATTGTAAGGACTTTGAACACTGCCAACCCCCCAGCGCTTGTTGCATCACCCAATATGTACTTTGTTTGTGGAACCAAAGCCTACACCTGGCTCCGAAGAAACTGGGGGGGCACGTGCTATATCGCCTTTGTTTTGCCACCAACCTACACAGCCCCTGCAGAGCATCATCGAGAAAAGCGTTCTAAAGACATTGATCCAGCAGACTCTGCCTCATCACAGTTCCTCGACGCAGCAAAAGGGCTCGTCCCGCTATGGGGTCCGATGGCAAACAGCCGAGCCATCAGACATCTGTCCCAAGCGGTAGAGACCGCCCTGAATGTCACTGCTGGCATCCTCACCAACAACACTGCTGAGCTCCAAGCGATCCGTCTGGTTACCCTGCAAAATCGCATGGTCCTGGACGTGGTTCTAGCGGACCGTGGAGGAGCATGCCGCATCATCGGTGCCAGCTGCTGTGTATACATTCCTGATAATTCACCTTCTGTCTATGAAGCAATCGAACATCTCCATAGACTATCTTCAGAAATTCATCAAGGATCAGAGACTTGGACAATTGGAAGTTGGCTTTGGGGCATCTTGAAGGAGTGGGGTTGGAAAATATCAATGATTCTCTTGGTCCCAGTATTGACAATATGTGGTTGTTGTTTGGGTATACACTGTATACCACCTTTGTGTTCTCTTTGCATAACTACCTTGCACCCTAAGACTATGGACACACAGCTAACAAAAATGAGAGTAATGTATGATCAAGAGATACAGGACATTATGGAGATCGAAATAGACTGACAAGCTGGCTAGTTATGTTCAAAGGGGCCACTGTTAAAAGCAAAACGACAATCGTGAACATTACCTGCGCCATCTTGTCTGGTGGAATTCTATGTGCACATAAGTTGCAGTCATTTTAATCTATCACAGCCATTTTGTACTCTGTTGGTCACCTTTGTTTCACCCTGCCCTTACTAGCATCCCTCTGACCGACCTGGTACGTGTGCTGGGGGCTATAAACTCTATTTGCCGCAACAAACCTCAGCGCCACTTGCTGCCACAAACTCGTTTTCCTCTCATCTCTGTTTTCAGGCAAACCTTTGGACACTCTACCCCTCACTGCACCTAGTTACACAAACAGGTTCCAAACACCAAAAAGACTCTTGCAACATGATTTATTGCACTGCAAACAGCAAGACTTGTTGTTACCAACAATGGGACCTGTTTTTATCAACAGAACGGACTCTTAGATCTGGCCGGTCTCACATGTTTTAGACCCTGAAGCAAGGTCCAGCTGCAAGATAAGATTGTCTGTTTGACCTGGGTGGGAAGAGAATTACTGTTGGGCTTGTGTGACAACCTGCCCGGGCGGGACCCCAAGCTTGTGTAACCATGTTGATGAAACCAATGCATTGTGTCAAACCTGTATAAAAGGAAGAGCCAAAGGAGTTATCAGCAGAACACCTCCCTCAGACATCCCGGTGTCTGCAGTTGACGTGATCTCCTCATGAGAAATAAACCTTTTTCTTGTCTTCCAGTTTCCAGCGCTTGCCTCATTATTTTGATAGCGAACCCAAAGTGAATTAGAGGTAGAACCCTGCACCGGGCAGCAGTGAGGGTCTTAGAAGACTCGCTGCCTTTCACAGCTACCAGTTATTCAATGTTGAGTAGTATTACTGGCCAAAATCAGTGATCTTTTAAAGGTTACTCACTTCATTCTGTAAACTGGTATCTGCCGTCGCTAAATTCAAATATTATATTTATTATTCAGTTTAAAGAGGTCTTTTTTGGTTCTTGTTTTGTTCTCTATCTCTCCACCGGTTTCCTTCTGTCCAGCTCCCGATGTTAGAGAGATGATTTGAAAGTGTTCCCTCGGAGGCTTGACTTCTTTAGTTCTAGCAATGCTCCTGTTGATATTACTGCTTCCCTCCTGAAGTAATTTTGGAATTTTTGTTTTCTGTTGGTCTACAAAGTAAAAAGTGGTTTTGAATGTTTTTGGGTGTCTGCTCTTGACGTACAATTATACATTACTTCTATATCCATTTTCGTAGCTTGTCCATGTGGTTAAAAAAAAAAAAAATCCAACATCCAGCAATGTTTTTCTTTTTCTTTATTGTTATAAATCGAACATTGTTTCATTATAATTTAGCAAATGATCATAACTCCTTAGTTGCTCCTTCGTAACTCTCAAATAGTTGCCATCAACAAGTCTTCCCTAGTATCCCAGGGTGAGATCCAGTCACTAGTTTGAACTGGTGTCCTCCCTCTTCAAGCGGCCCTTACATAGGCTGGCGCGAGAGGGAGCAAAGTTTGTTCCCATCACGGTTCTAGATCAGGCAATAAATCTCCAGATTTTGTTGGAAGATGATATTGAAACTCAGTCTTCAACTTTCTGTACTGATATCTGTGGCCGGCTTACAGATGCAATTTTGTGCCAGCATTATTTAATTGCTCCTGAGGCTCTGGGTTGGGGGTGTAAGGAATCCTTTTAGTCTGAATGTTAATGGAGAGGGTGAGTGAGTGTTTTATGTACAAGTCGCACACATTTGACCTCTATCCTGATTTCTTTTTTGCGCTGTGGCAAACCTGCTTTAATTTTTCTGTAACAGAAATCGAGCTGACTCTCGCATTTTGAGCATATTCAGATTTAACAGAAAGCTTTCTTTCATTTCTGAAGGGTAATGAAACAGACAAGATGCAAATTGAGAGTTAACCCCAAATATCACAGAGGGGAACATAGATCAATAAACTGGCAATATTTTTTGGTCGTGGTCCTGGCAGAGCTGGGGCTCTCCTGTGCCAACCCTGGGCCTGGTTGGTGCTTGGTCTACCGCACCCATTTGCTGGTTGGCGCTTGGGCACTTCTGCTCCAACCCATTGGCTTGTGGGCACTTGAGGATCCCCCACCCATTGGCTGGTGGGTACTTGGGCTCACCCACCCATTGGCTGGTGGGTACTTGGGCTCCCCCACCCATTGGCTGGTTGGCGCTTGGGCTCCACCACCCGTTGTCCTGTTGGCTCTTTGCTGTCTTGCCCTTTACTCCCACGTAGTGCATGAGCTGCCTCGTGTTCTGTAATAGTGCTTTAGTGGCTCTAACTACATGGGCGAGTGGAGCCTGTCCGTCTCCAAGCAGCCTTTGAGGTGGGTATTTTGTAAACATCCCGGGTTCCGCATAAGCTTTTAAGTCCAGGATCCTGGCTTGATGTTCCTGCTCGTACTTCTGAGCACCGACTAGGAAGAAAAGCACTTTTGTAGTTTATAATATTCCTTTAAACTTGGGGTGAGGGAGGCCTTCAAGATTACTTTGCAGGAAAATTGGCAGCTTCCATGTCAGTCTGTCTGTACAGCACACTCCCCTAATGACGGCTCTTTACTGGCTACTACGGGTCATCTGGCCTACAAGACCCCCCCCTGGAGGTCCAATCTGAGTAATGTGCACACCTTGGTGTGGCGAGGACACAGCTTCCACACTGATGTGCATCCTCGTCGCCACAGCCCCTCCTGTAGGTTGCCACCACAGTATTGGGCGCCAACAGTTTCACTCCGTGATTCAGGCTGCAGTGGTCCAATGACAGACCGGGCTAATGACCTGTTCTAAGCAGCTCTCCTTGAGGAGAGTCCCTTTGACAGCCAGAGGCTGATGGATAACTGCTAGACCTTGGGGGCCCATGTGGGGGCCCGTCCCTGTGACTGCAGTTTTTGACACGTTGAGGGGGGGTGTCCCTGGGAGCTGCGGAGTGAGGTATTGGTAGGTGAGGGCCGGAGTCTCGTCCACCGCAGACCCCGAGCCTGACATTATCAGCAGCTTGTCCTCGGCCTTCCCACCCCTCGGGTGCAGGGACATCTGGAGACCCTCCGGAGCAGCGGTGTCGGTAGATAGAAACCCGCAGCCCTCCTAGGTCTTCTGTCTGTAAAAGGCACCAGCCTCGGACCCAGAGCCTCCTCTAGCGTCCCCCAGAGCGCTGGTCGTCAGACTCCTGCTCTCTGCCCAGGGGTGCTTTACGGGACCCCCCGGACGTTGTTTGAATTGTAACATACAGCAATAATCGGGGTTCAGTTGCCCATCCGACCTCTGGGCCCCGGTGCCACTGCACCAGCTGCACTTCCCTCTTTGCTCGATCTTTGGAGGCGCGCTAGCGGGCACCAGAGAGCGCGGCATAAGGAGGGGGAGACACGTCATTAGCTAGTGGCAAAAATGGCAACATTTTTATGGAAGGACACTCCGTGAATGACATTAAGCTTATTTACACGTGAAGGGGGTCCGCCCCCCCGTCGCAGGCTCTCTCCTTTTCCACACACTGCAGCAGCGCTTCTGTCCCGATACCAAAGGGCCTGCGCCTTGAGCCCTTTCCTAAGCGCTAGTTTAGTGTGGTGTGGTGCTGGGCGGGACGTGTCCTGGGCCTCCGGTGGATTCTGACTCCGGGCTGGCCACTGGCTTCTTCGCCCCGGTGGGAGTGACTGTTGCCCCTTCCAGGTTGCCGGGCCCTTTCCACTGGATACTTTGGGGTCATGGGGTCACCGGCTGCAGGTGCCAGGTTTGGGAAAGGTCCACTGGCTCGAAGGAACAAATCCGGCATCGATTGGTGGGAAACTGCTGCACCAAACCAAAGCGCCGAACGTCACTGCTCGCGTTTCAAGCGCTCGAAGGTCAAGGGTTGAAGTGACATGTTCAGGAGTGAGAAAGCAAACCTTGGGCTGTGTGTGTGCGCAGTGCGCGGGGGGTAAACTCCAGACTCATGCTCTCGGTGAAATCACTTTCTCCTGTAAGACGGGAGCTGTATGGCCCCTGGTTGTTTTGCAGTATTTCTGACGCTACGTGTGACCCTCTGCATCAATATTAAGTTCTGTAGCACCGTGTGGAGGGGGTGGGGGGTGGGGGGTGGGTGGGGGGGCGCGTTGCCTTGATGTGTTCCTTAGAGCAATTGGGGTTCAGTTCTTGCGGGGGGGTGCGACGCTTTCATCGCCTCTGTTTAGTAAACCTGTAACACCCCCATAAAATGCCTCTTCTCCCTGGACTGTAATTTGCCCCCTCCTTAAAGCGCTGCTCTGATTTCTCCCCGCCCCCCACGCCCAGGGGGGTGGGTGTCCGTCTGACGGGGGTGTTTGTCACCCGAGCCCAGTTCTGCCCCGCCCCTCGGCTCACAGGCCTACTTCCATTTCCATGACACGGTTCATCAATAATTGCCAAGGTCTGACACATCTGCAGTGCCGCCGCGTGGAGCAGGGGGGAGAGAGAGAGAAGAGAGACAGTCTCACATCACTCTACAGAAAGACTTCTCAGAGAGACAACACCACAGCCCCTCCACCCCCCCCCATCTCAGGGGCCGTTGTATCCACTCAGAGCAGACCTAGTACCCATGCAGGGCACACCCACCCATCGTAGGGACCCCAGCATTAATGCAGGGCAGAGCTCTTGATCACAGGCGTCCTAGTGTTCAAGCGGAGCAAACCTACCCATCACAGGTACCCTGAAATCCATGCAGGCTGGAGGTGCCCTTCAAAGGTACCAAGTATGGATTCTAGTATCCATGCAGAGCAGACCTTTACCAGGATTCTAGTATCCATGCAGAGCAGACCTTTACCAGGATTCTAGTATCCATGCAGAGCAGAGCTGCCTATCGCGGGTAGCCCAGTATCCATGCAGGGCCCAAGTTTCCAATCTACGTAGACCTGCTAATCACAGGTACCTTCATATCCATGTAGAGCAGAACCACCCACTGTAGGTACCAAGTATTCGCACGGGCTGCACCACCCACCGTAGGTACCAAGTATTCGCACGGGCTGCACCACCCACCGTAGGTACCAGGTATTCGCACGGGCTGCACCACCCACCGTAGGTACCAGGTATTCGCACGGGCTGCACCACCCACCGTAGGTACCAAGTATTCGCACGGGCTGCACCACCCACCGTAGGTACCAGGTATTGATACACTGCTGTGCCGCCCACCGTAGGTACCAAGTATTCGCACGGGCTGCACCACCCACCGTAGGTACCAGGTATTCGCACGGGCTGCACCACCCACCGTAGGTACCAGGTATTCGCACGGGCTGCACCACCCACCGTAGGTACCAGGTATTCGCACGGGCTGCACCACCCACCGTTGGTACCAAGTATTCGCACGGGCTGCACCACCCACCGTAGGTACCAGGTATTTATACACTGCTGTGCCGCCCACCGTAGGTACCAAGTATTCGCACGGGCTGCACCACCCACCGTAGGTACCAAGTATTCGCACGGGCTGCACCGCCCACCGTAGGTATAGAGTATTTGTGCAGGGCTGTGCTGTCCACCATAGGCACTATATGTGTGTACCGTAGGTACCAAGTATCCGTGCTAGGCAGAGTTGCCCATCACAGTACCAGTGCAGACAGTCCTCCTGCCTTGAACAGTTGTGCTCAGCTCTCCTCCTGTGCATTAAAGCCTTCGCTCTCTGTGCCTTCCGGTTAGAGGCTCGTGCCAAGATCCGTAGTTGAGCCCTAGAGAGCGCCTGGCAAGGTGCCAGGGAGAGAGCAGACCGCATCTCCAGACTGAAACAGCCTTGATGAGGGCAGCGCCGGGAATTGTTCTTTCGTGCTCTCTCGCTTCCTCACTCCATGCTTTTCTCCCTCACCCCCCTTCGCACACGCACGCGCGCACACACACACACACACACACACACACACACACACACACACACACGCGCACACACACGCAAGATCTTCAGATGGATCCCCACTGAAACCAGGAAGACCGTCACCCAGGCACTCGTCACCAGCCGACTGGACTATGGGAACACCCTCTACGCCGGAACCACAGCCAAACTTCAAAAAAGACTCCAGCGCATCCAGAACGCCTCCGCACGACTCATCCTGGACATCCCCCGACACAGCCACATCACCGGACACCTGAAAGACCTGCACTGGCTCCCCGTCAGCAAGAGAATCACGTTCAGACTCCTCACCCACGCACACAGGGCCCTCCACGACCTGGGCCCCAAGTACCTCAACGACCGCATGACCTTCTACACGCCCACCCGCCAGCTACGATCAACCAGCCACGCCCTCGCCACCGTACCACGCATCCGCAGAGCCACCGCCGGAGGAAGATCCTTCTCCTACCTGGCAGCCAAGACCTGGAACTCCCTCCCCACTCACCTTCGGCGAACCCAGGACCATCTCTCCTTCAGGAAGCAGCTCAAGACCTGGCTGTTCGAGCAGTAACTTACCCCCTCCCCCAGCGCCTTGAGACCCTCCCGGGTGAGTAGCGCGCTCTATAAATGCCGTGATTGATTGATTGATTGCACACACACACACGCACACACACGCACACACACGCACACGCACACGCACGAACACAAACACACGCACGAACACACACACACGAACACAAACACACACACACACGAACACAAACACACCTGTGCTGAGAGAGAAACTGCCTTCCTAGCTTGAACACCAGGCCACATGGACTGGCCACAGACAGTGGTTCAAGAGAAACATGGCATCAAATGTGCTGGTCGGACGAGCGTTATGTGTGTGTGTGTGTGTATATATATATATATATATATATATATATATATATATATATATATATATATATATATATATTCCTATTGCACCGTTCACCAAAACTTCCTTTCCTCAGGAACAAACGGAGACGAACCCAAACTTCGTGCAAGTATTTTTGTTTATTCGTCCATCACCACAACCGCCATGACGCGTTTCGGCCTTACTCGGCCTTGATCACATGACGCGCTCTTGGAGTTACACAAACTCTTTTAAAGTGCCAAGTGCCTCACTCGTGCAAAACAAATTTAGATAAACATAGAGAAAATACTTCACAAGTATCTTACATAGAATATATATATATATATCTCAATCTCACCACTGTGGGGTAATGAAACTTGAGGGGGCCCCCTGCAAAGTACAAGGAGAGGCCCCCCCCCCACGCTCCCGAGCCAGTCAGGAGCTCTGGCCCTCAGTGCCTGAATGGGCCCCATGGAGCTGGGGGGGGGGGGGGAATACCGCCGGGGCTATTGCTATGCCACTGAATCACCATGTGCGGCTTCGAGTCTGGGCGACCTTTCCGGGTCTGGACTCTGGTTGACTGGATGTGTCGTGTGGGTACACCGAGGCACCCCTGCTTCCCATTGAAGCCAAGATTGGCTGAGCTAAAGACACACCCCCAGCAGTGATGCTGGGGCAATGAGTTCAGTGGACTATAGGGCCATATGTACGAAAGAAAGTGTTTGTCAATTCCAAATAGCGAATTTGTAGAAATCGCTATTAGGGAATCGCAAAATGAAATGTACGTAGGAGTGTTTTCCACTGATGGCGATTACTACAAATTCACAATTGCAAATAGGAAATCGCAATATTGTGATTCCAGTAAGAAATTGCAAGTAGGAAAAGTTGCATTCTAGATGCACAAGGATGTCAGACCAGGAAGTTCAGAAATACGGGGTGTGGCCACAACCCAGAAGCCTAGGAAGGTGCTGGAACGTAGGAGTGCTCCTGTCTGACAGCTGGCCGTGGAATCCTAACTCATGTGAACACCAGTGGTGGCTCCTCCGCTAAGGCGGCGGAGCGTCGCCCCACTGAGCAGGTCAAATGTTATCATTTTATTTTTCCCCTTGCTCAGCCGGGTAGGGGCGGGTTGCTCTGCTCACAGAGCAGGGCAGGGGAGAAGTGGTTTGTCCTCTCCGTGCGCAGGACGTTCAGGTCGGTCAAACCGTCATGGAGAACATGCTCCGCCTCCCCGTTCTCTGGCTGAGCGCCGATCCACATTGCAAAGACCAACCACAACGCTGCACTGCAGCGTTGTGATTGGCTATCGGGAGGCTGGGAGCCGGGCGCTTCCTGCCCTGGAAGCTGGCAGAGGAGGCGAGGGCGGGTGGCTGCAGCAGACAACCCCTCCCCCCGCCACCCCCACCACCTTCAAATACCAGTTGCCACTGGCGAACACCATGTCCAAGGAAGACTGGGACCAGGACTCTGGCAGCAGGAAGCGCAAAGTAAAATTCTCAGAAAAGAAACTGGAGCTTCTAACAGAAGAATGTGTGGCCCACATGGACAGGCTCTTTGAAAGCATCATTTACTGGTCCTGAGGGCCAGAAAAACAAAATATGGAACAGCGTCCTGGAAAAAGTCAACTCCCTTGGTGTCCCCCAGAGGAGCATACCAGAGCAGGAAACAATGGTATGACCTAAGATCCCTCACCAAAGAGCAGGTGGCCAGCAGGATGGCTGAGAGTCATAGCACAGGTGGGGGACCCTCCAAACACCCCCTTCCACTCCAGTGGAATCGCTGATCGAGGGGACACTTGAACCTGAAAGTGTGGTGGGAGTGTCAGACGTTGACGGCTCCAATCCTGCAGGCTCCACTCAGTGTAAGTCATTTTCCCTTTAATTACTAACCATAACATATTGTTTGTAATTCCTCAAGTACAACATCTTAGCTAACAAAACGCAAGTGAGATGTTTGCTGTATTTTGGCAATGCATTATGGGAGTTGTAGTCCATCTAGGGTACATGGTGTGCTAATAACTACACTACACACATCTGTACATTATCACAAACACATAAATCATACTTTACAATAATATTGTGAATAAACTTTAACCATTTATTTACAATAACTGTATACATACATTTCCACAGATCACACCCAGATGAGGCTGACGAAGCTATTGACACACAAGTGGAACTGGAGGACCGCACAATTGTAACTCCCGCGCGGGCCCATTACTAGGAGAGCAAATGTCTCACCACTACCAGACTTTGAGGACGGTGATGAGGAGCTGTCCCAAAGCAGGAACCCAACTAAATCTGTGGGCAGGACACCCAGACGTGGTACAGCAACCAGCAGTCCACAATGATAATGTCTCAGATGACATCTTAGACGGTTCTCCTTTGTTTGGTGGCCTGGAGGAATCCATTGTCACAGTGCAGCGCCTGCAAGCCAAACAGATAAACACTGTTAATAGGCGTCTGCAAAGCATGTCAAGGGTTTGCTGCCATGGAGGAGGAGCAATGTCTGCAAAGACACAGCGCATGGCAAGCTATGATGCCTTAACAACCTCGCCAGCATCGGACTTAAACAACTCGTCAACACACCAACCCACAGAGCAGGACACACCCTCGACCCAATCGCCGCGGCAGGAAACGGCATCCAATTCAGCCACACAACGCAGCCGCCATGGACCGACCACCACTGCGTACACTTCGCCATCAACAAACCCAAGGCACCCAAACCAGCACCACGCCCACCACGAAGGGAACTGGAGCAAGGTTACCGACTAGCAACTTAATTCCACCCTCACCCAAGACAACCACACCTGGGCACCCAACGCAAACGACGCAGCCAGAGAACTCCACACCTGGATCTCCAACTGCGCAGACGAGCTCGCCCGGCTACGGAACCCCGACAGAGAACGCCCCAGGAAAGCCGTCTGGTTCACCACCGCTCTCCAAGAAGCCAGACGCACCTGCAGACGCCTGGAGAAGAACTGGAGAAACACCAAGACAACCGAAAACTACTCCACCTACGAGGATGCCATGACGGACTACCACAACCAGATCAGAGCCACCAAGAGGAACTTCATCCACAACAAAATCCTGGCCAACTCCACCAACTCCAAGGAACTTTTCAGTGTCATTCAAGAATTCACCAACCCACGCAGCGAAGCCACAGACATCACCCCATCCCAAGACCTCTGCGACAAGCTTGGAACCTATTTCCACCTCAAGATCAAAAACCTCTATGACAACTTCATCGACCAGGCGCCACAGATGGCCCCCCGCCCCCCAGAAACACCAGCCAGCCCACCATCTCAAACTGGACACCGATCACGGCCGAAGACACCGCCTCGACCATGAAAAGCATCCACTCGGTGGCCCCCACCGACCCCTGCCCCCCTCACATCTACCACAGAGCCGCGGCTGCCATCGCACCCGAACTACAACGCACCATCAACACCACCTTCAAAACAGGCACCTTCCCAGACAACTGGAAGCGCGCAGAAGTCCGACCCCTGCTCAAGAAGCCCACAGCTGACCCCCACCGACCTCGAACTATCGGCCCATCTCGCTCCTCCCCTTCGCAGCCAAAGTTGCAGAGAAAACAGTCAACAGGAAACTGACACGATTCATTGAAGAGAACGACGTCCTCGACCCGTCCCAATCCGGATTCCGAAGCAACCACAGCACAGAGACCGCCCTACTCGCCGCCACAGACGACATCCGCACCCTCCTGGACCAAGGCCACTCCGCAGCCCTCATCCTACTCGACCTATCAGCGGCCTTCGACACCGTCTCCCACCGCACACTAGTCGCCAGATTACACGACGCAGGCATACAAGGAACAGCCCTGAACTGGATCCGATCATTCCTCACCGGAAGAAGCCAAAGGATCAGACTCCCACCCTTCCTCTCCGACCCCACGAAAATCACCTGCGGAGTCCCACAGGGTTCATCACTGAGCCCCACCCTCTTCAACATCTACACGGCCCCCCTCGCAGCCATCGTCCGACAACACGGCCTCAACATCGTATCCTACGCCGACGACACCCAGCTCATCCTCTCCCTCACCAAAGACCCCACCACTGCCAAACTCAACTTCCAGAAAGGAATTCAAGACGTCGCAGTCTGGATGACCAACAGCTGCCTGAAGCTCAACGCCGAGAAGACAGAAGTCCTCGTCACCACCCCTTCTGCATGGGACAGCACCTGGTGGCCGACCGCCCTCGGAAGCCCACCTACCACCTCAGACCACGCCAAGAACCTCGGCATCGTACTAGACTCATCACTCCCCATGAACCGACAGGTCAACGCCGTCACCTCTAGCTGCTTCAACACCCTCCGCATCCTCCGCAAGACCTTCAAGTGGATCCCCCCTGAGTCAAGGAAGACAGTCACCCACGCACTCATCACCTGCAGACTGGACTATGGAAACGCACTCTACGCCGGCATCAACAAGTCCCTACTATGCAAACTCCAGACAATACAGAACACCGCCACCAGACTCGTCCTCGGCATCCCCCGACACGAACACATCAGCCAACACCTACGAAGTCTCCACTGGCTCCCCGTGGAGAAAAGAGTCACTTTAAAAATCCTCACTCACGCCTACAAATGCCTACACAACAACTGACCCAAATACCTCAACGACAGAATCAACTTCCACGTACCTGAAAGAAACCTCCGATCTTCCAACCTCGCACTGGCCGAAACCCCGCGCATCCACAGAGCCAGAGCAGGCGGAAGATCCTTCTCTCACATTGCATCCAAGACCTGGAACGAGCTACCGGCAGACCTCCGATGCGCCCCCTCCCTGAACACCTTCAGGAAGACCCTCAAGACCTGGCTCTTCGGCTAAACAGATCTGCGTATCCCCCCCCCACGTCCTCCGCGCCTTGAGACCCTCACGGGTGAGTAGCGTGCTTACAATTCCCTGATTGATTGATTAACTCGATCAATCAACTGGCAGTAGCCACGACCACTCTTGCCAGAAGAACTCTCAATATACAAAATGACAAGTGGCACTGCTGCCAAGATGTTGTATGTGGGCTGGTACAAGTGACCACAGCCCATAAAAAACATACAGATGAACAACCTGCCTGTCCCTACATTTTGCCGCCACCTGAGAGTGAAGACGGCTCTAGCCTCAGTGCCACATCTGTGGCAGAAGGATGCTGCACCACGCGGACACTACGAAACACATCAGGAACAGACATGTCCCCTCCTCCACTGCCCAGTCCTGCTGAGAAGGCAATAAGCACCAGAGGGCGTAAAAAGAAAACAATATAGACACTCAGAATTATGAGGCTACTTTGTTCTGTTTTGTGTGTCTATACTTTGCTGCTTTGTTGACACAATAGTACATCCTCTGTGGGTACAGTTGATGATGAAGATTTAGATTGGTGCAACCTGAATAAAAGGTGATCTTTCTTAGTTGTGCTCATCGTTTTTACCTTAAAAATAGTTGTTGGTGATGTGTGTGTCGAGCTCGACCCTCTGCTGCACGTGTCCCGTCCTGCTGTATCTGTAGTGATGGCAGTTCCTCGTCTGAGTCTGAATCCGGCTCTTTGTTGTTGTTGTGCAGACCCTTCCTCACGGCGATGTTGTGTACAACGGCACATGTGGCAATGATTAGACAACATGTCTTGGGTCTGTAAAGCGGTGCTCCACCAGTTTTGTGGAGACATCTGAATCTAGACTTCGCTATACCAAAGGTTCGTTCTATTGTTGATTGTGTTGTCTTATGTGCCCAGCTGTACTGCCGTTCACTTCTTGGATTCAAGTATGGTGTCGGTATCCAACGGCGCACAGCATATGCACTGTCTCCTTAAATAGTAAGAGAAGGAGAAACCATTAGGGCACATTACAAACACTTTTGGACATTGTGAATTGAGTTTGCAATTCTCTTAGCAAGTAAAAAGCCATCGTCAAAGTCACCCTGAGACAGACGGTTCTGTATTCCCCTGTGGCGGAAGATTAAGGAGTCGTGTGCGGCCTGGGAATCTGGCTACAAGGTCGGTTATGATACAGGAGGCATCGCACTCTACCTGTACACTGAGTCCGTGTGAGATTTTTCTATTTCTATAATTGAATTCATTTGCAGAGCGGGACATATGGCAATATGTTTGCCATCAACACGGCCAGTTACACTGGGAAACTATGCTCCCCGGTAAAGCATTAATTTGGTCTGTTGCAAACAATGGGTAGCATTTGGAAAAGATCTATATTGGTTCACTTTGCTAACCATGATGTCCAGAAACCTGTGAAAAAACTTGGAAAATGCACTTTGTGACACCCTTCCGCCACTGCTGTGACTCCCTGGTAAACTGCCAGAAGCCAAAAGGTGTAGACAACACAATACCTGCACATGTGGTGGGATTGCATTGCTTCTGACTATTGGGGTCTGTATCTGAGGTTGTAACTCAGCAATTAATTCCAGAATTACCTCACTACTCAGTCTATACTTCTCATAAATCTCCTCCTTCGTCTGTTCAAACAGGGCGACCCTCACCCTAAATATCGTCTCCTCATCCTCCTCGCCAGGACATACAGAGCTGCCATTCTGAAAGAACCAGATGCATTTTGGATGACTTTTCATAGTCTGCACCTGATTCACACCTGAAACAAACTGATGGTAATTGCATTTCCTAAATGGCCATTTTGCGTCTATTCGCAATGATGAAATCCTTTGTACATAGAGTTAGCGATTCTCTATTTGGAAATCCCAATTTGTGATTTCCTATTTAGGGAATCCCAAAACGTGGTTTCTCCATGATGGAAATTGCATTTTGCACCACCGAAAATGCCTTTTGTACATGGCGAAAATACATTTTGCATTTCATAATGGCCTGAAATTGTGATTCGCACTGCTAGGAAATGCAAAATGCCTTCGTACATCTGACCCATAGTCCTGCGAGGAACTAAAGCTCTGGGGAAAATGCACACCTGAAAATTAATCTAATACAGCTGAAAATAAAAGCAGTGGGCATGGAAAACCTATTTTAACCCTTTGTGAAAAGCAGCGAGTCTCCTGAGATCCCCAATGCTGCCCGGCGCAAGGTCACCTTTAATCCACTTTGGATTCGCTATCTAAAATAACGAGGCAGGCGCTGGAAGGCAAGAAAAAGGTTTATTACTCTTAGAGGAGACCACGTCAACTGCTGAAACCAGGATGTCTTCAGGAGGTGTTCTACTGGCAATGCTTTTGGCTCTTCCTTTTATACAGGTTTTACACAATGTATTTGTTTCATTTATCATGGTTACAAGCTTGGAGTCTCCGCCCGGGCAGGTTGTCACACAAGCCCGACATTGTTTCATCAACATGGTTACACAAGCCCAACATTGTTTCATCAACATGGTTACACAAGCCCAACATTAACTCTCCTCCCGCCCAGGTCAAAAACAGACAATTTAATTGCAGCTGGACCTTGCTTCAGGGTCTAAACACAAGTGAGACCGGCCAGATCTAAGAGTCCGTTCTGTTGATAAAAACAGGTCCCATTGTTGGCAAAAAACAAGTCTTGCTGTGTGCAGTGCAATAAACCATGCTTGCAAGAGTCTGTTTGGTATTTGTAACCTGTTTGTGCAGGGATGAGAGGAAAGACGAGTTTGAGGCAGCAGGTGATGTTGATGTTTGTCGTGGAAATAGTTTATAGCCCCCAGCACACATATCAGGTTTGGTCAGAGAGTCAGAAGGCTGCTAGAGGACAGGGTGAAATGAAGGTGACCAACAGAGTACAAAATGGCTGTGGTCAATCAGAATGACTGTAGTTTATGTGCACGTAGGAACTTTCATCAGACAAGATGGCGCAGAATGTTCATGATTGTCGTTTTGTTCTTAACAGTCGCCCCTTTGAACATAACTAGCCATCTCGTCAGTCTATTTTGATCTCCATAATGTCCTGTATTTCTTGTTCATACATTACTCTAATTTTTGTTAACTGAGTGTCCATATTCTTAGGGCGCAAGGCACTTATGCAAAGAGAACACAAAGGTGGTATACAGTGTACACCCAAACAGCAACCACATATTGCCAATACTGGGACCAAGAGAAACATTGATTTTTTCCAACCCCAGTCCTTCAAGATGCCCCAAAGCCAACTTCCAATTGTCCAAGTCTCTGATCCTTGATGAATTTCTGAAGACAGTCTGTGGAGATGTTCGATTGCTTCATAGACAGAGGGTGAATTATCAGGGATGTATATGCAGCAACTGGCACCAATGATGCGACATGCTCCTCCACGATCCGCTAGTACCACGTCCAGGACCATGCGGTTTTGTAGGGCCACCAGACGGACCGCTTGAAGCTCGGCAGTGTTGTTGGTGAGGATGCCAGCTGTGACGTTCAGGGCGGTTTCTACTGCTTGAGACAGATGTCTGATGGCTCGGCTGTTTGCCATCGGACCCCATAGCGGGACGAGCCCTTTTGCTGCGTCAACGAACTGTGATGCGGCAGAGTCTGCTTGATCAGTGTCTTTAGAACGCTTTTCTCGATGATGCTCTGCAGGAGCTGTGTAGGTCGGTGGCAAAACAAAAGCGATGTAGCACGTGCCCCCCCAGTTTCTTGGGAGCCAGGTGTAGGCTTTGGTCCCACAAACAAAGTACATATTGGGTGATGCAACAAGCGCTGGGGGGTTGGCAGTGTTCAAAGTCCTTACAATGTTACAAGTGCTGTGACCCACATTCTTAGTCCCACGGCCTTCAATGCATACAAGGCCAGAGACGTTCACCACAGATAGGGCCACAGTCAGTGTTGCAGCAGTTCTTTTCTTCAGGTAGGAAAATGTGGCTCTGACAGGATTATTGAACACTTGTATTTCCACTCGTTCTTTGGAGGGGACATTCATTGGGAATGTCGTATTGGAGGTGTGAGGGCAAAAGGGAGCTGCTGTTCTTCCTGTTTGGTTTAGCCAGAACTCGTTGTAGAACTGAGCGATTGTCCCATCGGAAGTGGCATTGTCTTTGTAACTTTCTTGTAGGAGCATCATCCAGGCAAGGCAAGATCCATGAACAGAAAAGGGTGAAGGGATGGAATGTTCAGTGGCATGTGGTAGCAGCCCACAGACCCAACAGTTAGTGGCATTGGTGGCAAGATTGTGCTGGTGCAGCATCTGTACGAAAGAATTATTCCAGAATTCTTTGCGTCGTTCTCGGAGATGTGGCGGTAGTGATACCACGTAGTGTTCTTTCTTTGTGATTGGTTGCATGGTTGGTGACAATGTTCTGTATGCAGGTGCATTCTCTTCAATGATCCAGAGTGCGACCATTAGCAGGAGACAGGTGAGAAATGCAGCTACAAGTGCAATTGTCTTTGTACTGTGCAGTTCAAAAGTCTTGGTGTCTTTGCGGTGGCTTTGCAGGTGTTCGGTTTCTTCCATCATCTTCGAGGAGCTCACCAACTGTTAGGACCACAGACTTTTGTCTGGTGTTTTTCCTGGTAGCGTTGTTTGGCTGTGCTACCGATCTGAGACTCTGACTCAGTTAGTGGCCTGGTTGTTGGAGCTCCCCTTTTTGTCGATCTTAGGTTGTACCCTTCCTTGGATGGCACCGTGGGGTCGGGAAATTCAGACAGTTGGAGGGTGTCTTCTTGTGGGTAGCAACTCAGAGCTGGTCGGTCTTTTGCGAGTACTTCCTCTTGCACCTCCACCTCTTCACAGGTTGCCAGCGTTGGAGGGACTTTCTTGCAGTGGTGGGCGTGCAGCCAATTTCTTTTTCCTTCCACTCGGAGGGCAGTTTGAGTGGTGATCAAGACTTGCCAGGGGCCCGTCCACCTGGGCTCCAGATTCTTCGTTCTTTGGAAGTTGCGAACTAGGATGAAGTCCCCAGGCTTTATCACATGTCCTGGGCCCCTGGATACGTCAGGCAAGGCTTGCTGCACCTGTTGGTGGATAATTGTTAGCTCGTTTGTCAATTTATGCAGATAGTCTGACATTAATATGTTCGGGACATCGTTAATGAAGGTGGGTCTTGGTGCCGCCCAAATGTTCATAGGCCTGCCGAAGACCACTTCATACGGGGTCAGTCTGTGTTTGGTCGGGGTGGAGCGCATTGATAGCAATGCCAATGGAAGGGCGTCGGGCCATTTCAACCCGGTTGTGGCAACTATTTTGGCTAGCTTTAGTTTCAATGTTGCATTGTCTCTCTCTACCAGGCCCGCTGATTGGGGGTGGAAGACGGCATGGAATTTTTGTTTTACCCCCAACCCTTTCAGTATGTTCTGTATCACTTCGGCTACGAAGTGTGGGCCGTTGTCGCTCCATAAAATTCTGCAAAGGCCGTACCGGGGAAGAATTCTTTCAACAATACTTTTGCAGTGGCTATGGCAGTATTGTCGCGGGTGGGATATGCCTCCACCCATTTGCTAAAAGCGCACACAACCACCAGGACATATTTTAGACCATGGCATCTCTCTAGTTGGATGTAATCCATTTGAAGGACTTCAAAGGGGTGATCAGGGACTCCAAACCCTCCCCGTGGTACTACTGTCCCTTTCCCTGGGTTGTGTTGTAGGCATACTATACACTGTTGTACTAGGCGCTTTGCAGATTCTGTTATCTTGACATTATGCCATACTCTTGTGATTAGTTCAATCATGGGGGTGGAGCCTATGTGTGCTGGTAAATGTGCCATGGTCAATATGGGGATGAGGTAGGCATTGGGTAACAGCCATTTATTTCCGTCTTTAGTTCTCCAGCAATCTTCCTCGTCTTTTAGTCCCACCTTTTCCCACTCGGTCAATTCGTCTTGTGTGCCTGTAGTCTGTATGTCCCTTACAGTGGTCCTAGCATCAGTCCATTGTTCAGCTTGTGACCTGGTCACATACATTCGTGTCATAGTTCTGTCTTCTGCCGTGGCTCGGGCAGTAACGTCTGCTAGCGCATTTCCCTGTCCAATGAGATCTGTCACTTTCCTATGTGCTTGGCATTTTATCACTGCTAGCTTTTTGGGGAGGAGGACTGCTTCCGTCAAGGCGGAGACTAAATCTCCATGCAGGATGGGTGTACCGTGTTAAGTCAGGAACCCTCTTTCTTTCCATAGAATCCCGAAATGGTGAACCACCCCGAAGGCGTATTGGCTGTCGGTGTATATGTTAACTGTCGTGCCAGCTGCTAAAATACATGCTCGTGTGAGGGCAATGAGTTCTGCTGCCTGGGCGGAACGTTGGGCAATACGGGCTGTTTCTAGAATGGTTCGGGCTGTGGTGACAGCGTATGCAGCTGAGGTGGTGCCGTCGGGAGTTTGATGCACGAACCATCCACCCATAGTTCTCCATCTGGCTCTAGAAAGGCGGTGTCTCTGAGGTCTACTCTACTTTTTGTTTGTTCATCGGTTAGTGTCACACAGTCGTGTAGTGGAGCCACGTTAGGATCGTTCTCGGGTAGGGGTAACAGCGTGGCTGGATTGAGGGTGGTGCATCGCTTTAGGGTAATGTGCGGTGCTAGCAGGGTCAATCAATCAATCATGTCACTTATAAAGCGCACTACATACCCGCGAGGGTCTCAAGGCGCTGGGGGAAGAGGGGGGTGGTGCTGCTACTGATCGAAGAGCCAGGTCTTGAGGAGTCTTCTGAAGGCCAGTAGGTCTTGGGTCTGTCGGAGGTTGGTGGGGAGGGTGTTCCAGGTCTTGGCGGCGAGGTGGGAGAAGGATCTGCCGCCGGCGGTCGTTTTCCGGATGCGGGGGACTGTGGCGAGGGCGAGGCTGGTCGAGCGGAGCTGGCGGGTGGGGGTGTAGAAGCTGAGTCGTCTGTTGAGGTAGGCTGGTCCGGAGTTGTGGAGTGCTTTGTGTGCGTGGGTGAGGAGCTTGAAGGTTATCCTCTTGTTGCAGGGAGCCAGTGCAGGTCTCTCAGGTGGGGTGTGATGTGGCTGCGTCGGGGATGTCGAGGATAAGACGTGCAGAGGCGTTCTGGATGCGTTGCAGCTGTCTCAGGAGCTTAGCCGTCGTTCCTGCGTAGAGGGCGTTTCCGTAGTCCAGCCTGCTGGTGACGAGGGCCTGGGTGACTGTTTTTCTTGTTTCAGTGGGGATCCACTTGAAGATCCTGCGGAGCATTCGGAGGATGTTGAAGCAGGATGAGGAAACGGCGTTGACCTGCTTAGTCATGGAGAGGGTGGGGTCGTGGGTAGCGGGGCTGTTCCCAGTGATGTTGGCCACCAGGAGTCGTCCCAGGCTGAAGGGTTGGAACCAAGGATGAGGACCTCCGTCTTGTCCGAGTTCAGCTTCAGGCGGCTGGTCCTCATCCATTCGGCGACGGCCTTCATTCCTTCGTGGAGGTGGGCTTTGGCGGTGTGAGGGTCTTTGGTGAGGGAGAGGATCAGCTGGGTGTCGTCGGCGTAGGAGATGATGTTGAGGTTGTGCTGTCGGGCGACGTGGGCGAGGGGTGCCATGTAGATGTTGAACAGCGTTGGGCTGAGGGAGGAGCCTTGGGGTACGCCGCAGATGATCTCGGTGGCCTTGGATCGGAAGGGGCGAGGCGGACGCTTTGTGTTCTGCCGGAAAGGAAGGATGTGGTCCAGTCCAGGGCCTTCTCTTGGATCCCGGCGTCGTGAAGGCGTGTTCGTAGTGTGTGGTGGCAGACCGTGTCGAAGGCGGTTGATAGGTCCAGGAGGATGAGGGCTGCTGTTTCTCCGTTGTCTAGCAGGGTCCTGATGTCATCGGTGGCGTCGATGAGGGCGGTTTCGGTGCTGTGGTTGCTGCGGAAGCCGGACTGGGAAGGGTCCAGGATGTTGTTCTCCTCGAGGTAGCGGGTCAGTTGTTTGTTGACGATTTTCTCGGTGACCTTCGCGGGGAACGGGAGCAGAGAGATGGGTCAACTCATATCCTGTCAGTCGGGCGCTAGTCAAGTGTTGGGTTTTGGTCTGGTTCAGTAGTGTGTCGACTGCATGGGGTACTAAAACAGTGACTGGATTGGAGAGCACTATTCCTTCGCTCTGGCGTATTGATACTGCTGCAGCTGCCACAGCGCGCAGGCAGAAAAATATGCACAAGGGCGTTGTTTGTGACCAATTGATTGTGTTAGGACAGACAATGCACATCCCTCCCTTTCGTGTGTGTAGAGGAAGAATGGTTTGGAGTAATCTGGGGTTCCTAGGACTGGTGCTGAGCAAAGGGTATTGCGTAGTTCTTTAAAGGCTGTCTGGCATTCGGGGGTCCAGGGGAGAGGTGAGGGGATGTCCTTAGCTAGGAGGGAGAGAAGGGGTTTGACAATGAGGCTAAAGTTCGGTAACCACTGTCTGCAAAGCGAGGTGAGGCCTATCAAAGAGCGGACTTGCTTCTGATTTTTGGGGACAGGGGTGCCTAGAATTGTCTGGATCCTGTCAGGCGTGAGTTTTCTCCCTTCTTTTGATAAAAGGTGACCCAAATAGGTCACTTGTGATTTACAGAACTGCAGTTTCTTTCGGGAGACCTTGTGACCATTCTCAGCAAGGAAATGGAGTAGTTTGATGGTGGCTGTGACGGCTATTGGTATGGTGTCTGCTGCTAGAAGGATGTCGTCTACATATTGTATTAGTGCCACTCCATCTGGCAATTGTATGGCGTCCAACTGTCTTTTAAGCGCCTGGCTATAGATACTTGGGCTCTCAGTGTACCCCTGAGGTGCTCTACAAAATCTATACGAACGGGAATTTAGGGTAAATCCAAAAAGATAGCGGCTGTCCTCGTGTATAGGTATGGAAAAGAAGGCGTTCTTGAGGTCGATCACAGTGAAGGTGGTGGCAGTGGAGGGGATTAAAGTCAAAATTGTCGTGATGTCGGAAACTACTGGGTATTGTGGTACTACGATTTTGTTTACCTCCCGCAGGTCAATGATGAAGCGGTAGGCTTTCCCATCTCCCTCTCCCTGTCTCTTTACAATCGGTAGTATGGGACTGTTACAAATGTTGCTCACTACTTCCTCTACCACCCCTGCCTCTACCAAAGAGTGTATGATCTCTGTTAGTGCTTTCTCACCCTCTGGCGATATTTTGTACTGCGGTACCTTCGGTAGGGTTGCGTCCTGTCGTATTGTTACGTGTACTGGGTCAATCATCATTCGTCCCACGTCTGAATCAGCCCTAGCCCATAAGTGTGATGGCAAAGTGTCCAGTAGGGATGTGTCAGTCTCAGAGATGGAAAACATGTGCTGAAAAGGGTTCTCTCTATGGCGTTGGGGGTTGTTATACAGGATGACACGCACTCCGTCTGGTGAGCATCTGATAGTCGCATGGAAGTGTTTCAAAAGGTCGAGGCCCATAATGGCATCTGGGGTGTTAGATGAGAGGACTAATGTCGTTTCGACGCCATTGCTGTCAAGATTAAAAGGGATGGGTCGGGACAAAGGGTTGGTGGAGGGCGTACCGTCAAATCCTATTGAGGTCACATGTGAGCCTGACAAGGGTGCCCTTGGAATCAGTCGTTTGGATAGTGCACTACGTGTTGCTCCTGTGTCTACCAAAAATGGCGACCTTGTGCCCAGGACCTCAGCGGTAACATAAGGGCCTTGCTGATCAACACAGAGCTCGACTGGATCCCTTCCTTGCCCCTGGCTGTCCTATGCAAAGTCGTACGTATTTTCATAATCTGTCTGTTGGTACTGATTCTGTCTGGGATGGTCAAATGCGTTCATTCTTCCTGGCCTTTCCTCGCTTGCTTCACTCGCGTACCCTCTTCCACGTCCTCTTCCTCTCTGTCCACTTGCTATTTCCCTCGCCCCCTGCCCCTAGCAGCTCCTAACAAAGCCGGGCATTGGGATTTCCAGTGTCCATATTTTTTGCAAAATGCACATTGATCCTGTCCTAGGTCTTGGCGTCCTACATATGATGTAGATGGATTGTTCCTAGGGGGCTGTACTCTAGGGGTATTCTGCTGGTTTCCTCCCCTATATTGCTCCCTTCCTGTATTCGCCCCCTGGAGTTGTGCTATCATTACCCTTTCCTTCAAGTCCTTCTTTTTCCTTTCTGTAGCCCTGTCATTTTCGTTTCTCTGATGCTCGTAGTACTGGGCCATTTGGAGAATGGCCGTCGGTTTAGATGCTGCCCAACTACTTTCGCTGGCTTGTAGTTTCTGGGATACATCTGGCAGTAATCCTTTGACTTAGTTCTGCACAAATAAGTGGTGTCCGGTTGCGGTGGACATGTCTTGTCCACTGTAATCAGAGAACACAGTTTCAAATCTGGAGAAGTACTCTGAGACGTCCTCTTGTGGTTTCTGGCGGCATGCGGTTACTCTGGACCAGTCTATCTTTTTCTCTGGGATCAGCGTTTTCACTTTCTGCACTATTTTGTCAGGGAGGTCTAATATTGCTTTAACTGGTTTTTGACCAGGGTTCCGCTGTTTATCTAGTGGGTCGAGTTGTTCCCAGGTATGACCAAACAGTTCGGTATGGTCTACTTTCCTAACCTGTTTCCACACATCTGCTGGCAAACATAACCCGAAGAACAAGTCTATGTCGGCAAGTGTCATTATTGTTGATCCCAGAGCGGTACCTAGCTCGGTGTAAAAGGCGGTGGGGTTCTTTCGTAAATCCGGCAAAGATTTACGGAAGGTCAGGATGTCCTGTCTGTCCCATGGCTGATACACCCAATTGTAGACCACCCTTCCTCTAGCGTCTTGATGGTTTATATCGTCATTAGTCCCTTGTCCTCTAGGAGGTACCCAGTAAGGGGCAGCTTCTTTTATTGGCATCATGCTATCTGGTTTTTCCACTGGGGGTCCTGCTACCTTAGTTGTCCTGTCCCTATCTATCTGTCCTTGTTCTATGAGGTGACGCAATACTTCTAGTGTGGATGAAAATAGTTCTGCAACATCGTTGTCGCCTTCATCTCCGATGTCTACCTTCCTGTAGAGAGCCACTAATCGCTCGGGCCCTACGTCTTGGTACTTCTCTTCATATGCAGTAAGGGTGTGGTAACAGAGACGTACAATAAAGTATCGTTTGCGGTTTTCAACATAGGAGTTGCATATGTCAGTTACATGCTCTTCTGTCTCCTTCCTATCTATGAGGGATTTAACTACTTTATCAATGCCTGCTCGCTCATTTTTACTTAATCGCAGGACCCTGGGCGCTCCTTTTCTTTTGATCCTACCTCTACTACTGTATCCTTTGATGAGGCATTTGATGTGGGTGACTCGGTGGGAGCAGAGGCGGTGGAGACTGAGGCGATCGTGCCATCTCCGGCTATACTTTGGTGGTCCTGGCGTTGTACTATGGGATGAGTAGGGGCGTAAGGGGGTGGCATGTATATCATTGGGGGACCTAACAATAAATCATCATCTACCCCCTGTTTTGCTGGTAACTCGGGGTAAAGAGTTATGGGCGTTCTAACGGGGCATTGACCTGATATTTTTGATTCCTGTTCCTTTTTATCTATTTCCTTTTCTTTTAGTTCTAACTTTTTACAGGCTTGGTAAGCTGATTTTCGCGTTTCTTTATCTTGTCTAGCTTCGTCTCTTTTCTTTCGTTGAGCTGCCTCTTTTCGCCATAAACCAAAACTATCAAACATGGCTGGTCTAGCTTTCTTTTTCTGGAGAGCTAATTCTAACGTTTCTATTTTAGCGGGATCGAAAGATCCCGTCAGTGGCCACTGATTTACCCGGTCCTTCCTAGTGTACTTATGCCATAGTTTGCTATAAGCTACGGTGGCTAATCCATATTTCACGTACATGTCCTTGTTAGGGGTGCCTTCCGGCGGTGCCGGATGACTGACCTCTAACAAACGGTCCGGTCCAAAACAATCTAGAGAAAACAGGCATGACGTATTTAGCGGTCAAAATGAATATCTCAATTAATGTTAGACAAAAGTCTGCACTACCTGTCCTTCGCTGTCTGCAAGAGAGAATATTCCTATTCTACGTTGTTTGCAAGCAGGGAATGTCTCAAATAACTCAAAAAGGAATACTAGTATTTCAATCAATCAATTTAAGTCATGTTTTCTCACGACCTTACCCGGACCGTATGGACAGTTCTTCGTATTCCCCTTCCAGCGCCTGGTTGTCCTCTTACTCCAACAATCAATGCGGCGTTCCTGTAAGGCCCCAGTCAGGACCGCAGGTCACTCGAGTGAGGTCCGTTCGGAACCGGTGAAGTTCAGTCGATTGGCAGCCAGACGAGGGTCTCTTTCAGGCAGGTGCACTCCAATCATTTAGTCGTTCACTCCGTCGTTAGGACCTCTCTACTGGACCCACGTGTCTCTGATGGGCCCCCCGTTGGGTCGCCAATTTGTGAAAAGCAGCGAGTCTCCTGAGATCCCCAATGCTGCCCGGCGCAAGGTCACCTTTAATCCACTTTGGATTCGCTATCTAAAATAACGAGGCAGGCGCTGGAAGGCAAGAAAAAGGTTTATTACTCTTAGAGGAGACCACGTCAACTGCTGACACCAGGATGTCTTCAGGGAGGTGTTCTACTGGCAATGCTTTTAGCTCTTCCTTTTATACAGGTTTTACACAATGTATTTGTTTCATTTATCATGGTTACAAGCTTGGAGTCTCCGCCCCGGGCAGGTTGTCACACAAGCCCGACATTGTTTCATCAGCATGGTTACACAAGCCCAACATTGTTTCAT
Source organism: Calotriton arnoldi (assembly GCA_963921515.1). Classification (NCBI taxonomy): domain Eukaryota; kingdom Metazoa; phylum Chordata; class Amphibia; order Caudata; family Salamandridae; genus Calotriton; species Calotriton arnoldi. Next base: position 1,941,216 of record CAWUFW010001682.1, read on the forward strand.
CAACATGGTTACACAAGCCCAACATTAACTCTCCTCCCGCCCAGGTCAAAAACAGACAATTTAATTGCAGCTGGACCTTGCTTCAGGGTCTAAACACAAGTGAGACCGGCCAGATCTAAGAGTCCGTTCTGTTGATAAAAACAGGTCCCATTGTTGGCAAAAACAAGTCTTGCTGTGTGCAGTGCAATAAACCATGCTTGCAAGAGTCTGTTTGGTATTTGTAACCTGTTTGTGCAGGGATGAGAGGAAAGACGAGTTTGAGGCAGCAGGTGATGTTGATGTTTGTCGTGGAAATAGTTTATAGCCCCCAGCACACATATCAGGTTTGGTCAGAGAGTCAGAAGGCTGCTAGAGGACAGGGTGAAATGAAGGTGACCAACAGAGTACAAAATGGCTGTGGTAAATCAGAATGACTGTAGTTTATGTGCACGTAGGAACTTTCATCAGACAAGATGGCGCAGAATGTTCATGATTGTCGTTTTGTTCTTAACACCTTTAATGGGATCTGACTAAAAATCACAAGCTCTGGCAAAACCAATGGGTCGAGTCTTTGCAAGCCAGCAATGTTTTATGTATTTATGGCAAAATGCCATCATCTAAAGGGGATATGCATTTTGCGCAAAAAAAAATAAAGAAAAAAAATGACAGGTTACAAAAACAAATTACGAAAAAAAGAAGTGAAAACCAAGATTAACCAATCACTCCTGGTGCGGAAGAGGACACCTTTTGTAGGCGTACGTGGACAAACAAAACGCAGGCTTTTACTGTGAAGAGATCCATTGGCTCAAGTGAGCTGACCCTTCACCCTATGCTGTATGCTGTAGGCTGTGTGCTGTGGTGGGCGGAAGCAACATGTGAAGGGCAGTTGAAAAGACCAATGGAAGAATCACTCAGTCACTGTTTGAGTATGCATGGGTGTATTTTTTTTTTTTTTTTTTTTTAAATATGAACCTGAATAGACAGCTAAAGTTGTCTCTAGGCCAGACCAAAAAAGATAATCTAACAGTGTCCCTTAGATGTGTTAATATGCGGTCAAAGAGGTCAAGAGATGGAAACTCTAAATAAATTCCATATGCTGCGAAGGTCCAGCATGTTGTGGTCTTCCTCAGGCATACCGGTAGGGCTGGGAGCAACTCCCGTCTGAGCTGAGGTCTGACATGCCAGAGGATCATTCTCCGTGATGCAATACGTTCTTTCCTTCCTTAAAGAAGCTGATGGGGCTGGGTCCAGGTCAGCCCGTAGCAGAGACTGGTACTTCATAATTTAAGCCGGCACGCGGGCTCTGCATAGTTAAAAATGCACCCTTTGGTTTTTTTTTTTTCTCTAATTTTTGTTCTTATACGTTTTGAACCTGATTGCAGTGGTAACCAGATCATGGCCTCCTACAGTTTCCGGGCACCCATGTTTGAGAATACCTGGGTGATTTCCAGCCCGCACACCTCCCCAACCTTTGCGGAAGACTGGAATTGACGAATCGTTATCTTTACCAAATGTTCTTTTACAGAAGCCCTAAGGAGTGTAAAGGTGTACCAACGTTTGTGAGTGTTGTATACTACACACGTGCATTCTTGTGTGACCCACGGTACAGATGAGCAGGTTTGAAGAGGGAGGACGCTTGTCGGCATGGCCAGTAGGCCACTTGCAGACGAGGGGCTAGCTCTCTGTAACACCGCACAAGGCACCTTAGTAACAAGCAGAAAAATGTACACGTAACTTGGTACGTGGCTCTGTTACACTGTAGCTTTGCAGATACTGTACACTTAACTTGGTACGTGGCTCAGTTACACTGTAGCCTTGCAGAACCTCTACATGTAACTTTGTATGTGGCTCTTACACTGTAGCCTTGCAGAGGCTCTACACGTAACTTTGTATGTGGCTCTTACACTGTAGCCTTGCAGAACCTCTACACGTAACTTTGTAAGTGGCTCTGTTACACTGTAGCCTTGCAGAACCTCTACACGTAACTTTGTAAGTGGCTCTGTTACACTGTAGCCTTGCAGAACCTCTACACGTAACTTTGTAAGTGGCTCTGTTACACTGTAGCCTTGCAGAACCTCTACACGTAACTTTGTATGTGGCTCTGACACTGTAGCCTTGCAGAACCTCTACACGTAACTTTGTATGTGGCTCTGACACTGTAGCCTTGCAGAGGCTCTACATGTAACTTTGTACGTGGCTCTGTTACACTGTAGCTCTGAAAAGGCTCTACACGTAACTTTGTAAGTGGCTCTGACACTGTAGCCTTGCAGAGGCTCTACATGTAACTTTGTACATGGCTCTGTTACACTGTAGCTCTGAAAAGGCTCTACACGTAACTTTGTATGTGGCTCTGACACTGTAGCCTTGCAGAGGCTATACACGTAACTTTGTAAGTGGCTCTGTTACACTGTAGCCTTGCAGAACCTCTACACGTAACTTTGTATGTGGCTCTTACACTGTAGCCTTGCAGAACCTCTACACGTAACTTTGTAAGTGGCTCTGTTACACTGTAGCCTTGCAGAACCTCTACACGTAACTTTGTATGTGGCTCTGACACTGTAGCCTTGCAGAGGCTCTACATGTAACTTTGTACGTGGCTCTGTTACACTGTAGCTCTGAAAAGGCTCTACACGTAACTTTGTAAGTGGCTCTTACACTGTAGCCTTGCAGAACCTCTACACGTAACTTTGTAAGTGGCTCTGTTACACTGTAGCCTTGCAGAACCTCTACACGTAACTTTGTATGTGGCTCTGACACTGTAGCCTTGCAGAACCTCTACACGTAACTTTGTATGTGGCTCTTAAACTGTAGCCTTGCAGAACCTCTACACGTAACTTTGTAAGTGGCTCTGTTACACTGTAGCCTTGCAGAACCTCTACACGTAACTTTGTATGTGGCTCTGACACTGTAGCCTTGCAGAGGCTCTACATGTAACTTTGTACGTGGCTCTGTTACACTGTAGCTCTGAAAAGGCTCTACACGTAACTTTGTAAGTGGCTCTGTTACACTGTAGCCTTGCAGAACCTCTACACGTAACTTTGTATGTGGCTCTTACACTGTAGCCTTGCAGAACCTCTACACGTAACTTTGTATGTGGCTCTTACACTGTAGCCTTGCAGAACCTCTACACGTAACTTTGTATGTGGCTCTGTTACACTGTAGCCTTGCAGAACCTCTACACGTAACTTTGTAAGTGGCTCTGTTACACTGTAGCCTTGCAGAACCTCTACACGTAACTTTGTATGTGGCTCTGACACTGTAGCCTTGCAGAGGCTCTACATGTAACTTTGTACGTGGCTCTGTTACACTGTAGCTCTGAAAAGGCTCTACACGTAACTTTGTATGTGGCTCTTACACTGTAGCCTTGCAGAGGCTCTACACGTAACTTTGTATGTGGCTCCGTTACACTGTAGCATTGCAGAGGCTCTACACGTAACTTTGTATGTGTCTCTGTTACACTGTAGCATTGCAGAGGCTCTACATGTAACTTTGTATGTGGCTCTTACACTGTAGCCTTGCAGAGGCTCTACATGTAACTTTGTAGACCCCGCCTTTACTCTGTACCCTTGTAGGGGACGGCTGTGCACAACTCCTCTGTTAAAATGACCAGGATACATTTTACACCAGCGTGTATCCTATGATCCGTCTCGACAGCGCTGCTGTGCCATATAATTATGTGAGGAAATCTATAGAGGGGCCTTGGCTCCTCCCACATGTTAAGAGACAGGATTACACGTTTTGATTGGGCAGAAGTTGTGTGCTTCCACAACAAAGCCCTTGCTCTCCACCCAGCTATGATCCTTTTGTCTATTTATCCAGCTTCCTGAGCTTGAATCTTCAGGGGGCGCACACATGACATTGGAAAGCTATTAAAAGTGTCTTAGATAACTAGATACTTTTAGGTGTTTTTCTCTGGTAGCAGCACAGATGGGAGGAGGGCAGTCATTGACCTACATAGATGTTTGTCTGGCTTGGCAGTGCAACCATCACCTGACCTTTAACCTACACCAATATTATTCAACAGTCATTTACTCACACACAAATGCATATCCATTCCAACACTATCTACTTTAAATGCTTCACATTACCATAAAACATTCCTTTAAAGCCTGACCTATTAAAGTTGCCAATGCTTGTTTTATTGTGGCAGGAGAGGCGGTAGGAGAAAAAGTGAGCTGTCGGGCACTTACTTGAGATAAAATAACATGAACCAATTCCAGGCCCATAGGACCGAGAGGAGTGTTCTTCACCAGTGCTTCTTAACCTTTTGACTTCTGTCGACCTCCTCCCCCACCCCCCTTTAATCATTGATGGAACCTGGGACCCCCCATTGAGTCGTCATTGGAACACTGGAACCCCCACATTGGAATCCGGGGCCCTCCACTGAGCCATCACTGAAAGCCTGGGACACTGGCCGAACCATTTTGATGATTTGAACTGCACAACAATTCCCCAAAAAATAGAAATAAGAATCCATCAAACAAATAATATATTTTATTTAATTTACAAATACAAAAAAATGGAAATTTTAATGGGAAGGTTGAAGCTTTCCTAAGTTCAATTGAGGCCACCCATCGTCCATACTGCGTTTGGTTTGAGGCACTGGCTTGCTCTGCTCCCACGACTGACTTATTTTTTAGCCTCCGATTTCAAATTCCTTCACATTTGCAAAATGGTTTAAAATGTTTAATTCTATAAGTGTGTGTGTGTGTGTGTGTGTGTGTACACACATACATATACACACACACTCACTGAAAAAACAAAGGTTAAAGGAACGTTATAGTTAGATGAATGAAAAAAAAAAAACACGGAAATTCCCCAGTTATAGTTAGCAGATCTAACTATAACTTGTGCCGCCGCCATGCACTGCTTATGACCTCACATATTGCATCACTCATGACATGTTCTATGACATCACTGATGACCATTGCCCCCTGCCCTCACTGCACCATAGAGGTACCTCTTGCAGACCAGCCTCTGTGCCCCTACAGTGCCTCCTGCCCTCACTGCACCACATCTCGCAGTCCAGCCTCTGTGCCCCTACAGTGCCTCCTGCCCTCACTGCACCACATCTCACAGTCCAGCCTCTGTGCCCCTACAGTGCCTCCTGCCCTCACTGCACCACATCTCACAGTCCAGCCTCTGTGCCCCTACAGTGCCTCCCGCCCTCACTGCACCACAGATGGGACTCTGGGACATCTCACAGTCCAGCCTCTGTGCCCCTACAGTGCCTCCTGCCCTCACTGCACCACAGAGGGACCCCGAGACCTCACAGTCCAGCCTCTGTGCCCCTACAGTGCCTCCCGCCCTCACTGCACCTCCGAGGGACCCTGCCTCCCCTCTGGTGATTGAGACCCCCCCCCACAGACGTCTCTCTCTGCCCACAAGGCCCGGCCTTCATTATTCCGCCATGACCCTGCGACACCCCCAGCGGGTCCCCGCCGCCCTTGCAGTGCCCCTGTGCCCTCTCTGCGGCTGACCCACATAGCCCAGCTGGCTCCCGTGCCCAGCCTCTCCTGGCCCTGTTTTTGATGGCGTGCCCGGGCTCCCGCCGCCGCTGGCATGGAGGAGTGAGCGATGCATTCTGCCCGCTTCGCGGCTGCATTCGTCTCCCTGCTGTCAGGCTGGCAGCGGTGCCAGGCGCTGCTCCAGTTCTGTCACTGCCCTCCCCGGAGCCAGCTTCCTTTCCTCTGCGTCTGACCGGGATGTGGGTGTGTGCCAGCCTCTGACTGTTGATGCCATGTGGGCGGGGAGGCTGCGTTCTGAATCCGTGTGGCTTGCTGCCCACTCGCCTTGCCAGGGTGGCACAGCATGCGGGGATCTGCTACAAGAAGGGGGGGGGGGGAGGGTCTGTACGCCCCATTCTTGCTGCCTCTAAAAGGCTGATGGGTTGGTTCAGAGTCAGTCTTCTAATGGGAGCTCCAAATCTCCGTGTGAGCGAGTCTGCTCATGGCCCTGCATGTTAACATATAATAAACGTTTTTGGCGGTACATGAAGCTTTTCTGATGACTCCAAACACTGTTGTGTCTTAAAAACCACATACGTGTTAGGTAAAAGAAGAAAAACGTTCTAAAAGTTGAGATTGTCACATTTTAGTCCTAGAAAGAGGTGATATTGCCCGGTTGTGGTGAGTCACTAAACCTCTCCTATGCCCCTCCCTGTGCACTACCTCTGACGTCATGAATGGCCTCTCATTCCTATAGTGCCTTTGAGGCCAGGCCACCTCAAGGCGCTAGCTTCCCTGTTGCCACTGACCAGTTTTAGATCTGTTTGAACAGGAGTCCGCGACCCGTGGTTTCTTCTGCTGGGATCTGGTCGATGACCGGACAAGAAGCGGACTGACTCCCCCAGAAGAGGGACTGCGGGTGGGTGACCCATGTGGCCCTGGTGATTAATGGAGGAGAAACATCTCCTGAGTATGTCACGGTGAGTGTTCGAAGGTTCCTGCTGTCCTAGATAGGACGAAGGCGAATCCTGGTGTCTGCTGGGAGGCCGTGTAGGTACTGATGAGCCCAGGGTGGGCGATCTTCATCGTGACCCTCTGATGTCCACTGATGGCTCTCGCGGATGAGGCCCGGCGTACACCGGTAGGGCCTGTGGACGGTCTGGCTATGCACAAGTCCACTCTGGCTCTTGAGCGGCTACAAGCTCTTTGGTGCTTCTTCGTGGGCTTGTCGAGCTGCGAGAGGTGGTAATGTTAAAAGCAAAATGACAATTATGAACATTACCTGCGCCATCTTGTCTGGTGAAATTCTATGTGCACATAAGTTAGTCATTTCAATCTATCACAGCCATTTTGTACTCTGTTGGTCACCTTTGTTTCACCCTGCCCTTACTAGCATCCCTCTGACCCTCTGACCGACCTGGTATGTGTGCTGGGGGCTATAAAGTCTATTGCCACAACAAACCTCAGCGCCACTTGCTGCCACAAACTCGTTTTTCCTCTCATCCCTGTTTTCAGACAAGCTTTTGGACGCTCTACCCTTCACTACACCTAGTTACACAAACAGGCTCCAAACACCAAAGAGACTCTTACAAAATGATTTATTGCACTGCAAACAGCAAGACTTGTTATTACCAACAATGGGACCTGTTTTTATCAACAGAACGGACTCTTAGATCTGACCGGTCTCACTCGTTTTTAGACCCTGAAGCAAGGTCCAGCTGCAATTAAATTGTCTGTTTTTGACCTGGGCGGGAGGAGAGTTAATGTTGGGCTTGTGTAACCATGTTGATGAACCAATGTCGGGCTTGTGTGACAACCTGCCCGGGGCGGAGACTCCAAGCTTGTAACCATGATAAATGAAACAAATACATTGTGTAAAACCTGTATAAAAGGAAGAGCCAAAAGCATTGCCAGCAGAACACCTCCCTGAAGACATCCCGGTGTCTCAGTTGACGTGATCTCCTCATGAGAAATAAACCTTTTTCTTGTCTTCCAGTTTCCAGCGCTTGCCTCATTATTTTGATAGCGAACCCAAAGTGAATTAGAGGTGGAACCCTGCACCGGGCAGCATTGAGGGTCTTCGAAGACTCGCTGCCTTTCACAGTAACAGGTGTTCACACGGTTCACGTTTGATCGGCTCCGTCTAAGGTGTATTAAATACATTTGGCAGCATCAACAACAATTACTGTAATTGTGGTTCAATGTTTTTGTCCATAACAAGACCATTTTTTTAAACATTGCTTATATGTTTATATTCCATCTCACGAATTGACACTAAAATTTTCAAGCAAGAAGTGACAATCTAGGTTTTAACCTTCGAAACTTCAGTGCCGAATATCCGTGGAATGGAATGCCCGTAGATTCAAAAAGTTGCCAGCGGGAAAAATTTTTAATGGACGAACAGACAAGAAGAAATGGATGCAGATGAGCATAAAAGGAAATTGCGTGATTTACTGTAACCATCCAACTCCAATATTGAATGCAAGGGAAAGGAGAGCGGGTTCTAGAGCTGCGTCCCAGTACACTACAGGCTCCCCCCACCACATCTTGTCTTCTTAAACCAAGGGATCTTAAGAAGATCACTAGATCAGATCTTAAGGAGTGGGTCAGAAGGTAGGTTACAATCCGATCTAAGGGAAACTATTGGCCAGTCCAGGGAGTAGCCCGCTGCATGAGCCAGTACACCTGGTGTTGCATCCTTTGCAATGGTGTAGCGGCTAATGAGTTTGACGATGGTCGTATGTCGGCGTCTAACGCGCCTCCGACGATGGCTACCAACGAGCTTCTGAGGATGGTCGTATCTCAATACTGACGAGTTTCTGACGGTGGTCGTATGTCAGTGACTGAGGGGTTCCTGGCGATGGTTGGATCTCAGGACAGATGAGCTTTTGACGATGGCCCTATCTCCATAGACCATAGGCAAAGCCAACAGCTATCTCTTGTGTGCTCGGTACTTTTCGTTAGAGGTTGAGGTGCCAGTGTTCCCACAGTCCAAGCGGGAGAGGATCGGCCGACCTACCAGTGGACACGCCTCTCTCTTTGGGAATGAAGAGGAGAATTGTCCTTCAAGTTAGCAAGAGAAGGAAACCGAAATTCCAGACTCTGTGTTTAGGGATCCCCTAGAGTATAGCGACAAATTGCCTGCTGGTTAGCTCAACCCATTCTTGTCTGTGGCATGACGACCTTGGTTCAACATACACCTAAAGGTGATGATCAGAACCTACACCTGGAGGAATCTTGTGTTTAGTTTCCATGATGTACCTTAATTACGACTTTCTCAATTATTGCTGTGCAACTACCCCATCACCCCCCGCCCCCCCATCGGCACTCTTGCGATTGTGCTCAGGTGACAGCCACTGCATAGAGTTTCAGTAGTTGTATAGCACCAGATTTTTTTCCCCAGGGTCCTCTCGACTGATGTGCGACATCCAAATGTCTCACCACACCGAAAGAGTCATTTCCTTTATACCGCATGCGGGGCTTTCACTATCAGTTTTCCATAAGCGCGAGGTATTACACAGTGATTTTTGTGGTTTTGATCCAACCACATATTTTGAATCCCTGCTTTTCCGTAGTGAAACGCCCTACTTGTAAGCTTCGCCCCTCTCGCAGTTGTAAGGGGCTTTTGTTGCTGTTTCCAGCCATGTTGTTTTATTTTTATTTCCTGAAATAGATATTTTAACAGGTTCATGCTTTGGTATTTAGTATTGTTCTGTAGGTCTCCAAAATGTGCTTCTTAATTCTACATCTAGTTGGAGAACTGACCAGTGTACCTTCAGAGCTGTTGTTTCAGTTCTTGGTGATTTAGTTTTGGATTTTATGACGCACTTGGCTTGTCCTTCTTTCTCAGACACCTCGCGCTCCCTTGAATTTGCTTTAGAGTTTCTACCGCGTTAGTTTTGCTCCTTTGATGAAATCTATGTGCTGTCTTTGTGTGTTTTTTAGAGTTTTCGGTGGATGTGCAGAGCCTTGAGATTGTTGTACTTTCCGCTTTAAGACTCCTCATTTCAGGGAGTGGTGGCTGGGGCCCCAGACTTTGACCGTTTCTCAAGTGTCCCATGTGTATGTCAATCCCTGTGTGCCCAAGATGGCCGCTCCCCTTCCATGCCATTAAAGAGACCAGGCTGGGGTACTTGAGAATCTTCTTGGAGCCCCTGGCTGTGTCCTTGGCAAGCATTAGTGCCCTGTTGGCGGTGGTGTTTCTGTGACCTCAGTACTACGAGTCTCCTTCCAGTACATTACATCCTGGTTTGTAGGGCCACGCATGTTGGGCCCCAGATGGACAACAGGACGAGCCAGGCGAGGTTTGGTGTGGGGCGACTCCTCTGTCCTCTGTTGTGCGATATCATGGACCTTCAAGGCCTTTATAAGCCTTGAAGGAAGAAGCGTGTGTGGTTGGTTTGAGCGGATGACGATATTTCAGACCGCTTCGCTCTTATTAACTAGCAAGTCCTCATTACGGCACAGCTTACATGAATGAAGGTTGTGCTGGAAGGCCCTGTATGCTGGAGTACTGGTCCCGGGTTGGGACAATAATCTTCCTACTGTGTCCACTGGGCACCGAGGAGGGCACCGAGGACGGGGGCAGTGGGCACGGTACATGGATAGGCTCTTTGCCTGGTGAGCCAAGGACATTGCTATAGACTGTACTGAACGGGCACGGAGCGATCGCCGCCAACATATTCCAGGAACTTGAAATGTATAGAATGTTTTAAGAGTTTTTTTGCTGAGGGGAATTTATGGCTGCCAGCTAAATTGATCAATAAAAAGCTTGTGTTAAACACTTCTTTTGTAACGGGCAGTTCCTGTACTGTCAAAGAGAAAGGCGGGGCCGGCATCGGCCACGCCGAAAGATGGCGGTCGTGCCGGCCCCTGACGACCACATAGAGGCGGGCCTGTCGCGCACAGTGGTGACGCGACAGGCGCGCCTCGGCGGTAGTGGTCGTGGGTCTGGGTGTGACCCGGAAGTGATTGTAATCACTTCCGGGTCACGCGTTGAGCGACGCATGGGCCGGTTAGAACCGGCCTAGCATGAAACTGCAATAAAAGGCTGGGGAGCGTAGGAGTCTGCCTCTTTGCTCCCCGCTCCCCCAGCTTGCTGCACCAGCCTCGCTAGGAGGCTGTAACTTGATTACCCCACCCACCATCCCCTAAAGCAAATAAGTTTGTGGTGAATTCTGCTGCTTTTTATGCACAGGTTTGCATTAATATTGTTGTATGGTGTGCATCCTGTTCTGTCTTTTGTTTGAATTTTATCGTCTAGGACAAGTTTGTTCCTTTTACAGGTCATCTATCGTCGTATTTAGTGCTATTCCTTGGTCAGGCGGTAAGGTCATGATTGGTGAGCAGTAAATTTAAGGTCCTTCGAGAGCGGCGCCATTCTTGAATGGGGTCGCCCAAGGGGGAGGGACAAGTGGTCTCTCCTAGAACTCCAGGGGCAGTTACAGCCGGTTGGCTGGATGGGAGTGGGGGAGTAACGCTTTCCCTAGGCTGGTTGGCCACCCGCACGTGCACAATGCACAGAACTGCAAGGGCCCCCTATGGAGATAATATACAGAGCGTACGGGGGTAACCGGGGGGGGGGGGAGGAGTACCCTCACGGTGAACGGGCCCTCTACGCATGCACACTCCGGTTGGAGGGTGGGCATAATGTGATAAGGATCTGACACCAGTTATTGACCTTGCCGTAGGCTCAAATAGGGATACGCAGAAAAATTAACTGCTATGATGATTATTGATGATGATATGTTTTAGATTCGGATAGGAATACCTTGTATTAGAGATGTTAAGGTTAGCCATCTGACATCTGTACTTATCCATGTAATCAATGTAATGCAATGATTTCTGTGTACTTTGTAAATTTGTATATGTTAATTATGTTTAACAATTTTTATGTTAATAAATACGGCCGGGGGTTTTTACGACCCCCTCATCCAAAACTCTTCTCATGTTATTATCTGGGTCTTGATAAGGGAGGAGGGGGTGTAGGTAGTACCTGGCCATACGAGCCTTGGTCACAACTTTGTTGAACAAGGATTAACACAGCCGACTGGTCTCGGCTATGTGAGAGCTATTGACTTTGTCAATGTCTTTTAGCCATGTTGTACATCAGCCCAGGTCCGTTACAGCGTGGCTGAAAGTTAGGAAAAAAAGGTAACATGACAGTCAGCGCTGGTTGGACACAGCATGCAACACAGCACGGAAGGGTGGCGGTGGCACACACACACACACGTGTCGCGGGCAGGTGGCGGGGCACGCACGCGTCGCAGGAGGGTGACTGGGTCAAACAACACAACACGGGCGGGTGGGCGGGTTCAAGCAGCACAACTTTGGCAGGGCAAATAGCAGGACCCAAGGGGACAGGGCAAGTAACACCATGTGGTAGATGGGGGGGAGCCAACACGTACAGCAGGATGAGAGCCAAAGGGGGCAGGCAACATGGACATTGGGAGGGGGCAAGGAACACGACAGACCGTGAGAGACAGGAAGCAACACCAAAGACAGCTGTAGTGTAGTTCCTATTTCCCTAATAGGCTCTGCGCATTGGAATAATATACCCTATAGATTTGACATAGGACTGAGGTCAGTATGTCCCTATCGAGTATATTAAACTTAATTACTTTGTGCCAGCTAACTCAGAGGCCACTAGAAACTCCTTGTATACAAGAAGGAGTAGTTTCTGGCAACCGCATAAACATGACAACTTTGTTTCCCTTTAGAATCGGAACGCTCTCAGAATCGTGGAAACAATAGATAACAGTTTCACTCAGCTAATCGTGCATGCTTAGTTTCTTCAGAGTTACACCGAAAGAATAGACGGGCGTTTCAATAAAAGGATTTATTGAACAGTCTTGTTTCTCGTGTAAGAGATATGAGCTGTTATGATCACAAGACAGTATGAAAGATATATATAATGTACAGCGTAAGCAGTAGAAAGAAATAATACTGCGCTAGCATTATCTTTTTAGCTATCACACATATATTCATATACATAAATAACATAAGCTAAAAATGCGAGTACTCATACGATGCGTCTCTAAGCTAGTTTTGCAGCGTGAATCTTTCTGGATTCACTATGCTGTGCATTATTCCGCGGTCTAGTGGTTGGGTCCGGAATCGTAGTCTCTTTTCCCCTTTTTTTTTTTTTTGTGTAGCCCAGGTGGGCGTTGACGCCCCACCATTTGGTGTCCTCCTGTGACGTCGGCGCGCTTCCTCCGGAAGCTCCCACCCTTGGGCGCCATCTTCAGATTCTTTTTTCCGCCATTGGGTCTGGATCGTCGCGAGGAGCTCCAGAGTTTTTGAAGAGGAGAAAAGAGGAAAAAAAGCAGAAAGAATCGAGAAAATTGGAGTTTCTTCATCACAAGACAAAGAACATACAACTGGGACGACGAAGTAGGTGAAACTTCGACGTCCGACGGAGAATGCGCACACAGGGGGCTCCCTGAGCGCGGGAATGGACAAGACACCATTCAAATTTTGCCGTAACTGCCACCACAAGTTCGCGCAGAAGGACCAGCATCCAGTCTGCAACCTCTGCCTACCGATCGACCATCAAAGTACCGACTGCAACGCCTGCTCGGCATTCGCCCCCAAGACCCTCAGAGTGAGGGACAGACGGAGGAGAGCAAACTACAGCATGCAGGGGCAAGGACAACCTCCGTCGCTGCGGGACCTGGGCCTCTCCAGCGGGGAAGAGGACAACATCGCCGAGGGACCTGAGGACTGCACGGTCGTAGAGACCGATAACAAGTCGAGGAAGGAGCATTATCTTTTTAGCTATTACACATATATTCATATACATAAATAACATAAGCTAAAAATGCGAGTACTCATACGATGCGTCTCTAAGCTAGTTCTACCCCAGTGTACCTAACCTAGGTGTAGGACAAGGTAAGAAGTAGGTGAAGTATTCTATAGTATGGTATGCTATAGTCTAGTATGCCAAGAGTCCCTCTAGGTTCTAGCCAGCTCCGTACCTTGAGAATGAGAGAGGTGGGAATCTCTTTCCGGATCTTCGAACTCTAACACCCCGCAAAGGGAGTCAGAACACTGGGAGCTGGATTCTCTGCGAACAGGGATGACAGCGTCTCTTCTCAGTGCGTCAGGCCGGGACACGGGCTCCTCTAAAGTCGAGGTCTCCTCCTAACTTGCTTGGGCAGGGGAAGGTATATTTATACCTGGTAGGTGCCTTGGAATGTTAGCATTGACGTGAAGTCGGACAGAGGAAGACGTCAGGAATGAACCCTTAAGGAATAGCGGTTCATGCATAATAGATGAGTTCTTGGAGAAATCAATAATCCTGTGCTAGGGAACTCCCAAGAGCTTAAGGGTCTGGTTTCTAAGAACTCGTTGTGACGTTAGGGTGGACGGATGTCGGTGACCATGCCTGTATTTGGAGTGCATGGCTAATGCCTAAATAAGGACTGGGATTTTATGCCTATATAAGGGCAATGCGAATTGTGCCTATATAAGGACATGTTTCAGGAAAGCCTATATACGGACACCTAAAGCGGAATACAACACAGCGGGAGGGAACAAACAACACGCACTCTTTTGGAGCGCCTTCACAGTAAGATAAAAGTAGCTCCGAAAGTGCGAGCAGTGGAAGGACATGGAGGAAGGAAGCAGTATTTGGAACATGCTCCAGGTATTGGCCAAACACAAGAAGAGAAAGTCATGCCAGCACACGTTGACCAAAGAGGAGCAAGCCAATTAGAGTGATGATGGAGCCAACCGATGGTAGGCCGTGAGCAGGCTCTAGGTCACCTGTAAGTAAAAATGTCCTGCAAGCGGCCACGCATGGGCGGTCTCGGGCAAGTCCTAAATATCTGTATCTAGACCCCCCTCCACCATGTTTAAGAACTTTGATTGTTGAAATGATATGCATGTAGGAACATTGTTTACCAGTCCCTCATCCGCCCATCTTACCCCCGTCTCAATCCCTCATGAGTCTTTCATGCTTGAAGATTCAGGAGACGGTCAGTGCTGCACATCGGGGACATTTCTGGGTTCTCTACACAAACTGAGACATCCGATTTCCCTTCTGGACATCGAATCTTCTCGATGGGCCATCCTTGATGATGGAACCATGGTGGCGGCGAGGCTGCTTGGTCTGCCAGCATCCGTTGAGCCCCCTTAACTGTTTAAAATTAGAGGGGGGGCCAGATGTGGCGTTGGTTCGACCCTTCCTGACAGTCTAGTCTAGAGCAGGCTTCTTCTACGAGCAGCTTCTGAGCTACGGACGCTCTCCAGTTAAGTATAAGTAGATGTCTTCTGCCCAACCCAGCCTACTAAATTAGAATATTTTGATTGTTTGAATTAATGTAACAAGTGCAGGCATTGAAAAGTCTGTATTCGAGGTGAAAAGGTGTGTATTTCAGAAATCATAAGCTGCTGTTTGGAGAAAAGTGACTGAATTTTCAAAATATTTTTATAGTTGATATGTGAGTAATAAATTGTGTGGCATTGGGTACACTGATTATTGATTATTGTCATTTTTTAATATATTTTTTAACTTTACGGCGGGCGAGCATGCCGGGTGCACTAAGACGATCACTGCTGGTAGTAATCTTTCACACGTGGAGTCACTCATGTAATATTGTCTGATGTGGCCGCGGTTACAACACTTAGAATATTAGCAGTGGGATAAAAGGGGTGGGTGCAACTTAACTGTGCACGGATTACATCAATGTTCAGGTGGCATTCAGCTTGCCCACCTTCCAGTGCCAAGACCACCTCAATACCTTGCAGGTGCCTCGAGAGATAAACCTGGATGAAAAAGGATTTCTGCTCATTCTATCAAGAGGTGAACTGCAAAGATTCAGGCAGTTGTCTTGTAAGATTCAGGTGGGTGAAGCGGTTGTCTCACTTGTTTAAACCGATTAGAGTCTGGGGTAGTCGACTGGCGTGTCGACAAGTGGGCAGTTGAGTTTCTGCTGAGCCGCTCACTTCATCTGAAGCTGTTGGGGCATCTACGCCCCTTTCCTTCGGAACCCATAGACCTGATAATCCTAGAGCTGTGATAGGCTCATCATTGATTATTGGAATGCTCTTGTGATTGGCAGCTCTGGTGGTGACGCCAGTACGTGTTTGTAATGTTTTACTTCTTTCTTCCAGGCGCACCTGCAGGCCTCTGCGGCGGCAGCGGTTGCGGCCAGTGCGGCCTCCGGCACGCCTCAGTCCCTCAAGCTCACCTACCCGGAGACTCTGGAACGCATTAAGGAGGAGTTCCAGTTTCTGCAGAATCAGTACCACAGGTAGGTGCCTCCCAACCCAGAATGCATGGACGAGCCAGGTATTGAAGTCCGCACCATGGTGTCTTCCAGCCCAGAATGCATGGACGAGGCAGGTATTGAAGTCCGCACCATGGTGCCTCCCAGCCCAGAATGCATGGACGAGGCGGGTATTGAAGTCCGTCCGCATCATGGTGCCTCCCAGCCCAGAATGCATGGACGAGGCAGGTATTGAAGTCCATCCCTATCATGGTGTCTCCCAGCCCAGAATGCATGGACGAGGCAGGTACTGAAGTCCGCATCATGGTGCCTCCCAGCCCAGAATGCATGGACGAGGCAGGTATTGAAGTCTGCATCATGGTGGCTCCCAGCCCAGAATGCATGGACGAGGCAGGTATTGAAGTCCGCATCATGGTGCCTCCCAGCACAGAATGCATGGACGAGGCAGGTATTGAAGTCCATCCCTATCATGGTGCCTCCCAGCCCAGAATGCATGGACGAGGCAGGTATTGAAGTCCGCACCATGGTGCCTCCCAGCCCAGAATGCATGGACGAGGCAGGTATTGAAGTCTGCATCATGGTGCCTCCCAGCCCAGAATGCATGGACGAGGCAGGTATTGAAGTCCGCACCATGGTGCCTCCCAGCCCAGAATGCATGGACGAGGCAGGTATTGAAGTCTGCATCATGGTGCCTCCCAGCCCAGAATGCATGGACGAGGCAGGTATTTAAGTCCGCACCATGGTGTCTCCCAGCCCAGAATGCATGGACGAGGCAGGTATTGAAGTCCCTCCCTATCATGGTGCCTCCCAGCCCAGATTGCATGGACGAGGCAGGTATTGAAATCCGCACCAGGGTGCCTCCCAGCCCAAAATGCATGGACGAGGCAGGTATTGAAGTCCATCCCTATCATGGTGCCTCCCAGCCCAGAATGCATGGACGAGGCGGGTATTGAAGTCCATCCCTATCATGGTGCCTCCCAGCCCAGAATGCATGGACGAGGCAGGTATTGAAGTCCGCACCATGGTGCCTCCCAGCCCAGAATGCATGGACAAGGCAGGTATTGAAGTCCGCACCATGGTGCATCCCAGCCCAGAATGCATGGACGAGGCAGGTATTGAAGTCCGCACCATGGTGTTTCCCAGCCCAGAATGCATGGACGAGGCAGGTATTGAAGTCCATCCCAATCATGGTGCCTCCCAGCCCAGAATGCATGGACGAGGCAGGTATTGAAGTCCGCACCATGGTGCCTCCCAGCCCAGAATGCATGGACGAGGCAGGTATTGAAATCCGCACCATGGTGCCTCCCAGACCAGAATGCATGGACGAGGCAGGTATTGAAGTCCGCATCATGGTGCCTCCCAGCCCAGAATGCATGGACGAGGCAGGTATTGAAGTCCGCACCATGGTGTCTCCCAGCCCAGAATGCATGGACGAGGCAGGTATTGAAATCCGCACCATGGTGCCTCCCAGACCAGAATGCATGGACGAGGCAGGTATTGAAATCCGCACCATGGTGTCTCCCAGCCCAGAATGCATGGACGAGGCAGGCATTGAAGTCCGCACCATGGTGCCTCCCAGCCCAGAATGCATGGACGAGGCAGGCATTGAAGTCCGCACCATGGTGGCTCCCAGCCCAGAATGCATGGACGAGGCAGGCATTGAAGTCCGCACCATGGTGCCTCCCAGCCCAGAATGCATGGACGAGGCAGGCATTGAAGTCCGCACCATGGTGCCTCCCAGCCCAGAATGCATGGACGAGGCAGGTATTGAAGTCCGCACCATGGTGCCTCCCAGCCCAGAATGCATGGACGAGGCAGGTATTGAAGTCCGTCCGCATCATGGTGCCTCCCAGCCCAGAATGCATGGACGAGGCAGGCATTGAAGTCCGCACCATGGTGGCTCCCAGCCCAGAATGCATGGACGAGGCAGGTATTGAAGTCCATCCCTATCATGGTGCCTCCCAGCCCAGAATGCATGGACGAGGCAGGTATTGAAGTCTGCACCATGGTGTCTGCCCAGTATGAGCCAGAGAAGTCCTACCCACTTGTGATCCCTGGTTCAGCACTAGTGAGGACGGGCGGTGATGCATCTACACCTTTAAGGTGTAGGAAGCTATGCAGCCTGGCCCTCGTCTTCGTTACATCCCAGATCCTGTGCAGGTTCCTGCTCTGGCCTTTGCTCTGGCTTGGCTCTTGGTTTGGCCGCACTCTTGAGTTTGACTCCAACCTTTGGTTTGACCGGTTGGTCTGTTGCGTGTCTAATGATATATACTGGTGTCTTCTTTTCCAAGGTTTGCTACGGTTATGTTCTGTGGTTATTGCCTTTTTTCTGCCTCGGTTTTTAGCTTGTGGTCGGTTTCTGGTCTTTAGTTCATTCCTGACAAAGGCTGCATCTTTTGTACATTTGTTGTTCTTATCTCTTTCAGCTTGAAGCTAGAATGTGAAAAACTTGCAACAGAAAAGACTGAAATCCAGAGGCATTATATCATGGTAAGTTTGGATATGTGGGCGGCTGGCAAGAGCTTGAGCTGTGTAAGTGAAGGGTGTGTATGTGTTTTTGGCTTGCCGGAGTCCTCTAGCTATTGGGTGCGCCTGTTGGTTTTTGGCTGGGAGGAGACTTGGTGGTCTGGCTATTGGGTGCATGTATTGGCTCGCCGGTGGCAGGAGCCTGAGTCATCGGGCTCATGGCTGCGTCTGTTGGTTGTCTGGCAGGAACCTGAGTTGTCTGGCTGATGCATGTGTTGGTTTGTTTGGGTGGAGCCCGAGTTATCTGGCTGATGGGTGTGTATTGGTTGGCTGGCTAGAGCCTGAGTTGTCTGGCTGATGGATGTGTCTGTTGGTTGGCAGGAGCCTGAGTTGTCTGGCTGATGGGTGCATGTGTTGGTTGGTTGGCCGGCTGGCAGGGCCTGGAGTGTCTGGATGATTCGTGTTTCTGTTGGTTAATTGGCAAGAGCCTGGGTTGTTTGGCTGATGTGTTTGTGTGCGTCTATTGGTTGATTGGCAGGAGCTTGAGTTGTTTGGCTGATGGGTGTGTTTTCATTGGCTGACTGGTAGGGGCCTGCGTTTTCTAGGTGATGGGTGCTTGAATTGGTTGGTTGGTTGGTTGGCTGGCTAATGCCTGTTGACTATCTAGTAGTGTGGGCACCATGTGCTTACTGGCGGCACATGTTCTGACTGATGGACCCATGTGTGCTCTGGTGGACAGGCACAAGTGTGTGGTAGCTGTTTGTGTGCTGGCTGGCCGGTATGAGTGAGTGTTGGCTGTGTATGTGTGTGCTGGCAGGTATGAGTGAGTGTTGGTTGTGTGTGTGTGATAGCTGGCAGGTATGAGTGAGTGTTGGCTGTGTGCGTGTGTGTGCTGGCTGGCAGATATGAGTATTGGCTGTGTGTGCTGGCTGGCAGGTATGAGTGAGTGTTGGCTGTGCGTTTTTGTGGGTGCTGGCAGGTATGTGCGAGTGGCTGTGTGTGTGATGGCTGGCAGGTATGAGTGAGTGTTGGCTGTGTGTGTGAGATGGCTGGCAGGTATGTGCGAGTGGCTGTGTGTGTGATGGCTGGCAGGTATGAGTGAGTTTTGGCTGAGTGTGTGATGGCTGGCAGGTATGAGAGTGTTGGCTGGCAGGTATGAGTGAGTGGCTGTGAGTGTGTGCGCTGGCTGGCAGGCATGAGTGAGTGTTGGCTGTGTGTGTGATGACAGGTATGAGTGAGTTGGCTGTGTGATGGCTGGCAGGTATGAGTGAGTGTTGGCTGTGTGTGTGCTAGCAGGTATGAGTGGGTGTTGGCTGTGTGTGTGTTCTGGCAGGTATGAGTGAGTGTTGGCTGTGTGTGTGTGCTGGCAGGTATGAGTGAGTGTTGGCTGTGTGTGTGTGTGTGCTGGCAGGCATGAGTGAGTGTTGGGTGTGTGTGTGTGCTGGCA
The DNA here is from genome assembly GCA_963921515.1 of Calotriton arnoldi. Taxonomy (NCBI): domain Eukaryota; kingdom Metazoa; phylum Chordata; class Amphibia; order Caudata; family Salamandridae; genus Calotriton; species Calotriton arnoldi. The sequence continues at coordinate 1,960,787 of CAWUFW010001682.1, forward strand.
GGTATGAATGAGTGTTGGCTGAGTGTGTGATGGCTGGCAGGTATGAGAGTGTTGGCTGGCAGGTATGAGTGAGTGGCTGTGAGTGTGTGCGCTGGCTGGCAGGCATGAGTGAGTGTTGGCTGTGTGTGTGATGGCAGGTATGAGTGAGTTGGCTGTGTGATGGCTGGCAGGTATGAGTGAGTGTTGGCTGTGTGTGTGCTAGCAGGTATGAGTGGGTGTTGGCTGTGTGTGTGTTCTGGCAGGTGTGAGTGTTGGCTGTGTGTGTGTGCTGGCAGGCATGAGTGAGTGTTGGGTGTGTGTGTGCTGGCAGGTATGAGTGAGTGTTGGCTGTGTGTGTGAGATGGCTGGCAGGTATGTGCGAGTGGCTGTGTGTGTGATGGCTGGCAGGTATGAGTGAGTTTTGGCTGAGTGTGTGCTGGCTGGCAGGCATGAGTGAGTGTTGGCTGTGTGTGTGTGGTGGCTGGCAGGTATGAGTGAGTGTTGGCTGTGTGTGTGCGGGCTGGCAGGCATGAGTGAGTGGCTGTGTGTGTGCGGGCTGGCAGGCATGAGTGAGTGTTGTGTGTGTGTGATAGCTGGCAGGTATGAGTAAGTGTTGGCTGTTTTTGTGTGTGCTGGCTGGCAGGTATGAGTGAGTGTTGGCTGTGTGTGTGAGATGGCTGGCAGGTGTGAGTTTGCTGTGTGTGTGTGTGATGGTTGGCAGGTATGTGTGAGTGGCTGTGTGTGTGATGGCTGGCAGGTATGTGCGAGTGGCTGTGTGTGATGGCTGGCAGGTATGAGAGTGTTGGCTGTGTGTGTGTGTGTGTGTGTGTGTGTGTGCTGGCAGGCATGAGTGAGTGTTGTGTGTGTGCTGGCTGGCAGGTATGAGTGAGTGTTGGATGAGTAAGTGTTTGCTGTTTGTGTGTGTGCTGGCTGGCAGGCATGAGTGAGTGGCTGTGTGTGTGCGGGCTGGCAGGCATGAGTGAGTGTTGTGTGTGTGTGTGATAGCTGGCAGGTATGAGTAAGTGTTGGCTGTTTTTGTGTGTGCTGGCAGGTATGAGTGAGTGTTGGCTGTGTGTGTGCGGGCTGGCAGGCATGAGTGAGTGGCTGTGTGTGTGCTGGCTGGCAGGCATGAGTGAGTGTTGGGTGTGTGATGGCTGGCAGGTATGAGTGAGTGTTGGGTGCGGGCTGGCAGGCATGAGTGAGTGTTGGCTGTGTGTGTGTGCGGGCTGGCAGGCATGAGTGAGTGACTGAGTGTGTGTGATGGCTGGCGGGTATGAGTGAGTGTTGGCTGGCAGGTATGAGTGAGTGTTGGCAGTGAGTGTGCGCTGGCTGGCAGGCATGAGTGAGTGTTGGCTGTGTGTGTGATGGCAGGTATGAGTGAGTGTTGGCTGTGTGTGCGGGCTGGCTGGCAGGCATGAGTGCTGGGTGTGCGTGTGTGTGATGGCTGGCAGGTATGAGTGAGTGTTGGCTGTGTGTGTGTTCTGGCAGGTATGAGTGAGTGTTGGCTGTGTGTGTTCTGGCAGGTATGAGTGAGTGTTGGCTGTGTGTGTGCTGGCAGGTATGAGTGAGTGTTGGCTGTGTGTGTGTGTTCTGGCAGGTATGAGTGAGTGTTGGCTGTGTGTGTGCGGGCTGGCAGGCATGAGTGAGTGTTGGCTGTGAGTGTGTGTGTGTGATGGCTGGCAGGTATGAGTGAGTGTTGGGTGTGTGCTGGCAGGTATGAGTGAGTGTTGGCTGTTTGTGCGGGCTGGCAGGTATGAGTGAGTGTTGGGTGTGTGTGTGTGCTGGCAGGTATGAGTGAGTGTTGGGTGTGTGTGTGTGTGTGTGTGTGCGGGCTGGCAGGCATGAGTGTGTTGGCTGTGCGCATGTGTGTGCTGGCTGGCTGGCATGAGTGTGAGTGTTGGCTGTTTGTGTGTGTGTGTGTGCGGGCTGGCAGGCATGAGTGAGTGTTGGCTGTGCGCGTGTGTGTGCTGGCTGGCTGGCAGGTATGAGTGAGTGTTGGCTGTGTGTGTGCTGGCAGGTATGAGTGAGTGTTGGCTGTGTGTGTGCGGGCTGGCAGGTATGAGTGAGTGTTGGCTGTGAGTGTGTGTGCTGGCTGGCTGGCATGAGTGTGAGTGTTGGCTGTGCGCCTGTGTGTGCTGGCAGGTATGAGTGAGTGTTGGCTGTTTGTGTGTGTGTGTGTGTTTGTGTGCGGGCTGGCAGGTATGAGTGAGTGTTGGCTGTTTGTGTTTGTGTGTGTGCGGGCTGGCAGGTATGAGTGTGAGTGTTGGCTGTGCGCGTGTGTGTGCTGGCTGGCAGGCAGATATGAGCCTGTTTGTATTTGTGAGTACACGCCAACCCCTGGTCTGGTTGCTTTCCCTACTCCACTTGACCTGGTAGCTTGCAGCCCTGTCCCGCCAACGCAGCCCCCCGCCAGCTCCCCGCCGCTTCAGCCCCCCTTCTATGCTCACAATCTCCTCCTTTTATTTCACAGTATTACGAAATGTCGTACGGGCTGAACATTGAGATGCACAAACAGGTAAGGCCTCCTTTTCATTCCTTCCTGTGTGCTGAGTTGTCAGCGGGTTGTCTCTGTGTTGCTTTGGCGTTCTGTGTCTCTGTGGCCATTGTTGGGGGCAGTTGTGGGCCCCGCCGATGCCTGCCCCCCTCCCCCCCCCCCACATCACCCCCCCCCCCCCGTTTACGTGTGGTTTGTGCGGCCTCGTGTATCGTCCCGCAGTGTTTACTTCTTTTTCGTTGTTACTCAAGCGCTCGGTGGCCCGGTTTGGCGCTATAGAAGCCTCGGTCATCTCCTGAAGAGCGCTCCATGGCGTCTTACCGTTCGATGCGAGGCCCTGTCGTGGCCCCCTCCTGTCAGGAGGAAGGGGGGGGGGGGGGGCTGGGGTCCCACCCTCGTACCCGGGCCTGCCTTCAGCCCTGGGGGCGAGGGGCACCTGTTTCTCACCCCCAGGCAGTGATGCGACACGTCTTCGGGTGTCTGGGCCTCTGCTGTCTGTCGTACACGTGTGCACTGTTCTATTTCAGAAGGAAATGGCGGGATTAATTTTTAAAAAGCCTTTAATTATGTAAGAGTCGATCTGCAGTGCGCCGCTGCCGGCAGCTGGCCCCTTTCCCTCGCCGGTGCCAATTTATTGCTGATAATCCACATTAGGCTGTTCAGAGCCCCGGGAGGGGGCCTTGTCGCGAGAGTTAAAAAGCCGGGACCATTAGAAAGCTGAAATGTCTTTTTAAGCTGTACTTCGGTTTCATTAAAACCCAGTGGCGGTGCCTGGGACTTGGAAGCCGTGATGGGTTTCTCAGATGTGGAGGGCGTGAGAGATGGGAGATCAGAGGAGGTGTGAAGGCTTCTGGGGGTACTAGTGGGGGGATGTGGGGGTGAAGGTGGGTACAAGGCTACTGGGCGGGCAGTTGTACCGAATAAAACATCTGCAAGGGGTCGTGGGTGGGAAGATCGGAGGTGGTGTGCAGGCTGCTGGGAGGGGCTGTGGGGGTGAAGGTACGTACAAGCTATTAGGACAGGGTTATTTGTACCTAATAAAACATATACAAAGGTTGTGAGGGGTGGGAAGATCAGAGGACGTGTGCAGGCTGCGGGGGGAGAGATGTGCAGGCTGCTGGGGGAAGAGGGGAGGTGTGCAGGCCGGGGGGGGTAGAGATGTGCAGGGGGGAGATGTGCAGGCTGCTGGGGGAGAGGGGAGGTGTGCAGGCCTGGGGGTGGGGTGGGGGGAGAGATGTGCAGGCTGCTGGGGGAGAGGGGAGGTGTGCAGGCTGCGGGGGGGAGAGATGTGCAGGCTGCTGGGGGAGAGGGGAGAGGTGTGCAGGCTGCGGGAGGGGTGGGGGAGAGATGTGCAGGCTGCTGGGGGAGAGGGGACGTGTGCAGGCTGCTGGGGGGAAAAGATGTGCAGGCTGCTGGGGAAGAGGGGAGGTGTGCAGGCTGCGGGGGGGAAGAGATGTGCAGGCTGCTGGGGAAGAGGGGAGGTGTGCAGGCCGGGGGAGGGGGTGTTGGGGGTGGGGGGAGAGATGTGCAGGCTGCTGAGGGAAGGTGTGCAGGCTGCTGGGGGAGAGGGGACGTGTGCAGGCAGCGGGGGGGTGGGGGTGGGGGGAGAGATGTGCAGGCTGCTGAGGGGAGGTGTGCAGGCCGGGGGGGGTGAAGGTATGTACAAGCTAGTAGGAGGGGGCAGTTGCACCGAATTCAACATATACAAGGGGGTTGGGTGGTGGGGTCTGAGGAGAGGAGTGCTTGTAGGGGTAGGTCCGAGGTGACCTGGCTTCCGGGTGATGTTGACTAGACATGAGCAAAATGCCCACTATTGGGGCATAATCTTGGTAATTTGCGGCATTTCGCGTTATGCTTGTTACGAGAAATTTCACTAGTATTCCTATCATGGGAACAACGCAAACAAACAGAACGCCTTCGTTTTTTGTTCATCTCACTTGTGTTTTTTGCATTTTTATTTTTTGTGTGGGCGAGATGAGCCTTCCAAGTGTTAGTTTACTTCTAACATTGCTAAGTGCCAGCTCAGTTTTCCATGTACTTTCCCTGAAGTTTTTTGTAATTACACAAAAGTAAATTACGCGTTTTTCGCACTTTTGTAGCACTGTGGGGCTCCGAGTGTGCTGATATATTGGAGGTGTGCATGGTTTTCGGGTGGGGGGGTCCTTGGAGTGCAGGTTGCAATGGGCGGCTCTTGGGTGTGCTTCCCAAATGTTTCCGCCAACTTGCTTATTTCCCCAACTGCCTTGAGGCACTAGAACAAAATCACAACTAGAGTGTCTGATGCTCACAACTGTACCCTAGGGGTGTACTTCAAGTTTTAATACTGTAAAACCCACCCTCCCCTCTCAAACACCTGATGCGTGGGGGTGGGGGGGGTGGAATGTTAAAAAAACGTACCTTCTAGCTGCTTCCTCACCGGGTCTCTCCTCCGTCGTCCCTCTGCTATGGCTGCAACAGGAAACACACCCAGGCTTCCCATAGCCAATCTCAACGCTGCAATGCAGCGTTGTAATTGGTCTGAGCGCCGTGGTTCAGCGCTCAGACGGGGAATCCGGGCCAGACTGGCCATAGCGGGCATCAGGCGTTTCCCCGGTGGGCCGCCAGGGTGGGGGCCGGTTGTGGGCCGCTGGGGGGCCGTTTTTGTTACCGGGGGCCGGCAATATCGGCCCCCTGTAACAAAATCGGCCGAAACCGGCCCTAGAAAACAGCTCGGCTGCACACCCCCTCCCGCCCAGGGGGGCCAGCCGAGCAGTTTGCCAGGGCCAGTTTCGGTTGCCAGTCCGGCCCTGCGGGGAATGGGGGCCTGGGCATGTTTTCCATGACGGCTGTAATGCAGCCTGCGTGGAGAACATTCAAAGTGCGCATTACTGTTTGGCCAGCCCCAGAGGGCTGGCCAAACAGTCATGCCCACTTGGAGTGGGCAAACCACTCCCCCTGTCGTGAGAGCAGCCCCGCCCCGCAAAGCTGCAGGACAAAATAAAATGATAATAATGCCAGTTTTATTTTTACTTTTTTGCACTGCTAAAAAGCAGTGGGGCGACGCTCCTCTGCCTTAGAGGAGGAGCCGCCACTGATCACATCCGGGTAAAATTGGGCATTTCACAGTCTGAACCAACAAAGTGATGGGCGAACGGGTCACTCACTGGTACTCACTAGCTTTTCCTGTCTCCCGTTCTTTTCACCTGATTTCACCGTACAACGCAGTGGTAAAAATGCAAAAATAGTAACAACATGGTGTCACAGAACTTATTTGCATATGTATTGTAAGTGTTCTTGTGAAAAGCACTCTTAACACTTTCTCCCACTTAGCCTCCAAGACCTGGAACAGCCTCCCACTTCACCTCCGGACCGCCCCCTCCCTGCAGGAATTCAGAAAGGATCTAAAGACCTGGCTGTTCAACTAATTCCACCCAGCAGCAGCGAGCCCCAGCGCCTGGATACCCTCGCGAGTGATTAGCAGCGCTTTACAAATCCCATTTGATTGATACACGCACTGGGTCTAGTTCGTGCAAAATAAAACTGCACCTAAAGTCAATCAAAATTCCCCGCGAAGAGGGCACGGAGCAGACGCACCTTAAACTGGGACGCAGTGTTTTTTCCTCACTGTGCCACTCCAGACCGAAACCTATCATACGCTGATCAGCCTTGGACCTGCTGTAGTAGGAACAGTCCCGCCCAGGCTGCGTCCCCAGAGTTGGGAACACGATCCACCCCAGACTGGTTTCAGCCTTTTGGGCCTCGTCCATGAGGCGCTGCTTGAGTCTGGTGTCACAGCATGCACCGGACCACGACTGGGCGCACCCGTGGCCTATTGTACGTCATCACGCTTATGCTGGATTTCTTGAATTCGTCTCAGCCCCTGGCCAGTTCTCTGGGCCACATTCCCGTCCACCTTTTTCCCCCACTCCAGACAAGGACCAGTCCTATGCAAATTAACCTTTGGTACTGCTCCAACAGGAGGAGTCTGCCAGGCCTCTTGTGTGATGATCTGGCATTGTATATTGATGGCCTTTTTGTGTCCTTTGGGGACAGTGCTTTCTGTTCTGTGTGCAGGTTGAGGCCCTAACTGGAGTCCTATTAAAAGGCCTAATCCTATGCGCCATGTGTGGTAACCAACCCCGGCATCCCCTCCCTGTCACCCCCCACCCTCTTGTTAAGTATATTATCCTCCAAACCAGGAAGGGAAAGGACTTTATTATTTTGTGATGCCAATTTATTTTGCTGAGGTATTAAGTTATGTTGGGTTAATCAGTACTTAATATAGCACAAAGGACTCTCCTCCGAAGGAGCACCTCAGCGCTGTGCTGGCAGTCGGATGGAAGGAGCGACCGAGCAGAATAACCAAGCTTCGAGATGTTTTTGAAGCCTGTTAAATCAGTGCAGGATCCAATGTACAGGGGCAATCTATTCCAATGATAGGCAGCAAGCTAAGAGAAGGCCCGGCTGCCGTCTTTTGATGTATGGATACGGCGTGGACATAGTAGGATTTTATTTTTGATCTTGGGTTTCTGTCTGGACAACGGAAGGTGTGTTTCGCCTGTAAGCACCTAGCGCCTTTGCCAGTCAAGGATTTATGAGTTGAGCAGAGCAGTGTGTATAGTGCTCTTTACCGAATAGGGAGCTAGCGAAGAACTCTTAGCGAGGGGGCTGACGACAGCTTGTAGACCAGATGGGCCGCCGTGTTCTGGACTACCTGCATCTGGAGAGAAGAAATTAGTCGGATGCTAGTGGTAGAGCATTTCCATAGTCAAGGCGACAGATTATAAATGCTTGGGTGAGGGTCTTACTTGAACTCAATGGAAGCCACTGGAAAATTCTCCTAAGGAGGCGCATCGTTCCGAAACAGGTACCACGTATGGCTAAGACCTGAACTCTCATAGATGGGACGTCATCCAAAAGGACACCTACGCTTCTAGCTGTTGTGCTAGAGGAAGGTGCGGGCCTAGATCAGTGGCCACCGATCATTGGACCAGTGTAGCTGAGCTTTCCCACATAGGAGGATCTCTTTTTTGTTTCTATTTAGTGGAAGACTGTTAAAGGACGTCCAAGTGGCGCTTTTCGTCATGCAGGCGATGAATCTATGTTTGACATTTTCAATGTCCTGCCCCAAGGTGAGGACAAATTAGGCGTCGTCTGCATAGGAAAGACGTTAAAAAACACAGGACCCGGCTATCTGGGCAAGGGACGCAACGTAGATGTTGTAAAGTGTAGGGCTTAAGGACGAGCCTTGAGGAACCCCTTTGTCCAGTAGAGGATCGTAGATTGTAAGCTGCCCATGGAAACCATTTGGGTCCGACCATTGAGAAAGTCTTTTAGCAGTCAAGGGCAGTTCCTTGGATACCTATCTCGTGGGGACATTGAATCAAGATGGAATCCTTTTCTTCGGGATGAAGCCCACTAGCCCTTAATTGATAGCGTCCCTGTCCCCAAAAGGGTGACTGGACATTATATTACACTGACACTGCCCTTATTATTCACCCTACTCCCACATTTCTACATCTCACTTGTTCTTTGCTTCTCATCTTTTTCCTCTCTTCATCCGTCTCTTCCTATTCTCTTCCCTTTTCCCTCTTTCTCCCCCCACCCCTGTGCATGTCGATGCAAGAATGGATCCCCTGTTTGCTTTCCCTCTGTTTGTTTCTTTGTGTCATGTTGCATTTCTCTTGCCCCCCCACCCCCTTAACCCGCTGACCATTCTGTGTACTGATGCAGACCCGCGTGTCCTCCTTTAAATTGCCCTTTATGGGCTCCTGGGGCCACCATGTGCTATGTACCTAGTGCTTTGTTTCGTCTTGAACTGTATTTTTCAGTACAGTTTTGCTGTTCCACATATGGTACCTTATGTTACACGTCCCTCCTTCCCCTATACACTGTTTTGTTCTAATCTTCCAATAAACAGTTGTGAACCAAAAACGATGGAATGTGAGACTGTATCAAATGCCACAGACCGATCAAGAAGTACCGGCATTGCTGGAGCTCCGGCGTCCAGAGATTGCCTGATTGAATTTACTGCTGCTACTAAAGCAGTTTCTGTAGGATGGGAGGCTCGGAAGCGTGATTGTGAGGCATCGAGGAGACGGTGGGTCTCCAAGTAAGTGGAAAGCTGTTTATTGACATGGGACTCAAGGACTTTGCCCATCAGAGGAAGACGCAATAGAGGGCGATAATCGTCTGTTTCCTTTGGATCTCCTTTAGGCTTTTTAGGTCTCGCCTGGCGTTGGCAGCGCGCATGCGCTGCTCTCGCCATGCAAGGGCCTTTTGGAATCAATACGGATTCCAGATGTGCACGCGGAGGGACAGAAGATGTGCACGCGGGGACTGGATGCTTTACTCGCGGCGTGAGACGGACGCACTATATTTTTCACACGGCACTTTCGCGGCGTGAGACGGAATAGCACACTGAGTTGAAACTTTAAAGAACACAGCATGTTAAATTTTGCAGCGTGAATCTTTCTGGATTCACTATGCTGTGCATTATTCCGCCATCTTGTAGTTGGGTCCGGAATTGTAGTATTCTATTTTTTTTTTTTTTTTTCCCGTGGCCCAGGTGGGCGGCGACGTCCCACCATTTGGTGTCCTTCGTGACGTCGACGCGCTTCCTGCGGAAGCTCCCACCTTTGGTCGCCATCTTCAGAGTCTTTTTTCCGCCGTTGGGTCTGGATCGTCGCTGAAGAGTTCCAGAAGTTTGGAAGAGGAATCAAGGCAAATAGAAGAAAACCGACGAAAATCAGTTTGAAGTACACCGGGCTACGGGTCAAGTAGCCGGGACGACGAGGGAGAAGGTTTACGACCGAGATCTCGACGTCCTACAGAGAATGTGCTCGCAGGGGGCTCCCTGAGCGCGGGTATGGACAAGCCACCGTTCAAGTTTTGCACCAACTGCCACCACAAGAACGCCCAGAAGGACCAGCATCCAGTCTGCAACCTCTGCTTGCCGCTCGACCACAGCAGCGAGGACCAACGCGTGCTCAGCGTTTACACCCAAGACCCTCAAGGTGAGGGAGAGGCAGAGAAGGGCGAACCACAACATGCAGGGGCAAGGACCACCCCCATCGCTCCGAGACCTGGGCCTCTCAAGTGGAGAGGAGGACAACATCGCCGAAGAAAACGTCGAAGGAGGTAAGGGAGTCGTCGACCCCTAAACACTCGAGCGACACTCGAAAGGGTGAAGCCAAAGCCCCGAGCGACACTCGTAGAAGGGAAGCTAGGTCCTCGAAGGGAGCATTGCCGCCGAAACATTCGTCGAAGGCAACAGCGACCAAGGACAGTCAGCCGAGCGGATCCTTCGAAAAGGACTCCCAATCGGGAAAAACCAAAGGCGTCGAAGGTTGCCCCCGAAAAGCACACCTCGGCGCCGAGAAGGGAGGGGCAATCGTCCACGTAGACGGCCCCGAAGAGAGCCGCTCCAGCCCTCGACGCCGAACAGGCACAAGAGATGGAGAGGAAAAAGAGGAGGCTCGAGGCCGAAATGGCGAGCATCCTACAGCGGAAGAAGGATTTCGACCGCAAAATGAGCGAATACTCCATCCCGTCGGGACCCGCGCTCAAAGTCGAAATAGACTACAAAGACGCCGAACCGCCGAAAACGCCCGAACCGGTCGAGGAACAGGGGGACGAAGACTATTACTTCGAGGGAGAAGGCGACGAAGACCTGCAATCCTACCGGGACTCGACGTCCTCGGAGGCACAAGACCTGGAATGGCAAGACCTCGACGCAGAATCGCCAGAAGAAGGGGTAGACACTTACCCTTCGAGGCCCTCGCCGCCAGACGACATCGGGGTCTACAACACGGTAGTCCTGAAGGCGGCACAAACCTATTGGGTGAAAATGGAAGAAGAGAAGCCCAAGGCATGTTTCCTCCTGGAAACTCTACTGCCTCAACACACCAGGAGCCTATTCCTTCCCATGCTCCCTAGTGTGCTGGACCAAGGGAGAGATGCCTTCAGGGAACCAGCAGTATGCAGGGCTGTCACTCCAAGAACAGAGAAAAAGTACAAACACTCTTCACAAGACCCTGCATACATACAGGGATCAGTGCCAGCTGACTCCATAATTACGGCAACGGCCAGGAAAAGGTCCAATGTGCCCACTAATACCGGACCACCTCCAGACAAAGAGAGTAAGAGGATGGATCTGACAGGGAGAAAGGTGGAGAGAAATGCGGCAATACAGTGGCGTATCGCAAACTCAAACGCCCTGATCAACAGGCACGCATACCATCACTGGGACGAAGTGGGGCAACTCCTCAAGCATCTACCAGATGAGTACCAACAAAGGGCAGTTCACCTGGTGGAAGAAGGCAAAAGCATGGCGAACACATGCTTGAAATCAGCCTTGGATGCTGCTGAAACATCCAGCAGACTAATGATGATAGGAGTGACCGAGAGGAGACACGCATGGCTAAGGATTTCAGGATTCAAGCCAGAGGTGCAGAGTAACATCTTGAATACGCCCTTCAACGGCGAGAAACTGTTTGGCACGCCAGTTGATGAAAAGCTGACGCAGCTCAAAAAGGACAACGAAACAGCAAGGTCCATGGGAGCGCTGCAGTTCAGAGGGATGAGAAGAGGGGCACCCACCAGAAGGCCGGGCGGTAGATGAGGCAACATGCCTGCCACATCGCACCAAACGTTCCAGCAAGGCTACCAGAGGAACAACCAAGGCCAGCAGCAGCAAGGACAGCAGCAGCAAAACTGGCAGTATCAGCCCGGGGCCAGTCCTTTCGAGGGCGCGGAAACTGACGAGGACAATCTCGTAGAGGAGGCCAACAGCCCACCTCCAAGTGACTTCACCATCAAGCCCACAACCACCCTAGCAACACCTCGGGGCGGGGGCAGCAACAAACAGAAGAACAAAAACCTAACGATCCACAGGAAACAGTCCCTAGAACACATAACACCGGTAGGAGGCAGGATAAAGAACTTCCTCAAGCAGTGGAGGAAGGTCCCTACAAACAAGTGGATACTAAACATCATACAATACGGATATTGCATAGAACTGGAAAGGCAACCCCCAACAAAAGACCAAGAAACAAGACCCACTCAGCAAAAGAACTCTCGCTCTTGCAGCTGGAGGCCAAGGAACTGCTCAGCAAAAGGCAATAGAGACAGTACCGAACAACCAAAGGAACAAAGGGGTTTACTCAACCTACTTCCTCGTGCCAAAGGTGGACGAAACACTACGACCTATCCTAGATCTGAGATTCTTAAACAAATTCATAAGAACTCAAAGATTCAAAATGACTTCCCTACAGGAGGTAATACCACAAATACAAAAAGGGATTACATGGCAACAATAGATCTGAAGGATGCGTACTTACACATCCCCATCAACCACAGGCACAAACAGCTACTACGGTTTGTAATCAACCAGACTCACTACCAGTTCACAGTACTAGCATCGGACTCAAATCCGCACCAAGGGTGTTTACAAAGTGCCTAGCAGCAGTAGCAGCGCACCTACGAAGGCAAGGAATACACGTATAGCCCTACCTCGACGACTGGCTCGTAAAGGCAAGTTCATACAGCCACTGCAAAGAGCACATCCAGCAGGTCGTGCAAACACGAAGTCAACTGGGTTTCTCAATTCATTGGGAGAAATCGTCAACCAACCCAGAGCAGATCAAGATATTCTTGGGGGCCGAGATCAACACCATACAGGCCAAAGTGTTCCCCAGCAGGAGGAGAACATTGGCGAAACAAAAGGAAACACGTCCTTACCGCAAGGGGCAAGTTCTGACAGTGAGGACGGTGAGCAAGCTAATGGGAATGTTGGCGTCATGCATCCACCTGGTCCCAAATATCAGGCTACACATGAGACCATTCCAGGAATGGATTCAGCAGCAATAGTCACAGGCAACTGGGAGTTGGGAAGATCTTGTGGTTTTCACACACGCAGTGCAGCAGGAAGTGGCGTGGTGGAACAAGGAAAACATATCACACGGGAAGCCATTCACACAACCAACTCCGACAGTGACCATCACAACGGACGCCTCCCAACTGGGGTGGGGCGCACACATGAACAAGCTCCGGGTGAGGGGTCTATGGTCGCAGCAAGATGCGGTCAAACACATCAACTACCTGGAGCTGAAAACTGTGTTCCTAGCCTTAAAAGCCTTTCAGAAACAGCTGTACGGAAACAGGGTGTTGATCCAAACAGAAAACACAACTACCATGTTCTACATCAACAAGCAGGGTGGAACACAATCAGTGGCTCTATCAGGGCTAGCACAGGAGATATGGAAATGGGCCATCCCGCTACAAATAGACCTACTGGCAATACATCTCCCGGGGAAGGACAATGTGGAAGCAGACCGACTCAGCAGGCAGGCGTCGGCATCCCACGAGTGGGAGCTCAATCAACAGGAAACAGAGAAGCTATTCCAGAAATGGGGTACACCGCAAATAGACCTATTTGCAACACACCAGAATGCAAAATGCCAACACTACGCATCCAGACAACCAGACCATTGGTCACAAGGGAATGCGCTATGGATAGATTGGTCAAAGACATTTGCATACGCTTTTCCCCCGATACCACTGATACACAGGGTACTCAGCAAATGCAGAATCAGCAACATGACGCTAATACTGATAGCACCCCAGTGGGCCAGGCAGTCCTGGTTCTCACAGATAGTAGAAATGGCACAAGAACCAGCACACAGGTTCCCAAGAAGAAAGACCTGTTAGCAATGCAGAACGGAAGGGTGCTACACCCAGAACCGGAGAGCCTCAGCCTAGCACCATGGCTCCTGAAGACTTAGTATTTGCACACCTCAAATTACCACCAAGTACCATGGCAGTACTCAGGGAGGCAAGGAGACCTTCCACAAGGAAGTGCTACGTAGCAAAGTGGAAGAGGTTCTCCGAATGGTGCATCAAGGAGAATCTACAACGGAAGATCACAAGGGAATCAACGGTACTAAAATACTTAACGCACCTGCTACAAAGCGGATTAAGCTACACATCCCTGAGGGTGCACTTGGCTGCGGTAGTGGCCTACACAAGAGGAGAGACGGGGAAAAGTTTCTTCACCTCTCAATTGTGAAAAGATTTCTGGAAGGGGCGAAAAGAATTGCACCCCCAAAAAGGATGCCAGCGCCTGCATGGAACCTCAACATAGTGCTCACTCAGGTGATGAAGGCACCATTTGAACCTATTCACAAAACTACACTGCACATGCTCACACTAAAGACGGCCTTCTTAGTGGCTATCACGTCACTACGAAGAGTAAGTGAGTTGCAAGCACTGACGCTCCAAGAGCCGTACCTGCAAATACACAAGGACAGGATTGTAATGAGGACGGACCCACACTTCATGCCAAAGGTGGTGTCTCGGTTCCACATTAACCAAACAATCCAAATACCAAGTTTTTTCCAAAACCCTTCCACACAAACCGAAAGGGCGCTGCACACACTAGACGCCAGAAGGGCGGTAATGCACTATATGGAAAGGACAAAGGAGTGCAGGAAAACAAAGCAGTTCTTTGTCTCCTTTGCCAGCAGTTTTCTGGGACGATCAGTCACCAAGAATACCATTGCACGATGGATTGCGCAGACAATTCAACTCTGCCACAAACAGGCAGGACAACAATTACAAGGAGCAGCTCAAGCTCACTCAACAAGGAAGAAGGGAGCAACAATTGCGTTTCTAGCAAACACACCTATCCAAGACATTTGCCAAGCTGCAACATGGTCTTCAGTGCACACGTTCACTAAGCACTACTGTGTGGATATTCAAATGAACAAAGAAGCGCAAGTAGGACAAAAGGTCTTACAACATATTTTCAGTAACCAATGCTCATCTTCCACCCAGCCACCGCAATAAGGGAAAAACCGTTACTAAGTCTATGCACAGCATAGTGAATCCAGAAAGATTCACGCTGCAAAACGTATAGTTTCTTACCTGTCGGTGTAGTTTTGCAGCTTGAAGACTTTCTGGATTCACTAGCGATCCCACCCTCCTCCGCCAGAAAGATGAGGCATAAGGACAAAGGAGGCTAAAAATTGCTTACATGGCTAAAGGGATCAAAACAAGCGGACAACAAGACAAGAAAGGAGAAAAAAGAATCCGAAGATGGCGACCAAAGGTGGGAGCTTCCGCAGGAAGCGCGTCGACGTCACGAAGGACACCAAATGGTGGGACGTCGCCGCCCACCTGGGCCACGAAAAAAAAAAAAAAGAGAGAGAAGAAATACTACAATTCCGAACCCAACAACAAGATGGCGGAATAATGAACAGCATAGTGAATCCAGAAAGTCTTCAAGCTGCAAAACTACACCGACACGTAAGAAACTATACGTTATTAGTATTCTACTGTACAACTATTTTAGATAATTGTTGGAGACATGCTACTTTTTAAAGCTCAGTGATACAGGAACCCTAGGCATTTTCAGGAACTGTCTTTCAAATGCTGTTTTGAAAGCACCCATAACCAGTAAAAATGTTCAGGCACTCTTTCTCTCTCTGTGGTTGTGTGCAAAGTGCTTCCATGTTGACTGGGCAAGTGGATGCAGTGCAGTTTAAATGCTTCACAAGGCTCAAGCGACCAGGGAAAGAAAAGCCCCTCTTCCCCTTCACATGCAGCAGGCTCCCATTTCTTTCATTAGAATCCAAATGCCTATGTCCCCGTGTCAGTGTCTCCATATCCACGTGTCCCTTCGACAGTTTCATTATTATCTGTAGCCATGTTCCAGTGCCAATATCCCCATCTCAATGTTGGTGTCATTGTACCAGTATCTCTCTGCCCGTGTCCGTGTCTTCAGGTGTGATTAACTGTGCCAGTGTCAGCCTCATAGTATCTCTGGCTGTGTCCCAGTAGTAGCAGCCGACGTCCCAGTGCCCATGCTAGTGTTCTCATGTCAGAAATATTTCTGTGCCTATAGATCCATATCAGTGCTCCATTGTCAGTATCTCTGATTCACTGTCGTCCCATTAGTATCCATGTGTCTGTCTCCCCGTATTAGTGTTGGTACTCTAGCGTCAACGCCTCTATGCTGGTGCTCTTGTGTTTTTGTCACTTCCTAGTATTGGTGTCAGGATCTGTGTGTCATTTAATCAGAAATCATATCAGAAAGTGTTGACATAACAAAGGTTTTATAACAAAAGTATCAGAAAAGAAATAACAGTGAGCAAACTTATTGTTCATTTGAAAAAGTGACAGCGAGGACAAATGTGCTCAGAAAACGTAACACACAAATATTAATAAATCGCCATATTTGTGCATCACATTTAATTGCTGAATAGACGGCTCACAATGAAGTAAGTATAATGAGTTACTAATGGGGTCTGTTAATAGGTCAATGGCGTTTTGATCCCTTCACAATATAAGATCATCCTGAGGACTCGAGGTAGAATGAAACGGGAGCGTGCTAGAAGGGGGAGAAAAGAAAACAGAAGTCAGAGATGAAGATCAGAGAGAGACCTTGTAGACACTTATGGCACGTGCGAAGTGTGATTGCACTGATCTAACTCCTTCTGGGCAAATTTGTGCTTCTTAAATTTTAAAGTAAAAGCATGTTTTGCGAGCTTCTCCAAAATCCTATTGTGGCCCCTCAAATTCTATAAATCAGAATATTTTCATGGAACGCTTCTGTTCTTTCCGGGCTTATTCCAGTGGAAGGCAGTAGGCAGACCCCATATTTGTCAATACAAGATGCCACCTCTTTAATTGTTAAGCACCATTTGGAATGAAGAAACTTGTGTAAGAGACTTAAAGTCCTACTGAAATACAATTTGGTGACTTAAAGTCCTTCTGAAATACCCGAGTCCAAAGTGCCGATCGAATCTGCCGTCCTCTGGGCGGACACCATTTCATTTAGATTTGGGTGAGGTTGACCGTCCCTTCAGGTGTTTTTATTGAGACTTTTGAAGCAATTCGATTTCTAGTATCCATGGGGCTTACCAGTCAAAACAATGAAAGCAATGACAGTCATGATTCTATGTTTTTAGGTCTCGCCTGAGCCAGCGCATGCGCTGGTCTGGCGAGACATTTAGTAATCGGTTTCAGAAATGCGACCACTTCTTTTTTGTCCTGGCCTAGAGCATGCGAGTACGCGCACAGTAACGCGCGCATTCCTCGCATGCTCCAGGCCATCTGGCTTTCCTTCCAACCCTCCTCCCCTCCCCCACCACAGAGCGCGTCCAGCAGCCGCGCGGCCTTGTCACTTTCACGGCCGCGCGTCACTTGCTCTCCCGCTCCTCCCCCTCCCCCACCACAGCGCGCGGCCAATGCTTGTTTTAATTACTGTCCCTCGCCTCAAGCAGCCTGGCAGGGTTTCACTTCACTTGCTGCAGCGCCAGCCTGATTCTGCACTGGTGACTTAAAGGTTTGTGCTGGTCGCCAGCATGCATTGTGATTCATTCTCCTTGGGTTTTGGCTGTTCTTAGGTGCTTCAGTTGGACTCGGAGTACTTTGCAGCCCAAGTGGGTGTTCCCTTGTCGGGTGTTCTGTGTTTGCTGATAACAGCTTGGTGGTTTCCTGTGTAGATTCTTCACTTAAAATGTACATCTTGTTGGCTTAGCCTGTGGCAAATTAATGCATGGGCAATAAGTTCCACAAGTATACTTGTTTCCTTATGATAACGTTATGATAACGTGTATGGCTTTCCGCCCCGGACTGCCTCTGTGTTCGAGATGACATAGTCTGCTCGCAATAGCTCCCCTTAACGAGTGTAGTGGGCAGGCTAATAATACCTGGTTTCATCCTTTAGGACGTGCATAAGTCGCGGGTCTGTAGCAATATGCGCTGTTAACGCGAGTATATATACATGCCGTTTGACAACACTTATTTATTTACTACACTCGTATGCGCACTCATTACACAAAACGTCTTTGTGTAAACATGGAAAATGTTTGGTTTTAAAAAGAACTGCAAATGTGGCCCAGTTCCTAAATGCCGTGGAACGTTGCTCTTAACAACCTGGTGATATTGAAAACCTCAAACTTTTCTGTCGGCTTTATAGACCCGTTCATAGCACCTTTATAAAACGCAAATTTGGACTTAGGAAAGGCGAGAATTGCAGCCTGGTGTGATAACGTAATGCTACTGGAATAAATGTGGACTTTTAAAGATCACTATAGGGATGATCTAACGGTTTTGTTGTCGGTTGATGATCTATGCAGAATTGTGTACTTTGCTAAGAGTGAATTCCTTGTTAGCAGTGTGAGATAGGTGGCCATGGATGAAATGTGCATGAAGTGGGCCTTCAGAGCACCAGAACAGTATGAGGTAACTTGAAATGACAGGAAGGAATAACGCATCTCCAGTTTTTACTCTCATACATTGCCAGCACTAAGCATGCACAATAAATCATCACAGGAGAGTCGGGTTTACCCTGTGCTTCACTGGGATTACAAAAACATGACACCTTCCTCATCACATTTCATAACTGTATTCTTGCTCCCTTTACTTAATTGGCTAATAAAATTATTCATACCTATCCGACGGGATTTCCAATTTCTGTGACTGACAATTTTGGCATGTAGTTGGTACCAGTGGTGTAGCAAGACCTGAGACTGCCCGGGCGGTACTTGCGTTTGCCGCCCTGCTGCGGGACTCATTGAAGAGCAGAAGGCGGTGCTGGCGAATTCTCAGATTGCCGCCAGAGACTGCGCCGCACTGAAGAGCGGGGGGGTCTACGGGGTGCTGGAGAATGCCGCCCCCAAGAAGGCAGGTGAGAGCTGGGGGAGGCCGCCGCCGCCTCAAACTCATGCCGCCCGGGGCGGACCGCCACCCCGTGCTACGCCGCTGGTTGGTACCTTTACCTTGTTTTTTTATTTCTGCATATTGGCAACAATAAGCACCCACACGTGTATGTGAAAAACAGAAAACATTCTCAGATGAAGACACACGTTTTCGACAGAGTAAAAAAAGTGGAAGTTTTCACCTATTATTATTTATGTGGCATGTATATTTTTTGGGATTATGCATTTTGGAGTTTCAGTGACAGAAAACCATTACAGAGTTGGAGTTGCGCTAGGAGGAAAAAATTACATATTTATTTTAAAGAAAGTACTATTTTGAATTTGTTTACGGAAAACACCAAAATGTAATTCTTCAAATTGGTCAACTGAGGGTTATTAAAGACCTGGGCTCGACCAGAGAAACGTTTTGTGCTGTTTCTGCTATAAGTTTCATTGTTGCATTCAGGTTTTCCTCTGCTCCCTCTCTCTAATTCCTATCCATCTTTCTCTTCTTTGTTTCCTCTTTCTGTCTTCCTAACAAACTCTCTCCTTCATCTTTCTTCGCTCTCCTTTTCCTCTATCCCTCTCTCCTTGTTATCTGTGTCTCTCCATCTTATCCTCTCTGCACACTTCTTTTTTCTCTTTTTGCTGTCTTCTTCCTCTGCCCTCTTATTCCTTCATTTCTCTCTGTTTCTGCCTATCTTTAACGCTCTAGTTTATTTCCCCATCTCTTTTTGCCATCATCTCCTCTCTCTTTCTATAGAATTCTTTTATTTTGCTAATATCTGTACCACCCTCTTAAAGTTCCCTCTTTCACATCTTTCTTCTCTTGCCTTTCTACTTTCTATTTATAACATTACCTAACCGTTTAGTTCTCAAGTGTTCTCTTTTTTCTTTAACAAACATCAGTTCACGATTTTTTTCTCAGTCACTTTTCAATTTCTCCCCTTCACTCCTTTGCTTTTTCACCCTGGTTTCCACGTATTTTCCTTGAATTTCGCCTTTCCTATATATTCATTTCTCTCCCTTTCGCACTTCCTCTGTCACTCTTTCTCTTCTTCCTTTTTCTCTCCGATATTTCTCTTTCGACTCATCCTCTCCCCATTTCCCTCTCCTCTTTTTCTTTTCCTCTTTGCTACTCTTTTTCTCTCCGTTTCTAGTCTTCTGCCTTCTCTCTTTCTTTGTCTAGCATTCACCCAGGCACTCATCCTCTATTTCTTTTGATCTCTCCTGTAGTCACTCTCATTCTAACATGCACTATCTGGTCCCCTCTCTCAATTTCACTCATTCTCTCTCTAGTTTCTTCTGTCTCTCTCTCAAGCACATATGCACACAAGTTCTTGCTCTTTCTCTCTTGTTTCTCTTTCTTTGTCACTCTTTGTCCTTCTTTTGGGTATCATTCTTTCTATTCTCTTGATCTACTCTAATACTAACTCAGTAGGTCTTTCTCATACACTCTTTCTGCTCTTCTGTCTGGAGTTCATTCTGCAATTTGTGCACAAACTACCTATCTCTCTCTCTCTGTCTTCCTATCTATGCTAAGCATAATTCAACTACACAAATCCACTCCACACCACACAATTCCACCCCACACAAATCCACAACTAACATTCCAATCCAACCCACATAATTCCACTCCACACCACATACATGCGCTCCACTCCAAATCAAAACGCATGGGTAAAAGACATTGCCATTTACAATGCAAATAGCTCTAACTCTTGCAAATGCGAGACCTATTGGCATTGCCAATGCTTGTTTATAACCTGGTCACCTCCACCTTTCAACATCCTACTCAGTGCTCCTTTCAACATTTGGTTAAATATATGGTGTACTGACACATCACTTTCCCCCCACGTCGTTCCCGAACATCCTTCTGAATCTGTTTTTTGCTCTTCCATGGAGTCATCTCTGATCAGCATGACAGGTTGCTAGCATATCAATTCTGTTCGTTCTCATTTCACATTAATGTGTTCACCCCACTGCATCCCTCACCAACCGTGGCAGACACATGTAGCTCCTTATTTCATTGCTGCATATTCCAAGGGTGTGTATCTTCTATTTGTAGTTTTTCCTAGGCCAGTCCTTCACATAGTTTTTAGGTCGAGCCTAGCGCAGCGCGCATGCGCTGCTCTATGGGAGGCTTCTTGTGAGCACTCCAAACTTCCCCGAAACTTCTCCGTGTGGGTGTGACTCCTCCCACACATTTGATTGGCCTTGGCGTGTGGCTTTCAATAATGAAAGCACGCAAATGGCCAAAGGCGGGTGCATGTCCCACCTCTTTTCCAAAGGTTCACTCCCACGACGTTTTGCTCTCGGGAGCGAGCAGTGGCCGCAGGGTGGCAGCTGCATTCCTCCCTGTCGTGGATCAGGTTACTAATTAAACACAGCGCGGTTGCTTTCACTTTCGCGGACGCACTTGTTTAATCAAATTGTTTTTTTGTGTTAAAAGCACTCACTCGCCATGAGCTTGTTCTCATGGGGATTGCTTATGTTTAGTTTCCTGTCGGTGATTTCTCTGCCCACCTCAAGTTATTAATGCTGTGGTGGAAAGAGTTCATTTCTTCTTCGTTTAAAATATAAATATGAGAGGAGCCTTTTTTCATACTTTGTAATTTTCCTCACCATATATATAGCATTAATAACTGAGGTGGGCAGAGAAATCACGGCTTGTTTGCTGTTGGCTTTTTTTGTGTTCCTCGGCTTAACATTCTGTGATTCTGGGCAAATCACTTGGATAACCGATGCCGAGACTCGAACCTGGGTCCCCACTTCCATAGTCAGCAATGCTGTATGTTACATAAAATTGAGGTGCTCTGTCCAGAAAAGCATACGGTTTATACATGACTCTAAAACAATGCTTATGTAGTCCATGCCCCTTCTCTTTTTAACCCGCGGCGTCAGCTATGTTTGAAGGAACCCAGATGAATACATTTGCAGCTTGCACTAATGTTACTTCGTTTCATCATTTGAGTGCACGATAACACAACAGCTGCTAATCATAGAATGTAGAAACGGCAGGAGTGCGGTATGGAGTGCTGTAAAATCATTTGTATCATTAACAAAGCAGACCGTGCCTCTTTCGCTCACTTCTAGGCACTGATAATGCGCATGTATGCAGCAGGATTACAAATGGCCACGAAAGAGGTAAAATGCACTAACCAAGCGCTTTACCAGTTTTCCAATTCCCATCTCCCCGGCTAGAGATTAGTGTTTTGGTGTAGTTTAATTCCAGTCGGGCTTTAAGGATTTATGTTTTACTAGATATTGTCCAGGGCGATAGTTTGTAAAAAAAAAAATAGTCGTTCCTCGGCTGGTTTGCTGTTGGCTTTTTTTTGTGTTCCTCTGTGTCGGCTTAACATTCTGTGATTCTGGGCACTGGAAGAGTGCTGCTTTTTCCCGTCTCCCACCCTCTTCCCGTGGATGCCCTCTCTCAGCCTCCCGCTGCTGATCACTTCTCACTCCAGTTGCTGCCCCCTAGTCCCACCCACACTCTTGTTTTAAAATTATTATTTTTGGGTGGAGGTAAGACAGTGAATTTCTGCTGTCCCATCCTACATAAAAGCACTTTTGCACTACTTTTATAAAAATATATATAGCATTTTGCCATGCTGCCCACCTTTTATCAAGGAAACCGCTTCAAGGTAGCCGCACACAGAATGCTATAGTGCTGTTGACATGGAACGAGGCACTTGTATTTATGTCTGTGTGTTAAAAAAAAGCCTTGGAATGTGTCCATAAATGTTTCCTAAGGCAACCTTGTATTCCTGAAGAAGTCTGCATGACCCAGTGTTAGCAATTGAATAGCTCTTCAATCCCTGGCGGCACAGCACCCAGGATAATGTGCTGCATGACTAAACTCTTATAAGGGCCCAAAGGCAAGACCTATTGGCTATGCCAATGCTTGTTTAAGAATGGCGTGACATGAGAGGATTTCCAGTCTCGGGGAACAGCAGCTCGGGTCAAAGATCGGTTAGACAATGATGTGATGATGGGGGCGAGAAGAGTGGCTAGAGTGGACATTAGATGTGGAGGGCAGAGATCGGAGGGAGAGACAGGTTTGGCTTTAACTAACAAATCTAGTAGCGGAGTTTGGGAGACTGCCAGAGGATAGCTGCGGTGAAGATTTATAGGGTATGCATTGGAAGGAGGTGTGGCATTGCTAGGGAAGTTCCGATGAATGTTGTCGATTTTAGTTTCAAAGTGGATTGTCAAGGTTTAGCATCATGTCTGAGAGGCAGGACTGGTTGAAGAACATGCAAGAGGTTTAGTGAGTTCATCAATCCTGTTGATGGTATATTGTCTGCGGGCTGCCCTGATTTTGTTGGGAAAGGCACTTAGTGCTCGTTTTGAAGTTTTGTTTTATCGGTACCTGATTTTGAAGTCCTCCCTTTTCGGTCCAGCTTTCTGCAGCTTGATTTGACAAGCCTTAGCTCGGCTCTGTACCGGCGGGGCATGATATCTGCTGGATTTTATGGTATGTTGTTTGT
Organism: Calotriton arnoldi; assembly: GCA_963921515.1. Lineage (NCBI taxonomy): Eukaryota > Metazoa > Chordata > Amphibia > Caudata > Salamandridae > Calotriton > Calotriton arnoldi. The sequence continues at coordinate 1,983,433 of CAWUFW010001682.1, forward strand.
ATGGAACGACTTTCTTTAGAGCTTGGGAGAGGGACTCTTGGAATAAAGCTAAGGTGGAGTTTATTTTCGGCGCATTACCCAAATTAGGTGCACAAAAGGCAGAATTGAGGGACTCAAGGTTGACCTGCCTCCACGGTCTTGACCTCGAGCGATGTTCAATTATAGGCTTAGAAAGGAGGGCAGTAGTAGGGATCTGGAATCTGATGAGAATGTGGCCAGTCCAAGTTAAAGATTCTGGAGTGTCTGTGTGAAGAAGTCTTGAATTAGAATCACTGGAAGGCGTAGGCCAGGTCACTAGCATTTCGTTATCGGACAGTAGGAGCAATATGTCAGGGTCGGTAGCTAGTTCTGCGTGGTAGTTGGAATCTACTACTAGGAGAAGATTCTCCATGGAGAGTACGTGAGGTGCTAGTTGGAGCCAGGGGGACGATAGACCCACATCGCACCCCATCTCAAGAAACGACACTGATTCCTGATCCAGAAGAGATGCCAGTTCAAGATGTTGACCCACGCATACAAGGCCTTGCACAACAAAGGACCAGCCTACATCAACAAACGCCTGGCCTTCCACCAACCGTCTAGATCGCTTCGCTCAGCTTCCCTCTCCCTCTCCCTCTCAGACACCCCACGTAGCTTCCGAGCCAACAGCGGAGGACGCTCCTTCTCGCACCTGGCAGCCAAGGCGTGGAACAACCTCTCCCTGCACCTCAGGAGGGCACCATTGCTCCAGCAATTCAGAAGAGAACTAAAGACCTGGATGTTTGCATGATCAAATCTCGACGCAGCAGTAAACCGCTCCAGCGCCTCGAGACCCCTAGGAGTGAACTGCCATGCTATATAAATGTATGATTGATTGATTAATTGATAGAGTAATGCGCCTTTCCATATATCGCCATGGGGGGTTTCCAGTTTAAATATGACTATCTCGGCCCAATCGGATAGAAGAGAATCAATGTGCTCAAATTTGAAGGAGTCCAGGTGGCCAATGGCCACTTCTCCTCCAGTCTTAGTTTCTCTGTCAAGCCGAACCAGCTTGTCATTGTTTGGAAAAGCTATGGGAATAGAAGTGAGGGCTAACAAATGCAGCCAGGTTTCCGTAATTAAGCAAAAATCTGATTGCACAGACGTAAGCAAATCCCATATTTCTGTTGCGTGTTTGGGGATAGACCTTGCATTACAATAGTCCTCTTAGTACCGAAGGTCTGAGCTGAGGTTCCAGAGGTGGTTCATTTATAATGTCCTTGAATTTAGAGGAAGGGGTTAATAAGTTGCATGGCCTGATGCAATCAGAGATAGAGCTCTCACTATTGGTGGGCACCTGCCTGTTCCCGCCCCCTGCTCCACCAATCCGCATCAATCTCTTATTCATGTGGCCGGTTGTGTTGGTCACTGGGACAAGGCGCTCTTGCCTTCAAAGTGTGGCTGTTTTTTTCTCTACGTGAGTGACGCCCCCACACCCCTCCCTTCCTCGCTCCCTGGGCCCCCACCCTCATCCCTTTCATTCATCTGTCAGGGAGCTTCTTGTCCTGGGAGAGGCTGTGGTTTTCAGTCTCTGGTCTCCCTCACATTTCGACAATGGGTGGCATGCACCCAGTTTTTCCGGTTGGTCACTCGCACTGCAGTTCTGGTAGCCAGGAGAACTTGCTCTGGGCCGCGCCACCGAGGTGCCAAGGAACTGATCCGTTGAAACGCCTTTATAAGGACTAAGTCACCAGGCCGCAGCCCTCACCCTGCGACCTGTCTGGAAGAGCTTCCCGTACCTGCTGATAAATAGAAGACAAGCTGTCAGTTAACTGGGACAAATAGTCACTCATCAACGCATGGGGTACATCATGTATAGGGCGAGGCTTAGTGATCCCCCAAATATTCATGGGCCTTCCAAAGACTATTTCATGTGGCGTAAGGCCAGATCGTGTATGTGGTATTGATCTGATAGAAAGCAAGGCTAGGGGCAGTGCATCAGGCCATTTCAAAGACGTAGAAGCCTGTATTTTAGCCAATTTAAGTTTCAGGTTGGAGTTGTAACGCTCCACCAGGCCTGCTGATTGTGGATGAAAAGCGGCATGAAATTTCTGCTTAATCCCCAACCCTTTCATGACATATTCGACAACTTGCCCAATGAAATGAGGTCCGTTGTCACTCCATAGGACCCGACAAATGCCGAATCGAGGAAAGAACTCCTTTAGGAGAACTTTTGCTGTCGTGAGAGCTGTATTATCCTTCGTAGCATACGCCTCCACCCATTTACTGAAGGCACAAACCACTATTAGGACATATTTTAGGTTATTACAGCGCTCAAACTGAATGTAGTCCATTTGCAGGACCTCAAAAGGTGCAGTTGGTGTTGCAAACCCTCCTGTTTGAGTTCGCGTTCCCTTTCCAGGATTATACTGAAGACAGATCAGACAAGACTGGACTATCTTTTTAGCAGTGCCGGCAATATCAGGATGATCCCAAACTTGCATAAGTTGTTTTGCCATTGAGGATGCACCAACATGTGCTGGCCCATGTGCCATGTGAATCAAAGGGTATAAGTAGGATGTGGGTAACTTCCATTTAGTCATACCTTTATTCCTCCAGCAGCCCTCATCATCCAGTGTTCCCTCCTTAGACCATTGGTCTAGTTCGTCAGCGGAGGCAGATTGTTGCATGTCCAGGACCTCTTGCCTGGCATCATGCCAACGTTCAGCTTGTGACTTTACCACATACATGAATGTGGTACTTTGCTGCATTGCGGTCTCACGGGCTGTGTGATCCGCAAAGGCATTGCCTGCTCCTATTTTATCAGTCACTTTCTTGTGTGCACTACACTTAACAATTGCCACTTTCTTAGGATGGGTTAGGGCAGTAAGAAGATTATGCACTAATTCTCCATGCACTATCTGTTTCCCATGTGAGGTGAGGAAGCCCCTTTCTTTCCATAGGCGACAAATTGTGTGCCACCCCAAAAGCGTACTGGCTGTCGGTAAAAATGTTAACCAGTAAGTCTGTACTAAGCTCACATGCTCTCGTCAGTGCAATCGGTTCGGCCGCTTGGGCCGACTTCTGTGGGATGCGAGCTGTCTCAACTACTGTCTGAAGTGTCGTAATAGCATAGGCAGCAGATGTAGAGCCATCAGGTAACTTTAAACATGAGCCATCCACCCATAACTCCCCATCAACACTAGAGAGGGGTGTATCTTGTAGGTCAACGCGACCCTTTGTTTGCTCTTCAGTGTGGAATATACAATCATGTGACTCTTGTGACTGTGGCTGAGTAGATGGAAATGGCAATAGTGTAGCAGGGTTTAAGGTCGCACATCTTTTCAATGTGATATGAGGGGCCAAAAGTGTCAATTCATATCCTGTCAAGCGAGCACTAGTCAAATGCTGTGTTTTCGTTTGATTTAGCAAAGCATCGACTGAATGGGGTACTATCACAAGCAGTTTGTGTGACAAAACTATTCCTTCACTCTGACGTATAGATACAGCCGTTGCTGCCACCGCTCGGAAACATCCAGGCAGCGCGCGAGCGACTGGGTGAAGGACAGCTGAGAAATATGCACAAGGACGTTGTTTATCACTGTGTGTCTGTGTTAAAAGCGAGAGGGCACAACTTCCCTCTCGTGTACATAGAGTGTAAAAGTCTTAGTTTAGTCTGGGGTTCCTAATACTGGTGCAGAGCAAAGAGCTTGGCGTAACTGTTGGAAGGCACTCTGACATTCAGCAGTCCATGGGAGAGGCATCGGAGTGTCTTTAGTCAAAAGGGCCAACAAAGGTTTAATAATGTGCGAAAAACTGGGGATCCACTGCCTACAAAAAGAAGTGAGGCCAATCAGTGCACGGACATCCTTCTGAGTACGGGGCACAGGAGTATCTAAAATGGTCTGAATGCGATCTGGTGTGAGCGCACGTCCCTCCTTAGACAGGAGGTGACCTAAATAGGTAACCTGCTGTCTACAATATTGCAATTTCTTTTGCGAGACTTTGTGATTATGAGAGGCAAGAAACGATAACAATAACAGTGTTCCTTCTTCGCACTGCTCAGGGGTATCTGCAGCTAACAAGAGGTCGTCGACGTATTGAATAAGTTCCACTCCTTTTGGTACAGGAAAGGAATCCAGCTGTCTTTTTAATGCCTGACTGTAAATGCTAGGACTCTCTGTATAGCCCTGTGGAGCTCTGCAGAACCGGAAGGATCTATTTTTTAGAGTGAACCCAAACAGATAACGGCTTTCAGGATGAATGGGTATCGAGAAGAAGGCATTCTTCAAATCGATCACCGAAAATGTAGTGGCAGTGGGAGGGACCATAGTGAGAAGTGTTGTAATATCAAAAACTACCGGATATTGGGGCACTACAATTTTATTAACCTCTCGCAAATCAATAATGAATCTGTAGATTTTAGTGTCAGTATCTTTTTCAAGATAGGAAGGATAGGACTATTGCAAGTATTATATTTCTTCCACTACCCCTACTTTAATCAAATCCTGAACAATTTGTGCTAATGCTTCTTCACCTTCTCGGGATATTTTGTATTGGGGCAGTCGAGGCAATGAAACACCCTCCTTTACTTGGATATGTACAGGTGGAATAACCATTTGACCCACATCAGTATCTGATCTAGCCCACAAAGTACTAGGTAAGGACGCCAGCGCGACTTCCTCATTGATAAGACAAGATCTCTCAACCAGTGGATAATTGTCATTCAAAATAACACGCACACCGTCCGGAGAACAACGTATTGTAGCACGAAAATATTTAAGCATATCGATACCCACAATGTTGTCCGGCGTGTTAGGGGAAAGCAAAAATAGACATGCTGCAGTGAATTTGTCAAGTCCGAATTCAAGTGGCTGTGAAAGTGGGCTAGGTGTAGGTGTCCCATCGAATCCTATCGTTGTGCCGGACAGGGGAGCCCTAGGAACCAATCTTTTAGACAGAGCACTACGGGTAGCCCCTGTATCAACCAGAAACCGATCAGTAGATCCCAAGACATTTGCGTCAACATAAGGACCTATTTGATCTACTGGCACCTCAACCGGTTCCTTACCCCATCCTAGGCATCCCTATGCGTAATCGGAATCTGCAAGTGCATCAGCAGAGTAATCAGACATTTGGTATTGATTTCGTCTATCAAAAGTATTCGAGTAATTTGGTCCTTGTTCAACTGCCTCAAACCTGGGACGAGCTCCTGTACCTCCCCTGTTTCCTGAATTCCCTGGGCGTCTTCTCACACTACCCCTTCCCCGGTGGTACTGCTGACCTCTCAAAAGAGGGCGCTCAGAACGCCAAAGCCCAGTCTCTTTACAATAAGCACACTGATCAGGGGACAAATTTGCTCGAGGGAGAGGGGGCACCCCAGTTGTATACACTGCACGTCCGCCTCTTCCACCTCCCGTAAATGGTGGACCATATACTTGAGCCAACATAACTTTTGTCTTTAATTCTTTAACCTTGTTATCCTCCCTGCCTTTCGCTTCCTGTTCCTGTCGCTCATAATATTGGGCTATAGTCAAAAGGGAAACTGGGGAAGACGTGGTCCAAGAACTCTCGCTGGCCTTTAAGCGACTAGCTATTTCCGGTAACATATAAGCGACACATTTGTCAACGAACAAATGCTTACCCGTATCATCGGCCAATGACTGACCACTCAAATCATGGAATGTCTCCTCAAATCTTGAAAAGAAATCAGAAACGAACTCATCCTTTTTCTGTTTACTGGACGCTAACGTAGTCCAATCTATTTTCTTAGGGGTATTAGAATCTTCAACTTAGTCACAATAGCTTTAGGAAGATCTAATATCTCCTTCTGAGGTTTCTGCGCAGGCTCCCTTTCCGCATCTATTTCTTCTAAATGTTCCCAGGTATCACCATATACCACATTGTCATCTATTTTACGTATTGTTCTCCACATATCAGGGGGCAGTATAATCCCAAAGAACATATCAATATCTGGCAAGGTCATAGTGCAGGAGCTGATGGCTCCTTCCACCTCCTCATAAAAGGCGGCGGGATTTTTCCCGGGGTCAGATAAAGCAGCCTTAAGAGCCATAACATGTGCTCTGCTCCAAGGAGTGTAAACCCAATTATATATAAAATATCCCTTTGCATCATCTGAAGTTTTATCATCATTTGTTCCCGCACTCTTTGGGGGAACATACAAAGGTGCGGCTTCACGCATTGGTTTCATAGTAACTTTATTACTGCCGGAATTGTCTCCTTCCGTCGGAACATCTGTTGTCTCTGCCTGGGATTGAGCTTTTTCTACGACTTTACTCTTTCTAGCTAATTCTTGTTCCTTTTGTAAACGTAATGTTTCATTTCGTAATTTAACTATTCGCCTAATTGTATCGGGTATATCTGAAAAAAGGTAAGTCCCATCTACCAACCGCTTATAATCAACGTTTAAATCAGCTGGTTCTGTTTCGTCAGAAAGATGCCACCAACCATATATTACCTCCCAACAGAACTTTTCTACGAAATATAACTGGTCTATATCTTTCCAAGGTTGAACCATATTTATGAGGATCAATGCAGTGTTATGCCGATGAGCTTCCTCTCTAGCAGCGGTTTTTAATGTATCTTTTTCTGCTTTAGTCAAAGTAGAGCGAGTCTGTCGCCCAGCTTGCTTGTCTTTATCTTTATCCTCTGAGGAAGAGACCTCCTCGTCAGAGGCATCCATCTCAGGGGCACTTGAAGCGGGAAATTTATACGGGGGGTGGGGGTCATTCTAATAGGATGCAATCATCCTGGGGTTTATTAAGTATGGGATAGATAGGGCCCTAATGGGGTACTGGCCATTTACCTCTAATCGACGTTCTCTATCTTCTTTTTCTATTTTTTCCTTCATTTCTTTATTTTTTAATTCTAACGCTTTTTTTTTTTTTTTTAAGTTCAAGAAGAAGTTTATTTGAAAAAAAAAACATTTAGTCACCAATGCTTCATACAATAAATGAGTAAAACGAGATGCTTAAACAACCAAAACATCAAGGATACATACTGTTGTTGAATTAAAAAGACAATGCAATGTAAAGAAAAATTTGGTTCATATCTTAACAGGAAGTAATATATAATAATGATTAAATGTTTCCTTAAATTATGTTATTAACTGCAACAATGAAAGTCGAGGGAAGTCAGGGAGGCTTGGGAACTTCTTGCCTTAAAGGGTCAGGGAGAAAGGATCTCTTCGCACTACCATCTAGAAAATGTGTAATAGGAAGCCACAAATGTGGTCTTTTCAAAGCGAGTGAAATTGGGTATATCGTTTTCTGCTGTTCTTTTTCTGCTATAGCTTCTGCTCTCTTCGCTCTCTGTCGCACTTCTTTTTCCCACATACGCACACAATCAAACATATCCTGTCTACTTTTTCTTTTAAATAAACACTGCTCTACATATTGAACCTTTTTAGAATCGAATGACCCATTCACTGGCCATTGCAAATCGGACTCTTTCTTTGTGTATTTGTTCCACAATGAACCGTACATTATGGGAGAAATACCATATTTGACATACATGTCTCTATTGGGCGTCCCTTCTGGAGGAGCCGGCTGACTTTGTTCCAAACTAATCTTGGTACCACAAGAGCAGCAACACCACTTACGGAGTGTGCTGAGAACAGGCATGTTTTTCCAAGTATATGTAAAATATTACTACTCTCAACAAATATTCCAAAAGGAGAAAAATCTCCACATTACCTGCCTTCAATCTTTGCAAAGAATGAATTCCAGAAACCAAACCAAAAGCCAAGCAAATCAAGAGTGCCGCTTCAGCGACCTTACCAAACAGAAGTCTCCAACTCCCACCTGCCGATCTCTGGTCGACCTAATGGTCACTGCAAAATTACGCCAAAGAAAACCCCAGTTGAGACCGGCTACCACCTGGAGGGTCAAATCGGGAAAACCGGAAAAGTCACGTCGGCCTGCAAAGACAAGGGTCTCCTCATGCAGTGCGCATCCTCAGTAATATTTCGATCCTCCGTCAAGACCACTCCTTCGGACGGCCGTGTCTCCGATGGGGCCCCACGTGCCGGGCGCCAACTGTGGGAATGTACCTTTTTAGGGGTACACTGGTGCAGGGTCACCCTCTCGTCCACGGGTCCAAAGACTAACAAAAGAGATCGGCACTGGAGCTGAAATAAAATAACAAGTTTATTAATCACTCATGAGTGGGACCACGTCCACACAACACTCGTGCTGCAGGAGGTAGTACACTGAATTCACAAACCATCATCCCTTTTATACCATTTTGTTGCAATGTAAGCATGTGAACAGAAATGGAAAGAACAAGTTTGGAAATAGCTAACAGCAAACCAGGGCAGATGAATGACTACGTGGTCATCAAAGTGGGAGGGGGAGCAGGAATGCTTATGGCAGCAGTAAATGGCCAACAGTTAACATCTGAGACCAGGTGCACTGGCAGCTACAAACCCCCAGCACGTACATTGCTTAGCCATGTCAGGAGGTCAACTAAAATAGATAACACAAGCAGAGTAAAAAGACGAGCAGCAGAGGACGGAAGAATTACGAAGGAAACTAAATGGACACCACAGCCAAAATGGCTGTCGCTTATGCTAACGTAAAATATTACACATTCCCACAATAGGTCTGCCATTTACGCAAGTTTGAGCTATTAGCATTGTAAATGACAATGCCTTTTATTTATGTTTTGGTTTTTAAAACCTAAATAAAAAGCATTGCCATTTGCAATGCCAATAGCTTAAACTCGAGTAAATGCGAGACCTATTGCATTGCAAATGCTTGTTTTTTAAATGTAGCCAGTTTGCCTTATAGGAAAACTGGATGCGTTTCAAAAAATAAAATGAAACATTTGTTTTATTTTTTAGGAGTAGGCAGTGGTCCGTTGCACCACTGTCTGCTTTAAAAAAATATTTCTTTCAACATTCACAAAGGTGAAGGAGGCCCTTAGGGATCCCTTCGCATGTACGAATGGTTGGTACCTGCTTTGTGTTGTCAGTGAAATATGAACGCAGAAATGGCTGGCAACATTTAAATATGGTGGAGCGCGATGCCCAAAAAACTCACCATACACATGTTGCTTTCCTGGAGGGTCTGGTTGCCGTCTCTCTCTTCTCCTCGCTGACTTGGGCGGAAAGGGAAGGACTTCCTCCCTGTTACAACCCGAAACCAACCAATGGGATTGGTGGGAGCAGGCTACCCCAGCGCTCATTGAGGCTGGGGGCCTGCGGTTGCGATCCCTGGCTTTTTCTCAGCCATGGGATTGCATGCTCTGAAGTGTGCTGGTCAGATTGGCCTGCTGTAGGTTGCCGGCCAATCTGACATGCGACCTGGCAGGGGGCTGAAGTAATTGTGCAATTGCACTAATCAGCCTCGCCCCCTGCCCTTGTGCTGTAACAGTAAAAGCCTCCCACACACAATAAAATGGTATTTATTACCATTTTATTAATGTGTGTGCCTGCTGCCCTCGCAGCAGGCGGGGCGACGCTCCTCCGCTATAACGGAGGAGCCACCCCTGTTTGAATCTTTTGCGACTGTAGTTCAATCGCGAAACATTCATACATACCACTGCGATTCGGTATTTGGAAAGGACGCCCTAAACACGCCCCTTCTAAATTCCAGCTCGCTAATCCAAATTGGAATTCGGTAACAAGTTACTGAATCAAAATGTGGAATTTGCACATTAGAAATCACTTTTATGCGCTCGGTAACGGGCCGATTCTGTGAATCTGCCTGTTGCCAACAGCAAAAAAGGTTTTACACATATGACCGCAAGTTGTGCTGAAGACAGCCAGGTTTTTAAGGCCTTCTGGAGCTGAAGGTAGCTACTCATCGTACCAACCTGCAGTGGGATGGAGTCCCAAAGTTTACGTGTTTGTTAAGAAAAGGATCGACCTCCGTACCGGATACCACTGCCTTTAGGTGTAGATAAAGTAGCAGGAGGATGAGCCGAGTGCTCTAGGTGGGTGGTAGCACTTAAGGAGAAAGGATACTGGTCTTTCGACTGCAGCCTACAATGATTTGGGACGCGTGTAGGCTCGTGAATTATGCTTTTTTTTTTTTTTAGAAACCATGAGAATGGAGGAATGAAAAGAACTTGCAGGAGTGAGATAATGATACAGGAAGTGCAGGGTCACGGAAGAAAGAGGCGTGAGGTGGAATCAAGACCAGGCAGCCTCGGTATAAATATTATAAACAGACCGGAAGTGTAGAGTGATGGAAGAAAGAGGCATGAGATGAAATCAAGACCAGGCAGCCTCTGTATTCATGAGATAAAGAGGCAGGAAGTGTAGGGGGTGGAAGAAAGGGGCACGAGGTGGAATCAAGACCAGGCAGCCTCGGTATTCATAAGATAAAGAGACAGGAAGTGTAGGGGGTGGAAGAAAGGGGCACGAGGTGGAATCAAGACCAGGCAGCCTCGGTATTCATGAGATAAAGAGACAGGAAGTGTAGGGTGGTGGAAGAAAGGGGCACGAGGTAGAGTCAAGACCAGGCAGCCTCTGTGTTCAGGAGATAAAGAGACAGGAAGTGTAGGGGGTGGAAGAAAGAGGCGTGAGGTGGAATCAAGACCAGGCAGCCTCTGTATTCATGAGATAAAGAGGCAGGAAGTGTAGGGGGTGGAAGAAAGGGGCACGAGGTGGAATCAAGACCAGGCAGCCTCTGTATTCATGAGATAAAGAGGCAGGAAGTGTAGGGGGTGGAAGAAAGGGGCACGAGGTGGAATCAAGACCAGGCAGCCTCTGTATTCATGAGATAAAGAGGCAGGAAGTGTAGGGGGTGGAAGAAAGGGGCACGAGGTGGAATCAAGACCAGGCAGCCTCGGTATTCATGAGATAAAGAGACAGGAAGTGTAGGGGGTGGAAGAAAGGGGCACGAGGTGGAATCAAGACCAGGCAGCCTCGGTATTCATGAGATAAAGAGACAGGAAGTGTAGGGTGGTGGAAGAAAGAGGCGTGAGGTGGAATCAAGACCAGGCAGCCTCTGTATTCATGAGATAAAGAGGCAGGAAGTGTAGGGGGTGGAAGAAAGGGGCACGAGGTGGAATCAAGACCAGGCAGCCTCGGTATTCATGAGATAAAGAGACAGGAAGTGTAGGGGGTGGAAGAAAGGGGCACGAGGTGGAATCAAGACCAGGCAGCCTCGGAATTCATGAGATAAAGAGACAGGAAGTGTAGGGTGGTGGAAGAAAGGGGCACGAGGTAGAGTCAAGACCAGGCAGCCTCTGTATTCATGAGATAAAGAGGCAGGAAGTGTAGGGGGTGGAAGAAAGGGGCACGAGGTGGAATCAAGACCAGGCAGCCTCGGTATTCATGAGATAAAGAGACAGGAAGTGTAGGGGGTGGAAGAAAGGGGCACGAGGTGGAATCAAGACCAGGCAGCCTCGGAATTCATGAGATAAAGAGACAGGAAGTGTAGGGTGGTGGAAGAAAGGGGCACGAGGTAGAGTCAAGACCAGGCAGCCTCTGTGTTCAGGAGATAAAGAGGCAGGAAGTGTAGGGGGTGGAAGAAAGGGGCACGAGGTGGAATCAAGACCAGGGAGCCTCTGTATTCATGAGATAAAGAGACAGGAAGTGTAGGGTGGTGGAAGAAAGGGGCACGAGGTAGAGTCAAGACCAGGCAGCCTCTGTATTCATGAGATAAAGAGACAGGAAGTGTAGGGGGTGGAAGAAAGAGGCTCAAGGTGGAATCATGACCAGGCAGCCTCTGTGTTCAGGAGATAAAGAGGCAGGAAGGGTAGGGGAGGAAGAAAGAGGCGTGAGGTGGCATCGAGACCTCCTATAAAGCAGCCCCTGTATTCTGTGGCGCCGTAAAATCTTTAGGCCTCTGCACTTTTTTCTTTTTAACACATATGAAAATATTATTGAACTCCGACTTTACTTCTTTTTAGTTCTTTCATTAGATAAGTTATTAAAATGCCATTTAAACTTTTTTATTTTTTATTGTACCGCGATTTTGGGCAGTGTACTCTATTTTGATAGGAAGTGGTGCAGTGCATCTGCAGAACACCGAACCGAGGAGCTGCTCTTGAGACCTTAAGTGGTTTTCCTAACACCATGTAGCGTTGGCGGAGTGTATAGCGCCTCGTATGACTGTGGCTGCCTCTTGGTCCGGTACTGTTCTGGGTGAATAGAAGCCAATAGGCCGCAGTGCTAAAGGTATTTGGGGTATCTCTACAGGTTGGGCGATTACAGGACCAGTTGTGTCCTGTATAATGCAGGCCTTCAGATTACAGGATGAGATGTTTCCTGTATTAACATATACCCATGGCCACTAGAATTATGCAGCAGGGCAGCACCAAAGTATGTGGCATGGTTGTCTAAGTTATATGGCAAGAAAGGCACATCTTTTTATAGTGTTACTTCATTTTGTTGTCATTTTTACACATGGTAATACTGTCTGAGCCAAGATTTCACATCATTAGTACCAGTTAGCAACCAAATACAGAAATAAGCAACTGAAAGGTGATCAGTTAACCTTTGCGAATGGCCCTCCACTGCGCATGAACATATGTTGCAACGTTTTTAGTAACTTTTGATCCTTTTGAGCTAGAAACACTTTTTTGTTGTTGTTAAAATCTGCAGATTATGCGGTAAAGTTTGGATTATGTGGCAAACCCATAAATATGCTTAAAAAGCCGAGCCCACAGAATCTCATAATTCCAGTGGACCTGTCGATTACAGTAGTAGCTGCGTTCTTTATAAATACAGGCCTTCAATATCCTGTATAAATACAGGCCCATCCATGCAATCTATAAATGTAGGCCAGCAGATCACAAGAGGAGCGGTGTGGTAGAAATAAAGGCCTGTACTTTACAGGGCCAGCGCTATCCTGTCTGGCCTGGGGGCAGAGAGTTCTTTGGAACACTATTGTAGCTCCTTGAAGCCCAGCAGCCCTGCCAGATCATGGATAGGTGGTTCCATGGGGCACTATCTCCTCCCTGCCCGAGGATGGGGTGATAGCTCCTTGAAGCCCAACCCTTAGCCCCTCCCCCCAGCTGCTGGTGCCCCTCTGGTGCCACCTCCCCCTCTGATGCCCCCACTGGTGCCACCTCGCCCTCTGGTGCCACCTCCCCTCTGATGCCCCCACTGGTGCCCCACCCCCTCTGATGCCCCCTGGCTCCGCCAGTGCCCCGGGTGCCTGGGCAGCTGGGGGCCCTTGCATCCCTGCCCCCGGGGTCTTCTCAGTCGCACCCCTCTCCCAGCCCCCGCCGCCGCTGCCCTCCGTCCCTGGAGGGAGAGGAGGGCCGAGAGCCCTCAGCCCTGGAAGCCGCGCTCATTTTTCATGCTGTGAGTGTTAAAGTGCCAGTAAATTGCACATTAACGAGGCGCGGTGAATGGGAGCCTGCGCCCCCCAGGGACGGCTCAGTGCAGCCTCACCACCCCCACGACCCCCACCGGCAGTCTGGAGGAGGAGGGGGGGGGGGGGCGTGCCTCTCATCTCCCAAACAGAGCATTGCAGGGAGATCACAAGATGCTGTAGAGCTTAGAGCTGGCCTTCCTGCAGGGTGAAGGAGAGGACTGATCCTCCTGGAGGGAGAGGGAGAGAACTGACCCTCCCGCAGGGTGAGGGAGAGAACTGACCCTCCCGCAGGGTGAGGGAGAGAACTGACCCTCCCGCAGGGTGAGGGAGAGAACTGACCCTCCCGCAGGGTGAGGGAGAGAACTGACCTTCCCGCAGGGTGAAGGAGAGGACTGATCCTCCTGGAGGGAAAGGGAGAGAACTGACCCTCCCGCAGGGTGAGGGAGAGAACGGACCCTCCCGCAGGGTGAGGGAGAGAACTGACCTTCCTGCAGGGTGAAGGAGAGAACTGACCCTCCTGGAGGGAGAGAACTGACCCTCCTGGAGGGAGAGGGAGAGATCTGACCCTCCCGCAGGGTGAGAGAGAGAACTGCAGGGTGAGGGAGAGAGCGGACCCTCCTGCAGGGCGACGGAGAGGACTGACCCTCCTGGAGGGAGAGGAAGAGAACTGACCCTCCTGCAGGGTGAGTGAGAGAACTGACCCGCCTGCAGGGTGAGTGAGAGAACTGACCTTACTGCAGGGTGAAGGAGAGAACTGATCCTCCAGGAGGGAGAGAACTGACCCGCACGGTGAGGGAGAGAACCGACCCTCCTGCAGGGTGAAGGAGAGAACTGACCTTCCTGCAGGGTGAAGGAGAGAACTGACCCTCCTGGAGGGAGAGGGAGAGATCTGACCCCTCCTGCAGGGTTAGAGAGAGAACTGCAGGGTGAGGGAGAGAGCGGACCCTCCTGCAGGGTGACGGAGAGGACTGACCCTACTGCAGGGTGAAGGAGAGAACTGATCCTCCTGGAGGGAGAGAACTGACATTCCTGCAGGGTGAGTGAGAGAACTGACCCTCCTGCAGGGTAAGGGAGATAACTGACCCTCCTGCAGGGTGAAGGAGAGAACTGATCCTCCTGGAGGGAGAGACCTGACCCTCCTGCAGGGTGAAGGAGAGACCTGACCCTCCTGCAGGGTGAAGGAGAGACCTGACCCTCCTGCAGGGTGAAGGAGAGAACTGACCCTCCTGGAGGGAGAGACCTGACCCTCCTGCAGGGTGAAGGAGAGAACTGACCCTCCTGGAGGGAGAGACCTGACCCTCCTGCAGGGTGAAGGAGAGAACTGACCCTCCTGCAGGGTGAAGGAGAGAACTGACCCTCCTGCAGGGTGAGGGTGAGAGCTCACCCTCCTGCTGGGTGAGGGAGAACTGACCCTCCTGGAGGGAGAGAACTGACCCTCCTGCAGGCTGAAGGAGAGAACTGATCCTCCTGGAGGGAGAGACCTGACCCTCCTGCAGGGTGAAGGAGAGAACTGACCGTCCTGCAGGGTGAGGGAGAGAGCTCACCCTCCTGCTGGGTGAGGGAGAACTGACCCTCCTGGTGGGAGAGAACTGACATTCCTGCAGGGTGTAGGAGGGAACTGATCCTCCTGCAGGGTGAAGGAGAGAACTGATCCTCCTGGAGGGAGAGGGAGAGAACTGACACTCCTGCAGAGCGAGGGAGAGATCTGACCCTCCTGCAGAGTGAGAGAGAGATCTGACCCTCCTGCAGGGTGAGGGAGAGATCTGTAGGGTGAGAGAGAGATCTGACCCTCCTGCAGGGGAGGGAGAGATCTGTTGGGTGAGAGAGAGAGCTGACCCTCCTGTTAGGGTGAGGGAGGTCCTGCAGAGCTTAGAGCTGACCCTCCTGCAGGGTGAGGGAGCTCAGAGCAGGCACCTCACGCAGGGTGAGGGAGCTCCTGCAGAGCTTAGAGCTGACCCTCCTGCAGGGTGAGGGTGCTCCTGCATAGCTGGCCCTCCTGCAGAGTGAGGGAGCGCAGAGCATGGATCTCCTGCAGGGGAGAGGAAGCAGTCAAACCGCATATGGAGCGATGGCTCCTGTCGGCCCAGAGGTCGGAGGGAGTTTTCAGCAGTAGGGACGCCTCTGGCGGGCCCGGCAGTTGAGAGGGTGGCCCCTACGTTGTCAGGCTTGGAGCCACACAGGTGATCACGGTGAAGGCGCTTGGGGCAGCCAACAATCTCTTCCAGGCGCAAAGGCAGAGAGGGAGCTTCTGGCAGGGCTTGAGGGAGCTGGCGTCCCTCCTTGGGCTCCAGCGGGTGCTGCCTGCTGAGCTTTGCAGGGCCACTAAAGCATACAGACTGTGATGAATGGATGCTTGAATGAATCTCAGCCACTGCCAATCCCTCGGAAGCATACCAGTCCATCGCTGTTTCGCACACCATCGTCCCCAGTTCAGCTCCAGCCATTTGCAAATCAGTCTTGACCCTGTGCCTCATGGGAACAGCCCAGCCCTAACTGCCAAGCCAGGTCCTCCCTTGACCGGAAATGAGCATCCTAGGACCGGTTTCGGGGTAACACTCCTCATCAGCCAGGCTAGCTTGAATCCAGTGGCAAAGTGAGCAAGGGACCCACGTCTGGGCATACCCTGCCAACTTGTCAACTTAGGGCGACAATGGAATGCTTAACAATGCAAACATTTACCCCCAGTCACACAGATCTGGCTTTAATCCATCATTCTTTTGCTCACTATACCACCCCAGTTTGGACCCAGCCATATGCAAATCCGTCTTGATCCTGTTCCTCATGGGAACAGTCCAGCCCGAACTGCCAAGCCAGGTCCTCCTGGACTGGAAACGAGCATCCTGGGACCGGTTTCACCCTAGTTACAGGCTCATCATCCGGGTACAGCTTGGTTCCAGTGACTGTGTGCACGGGACACACACCCACATTTGTGCATACTCTGCCCACTTAAGGTGACACACTAAAGTATACAAAAAAGTGATGGATGGAATGCTTGAATGAATCTCAGTAGAGCCAGCACGCCTCCTACATGCCAGGGCAGACCCACCCTTCCAGTGGTGCCAATAGCAGTGCCAACATAACACCTAACTACCACAGTCCCATAAGTGTGACAATTCAGATTATTGCAGGCCACCCAGAGCCATAATAATGGCTAGAACAGCAGGTATTACTCATTTTTAATGTATATTGACTTAATCAACACAGTTATGTTCATTTCAAAATTAGACAAACAGCGCCTCCATGTGGCTGACTGTAATACGCATCAGTGTTGACAATTAAGTGCCGGTGCCCAGCACTGGAAACCACCGGCTCAAATTAAGCACTGATTAAGGCTGATCCTCTGGTTGGCTCAATCTGGCGACCTTCAAACCGCACCCACTGACTCCCCTTTTGGAGCAGACCAGTTGTAACTGGTCTGGCACTGGACTCGGTGGAGATGGGTTTTTGGAACTGAAAAGTGAGTGACAACACTACTTACCCTCACGGTGAACTGGAGCCGGGAAGTGACTCCTCGGCGGGCTCTGGTGTCCACACCAAGGACTGTGTTGGGAGCGGAGAGGCCAGGAGGAGGCGCTGTCTCCTAGCCGAGGCAGAGCGACTGACGCCAGCCTGAGGGACTCCTACGAGAATTGCGAAGCTTGGAAGCTGTGAACGGTGGCTGACTCGCATCCAGCCCCTCTGGCCTGGTTGAAGGGTAGAGGCAGACCGGAGTAGGACACCCTGCTGTGTGACTGAAGCCAGAAGAAGTCACGGGTGGCCGCTTGTCAGTGAATGGAGGAGCGTGTGGGGGTTGCTAGAACTTTCCAGTGACTGGTGACATTTTCATTGTCTTTGCCTTATTTAAATCCTAAAATTCTCTTTGACTTTTGCTACAATTGTCTGGTATCTTTACTGAGAGGACAGTCTCTTCGACGGTCTGTGAGGGAGCACCCTGGGCAGTCTCTCAGGAGAGCGTGCCGTTGGGTGGTCTGTCAGGAGGGGGCACTATTGGGCAGTTTCTCAGGCGAGAGGTCACAGCTGGACAGACTGTGAGGAGGGAGGGCACTGCCGGGTAGTCTGTGAGGAGGGAGGGCACTGCTGGACAGTCTGTGAGGAGGGAGGGCACTGCTGGACAGTTTGTGAGGAGGGAGGGCACTGCTGGACAGTCTGTGAGGAGGGAGGGCACTGCTGGACAGTCTGTGAGGAGGGAGGGCACTGCTGGACAGTCTGTGAGGAGGGAGGGCACTGCTGGACAGTCTGTGAGGAGGGAGGGCACTGCTGGACAGTCTGTGAGGAGGGAGGGCACTGCTGGACAGTCTGTGAGGAGGGAGATCACGGTTGGACAGTGAGGAGGGAGGGCACTGCTGGACAGTCTGTGAGGAGGGGCCACGGTTGGACTGTCGGAGGAGGGGCCGTGGTTGGACAGTCTGAGGAAGGGGGACACCTCAGGCCCGTCTTCTGAGGCTAGGAGGCGGCTGCTGGCCTCTGAGGAGAGCGCCCTGTTGCGGAAGTGCCGGGCTGAGGGCAGACTTTCCCTCTTTCCCACGGGCGGTGTCTGCTTGTGGTCTGCCTGGCCCTGCACTCCCTTTCCCACTGCGCTTCCTCCCTCTCTGCTCCACTCCCTTTCACCCGCAGCCGGGAGGGCACTGAAGAGAAAGGTGGGGGTGTTGGTGATCATAACAGCCCCACTCCCGTGGGAATTTATAATAAACCTCGTTTATTACCAGGCCCATGCACGAGTGTTTCCAAAGCACCGAATTCCTCGTTTGGCTTGGGTGAAAAACGTAACAAAAATATGCGGTTGTGTAGTTCATCCACTACCGGTGATTTACAGGAATGCGGTATTGCCGCATAGGTTAGTTGTAATGTATTGGGAGCGGTAATTTCTCGTGTTCCGAGTCACCGCCTTCGAATGTGGCAGATTGGCGCCGAGGGGCAGCGTCGGGGTACCGGACACTGCCCCGAGCTCGGGAAACTAGATCGTGAACCCAGCTCTAAAGTCACTCCAGTGGCTTCAGGTGGAACAGAACCCACCATGCTACCTGTGTATCCTGGCCTCGAGGCAGAACCCGCCCAGGCCCCTGTGTATCCAGGCCTCGAGGCAGACCCACCCATTTATCCTGGCCTAGGGGTCGAACCCACCCAGGCCTCTGTGTATCCTGGCCTAGGGGCCCAACCCACTCAGGCCCCTGTGTATCCAGGCCTAGGGGCCCAACCCACTCAGCCACGCCAGATATCCACGTCTCTAGGCAGACCCACCCAGCTTCCTGTAGCGGCACAGGTGTCGGGGTACAGCTTGGTACCCTGTGTCTGGAGCGGGTGAGTGTGTGGGCTCTGTATCAGCAGAGGTTTTCGGGGTTCAGCCGGTACCCCGTGTCTGGATAGGACGGGACCGCACTGTTGTCCGTCCTCTCACACCGCCTTCTCCTCTGCCGTTCTCTCCCCCATCTCTCCCCCTCCATCACTCCCCCTTCCATCACTCCCCCTTCCATCACTCCCCCTTCCATCACTCCCCCTTCCATCACTCCCCCTTCCATCACTCCCCCTCCATCACTCCCCCTCCATCACTCCCCCTCCATCACTCCCCCTCCATCACTCCCCCTCCATCACTCCCCCTCCATCATCACTTCCCCCCTCCATCATCACTTCCCCCCTCCATCATCACTTCCCCCCTCCATCATCACTCCCCCCCATATCACTCCCCCCATATCACTCCCCCCATATCACTCCCCCATATCACCCCCCATATCACTCTCCCCCATATCACTCTCCCCCATATCACTCTCCCCCATATCACTCTCCCCCATATCACTCTCCCCCATATCACTCTCCCCCATATCACTCTCCCCCATATCACTCTCCCCCATATCACTCTCCCCCATATCACTCCCCATATCACTCCCTCCCATATCACTCCCCCATATCACTCCCTCCCATATCACTCCCTCCCATATCACTCCCTCCCATATCACTCCCCCATATCACTCCCCCCATATCACTCCCCCCATATCACCCCCCATCACCCCCCTCCATCACCCCCCATCACTCCCCAGCTCTCCCGTCGCTCTCCTCTGCGTCTTTCTCTTGTTCCACATTCGTCCATCTTCCCCCGCCTCCCCCTTCCCTCCATACCCCCGCCTCCACTTCCCTCATCCCTTCCCCCATAGCCCTCCCCTCCCCCAGCCCCTCCTCTTCCCCTTAGTTCCCCCCTCAGCCCCGCCCTCCCTGATTGCTGGCAGTTAGTGAGCCCTGGAGCTGCTCCCGCTCTAGTGAGGGCCCTCCCCAGGGCCTCTGATGAGGGTCGAGGGAGAGGCCGCATCAATTAACACCAAAGAAGGGGGGGGCGGGGGCATAGAGTTCAATCGCGTCCTGTCAAGGCTCACGAGGGAGCCCTCGGGCACGAGATTGTATCTGGTGGGGGGGGGGGGGACTGTCTGGCAGCTGCAAGACACAGACCTAACCATAGGCCTGGCCCCTCACCCGGACCGCTAACTGGCCCCTCACCCGGACCGCTAACTGGCCCCTCACCCGGACCGCTGACTGGCCCCTCACCCTGACCGGCCCCTCACCCGGACCGCTGACTGGCCCCTCACCCTGCGGACCGCTGGCCCCCACTCACCCTGCGGACCGCTGGCCCCCCCTCTGTGGACCGCTGCCCCCTCTATGGACCGCTGGCTGCCCCCTCTGTGAACCGCTGGCTGCCCCCTCTGTGAACCGCTGGCTGCCCCCTCTGTGAACCGCTGGCTGCCCCCTCTGTGAACCGCTGGCTGCCCCCTCTGTGAACCGCTGGCTGCCCCCCTCTGTGAACCGCTGGCTGCCCCCTCTGTGAACCGCTGGCTGCCCCCTCTGTGAACCGCTGGCTGCCCCCTCTGTGAACCGCTGGCTGCCCCCCTCTGTGAACCGCTGGCTGCCCCCTCTGTGAACCGCTGGCTGCCCCCTCTGTGAACCGCTGGCTGCCCCCTCTGTGAACCGCTGGCTGCCCCCTCTGTGAACCGCTGGCTTCCCCCTCTGTGAACCGCTGGCTTCCCCCTCTGTGAACCGCTGGCTTCCCCCTCTGTGAACCGCTGGCTTCCCCCTCTGTGAACCGCTGGCTGCCCCCTTCTCTGTGAACCGCTGGCTGCCCCCTTCTCTGTGGACCGCTGGCTGCCCCCTTCTCTGTGGACCGCTGACTGCCCCCTCTGTGGACCGCTGACTGCCCCCCCCTCTGTGGACCGCTGACTGCCCCCCTGCGGACCGCTGACTGCCCCCCCTGCGGACCGCTGACTGCCCCCCTGCGGACCGCTGACTGCCCCCTGCGGACCGCTGACTGCCCCCTCCTGCAGACCGCTGACTGCCCCCCTGCGGACTGCTTGCTGCCCCCCTGCGGACTGCTTGCTGCCCCCTGCGGACTGCTTGCTGCCCCCCTGCGGACTGCTTGCTGCCCCCCTGCGGACTGCTTGCTGCCCCCTGCGGACTGCTTGCTGCCCCCCTTTGCGGACCGCTTGCTGCCCCCCCCCTTTGCGGACCGCTTGCTGCCCCCCCCCTTTGCGGACCGCTTGCTGCCCCCCCCCTTGGCGGACCGCTTGCTGCCCCCCTTGGCGGACCGCTTGCTGCCCCCCTTTGCGGACCGCTTGCTGCCCCCTCCCCTTTGCGGACCGCTTGCTGCCCCCCTACGGACCGCTTGCTGCCCCCCTTACGGACCGCTTGCTGCCCCCTTACGGACCGCTTGCTGCCCCCTTACGGACCGCTTGCTGCCCCCTTTGCGGACCGCTGGCTGCCCCCTGCGGACCGCTGGCTGCCCCCCTGCGGACCGCTGGCTGCCCCCTGCGGACCGCTGGCTGCCCCCTGCGGACCGCTGGCTGCCCCCCCTGCGGACCGCGCCCCCCTGCGGACCGCTGGCTGCCCCCTGCGGACCGCTTGCTGCCCCCTTACGGACCGCTTGCTGCCCCCCTTTGCGGACCGCTGGCTGCCCCCTGCGGACCGCTGGCTGCCCCCCTGCGGACCGCTGGCTGCCCCCTGCGGACCGCTGGCTGCCCCCCTGCGGACCGCGCCCCCCTGCGGACCGCTGGCTGCCCCCTGCGGACCGCTGGCTGCCCCCCCGTCTGCGGACCGCTGGCTGCCCCCCCGTCTGCGGACCGCTGGCTGCCCCCCGTCTGCGGACCGCTGGCTGCCCCCCCGTCTGCGGACCGCTGGCTGCCCCCCGTCTGCGGACCGCTGGCTGCCCCCCGTCTGCGGACCGCTGGCTGCCCCCCGTCTGCGGACCGCTGGCTGCCCCCCGTCTGCGGACCGCTGGCTGCCCCCCGCCTGCGGACCGCTGGCTGCCCCCCGTCTGCGGACCGCTGGCTGCCCCCCGTCTGCGGACCGCTGGCTGCCCCCCGTCTGCGGACCGCTGGCTGCCCCCCGTCTGCGGACCGCTGGCTGCCCCCCGTCTGCGGACCGCTGGCTGCCCCCCGCGGACCGCTGGCTGCCCCCCGCGGACCGCTGGCTGGCCCTCCACCTGGAACAGGGACCACTGACTGTCCCTCTCCTGGACCCCTTACTGCCCTCCACCCAGACACTAACTCTCCCCCACCTGTGACCGGAACCACTGGCTGCCCTTCACCCGGACCACTGACTGCCCCGCAACTAGAGTTTGACTGCTACTCACATGGGTCGCGGACAATGACTACCCCCCTTCCCCCACCCAAGACACAGAGTAACTCCCACCCGGGACCCCCCATAAATGTCACCATTTATGGCCCGCGTGCTGTGGTGTCCATGACACTTCTCACCCCTCAGAGTGGTGACTTAATGCCGCCCTTTTGTGGGGGTGTGTGACCCTCGTTAGTTATTGCCTCCCCCCCACGCTTCAGCACAAGTGTGTCTGTATCTCTTCTCCTTATACGGCCCGTTCTGGATTAGTACATTGATGAATCTTGATGCTGTTACCTGTGGGTAGAGCGGCGAGAGGCTTCGGGGTGTCTGTATCTCTTCTCCTTATACGGTCCATATCGAGATTAGTACATTGATGAATCTTGATGCTGTTACTCATGAGTAGAGCGCCTAGAGGCTCCGGGGTGTCTGTATCTCTTCTCCTTATACGGTCCATATCGAGATTAGTACATTGATGAATCTTGATGCTGTTACCTGTAGAGTAGAGCGCCTAGAGGCTCCGGGGTGTCTGTATCTCTTCTCCTTATACGGTCCATATCGAGATTAGTACATTGATGAATCTTGATGCTGTTACCTGTGAGTAGAGCGGCGAGAGGCTCCGGGGTGTCTGTATCTCTTCTCCTTATACGGTCCATATCGAGATTAGTACATTGATGACTCTTGATGCTGTTACCTGTGAGTAGAGCAGCGAGAGGCTTCGGGGTGTCTGTATCTCTTCTCCTTATACGGTCCATATCGAGATTAGTACATTGATGAATCTTGATGCTGTTACCTGTGAGTAGAGCGCCTAGAGGCTCCGGGGTGTCTGTATCTCTTCTCCTTATACGGTCCATATCGAGATTAGTACATTGATGAATCTTGATGCTGTTACCTGTGAGTAGAGCGGCGAGAGGCTTCGGGGTGTCTGTATCTCTTCTCCTTATACGGTCCATATCGAGATTAGTACATTGATGAATCTTGATGCTGTTACCTGTGAGTAGAGCGCCTAGAGGCTTCGGGGTGTCTGTATCTCTTCTCCTTATACGGTCCATATCGAGATTAGTTAATTGATGAATCTTGATGCTGTTACCTGTGAGTAGAGCGCCGAGAGGCTTCGGGGTGTCTGTATCTCTTCTCCTTATACGGTCCGTATCTGGATTAGTACATTGATGAATCTTGATGCTGTTACCTGTGAGTAGAGCGGCGAGAGGCTCCGGGGTGTCTGTATCTCTTCTCCTTATACGGTCCGTATCTGGATTAGTACATTGATGAATCTTGATGCTGTTACCTGTGGGTAGAGCGGCGAGAGGCTCCGGGGTGTCTGTATCTCTTCTCCTTATACGTCCCATATCGAGATTAGTACATTGATGAATCTTGATGCTGTTACCTGTGGGTAGAGCGCCGAGAGGCTTCGGGGTGTCTGTATCTCTTCTCCTTATACGGTCCGTATCTGGATTAGTACATTGATGAGTCTTGATGCTGTTACCTGTGAGTAGAGCGCCGAGAGGCTTCGGGGTGTCTGTATCTCTTCTCCTTATACGGTCCGTATCTGGATTAGTACATTGATGAATCTTGATGCTGTTACCTGTGAGTAGAGCGCCTAGAGGCTCCGGGGTGTCTGTATCTCTTCTCCTTATACGGTCCATATCGAGATTAGTTAATTGATGAATCTTGATGCTGTTACCTGTGGGTAGTGCAAAAACAACAGTTGATGGACAGAATGCAGAACATGTCATACATTCACCCCAGTACAGAGATCTGGGCCTAAATCCATCGTTTTTTTGCTCACCATGCCATTCCAGTTTGAACCCAGCCATATGCAAATCAGTCTTGACCCTGTGCCTCATGGGAACAGTCCAGCCCGAACTGCCAAGCCAGGTCCTCCCTGGACTGGAAACAAGCATCCTAGGACCGGTTTCGGGGTTTCACCCCTCTTCAGCCAGGATAGCTTGATTCCAGTGGCATGGAGAGCACGGGACCCACGTCTGGGCATACCCGTCCCACCCCCCCCCCTTTGGTATCGCTTTGTTCGCCCTAAGTTGGCAGGGTATGCCCAGACGTGGGTCCCTTACTCACTTTGCCACTGGATTCAAGCTAGCCTGGCTGATGACGGCTGAATAGCCAGAAACCGGTCCCAGGATGCTTGTTTCCGGTCCAGGGAAGACATGGCTTGGCAGTTCGGGCTGGACTGTTCCCATGAGGCACAGGGTCAGACTGATTTGCATGTGGCCATGTCTGAACTGGGGTGGTGGAGTGAGCTAAAGAATGATGATGGATTAAACCCAGATCAGTTGGCTGGGGGTGAGTGTTTGATTAGCTCAAGCGCTCCGTCCATCATCCCCTTTGGTATCGCGTTACCTGTGGGTAGAGCGCGGAGAGGCTTCGGGGTGTCTGTATCTCTTCTCCTTATACGGTCCATATCGAGATTAGTACATTGATGAATCTTGATGCTGTTACCTGTGGGTAGAGCGCCGAGAGGCTTCAGGGGTCTAGATCTCCTCTTCTTATACGGTCCATATCGAGATTAGTACATTGATGAATCTTGATGCTGTTACCTGTGGGTAGAGCGGCGAGAGGCTTCGGGGTGTCTGTATCTCTTCTCCTTATACGGTCCATATCGAGATTAGTACATTGATGAATCTTGATGCTGTTACCTGTGGGTAGAGCGGCGAGAGGCTTCGGGGTGTCTGTATATCTTCTCCGGTCCATATCGAGATTAGTACATTGATGAATCTTGATGCTGTTACCTGTGGGTAGAGCGCGGAGAGGCTTCGGGGTGTCTGTATCTCTTCTCCTTATACGGTCTGTATCTGGATTAGTACATTGATGAATCTTGATGCTGTTACCTGTGAGTAGAGCGCCTAGAGGCTCCGGGGTGTCTGTATCTCTTCTCCTTATACGGTCCATATCGAGATTAGTACATTGATGAATCTTGATGCTGTTACCTGTGAGTAGAGCGGCGAGAGGCTCCGGGGTGTCTGTATCTCTTCTCCTTATACGGTCCATATCGAGATTAGTACATTGATGAATCTTGATGATGTTACCTGTGGGTAGAGCGGCGAGAGGCTTCGGGGTGTCTGTATCTCTTCTCCTTATACGGTCAAAACGAGATTAGTACATTGATGAATCTTGATGCTGTTACCTGTGGGTAGAGCGGCGAGAGGCTTCGGGGTGTCTGTATCTCTTCTCCTTATACTGTCCATATCAGTACATTGATGAATCTTGATGCTGTTACCTGTGAGTAGAGCGCCTAGAGGCTCCGGGGTGTCTGTATCTCTTCTCCTTATACGGTCCATATCGAGATTAGTACATTGATGAATCTTGATGATGTTACCTGTGGGTAGAGCGGCGAGAGGCTTCGGGGTGTCTGTATCTCTTCTCCTTATACGGTCCATATCGAGATTAGTACATTGATGAATCTTGATGTTACCTGTGGGTAGAGCGGCGAGAGGCTTCGGGGTGTCTGTATCTCTTCTCCTTATACGGCCCGTTCTGGATTAGTACATTGATGAATCTTGATGCTGTTACCTGTGGGTAGAGCGGCGAGAGGCTCCGGGGTGTCTGTATCTCTTCTCCTTATACGGTCCATATCGAGATTAGTTAATTGATGAATCTTGATGCTGTTACCTGTGAGTAGAGCGCCTAGAGGCTCCGGGGTGTCTGTATCTCTTCTCCTTATACGGTCCATATTGGGATTAGTTAATTGATGAATCTTGATGCTGTTACCTGTGAGTAGAGCGCCTAGAGGCTTCGGGGTGTCTGCATCTCTTTTCCTTATACGGTCCATATCGAGATTAGTACATTGATGAATCTTGATGCTGTTACCTGTGAGTAGAGCGCCGAGAGGCTCTGGGGTGTCTGTATCTCTTCTCCTTACACGGCCCGTTCTGGATTAGTACATTGATGAATCTTGATGCTGTTACCTGTGAGTAGAGCGGCGAGAGGCTTCGGGGTGTCTGTATCTCTTCTCCTTATACGGCCCGTTCTGGATTAGTACATTGATGAATCTTGATGCTGTTACCTGTGGGTAGAGCGCCGAGAGGCTTTGGGTGTCTGTATCTCTTCTCCTTATACGGTCCATATCGAGATTAGTACATTGATGAATCTTGATGCTGTTACCTGTGGGTAGAGCGCCGAGAGGCTTCAGGGGTCTAGATCTCCTCTTCTTATACGGTCTGTATCTGGATTAGTAGATCGATGAATCTTGATGCTGTTACCTGTGAGTAGAGCGCCGAGAGGCTCCATGTAGCTCTTGAAGATGACAGGAGACAAGTAGGGAACCCTGGGAGACGCCGCAGGTGATGGGGGTCTTAGGATGCCTGATTGCTCACTGCTAAGCATAGTTGTGTGCCAATAAACTTAGTGGTGTCTGTTTGTGCAGAACTAACCTTAAGGGTGTCTGGTTGTGCACTAGTGACCACTGAGCTCAAGTACATAGATGGAGAGAGATCCGGGGCCGTGCTCAAGGCAAAATCTGCTGCTCCCTTCCCATGCCTTATGCACTTTGTAAATCAAGTGCTACACTGCAGAACTGCTAGGAGGATATAAGTGCAAAAATTGGATCCAAAGTGTGCTTTTATTTTTCACTGAAGTTGCACTGTAAAAAAAAAAAAAAAAATGCACAAGAAAGTGAACATGTTCCTCAAAGATTTCTGTGGAGACTAAGGCTTCTTCTGCGATAGTCACATGTATTAAATCGGAGATAGCCGGTGATATAACACGTGCTCCGTTTCCATGAAATACGTGACTTGGGCATTAAATCGGAGACGGCCGGTGGTATAACACATGCTTCGTTTCAGTGCAATAAGTGACTCTTGTGTAGAATAGATGAAGGTAAAGAATTTGCGATTGAATCGCACTCCTTTTTTTATGTAAAAATCTGGGGGTTTTTGTGTCATGTATTCCCTATTCAAAGCTTTATTGTTTAGTTAATAAAAACCATTACAATTAAATAAAATCAGCTAAAAGACAGATAAAATATTCAA
Source organism: Calotriton arnoldi (assembly GCA_963921515.1). Taxonomy (NCBI): domain Eukaryota; kingdom Metazoa; phylum Chordata; class Amphibia; order Caudata; family Salamandridae; genus Calotriton; species Calotriton arnoldi. The sequence goes on from CAWUFW010001682.1 coordinate 2,010,263, forward strand.
AGTGCAATATGCAATAAGCATAGTAGGCAGTCAGTCCTTTACTAAGGCAGCTACTAAAATAGCGAACCAGCCACTAGGTACCAGGCTCTTATGGTGGGACCCAACCTGACTTGATGGGTTTCGGCCAGTTCGTATAAAAGTGCATGGAGATCCTTGGTGCCAGGGAACAACTTTTTGTCCCATCACTTAGTCCTAAAAGGCTGTTAAATATTCAGCGTGCAGTTACAGTGGGCAGTCCGTGCTTTACTAGGGCAGTTGAGCGGTAATAATAGCGAGCCAGTCACCGGGACCCAGAGTCCCGCGATGGGACCCAGCCTGACTTGTTGGGGTTCGGCCAGATCATGTAAGAGCGCATTGGGATCCTTTGGACCCCAAGATTGGTATCTCGCTTACATCGTGGCGTTCCCGACAGGGACTACGTACTTTGTTATTGGGTTTTGCCCTTGCTTGTTGCATTGTGCGGCCGTGGTGGGTAAGGAGAGCTGTTGCCGGAGTATTTTTACCCAGTTCTAGCCTCCACCTTGAACGATGTGTGTATCGTGGCTGTTGGAAGATTTTCCTGTAAGAACTACAATGTATTTGCTCCAAGGCGGACTATAGAGCCCCTGGATAAGCGTGGTGGCCATATTGTAGCGCTGGGAGAAGTGTCGCCTTCATTACAATTAGGATGAGGGCCGCCGAGGCGCTCCCTAATAGACTGTTCAGTCGACCAACCCCATACGTAATGTCTGCACCAGCCCCATACGTAATGTCTGCACCAGCCCCATACGTAATGTCTGCACCAGCCCCATACGTAATGTCTGCACCAGCCCCATACGTAATGTCTGCACCAGCCCCATACGTAATGTCTGCACCAGCCCCATACGTAATGTCTGCACCAGCCCCATTCGTAATGTCTGCACCAGCCCCATTCGTAATGTCTGCACCAGCCCCATTCGTAATGTCTGCACCAGCCCCATTCGTAATGTCTGCACCAGCCCCATTCGTAATGTCTGCACCAGCCCCATTCGTAATGTCTGCACCAGCCCCATTCGTAATGTCTGCACCAGCCCCATTCGTAATGTCTGCACCAGCCCCATTCGTAATGTCTGCACCAGCCCCATTCGTAATGTCTGCACCAGCCCCATTCGTAATGTCTGCACCAGCCCCATTCGTAATGTCTGCACCAGCCCCATTCGTATATTTTTCTTACAAACTAAAGGACAGCTGTAACCAAGACGTTGTCCTTCCCAGTAAATCTCGAGACAGGACAAGGTAACTTCTGTGGCTGAATTTAGTTCCACAGTGCGCCAAGATGTGTGATCCTGGATAGACCACTTCACGTCACTGTACGTCCTGGCCCTTAACTGTACCGCTTGTGCTCAGTTTACAAGTCAATCAGCCCAGTGATTGCTTAATTCAAGAAGCTTCGTTCATATATATAGTTCAATAGGTAAATGTATAAAAATGAAACTCATATGTTAATAGGTAATGGACCGTTTGTCAAAAGTAAGCGTCTAGTCCTATTTTCCTCTCATCTATTGTGTGATTCACATGGTAAGTCGTATGATGGCTCGGCTCGTGCTCTGGCTCTGAGGGCCGAGCCAGGCCAGGCTGTGCTCTTCCCTTTGAATCTGGTGTCCGGCCGCCATCTGCAGCTGTGCTTACAAGCCCCCAGGTCCCTCTCCTTCATGGACATCCTCAGGGGTCTCCCCCTCTCTTGTTGGGACCAATGGCGTATCTGCAAGAGTCCTTAATGAATGTTAAAGTAGAGGCATGGGTCATCCTCGCCTTCAGTTATTTAGGATTCATTAAAAGCCTACATTTGGGAGAGGTGGTCCAGTGCTCAGCTGGGTACCTGAGGGTGAGCGGGGAGATGGGAAATCAGTTAGCTTAATTAATACAATTAGAAAAGGAAGGAATAGACCTAGGAAATAAACATCTAGACGATTCGGGTACATGACCCGCTTTATAGGAGTGGGTGTTCCAGGTCTGTGCAGGTTTGTTCACAGTGCTGTAAAACTGTAAGGCCAGGCATGTGGGGTCTGTGAGCGGGATTCAGTCCTCGGTGATGCAGCTGGTGGTGCATGGGTGGTCTGTGAGTGGGATTCAGTCCTCGGTGATCAGGCTGGTAGTACATGCAGGGTCACGTTGTCCTTGGCTGGGAAGATTTCTGTCTTGGGTGGGTTAAGTTTTAGAAAGTTTCTTTCCATCCAGTCGCAATGATTGAATGATGGGTGTGTCCTGGGCATGGGGGTAGCTGTGACCCCCAGTCCATGCTGAGACTTCACCATGGAGAGGCGATAAAGATTAAACAGAAGAGGGCGGGGCAGACCTTGAGAGGTGGAAAGATAGCTGGACCTCTGGGGCCACTCTGAGAGGGGAGATGACCCTTTCGATGCTTTCTCCTGGATTCCCATTGGCTTTAGTCCGGGGTCTGCTGGTGTGGACTCTGGCACAGAAGGCTGCTGGAAGGCCCTGGGTACAGCTGTTGCTGATCCGTCGTGGTTGGCTATGAAGCGCTCTTTAAAAGAGGTTTGATTGTTGTGAGGGCTGGGGCAGCGCCCATGAACCCGGGGTCGGAGTGCCCTTTCCCGGGTTCATTTATGCCCTTGGGCAGAGATGGGCCTTGTCCAAATGCCCCTCTTCGAACTCCAAGAATGACACCCATGCCAGTATACCAGTACTGATAACTCTTCACATTCTTACTTCCTGATCACACCACACACTTGATATGACCAAAAAAATTTACTTTTTTTTTGTTTTTTGACATTTGATATTGAATTTTCAAAACATTTTTATCTTTTAAAAAGATAAGACAATCTTTTTATCCTCAACGTTGTACACCATGAGGACACAAAAACATGAAAAAATATATTACGAATCTCCAAAACACCTAAAGTCATTGACAATACAAACATATATGACAAAAAATACATGTAAAGAAGGTTTTTGAATAGCTCTGCTTCTGCGATATTTACAAAACCGTAAAGAAGCAACAGAAAAAACGAAATTAAACTGACAAACTGCCCTGCTAAACTACTCAAGAAGCATGAGCAACAATAAAACCGTGTTCCAATTCGGCTCAATCCATATTATTACTCACATTTGCTTGATTTCTTTATAATGAGCCACCTTGGTATAGATCTATAATGCTACACTTGTTTGAAGAGATCAATTGTCGATGCTTTCGAACCCATATACTTTTGTTTCGGGTTCTCCTCCGGACACAGAACAAAAAAAAGAGCTAAAAAGAACACAAAAACAATGTATTAGCAATCATTCTCCAAATGACTCGGACCATTCATCAAAATGAGCCATTCTCCTCATAGGTTCTACCACGGTCCCCTACATCCTACTTCCCTACGACACTAAAAGAAATGAAGAAAAACCAACGTTCAGCAAGATTCAACTACCGCACCCTCGTATAAAAAGAAACTTCAACAACATGACAGACCCGGGCACTTACTTCTGGTAAGTCCTAGGGCGACCAGCCAATGCTTCCTGTGGCGTATGTCACTTTGCTACTAAACGGGCCGAAACAGAAAAAAGGGAACTGCTGTTAAATTAACTCCTAGCCGCTCATGTAAAAAAAGCCACATTACTGCTCCTCCTCGTAGAGAACTGAGCTCCGTTGTTCACATACCTTCAGAGTCTGCGTTCGTCCTACGGAACAATTCGGCTCTAATCGCCAATTTATTTGACCAATGTTCACCGATAGTTACTTCCGCTCCACCACTGAGTGTGTCTGGACGCGTTCAAGACGCTGGTTTTTGAACCGATGTTCCCTGATGATTGCTTCCGGGTCAAAAGGCGATCGAATCTGGATCGCGGCCAATGTCAGGCTTGATGTGTTGCAATAAAGTATCCTTTTATAAAAATAAAAAAAAATTCCAACGTGCTGCAATGTAGCAGAGTAGCTTAATGAAAATGGTACCGCCATTTAAAAACCTGTATATGCATTTCGGTGCTTTTAACTTAAATGAGGCAATAAAGTCAACTTATAAAAATCTTTGGCCTGCTACAATGTTGCCGAGTAGCTAATTCAAAGTGTTACTGCCATTAGTAAATTTGCGTACTTCCAACTTGCATGATGTTCATAATGTCGTGCATAAATTTGTTTTGTTTCCTTAAAGAGACCTTTGTTACCACAATATTGAACACATAATCTTTACACTGACTCAATGAGGCTTAAGTTTGTCACTACTAGTTGTCTAAAAAATCCATGTGTACTACCGGGATTTATTCAAATAATTGCATAGGCTCCTGGAAATTGGGGTCGCAAGATCTAACCGTTAAACAACGGTTAAAAAAACCACTGTCAACACTGACTTGGGTGGCATGGTACAGTTCGGTCTCAGATTCCACCATCAAGTGTAATGAGCTCGCAAGTTTTGCAATTCTGTCATTTCGTTTAAACCTTCGAACTCCAGCACATGCCCCAGCGATTACTGGTCTTGTTATACACCCTCCCTAATTCGGTGTGCTTTGCAAAGCGCCACGCACCATCTTGCGGTAACTTCAGAGTGCTGAGATATACAGAAGTGGAAACGTTCAGAGCAGGTCCCGGGGAAGGGTTCCTGACAGGCTGTCTTGAAGGGCCGGTTGAGTGACGTGTCAGACTCCGGTGTATTTTTGCAGCGTGAATCTTTTCTGGATTCACATGCTGTGCATTATTCCGCCATCTAGTGGTTGGTTCCGGAATTGTTGTATTTGTCCTTGTGTTTTTTTTTCTTCTTCTTGTTAGTGGGTGTCGACATACCACCATTTGGTGTCCTCGTGTGATGTAGACGTGCTTCCTCCGAAGCTCCCACCTTTGATCGCCATCTTCAGATTCTTTTTTTCCGCTGTTGGGTCTGGATCAATACGGCAGGAGCGCCAAGATTTGGAGTGAAGAATCAACGAAAAATAGTGAAAAAACTGCAAGAACGACGAACCAAGGTACCGGACTTTGAATCGAGGGGCCGGACGACGCAGAGAGTGGGAACAACAACCTCGTCAACGATTAAAAGGATAATGCGCGTACAGGGGGCTCCCTGTGCGTGGTAATGGACAAAACACCATTCAAGTTTTGCCAAAATTGTCATCACAAGTATGTCCAGAAGGATCAACATCCAGTCTGCAACCTCTGCTTAACGGTGGATCACCAAAGTGAAGATTGTAACGTGTTTTCGGCGTTCACCCCGAAAACTTTGAGGGTAAGAGAGAGGCAGAGAAGAGCCAACTACAACATGCAGGGCCAGAGCGCAGCACCATCGCTACGAGACCTGGGCCTCTCCAGCGACGAAGAGGACAATGTCGCAGAAGGTCCAGAAGGCGACACAGACATCCAAGTCGTTGAGGTCGAAAAGAAAATTTCGAGAGAGGTAAGAGAAGCGTCGCCCTCAAAGAAAGTAGACTAGTCCAGAAAAAGCGCACTCAAGGGCCTCGAAGGGAGCATCGGCGTCAAAGCACTCTACGTCCGCAGTTGCGTCCCAAAAGAAACACTCCGTAGGATCCTTAGACAAGGACTCCGTAACGGCTAAGACCCTTAAAAAATCCACGACCTCAAAAGACGGTCAAGGAAAAGACGCTTCGGCGTTGAAACAAGAGAGGTCAAAACCCCAAAAACATGGCCCGACGCCCGCATCAGCGGAAAAGGTGCCGTGAACCGCGAAGAGAAGGGCAGAAAGTCTCGACGCCAAAACGCACGCTTCGGAGATAGAGAAGAAAAAGAGGAGACTGGAGGCAGAAATGGCCAGTATTTTGCAGCGCAAAAAGGATTTCAAAAACAGCTTGAAGCAATTCAAAATACCACCGAAAAACTCGACGGAATAGGAAAAGACCTCGACACAGTCTCCCCAGAGGAAGCTGTCGACACCTATCCTTCGAGGCCTTCACCACCAGACGACATTGGTATGTACAACCAGGTCATCAAGAAGGCAGAAGAAACCTATGGGGTGAAGCTGGAAGAAAAAAAAACACAATCATGTTTTTTGCTCTGAACTTTAATGCCTACACAATCAAGGAACAAATTCCTTCCTATGCTGCCAAGTGTGCTAGACCTGGGAAAAGAGGCATTTAAGGAGCCTGCCACATGTAAAGTAGTCACTCCTAGGGGAGAAAAAAAATATAAACACTCCTCCAAAGACCTTATTTACATCAAGGGGTCCGTGACAGCTGACTCCATCATAACAGCCACGGCCAGGAACAGGACTAATGTACCTACCACTACTGGCCCACCCCCGGCAAAGGAAAGCAAAAGAATGGACTTTATGGGGAGAAAGGTCGAGAGAAGTGCCGCAAACCAATGGCGCATCGCCAATTCCAATGCCTTGCTTAACAGACATGCATACCAACACTGGGAGGAGGTAGGGGGATCTATTGAAACACCTACCGGAACAATACCAAACGAGAGCAAGCCACTTGGTAGAAGCGGGGGAAAATATAGCAAATACATGCCTAAAATCTGCCCTAGAAGCCGCAGAAACATCAAGCATACAAATGATGATCAGCATTACAAAGAGAAGACGCGCAGGGCTGCAGATCTCAGGATTCAGGCCAGAAGTTCAAAACAACATACTGAACGCACCATTGAATGGAGAGCAGCTCTTTGGAAGCGTTGTGGATGACACACCGAACCAAATAAAGAAAGACAACAAAACAGCAAGATCTATGGGCGCTCTACAATTCAGAAGTGGCATGCGTAGAGGAACCACCCCCTCAAGGAGGCCAGCAGGTAGAGGGAACCATCACCCCACAACTTCACATCAAACATACCAGCAAGGTTACCAAGGGGGAAACCAAGGGCAACAACAAGGACAGCAACAAAATTGGCAATACCAACAAGGAAGACCATCCTTTCGAGGACGCCCCCGGGGAAGAGGCCTTCCACAAAGAGGTGGAGCAGCCACAGCATCTAAATGACTGCATTCCAAGCATGACACACACTCCAGAAACATCACGGAGTGTGCGCGCAAAGAGACAAAGACCTCAAACAAACAGTTCCTTCATCATTCTACACCAGTAGGAGGCAGGCTAAAGAACTTCCTCCAAAAATGGAAAGAGATCACTTCAGACAAATGGATCTTAAGCACAATACAGTACGGTTACTGCATAGAACTAGGCAAGACAACTCCAAACAAAAGCCCAAGGAGGAAAGTACATTCCAAGGGAGAAACTACTCAGTTACTCAAGAAGTACAAGATCTACAAGCAAAAGAAGCTATAGAACACGTACCACACAAGGAAAGAAACAAGGGAAATTACTCTACGTACTTCCTAATTCCGAAGATAGACGGAATTCTGTGTCCTATCTTAGATCTCAGATTCATCAACAGATTCATAAAGACTCAAAACTTCAAGATGACCCTGCAAGAGGTAATACCTCAGTTGCAAAAAGGGGACTACATGGCTACTATAGTCTTAAAGGATGCCTATTTGCACATCCCCATGAACAACAAACACAAAAGGCTATTAACCCCTTAACCGTGGCGCAAATTCACCCGAGGTGCGGGAGAATTAAAGAGCCGGCGGGGCTGCGACGGCCAACGGACATGCGCAGCACCAGGGAGGTAGTGCTTGCGTCGGCCATTGGCCGATGCAAGCACCGAACGGGTTAAGATTTGTGGTCAGCGACACGCACTACCAAGTTGGTCTAAAGTCAGTTCCAAGAGTGGGCACAAAGTGTCTAGCAACAGTAGCTGCACACTTAAGAAGACAGGGAATCCATGTATACCCGTACTTAGACGACTGGTTAGTAAGGGCAAACTCTTACAGAGTCTGCAAACAGCATATACACCAGGTAATAGATTTACTACTCAAGCTCGGTTTTTCCATACACTGGGAGAAATCTTAACCAGAGCCAAAACAAGAAAAAGTGTTCTTGGGGGCGAGAATAAATGCAATAGTGGGGAAAGTGTTCCCAAGTGAGAAATGAACAATAGCCTTACTGAAGGAGACACAGCTATACCGAAGGGGCAAGCTCTGACAGTGAGGACAGTGGGGAAGCTGCTAGAGATGATGGCTTCATGCATTCACTTAATCCCAAACATTCGCCTACACATGAGACCATTCCAGGAATGACTTCAAACACAAAGGTCACAAGCAAAGGGGAGTTGGGAGGATCTAGTAGTTGTCGCACAAAAAACACAGGAGGAAATAGCATGGTGGAACAAAGAGAACATTTCACAAGGGAGACCATTCACGCAACCAACTCCAACAGTGCCCATAACGACAGATGCCTCACAGATGGGATGGGGAGCTCACATGAACAACCTCAAAGGAGGGGACTGTGGACACAGCAGGAAGCTCTACAGCACATTAACATTCCTAGAATTAAAGACCGTGTTCCTAGCCTTAAAAGCCTTTCAAAAAGAGCTATACGGGAAAACAGTTCTAATACAAACGGACAACACAACTACCATGTTTTACATAAAGAAACCAGGAGGAACGCATTCAGTGGCACTTTCGACTCTTGCTCAACAACTCTGGATGTGGGCAATCCCACGGAACATAAACATAATAGCAATCCACCTGCCAGGAAAGAACAATGTAGAAGCGGCCAGGCTGAGCAGACAAGTGTCGTCATCCCATGAGTGGGAGATGAATCAATACGAACTCAACAAGATTTTTCACAAATGGTAATTCCAGAAGTCGACCTCTTTACAACACCCCAAAATGCCAACGCTTCGCATCCAGGCGACCTTGCAATCAGTCCCTAGGGAATGCGCTGTGGATAAACTGGTCAGGGATATTTGCTTACGCTTTCCCCCCGATACCACTACTCCACAAGGTGATCAACAAATGCAAGATCAGCCACATGACCATGATTCTCATTGCCCCACAATGGGCGAGGCAGATGTGGTTCTCCGAGATAATGGCGATCTCCAGGGACAATTCACAAATTGCCAAACAGACAAGACTCGCTAACCATGCAAGAGGGAAGAGTGCTCCACCCAGAACCAGAAAGCCTGGGCCTCGCAGCATGGCTCCTGAGGACATAGAATTTGCGTACCTAAAACTAGCAAAAAGCACAATGGCAGTCCTAAGGGAAGCGAGAAAGCCGACCACTAGGAAATGTTACATGGCAAAATGGAAAAGATACTCTCTATGGTGCCTCATAGAAGGTCTTTCCCGAAATATCACAAAGGAAAAGACAGTTCTGAAGTACTTAACACATCTACTGCATAGTAAACTAACCTACACATCACTGAAAGTTCGCTTAGCAGCAATTGTAGCATATACAAGCGGACACCCAGGGAAGAGCTTCTTCACTTCTCATGTGATCAAAGGGTTCCTAGAAGGAGCAAAAAGAATCGCCCCACCAAAGACGGTGCCAGCGCCCACATGGAACCTGAATATAGTACCCGCTCAGCTGATGAAAGCGCCATTTGAGCCACTACAGAAGGCGACGCGACAAATGCTCACACTAAAGACAGCCTTTTTAGTAGCGATAACTTCACTACGTAGAGTTAATGAGTTGCAGGCACTAACATTACAGGAACCCTACTTCCAGATACATAATGACAGGATCGTCATGAGAACAGATCTACACTTCATGCCAAAAGTGATATCACGATTCCACATAAACCAATCCATACAAATACCAAGTTTCTTCCAAAGACACAAGCAGAAAGGGCATTGCAGGCTCTTGACGCTAGAAGAGCAGTCATGCATTACATTGACAAGACAAAGAAATACAGAAAGACAGAGCAACTCTTTGTAGCTTTTGCAAACAGTTTTCTGGTAAGGCCAGTAACCATAACACAATTTCAGGATTTATTGCTCAAGCAATACAATTGTGCCACAAACCAGCAGGACAATCATTACAGAGGGCTCTACGGGCTCATCAGCAGGAAAGAAAGGAGCAACTATCGCCTTTCTAGCTAATACTCCAATTCAAGACATTTGCATGACCGCAACATGGTCGTCAGTGCACACGTTCACGAAACACTACTGCGTGGACATTCAAATGAACAAAGAAGCACTAGTAGGACAAAAGTCTTGCAACATCTATTCACAAACCAACGCTCATCTTCCACCCAGCCACCAAAGAACTAACAAACCGCTACAAAGTCTATGCACAGCATGTGAATCCAGAAAAGATTCACGCTGCAAAACATATAGGGCCAGATGCATCAACAAACCAATTTGCGATTTTCTAATTGCGAATCCTTGCGATTCGCAATTAGAAAATCGCAAAACGGAATGCATGAAAGTGTGTTTAACACTTTCTGCGATTCCTAGGGGATCGCAAATGACCTATCCCATGAATAGTAATGAGGTAGGTCGCAATTTGCGACCGACTAGGAATCGCAAAAATCACGGGGATGGTGGCCTGCTGGGTTCAGCAGACCACCATGTCCGTGATTGCTTTTAAATTAAGCAATCTTTTTTTGTAAAGCAGCCTGTTTTCCTTAAAGGAAAACAGGCTGCTTTACAAAAGAGAAAATTAAAACTTTTCCGTGGGACCACTGCTTGCTCTTAGAAAATGCATTTACAGACATTCACAAAGGGGAATGGGCCCCCTTCCCATTTCCGAATTGGTTACCACCTACTTGAAGTAGGTGGTAAAAATGCAAATGTTTTGCAACCGCATTTTGGTCGCAAAACATTTATGCATACTGATGCGATTCGGTATTAGGAAGGGACGCCCTAAAGATGCCCCTTCCTAATAGCGAATCACAAACCCATTTTGCGATTCGGTAACAGGTTACAGAATCGCAAAATAGGGTTTGCTGCATCAGAAGACCATTTTTTTGCGTTCTCAAATGGATTCTGCGAATCGGCCGTTGGCGAAGGCAATAAATGCTTGATGCATCTGGCCTATAGTTTCTTACCCGTCGGTGTAGTTTTGCAGCTTGAAGAATTTTCTGGATTTACTAGCGAACCCACCCTCCTCCACCAAGAAAGATGAGACAGAAGGGGGAAAAAAAAAAAGAATCCGAAGATGGCGACCAAAGGTGGGAGCTTCCGGAGGAAGCACATCGACGTCCCAAGAGGACACAAAATGGTGGTATGATAACGCCCACTAACGAGAAAAAGAAGAAAAAAAACAAGGACAAATACAACAATTCCACACCCAACCACTAGATGGTGGAATAATGCACAGCATGTGAATCAGAAAATTCTTCAAGCTGCAAAACTATACCGAAAGGTAAGAAACTATACATTATCTTACAACCCCCTTTAGGACCAAAATCTAAGCCGAGGAGAGCCGCTCCTCTGCCAGGCTGAGGATCCCGTGCCCCACGGGCCCACCGGTGGATCACACTCAGTAACAGTGGCCCCTGGCATCGGTACACCCCGAACATGAAGCACAGGCCTTGAAAACTTCTACCAGGGAAGCTCAGGGTCAATGACTCCCAAGCTGGAAGGGCTGGGGAGACGTTGCAGGAAAGGCGGCCGGGCAGCCCCTAACGGTGCTCTCTGAGAATGTTTTCTTCTTTGCTCTGCAGAGGGCACAGGCTGGTACAGACCCCAAAGGGCCATGGGCACGTTCAGAGTTTCAAACCTGGACGCTGGCTCTTTAGGGACAGTGGCTTTTTGCAAGAGTTCTTACGCCTAACCTGTTCACTCTGGTGCGATGGGCATGAATCCTGCAATAGGCTGGGGTGGCACAAGCTCCCCTTGCGGCCACTGAGAGCTTGGAGTAGAGACATCTGGGGGAGGGTGCAGTGACCCCAGCTCTTGTGTCTGCCAAGGGGCGGCTAGGTTGGCACATGTCCTTGGTACATTCTCAAGGGTCAGAATGGGCAAGGCACCCATCCATCTACAAAGCTTGGCTCGAATCTTACCCGCAAGAAGTCGTCAATGGCTGCCTGGCACCCCTGCACTCGGAAGCGACACTTGGCTGGCACTGCGCATGGTCTCGCTTCAGAATGACCACTGCCTCCCTGATGCCCCAATGTGGAGTTCAAAGAACTTAAAGCTGGCACAGACCCGGCTGGCGAGGATGCACATCTCCTTTCCACGACCAGGCTTTGTTTGCTTTTTTTTCTCCAAAGAGTAAAATTGTCATCCGTGCCAGCGAGGCTTGGCACAGCGTGCGAGTCGTGAATGGCGTTGTGGCTTGGCACGGCCCAGCGGGCTTCGCTGGCAGTCTCTGGAGGTCAAGAGGGTTCTAGATCGCAAAGCTCTTTAGCTGAGAGTGGGCACAGGAGATGGAGCGGGCATTGGCACTGACTTGCCCACTGAGGCGCAGAGACTCTGGAATAAAGGGTGCGTGGTGGGGCACTGCAGTCAATTGGTATCGCACTGGTGAATGCTGGGTTTTGCGCCCACAAATAATGGCCTACTTTAATGCCTGGAACGTGTGCCCCCCCTATAGAGGCCGGCACGAGGGAGGGCCCCCCTAGCCCCCGGGCTGGATGAGAGGCTGCTGTGAAAGGCGGCTTGTGCCTCCTTATGTGGAGGGCAGGTTCGCCTTTGACGCTCTGGGGGATGGTGGATCGAATGGGCATCCTCCCATTAAAACGTGAGACCCCCCCTCCCTCCGCTGTCGACTCGTACCCGCTTCTGTCAAGATTGTGGGCCATATGAACTTCCCGTTCGTGCTTTCACACCTCAGTCGCGCTGGCACCTTGATTCTCTGGCAGAGGCGCTGGGCACTTTGATGCGCTGGCAGAGGCGCTGGGCACTTTGATCCGCTGGCAGAGGCGCTGGGCACTTTGATGCGCTAGCAGAGGCGCTGGGCACTTTGATGCGCTGGCAGAGGCGCTGGGTACTTTGATGCTCTGGCAGAGGCGCTGGGTACTTTGATGCTCTGGCAGAGGCGCTGGGTACTTTGATGCTCTGGCAGAGGCGCTGGGCACTTTGATGCGCTGGCAGAGACACTGGGCACTTTGATGCGCTGGCAGAGGCGCTGGGCACTTTGATGCGCTGGCAGAGGCGCTGTGCACTTTGATGTGCTGGCACTAGCTTTGATGCACTGACGGTGGCTCTGGGCACCTCTGCGCCCTGGCACTAGCTTTGATGCACTGACGGTGGCTCTGGGCACCTCTGCGCTCTGGCACTAGCTTTGATGCACTGACGGTGGTTCTGGGCACCTCTGCGCCCTGGCACAAGCTTTGATGCACTAGCGGTGGTTCTGGGCACCTCTGTGCCCTGGCACTAGCTTTGATGCACTGACGGTGGCTCTGGGCACCTCTGCGCCCTGGCGCTAGCTTTGATGCTCCGACGGTGGCTCTTGGCACCTCTGCGCCCTGGCACTAGCTTTGATGCACGGACGGTGGCTCTGGGCACCTCTGCGCCCTGGCACTAGCTTTGATGCACTGACAGTGGCTCTGGGCTCCTCTGCGCCCTGGCGCTAGCTTTGATGCACTGACGGTGGCTCTTGGCACCTCTGCGCCCTGGCACTAGCTTTGATGCACTAGCGGTGGTTCTGGGCACCTCTGCGCCCTGGCACTAGCTTTGAGGCACTAGCGGTGGTTCTGGACACCTCTGCGCCCTGGCACAAGCTGGTGGGTGTGGGCACCTCTGCGCCCTGGCACCAGCTTTGATGCTCTGACAGTGGCTCTGGGCACCTCTGCGCCCTGGCACTAGCTTTTATGCCCTGACTGATAAGTCCTTATGAAGCATACGAAGTGTACAGAAAGCTGTAATCAAAGTTTGAGTTTTTATTGGCATCTTTTCATTGTGTTACTTAATCCTCGTGGTTGTTGGTGACGGGCACTTCAGAGCCAGGCAATCAGCATAATTTCACTAAGTGTCGCACAGTTCCACGCTACACAATTCAGCTAAACACATTTCCATTCTACACCACATTATTCAACACCAAACGATAAAATTCAACTCAACATCACAATTCAACCACACACCAGATGCATCCAATCCACACCACAGAATTCCACATGTCACGAAATTCAACAGCACAGCACATAATTAAACTCCACTACATACCCCTCCACAACACAAAATACCATTCCACATACTTACGCTCCATGACACACAATCCCACTCCACATAATTCCAGTACACTCAATACCACATAATTACTATCCACATAATTCCATTGCACACCATGTCACATAAATCCACACCACACAATTCCACAACTAACAGTTCCAATCCAACCCACATAATTCCACTCCACTCCACATACATCCACTTCACTCCATAACACATGGGTGAAAAACATTGTCATTTACAACGACACAAGGTCTAACTCTCTTAAAAGCGAGATCTATTGGCTTTGCCAATGTTTGTTTCCATTTGAAATAGATGTGGTATGAGATTACGTCATCAGTTGAAGGATGATCATTTCTTTTGTACCTTCACTTGGATCCCTGATCATAATCCATCTAGGATTTACAACCCTACATTTTATTGTGTTGTAATTCCCTTCATATAGCGCTTACTACTCCCGACAAGGCACTGAAGCGGTCTAGGAATCCAGGGTTAGTGGCAAGGTTATTTTTTTTATGTTGAGACACACGGAGGAATCTGAAATAGTTCTTTAGTCTTGTCTTGTTTTAGAATGAGCAACAAATATACGGGGATCCATGTGTACAGAGATGACACATGCAGCCAGCGTAGGAATACACCAGTTTTACACTTACCTTTCCACTTCTTAAGGCCACTGTGTCTTGTACACATGTCTGTATACACGGAACCAAGAGGCGGAGAAAGGGATCCGCCAACACTTGTCGTGGTGGGAAACCTACTGGATAAAACTGGCCGCGAGATGGATTGTAGAGCCTTATGTTGTTTTTTTCTGTTGTCTTTTTTTTGGAAGTGTGGATTTTCGGTGCTCGTGGATTAAGAAAGGCCATTTATGTGTAACCCAAGCTTTCTCTTCTGATAAATCCATTATGTGTTGACGCCTGTTCCTCATCCCAGATGGGGCATTCTTGCAAACTTGTTTCCTTCATAGGTTAATGCACAAAAAGCCTCCTGTAATGCTCATGTGCATGCCTCACAGCGCCGTACTATGCTTTCACTGGCGTGCGCTGTAGTATCGTGCATCGCTTGCTCGCCTCACAGCGCCGTACTATGCTTTCACTGGCGTACGCTGTAGTATCATGCATCGCTTGCACGCCTCACAGCGCCGTACTATGCTTTCACTGGCGTGCGCTGTAGTATCATGCATCGCTTGCACGCCTCACAGCGCCGTACTATGCTTTCACTGGTGTGCGCTGTAGTATCATGCATCGCTTGCATGCTGCACTGCACCGTGCCATGCTTGCACTGACGTGCGCTGTAGCATCATGCATCGCTTGCATGCCGCACTGCACCGTGCCATGCTTGCACTGACGTGCGCTGTAGTATCATGCATCACTTGCATGCCCCACAGCGCCATGCCATGCTTGCCCTGACGTGCGCTGTGGCATCATGCATCGCTTGCATGCCCCACAGCACGGCACCAGGCTTGCACCAACGTGCGCTGTAGCATCATGCATCGCTTGCATGCCGCAGTGCACCGTGCCATGCTTGCACCGACGTGCGCTGTAGTATCATGCATCGTTTGCATGCCCCACAGCGCCGTGCCATGTTTGCGCCGATGTGTGCTGTAGCATCATGCATCGCTTGCATGCCGCATTGCACCGTGCCATGCTTGCACCGACGTGCGCTGTAGTATCATGCATCACTTGCATGCCCCACAGCGCCGTATCATGCTTGCACCAACGTGCTCTATAGCATCATGCATCGCTTGCATGCCCCACAGCGCTGTGCCATGCTTGCACTGACGTGCGCTGTAGCATCATGCATCGCTTGCATGCTGCACTGCGCCATGCTTGCACTTACATGCGCTGTAGCATCATGCATAGCTTGCATGCCCCACATAGCGCTGTGCCATGCTTGCACCAACGTGCGCTATAGCATCATGCATCGCTTGCATGCCCCACAGTGCCGTGCCATGCTTGCACCGACGTGCGCTGTAGCATCATGCATCACTTGCATGCCGTACTGCACCGTGCCATGCTTGCACTGACGTGCGCTGTAGCATCATGCATCGCTTGCATGCCCCACAGCACGGTGCCATGCTTGCACCGATGTGCGGTGCAGCATCATGCATCTCTTGCATGCCATACTGCACCGTGCCATGCTTGCACTGACGTGCGCTGTAGAATCATGCATCGCTTGCATGCCCCACAGCGCTGTGCCATGCTTGCACCAACGTGCGCTGTAGCATCATGCATCGCTTGCATGCCGCAGTGCACCGTGCCATGCTTGCACTGACGTGCGCTGTAGTATCATGCATCGCTTGCTTGCCCCACAGCGCTGTGCCATGCTTGCACTGACGTGCGCTGTAGCATCATGCATCGCTTGCATGCCGCACTGCACCATGCCATGTTTGCACTGACGTGCGCTGTAATATCATGCATTGCTTGCATGCCGCACTGTGCCATGCTTTGACTGAAGTGCGCCGTTGTTTCGTGCATCTCTTGATTGCCGCATTGCACCGTGCCATGCTTGCACTGACGTTCGCTGTAGTATCGTGCATCGCTTGCATGCCCCACAGCGCTGTGCCATGCTTGCACTGACGTGCGCTGTAACATCATGCATCGCTTGCATGCCGCACTGCACCGTGCCATGCTTGCACTGACGTGCGCTGTAGTATTATGCATCGCTTGCATGCCCCACAGCGCTGTGCCATGCTTGCACTGACGTGCGCTGTAGCATCGTGCATCGCTTGCATGCCGCACTGCACCCTGCCATGCTTGCACTGACGTGCGCTGTAGTATCATGCATCGCTTGCATGTCGCACTGCACCATGCCATGCTTGCACTGATGTGCGGTGTAGTATCATGCATTGCTTGCATGCCCCACAGCGCTGTGCCATGCTTTCACTGTCATGCATCGCCTGGGCAGTGTCTGCCTTTGTGAGGACAGAGAGGGCATTTAGTGGGATGCCAAAGCGTGAGACTGACAGCAGAGCTTAGACGTAAATAAAACCATTATACAGTTATATATATGTTACACTTGAAGTCTGGGGTTGCTTTTTTGCCTGGATTCTCATGCATTTCAGTTAATAGCTACGTGGTGAAAGCTGATTTTCCCTGTGTATTTTTTCACTTGTATCAGTAGAGTAAATTGACAGGCGCTGGGGCCATTGGCACCGCCTTCGCCACTGAGTGTCCGGATAGAACCTGTGTGTGGATCGCACTGCCTTTGCCAGACAGTGTGCCCTCAGTCAGGCTGAGTGAGTGCATCGACACTTACCACTAACTCGCGAATGTGAAGGTACTATTCGCTGCCGCTTCACTCACCCACACACCACTTCTTACACACGTCCACGTACATGCGAAGTTCACGGCACACCCCCTGCCTGCACCACGCCTTGTGCACACAATCATGTTCTGAACTCCACATCAGTGCTTCTTTGTGGGGTTTTCGCAGATAGAGGAGTGAGCATAGTGGGGTGAGTGCAGGGGTGCAGGAGAATGATTACTATCAGAGGTTGCATCACTCATGGCTTGCCAGCCTCATTTACGAGAACATGCTCGCATTACCTTTTTTAGGTCTCGCCTGGCGTTAGCAGCGCGCATGCGCTGCTCTCGCCATGCAAGGGCTTCTTGGAATCAATACGGATTCCGAAGCTTTCAGAGGCGGACTTGAAGCCCCGCCTATCTTTTTCATTCGCTGGCGTCATCCTCCATGCTAAACGCTGGCTCACGATTGGAAAGGAGGCTTATTAGTCCCTCCTTGTTACCGCTCTGTCCACTTTTGGCCCCGCCCACCGGGACTGGATCGTGTACTCGCGGAGTTACACGCTCTCCTTTCTTTGTCATTTTGAGCGCGGGCCACCTGGGACGCACTTGTTTAAGTCGGTAACCACTTTTTTTTGTTATTAAAAGAGGACCGCGCTTGTTTTGTTTGGTTATTGATGCTCACTAGCATGCCGCATTTCAGCTGGGACAATGGGGGCTGCGCGCCATTCTTAATTCGCGGCTCGCAAAATCATTTCTTTATTCAAATTAAAGTTTGTTATCCAGCTGACCGCCACAGTTGTTGTTCTTGGCGGCCGCCCACTTTCACCGCGGCTCCCTTCCCCCCGCCCCTCAGGAGAAAGAGACGCTGCTGCTCGCCAAATCATTTTTACTTTTCTTACGCTCTCCTCCTATTTTCATCTCCTGGCAGTGTTGATTTTTTTGTTTAGTTAAGTGATGGGGGTTATGAGGACTTCTTCCGGGCGGTGGTTTGAGTTCCGGAGCCCAGAAGTGGTGGAACTGTGGAAGGTTTGGGGTCTCAGCACAGAGTCATGGCGCCGGGAAGCAGCAACTAGTTGTCGGGTATGAACGTGGTGCTGTTCATGGCAGATGGCAGTTTGGTGAGGAAAACAAAAAAACACTGGGAGCTGGTGTATTGCAGAGAATGGACGTTTGTTTCAGGAGATCACTTATCATGCTTTTTTGGAACATTCTTTATAATTGTCAAAAGCAAAACTGGAAGTCCCATAACAGTGTGCTAGGACACCCACAAAACGTTTTCGTTAGGGGCTGCATAGTGTGGCCGATTAACTCGGTCAGATGTCCATGTAAATAAAAATGTATCATATGTATGAACGAGAGGGCTTGATGCATATAGGTGCTGCGCTACTAATAAGCCCACAGTGCTTTAGAGGTGATGACTCACCTTCCTATTGTAGTTCTAAAAGCGTAACTAGCACCCCCTCAAAAATAACCCTAACTGCTAGTTAAGTACGAATTAGTTGTGCATTTGGTTACACTTCATAATTCTGTATGGAGGGAATCTAGTGACACTGAATGTTTATGAGAGTGTTTCTGACAAGGCTTTAAATACATGTCTTAACAGCCCCTTTGAAAACCGATTTTTTTTTTTTTAATACACCAAGTAACAAATGCTTCAGAGTTTACTCTTAATTACTCCTTACTTTCCAGTATGCTCACATTGGTGTCATAAGTAGTTCTTTTTACAAGTAGAAGATCTAGTGTGGTTCCTGCTTGATCTGTAGTGTGTTAAAAGTATGCAACGTTTCATTGGTGTTTCTATTGGTGTAGAAGCTTCCATGTTGCAGCACCCAGGATAATGTATTGTATTGTAATTGCATTTGTATAGCGCTTACTACCCCTGACGAGGCGTCGAAGCGCTTTTTCGGCGAGTAGCACGCTACTCTGGGACCCATAGAGGATTAGTGTTGAATTAGTATAGTGAAACATGCAAGTAAATTTTAAGTGGTGGATATGTTAGTCAGTTATTTGGATTCGCAAGGATAGCAGAAGGATAGAAGAGGAAAGAAGGTTTGTATTTATATAGCGCTTCTATCCCCTGATGGGGTGTTGAATCGCTTTTTTGGCGAGTAGCACGCTACTCCGGAAACCCATAAAGGATTAGTGGTGAATTAGTATGGTGAAATATGAAAGTAATTTGAGTGGTGGATATTAGTCAGTTATTTGGAGTGAGAAGGATAGCGGAGGGATAGAAGGGAAAGAAAGGTTTGCATTCATATAGCGCTTGTAACCCTGATGAGGTGTTGAAACGCTTTGTTGGCGAGTAGCACGCTACTCTGGAACCCATAAAGGATT
This sequence comes from Calotriton arnoldi, assembly GCA_963921515.1. NCBI lineage: Eukaryota > Metazoa > Chordata > Amphibia > Caudata > Salamandridae > Calotriton > Calotriton arnoldi. The sequence goes on from CAWUFW010001682.1 coordinate 2,029,710, forward strand.
AGTGGTGAATTAGTATAGTGGAATATGGAATTAGAGAAGTGAACATGCTAGTCTGTTATTTTGATTGAAAAGGATAGTGGAGGGATAGAAGAGTGAAGGATTTCTTTTTTTAGGTCATAGCAGTAGGAGGAGGCTTTTGGATGAGTAAAAAGGGTTTTTGGAGGGGAAGAGTCAGAGGGAAGAGTTTAGAAAGGTTTGTTTTGGGGGATCAGTACAGTAAAGGAGGTGTCGGAAGATGCAAGGAGGGGTAGAGTAGGAGAGAGTCAAGAAAGGTTTGTTTTGGGGAACATAGTAGTGGTATGGGGTTTGGGATAAATGAGAGAGTGGATGTAGAGGATATATTGATAGATGTATAGGGTGAGATAGGGTAGTGAATTGGAAAGAGTAGTAGAAAGAAGTTTGAGATGAGTCAGAAGGTTGGGCTAGAAGATATATTGAGGGAAGTATAGGCTGAGAAATAGGGTAGTGCATTGGAAATGCTAAATTAGAAGAAAGTGATAAATATATAGATCCATAAGTACATTGAAAGTATATAGATGCATAAAGGAGGTAGGTATATGTAGATTAAAGATATTGATAGAGGTAGCGGATGAGAAATAGGGTAGTGCATTGGATATGCTTTTTCAGGAGAAAAGTAACAGACCCACAGATCCAAGTACATGGAGGTACATAGATGCCCAATGGAAGAAGTACATGTAGACCAAAGAAGTTTTTTTTTCTCTTTTATTTTTGTTTTTATAACAACATAATTATTATACATGTTTATACAAAGCAGTACACGAAGATAGGCACATATCTATCGTGAAAATCAATGCTTATGTACAGAGGGACACATACATAGGGTGGGTATTAATGAATGGGAAAATGGGCATCATTCCTGGCCCTGGTCCCGACCAGTTTCGAACAGGCTCAAACAGGCACTCACCCTTGTCCTCTCCACCCTTGGCTGAGACGCCCTAAACCTTGGCCGTTTTTAGCCCTAGTAGTCAGGTGACCCCTGCAGCCAATGGGTACCCTAGCCCTAACAATATCCAATCACAGCACTAGCCCTAAAATCTAGAACCAATAGGAGACGAGGACCTTACAGCCAATCTTAGCCCTAGTCCAAGCACCCAATCAGTTTCAAAAACCTTTGATCTCTACGTCCAATAGAGGCCCTAGCCCTACCAGTAGTCTCAACCCTAGTCCAAGCAACCAATGGCACAGGAAGCCCTAGTCCCTACTTCCAATAGAAAGCCTAACCCTACTCTTAGTCCCACACCTAGTCCAGCAACCAACAACACCAGAAGCCCTAATCGCTACTTCCAATTAAAGGCCTAACCCTAGCCCCACCCTAGTCCCAACAACACCAGAAGCCCTAATCGCTACTTCCAATTAAAGGCCTAACCCTAGCCCCACCCTAGTCCCAACAACCAATAACACAGGAAGCCCTAGTCCCTACTTCCAATAGAAATACTAACCCTAGTCCCAACCCTACATTGATTGAATCACAGACCCAGAAACCAATCAGAACCCTCAAATACCCAACCAATGAGGACACTAACCCTAATCCAATAGAAACATCAGATACAACCACCAATCAGTGTACACATGTACCAAACAATATCCGACTATATAAGGTCCCAGCTACCTCAGACAAGGTTTACTGGCCAGGGAGTTGGAAGCTGCTTCTCTATTCAGAAATCTCCTAGGAGACAGACCGGCTCAATCCACACTTTGGACTTCTGCAGGTAAGGCCCCAACAAACTTGTCCTCTAACAACACTATTTGTATAAAACTTTACTGCCTCTCCTGGCCAAAAACGAAGTGCACAGTCCCTATTAAACACAGTTTAAACAGCTTACAGCACATTACTGCTGTCTCAGGAGGGAAGGGGGGCTGGTTTCACTGACTTGTTAACACAAGATGGTCGCTGGGGTGCACTGCTTAACATACAGATCTTAGCACAGAGCAAAGGAGACATTTGGAGGGAAAAACTGATAGTCACAGGGAATGAGAGGGAAAAACTACAGAGTTGGGAATGCAAATCCCACATTTCAACAGGTTAAATGGAAGCAGTCACAGGCAGGAAAAAACACAAGTTTAAACACAAAAACATGGGATAAATTATGCAATCACTGGCAGGTTAAAACTACAATTTTAAACTGTAACAACCACAGGCAAAGACAGTTAAAGAAATTTAAAAAGAAAAAAATAAGATGCTAAAGCCAGGGCCCCGGGGCCACCCTGGCACCTCCAGAGGAGGGGCACAGTGCTAAAGGGCCCCTCAAACATCAACCGTATGACCCAGAGTGGCCCCTCCCGTGCCACCTCCTAATGCCCGATGCCCATCATTACATAGCACCCTTTGATGAGGTAAGCAACTACGAGTGAACCCCCGTTATTTCACAGGCCCTGGAACGCCCCAAGGCCCGAGTCCTCCTCCCATAGGAGGCCGCTGAAACACCACGAACCAAAGCACTGTTGGTTCTAGGCTTGCACCGTGAGGTCTCCGGATTCAAGGCGCTTTGCGCAGACAGCAGCTTAGAAGGCAGCTAGGCCTGTGCTTTAGGCAGAAACACCAGGAGGCAGGGGGTCCTTGGGGTGACGTCGAGATGCCGCTTCACACCAGGTGACCATCTGTGCTCATCCACCATGCAGGTGGCCCGGCACTACTTAATCCTGCCAGTTACAGGAAACACTTCCCTGCACAGTTTAAACCCTGGTTCGCTTCCTCCAGGAAGACCCTGGCGTCCCCTCTAAAATCCACCACATACCACCCAGCCTTGGCCATCCGAATACTGCCCTGCTGCTGGTCTGTGTTAGGTGGACTGTGAACCATCCAAATACCATCAACAAACTAACAAAGCACTACTTCCCCAAACCAATAAACCATCATTATCGTAGTGCCACAGCCCCAACCCCACCGGCCTGCGCTACCCCTAGCGCCACAGTCCCAACCCCACCGGCCTGCGCTACCCCTAGCGCCACAGTCCCAACCCCACCAGCCTGCGCTACCCCTAGCGCCACAGTCCCAACCCCACCAGCCTGCCCTACCCCTAGCGCCACATTCCCAACCCCACCGGCCTGCGCTACCCTAGCGCCACAGTCCCAACCCCACCGGCCTGCGCTACCCTAGCGCCACAGTCCCAACCCCACCGGCCTGCGCTACCCTAGCACTAAAGCCCCAACCCCACCGGCCTGCGCTACCCTAGCGCCACAGCCCCAACCCCACCGGCCTGCGCTACCCTAGCGCCACAGCCCCAACCCCACCGGCCTGCGCTACCCTACCACCACAGCCCCAAGCCCACCGGCCTGCACTACCCTAGCACCACAGCCTTAACCCAACCAGCCTGCACTACCCTAGCACCACAGCCCTAACCCAGCCAGCACCACAGCCCTAACCCAGCCAGCGCTACCCTAGCGCCACAGCCCCAACCCCACCGGCCTGCGGTACCCTAGCGCCACAGCCCCAACCCCACCGGCCCGCACTACCCTAGCACCACAGCCCTAACCCAGCCAGCCAGCACCACAGCCCTAACCCAGCCAGCGCTACCCTAGTGACACAGCCCCAACCCCACCGGCCTGCGCTACCCTAGCGCCACAGCCCCAACCCCACCGGCCTGCGCTACCCTAGCGCCACAGCCCCAACCCCACCGGCCTGCGCTACCCTAGTGCCACAGCCCCAACCCCACCGGCCTGCGCTACCCTACCACCACAGCCCCAAGCCCACCGGCCTGCACTACCCTAGCACCACAGCCCTAACCCAGCCTGCACTGCCCTAGCACCACAGCCTTAACCCAACCAGCCTGCACTACCCCAGCACCACAGCCCTAACCCAGCCAGCACCACAGCCCTAACCCAGCCAGCACCACAGCCCTAACCCAGCCTGCACTGCCCTAGCACCACAGCCTTAACCCAACCAGCCTGCACTGCCCTAGCACCACAGCCTTAACCCAACCAGCCTGCACTACCCTAGCGCCACAGCCCCAACCCCACCGGCCTGCGCTACCCTAGTGCCACAGCCCCAACCCCACCGGCCTGCGCTACCCTAGCGCCACAGCCCCAACCCCACCGGCCTACACTACCCTAGCACCACAGCCTTAACCCAGCCAGCCTCCGCTAGCCTAGCACCACAGCCCTAACCCAGCCAGCCAGCACCACAGCCCTAACCCAGCCAGCGCTACCCTAGCGCCACAGCCCCAACCACACCGGCCTGCGCTACCCTAGCGCCACAGCCCCAACCCCACCACCCTGCGCTACCCTAATGCCACAGTCCCAACCCCACCGGCCTGCGCTACCATAATGCCACAGCCCCAACCCCAGCGGCCAGCGCTACCCTAGCGCCACAGTCACAACCCCACCAGCCTGCGCTACCCTAGCGCCACAGCCCCAAGCCCACCGGCCTGCGCTACCCCAACGCCACAGCCCCAAGCCCACCGGCCTGCGCTACCCTACCGCCACAGCCCCAAGCCCACCGGCCTGCGCTACCCTACCGCCACAGCCCCAAGCCCACCGGCCTGCACTACCCTAGCACCACAGCCTTAACCCAGCCAGCCTGCGCTAGCCTAGCACCACAGCCCTAACCCAGCCAGCCAGCACCACAGCCCTAACCCAGCCAGCGCTTCCCCTAGCGTCACAGCCCCAACCCCATCGGCCTGCGCTACCCTAGTGCCACAGCCCCAACCCCACCGGCCTGCGCTACCCTAACACCACAGCCCCAACCCCACCACACTGCGCTACCCTAATGCCACAGTCCCAACCCCAATCGCCTGCGCTACCCTAGTGTCATAGTCCCAACCCCACTGGCCTGTGCTACCCTAGTGCTACAGTCCCAACCCCACTGGCCTGCACTACCCTAACATCACAGCCCCAACCCCACCACCCTGCGCTACCCTAATTCCACAGTCCCAACCCCAATTGCCTGCGCTACCCTAGTGTCACAGTCCCAACCCCACTGGCCTGTGCTACCCTAGTGCTACAGTCCCAACCCCACCGGTCTGTGCTACCCTAGTGCTACAGTCCCAACCCCACCGGTCTGTGCTACCCTAGTGCTACAGTCCCAACCCCACCGGTCTGTGCTAGCCTAGTGCTACAGTCCCAACCCCACCGGTCTGTGCTACCCTAGTGCTACAGTCCCAACCCCACCGGTCTGTGCTAGCCTAGTGCTACAGTCCCAACCCCACCGGTCTGTGCTACCCTAGTGCTTCAGTCCCAACCCCACCGGTCTGTGCTACCCTAGTGCTACAGTCCCAAACCCACCGGTCTGTGCTACCCTAGCACCACAGTCCCAACCCCACTCGCCTGTGCTACCCTAGTGCCACAGTCCAAATCCCACCAGCCTGCACCACCCTAGTGATTGCACAACACACCCACCCCGAATACCCCAGCACTGCAATCCCAAGCTTACCACCCTGCACTAGCCTAGTGATGCCACAACGCACCCCCCATTCCGAATACCCCAGACCTGCTACCCTAGCACTGCTATCCCAAACCCATCAGCCTGCACTACTGTAGTGATGCTGCCCCACTCCTTCCACCCCGTGCTACCCCAACACCACCATTCCAAACGAGGGCTGGTGTCCCGAGCTGCACTGTAGCGCTGCTGTCCTGCACTAGGCACTCCCACTTCCTGGTATTATACACTAACTGAGCACAGCCTATCACGGAGGCCCCTGGCGACCTCTACACTTCCAAGAATTCACTTCTCATTCAGGACTTTGCCCCAGGCCCCACCCCCTCGTCACAGGCGCACTTCCCTTTGTCCCCCGGCTCCAGCACGAGTAGGAGCTATTGTACATTGTCACCCTAGATGGCTGCCTCCCGCGCCCAGCAGCGTGCACATGAGACTTGGTGCCAACCCCTCCAGCGCCCACCGTGGGAACGTGAGAGTAAACCGCTAGCGCCTCGAGAGCCCACGGCCGGTGTGGGCAAGAGGGCGTGAGGGTAGAGTCCACCATGTGGGGGAGGGACAGGTGAGAGCGGGATGCTAGCGCCTTGACACTCCACCATGTGTGAGATGGACAGGCGAGAGGGGGATGCCATGTGCTGCATGGCTAAATACTTATAAGGTCCCAAAGGCGAGAACTATTGCATTGCAAATGCTTGTTCTTTCAGTTGTCATGTATTCTTATGCCATGTTCTTCTTTTTCAGACTGAGATCGCCAAGCGACTGAATGCCATCTGTGCCCAGATTGTACCCTTTCTGTCCCAGGAGGTGAGCACAGTGGGGGCCATGGGCCTTTTCTAGCTAAGCAGCGTTCCATGCTGGTGTCGGTCGTTTGTGCTTTTGTCTAGTTTTCTTGTTGGTCTGTTCCCTATGAGGCAGTTCTGAGTGTTATGGGGTGGGGGTGGGGCAGGGGGTAGGGGTGGGGGTAGGGTCCCACATAGGTGTTTGTGGCGGTCATGAGCAAGTTCCCTCTAGTCCTTTGTTTTGGGAACAGGAGAGGGTCTTCTGGGGGTGTTTTGAGGGGTCCTTTGTGCGTTTGAATTCTCTGGTAGTGGGGAGGTTCCAGGCTGATTTAAGGGGCTCGCCCCCCGGCCCACCAAAGCCCCGAAGGAGTTCAGTCTGTTCAAGCAGAGTTTGGGACGGGTTGGGACAGTCTGAGGGGTAGTGGGGTATCTGTCGCCCAAGCTGCTGAGCGGTGTTCACCCATCTCTTCTCTCTCTCTCCTCAGCACCAACAGCAGGTACTCCAGGCGGTTGAGAGGGCCAAGCAGGTAACCATGACCGAGCTGAACGCCGCAATTGGGGTACGTTGGCCCCCTGTATATACTTTCAGCGCCCTATCTCTGTTTTTTCCTGAACAATCTGCTGTGCCCTCGATGTACCACAACAGTAGGGAATCTCTGCTCCACACATCTTCCGTGCCACCCATGCCCTGCCCATCAGTTGCGGCTGCACCTATCGTTTGCCCCACAGGGTCCTGCCCCGGGACTGCCCTGTCTTTCCTGGTCCATCTGTGCCAGGTCCATGCATTGCTTCTACCCGCCCCGTTCTGTGTCCTGCCCCATAGGGTGTATTTCTGCCTCACGTTGTGTTGTTTTCTCTCTTTGGTGCCCCAACCCTGCCCGCTCCCCATGCCTACCTTGGGTCCTGTCTGCCTGCCTGCCCACCCTTTCTGGATCATGCCTTCCTGCCTCACCGCTGGCCCCTGTGCTGATGCCCCCTCACTCGTCCGCACCCACCCTTGTGCCAGTCTCCTGACCCAGCCCTGCCTGCGCTTCGACCTTGAGAGAGAGTGGGACAAACCTTTATCTAAACAGTTCTTCTGTTTCTTGCACAGCACCAGCTCCAGGCGCACCACCTCTCGCACCACACCCCTTCGATTCCCATGGCCCCCCATGCGGGCATGCAGCTGGCGAGCATGGGGGGTGCATCGGGGCTGCTGGCGCTCTCGGGTGTGCTTGGCATCCAGTCTCAACTGGCCCTGAAGGAGGACCGTGGACTTCCGGACAGCGACCACCGAGGTAGGAGCGTAGGGTAGGGCGGGGGGCTTGTTCCTGCCCCTTCAGTGCTCTAGGGTGGGGGGGGGCTTGTTCCTGCCCCTTCAGTGCTCTTGGGTGGGGGGGGGGGCCTTGTTCCTGCCCCTTCAGTGCTCTAGGGTGGGGGGGGGCTTGTTCCTGCCCCTTCAGTGCTCTAGGGTGGGGGGGGCTTGTCCCTGCCCCTTTAGTGCTCTAGGGTGGGGGGGGGCTTGTCCCTGCCCCTTTAGTGCTCTTGGGTGGGGGGGGCCTTGTTCCTGCCCCTTTAGTGCTCTTGGGTGGGGGGGCCTTGTTCCTGCCCCTTTAGTGCTCTTGGGTGGGGGGGCCTTGTTCCTGCCCCTTTAGTGCTCTTGGGTGGGGGGGCCTTGTTCCTGCCCCTTTAGTGCTCTAGGGTGGGGGGCTTGTCCCTGCCCCTTTAGTGCTCTAGGGTGGGGGGGCTTGTCCCTGCCCCTGAAGTGCTCTAGGGGGGCTTGTCCCTGCCCCTTTACTGCTCTAGGGTGGGGGCTTGTTCCTGCCCCTTTACTGCTCTAGGGTGGGGGGGCTTGTGCCTGCCCCTTTAGTGCTCTAGGGTGGGGGGCTTGTTCCTGCCCCTTTAGTGCTCTAGGGTGGGGGGCTTGTTCCTGCCCCTTTGGTGCTCTAGGGTGGGGGGGCTTGTTCCTGCCCATTCAGTACTCTGGGGTGGGGGGGGCTTGTGCCTGCCCCTATAGTGCTCTGGGGTGGGGGGGCTTGTTCCTGCCCCTATAGTGCTCTGGGGTGGGGGGCTTGTTCCTGCCCCTTCAGTGCTCTAGGGTGGGGGGGCTTGTTCCTGCCCCTTCAGTGCTCTAGGGTGGGGGGGCTTGTCCCTGCCCCTTTAGTGCTCTAGGGTGGGGGGAGCTTGTTCCTGCCCCTATAGTTCTCTGGGGTGGGGGGGGGCTTGTTCCTGCCGCTTCAGTGCTCTAGGGTGGGGGGGGGCTTGTTCCTGCCCCTTCAGTGCTCTAGGGTGGGGGGGGGGGCTTGTCCCTGCCCCTTTAGTGCTCTAGGGTGGGGTGGGGGCTTGTCCCTGCCCCTTTAGTGCTCTAGGTTGGGGGGGCTTGTCCCTGCCCCTTTACTGCTCTAGGGGGGCTTGTCCCTGCCCCTTTACTGCTCTAGGGGGGCTTGTCCCTGCCCCTTCAGTGCTCTAGGGAGGGGGGCTTGTCCCTGCCCCTTCAGTGCTCTAGGGTGGGGGGCTTGTTCCTGCCCCTTTACTGCTCTAGGGTGGGGGGCTTGTGCCCGCCCCTTTAATGCTCTAGGGTGGGGGGCCTTGTTCCTGCCCCTGCAGTGCTCTAGGGTGGGGGGCTTGTCCCTGCCCCTTTACTGCTCTAGGGTGGGGGGGCTTGTCCCTGCCCCTTTAGTGCTCTAGGGTGGGGGGGCTTGTCCCTGCCCCTTTACTGCTCTAGGGTGGGGTGGGGGGCTTGTCCCTGCCCCTTTAGTGCTCTAGGGTGGGGGGGCTTGTTCCTGCCCCTTCAGTGCTCTAGGGTGGGGGGGATTGTTCCTGCCCCTTCAGTGCTCTAGGGGGGCTTGTCCCTGCCCCTTTAGTGCTCTGGGGGGGGGTGCTTGTCCCTGCCCCTATAGTGCTCTAGGGTGGGGGAGGGGCTGTTCCTGCCCCTTTAGTGCTCTAGGGTGGGGGGGCTTGTTTCTGCCCCTTCAGTGCTCTAGGGTGGGGGGCTTGTTCCTGCCCCTTCAGTGCTCTAGGGTGGGGGGGCTTGTTCCTGCCCCTTTAGTGCTCTGGGGGGGCTTGTTCCTGCCCCTTCAGTGCTCTAGGGTGGGGGAGGGGGCTGTTCCTGCCCCTTTAGTGCTCTAGGGTGGGGGGCTTGTGCCTGCCCCTTTAGTGCTCTAGGGTGGGGGAGGGGCTGTTCCTGCCCCTTTAGTGCTCTAGGGTGGGGGAGGGGGCTGTTCCTGCCCCTTCAGTGCTCTAGGGTGGGGGGGGCTTGTTCCTGCCCCTTTAGTGCTCTGGGGCGGGGGCTTGTTCCTGCCCCTTTAGTGCTCTGGGAGGGGGGCTTGTTCCTGCCCCTTTAGTGCTCTGGGGGTGGGGGGGGGGCTTGTGCCTGCCCCTTTACTGCTCTGGGGTGGGGGCTTGTTCCTGCCCCTTCAGTGCTCTGGGGTGGGGGGCTTTTTCCTGCCCCTTTAGTGCTCTAGGGTGAGGGGGCTTGTTCCTGCCCATTCAGTGCTCTGGGGTGGGGGCTTTTTCCTGCCCCTTTAGTGCTCTGGGGGGGGGCTTGTTCCTGCCCCTTTAGTGCTCTAGGGTGGCGGGGGCTTGTTTCTGCCCCTTTACTGCTCTAGGGTGGGGTGGGGGGCTTGTTCCTGCCCCTTTAGTGCGCTAGGGTGGGATGCCCCTTACCTGGATATAGCGCCTCCTCCTGCTTGTGATCCTTCGTGGTGAGCTGTGGGGGGAGGCTGTTCCTGCCCCTTTAGTGCTCTAGGGTGGGGGGCTTGTGCCTGCCCCTTTACTGCTCTAGGGTGGGGTGGGGGGCTTGTTCCTGCCCCTTCAGTGCTCTAGGGTGGGCAGGGCTTGTTCCTGCCCCTTTAGTGCTCTATGGTGGCGGGGGTGGGGCTTGTTCCTGCCCCTTTAGTGCTCTGGGGTGGGGGGCTTTTTCCTGCCCCTTTAGTGCTCTAGGGTGGGGGGCTTGTTCCTGCCCATTCAGTGCTCTGGGGTGCGGGGCTTGTTCCTGCCCCTTCAGTGCTCTGGGGAGGGGGCTTGTTCCTGCCCCTTTAGTGCTCTAGGGTGGGATGTCCCTTACCTGGATATAGCGCCGCCTCCTCCTCCTCTTGTGATCCTTCGTGATTTTTGTTTATGGACAGAAAATGGTCCCACTTGAAAATACTGCTATCACCCCATTGGGCCCTGGTGGTACTGCACCTGCTGCACCAATGATAGCTACGCCCCCTGCTGCAAAGTGCTGTTGTAGAGGGTGGCTCATTTTCTGATTCACTGGTGCTTCAGAGTAGAGTTGAGCAGTGAAGCTTTTTCTCTGGCTCATGGGGCGTTCAAGGAGCAGAGGGCAGTGTTCGATGAAACTGCCCGGATTCCAGGGCTGCTGGGATTACCCAAGAATGAATCGGTTTCTTAAATATTCCTTCGTTACTCGGGTCGAGCAGTCAGGCCTAACTGATGGGGAAGGTCTGTGAAAAAATATATAATGCAAGTAGCATTTTCCTGTACATGACAACTGTCCATCCTGTGTGAACAAATGAGTTGGTTAATATGTCTGGCTTGGGGGTGAAATAGACATCTTGCCAAGGAGCTGGGTCCCTGTTCAGCTGCCCGACACTATAGAAATACTCGGCTTCTATGCCAGTATTAGACAAAACCATGACAACTTGTCACGCCTTACCTGAACACGAGAGGAGTACTTTGCTTGCATGAGGACGATGGCCGCCTCCTGGCACATGGAGCCTTCGCTTATACGATGGCAACGACACAGCGGGGGGGTCACCCACTATGCCTGCATGAGGACATAGGCACATGGGGGTCGCAGGGTTCGGTCTGTGGGTCTGGCAGGCAGGTCCCGGGGATGGTGGCTAAAGTGACCCTCTGCTGGGGTTAGTGTGGCATGGAGACAATCGTCAGAGGACAGTCAGGCATGTTTGGTCTTTACTCGGGCAGAACCACTGGCCCGTGGCTGGGTGGAACCGAGCAAAGTACTCCTCTCGTGTTCAAGTAAGGCGTGACAAGTTGTCATGGTTTTGTCTAAACAATACTGGCAAAGAAGCCAGAGCATTTCTATAGTGTCGGGCAGCTGAACAGGGACCCAGCTCCTTGGCAAGATGTGTATTTCACCCCCAAGCCAGACATATTAAACAACTCATTTGTTCACACAGGATGTTTGTGGTGGCCCCAGGGGGTGGCTGCGAGGGTGATGGTGTGTGGGTCTGCTCCCTAGGACCCTGGTGAGATGCTCTTACCCGTTGCTCCCTTGAGGGTGATGGCTAGGTGGGGGTGCTGGGTTCTGCTCCCTTTCTTGGGCGCCTCCTGCCGCTTGTCCAGTGCTACTCACAGGTAGGTGCTTCTGCGGTGCCAATGAAGACTCTTTAGGGAAGGGGTACCCCGGGGAGATGGGGGTTCAGTATATCTTGTGTTCACACATTAAAGCCTTTCTTCTCTCTCCTTTCCTGGACCCGCTGCTGATGCTGTTATTATGGAGACAGATCGAGAGCCCGGCCCTGTGAGTACCACCGACCCCTACTGTCCTCACAGCTGCAGATAGGGGGTTCACAGGGGGCCCGAGAGGAGGGGCAGGGGGTGGAGGGGATGGAGTGCAAGAGAGCGGCGAGCGGGCATGAGCGCAGGGTTAGAGTTGAGGACGGCAAAGAGGGGTTAACAAGAGAGCTGCTAGGTGGAGAGTGGAAGGGCAGTGGGGAGCAAAGCGCAGGTGGGCGAGGGTGGAGGAGAAAGTTAAAGGGAGTCGGGGCTTTTTAAGGCATGGGCAAAGCGGCAATTGCACAGCGCTCCCACCTTCCAAGGACCCCCTCGTAAATCGAGTTCTCTCTCACCTCTGTCCCCTTATCTGACTCAATCTCTCTTGCTCTTCTCTGCCTTCATCACCTCTCTTGACATTCTTGCCACTTTCCTACTTCACCCCTCTGAAGCTCTCCCCTCGTCACCGGCCGCTCTCCCCTCGTCACCGGCCGCTCTCCCCCTCGTCACCTTCCGCTCTCCCCTCGTCATCATCCGTCTGTACTTCTCGACCTCTCTATAGCCTACTCAACTCGCATCCCTCTACTTTCCTCTGCCTGCATTTCTCTTTCTACCCACCTGTCTGTGCCTCTCTACCTCACTCATCACTGAATCCCCTCCATTCTCTCTTCCTCACTTCTCTGTTGACTCCTGACTCCTCCACCTCACCACCCTTAAATCACCATGTGACCTTCTGTCGCTGCTTCCCCCCTCTGTTGCACGTCTTTCAGTTCTTAACCTCCGCTTGTGTACTTCACCCTATCTTTATCTCCACCTCACCCATTTACCACCCCTCTATCGAATGCCATTCTCTCCATCTCTCCCGCTCCTTCTGACAGCCTCTCCTCTCTGTACCACTCTTCCGCTCTCTACAGCTCCACCTCCCTCTTTTGTTGCTGCTTCCACTCACCCTGTTGTCGCTTCCTCCTCTCCCCCTGTTGTCGCTTCCTCCTCTCCCCCTGTTGTCGCTTCCTCCTCTCCCCCTGTTGTCTCTTCCTCCTCTCCCCCTGTTGTCTCTTCCTCCACTCCCCCTGTTGTCGCTTCCTCCTCTCCCTCTGTTGTCGCTTCCTCCTCTCCCTCTGTTGTCGCTTCCTCCTCTCCCTCTGTTGTCGCTTCCTCCTCTCCCTCTGTTGTCGCTTCCTCCACTCCCTCTGTTGTCGCTTCCTCCACTCCCTCTGTTGTCGCTTCCTCCACTCCCTCTGTTGTCGCTTCCTCCACTCCCTCTGTTGTCGCTTCCTCCACTCCCTCTGTTGTCGCTTCCTCCACTCCCTCTGTTGTCGCTTCCTCCACTCCCTCTGTTGTCGCTTCCTCCACTCCCTCTGTTGTCGCTTCCTCCACTCCCTCTGTTGTCGCTTCCTCCCCTCCCTCCGTTGTCGCTTCCTCCACTCCCTCCGTTGTCGCTTCCTCCACTCCCTCCGTTGTCGCTTCCTCCACTCCCTCCGTTGTCGCTTCCTCCACTCCCTCCGTTGTCGCTTCCTCCACTCCCTCCGTTGTCGCTTCCTCCACTCCCTCCGTTGTCGCTTCCTCCACTCCCTCCGTTGTCGCTTCCTCCACTCCCTCCGTTGTCGCTTCCTCCACTCCCTCCGTTGTCGCTTCCTCCACTCCCTCCGTTGTCGCTTCCTCCACTCCCTCCGTTGTCGCTTCCTCCACTCCCTCCGTTGTCGCTTCCTCCACTCCCTCCGTTGTCGCTTCCTCCACTCCCTCCGTTGTCGCTTCCTCCACTCCCTCCGTTGTCGCTTCCTCCACTCCCTCCGTTGTCGCTTCCTCCACTCCCCCTGTTGTCGCTTCCTCCACTCCCCCTGTTGTCGCTTCCTCCTCTCCCCCTGTTGTCGCTTCCTCCTCTCCCCCTGTTGTCGCTTCCTCCTCTCCCCCTGTTGTCGCTTCCTCCTCTCCCCCTGTTGTCGCTTCCTCCTCTCCCCCTGTTGTCGCTTCCTCCTCTCCCCCTGTTGTCGCTTCCTCCTCTCCCTCTGTTGTCGCTTCCTCCACTCCCTCTGTTGTCGCTTCCTCCACTCCCTCTGTTGTCGCTTCCTCCACTCCCTCTGTTGTGGGGGGGGGGGGTCTCTTGCTACATCCTTCGCCCTTCCCATGTACACTGTCTCAGCTGCTTCTAATGACAGCAGGCGCTGCCTGCAGCCAAGGTCACTGTTGAGATCTGTGCAGAGCACGTTACCAGCCCCTCCCCTCCTGTGAATGAGATGAGGGTGGGGTTCCTTGGTCTCCCACTTTCCCGCCGCCCCCATTTGTCATGCCCTTGACGCTGCAGGTGAGACGGCTCGGCTGTCACACACCAAGCTTATCGACTGGAGTGTGTGTGGGGCACTTTCATATCCGGGGCATGAAATCAAATATTAATAACATAAGAGCTTTGAGGGAGGAGGCAGCGCAGCTCGAGCCCAGACCCTGCTCACAGGAGCAGTCTCAGGCTCCTGCCCCGAAGGAGCCCCTGGCACAGATATGAGGTCTGTGGCACCAATCCCCCTGGCACAGATATGTGGTCTGTGGCACCAGTCTCCCTGGCACAGATATGTGGTCTGTGGCACCAGTCTCCCTGGCACAGATATGAGGTCTGTGGCACCAGTCTCCCTGGCACAGATATGTGGTCTGTGACACCAGTCTCCCTGGCACAGATATGTGGTCTGTGACACCAATCTCCCTGGCACAGATATGAGGTCTGTGACACCAGTCCTCCTGGCACAGATATGAGGTCTGTGGCACCAATCCTCCTGGCACAGATATGAGGTCTGTGGCACCAATCCTCCTGGCACAGATATGAGGTCTGTGGCACCAATCCTCCTGGCACAGATATGAGGTCTGTGGCACCAATCCTCCTGGCACAGATATGAGGTCTGTGACACCAATCTCCCTGGCACAGATATGAGGTCTGTGACACCAATCTCCCTGGCACAGATATGAGGTCTGTGACACCAATCTCCCTGGCACAGATATGAGGTCTGTGACACCAGTCCCTCCTGGCACAGATATGAGGGTCTGTGACACCAGTCCTCCTGGCACAGATATGAGGTCTGTGGCACCAATCCTCCTGGCACAGATATGAGGTCTGTGGCACCAATCCTCCTGGCACAGATATGAGGTCTGTGGCACCAATCCTCCTGGCACAGATATGAGGTCTGTGGCACCAATCCTCCTGGCACAGATATGAGGTCTGTGGCACCAATCCTCCTGGCACAGATATGAGGTCTGTGACACCAATCTCCCTGGCACAGATATGAGGTCTGTGACACCAATCTCCCTGGCACAGATATGAGGTCTGTGACACCAATCTCCCTGGCACAGATATGAGGTCTGTGACACCAGTCCTCCTGGCACAGATATGAGGTCTGTGGCACCAATCCTCCTGGCACAGATATGAGGTCTGTGGCACCAATCCTCCTGGCACAGATATGAGGTCTGTGGCACCAATCCTCCTGGCACAGATATGAGGTCTGTGGCACCAATCCTCCTGGCACAGATATGAGGTCTGTGGCACCAATCCTCCTGGCACAGATATGAGGTTTGTGGCACCAATCTCCCTGGCACGGATTTGAGGTCTGTGACACCAGTCTCTTGGGCGCAGATATGAGGTCTGTGACACCAATCCTCCCTGGCACAGATATGAGGTCTGTGGCACCAATCTCCCTGGCACAGATATGAGGTCTGTGACACCAATCTCCCTGGCACAGATATGAGGTCTGTGACACCAGTCCTCCTGGCACGGATATGAAGTCTGTGACACCAATCCTCCTGGCACAGATATGAGATCTGTGGCACCAATCTCCCTGGCACAGATGTGAGGTCTGTGGCACCAATCTCCCTGGCACAGATGTGAGGTCTGTGGCACCAATCTCCCTGGCACAGATGTGAGGTCTGTGGCACCAATCTCCCTGGCACAGATGTGAGGTCTGTGGCACCAATCTCCCTGGCACAGATGTGAGGTCTGTGGCACCAATCTCCCTGGCACAGATCTAAGGTCTTTGACACCAGTCTCTTGGGCGCAGATATGAGGTCTGTGACACCAGTCTCCCTGGCACAGCTATAAGGTCTGTGACACCAGTCTCTTGGGCGCAGATATGAGGTCTGTGACACCAGTCTCTTGGGCGCAGATATGAGGTCTGTGACACCAGTCTCTTGGGCGCAGATATGAGGTCTGTGACACCAGTCTCTTGGGCGCAGCTATATGGTCTGTGGCACCAATCTCCCCGGCACATATACGAGGTATTTGGTAGCAATCCTCCTGGGCGCAGATATGTGGTCTGTGGCACCAGTCTCCCTGGCACAGATATGTGGTCTGTGGCACCAGTCTCCCTGGCCCAGATATGAGGTCTGTGGCACCAGTCTCCCTGCCACAGATATGAGGTCTGTGGCACCAGTCTCCCTGGCACAGATATGAGGTCTGTGGCACCAGTCTCCCTGGCACAGATATGAGGTCTGTGGTACCAGTCTCCCTGGCACAGATATGAGGTCTGTGGCACCAGTCTCCCTGGCACAGATATGTGATCTGTGGCACCATTCTCCCTGGCACAGATATGTGATCTGTGGCACCATTCTCCCTGGCACAGATATGTGGTCTTTGGGCCTAGTCTCCGTGGCACAGATACGTGGCCTATGGCACCAGTCTCCCGGGCACAGATATCTGGTCTTTGGCACCACACTCCCTGGCACTAATATGTGGTCTCTGGCAGACATTGTTTCTGGCACAGATATGTGGTCTGTGGCACCATTCTCCTTGGTACAGATATGTGGTCTGTGGCACCATTCTCCCTGATACATATATGTGGTCTGTGGCACCATTCTCCCTGGCACAGCTGGGCACATGCCGTTGCTTCAGTTCCTGGACCCCTCCTGTTCCCAGTCCGTTCACTGTGATTGTGAGCTTGCTGGAGTGAGACTGCCAGCGAGGAGAGATTTCTCGGGAGGCACAAGAGACATCTCACTGCACTGGTACAACGGGGGGGAGGTGGGGGGTGACCATCTGATAATCAGTGGCGAGGCCTGGGGTTCACTGTGGAATCTAGAGTGAGGGGCAGGCACAGCCAGGAAGTCTTGGCATGTGGGCTGAGTGTAGCAACCTCTGAACTTTGAAGGGTCTGGGTGGCCAGAGTGGCAGAGGGGGGGGTTCCTTTTCAGGTACCAAGGGTCATGCTCTAAAGTGAGGTCTGCATGGGTGAGGCGGCAGGAGGTCTCCGTTCTAGGCAGCCTGCTGGGTATGACTGCTTGTGCTGAGAGCTCCGTTAGGTTATGCCCTTGCACACGTGTGCCACTGCCCCAGATGTGCCCTTTTCTCACATGTGGCGTCTTCACTCCTGTCTTCTCCAGAGTTCCCTGTCAGTGCCAAACGGTGAGAGGGTCCGGACCCTGGCCGAGTTCCTGAACCACCACAAGAGGCGGAAGGCAGAGGAGAAGGACTTCGCCGCAGACTATGTAAGGCCTAGGGATGGCTGTGGGGTGGAGGGAGCCGGGGGTGGCTGTGGGGTGGAGGGAGCCGGGAGTGGCTGTGGGGTGGAGGGAGCCGGGAGTGGCTGTTGGGTGGAGGGAGCCGGGGGTGGCTGTGGGGTGGAGGGAGCCGGGGGTGGCTGTGGGATGGAGGGAGCCGGGGGTGGCTGTGGGGTGGAGGGAGCCGGGGGTGGCCGTGGGGTGGAGGGAGCCGGGGGTGGCCGTGGGGTGGAGGGAGCCGGGGGGTGGCCGTGGGGTGGAGGGAGCCGGGGGGTGGGGGTGGGGTGGAGGGAGCCGGGGGTGGCCGTGGGGTGGAGGGAGCCGGGGGGTGGCCGTGGGGTGGAGGGAGCCGGGGGGTGGCCGTGGGGTGGCCGTGGGGTGGAGGGAGCCGGGGGTGGCCGTGGGGTGGCCGTGGGGTGGAGGGAGCCGTGGGGTGGCCGTGGGGTGGAGGGAGCCGGGGGGTGGCCGTGGGGTGGAGGGAGCCGGGGGGTGGCCGTGGGGTGGAGGGAGCCGGGGGGTGGCCGTGGGGTGGAGGGAGCCGGGGGTGGCCGTGGGGTGGAGGGAGCTGGGGGTGGAGGCAGCCAGGGGCGGCCGTGGGGTGGAGGGAGCCGCTGTGAGGCGGTGGTGGATGCTCCTGGCACCAGAACACTGGGTCCTCCTGTTTGTGCCTTTCCCTTTTAACCGGTGCCCCCTCTTTATTCCAGGCCAGTGATGCGGATAAGAGCGAGGACAATCTGGTGGTGGACGAGGTGAGTGTGGCCCGGGCGACAGGCCCTGCTCTTCGGCTGTTGTGCGTCTTACAGCACCACCTCCATTTGGTGCCGGTGTCACACACACTGAAGTATATAAAAAGAGCGATGGATGGAATGCTTGAATGAATCTCAGCCACTGGTAATTACTCTGAACCGCATCCCAGTTCCATAGGTATTTTGCACACCTTGCCACCTCAGGTTGGACCCAGCTATATGCAAATCAGTCTTGACCCTTCTCCTGTGGGAACAGTCCAGCCCGAGCTGCCAGGCCAGGTGCTCCCTGAACCGGAACACAAGTAACCCAGGACTGGTTTCACCCTAGTTACGGGCTCATCAGATAGGTACAGCTTGGTTCCAGTGACACTCTGGACAGGATCCACGTCTGGGCATACCCGTCCCACTTAAGACACACTGAAGTTCACCAAATAGTGACTGATTTGCATATGGCTGGGTCCAAACTGAGGTGGCGTGGTGTGCAAAATAAGGATGGATTGGGATACGGCCCGAGTGATCACCAGTGACTGAGATGAATGCAAGCATTCCATCATCACTTGTTGAATACTTGGAGTGTAACACAGGGCCTAGTTAGGAAGCGCCATAGTGATGCCTGTATCCCCTTGCCAGTCCCTGACCCATCTGTCCTACCGGTGGCAGCCCTGTATCCCCCTGCCAGTCCCCCTGACCCACCTGTCCTACCGTTGGCAGCCCTGTATCCCCCTGCCAGTCCCTGACCCACCTGTCCTACCGGTGGCAGCCCTGTATCCCCCTGCCAGTCCCTGACCCACCTGTCCTACCGGTGGCCGCCCTGTAGCCCCCTGCCAGTCCCCCTGACCCACCTGTCCTACAGGTGGCAGCCATGTATCCCCCTTCCAGTCCCCTGACCCACCTGACCTACAGGTGGCAGCCCTGTATCCCCCTTCCAGTCCCCTGACCCACCTGTCCTACAGGTGGCAGCCCTGTATCTCCCAGCCAGTCCCTGACCCACCTGTCCTACAGGTGGCAGCCCTGTATCCTGCCAGACCCCCTGACCCACCTGTCCTACAGGTGGCAGCCTTGTATCCTGCCAGTTCCCCTGACCCACCTGTCCTACAGGTGGCAGCCCTGTAACCCCCTGCCAGTCTGCTTAGATACCTCTTCTAAAGTTGGCAGCACTGTACTCCTATACAAATGCAATTACAATACAATACTCCTCAGCTAGTCCTCTGAGATGCCTGTCTCAATAGGTGCCACCTCCGTAAGGCTGTGCCAGTCCCTTCAGCTGTCTGTCCCTAATGGTGGCAACCCTGGGATCTTTCTGCCAGTTTCCTCCCTCAGGGGGTGGAAACGGTGCCTTGTATCCCTGCACTGTCTTTTGAGCACTTCCTGGGCACTGCCCACGAAGTGCACAGTGTGCATAGCCCCAGAAAGTTTTGCTTTGGGTGGCAATTGCCACATTATGATCTGTCTGCTGACAGCGCTGCACCCTCTCCCTTCTCAG
The DNA here is from genome assembly GCA_963921515.1 of Calotriton arnoldi. NCBI lineage: Eukaryota > Metazoa > Chordata > Amphibia > Caudata > Salamandridae > Calotriton > Calotriton arnoldi. The sequence continues at coordinate 2,049,021 of CAWUFW010001682.1, forward strand.
GACCCTGCGTCCCCCCGCAGTGTGCACTCCTACTCTTCACGTGAGAACGGCGTAGAGAAGACTCTGGGGCAGCGGAAGGATGCCATGCCTGCCAGCCCCACCTCGATGACCTCGTCCAGCAGCACCTCGCCGTCCAGGAGCAAGGATCTACCAACGGTACCCACCTTGTGTGCCTCGCTTCCTGAGGGGTGAGGGGTGGAGTGGGGTGTCACAGACGAGCCTGAAAAGCCAGATCAGAGGGGTACAGGGTGATAATAGGACTGTGACACTGAAGGCCTCTGTGCCCACCTTTGTGACCAGTGGTTGTGCCAAAGGCTGCATCCATTAGTAGTGAAACACCAGTGTCCAAGGAGACCACATCACGTGACCCCAATCCCACCACAGGATTACACTTACAGGTTCTTGGTCTCCAAGTAGGTGATGCAAGTGATGGATTTTGTGGTTTGGGCAGAGGGCTGAGCGGTCCTGGCTTTCTGGTTAAATTGTTGCATTGCTCTCTTTTGCAGGTGTTTGCACCCTCCTACCGCCTGTATTTGATGCCTGCCATCTTGGGATGAGGGTCATGGGGGTACTGGGCATGCGTAGTTTCTGATACTCCTCAGTAAACTTGACCGATCACTCAAACTTTGCTTCTCTTCACTCTTGGGTTTCTCTCCATTTCAGCAGCAGGTGGAGAAAGCGGGTACCCCCGGATTGAAGTCCAGCACCCCAAATTCCCAGGGGGAGCCGAGTGCACCAGGACCAAGCATTGCCAGCCAGCCTTTCCGCTCGGGTGTAGCGAAGAGTAGCGTGGAGGCTTTGGGTAAGTGTGCTCGGGATCTGCCCACACCCAGGGGTGCCTCAGTTGTAAGGTGTGACTGAGTAGACCTGGCAGACACATCTACGATGCTAAGCGTGTGGCAGAGACCAGCATTCAGCCCACCTAGAGCTCAGGGTACCCAGACAAGTTTGGGCCTCCACGCATGCTGTGTTTGGGAGGGTGTATTCCTTAAAATGCAGATGGGGTGGTAAATGCTTCTGTAGTTTTGCCACATGATTCCTTTTCTGGATTCACATGCTGTGCATTATTCTGCCATCTAGTGAGTGTGTTCAAGGAGCCTGGGCTGCTTTCATTTATTTAAAACCCATGCTTCCTCTCCGCTTCCCCAGCTTTAGGCCTCCGGAACCCACTGTCTGTCCAGGGTTCGTATCCGGCCGCCTTCAGCTTGGCTCACGCCTCTGTCAATGGTGACATGGCAGCCGCTGGGGCCTACGCCGGCCTTCACCTCATGTCTCCTCAGATCAACGGGGCGTCGGGCTCTGTGGCAGCGGGCAGCTACGGGCGATCACCACTGGTAGGTCTACTCCTCGTCTGGTGGTTGGGGCTTGGGGAGGTTCTAGAATAGTAGGTGGTGTTGGAAGACCATGTACTAAGCCTGGTGTTTGAGGCGGGTACTTGTGGCCCGAGGCAAGCACACTGTTGTAGATGGTGGCCAATAGCCGGTGGTCCCAAGGATGTCTTGGTCTTAATGCTAAGCTTGCTTCTCTGCAGGTAGGCTATGATCCTCACTCTCACATGCGGGTCCCAGGCCTTGGAGCAGGCATGCCGGCTTCTGGAAAACCGTAAGTGGGGCTTTCTTCTGAGCTCACTCTCTGGTACTCAGTTCTGGGGTGGAGAGTTGCGCTGTTGATCTGATGTAGCAGTGGCCATAGTAATAATTGTAGAACTATGTTGAGAAGCAAATGTAATGGTAACGGTCGCAAGGAGTAGTGCTTTGATGATACGACGTGCATCCGTTGGTGTCAAGAGGTTGACAAAAGGGGCCAGATCTCATTTTAAGGTAGAGGAGCTTCTGACATTTTCTCAGTTCTTTAACATGTTTGTTTTGTGTAGATGTGTCTGTGCTCGAATAGCTGCTCTGGTAGAAGCTGTGCCCACAGTTGCAAATATTGACTGCCAGTTAGATCTTGAGCTTGGCATTTGCTTCAATATTTGAGCTCCCATCTTTGTGTTTGCTACGTTACTGATCAACGTTCAGGTCTCTGAGTTTTATTTCCATCTCTGCTCCTCTTCCAGTGCCTACTCGTTCCACGTGAGTGCTGATGGACAGATGCAACCGGTGCCATTCCCGCCCGATGCCCTGATCGGCTCTGGTATCCCCCGCCATGCCCGCCAGTTGCATACCCTGAACCATGGTGAGGTGGTCTGCGCGGTGACCATCAGCAATTCCACGCGGCACGTCTATACGGGAGGCAAGGGTTGCGTGAAAGTGTGGGACGTGGGCCAGCCGGGCACCAAGACTCCTGTGGCTCAGCTCGACTGCCTGGTAAGAGGCAAGGAGGCAGTGCCAGTGTGGTGCCAGAGCAGTCTCTTTTTCTTACTTGTTGAAGTGCATGGTTGCATTTTCCTTCCTTGGTGTAAGTAGCAAAATGAGACAAATGAACTGCCCTGAAGTTACATTAAGAGTTGTGATCCCTAGCTTGAAATATTAAGGATTAGGGGAAGGTGTAGTTTGCCTAAAATGTCCCTCAAATCTTCTGTTTAGTGAAGTTCCCTTATCCCGAATGTTTATTGCATTAAATCCTTCTCTGAGTGTTGCAGATGTGCTCGAACCTTTCTTTTTTTTTTTTTTTATCTTTCTTGTGCAGAACCGGGATAACTACATCCGTTCCTGTAAACTCCTCCCTGATGGGCGGAGCCTCATTGTGGGTGGGGAAGCCAGCACGTTGTCTATTTGGGACTTGGCCACCCCAACCCCGCGGATAAAGGCAGAGTTGACGTCTTCGGCTCCCGCCTGCTACGCCTTGGCCATCAGCCCCGACGCCAAAGTCTGCTTCTCCTGCTGCAGCGATGGCAACATTGTAGTGTGGGACCTGCAGAACCAGACGCTGGTCAGGTGAGTGCCATGTGTAATCGTTTCGTCTTCCAACCCTTGGAGTTATGAGAGCGTACAGTCTGAGCTTTGTTTTCAGCTTTCGGACTCGCTGACCCCCGTATGTTATGGACTGAAGACCCCTTCGTTTTCCAACAACAGTAAACTACATGGCTCGTACTGTTGTGGGTACTAATTCCTGCCACAGGTTTGCCAGATTTTAAAGAATGATCATCTCTATGAATACCCTCTAGTTAACAGCCACATCGCGTCTTCATTCGATGGACCCGGCAGTAGAGGAGTCAAGAGACTTCTCCAGAAAAGCCAAGTGAAAGCTGAAATTATTGGGGAGGGTAGGGCCGTTTTTAATGAATAACTTGCACATCACTGCATTTGTCACTTTAGTACTTTCTTATTTTGCAACTTGTGAAAAAGCACTTTACTGAAATTGAATTTTTAGGAGCAGGCGGGAGGGCCACTACTTAAAACGCATCTCTTTTTTCCTTTTACTGGCCGTGTTGTGTGCCATTTGAGGTATTAACTAGAGCCACCATTTTAGATAGGTGCTCTAGTTGTTTTACACAGTTCGGCCCCGTACTTAATGAAGCCCGGGGAGCGGACGTGCAAGTAAGGCCAAAGCTCGGTCCCTGCTCGGCACTACTCCGCTGCAACAGACCTCTAGACAAAAGGAAGCCAGGGGTGTAGGAAAGTAGGATCTGCTTCTTATGGTTACCCCCACTTTTTGCTGATGTATCACTGTTTTTGGACTAGTCTGACTGGGATCCTGCTATCCAAGACCCCCGTCTATCTGCTTTCTCCCTTAAATTGATATGCATGTACTTTAGGTACACTCCAGATTGGATACTGGGGTACCCTTATAAGTCCCTAGTATATGGTACACCATGTACCCAGGGCATAGGTACCCCAGAGGCCTCCCAAGGGCTGAAGCATGAATTATGCCACCCATGAGAGGCCATTCAAAATGACACAACAGGTCTGCTACAGCAGCCTGTGTAAGCTGGTGCTTGCACCACTTACTTAGATATAGGTTCCCTATATCTATCTAAATCACTACACTTAAAAACCTATCAGTCACCTCTATGGCAGGCCTTATCAATCTTGAAGGCAGGGTGCTGGGTTTTACGTGAGAGGGTGCCCTGCATGAGCAGAGCCCTCTGCAGCATTCAGAGACCATTCTCCGGGGTTGTCAGTGATGCAGCCAGACATATAGGTTAAGTTGCATTATAACCTTGCGGTAAATGCTAACTTTAAAACGGCTGCTTAGAAACATGTCGTGTTTAGTGTCAAACACCTTGGAATCATACCTATACACACCAGTAACTGGTGTGAGAGGTATGATTCCACCTTTCTAGAATCACTACTGTGGGTCACCGGTCTACCCAGTACCAACTTTCTCGACCTGGGCAGCACAAAATGGATGCTGCCAGCCACAGACACGATTCTGCCCTCCTGCTGCTGAGCCAAGCTCGAGCAGAGGAAGGCATGACAATAGGCATCCTGTCACAGGGAGGTGTGACCACCTCCCAGACAGGGTTTAGTGTATTGGGTCTGGGTGGGTGCACTCTGAGAGTGCCAGAAAGTCTGCACTGGGGGCACATTTGGTGTCCCTGTGCATAGTCCAGCTCAAACCAGTTCTGGGAGCCAATGGCTCCTGCTCTGGCACGAAACTGGACAAAGGACATGGGTGTAGCCACCCCTCTGTCCTGCACTTCCCCTAGGAGGGTCCACAAAATCTTTCCAACCCTCTCCTGTGGATATAAAGTGGGATACCTGGCTACAGGACTTTAGATTTTACCTGGACAAGATTCTGCTAAGAAGAAACCAAGTACTTCGACTGTCTGCACGACACTGGACGACTGAAGAATCTCCCTTGGAGTAAAGGAGTTACTCCCCTGCAGAAGCAGGCCCCTAAGCACATCTGACCGGCTTGCATCTCCAGAGCTCCTGCGGACTCCGAAGATTTCAGCAACACAGGAGGTGGGTTCCCGAAGGTCCCGGAGGTTGATCTGACCTCTCAGCGATTCTGAGACCAGTATCCCTCGTGGGGACCGTGCAACCCGAACCCCTGTGCACCGCGTACATTTGCAGAAGCATATGCTTGTTGGCGATCCCTGAGCTTGTGCTTTGGACTCCGTGTAGTCCTGACCCCGAGCAGCATTTGCACTGAAGATATCCGGCCTCCTCTCACCGAGTGCTCTGTGGGCTGGTGCTTTGTGAATTCACTCGAGGTCTCCTCGCGATCCCTGGTCCGTTGGCCTGTGGGTCCTGGCGAGGGTCACCTTGTTTGTTCTTGGGCTTCCCTGGTTGCTCCAGACGTGCCCTGACTCCCCATTGCTTGGAGAGTCTCCTGGACCTTGCTGGTCCACACCGTAACCCGTTTACTCTGCCTGCGTGGGTTGCATTTGCCAAGGCTTGTTGGTGCTCCAGCCAGACACTGACCCCTCAGCACTCGACATCCTTCGTGGGACAGCTCACCTCCGGACCCTGGTCGTCCTCGACGTCTCCTGGTCCCCGTGGCTGCAGAGTCAAGCATCCTTTCTTCACACCTGAAGCACCCGACATCGGTAGGCATTCGACTACCGAGCCCCTTGTCACCTGAAGTGACCCAGACTCTGTCCCCTCTGCTTTCAGGTTCCTCTCACCTCGAATCCAGGCTTGGATTCCACTGGACACTCTTCGCCTTCCTGGCAGCAGTACTTCTTTGCAGCTCTCCATTGAAAACGACGGAGGTTTCCGACACCACTTGACCCCTATGCACCCGGCTCCTCTGGGATAGGTAACACGGGTACCTCTGTACTCACTGGTGTGTTGGCTCTAGAACCTCTTATGTTCCAAAGGGTTGGCTTGAAGTCCTCGTAGAAGTGTCCTTAAACAGTAACTTTCCAACTGCGACTTTCCCATAGAGTTGCATGGAGCACGCAGTTGTGTTTCCTCACTGCACCCGTCCTCCGTGGGCGCCCTGTGACACTGCCTTGGGTGGTTCCTGGGGTCCCAGCGATTCTACGTGCTCTAGGCACTGTGTCTAGTCAATGGGTCGGTCTCCCCCTGGAGCCCGCTGTGTATTGTGCTACTTATGAATGTTCTATTGATTCAGTATTGTGTGCTTTATGTTCTAATCTCGTGTAGAGATAAGTAGAGAGTGTTATATTAATAAATACATATTTTTTTTATAACTACTGTGTGGTTCTTTCATTTGGTCATTTAGGAGGTGATATTCTGGTAAAACAAGCTGCTTTACATTCCTTCAAGATTAAGTCTGAAGGCTGCTCTCCACAGCTACCACTAGGATAGCTTTCTAAAGGTTATCTTTGACCTCCTACATCATAAGGGTCATGTGGACTGGTACAGGGTGCCCACTTTAATTAGTGGACAGCGTATACCAGGCCACCTTCTCACAAGGGGCACATCTGCGATCAGCGGGCACGCAACTGGCACGCCGAAGGCGCACCAAAGGCAAGCCAGTTTGTGGCCGGCCGGGGCCAGGGGCTAGAATCCCTGCCCGTTTGCAACCAGCCTGGATCACCTTCCCCCCCCGCACAACTTCAGGCATATAATACATCAACAGGTGAGATCTGTCAGCACTCTGTGCTCCTCGATGGGCCACACTGGGTCTGCAACCATGGCAAATGGGAGGTAGGAAACCGTGAAACCGCGCCTATTGGCACAGCGCACCCCCCTTTGAGAAAGGTGCATCATGAATGGCAGACGATGCTGCTAAACCGCCGACCCATGCCCAAACATGGTGCAGAACTGTTCACAATATTAGAGGATAAACAACCTGGTGTTCTTTTTATTCTAGAGGCCTGGCTGCGAGAGGATTCCTTGCCAGATGTATCCATGGCTCTCCCTCAATGCTATGCTAAAGAAAGGTGCGACCGTAAAGACAGGAGGGGGGGGGGGTAGCGATAACATTAAAAAAACAATCTAAAAGGTCAGTTCTCCCCTATCAAGCTTCCTGGAAGTGAATGCCTGCTATTCACACTGGAGTTCTCAGCTACATTCACCTTCTCAGTTATTCTAATATTCCGTCCCTCAGGTCCCACATCCGAATTCAATTCAGCACTCCCAGAATTAATAGTGGAACTCAGCCTGAAAAAATCCAACTTCACAGTACGAAGAGATCTCAACATACACTTCGATAAGGATAGCAACAAAAGCATAAAAAACCTCAACCAGGATATGGCAGCACTTCAAAGGACCCACGTTGTAAAGCATCCCACCCACAAACTAGGCCATACATTGGATCCTGCCTTCTCCAACGTTAACTAGCTCTCACCAGCTATCTCTACCCCTCTGTACTGGTCCGACCACCACCTGGTACCCTTCTCCCTGTGCATTCCCAAGCACATGGAAAATCCATCCCACTCCACAAAACGAAAACGTTGCTGGTCGAAATTAGACACCACAAACAAAAGGGAAGGAGGAATTGACGAGAGAGAACATTTTTTGTAAATGGCTGTTAGACTTGGCATCTTTTGGCGTGTTTCCCCTGAGTTTTTGCTTTCTGACCTCCCGGTTTTGACTCCGTTTTGCTGGTGTAACGGTTCTGCGTGCTTTTCGCACTGCTGATCAGTGGTAAAGCGCAGGTGCTCCTATGGTAAATTGTGTTATGGATTGGGGTTTCCATGATTGGATATTTGATTTACCTGTTAGCCCCTAGTAAAGTGCACTGCGTGTGCCAGGGCCGGCGAATCAAATGCTACCCGGGGGCCTGCAGCACTGGTTGTGCCACCCCCGTGAGTAGCCCTGAAAACGGTAACTCAGACCTGCCATTGCAGAGTCTGCGCGCAGTTTGTAACTGCCATATCGACTTGCCCAGTGCACACACTGGCCGGTCCCTAACATTCCCTTTTCTTACATGTCCGGCACCCCTCAGGTAGGCCCAACGTACCCCTGTGGGCAGGGTGCAATGTATGTGAAAGGTAGGACATGCCCCGGTGTGTGTGGCATGTCCTAATAGTGAATTACAGCCAATTTCGTTTTTCACTATTGCAAGGCTACCAGTTCCCCATAGGACAGAATGGGAGGTTTGTTCATAACCTCTTATGAACATAACTGGCCCAGGGAATTCGGTAAGAAAATGAAGTTTCGTATGCCTGAACTTAGAATCTAAAGATGCCTCTTTTAGTGAAGGTGATTTTTACATTCTGTGTTTGAAAATACCACTTTTGGAAAGTGGGTATTTTCTTGCTCAGTCATCCCGTGTTCCTCTGCTGGAATGTGGATTGCCGGTCTGGGTTTTGGATGACAGAAGGCTGGGGAGCAGGAGGGGCGCCAGATGGTCTAGGTAGGTCAGGAAAGGGCTGAAGAGACCTGGGTTACGATGGGGGAAGGGGGAGGAGATTTCCTTGCACCTCAAAGGGCCTGCTCTGCCTCTGACAAATGCCGTCTCCACCTCCTGCCAGGAATTCACACCAGAGAAGGCAGAACTGGTCCTGACCGGGCACAGGCCCTCTCTGCCTAAGAGATCAAAGGATTTTTGGACATAAATGCTGGGTCCCAGACCTCTGAACTTTAGAACTCATCTGGACAAGAAGACTGCCAAGAAGAAGAGCCGGAGAAGCTGCGAAAAGGAACGACTGCTTTGCTGGGTGCTTTGCTGGGCTGACCTGCAGTGGCTGCTTTTGTCTTGTGTAGTGAAAGGCTTGGACTGGACTTTCTGCAACCTAAATTTGTGAGTCTCTCCAAGGGCTTGAGGTAGAGCTTGCCCCCTTGTTCATGAAGTCTCAGGAACAGCAAAGACTTCAAGTTCTTAGACCCGCAGCACTGGGGACTGTGTGTTTTTGTGCTGCAACCCGAAGAACACCAACTCGACGACGTCTACGACGCCACTGCCGACACCGTGTCCTGAAGGCAACGCAGAGGGCACCGCCGCACCGCAACCCTGGTCTCGCCGACTACGCCTGTTGCCGCTGCTTGCACCGCGACCTGTGGGCTCCGCACCGCCTCGCTTCACGCCGAAGCTTTGGCACCGCAGAGGGCACCGCCGCAACGCCGCACCGCGACCCTGGTCTCACCGATGCCGCCTGTTGACCCGCCACCGAGCCGCTGCTCGCACCGCGGCCTGTGGGCACCGCACTCCGCACCGCCTGGCTTCACGAGGACGCCTTGGCCTGCCTGACACCGCCACTTCCCGCCGAGATCGACGCTGCTGCTTGCACCGTGGTTCGGGGGCACCGCTCGTAAGTTGCACCGCCCTCATCCCACACCGCAGCCTTGGCCTACCGACGCCGGCGCCATCGACTCCAGTTCGTCAGCCGACGACAGCGCTTCAACGACTATGCCGCTGCTTGCACCGTGATCTGCCAGCACCGCCTTCATCTCGCACCGCCTTCATCTTGCACCGCCTTCATCTCGCACCGCGACCCTTGTCTCACCGACGACGCCATCTGATTCCGCCACCGAGCCGCTGCTCGCACCGCGACCTGAGGGCGCCGCACCGCTGCACTTCGCACTGCAGCACCCGACGCCTGCCGACGCCAGCGCTCCTGACTCCATCAGAGAGGAGATCGACCTGCAACGCGTGTGACTTTGAGGGCCCCATCGCCCTGCATCTCTGAAAGGTACTGTTTGCGGGTCTTTCCGACACCGTAGCTGGCCTGCGACCCCGTGGTCAGCCAGAACTGTTTTGGATTTGTGTGTTCACGATGCCGTGGTAGCCCGGACGCGCTATCCACACAAGGAACTCTTTTTAATCGGCGTATTTTTGAATTGTGAACTTTTAAGTATAGTATTGTGGTTCTTTATCGTTTTTGGTCTTGTTTTAATTATATAAAAATATTGGATATTTTTCTAAACTGGTGTGGTGTCCTTTTGTAGTGCGTACACTGTATTACTGTTGGTTATGTGCAAATGCTTTACACACTGCCTCTAAGATAAGCCTGGCTGCTCGTGCCAAGCTACCAAGGGGGTGAGCAGGGGTTATTTTAGAAGTGTAACTCCCTTATCCTGACTAGAGTGGTGGTTTTTGCCTGGCTTTGGCCCGCGCCCTAGCCTACCAAGAATCCCATTTCTAACAATGGCTCACAAGCTCCCTGGCTGCCTTGGTCCCCATGGGCCCAGGCTGCCCTGCAGGACGTGCTCCCTGGTTCTCACCCAACCATATGGAACTTAAAAATGAAGCAAAAAGAGAATGGAGGAAATTGTATGATGGGCAAAGCAAGGCATCATACAAAAAAATCATTCACAATATACCAGTATGCTATTAGAGAAGCCAGAGTCTTACTTTGGCACCAAAATAGAAAATGCCCCAAACTCCTCAATGGAACATTTCAATCGGGTAAATAGCCTCATGAAGCCAGCCAAGATCCAAAGCGGGCACATACCCTCCACTGTGAGGTGCAACATGCTAGCAATATTTTCTTGGGAAAGGTGAGCAACATTTTGCTCACCCTTCCCAAAAACACCATCCAAAATTCTGCACATTTCACAATAACCTATTTCCCCCAAATGTGTATTGACCCAACCGAGGAGACCATCAAGACAATAAAATCCGGGTCACCGCTTGACCCTCCAAATATTTTAAGAAATAGCCAAACTGACAGACCTCCCCAATCATTCTTTAGACAGCGGCACGGTCCCCCTGGCATGGAAACATGCGGTGGTCAAACCCTCCTAAGAAAGTCCACCGCTGACCCTCTACTGGCGGAGAATTACCGCCCCATCTCACTACTTCCTGGGGTGAGCAAGACCCTTGAAAAGCATGTTAACACACATCTGTCTGCCCTCCTGGAAACACACTCCATCCCTCACCCAATCTGGATTTACACCCGGCAGCAGTACTGAGACCGCCCTCCTAGTGGCAACAGAAGGGCTAAGGCAGCTCAGCAGCAATGATCTTGCTCGAGCTGTGTTCAGCCTGCGACACGGTATCACACCTGGTCCTCGTCCAAGGACTAAAAGAGGCAGGAATAGGCGAATCGCCCTTAAATGGTTTACTAACTTCAAGGAGCAGAGAAGCTTCCAAGTCCAGGAGGACTCCGCTCTCTCCGCAACCTATACATTAAAATGCGGAGTACCACAGGGATCTTCTCTAAGTACCACACTTTTTAACCTTTACGTATGCCCACCTGCAAAAATAGTACAAACCTACGGGTTTGCTCTGGTCACCTACGCAGATGCCAGCTTGTCGTCTCACTGTCTAAGGATACCAAAAACACCTCCCATCAACTAAATGCATACCTTAATCATGTCACAAACTGGATGTCGGACAGCTGTTTAAAGCTGAACAGCGATTAAACAGAGGTCCTGGTTGTAGGAAATAATCCTTCCCTCAGGAATGATCTCAACTGGTCGGTCAGTTTAGGAACACAGCCGCCATGTCAGTCAAGAGCCCAGGGTTCTGGATAGATCACAGGCTTTCCATGGAAGTACAGACCAAAAAGTTGTCTGCCTGCTGCTTTCGACTTCTCCGGACTCTAAGAAAACATCTAGGCTGGCTCCCAGCACCTCTCCGTAGAGCGGTAGTACAGGGACTAATCAATTCACGCCTGGACTACGGTAACTCCCTGTACCTAGCCATCTCCGAATATGTAATCGCCCGTCTGCAGGTAGTAAGGAACACAGCAGCGCACACACTTTTCAAAATCCCGGAGTACGTCCGCAGCATCCGCATTGGCTGCCAATCCACAAGAGAATGCAGTTTAAATCCCTCAGTTTGGTCCATCGCGCCATGCACAAACAAGGCCCCCAACTCATCCAACGTTTGGTGACCCACTATGCGCCAAAATGAACTCCAAGATCTGAGGGTCACAGCTTGTTCCTGGTCCCAAGGGTCAAGCAAGTGAGAGGTGGTGGAAGCTCCTTCACGTTCTTAGCTTCCAAACTGTGGAACGCGCTCCCGTCCACATTAGACCGGACCATTCCAAAACCAGCTCTTGGAAGCAACTGAAATCCTATCAATTTTAGTTTCAGGCAGGCACTCAACCTCTGCTCTAAGATGTTATTACCAGCGCTGGGAGGCCCGTTGGTTAGACAAGCGCTGTATAAATTCCGAAGAATAGACTAGAAAGAGTATCTATTTGTGGCTCCAGCCGGCACGGCCTCTGAACCTCTGTGGTGGAGCCTGCAGGGTCCAATTGAGATTTTCCTCGAATTGCCTTCAGGTTTAGATAAACAGGACTTTTGCCTTTTGTCCTATTGACAAACCGGAGCAAGAAATGCCTTCAGGCGCATCCTTGAGGGTGTTATGGAGTGTGGTACAGCTGGTTTCAGCAGTGGACCAACCATGTTCGATGGATCAGGGAGTGAATAGCCAAGGGCTGTCTTTGGATGGATCTAGAAGAATGAGTCTTCTGGGATCTGGCAGGATCTAGAAGGCGGTAACCATGAGAATGCTAATGCAGCGGCCTGCCAGGTGCCGGGTATTTGGGTCGACACGGCAGAACAGGACCATCAGGGTACCTTGGGATACTGTGACTACATCCACCAGGGCAGCTTTCAGGATGCAGACGGACAAATGAGGTGCTTCTTGGAACGGCTTCAGCGGGGTGCAGACGCCTCCTCCTATAGCTGCAGTATTTTTAATGCATCAATGAGGTACATCTCTTTTGAATCCAGCACGATGTGACTATAGTTTCTTCCTACCTACTGGAACTGTCAGCATATGACCCTATATGACCATCAGGAGATGGTGGGCTCTGGACCTGTGAAGAGGAAGCGGTTTTTGGTGGCGTTGAAACTTGCATCTTTTTCGTGGAAGCAGCAGGTGTGAATATTTGTGGGATAAAGGAAACCATCAGGATTTCATGCGACTCCATGCGGAGTGATGAGTGCACTGGGCACATGGAGCATGTCGCTCTGGAGCGGAACCAGCAAAATGCAACTGTGCAATGTGTCAATATAGGGGAGGGCAGAAGGATTTGATCACAGCACTTGATCTGGTGCGTAACCAATGGGTTGTGACCCTGGAACACCCTTATCCGGAGTGGAACCTGAAGGCTTTGACTGTTGCACGTGTTGCTCTCGTTTGGAGCCAGTTGGCTGTCCTGTGGGGGGAGGGTGGGGGGGTCTGTGAACCAGGAGGATGTTTCTAAATGGCATGTGTCACTCTGGTGTGAGAAGAAGAACGGCTTGTAACCCTGGAATATGCTTATCTGGGGTGGAACCAGGAGGAATTGGCTGTGGGTCTCTGGGGCAGAAGCAACATTAATATGACAGTAGCATCTGCCCCTCTTGTGTGGAACCAGCACATTGTGACTGTGCAACATGTTGGTCTGGAGTGGCGTCCGCTAGATGTGGAAGTGTCACATGTTGCTCTGGTGTGGTACATGTGGAGTGTTACCTAGATACATGTCTGAATTTGAACCAGCAGAATGTGACCCTCTGGTTTTGTCACTCTTTGGTGAAACCACTGCGGTGCGACCACAGCATACTTATCTAGGATGGAGCAATCGGTTAGTGACTTCTGAACATGCCGCTCTTGGGTAGGACCACTGTATGTGACCCTAGGGTGTGGATGTGGTGTCTGGCACATGTGATTCCACCTTTGCACCTCTCACCTTTGCACATTGGCTATTATTCCCCTGCAGGCAGTTCCAGGGCCACACAGACGGTGCCAGTTGCATCGACATTTCCAATGATGGCACCAAGTTGTGGACGGGCGGCTTGGACAACACGGTGCGATGCTGGGACCTGAGGGAGGGACGGCAGCTGCAGCAACACGACTTCAGCTCACAGGTGCGTAGACGCATAAATAAGGTGCCTCGTCGACTGTGGGTTTGGGATGTAGGTGTGCGTTTCTGATGAATGCTTGGACCTGGAGGGTAGTAAGAGAAGGTGCCCTGGATACTGGGAGGCCTTGTTGGTGCTTGACGCTGTGTAGGGTGGGTTATGCCGTAGAGAAGGCTGTGAGCTGTGGGGCGGTCAGGAAGGGCTTGGGAAGCGATGTTCAAAGATGTAGCACCCAGGAATTTCCAAAATGCCCATCACCCGGTGTCCAGAGTTGCTACGATGTTGGTAGCATTCAGGGTAAAAATATTGGAGGTGGTATGTCGTGCACCATAATAAATATTATTAAATACAGATTGCACTAAGCTGGACCAACTCAAAATGGTCAAAGAGCTTTTTAGGTCTGGCTACAAACCGCTTTAGGCATGTGATGGACCATATGTCATCAGTTCTTCAAAAATAAAAATAGTAGTACAGAGTGAAAGTGGTCTTTGGATCAGCCCGTTCAGTTATTGGCTTTCATGTGTTTTTCATAGTTTGCTATTGCTTGGGTGGCCTGTCCATCAGCCATGGCATTTTGGGGATGCTTACCTTGTCTCATTTGTGTTTCTATTAAGTTGTGGTGATAGTAGTCCTTTTTTTGGACTCCAGATTCGACATGAGAGCCAGTGTGTGTTCTTATATATATTTTTTGCAGATACGGCATTTTAATCACTGATTTCTGACTTATTTTTATTTTTAGATAGGTGCTGTTTTGATGCTTTGATCTGTCATAAATGTACAATGGTTTTAATTAATGGCACCTGTCAGTTTTAAAAAAATGTCTGTCGTGATAACACATTTGGTGAACCTACGAGGTTATGAAGATACTGGTCCTATGTCTAACCTATCTACTGTGCCGTGTTTTGCTGTGTGCACCTTTTATGTTCGAGTTTCAGCATTTGTTTCATATTTGGACTCCTTTTCATAGCACCCTCCTTTGAGTGAAATTTTAAGTCTGCACATTCATTCTGCATAGAATGCCTAGATATTACCAAGTACTTCCCCTAACAAAAAAAACCGGATTTCTTGGCTTTGCCAGTGCTTGTTAAACTTTGTTTAGCGGTTTTTATAAATGTGCATTTGTATTTTGCTAGGCCTTGTTTTCAGTGTGTGCATTCATTGCTTGCAGCATTCCTTGCTTTCAGCCAGTCTCCTGTTCTATATCATCCACATGTACTTTTTTGTCTCCATCCACTTGTCTTGTCTGCCTGTCCTGCTTGTATATGGGATCCTCAGCTGCTTCTTGTATATCTCAGAGGTGTACACGTGTCTCGTGGTCCTCTCTCTGTGCCACCTCAGGGCGATGCCAGTGTGGTGGGTGAGCATGCGCTGCCACCCATCGTATTCCACTCAACTAGTGGTGGACACATATTCACAAATGGTCAATTTAGTGTCTTTTTTTAATAGCACTTCATTAGCAGCTACTGTGGCCTCGAGGCGCTAAATCCTTAAAGACCTAAATTCAGGGCTTTCTGACAGACTTTTCTACATTGCAACCTCTGGGTGGGTGACATCACCCAGCCTGTCATGTCTCCAAACCTGCTTTTCTCTCCATTCACTTTGCCTAAAAGAGGCTAAAACAGTTTGGCTCATACCAGGCCATTCCTTGTCTTGGCTCAGACATGAGTGACCCACTGTGATTACTGCACCTGGATGGCCCACGGCTTACGTCGCTGTCCTTGGAGTCTGGCATCCTCTGTTCTAATACCGCCTTCAGCACTTGTTCAAACACTGGTCTTTCATGGAAAATCACATTTTGCAGCATGAATACTTTTCTGGGTTCACGTCCAGGAAATTCCGCCATCTAGTGGTTGGGTTCAGAATTGACTTTTCTTTTCCTTTTCCCCCCCCCCCTTTTTAGGTCGAGCCTAGTGCAGCGCGCATGCGCTGTCTAGGAGATGACCTTTAGAAATTGGTCTGCTCTTTTCCACACACTCGTGCATGTGGCGGCATCCACCTTGCGGGAGCGAGCAGGGCGCCATCTGTTTCGAATTAGCCTGGCCGCGCTTGTTTTTCAGGAGCGAGCAGCGGCGCCATCTGTTTCAAATTAGCTTGGCCGCGCTCGTTTCTCTGGCTGCAGCCTCCAGTCCTTGCACTCTCAGCACACACGCCGTTGCGCGTTATTCACGGGCGCCGTGTTACTTGCTTTAGCACGGCGCCCTCTTTTATGGCTCAATCCTGCTCTACCTTGGCCGCCTCCAGCTGCAACAACGGCAATGGCGCCTCCGTGTCCGGCTCCTCCAGTGAAGCCTTTCATGGAGCAAGCTTTGATTCTGCAGTGCCAAATTGTGGGGTTTAAGGACTCCTTTAGGGCATGTAACTTTACTATGCACGGGCGCCACGCTCCATGTTTTAGCATGGCACCCTCTTTTGTGCTTAATTTTTTTTTATTAACATGGCTAAATCCTGGTGTCGGCCTGCCGCTGCTCTCCCTTGGCCGCCGCCTGCCCTGCCTGCCTGTCATCCAGGAACACCGGCAGCGACAGCTCCATGTATGATGGTTCTGCCCACGGCACTCCAGCCTCACTCTCCTGATCCTCCAGTAATGCCTTTAATGGTGCAAGCTTGGATTCTGCACTGCCAAATTAGGGGAAGGCTAGTAGCATTTAGAGGGTGCTTTATCCCCCACGGCACAACACATCGATTTGCTTGTAAGTACCTTTATTTGTTTTTATTTTTATAAGAATGAGTTGGCATAACGCACACTTCCAAATGGTATGTGGTCCAACACAGTATATGACGTGTCTTAAACATCAATCTGAAACGAGTCCCACTTTCTTGGGCCTGGTTTGACGGCACAGCTGCATGCAGGGGATACTGTTTGTTAACTATTATTGAAAACACACGCGGATTGGGCTTTTGCCTCGCCATGACATGCATTGTATGCAGAAAGCAATCCCTTTTCTGTTTTTTTCCTAGGGCAGAAGACTTTTCAATGTCTGGAATTTAGTGCATATTACAAATGCACATACAGGTTGCCACAGGCATGCATGCATGCATGTATAAATCGGCAACTTAAAATAAAAAAAAACATTGGTAATATGTCTAAGGCCTCTTTGTGAAGATGGATGGATGGTTGGATGCAGATAACATAGCCAATTAGTTAGACAAACGGGCCTTTACAGTCGAGCAACGCAACTGTCTTGGGAAAAAAAGCTTTGTCTAATGTTTTACCATCACCAGTTTGCAGTGCTAGTTACAGAGATGTGCTTAAAATTATCCTACCCGGGTAACCGGTGCTACTCTGGGTATAACAGCAGGTTTTATCCTGGTTGTGTCCGATTTATTTTCAGGACCCTTAACCAAAGCTTGAGTTTACTTTTACAGGAAATGAACATATCTTCATTAGCACACTGTGATCTTGGACAACTTCATCAGTATCCCTTATAGGGGAGCGATAAGTCATGGAGTGTGTCTAGACTTAAAATCTAGCTGTGTGGTTGACTATGCAGCGGACATAGCTATTTCTGATCCTCCATGGCACAAATGCATTTGTTTATTCATGTTTGTGAAATTATAGTAACCAATTTTTTTTTCACAATAATAGTTGAATTATGGCACATGCGTAACTATTCGACAAAAGCTAGATGATGATTAAATAGCACAAACCATCCTATCGTTACCCAGGATGATGCTTCAAAAATCTTTTAGGTTAAGATATTGTTTGAACTAGTGCTATGTTTAAGTGCAAAGTTAATAACTGGAATAAAACCACATTTAACAGCAAATAATTTGTCAAGCGATTTGATAAAGCCTGCATTAGAACATTAATTCCATATATAATTGGGTTGCTGTACGCCTTTAGTTTTGTTTGCTCCTTGCAAGCTGTTCCCTTTGTATGGGGAATCAGTTCTCTCCTGAAGTTTAAAAAAATGCACATTCTAATGAAGATATCTTTTGGCTCACTCCATAAATACTGCTAACTGGTTTGTGTTCATCATAAAGCAATAGAGGTATCTCATCCTGAAGGAAGATTCCGGTTAGATTTCTGTGGCGCTCTTCTTACCCGCCCTACAGTATGTTTATGACGCAGTCCCCAGCCATAAACGCCATGAGGTCGATTTTGGCTAACTTATGTGCATATCCCAGACCATACTTTCTGTGTAAAGTACTTGCTGTAGAAACCCAGGTTCTGAGTGGTTGCTCAAATTGCAAAAAATTAGTTCATCTGTTTTACGTAGATATTCATAGTGATGGTGGAACTGCGGATAGTGGTGTGAAAAACAGACAGTCTGCAGGCAGATGTGAACATTGTGAGTTGACAAGGAAGCCCCTATGAGGATTTCTGCTAGGATGAGAAGAGTTGCTAGCTCCAGAGTTACTGAGACAAGTGCTCAACATATTCCGTACATCTCTCAGCACTATCTAATCTGTATACCACATAATTCCAAAACACAAATACCTTCAACACCGCAAAATTCAACCACACAACTAGCAATTACAATAAAAACAAAATAATACCTTTATCATCTATACATCACATGCCCACTTCCCCTAACATCTCACAATTCCACAACCCCCTGGCATCATGCTACCGTCCTATAAATAGTAAAACGAAGTTAAAATCCATCTCTCGCCTCCACCGCCCTCTAGTTAACACTTACACTACTCCTTCTCTCTCGCACAACACTATCTAGCTTTCTCACACACTAATACATCATTTCTCATATTTCTTCAATTCATGTCATTCGGCACAGTCTCATAACCACTCATTTTATACAAATTAGCACCTCTAACACACACTACCATCCCCTGCTTTTTGTGTCTTTTACCTACACAAACATGGCCTCTTTATAAGTCTTCAACATTCTCTACCCTTCTTTCATTCTTTCACATACAGTTTTTCTACTACTCTCTCCAGTGTTCACTCACCACTTCTAACGCACACTATCCATATTACTTTCAATATATTCTATACAACGCTCACCAATATCTATTCACCATACCACATAATTCCAAAACACAAATACACTAAACACCACACAATTCCACCTCACACAATTCAACAACTAACAATTCCAATACAAACAACATATTACCACTACAAACAACATACATCCACTCCATTGCAAACAAATAAACATATGCAAAAAACATTATCGTTTGAAATACCAATAACTCTAACTTTCACAAATGCGAGACCTACTGCATTGCAAATGCTTGTTTTCCGTGGGCGTTGTCGACCACTAGTTGTTGGTACGTCTGTCCCATGTATGACGTCAGACGGCTCTCCGGATGTTCCTATGCATAGTCACCATATTCAGATTCTTTATTCTGCAGTTGGGTCTGCAAGCAACGGAGGAGCTCTGAAAGTTTTGAAGAAAATCAAACATTTTAAAGAAAATACATTGATTCACCAAAGGCTGCAAAAGGAGAAGACACAGAGAGAAGGGGACCCCTCACTCTCCCCTCCAATGGGGGACCCTGCCGGAAACAGCCACGTGGTCTGAGAATGAGGCCAGGTAGGGGTCATGGACAAAACCCCCTTTAAATCCTGCCGAAACTACCACCACATATGTGCAGCGAGACCCCCACGTGGTCTACGACCTCTGTCTGCCCAAAGTCCACGAGGCCTGCGCCACCTTCGTACCAAAAACCTTGAGGGTACGTCAAAGACTGAAACATTACAACACCATATCCAGCAGCAAAAAGCCACAGATAACTCTAAGAGAACTGGGCCCAACGAGGGATGATGACGAGAATGTCGGAGGCAGAGACAGCCCACAGAGGGTCGGACGTCGAACTTCTAGAAACCGATGCCAAAAGGAGGCAGGCGAAGAAGAAATCGGCCAAGGACACCAAAAGAAAATAACACAAGATAATAAGACAGCTCAAGGACCCAGAGGCCAAAACCACACAATGCAGCCTCGGCGTAGAAGAAAACGTTGACCTAAGGTCAGCAGTGAGCGAAAGAGGCCCACGGATCCCAACCACAGGATACTGATGCTGGCAAAATGCCAAAATCCTTGACCACCCCAGCAGGTCAAGAGACCGCGAGGGAAAAGACAAAACCTTTAGAGATGACCGAACCGTCCATGCCGAAGAAGAGACCATTGCCGACGTTCAACGCAGACAAGGCACAAGAGGTAGAAAGGAAGAAGCAAAGAGTAGAGGCAGAGATAGCGGTGCTTCTTCAACTTGAGGAGTTTGACGACTCCTTAACAAAATTTTGAATTGTAAGTAAGCCTTCGACGGACCTCGACGCCTAAGAGGAGGAATCTGTCTTAAAAGCTCCAGCAACACCAGAGCCTGGAGAGGAAGCCGAAGAGGAGCTCTACAAACCAGAAGGGGAAGAAGGAGCAGAAGGCTTCCACAAGGAGTCGTGGAACGACCTCGACACAGAATCTCCAGAAGAAGAGGCAAACCATTACCCCTCAAGGCTATCCTCACCGGACGACCTCACAATGTCGAACAGCCTGGTCAGAAGGGCTGCAGACACATATGGAGTGCCACTAGAGGAGGAGAAAGGAGACTCCCATTTCCTTCTCTAAACATTGATGCCTTTCAACAAGGGAAACCTATACCTCCCAATGCTGCCAAGCATAATAGATCAAGGCAAGGAAGCCTTTCGTGAGCGTGTCACAGCCAAAGAAGTGACTCCACGAGTGGAAAAGAAATATAAGCCCTCGACAAAAGACCCTAAATACATGCAGGGGAATGCACCAGCAGACTCCATTATTGTTGCTGCCGCCAGAGAGTGAAACAATTCACACACGTCGCCAGGGCCTCCACTAGAAAAGGAGAGCAAGAGGCTCGATGTGGTGGACAGAAGATTGAGAGAGAGGGGCTGCAACACCGTGGAAATTGCAAATTCAAATGCGCTGCTGAACAGATATTGTCACCAGCAATGGGACGAAATTGAATCCCTCATGATTGAGGACCACAAAGAGAGGGCCAAGGCAGTAATACAAGAAGGTAGAAACATCGCCAATACATGCCTGAAGTCAGCCTTCGATGCAGCAGACACTGCCTGCAGGCAGATGCGCAGGAACAACAATGAGGAGACATGCCTGGCTGAGAGTATCAGGGTTCAAACAGGAGGTGCAAGCAAATAACATAAACATCCCATTAAAGGTGATGCACCGTTCGGCCAGGCAGTCGATGAGTCCTTGCAGCAAATTAAAAAGGACAATGAAACCGCTCAGGTGATGGGAGCCTCACAATATAGAGCTCCGTCAGAAGGGGTGTAAGCACAAGCAGAAGCCCCCGGGCAGAGCTCCCTTTCTATCGGGACAGCAGCAGCAACAACAACAAACCCAAGCAAGCTCCCACCAAGCCACACAGTAGACTGATTTGATTTGATTTGTATATTTGTAAAGCGCACGAATGCCCAAAGGCGTCTTGGCGCTAATCGTTGTAAAAGACTAGGTCTGCCGAAGAATGATACCAACTACAAAGTAAACAACCATGTTTTCACCTCCTTCCTAAATGAAAGTAGCGATGAGCTGTTTTTAATTGTAACAGGGAGAAGGTTCCAAGTCTTAGCTGCCTGAAGGAGGAAGCTTCTCCCTCCCCACCTTACTTGCTTAAATTTAGGAACCTGAATTAATTTTGCCTGGCTTGAACTCAGTCTCCTGGATGGCTCATAAGGTTTCAAATGAGTTTTTAAGAAATGGGATCCTATTCCATGAAGGGCTTTGTAGGCCAGGCAAACTGACTTAAACTTGATCCTTTTTTCAATAGGTAGCCAATGGAGAGTTCCCAATCTGTGGGCAACTGGTTCATATCTGGGAATGTCCATCACCAGCCTTGCTGCAGTGTTCTGTAAGCGCTGTAATTTTCTTAGATGTTGAATTTGTAACCCTGCATACAGTGCATTCCCATAATCCAACCTAGATAAGACCAGTGCAGTTACTAATATTTTACGAGAATCTGGGGGAATAAATGGTGATAGTTTCTTTACTAGTTTGAGGATGTACCACACCGAGGAAGAGAGTTTGTTTATCTGGGGACCCAAAGATAGTTTATTGTCCAGCAATGCTCCCAAGTTTCTTACTTTGTCCACTGGGGATGGGCGGTCGCCTAGGCTATCTGGCCACCATTTAGGGGACCAGAAATTCATATCAGTCCCAAGCAGCATAACCTCGGTTTTATCACCATTCAATTTCAGGCAATTATATTGCATCCAGTGAGTGATCTGACTCATGCAATTATTACATCTGCCTGCTGTCTCATCAGTATTGTTTGTGACTGCTACCACAATTTGAGTATCGTCTGCGTAGGAGACTGTTAGGAAACCACAATTCCTTATTATAGCCGCTAGCGGGCAACATATACATTAAAAGGGTGGGGCTTAACGAAGACCCCTGAGGTACGCCACAAGGAGAATTAAAAAGTTTAGAAGCAGCATCTCCTAATTTAACTGAGAAAGTTCTGTCTGTTAGATAAGAGGATAGAAGTTTAAGTGCCATCTCTTGAACTCCTACTTCGGCTAGTCGGGTCAGGAGTGTGCCATGGTTTACCGTGTCGAAGGCCGCTGAAAGATCCAAAAGGAGCAAGGCAGCCTTCCCTCCAGCATCCAGTACACTCCTGAGCTCTTCCGCAGCCATGATCAGGGCAGTTTCGGTTCCATGTTGTTCCCGAAACCCATACTGTGAGTGGTCTAGGGCATTTACGGAGTTTAAATAATTTGACAGTTGTTTATTCAATAGTTTTTCCAGTACTTTAGCTGGAAAAGGGATCTTTGAAATGGGTCTGTAATTCCCGGGATCCTGTGGGTCAAGATTTGGCTTCTTAAGTAATGGGAGGACTGCGGTCTTTTTCCAGGCATCAGGGTAGCAGCTCGATGTAATTATCTTAGTGAACACCAGGAATAGTTGTTCGCTTAGTAAATCTGGAAATAGGTGCATCACCTTGGGTGGACAAGGGTCTGTTAGGCCACCAGACCTCGTTGTCATTACCACCTGTTTAATCTGTTCCACTGATGGAGGCCAGAAATGAAACCCCGTATTGGAGCTATCTATAGGCAGGCCCAGTTTATATTCTGAGAATGGAAGTGGAGTATCAGGTTTGTTGGTCATAATGAAGGACTCATACACGGTCTTAACTTTATCCACGAAGAACTGACCTAGAGTATTACAAAATTCCATGCTACCGTCTATCTGTTTGTTAGCATTATCACATATCAGCAGTGGCTGCACCCAGCCCTTTCGTGCAAGAGAAATGCAAAGAGGGCAGACTCCCCGAGGTGGAGGAGCCACAAACAAGAGACTTGACAAACTGAACAGGCCCCCACAAAACACCGGTGGGAGGCACAATAGGGGATTACCCACGGCAGTGGGAAGAAATCACTGTGGACAATTGGATTTTGAATGTGATATGTCATGGATATTGCATAGAACTGCTCAAAAAAACACCAATTCCCCCAAAAACAAGAACTTATCAAGGAGTAAAGATCATACAGATCAGGAAAGAGGTCAAAGAAAGCTTATAAAAAAAAAAAGGCAATATAGAAGGTACCAGTAAGGGAACAAAACAAGGGGAACTACTCACCTTACTTCCTGGTTCCCAAACAAGACTTCACCTTGAGACCAATTTTGGACCTCAGGTTCATAAACAAATTCATCCGCACACAACACTTCAGGATGACAAAACTTCAAGGAGTAAACCCACTCCCACATAAAGGGGACTACATGGCAACTTTAGATCTGAAAGATGCCCACCTGCCCATACCCATGAATCAAGCACACAAAAAGTATCTATGATCTTTACTAGTGAAAATCAACTACCAATTCAGTGTCCTACCATTCGGCATAAAATCAGCACCAAGGGTCTTTACGAAGTGTCTCTCAGCAGTCGCACCCTTTCTAAGAGGTGAGGGAATACAAGTATTCCAATACCTAAAAACTGGCTCATAAAGAACCATACTAATAGAAACAGAAACACTACAACTATCTTTTACCTGAATAAACGGGGAGGCACAAAATCATTCTCCCTGAGCAAGCTAGCCCAGGAAATATGGCAATTGGCAGTACCAAGGAGGATCAACCTGCAAACTGTCCATCTACCAGGGAAATAAAACACGGAGGCGGACAGACTAAGCAGGCAAGAAAGCCGCTCCCATGAATGGGAATGGAAATGGAAACAGGAAACACTGGAGAAGATCTTCTGGGGCTGCGGCAATCCAACAATCTATCTGTTCGCTACAGCAGAGGATAGAAAATGCCAACGCTTCGCCTCCAGGTTTCAACACCACCAGTCAGAGGGGAATGCCCTGTTGCTTAAATAGGCTGGGGGGTTTGCTTACGCCTTTCCACTGATTCCTCTAATACCCAAGGTGCTGGAGAAAGCCAGAGAACCAGGAACAAACCTCATCCTCATAGCCCTGCAAGGGGCCAGACAGACCTGGTACTCAAACCTACTAGAGATGTCCAAGGGACAAATGATCTAGATCAAAATGGAACGGGACCGCCTCACAATGCAGGAGGGGAAGGCGCATCACCCGGAAACAGCTACACAAACTAGCGGCCTGGCGCCGGAATACAAGGAGTTTGGACATCTACAGTGACTGCCTAAAGCCATGGAAATACTAAAGGAGGCAAGGAAGCCTGGCACAAGACAATGCTAAAGTGAAAAGTGGGAGAGATATATCCACTGGTGAACAAAAGAATGGAAATCACAAAACGGGGAAACTCTACTAGCACACCTCACTCGCCAGGTGGATAGTGGGCTCACCTATTCAACACTAAAGGTAAAATCCAGCTGCAATAGTAGCCTACACCAGAGGCACTTCATGTAACTGCTTCTTCGCCTCACCAGCGGTGAAAAAAGTTCTTTGAGGGTTCTAAAAGAATTGCACCCCTGAGAGCAGTCCCAGCACGGATGTGGAACCTTAACACAGTGCTGACACAATTAAAGGCGCAAAGCTGTTAGAACCTATGCACAAGGCAGATCTCTGCTCACCCGTGCTTACAAAAGCATTCCTAATTTCAATCACCTTGTGGAAAGTGAGTGAAATAAAAGCTTTAGCGATACAGGAACCATACCTGCAAATACACAAGGACAAGGTGGTTCTCAGAACCATCCCGCAGTTCTTACCAAAAATAGTGAGCAAATTTCACGTAAATCAAAGCATACATCTACCGGTATTCTTCAAAGGGACACAAACGGAAAGAACCCTACACACCTCAGATGCAAGGAGAGCTTTAATATACTATCTGCAAGAACCAAAAGACTTTCGCAAGGGAAACCAACTGTTCGTCTCCTATGCAAAAGCAAGCAGGGGTACTCCAGTAACAAAAGGAACCATCTCATGATGGATGGTGGAAACAATACCAACTTGCTACTTGGGCACAGGGAAGACACTACCCGCACGCCCAAGATCACATTCAACAAGAAAGAAGGGCGCAACTTTAGCAATCCTAGCAAATGTACCCATAGGCACAATCTGCACCCCAGCAACACGGGCTTCACACACGTTTGGAAACATTACAGTGTGGACATTCAAATGAACAAGGAAGCACAGGTGGAACAAAAAGTACTTCAGCACCGGTTTGCAAATTCTTCCTCATTTCATCCCAACCGACCCAAAGTAAGGGATACCACTACATTATCTAATGCACAGCATATGAATCCAGAAAAGGATTCATGCTGCAAAACAAAATGGCTACTTACCAGTAGGAGTAGTTTTGCAGCTTGAAGAGCTTTCTGGATTCACATGCAACCCACCCACCTCCCCAGAAATGGGAAACAATGCAATCAGGTGGGAAAAGGGGAAAAAACAAGAGGAAAGAAATCCAAAACCATAAAAAAAAATCCAAAGATGGCGACTACACACAGGAACATCCGGGGCGCCCTCTGACGTCACACACGGGACGGACATACCATTAAATGGTGATCGACGCCCATGAAGAAGAAAAAAAAAGTAAAAACCATTCTGGACCCAACCACCAGATGGCAGAATAATGCACAGCATGTGAATCCAGTAAACTCTTCAATCTTCAAAACTACTCCTACTGGTATCATGGCTCAGGACTATTGTCGTCTACTGCATCCCCATCCCAGTCATCCTGGTTGTCAGGTGATTGTGGTGGTGGTGCATTTGTGGGTGTTATTAACAAATTTGGGTTAGGTGGGGAAGAAGGTGATAGAAGAGAAGAGTGGTTAGTACCAACATGTTTTCTCTTAAGAGGAATGTGGTAAGTGTCCTCTGTTTCTGGTTTGCGTTTCACTGGCAATTTTGCGTGAATATGTCCAGTTTTGGGATTGATGACCGGTTCCTTTGAAGGCGGGATGTCGAAACGATGCTCCTTTGACGGGGTTGGAGCAGTTTTTTGTTTTGCTGCCAATATTTTCAGAGCCGATGTTTTCGACGTCGAAGCGTTAGGATCCGAAGATGATTTCGGTTTAGGTAGCGGAGGGATTGTTACCAGAATGTGCTTTGGTCTCGGTGCTGATTGTTTCGGCTCAGTGCCCGAATGTGGCCGACTCGACCCCGAGCCAGAAGGCTTTAATGTCTGTTTCGGTGCCGGGCCCGAAAACGGGGCGTTTGAAACCGGTTCTCGCTGCCGACCTTGGCCCGAAGGCAGAGGAGAGACCGGAGCCTTTTTCTTGTGCAGAGGCAGAGCTTGGGCAGGGGAGTATTGGTACTCGCGGTACGCTGACCCTGCGGAATGTCTTCGTCCATGTCGGACTCCGCTTCAGACACGGAAATGTGCTTGTCCTCTTCCTCAGCTCCTTGCGTGTCATCGACGTCTTGTTCGCAATCTTCTCCGAAGAGATCCGGAATGGAGCCGCTGTGTTGATGTTGCATATCGTGACGTCAAGCCCGATGGTCACGGAGCGTTTTCTTGGATCGGAAGGATCTGCACGCGTCGCAGTCTTGTTGGTCGTGCTCCGGGGAGAGGCACAAGTTGCACACTTCGTGTGAGTCGGTGCGCGGGTACTTGGCGTGGCACCGAGGACAGAATTTAAATGGAGTCTGTTCCATCGACTGCAAGCTTGCCTGACGCGGCTAGGCCCAACGGCCTTCCACTAAGTTTCCGATGGAAAGAGATTTTCTGTACGATACGCGAAGAATGGGAAACGAGATCGAATTACAATACCGTCGAGGGTAAGTGGATTGCGCACCGAGGGGAACCCGAGAAATGGTGTCGAACCGGAGCGCAGCAATTCACGTCCGAACCCGATGGCGGAAAAAAACAATCTAACAATGGAGTCGATGCCCATGCGCACTATCACCGAAAGGAGGAGTCACCTACCTTGTGGCTGGAAAGACTTCTTCGAACAAAAACAAAGTGCTAACATCCGGACCCAACACTAGATGGCAGGAGTATGCAAAGCATGTGAATCTACAGCTCTACATGCCAAGAACAGATGCTTACTGGGTAAGTAACATTTTCCTTCTGTGCGCTGCAGACTTGGGTTCTGTCTGAATGTGGGTGGCTTGGGTTGTAAGAAGTAGGAGCTGGTGTGGTTGGACATGTTGTGCAACACTCGCTCAGGTACTCTGGGCGGAGCACCCCTCAAGGTGGCAGAATATCTTCCTACGGATGTAGTGTACCGAAGCAGAGGAGCAGATAAAGGCATACACTAAGAAGGAACAGCTACAGAGTAAGTACAGGAACAGGATAAAGTAAGCAGAGAAATCTTAGCGTGAACAAACAGGGAATGGACCAATAATGGACAAACACACTGGGTTACCACTAAGGTTATACAGAGGTACGGCTCAGTACTTCCCCCAACAACAGGGAATGTCAATGCCTCTGTGCAGAATTCGCTTACAGATAGTCACCCTGCAAGCCCCATAGAAAGAAAGCAGAAGTGATTCTGTCTCTTGACCCTTAGGGAACAAACAAGTATTGTACTTACATACACACGACCAACCCTTATGGGTCCAGCTGGAGACACAGTGGCAATTCCTAAGAAAAATAGAAATGGTACACTGTCACAGATAAGGCACTTAAGACTACATATAACACAAGACAAAGGATGGGGTAGGAATTGCCTCGTGAAAACCAGGAGCCAACCTCTGTACAAAGGAAGGCACTTGCACACAGGTGAAGACAAAATAGAGCACTTACCAGACCCAAGAGGAAAAAACCGAGCAAGCGCTAGAAAGGAATCTAAGAGTTGAAGCAAATAGTCAAGAGCAGGGAATTATAGGAAAAAACTGGAGAACAGACAAGTCAAACACAAGGATTTTAGGAACGGTAACAAGCAAGAGACTTGAACTTCAAGAGAACTAGAGACTGCATTAGAATCAGAGAGAAAGGGAACACAAAGTAGGGACAATTCCAAGACACTGAGGAGAAGGTACAGCAGCTAAGGTAGAAGCAAAAGGAATAAGAAACGAAAATAATAGCAGGATCAAATTGGGAACAATAGAAAGGGAGCAGCTATAGGGCTGCACCAAGTGTAGAAAAAAGCCAGACAATGAAGTAGGCCAAAGCAAGCAGGGCTGGGAAAATCTGTAGCAGGCTGCACAGGAACAGCACACAGGCACAGGCTGAAGCAAGAGAGGATCTGGGCTGGGAAAC
This sequence comes from Calotriton arnoldi, assembly GCA_963921515.1. NCBI lineage: Eukaryota > Metazoa > Chordata > Amphibia > Caudata > Salamandridae > Calotriton > Calotriton arnoldi. Next base: position 2,077,081 of record CAWUFW010001682.1, read on the forward strand.
AAGTCCTCAAGAGGTCCAGTACACAGAGGAACAAACTTCAATGCACAAATAGGAGCTTCAGCAAATGGCAGCTTTCAAGCAGTTCCAGGCAGCAGCAAGCCCAGGGCGGAGTCACATGTTTGGGCTGCACAAGATTAGTCACAGGTGCGTGCAATTCCAGCCTGTCACAAGTCCTGGAGGAGAGAAGCCAGTGCTGAGGAACAGCAGGACTACTCATGTAAAGCAATGGACAGCAGGTTCCAGGTCTTATAGAATACTTGGTAGTGCATTATGGAACCTGAAGTCCATGAAGCAAATGTAGGTTTTCTTTTGCATATAAGATCGTAATAGGAAGCAGGCAGGAGTCTGAGAGGGACTTTGGATGAGTTTCAGTGGTGATTTCTAGGCTGTAGATGGCCCATGTACAGCGTCCCCCAGAGGCAGAACGATGGAATCATAACACACTCACCCCTTTGTAGCCTTTGGGTGGTGTGTTGAGTTTGTCGTAAGAGCCAATGTGGGGACTTTCTCTCACTCTCTGCTCCCACGTATTTCACTCCTCCTCCATCACCTTTGGAGTTTCTGCGGCATCGGTCCCCTGCCAGAGTGGGGGTGCTACTGGTGGGGGCAGGGAACACAGACCGCCTGTACCTGTAAGAAGAAAACGGTTTACCCTGTAGTGAGACTTCCCTTCCCTTTCACTTTTTTGTGGGTGTGTTAGCAGAAACTTGCTCTAGCACCCTCTTTACAGTCCACCCCAGCAGGCCCTGCCTTTCCTAGTGCACCATTAAGGAAACCCTTTGTGCACACGCCTGTGCAGGGAAGGGAGTTGCGAGCCATTCTAGTGCCACTGCCAGGCCTGTACAGATCGAATGGGATCACTGCAGTGTCTCGCTCAGACCTTAGAGGCCTTCGCAGCACACACCATCTCTATCACTATGCCCATGCTACTCTTGTGACCAGCTCGTGTGCGTGGTGCTGCTCACCATTATCAACCTTCAATATTTTACTAACTTGGTCCTTGCATTGTGCACTCTCGGTGTCCTGTTGCCGTTATTTCGGGGGATACATGTTGTATCTTGAGAATTTGACCTAAGCTACAAGTTTCTCTTGGGGTTACTTTAGCTTCAAGGATTTAAGTTTATATAAAAATTTTCTTTGTTGAATTGTATTTTTGGCCTAAGACTGCGTTAACTTGTTTTGCTTATTGAAATGCTCCACCTCACTTTGGGCTCTGCTTCCTTCCAGGTGGTGCAAGGGTAGACCGTCTGTTTGTATCTCATGCGTCCTTACTATGTGCACCTGTTGCAGGATGGAGTTGTGTACCTGAAACAAAAATGGTACTGTCTGCAGTGCAGACGCTTACTCGAATCAAAGCTTGTACTACTTAAAGCTCAGCATGGGCACATTTAAAAGATGTCCACCTGCAGCACAGTCTTAGGTGTGGCCTAACCGGGAAGCTGTCTGCAACATTTACTGCTTACAATGACACTTGAGGTTTGGGTCAGCCCTCTCCATCCATTGGATCAGCTCTTGCAGCCAGTGGCATGAGACATTGCCAGTCGTATCTTCGATCAGGCCAAAGACTGTTTCTCTGTCATGCTGTTAACTTTTTGTTTTATGATTCCACCGCCCATGGAGTGCATGCACTGCGAAGCATGAAGGATGTATCTGATAGAGACATCTAGCCGCAGATTCCTTAACTTAGAATATCCCCAGGCGTCAGACTAGATCCAGAGAATTTTTTGCAGCAGCACCTTTGCGCGCCGGGGCCGCATGGCTCCGCCCTGACGTAGTCCACGGACATGACGTCAGCGGAGCCATATAAGTCCCTCCCGGCGTGCTGACGTCAGTTTCCTTCTTTTCCGTGTCCCAACGCGGATCCAGGAGTAAGCGGTTCCTCTGGCCTGTTGTTTCAGGCCTTCTCGACGCCTTTCGGCGTCCGGTAACAGTGTGCGATGCCTTTAGGTTTCAAGGCGTGTGAGACCTGTACGTGGCAGATGTCAGCCACGGATCCGCACGCGACCTGTATGTGGTGCCTAGGAGAGCACCATGACTCCGAGGAGTGCGACGCCTGCCGGCAGATGAAGCCGAAGTCCCTGCGGGAGCGCCGGATGAAGTTGTTGACCACCCGGATGTCCCGCTCAGCGTCTTCACGCCGCCGATCTCCATCTCGAGCTGGGGCTCCTGTTGGGTCCGGTCACGGAGTCGTTCCCGCGGACGTCGTTCACCTGACGCAGGTAGGCACAAGCACAAGTCACGGAGGTCGTTGACCTCACATAAACGTGACGACGGGCCCGCTGCTACCGGTCCTTGCCGGGCGTGGGAGCCCAGGAGTCGGCACCCTTATACCCACCCTTTCCGGGTGTTGGTGCGACTCGGGCCCAGATGGAAGCCTATTCCAATGTTCTTCAATCCATCTTTGGGTCACCCCCTCTCCCTGGCGTGCCCTCGGGCCCCACAGAGGGGGTAGGGACTCAGGTCGGGTCTTCGCCGGCGGGTTCGCCCTCGGCGCCGGCCAAGTGCCTCGACTCCGGTTCCGGAGTCGCTGTGACGTCGGGACACGGCCCGGAGGGGCATCCCAGTCAGACGTCGAGCCCTTCTGCCCCGTCTCCGCATAGCCCTTTGGGGCTCCTGCGCCGACGCCGGATGCGGCTGCAGCACGGAGCTCGACTCCTTGTCGACATCCTTCCTCCCCGCAGGCCTCAGTGGAGGGCGAGTCGACGCCGGTCCGATGCCAGGCTGAGTCACCTCTGGTGATTGTCGACGTCGATACGACGCCCTCTCGATGTCGGTCGACGCCGGTGCCGGCCCCTGTTGTTCCTCTGTTCGAAGAGGATGAGGACCCGGAGCACCCAGGGTTGTTTAGACGCTCTCCGGCTCTGCTGCCTCCTGGACAGTGGCCCTTTGCTCGGCCTCCGGCTGCGGCGCCTCTCCTTTCTGGTGAATGCGTTGGCCTTCAACCGTCCCCTACAGATGGTTTGTTATCGCCACCTAGAATGGCTACAGAGGCGCTGCATTTGCGAGGGCTGTTCGCAGGGCTACAGCTATTTTACACCTGCAACCCCCCCCGCCCCTCCCCCCTCCTCAGTCTCCTTGCCTTCTGATCCATTATTGGATCTCCTCCACCAGGATGCTGTGGAGGTGGAGCCCTTGCTGCTTTTTGGTGGGTCGTTATTTGACACCCTTCTTGGCATGTGGGCACGGCCCTCCTCTGGAGACCCTGTGGATCGGGCCATCGCACGTCGGTATCGCCCGGCTCCAGATGACCCTGTCTGTTTGTCCCTTCATCCTAGGGCTCACGGCGGGGTAGTCCAGGCGGCTTTCGCCTCGCAGCCTTCCTCTCCTCTCCCGTTGCTACCTCCCACTAGGGAGTCTTGTTGGTTGGAGACATGTGGCCGCCATATTTTTGCGTCCACTAGTTCGGGCATCTGTGCTCTGAACACGTCTTGCGTGTTTGCACGGGCTACTTTTGCCCTTTGTGACTCGGTCGAGCGTCTTCTTCCCTCTCTCCCAGAGGGTCCCCGTGCTGACCTGGATCGTCTCCTTCATGATGGCCGAGAAATGGCACAATTTACCATTCGGTCGGCCATGGACACGACTGACTCTGTGGGTCGGGCGATGGCCAGGTCCGTTGCTCTGCGTCGCCATGCCTGGCTGCGCGATGGCGGTTTCCCTGACAATGTTCGGGAGAGTCTTCGGGATTTGCCATTTGATGGCGTGACCCTTTTTGACAGTCATGCGGACTGAGCAGTCAACCGCCTCATGTCTGGGCTCCCATGACTTTGTGTTTTCTAGTCCTTTTGCGGACTTTTATTTTCAGGTGCACTGTTGTCTCTGCTTGTTCTGGGCCCTGGGTTCATGACGTAATACCCAGATGACCTGTGCGGCTTCCCGCCGTTTTTGCTTCTATTTAGTGCAGCTGATCAGCTGATTCTGCTTTCTTTTGATTACCCTCTGTCTGAGTTCGTGCTCAAGAGGTGCCCCTAGCTGGGGTTGAGGCTTACCCTATGTGGGGTATTCGTTGGCTATTGTCTAGCTGCCTTCCTTACACAGAAGGCTTGGTAGGCTCCTGTGGAATTTTCTTCAAAGGGGTTGTCCTGCGGATGAGACTGGGGTCTCTTTCTACTGTTGTGGACCCTTCCTTTTCCTTCTTGCGACCCACAGGTTGGCATCGCTCTATTGCCTATCCGTTGGGGTCTGCGGTTGGTCCGTAACACTCCCCTGCATCTGTAGATGCTCACTTTCTCGAGGTTTCTGCCTCGCCTGCCTCTTCCAGGAGTGTCATTTCAGCTTCGCCCTCCTTGTCTATGTTGGATGCCCTTATCGTCAGACACTGTCCCTTGGACCACCTTGTTCTGGCACAGTTCGTCTTGCCCATGAACGACCTCAGGGCGGAGCCTTGTGGCGCGGCTGCCAGGCACGCAGGGCTGACGCGGCAAGATTCTTCTGTGTTCTATGCGCGTCAGGTGGATGCTCCCTGGTATGTTCGCTGTCACGGGGGGCTTACGCTTTTCTTACGCTTCTGCGATTTCTGCTTCGGCTCTTTCTACTCTCCTCTATCCGGGATGGGTAGTACTTTCTCGTAGTTCAGACCTGTCTGGACTTTGTCTATAGACTGTGGCATCCTCGCCACGTACGCCAATACTGTACATTGCCTTGTGCCCTACTTTCATGGGCACTTTCCAAGCAAGAGTTTCCTCTTCCCCTGCTGCTTTCCGCGCAGGAGTTTGTCACACTTCTACTTCGGGCTGCTGCTGCTCTCTATGTAAGTGTTCTCTTCAAGACACTCACTGTCTTGTGTGGTCTTGTATGTACATCTCTTTACAATTTCCTGTTACTCTATGTACGTTTAGTACTGACTCTTTCGAGTACTGCTCAGTCTCCCATTCTGTCTCGCGGGGGACCGTGGCTCCTCCCTGCCGGATGGCTGATGTCGCTTACGGGTCTGGACATTGCTCTGTCCGGTTCTGCTGCAACATAGCTGTTGGTACCTATGGTGCGCTCTTGTATTCTTTTATGAAACGCATCCTTCACGGCTGTGTCCTTTCTTGATATATATTCTGTCCTGCGCTCTACACACAACCAGGGGTCATGCATACTAGGGTTTCCTTGCTGCAGTGTCCGTGGTCTTGCTCTCGGCCTTATGGGAGCAAGCCTTCTGTGTGTACAGCTTGACGGATCTTTTTCGTCGGTTGATTACCTGGTGATGCATCTCTCGCATCTCTCGCATCTGGGCTGTTCTCGCTGTGTTCCATTGTGCATTTCCCTTTACGTGGTGTGGTTCTAGCGGTACACGCGGTCTGCCCATGTGTACTTCTGTCCCCCGCATGCATGTCTCTTTTTGTAGTCGTGGTTATATGCCATTCTGCTTGTTGACGTCCGCCTCTCACATGTCCTTTTGTGAAGGGGCGATTGCGCAGTGGCAGGTCTTGTGTCTCTGGTAACACAGGCTCTTCCTGGACATGGTCAGCATCCTACCACTGCTGTCCAAAGTTTCCTAGCTGGTACGCTTTCCACTGTGCATGCTCGACCTGTATGCTCTGACTCGGTCGTACCGTCTTGTCCTCTCTCTGGGTCTTTGTCTCTTGCAGATCCATCGGATCCTGCGGATCCATCGGCTCCTATGATCAGTTCACCTTCTTTTGCGGAAGTTATGGACTCTCACATTCTGCACTGACATTATGGTTCTGTGCTCTCTTTCAACCCTGTACAAACTAGAGGGTTTTCATGCCGTCCCTGGGCGGCTTGTGATGCATTTGCCTCCCATTGTTTTCCGCTCCTTACAGAGCTTACTGGTCTGGTGTTGGCCACGCTGGCATTGCTGCCCCCACTGTGTTTAGTCAACTTGTTGACGACTGGGTTCTCTTGGGACCTTGGTGGGGTTCAGTCGCAGACCCGCCTCCTATGGGGTATGGCTTTGGTATCTATTCTAAGTTAAGGAATCAGATGAACGAGTTACTTACCTTCGGTAACGATGTATCTGGTAGAGACACAGTCTAGCCGCAGATTCCTTAACGCCCGCCCATCCTCTCCGCTCTGCGAGGACCTTTTCAGGTTGGGTTTTATGCACTCACCGCCTTCCGGGTGGCTTTTATCTTCCTACGGGGTGGCATCTTTCACCTCCCTCCTCGGTAGGATGATTCATTCTGTTTTACTTGTTCTTCTCCACCCATTCTCGTGATTGGGCGGTGGGTTCATGTATCCTTCTACATCCCTACACCCTGGTTCTTCCAGTGTGGGGCCTACTAATGTTCTTCTTCCCTCCATCCCACCTTCTCCATTGCTTGGGGGGTCTCTTGTCTCTTGACTCCACTACAGTCAATTGGTTTGGGGTCTATTTGACTGTGCCTCAGTCCATGGATCTCTTACAGGGGATACGGCTTTCCTGGTGTTGCCGACCTGTGGTAGATCGTCATTACCTATGTGGTTCCGGTCTTGTTGCCCTTCATGGTTAGATCTTACGATTGCAGGCTTCCTGTCGTCTGCCTTGACATTCTTTTCATATGTCGTTTTGCCTCGGGGGAGGGCATAGCCTTCGCTTTTGCGGGGCTGTTTCTCAGAGCGGTGCTCTGCTTTTTTCCCTTCAATTGCTTTCAGTAGACAGTGCTGGTCACTGTCATTTATGGTGATGTTTCTCACCATTCGATTCTGTTTGTCCTTGTTTCACTGATTTTTCATCTTTTTTCGCACACTGTTCCCATACTCTCACATTTTTTGGTGGTGGCGCGGAAAAGTTTCTCCGAAGAAAACTGACGTCAGCGCGCCGGGAGGGACTTAAATGGCTCCGCTGACGTCATGTCCGTGGACGACATCAGGGCGGAGCCATGCGGCGCCGTCCCCCGGTGCGCAGAGGTGCTGCTGCAAAAAATTCTCCGGATCCAGTCTGACGCCTGGGGATATTCTAAGTTAAGGAATCTGCGGCTAGACTGTGTCTCTACCAGATGCATCGTTACTGAAGGTAAGTAACTCGTTCTTTACACCAAGAAAGTGCATTTAAGTATCACACTTTTGTTGCATTTAGTTCTATCTTATTCATTCATTAATTGTGTATTGAAGGCATTTTTATACGTCTTCCACATCAACCTACCTGCCTTAATCAGTACCGCCACCACAAACCCCATTACCACCAGTGCCTCCCAGGAAAGGGTGCGTTTGCAGAGCCATGGAAAATGCCTTGCTTGCTTACTTCACTTTCTACTTTTCTCTTTCTTCCTGCACCAGCACCCCAGCCTCCCTCTGGAGGCAGTCCAGCGACTCACACCCCCTCTAAGGTGGAGAGGGCAGGCAATAGTGTTCAACAAAAGCCCAGGTAGCTGGGTCTTTTATTTAGTCCAGATGACCAGTACTTTAATCGAAAATTATCCATAGACCGCATCTCCAATGAGGGTACAGATGTATCTCTGCATTTGACACCCAAAAGGCGTAATTCTAATAAACCAGATGCTTTTTCAAGAGTTTGTCCTAGCTGGCAGGATGAGGCACTGCTTGTGAATGTAGAATATCTCCATTTGCGAAATTGTTACAGGGAAGTAACTTTCCTTTTTTTGTGAAGATTTCATGAAGAAGCAGGCAGTATTTCTCCAAAAAGAGGAAATGCAAGAGAAAAAGTTGACAGTTTTGTTAAAAGAAAAAGTAGCCTTGAGTCTTTCCACCGATGTTGGACATCTCTCTAGGAGTAAAATGTGCCTCCTCCAGGAGGGCGGCCAGGGATTGGCTTTGAGGTGGTCTTTACCTTTGTGATCGTGGACATAAAAAAATGTTTACCATAAGGTAATTTATTCTGACATATTGGACAGATCATCAAGCCTCTTTTTTCTTCATCCGCGTAGATCTTCTCCCTCGGTTACTGCCCGACAGGGGAGTGGCTGGCGGTGGGCATGGAGAGCAGCAACGTGGAGGTCCTGCACGTTTCCAAGCCCGACAAGTACCAGCTGCACCTGCACGAGAGCTGCGTCCTCTCCCTGCAGTTCGCCTCCTGCGGTAAGAAGTGTTCTGTGCTGCCCGTCTTGGCATCCTATGTTATGTTCACACAACGAAGGACTCATCAGACCCATCCTGGGCCATCGATGGCTTCGTGCAGCTTGTTGAACCTTCAGGTAGATGGCGGCTCATGTCCATGCAAATAGAATTGTTCACATGAGGACACCATGACTTTACATTTCAAGGCTGTACTTTAGGTAGGGGGCAGTATTTCTGTCCTCGAGGTCTGTGCAATTTGAATGTGCACAAGAGTAGGCTACCATGTGTGTGTGTGTGTCTGTGACGTCACACGGAGCTTGTCCCCCCGAGATTGGGAGGGCTTGAATGATTAAGCCTGTGGGACCTTCAAAGCCAGGGGTCTGGGTGGGCTTTGGATCAGAGCTTGGGTGTTGCAGTGGGTCCTTCCATAGGGATGGGGGGGCAGCCATTGGTGTTCTTCCAGGTGTATCTGAGCAGGATACCTTTTGCATGGGGGGGGGGTAGATCTTTGCTAGAAGGCTTTAAGCCTCGGTCCCTGCCAAAGGGAGGGGTCCAAGGATAGTCACAGAAGCCTTGGTACCTCCCCCTGGCAGTGGCAGAAACAGTGCCTGCATATGATCTTCCTGACGTAGCCTTTGTTTTCGAGTGGATGTTGTACTGCAGTTCTCAAGACCTTGAGCTTATTTCATTTCTACCCGCAGGTAAATGGTTTGTGAGCACTGGAAAGGACAACCTGCTGAATGCCTGGAGGACGCCCTACGGGGCCAGCATATTCCAGGTAAGGCACCTGCGAGAGTCCCGAGTGACTTATTCTACAAGGACTAGCCTGATCTGAGCGAGTGCGCACAGGCTCTATAATGCCCACAACCCATATTCTTCAGAACCAGCTACAAATCTAGAAACCCTTCTGGAGCCTCAAGGGGACATGAGAAGAGGAAGCACCTGCTAGCACTCCTTTAAAACCTGCAGGAGGGTGTTGTGGGGTGATGAGAACAACAGTTTGGGGGAATCAGCATTTCTTATGAGTGTAAGCAAGGGCTGTACATTACTGGGAGTGCAGTGCGGGCAGCGTATGCTCATGGGGCGCCCAGGTCTACTCCCACAGATCACAGCACCAAGATGTCCCTGACACATTCTCACGTTGATCTGTCCAACACCCAGATGTCTGTCACCCGGCTCTAAACCGGCAAGTCCTTCTCACAAACTGAAGACTTTATACACTTCAGTACCTCTTTAGAGACTAAGGTTGTAAGTGGGTGTATAGCTCATCTTGGGTCACTATAGCAATGGTAACTTTCGAAGGTCCATATTGAGCTTTCAGGATGCTGGTGCTACCACAAAGATGCTGGTGCTTTCATTTAACCCTCAGTTTTGGCTTCTTGTTTTGCAGTCCAAGGAGTCCTCGTCTGTCCTGAGCTGTGATATTTCCCCCGATGACCAGTTCATCGTGACTGGGTCTGGTGACAAAAAGGCCACTGTGTACGAGGTGATTTACTAAAGAATATCCAACTGCCGGAAGAGATAGAAGTATCCGCATCTGGCACCTCAACCAATGGCGCTCCGCAGAGGAGGACGAGGAGCATGGACCGCGGCACTTTTCCAAAGAACGTGGAAGGATCTTCCACAGCTCGCTCCCAACTGGGAAGCGGAGGGGCCAGGTTAGAGGTTGTGGCAACTAGGAGAGGGTGGGAGAAGGGAGGGCTTTTGGACTCTGAACCAATTTATCAGTGCTGCCACATTCTTTTGATGAGACATTGTCATTCTGGGACTTTATTTTTAACCTGAACTTTTTTTAAAAGAAACATTGTAAGTAAAAAAGGAGAAAAAAGAAAAATGGACTAACTCACCTCAAGACATTGGATGCTGGGTTGTGTTGTAATAAAGATGGTATGGGTAAACATAAGTGGCTACGCACACTAGGGATAAATTCTGAAGGTGCTGTTGGGAAGATATCCCCCTTTTCTGGTTGCTGATGGAATCTGTATAAATGCAGTTGTATTATGCACCTTCATCCCCATTCCACTTTTGATTTCTTGAGCTGGTTCCATGTTTGCCCTGGAGGAACATTGGAGTGTTGTCACAGAAACCCCTACAGGCTGGCTTGCTGGCCTTGCCTTGTGGAAAGAGGATTGTTAACAAAAGGAAATTGTAGTGCCCTATGTTCAAAAGCTCCCCCATGCATCTGACTTGTGCTGTGTAATATCTTTAACTCAGTCGTTCATCCGCCGCATAAGCTGGTTCCCAACTGGAATGACTTACGAAATCTGACTGAATTGTGCCCACAAAGTCTCCTCGCACCAAACGTCTAAGAGATGGACATGTTCTAAGAAGTGTTATCACAGAAGTGCCTCCTTCTGTGTAGAGGCTGACTATGGAGGCAGCTCTTCTTATTGGGGGTGGAGATCTCTTCGGGGTCCCTTTTGACAGGGTCTCGATGCCTTTCGGGGGCTGTCCTGCGATGCTGCATGTCCAGCAGCCCCAACTGCAATGGGATTCCAGCTGTTGATGGTTGATTGTCATTAAATTTTTGCTTTCAAAATCACGAACGGTTTGTTGATTCACTGACTCCAAAACTTTATTTTTCTTCAGAGCAGCTTTCTCTTCCCATACTTATTCTGAGAGATTAGACTCCCCACCTCATCAGTGCTGTTACCAAACCATTATTGTGTGTTAAAAACATGGCGGGAGTGCTTATGTGTGAATTTCCCTCCATGGGAGGCATGTGAGACCAGTATTACCAACCTCCTGAGTATCTTATTATCGGATAAAATCTTCTACCACGGATTCCTCACTGTTAGAAGATCTCCCCGAGGTGGCAGACTAGACCCGGAGAATTTTTCAGCGCTGCTTCTGCGTGCTGGTAGGTGGCATTGTGTGCTCTGCGCTGAAACCATACTGGCCCTAACTCAAAGGGGAGCTGCGTAAAAGCACAGTTTTCTTTCTTTCTTTTTTCCTGCAGCAGCTCTGGAGCTCCACTCCCATGTGTGTCGCTCTTCTGAAAACTCCCCAAAAAAACCTCTTCACGGTGTGCTAGGGTACAATGTCCCCACCTCAAAAGTCCAGATTCAAGCCATGCGCACTACTGCAGGAAGCAGATGTCGGTCACTGACCCACACAAGCTGTGCCTTTGGTGCCCGGGCACCAGCCACAACTCAAAGTTGTGACCGATGCACCGTAATACACTCACAGGTGCTAACCTCTGAACAGTTTTCTCAGCTGGTTTCAACATGTCTCAAGTTTCCCAAGTCATCGTCAGCCCCTTAGCAAATTGCGGCCTTCAAGGAGGCCATGCTGCCAATCTTTAGTGTGCTCACAGCTCCCTTGGATGTGCCTTCGAGTCTTATGCAACTGGAGGGGCCGCCAATCAGGTTATCACAAGTAGACCTTCCTGTAATGCCATCTGACCTCATGGGACTCATTAACCGCACCTGTACCGACCCCTGTACAGATTTCCACTCCAGCCCTCGATTCCACACCTGTTCTGGCCACCAAGATTCTGATACAGACTCAGCAGGCGCTTATCGATGACCCGTGCCGACACCCATGTTGGACATTGAACCAACGTCAGGTGGATACTCTAACTGTAGATGGCCCGCTAACCTCCCACTCTATGTAGATGGCCCGCTATCCTCCCACTCTATGTAGATGGCCCGCTATCCTCCCACTCTAGCTGTAGATGGCCCGCTATCCTCCCACTCTAGCTGTAGATGGCCCGCTATCCTCCCACTCTAGCTGTAGATGGCCCGCTAACCTCCCACTCTATGTAGATGGCCCGCTATCCTCCCACTCTAGCTGTAGATGGCCCGCTATCCTCCCACTCTAGCTGTAGATGCCCCGCTAACCTCCCACTCTAGCTGTAGGTGGCCCGCTAACCTCCCACTCTAGCTGTAGATGCCCCGCTAACCTCCCACTCTAGCTGTAGATGGCCCGCTATCCTCCCACTAACTGTAAATGGCCTGCTATCCTCCCACTCTAACTGTAGATGGCCCGCTAACCCCCCACTTCCCCTTTCTGTGGAATGGCCTCATTTGTGACACCCAAAAAGGTCCAAACTGGTGACCAGCACACTGTCACCAACAATTGTTTTATGCTCCGCAGCTGAGGGTGCAGAAAGGGAAAAGACAAGAAACTGATACCAGCGGTGGCACCTCCATGCTGCTTAACTAAATCACTTCCGGGGCCATATGTAGACACGTGATGCCCCCTACCGGCATGCAGGAGCAGTGCTGAAATGTTCTCCTGGTATTGAAGATAATCTCCCAGTGCATTTTAAAGGGATCTTCTCAATGAGTGAAAAGGAACACTTGGCCATAATGTTCGGCATTGAGCAGTGAGACTCAATCTTATCCATCTGTTTGGCTTTTGACCTCTGGCCTGTGCAAGACCTGTGAGGTTTAAAACCTCAATAGAGGATGTCCCTGTTACTACCTCCTTGGGTATCCAGGGTAGTGTGTGAGATGGTATACCTAGTTTTGCAGCGTGAATCTTTCTGGATTCACTATGCTGTGCATTATTCCGCCATCTAGTGGTTGGGTCCGGAATCGTAGTATTTCTTCTCTTTTTTTTTTTCGTGGCCCAGGTGGGCGTCGACAAACCACCATTTGGTGTCCTTCGTGACGTCGACGCACTTCCTCCAGAAGCTCCCACCTTTGGTCGCCATCTTCAGATTCTTTTTTCCGCCGTTGGGTCTGGATCGTTACCGAAGAGTTCCAGAGATTTGGAAGAGGAATCAGCAAGAAGAGAAGAAAATCGACAAATCAAAGTTTTAAGCACACCAGACTACAGGTCAGGTAACCGGGACGACTAGGGAGAAGGTTTTTCGACCAAGCTCTCGACGTTCAACGGAGAATGCGCTCGCAGGGGGCTCCCTGAGCGCTGGGATGGACAAAACGCCTTTCAAGTTTTGCACCAATTGCCACCACAAATACGCCCAGAAGGACCAGCATCCAGTCTGCAACCTCTGCCTGCCGCTCGACCACAATAGCGAGGACTGCAACGCGTGCTCGGCGTTCACTCCCAAGACACTCTGAGTAAGCGGGAGGCAGAGAAGGGCGAACCACACCATGCAGGGGCCACCTCCTTCGCTCCGAGACTTGGGCCTCTCCAGTGGAGAGGAGGACAACATCGCCGAGGGACCGGAAGACTGCACGGTCGTCGAGGTCCAAAAGAAGACGTCGAAGGAGGTAAGGGAGTCGTCGACCCCCCGACACTCGAGCGACACTTGAAAGGGTGAAGCTAAAGCCCCGAGCGACACTCGTAGGAGTGAAGCAAAGTCCTCAAATGGAGCATTGCCGCCGAAGCACTCGGCGAAAGCAACGGCACCCACGGACCAACAGCCCAGCGGATCCTTCGAAAAGGACTCCCAGTCGGCGAAAGCCCGCAAAAAATCTAGGCCGTCGAAGGATGCCCTCGAAAAGGACACCTCGGTGCCGAGAAAAGTAGGGCCAACAACTACTTCGTCAATCAATCAATCACGGCATTTATAGAGCGCGCTACTCACCCGGGAGGGTCTCAAGGCGCTGGGGGAGGGGGTAAGTTACTGCTCGAACAGCCAGGTCTTGAGCTGCTTCCTGAAGGAGAGATGGTCCTGGGTTCGCCGAAGGTGAGTGGGGAGGGAGTTCCAGGTCTTGGCTGCCAGGTAGGAGAAGGATCTTCCTCCGGCGGTGGTTCTGCGGATGCGTGGTACGGTGGCGAGGGCGTGGCTGGTTGATCGTAGCTGGCGTGTGGGCGTGTAGAAGGTCACGCGGTCGTTGAGGTACTTTGGGCCCAGGTCGTGGAGGGCCTTGTGTGCGTGGGTGAGGAGTCTGAACGTGATTCTCTTGCTGACGGGGAGCCAGTGCAGGTCTTTCAGGTGTCCGGTGATGTGGCTGTGTCGGGGGATGTCCAGGATGAGTCGTGCGGAGGCGTTCTGGATGCGCTGGAGTCTTTTTTGAAGTTTGGCTGTGGTTCCGGCGTAGAGGGTGTTCCCATAGTCCAGTCGGCTGGTGACGAGTGCCTGGGTGACGGTCTTCCTGGTTTCAGTGGGGATCCATCTGAAGATCTTGCGGAGCATGCGCAGGGTGTTGAAGCATGAAGATGAGACGGCGTTGACTTGTCTGGTCATCGACAGGGAGGAGTCCAGGATGAAGCCCAGGTTGCGTGCGTGGTCCGTTGGCTTGGGCGCGGTGCCCAGGGCCGGGGGCCACCAGGAGTCGTCCCAGGCGGAGGGTGATGAGCCCAGGATGAGGACTTCCGTCTTGTCTGAGTTCAGTTTAAGGCGGCTGTTCCTCATCCAGTCGGCGACATCTCTCATCCCGTCGTGTAGGTTGGCTCTGGCGGTGGTGGGGTCGTTGGTGAGGGAGAGGATCAGCTGGGTGTCGTCGGCGTAGGAGATGATGTTGAGGTTGTGTTGGCGTGCGATGGCTGCGAGGGGCTCATGTAGACGTTGAAGAGGGTTGGGCTGAGTGAAGATCCTTGTGGAACGCCGCAGATGACTTCGGTGGCTTCGGATCTGAACGGGGGAGGCGGACTCTCTGGGTTCTACCGGCGAGGAACGAGATGATCCATTCCAGTGCTTTCTCTCGGATTCCGATGTTGCTGAGGCGCTTCACTAGGGTGCGGTGGCAGACGGTGTCGAACGCCGCGGAGAGGTCCAAGAGGATGAGGGCAGCTGTTTCCCCGTTGTCGGTTAGGGTTCTGATGTCGTCGGTGGCTGCGATAAGGGCGGTCTCGGTGCTGTGGTTGGCCCGAAACCCGGACTACGACCTCGAAGCGAAGCGCTCCAACCCTCGACGCCGAACAGGCCGCCGAAATGGAGAGGAAGAAGAGGAGGCTCGAGGCCGAAATGTCGAGCACCCTACAGCGGAAAAGGGACTTCAACGAGAAGATGAGCCAATATACCATCCCGCCGAAACCCGCGCTCGAAGTCGACTACGAGGACGCCGAACCTCCGAAAACGCCTGAACCGGTCGAGGAACAGGATGAAGAAGCCCTGTATTATTGCGAGGACACCGAGGATCAGCAGACCTACCGGGACTCGACGTCCTCGGAGGCACAAGACTTGGAGTGGCAGGACCTCGACTCCGAATTGCCAGAAGAAGGGGTAGACACATACCCTTCGAGGCCTTCACCGCCAGACGACATAGGGATGTACAATATGGTCGTCCAAAAGGCTGCACAAACATATGGAGTAAAATTAGGAGAAGAGAAGCCCAAGGCATGTTTCCTCCTGGAAACTTTACTGCCTCAACAAACTAGGAGCCAGTTCCTGCCCATGCTCCCGAGTGTGCTGGACCAAGGAAGGGATGCCGTTAAAGAACCAGCAGTATGCAAAGCAGTGACTCCAAGAACGGAGAAAAAGTATAAGCATTCCTCAAAGGACCCTGCGTACATCCAGGGGTCAGTGCCAGCCGATTCCATAATTACAGCAACGGCTAGGAAAAGGGCCAATGTACCCACAAATGCCGGACAACCGCCAGACAAGGAGAGTAGAAGGATGGACCTCACGGGGAGGAAGGTGGAGCGGAGTGCGGCAATCCAATGGCGCATCGCAAACTCCAACGCCCTGATCAACAGGCACGCATACCAGCACTGGTAGGAAATGGGGCAACTCATAAAGAATCTACCAGACCAGTACCAACAAAGAGCGGCTCACCTGGTAGAAGAGGGCAAAAGCATGGCGAATACATGTTTGAAATCGGCCTTGGATGCTGCGGAGACGTCCAGCAGGCAAATGATGATTGAAGTGACCGAGAGAAGACACGCATGGCTCAGAATTTCGGGATTCAAGCCAGAGGTACAAAACAACATCCTGAACACACCTTTTAACGGGGAGCAACTGTTTGGCACACCAGTTGACGACAAGTTAACACAGCTCAAAAAGGACAACGAGACAGCGAGGTCCATGGGAGCGCTGCAATTCAGAGGGATGAGAAGGGGTACACCCGCAAAAAGGCCAGGGGAGGCAACGTGCCTACCACATCTCACCAAACGTTCCAACAGGGCTATCAAGGGAACAACCAAGGCCAGCAGCAGCAGGGACAGCAGCAGCAGAACTAGCAGTACCAGCCACGGGGCCAGTCCTTTCGAGGGCGCGCAAACGGACGAGGACAGACTCGAAGAGGAGGCCAACAGCCCTCCTCCAAGTGACTTCACAGTGAAGCAAACACCCACCCTAGCAACACCTCAGGGTGGGCACCAAGACAGAGGAAAGCAGAAACCTGACGTTACACGACAAACAGTCCCTCGAACACACAACACCAGTAGGAGGCAGGATAAAAGACTTCCTCAAGGAGTGGAGGAAGGTCACGACAGACAAATGGATACTAAACATCATAAAATACGGATACTGCATAGAGCTAGAAAAACAACCTCCAAACAGAAAACCAAGAAACAGGGCACACTCAGCAAAAGAACTTTCGCTCTTGCAACTAGAAGCGCAGGAGCTGCTCAGCAAAGGGGCGATAGAGGTGGTACCGCTCAACCAAAGGAACAAGGGGGGGTTTACTCCACTTATTTCCTTGTGCCAAAGGTGGACGAAACACTAAGGTCTATCCTAGATCTCAGGTTCTTGAACAAACTCATAAGAACTCAAAGATTCAAAATGACTTCCCTACAGGAGGTAATACCACAGATGCAACAAGGAGATTACATGGCAACTATAGATTTAAAGGATGCGTACTTGCACGTCCCCATCAACCACAAGCACAAACGTCTATTAAGGTTTGTGATCAACCAAACTCACTACCCGTTCAAGGTACTGGCATTCGGACTCAAATCCGCACCAAGGGTGTTTACAAAGTTCCTAGCAGCAGTAGCAGCGCACCTACGAAGGCAAGGAATACATGTACATCCCTACCTCGACGACTGGCTCGTAAAGGCAAGTTCATACAGCCACTGCAAAGAACACATCCAGCAGGTCGTACAAACACGAAGTCAACTGGGTTTCTCAATTCATTGGGAGAAATCGTCAACCGACCCAGAGCAGATCAAGATATTCTTGGGGGCCGAGATCAACACCATACAGGCCAAAGTGTTCCCCAGCAGGAGGAGAACATTGGCGATACTGAAGTAAACACGTCTTTACCGCAAGGGGCAAGTTCTGACAGTGAGGACGGTGAGCAAGCTGATGGGAATGATGGCGTCATGCATCCACCTGGTCCCAAATATCAGGCTACACATGAGACCATTCCAGGAATGGATACAGCAGCAATGGTCACAGGCCGTTGGGAGGATCTTGTGGTTCACACACGCAGTGCATCAGGAAATGGCGTGGTGGAACAAGGAAAACATATCACACAGGAAGCCATTCACACAACCAACTCCAACAGTGACCATCACAACAGACGCCTCCCAGCTGGGGTGGGGCGCACACATGAACAAACTCAAGGTGGGGGGGGGGGTCTATGGTCGCAGCAAGATGCGGTCAGACACATCAACTACTTAGAACTAAAGACTATGGGGCATATTAGCAAGACCGGCGATAAAATTATCGCCGTTTTAGCGGCAGGAAACTGCCGCTAAAACGGCGATAATGGGCTTGCTAATATGCGTTATAGAATTCCAATAGAAGCCCAGGTTAGATGTGCAGGACATCTAACCTGGGCTTCTATTGGAATTCTATAACGCATATTAGCAAGCCCATTATCGCCGTTTTAGCGGCAGTTTCCTGCCGCTAAAACGGCGATAATTTTATCGCCGGTCTTGCTAATATGCCCCTGTATTCCTAGCCTTAAAAGCCTTTCAGAAAGAGCTGTACGGAAACAGGGTGTTGATCCAAACAGACAACACAACTACCATGTTCTACATCAACAAGCAGGGTGGAACACAATCAGTGGCTCTATCAGGGCTAGCACAGGAGATCTGGAAATGGGCCATCCCGCTACAAATAGACCTACTGGCAATACATCTCCCGGGGAAGGACAATGTGGAAGCAGACCGACTCAGCAGGCAGGCGTCAGCATCCCACGAGTGGGAGATCAACCAACCGGAAATAGAAAAGATATTCCAAAAGTGGGGAACACCGCAAATAGACCTATTTGCAACACACCAGAATGCAAAATGCCAACACTTCGCATCCAGACAACCAGACCATCGGTCACAAGGGAATGCGCTATGGATAAGTTGGTCAAAGACATTTGCATACGCTTTTCCCCCCGATACCACTGATACACAGGGTACTCAGCAAATGCAGAATCCGCAACATGACACTAATACTGATAGCACCTCAGTGGGCCAGACAATCCTGGTTCTCACAGATAGTGGAAATGGCACAAGAACCAGCACACAGGTTCCCAAGAAGAAAGGACCTGTTAGCAATGCAGAACGGAAAGGTGCTACACCCAGAACCGGAGAGCCTCAGCCTAGCAGCATGGCTCTTGAAGACTTAGAATTTGCACACCTCAAACTACCACCAAGTACCATGGCAGTACTCAGGGAGGCAAGGAGACCTACCACAAGAAAGTGCTACGTAGCAAAGTGGAAAAGGTTCTCCCAATGGTGCATCAAGGAGAATCTACAACGGAAGATCACAAGGGAATCAACAGTAGTAAAATACTTAACACACCTGCTACAAAGCGGATTAAGCTAAACATCCCTGAGGGTGCACTTGGCTGCGGTAGTGGCCTACACAAGAGGAGAGACGGGGAAAAGTTTCTTCACCTCTCAAGTTGTGAAAAGATTTCTGGAAGGAGCGAAAAGAATCGCACCCCCAAAGAGGATGCCAGCACCAGCATGGAACCTCAACGTAGTGCTAACTCAATTGATGAAGGCACCATTTGAACCTATTCACAAGACTACACTGCACATGCTCACACTAAAGACGGCCTTCTTAGTGGCTATCACGTCGCTACGAAGAGTAAGCGAGCTGCAAGCGCTGACACTCCAAGAGCCCTACTTGCAAATACACAATGACAGGATTGTGATGAGAACGGACCCACACTTCATGCCAAAGGTGGTGTCTCGGTTCCACATTAACCAAACAATCCAAATACCAAGTTTTTTCCAAAAACCTACAACAAAAACAGAAAGGGCGCTGCACACACTAGACACCAGAAGGGCGGTAATGCACTATATAGAGAGGACAAAGGAGTGCAGGAAGACAAAACAGTTCTTTGTCTCCTTTGCCAGCAGTTTTCTGGGACGACCAGTCACCAAGAATACGATTGCACGATGGATTGCGCAGACAATTCAACTCTGCCACAAGCAGGCAGGACAACAGTTACAAGGAGCAGCTCAAGCTCACTCGACAAGGAAGAAGGGAGCAACAATTGCGTTTCTAGCGAACACACCTATCCAAGACATTTGCAAAGCTGCAACATGGTCTTCAGTGCATACGTTCACTAAGCACTACTGTGTGGATATTCAAATGAACAAGGAAGCGCAAGTGGGACAGAAGGTCTTACAACACATTTTCAGTAACCAGAGTTCATCTTCCACCCAGCCACCACAATAAGGACAAACCGCTACTAAGTCTATGTACAGCATAGTGAATCCAGAAAGATTCTCGCTGCAAAACGAATAGTTTCTTACCGGTCGGTGTAGTTTTGCAGCTTGAAGACTTTCTGGATTCACTAGCGATCCCACCCTCCTCCGCCAGAAGGATGAGACAGGAGGAAAAGGATTAAAACAGAAATAAGACTTAAAGGTTAAAAGAAGAGAGAGTAACACAAAACAAGAAAAAAGAATCCGAAGATGGCGACCAAAGGTGGGAGCTTCCAGAGTAAGCGCGTCGACGTCACGAAGGACACCAAATGGTGGTATGTCGACTCCCACCTGGGCCACGAAAAAAAAAAAAGAGAGAGAAGAAATACTACGATTCCGGACCCAACCACTAGATGGCGGAATAATGCACAGCATAGTGAATCCAGAAAGTCTTCAAGCTGCAAAACTACACCGACAGGTAAGAAACTATTCGATACCAGGGATCGAAAAGATAAACGCGATGCTGGTAGATACCCACTGACTTCCTTGCTCTCTTAGAGCCTTGCTATGAACCACTTTTAGTTCAGTATCATGACTATTAGGCCTACTCTTAACCACACAGGTGTTTGCCAGCAGAAGGTTGGGCTGAAGGTCTGGCCACAGGCCAACCCCGGCTGCAGTCACCCCCTGCTGCTCCTGGCCTTTGGCCGTGTTTTATGGTAGTTGACTGTAGAGCCTGGCCCTTAGACAGTCTTTGAATCTGTAAAATCTTTGGTGCCACGTCGTGGAACTGAACAAATGGTTTTCGGACTTTTGCCATGTTTAGCTTCTTCTTAAACAGCCGCTGCAGGTAAGAGTGGTGGGGCCGGGTGGGATTTTGAGAGATTACCCGCAGCGGCCACGGCTGCTCTTCATTTTTTGAGTTTCATGCACATATTTCAACAGGGGACACAGTTACAAGGAGGACCGAAAAAGGGTTCGTTTGATAATCATTTTGGTTCTGATTAATGAATCTGTGGTATTTGTCAGTCTGTAAGCAAGTTAAGCCTAGTGCAAGGATCTCTGGTTTCAATACCTTCTAAAAGTGGGGATTTGCAAATGTGTCACTAAAGTTATACACCAATCAACAGACAGATATTTTCACTGAAAAGCCAAACATTTAGATGACGTTATGGCTAGCTTTGGTTATAAGGCTTTAATGTATGTTTTAAAAAACACTTTATCTGAAAGAGACACGTTAGTGACAGATTCCTTACCTTAGAATATCCCCAGGCGTCAGGCTGGATCCGGAAAGTTTTTGCGTAGCAGTACCCTTTGCGCGTCGGTAGGCGGCGTCGTGCGGCTCCGCGTCCGTCGTCGGGCGTCGTGATCGCCGGGATGACGTCGCGGGCAGTACTTAGGCGCCGCCCCTGCGCGCTGACGTCAGTTCTTCTTTTTCCGCGCCAGCAAGCGCAGATCCGGGAAAAGCAGTGCCCTAGTCATTTTTTGACTAACTTTTTTGGTGAATTTTTTCACAGTTTTTCTTTGAATCGACTTCGAGGTGTCGTAGGGATGCCCGGGTTTAAACGTTGCGGCGCCTGTGCTCGGATGATGTCCATCACAGACCCGCATCGGGAGTGTCTCTTCTGCCTCGGCCGAGGCCACGACACTGAGTCTTGTTCCGACTGCCGGGCCCTCAACCCGAAAGCTTTGCGAGAGCGGTCTCGAAAGCTCCTCGAGGACCGGCATTCGGCTCCGCGCAAGCCCCGGTCGCGTGAGAGGTCCAGGGGTCGATCGCGGAGTCCACACCGGTCGTCAGCATCGAAGTCTTCTTCGTCCGGTAAGTCCAAACACAAAAAGTCCAAAAAGCATCGTCGCTCTAGGACTTCGCCTCACCGGTCTCGCGACTCGGCTGAGGCCCCTCCCGGCACCGTCCCCGCGGCCCCGGACATGCCTGTGGAGTCGCCCCCGCAATACCCGTTCTCGGGTTCGGGGGCGGATCCGGCCCAAGTACAGGAATTCCTGTCGGCCATGGCCCGCCTCTTCGGGCCTCAAGGTCCCTCCGGTGCGCCTTCAGGCCCCGCGGGCCCTGATGGGGTTGCTCCGGCGTCGCTGACGGCTCCGGCCCCGGCGTCGCCCGTGCCTCCAGCCTCGATCCCGGCTCCACAACCCCCATCGACGCCGGTCGACCTAACGACACCTCCGCCGGCGCCGATGTCTCCGGTGCCGTTCTCGACGCCGCCTGGGGCTCCGGGCGGCGTCGTCCCCCAGTTCCTTCCGGCTCCGGACATGGACCCGGACCGACGTCGCTCGACGCCGGTTCCGGCGCCGATGGGACCTTGGGTCCCAAATGTCCCTCCTCCTCCTTATTTTGAACCAGAGGAGGACCAGGAGGACTGGGAGGGGTCTGATGACCCTCTGACACAACAGTGTCAGTACGATGAGGACTGGACAGAGGGTCTAGGGGATGCCAGTGGTCTAGATACTTCCCCTGACACTGGCATGCTGTCTCCTCCCATGGCTACGGAGGAGGGGGCCAATTTTACAACGGTGTTGTGTAGGGCGGCTGGGGCCTTACGTCTCCAACTCCCTACTGTGGCGGTCAAGACTAATATTTTGACAGAGGTGCTTCAGCCGGCAGCCTCCTCTACGGAGACTGTGCTGCCGTTTAACGACGCCCTCACTGACGTTCTTTTGGGCGCCTGGTCCAAGCCCAACACAGGGGCTCCTGTGGATAGGAACGTGTCCCGGCGCCATCGCCCAGCTCCGGGCGACCCCCTGTTTCTCTCTGTCCACCCCACTCCTGAGAGCTTGGTTGTCCAAGCCTCCGCTTCCCAAACCGCCTTCCCTACCGCCCCTCCGGATAGGGAATCCAAACGCCTGGATCAATTTGGGAAGAAGGGTTTTCTTCCTCCAGTGCTGGCTTGCGGTCCATCAACACCGCTTGTTTTTTGGGCCGATATACCCACTCCTTGTGGGATTCGGTGGCGACTGTTTTGCCCCAGTGTTCTGAGGAGGTCCAGACACTGCTTTCCCGCGCCATTGCGGAAGGAAGGGATGCGGCCAAATACACGATACGATGTGGCCTTGATACCGCCGACTCGCTGGGCAGGTCTATTGCAACGACGGTGGCGCTGCGACGCCACGCCTGGCTGAGAACCACTGGTTTTTCAGGGGATGTCCAGAATACTCTCATGGACATGCCCTTTGATGGAGTCGGTCTTTTGGGGTCCAAAGCAAACCATGCGTTGGAGCGCTTTAAGGACTCACGGGCTACTGCCAAGTCCCTGGGTCTTTCTGCTACACGCCCTCCGCTGACTTCTGCTTTTCGCCCCTATCGTGGCCACGGTAGGGGCGCCCCGTCACGTCAGCAGCCCAGCCACCGGCCCGCGCAGCAGGCGTCTTTGTGTGGCCGAGGACGTGCATTCCGCCGTGGCGGATCGGGCAACCAGCGTGCGGGTCAGGCCACCACCTCCAACCCGTCCGCGGCCTCCAAGCCCTCCTAGTCCCTCCTTTCAGGTGCACAGCACGCCAGTAGGGGCAGGGTCCGCCATCACCTTCCCCACTGGCGTACCATCACCTCGGACAGGTGGGTCTTGGACATTGTCCGAAGGGGCTACTCCCTCCCCTTCGAGACCACCCCCCAGCCATGCCACCTCAATTCCACCGCATGTCAGGGGATCACTTGGTACTTCTGCAGAAGGAAGTCACGGCCCTCTTGGCCAAGAGGGCCATCGAGCATGTTCCGACCCCAGAAGTAGGGCGTGGTTGCTACTCCCACTACTTCCTGGTGCCCAAAAAGGACAAGGAGGACATGCGTCCTATCTTGGACCTCCGGAACGTCAATCGCTTCCTCCGGAAGGAGAAGTTCAAGATGCTCACCCTAGCTCAGGTCTTGACTGCCCTCGACCCTGGAGACTGGTTGGTAGCGTTGGACTTGCAGGACGCATATTTCCACATCCCCGTCCTGCCGGCCCTCCGGCGTTACCTTCGGTTCACGGTAGGCCCCGAGCATTTTCAGTTCACCGTGCTCCCCTTTGGCCTTACCAGTGCCCCTCGGGTGTTCACGAAAGTGATGGCGGTGGTCGCAGCTCATCTGCGCCGGGCAGGGGTTTCAGTCTTCCCCTACCTCGACGACTGGCTGCTGAAGGCGGGCTCGTCCCAGGCAGTCGTCTCCCACCTCCAGACTACGGCTGAACTCCTGCACTCGCTGGGGTTCTCCATCAATGTGCCGAAGTCGCATCTGATTCCTTCTCCACAGCTCCTTTTCATCGGAGCAGTTCTGGACACGACGCAGTTTCGGGCCTATCCTCCCGAACGGCGAGTCCGGGATATTCAGGCTATGATTCCGATCTTTCAGCCTTTATCCTGGGTTTCGGTCACGGATGACCCTGAGGCTGCTGGGCCTCATGGCCTCCTGCATCCTGCTGGTCAATCATGCCAGATGGCATATGCGGGCTCTGCAGTGGGACCTGAAGTTCCAGTGGGCGCAGCACCAGGGCAACCTGTCCGATCACGTCCAGATCTCGGAGGGGACTGCAAAACAGTTGCAGTGGTGGCTCTCGAACCGGCAATGGGTCATGGGCAGATCCCTCTCCCTTCCCCAGCCAGAGCACACAGTTGTGACGGACGCGTCCCTTCTGGGATGGGGCGGTCACATGGGAGAGGCGGAGATCAGAGGCCTCTGGTCTCCGGCGGAGTTCCGGCTCCATATCAACCTTCTGGAGCTCCGGGCGATCCGACTTGCACTCAAGGCATTCCTTCCCTCTGTCAAAGGGAAGGTAGTGCAGGTGTTCACAGACAACACCACCGCCATGTGGTACTGCAACAAACAAGGCGGGGTGGGGTCGTGGACCCTTTGTCAGGAGGCTCTGCGCCTCTGGACATGGCTGGAACATCAGGGCATGTTCCTGGTGGTTCAACACCTGGCAGGTTCCCTGAACGCCAGGGCGGAAGAACTCAGCCGCAGGTGCATGATGGATCACGAATGGCGTCTTCACTCGGAAGTGGCGCAAGGACTCTTTCTACAGTGGGGAGAGCCTTGGTTAGATCTATTCGCCACCGAAGAGAACGCGCAATGTCATCAGTTCTGCGCGTTGGAATTTCCAAGGCGGCACTCGCTCGGCGACGCTTTTCGTCGCGAGTGGAGTTGCGGTCTGTTGTACGCCTTTCCGCCTATACCACTTCTACCCAGAGTGTTGAAGAACATTCGGCACGACCGGGCCCAAGTCATTCTTGTGGCTCCGGACTGGGCTCGAAGAGTTTGGTATCCCGAGCTACTCAATATGAGCGTAGATCCGTCTGCCTCTTCGGGAGGATCTTCTGTCACAGCAGCAGGGGACGGTCCTCCACCCGAACCTGTCCAGTCTACACCTGCTTGCTTGGAGATTGAGCGGCGGCAGTTGATTCCTTTCGACTTGCCTCCCGAAGTTTGTGATGTGATTCTGGCAGCCAGGCGTCCCTCCACTAAGGTGGTATACGCCTGCAGGTGGAACAAATTTGTGGCATGGTGCACAGCAAAGGCTGTGAATCCCCTTTCTGCCCCTCTTTCTGAGGTCCTTCTGTTCCTTCTCTCTCTGGCCCAACAGGGTTCTGCCCTGGGTACCATCAAGGGTTATCTTTGTGCTATCTTGGCCTTCCTCAGGCTCCCTGATCAGCCCTCCCTTTTCAAGTCCCCTGTTGTTAACAGGTTCTTAAAAGGCATTACTCACCTCTTCCCTCCTGTTCCGTTTGTGATGCCTCAGTGGGACTTGAACTTGGTTCTTACCTTTTTAATGTGCGCTCCCTTTGAGCCTCTCCATAACTGTCCTCTTCGTCTTCTGACTCTGAAGACAGCCTTTCTGGTGGCCATCACCTCCGCTCGGCGGGTGAGTGAGCTCCAGGCTCTATCTTGCAAACCTCCCTTTCTGTCTGTTCATCCAGACAAGGTTGTTCTTCGGACGCGTCCGTCCTTCTTGCCAAAGGTGGTTACTGCTTTCCACATTGGGCAGACCATCACTTTGCCCACCTTCTTTCCACCTCCGCATCCTTCCAGAGAGGAAGAGAGGCTCCACCGTCTGGACCCAAAACGTGCGCTCTCCTTCTATATTGACCGCACAAAACACTTCCGGGTGGATGACCAGCTCTTTGTTGGCTACGTGGGCGCCAAAAAGGTCGGGCGGTGCACAAGAGGACCATCTCCCGCTGGGTTACCTTGTGCATCAAGACCTGCTATTCTTTGGCTAAGAAGGAGCCTCCTGTTGGGCTGCGTGCCCATTCCACCAGGGCAACGGCTGCTACCACGGCCTTGGGCCGCGGTGTTCCGCTGCCGGTTATCTGTCAGGCAGCTACGTGGGCCTCGCTGCACACGTTTACAAAGCATTACTGCCTTGACAGTCAGGTCCGGAGGGACGGCTTCTTTGGCCGTTCTGTCCTCCAGGACTTCCTTGTCTGATCTTTGTTCGCAGACCCACCACCGGGGTTGGTATTGCTGGGGTATCTATTCTAAGGTAAGGAATCTGTCACTAACGTGTCTCTTTCAGATGCACAAGTTACTAACTTGTGTAACGATATATCTGTAAGAGACAGTAGTTAGTGACAGATTCCTACCGCCCACCCATCCTCTCCGTTCTGCTAACTGATTTCTAGGGTTAAGGACATCCCTTTCAGGGCCCTAGTATTTTTCAGACACCTATGTCAGCTTCTTGCATGGCTCTGCGTTCCTGGCGCGGAAAGTCGTGTACAGAACTGACGTCAGCGCGCAGGGGCGGCGCCTAAGTACTGCCCGCGACGTCATCCCGGCGATCACGACGCCGGACGCGGAGCCGCACGACGCCGCCTACCGACGCGCAAAGGGTACTGCTACGCAAAAAACTTTTCCGGATCCAGCCTGACGCCTGGGGATATTCTAAGGTAAGGAATCTGTCACTAACTACTGTCTCTTACAGATATATCGTTACACAAGTTAGTAACTTGTGCTGCAGGTTCACTGAAAAGAGCACAAAGTGAGATGATGATGAGAAATCAAAACCTAAAAACCACTGGAATTCACCAGTTATGGTTTGGTAATCTACCCTTAACTTGCACCTCAGTCATGCACTGCTTATGACCTCACATATTACATCACTGATGGCATGTTAGATGACACTGATGACATCATCCAGGGGTGCCACTACTCTTCTCTCTTTCCATTAAGAAGATGTTTAAGTAGACGAATATAATAATGGACTTGATCTATTTCTGTACTTTGCAAATAAGCCTTGAGAAACCTCATTGGCGAACAGTCCCACAAGCAACACACGAAATGGAACAACTGTTTGTTAATTGTTTGAGATCCACAAATAATGTGTTGTATTAAGGATTGTATAGTTGTGTGTAAAAGCACAATAATTGGAATTTCCCTCAATCTGAGAGTTATTCTAAATAGACTCAGACTCTCATTGTAAACATTATGCAATACTAATTGTGCTTATCCTAGCCACCGCTGAATGCTTGGTTCAGCCAAACTCTGATGCTTTTATAGCCGCATTTGAAGGCTGGCTGCCTCCATCCTTGTAGCCACACTGGCTTGTTTCTTGCTGCCACGCTCTGGCCTAACATTTCTAGGGTTTAGTGTGGGTGCTCAGACGACAGGGGCGCTAAGCGACCGCCTCTATCAACTTTTACCTGAAAAGTACATCTTTGTCTTAAATGTATGCACACGCTAACCAGCTTTGGGGTTTATGATATGAAAGTCCTGATAATATATGCAAACTGGATTTAATAGGGCTATAACAGGGCAAACACCCCATTGAAAATGGATTTTTTGGCAGTATCCCCCCTGGAGCGGAGTATTTCACCACGAGATTTCACCTGGAGCGAGCAGGTAAGTCCTCTGCCTGGGAAAAGCCTGCCGGAGTCCGCACGGTAAGTGTGATTTCTAGTTGTGGTAATGGGGATTATTCTGCGTCACTTGTAAAGAGGGTCTCGGCTGTTTACACTCAGATATTTGTTGTAGTCACACTCTGGTGATTAACCTGGTCACTCTGATGTGTGTAGGGGCAGCTACACACTGATGATCCCTGCAGCCACAGGTATGTGCTGATTACAATCCTTGTCGGATGCTATTTTACAACACAGCAGCTCCCAGTTGTAGGTGCACTTTGATGTTGCTATGTGGCTTATTCAATCACATTCACTATTTTCTATCACGAGTTGATACCTTGGAACCAAGCAGTATGTTTAGAATCTCTGTCCAAGTCATGTGCATTTGTGGTGCAATGTGATGCTTTTTTTTGTGTGTTTTGTGATGTTTCTGGATACAGTATGACCATTGTCAAACATATCAATTAAATTAATTCAATGTTAGTGTGAAGGTGTCAAATTAATTATAGGGTCAGGCAATAGGGTTCATGTAGCTGTAAAACAAATTTCAAATGTACCTTAACACTATAATTGCTGTTGGAGTAGTGGACATTGAGGTCGGCCAGCCCATGACCCCATGAAGCATTTGGCCCCTCAAGAGTCCAGACCCTCCCAACACTCACCATAGGTAACAAGTGCTGTGCTTGGTGCATCCCCAGGTGTCACTGGGCCGTGGCTGCCACAGTGTGTTATACCTTAAAAAAACCTTTAAGCTCCTCTCTGTGCTTTTCTCTTTCATGTGCAGTCTCGTGTAGGCTGAAGGAGAACAATGCATAGTAGCGAATTCATAAAATATGCATTCTGTAAAAATATACTGATTAATATTCCATGCCTCTGCTGGTAATATCGTGGTTTTGAAAAGCAGAATGAACTGTCTGCGTAATGTCTAGGGACTCGTGTGAGGAAGAAGCCATTTCTTCAAATATAGCTTTGTTTCAAAGCCCTGCTGCTTTAAAATATACCTTTATTTTTAGTTCATAATTTCTGTTCACAACGTTGAAATGCTGGCAGGTTTATTAATAAAATAATTTACGTATCTGATCAGAAAACGTCCATTTTCCTCCTGCTATTTTCCAGCTCCTCGCAGTGACACCTTCCTTCTGGGCGCTTCCATTCCACTGAACATTAGTGTGTATGAGTGCAACACATACCTCATTTTAAGCTGTTGCCTATATACAATAGTTGTACTCTTTGTTGTTAGTTCTATACAGTGGAAACTAAACTATACAATACTGTTTCCGTGTGGCTTGATTACTATATCTCTGCACAGAGATGATGGCCTCCCTTCCTTCAGTGTCGCAAGATCATGCCGTACAGGTCTTGCCACATCCAGACTGACACATGTTGCCTTACAGCAGGTCGGCAGCAGGCGTGTGCATTGGCGGCGAGAAGCTGTGAGGTCCTCCATCCCATTTCTCAGTAGATCACTTCGTAGAGTGTGGCCTTCTTGTCTCCCGAGCCGGTGACGATGAACTGATCATCCACCGAAATGTCGCAACTCAGTACAGACGAGGTTTCTTTGGACTGAAAAGGAGAAGAAATAAAACTAGGGTTATGGAAAAGAAGAGAGCTCTTTCACAAGACCTAGTGTTGACTTCAGCATGGGGATAAAGAGGCAGTAACGAGAAGAATGAGATACCGTGAAATATCCCACAAAATGGTTTTGATATTATGGGCATAAATTTACACTTTCCAGAGGTCCAGAAATCTGTGTACACATAAATCCAAGATAAAGTTGTTCCATGCAAGAACCAAACCATGGGAGTAGGAAGTTCAGTAGAATTCACTCGTTCCATGAGGTTGATGCAAAAGCTCCTCCCCTCAAAAAGAGAAGGGAGGGTCTTATTGTAAGTCTGCGTGCTTCAGAGAAAGGGGAAAAAAAAGAGCTTTGCTAAACATACACCAGCTACCAAGGCAGTGACCCTATCAGGAATAGTCTTAAATTGACTCTGAGACAGGGTTATCAATGTAGCCATTGATCTTGGTTTAAGAATTTCTTACCTGGAAAATACTTGCCCCATAGGGCGTCCTCCAAGCGTTCAGAAGGTTGTCCTTTCCTGTACTCACAAACCATTTTCCTGCAGTGAGAAATGGACCACATTAGAGATAAAATGCAGGAGTACCCAACAGGCAATGTGCAACTTCTTCTGTTGCTTCGGTAATCACACAACTTAAGTCATTCCACGTCACCCTAGATTCAGGCAGGAATGCGTGCCTTAATGACGTCAGTCAGATCTTGGCTCAGCCCCGCTGACTGGACTGAAGTTCTGTCCCAAGGCATTACACCCCTCACAATCATGCCTTGAACCCCTATCCTGTTCTTAATCCAAGTCCAGACCATCAATTTCAAGGGGACAGCCCCTGATCCCCTCCTGTATTCATATTCAAGCCACCTGCAATGGTGAGATGTTAAACCATACATCTGGGAGCCCTACCAGAACCCCAGTCATTCCCACTGGGGTAACCATAGTATGTACCCTCCCGAGACACCCAATAACATACATTCTTAGTGTGATTCATTCCAACACTCTGTGCTTCTCCTTCAAGGCTCCAGTCAACCGTCTTCTACCGTCGTGGTTTCATTTAATGCTGACTTTACTTCAAAATCTGATCGCACTACCAACCCCTTTCCTAAACTTTCCAGTTTTCCAATGAAGGTGACATCCCTGCTTCCTCTCTATGTCCAATGGGTGACAGTCTGACATCCGTTGTGCTCTTCGTGTATGCCTGCCCATCTCTGGACTCTTCTCTTGGGCTATCCACCTTCCAAACAACTCAAGAGGGCACAGCTATGTAACCACTGCCCACCTCTCAACAAAGGGAATCAAATCCCCTATAATGGAATCAAATCCCCTATAATGGAATCAGTGGGTGCTCTCTGTGTTATAAACATTGATTCAGATTCTCTTTCACATGCTAAGCCAGATTGAAAAGTGAACTACAAGCTGTTTTATTTTTATATTTTTATTGCTCTGGACCCGACACACTATAATAGGCCCATCTCTCTCCTGGAATCTCCAGCAAAAATCTTGAGTAGAGTCCTATTGGAGAGATTGGTTTCAGAAGGGCCTTAGGGACCGTGGAACAATGCCTTAGATTAAACCTTTTAATCGGGAACTATTTAAAGGCTGGAATAGGCAACCTGCATGTGTGTTTCATAGGCCTAAGTAGCGCGTTTGATCTGGTGAACCATAACAAGCTGTGGAGACTTAGGTCTGCATTGGGGGGCTCTAAAATAAATTCTCATTACTTGCTTAGATGTCTAGTAATTTGACGGCAAGGGTACGGTGTAGAGCAGAGGGGGAATTAACTATACCCTTTAGGATACGTGGGGGGAGGTGAGACGGGTGCGTCTTGGCCCCGTTCCTTGTTTGTTTATATCAATGGCATTGACGAGCGGCTGCATCACTTGGCGTTGATTCTCCAAAGCCCCCGCGAGATCCGTACCCGTCCTGCTGTATGCGGAGGATGCCGTTCTTTTGGCATTAACCGCAGCGATCCTACAAGTCCTTATTAATTCTTTTTGTGATTTCATGGAAAGTATTGATTTCAAGATTAATCAATGGAAAACGTTTACAATGTAATGTCTTAGTAAAAAAAGGTATGTCTTACCCCTTTCACTTAAAGCGTTATAAGATTGCAAGCGCGAAGCACCTTAGTTACTTAGGTTTAATGTTCTCAGACAATGGGGCTGAAATCACACAGAGGGGTTAGCGCAATGGATATGGTAAAGAATAAAGAGGGGAGATTCAGATTTGCTGCTAAAGTAGGATCTAAGGGCCAGATGTATCAAAGGGTTTTACCCATTCTGTGTCTATGGGAAAATGTGTTTATACCTTTGGCCCTAAGTGCGTACCAGAAATGATAACACTTTATACTGCTAAGGCAGTTTCTGCCATTGCATATGGGGCTGGCATTTGGCGGTTGGAGGATAACTATATCCTGCAACAAATTCCCGAGAAGGGTGATAGCGGCACCACAATCCATCCCCAGCATCATGGTCCATATGGATCTTGGCTTACAGCCCATATCGGCCGTTGTAGAGGCCAAACCACTGCTAATTTGGCGCTCAGTTTGGTCGAAATCTGAGGCCAGGATATTATTAGGAAGAAGAAGGACTGATATAAAGGTCAGTCATGTCTTAGCGATGTTCTTTATCTATGTAATAAGAACAAGGAAAGGTCTTCGTATTACAGGATAATTGGTCGTAGTTATTATGATCAGTCCATATTTTATTATGCTTTGTTTAACCTTTACTAACTTGCCCTTTTATCGTCTTTAAACAAAAAAAAAAATCAAGTGTGAAGTTTGCGAAGGAATGCTCAGTTGTTGCTTTCATTGTAATTGGGTGTTTTGTGAAAAAATGGGCAACATGGTCATTTTTATTTGCTTGAATCTTATCTTGCTACAAATCTATCCATGATTTTAATATGGATGGCTTATTTATTGATAAAACAAATCATGATTCCGAATTAGTTTAATTATAATGAAAAGCGGCTAAAAATTGTTTTTATGTGCTTTTATGGTCATTATAATATGAACCAAATAAAGTTTATTCTGATTGCTCTGTTAATGCTTTAATCTTTCCAATTTAACTAGAGAATTTATTGCCACTCTTTAATGTTTACTATCACTATACATTTAAAAAATAGTTTTATTTCCTTTAAAGCCATTTGAGTCCAACATTAACTGGTAAAACGTTCCTTCCTTTGAAAGTGTGTTCCAGAAAATGTATATCTACTGCTGTGATTACACTGTCAAAGCAAGCATTGGGAAACCCAATAGATCTTGTGTTGAATGCTAGTTTTTTGGGGGCAAATCTTGTTTTGTGATGGTCTTTGGTAAACTTTATTGTTCAGGAAGGTGTCAGCCCTTCATCAGTCCTAAAAAATAAAATAAAGGCAAGGACAAAAATATTTTTTTGTTCTACATCCGGACACTGAAGGGAATTATTTGTTAGTGGATGTGCTCTTTGTGAAAGGGAAGCATGCTGGTAATCCATAGTGAAGACTGCCAGTGGCTAAAGTGACCTGACGCACTGCCCCTTGATGCATGCTTGAGTGGGCAGAAGAAAAATGTACATGACAACCACAGACAGATGGTAGGAAGAAGGAAATAAAGAAGGAAGAGAGAAAGGAAGAAAAAGAAAAGGGATGAGAGGAAGAGAAAAAAAAAGGAAACTAAACGAACAAAAGAAAAGTAAAGAAGGAAGAGAGAAAGGAAGAAAAGAAATCAAGAGAAAGGAACAGGAAGAAGAGGGAATGAAGGAAGAAAAAAAAGGAGAGAAAAAGAATGAAGGAAGAAAGGAAACTAACAAAGGAATAAAGTAAAGAAGAAATGAAGAGAAAGAAAGGGGAAAAAAGGAAAAGAAATGAAGAATGATAGAAGGAAGAGAAAGGAGGAAGAGAAAGGGAGAATGAAGGAAGCGGAAAAAGGGATAGAAGAGAAAAAAGAATGAAGGAAGAGGGAAAGGAAAGAAGGGAAGGAGAAAGGAAGGAAGCGGGAAGAGAAAGAAAAGGAGAGGGAGAAAGGAAGCGGAGGGAAGAGAAAGAAAGGAAGGAAGAGAGGAGAGGAAGGAAAAGAGAAAGAAAGGAGGAAGCGGAAGAGAGGAAAAAAGGAAGCGAAAGGAAAAGAGGAGAGGAAGAGAAAAAAGAGGAAGGGAGGAAAGAAGTAAGCGGAAGGAAGAGAGAAGGGAGGAAGGAAAAGGAAAAGAGGGGAAAAGAAGGAAAGGAGGCAGAAAGAAAAGAAGGAAGCGGAAGAGAAAGAAAGGAGGAAGCGGAAGAGAAAGGAAGGAGAAGGAAAAGAGGAAAAAAAGAGAAAGAAAGGAAGAAGGAAGAGCAAGAATGGAGGAAGAGCAAGAATGAAGGAAGAGAAAGGAAGGAAGCGGAAGAAAGAAGAAAAAGAGAAAGAAGAAAGAGAATGAAAGAAGGAAGCGGAAGAGAAGAGGAAGAAAGGAGGGAGGGAAGGAAGAGAAGGAAATAAGAAAAGAAAGAAAGGAGGAAGAGGGGGAAAAGCGGAAGGAAAAGAGAAAAAGAAGGAAGCGGAAGGAAAAGAGAAGGAGGAAAGGAAGGAAGGGAAAGAGGAAGAAAGAAGGGAAGGGAGAAAGAAAGGAGAGAAGGAAGGGAATGAAGAAATAATAGGAAGGAAGAGGGAAAAGCAGAAAGTGGGAGAAGGAGGAAGAAAGAAAGGAAAGAAAAGAAGAATGAAAGAAAGGAAGAATGGAAAAAAGAAAGAAAGGAGGAAGAGGGAAAAGCAGAAAAAGGAAGGGAAAGAAGGAAGGAATGAAGAAGGGAGGGAAAGAAAGGAAGAATGGAAAGAAGAAAGAATAGGAAGGACGAAGAGGAAGAGAAAGGAAGGAAGAAAAGGGAAAGAAAGGAAGAATGTGAAAGAGAGAAGAATGAAAGAAGAAGAAAAAGGAGTAAGGAAAGAAGGAAACGGAAGAGCAAGGAAAAGAAAGGAGGAAGAATGAAGGAAGCAAAGAAGAATGAAGTGAAAAAAAAGGGAGAAAGGAAGCGGGAAAAGCAGAAGAATGAAGAGAAAGAAAGGAGGAAGAGGGAAAAGCAGAAAGAAGAGGGAGAAGGAAGAATGAAGGAAGCGGAAAAGGAAGGAAGAGAATGAAAAGAATGAAGAAAGAGAAAGAAGAGGGAAAAGTGGGAGAAGGAGGAAGAAAGGAAGGGAAGAGAAGAAAAAGGAAGGGAGGGAAAGGAAGAGAAGGAATGAAGAAAGAATAGGAAGGAGGAAGAGGGAAAAGAAGAAAGGAGGAAGAAAAAGGAGAGAAGGAAACGGAAGGAAGGGGAAGAATGGAAAAGAAAGGAGGAAGCTGAAGGAAAAGAGAGAAGAATGAAGTGAAAAGAAAGGAAGAGGGAAAAGCAGAAGGAGGGAGAAAGGAAGAATGAAAGAAGCAGAAAATGAAGGAAGAATGAAAAGAGGGAGAATGAAGGAAGAGAAAGAAAGGAGGAAGAGAAGAAAAGGAAGGGAAGGGAAAGAATGAAGGAATGAGGAAGGGAGGGAAAGAAAGGAAGAGAAGGAATGAAGGAAGAGAACAGGGAGGAAGGATAGGAGAGAAAAATGAAGAAAAGAATGAAGGAAGAGAAAAAGGAGGAAGTGGAAAAAGGGAAGGAAGAGAGGAAGGAAAAGAGAGAAATAAAGGAGGAAGTGGAAGAAAGGAAAAAAGGAAAGAAGCGAAAGGAAAAGAGAGGAAGGAAGGGAAGAAAGGGAAGAAAGGAGCAACAAGGAAAAGCAGAAAGAAAAGGGGGAAAGGCGGAAGAAAGAAGAAGAGGAAGAAGGGAAGAGAGAATGGAGGAAGAGCAAGAATGGAGGAGAAAGGAAGGAAGCGGAAGGAAAAGAAGGAGAGAAACAAAAAAGGAAGAAAGAGGGAAAAGCAGAAAGAAAGAGAAAGAAGGAAGTGGAAGAGAGAAGGAAGGAAGGAAGAGAGGAGGGAAGGAAGAGAAGGAAATAAGAATAGAAAAAGAAAGAGGAAGGAGAGAAAAGCAGAAGAATGAAGAGAAAGGAAGCGGAAGAGAAAGAAGGAAGGAAGGGAGGAAGGGAAAGAAAGAAAGGGAATGAAGAAATAATAGGAATGAAGAGGGAGAAGCAGAAAGAGGGAGAAGGAAAGGAAGGAAGAGAAAAGAGAAAGAAAGGAAGAATGAAGGAGGAAGAAGAAGAAAAAGGAGAGGGAGAGAGGAAAAAGGAAAGGAGAGAAAAGATTGAAGGAAGCGGAAGGAAACGGAAGAGAAAGGAAGGAAGCTGAAGGAAAAGAGCATGAAGAGAAAAAAGAAAGGAAGAGGGAAAAGCAGAAGAATGAAAGAAGAAAAAAAGAAAGGAAGGGAAGAAAGGAAAGAAGGAAGAGAAGGAATGAAAATAGGAAGGATGAAGCGGAAGAGGGAAAAGGAGAAAGGAAGGAAGCGGAAGAGAAAGGAGGAAAAAAGGAAGCGGAAGGAAGAGGGAAGAGAAAGAAGGAAAAGAGGAGAGGAAAGAATGAAGAGAAGAGGAAGAAAGGAAAGGAAATAAGAATAGGAAGGAAGAAAGAATGAAGAAAGGAAGAATGAAAGAAGGAAGCGGAAGAGGGAAAAGGAAAGGAGGAAGAAAGGAGAGAAGAAAAACGAAGAGAAAGGAAGCTGAAGAGAAAGGAATGATGCGGAAGGAAAAGAGAAGAATGAAGGGAGAGAAAGGAAGGGAGAGAAAGAAAGGAATGAAGAAAGAATAGGAAGGAGGAAGAGGGAAAAGCAGAAAGAAGAAAAAGGAAAGGAGGAAGGAAGCGGAAGAGAAAAACGAAGAAAGGGAGAAAGGAAAGGAGGAAGGAGAGAAAAGAATGAAGCGGAAGAGAAAGGAAGGAAAAAGGAAAGGAAGAATGAAGGTAGAATAAAAGGAAGAATGAAGAGAAAAAAAGGGAGAAAGGAAGGAAGCGAGAATGAAGGTAGAGAAAAAGGATGAAGAGGAAGAGAGGAAAAGGAGAGAAAAGAAGAATGAAGGTAGAGAAAGGAAGGAAGCGGAAGAAAGGAAAAAAGAAGAATGAAAGAAAGGAGGAAGAGAGGAAAGGGAAAAGAGGAAGAGAGGAAAAAAGGGAAAGGAGGAAGAGAAGGAATGAAGAAAGAATAGGAAGGAGGAAGAGGGAAAAGCAGAAAGAAAAAGAAAAGGGAGAAAGAGGAAAAAAGGAAGCGGAAGAATGAAGAGAAAATGAAGAAAGGGAGAAGGAAAGGAGGAAGGAGAGAAGAGAATGAAGGAAGCGGAAGAGGAAGGAGGAAGAAAGGAAGCGGAAGGAAAAGAGAAGAAAAGAAAGGAAGGCAGGAAAAGAAAGGAAGCGGAAGAATGAAGAGAAAAAAGGGAGAAAGGAAGGAAGCGGAAGGAAGAATGAAGGAAAAGAGGAAGAATGAAGGAAGAGAAAGGGAGAGAGAAAGGAAGAGAGAGAAGAATGAAGGAAGGAAGAGAAGAATGAAGGAAAAGAAAGAAGGAAGTGGAAGGGAAAGGAAGGAAAAGAGAAGAATGAAGGAGAAGAAAGGAAGGAAGAAGGAAGGGAAAGAATGAAGGAAATAAGAATAGGAAGGAAGAATGAAAGAGGAAAAAGGAAAGGAGGAAGGAGAGAAAAGAATGAAGGAAGAGACGAGAAGGGAAAGAATGAAGAAAGGGAAAGGAAGAAGGAAGAGAGGGAAAGGAAAGAGGGGAGGGAAAGAAAAGGGAGGGAGGGAGGGAGGGAAAGAAAAGGGAGGGAAAGAAAGGGACGAAGGAAAAAGAAGGAAGAAAGAATGGAGAAAGGAAAAGCAGAAAAGAGGGAGAAGGAGGAAGGAGAGAAGAAGAATGAAGGAAGAGAGAATGAAGGAAGGGACAGAAGGAAGAAAGGGACAGAAGGAAGAATGAAGGGAAAGAAGAAAAAGGAAGGAAGAGAATGAGGGAAGGAAGAATGCAGAAAGAAAGGAAGCGGAAGAGAAAGGAGGAAGAAGGGGAAAAAGGAAGGAAGCGTAAGGAAAAGAGGGAAAAGCAGAAAGAAAAGGGAGAAAGAGGAAAAAGGAAGAGAACAGAAAGAATGAAGAGGAAAGATAGGAGTAATGAAGGTAGAGAAAGGAAGGGAAAGAAAGGAAGCGGAAGGAAAAGAGATCAAGGAAGAGAAAAAAGAAGGAAGGTAGGTAGAGAAAGAAGGGAGGGAGGAAGGAAGGGAAAGAAAGGAGGAAGGAAGGAAATGAATGAAGAGAAAGAGAGGAGAAAAGGAGGACGAGGAAGAAAGGAATGAAGAAAGAATGAAAGAAAGGGAAAGGAAGGAATGAAAGTAAGAATGAAGAAAGAATAGGAAGGACGAAGAGGAAGAGGGGAAAGAAAGGAGGAAGAGAACAGAAAGGAAGCGGAAGGAAGGATAGGAGAGAAAAGAATAAAGGAAGAGGAAAGGAAGCGGAAGGAAGAGAAATAAAAGAAAGGAGGAAGAAAAAGGGAAGGAAGAGAAAGAAGAATGAAGGAGAAAGGAAGCGGAAGGAAGAGAAATAAAGGAGGAAGAAAAAGGGAAGGAAAAGGAAGAAAGCGGAAGGAAGAGAAAGGAGGAAGAAAGGAAAAAGGAAAAGAAGAGAGGAAGGAAAAGAGAAATAAAGGAGGAAGCGGAAGAAAGGAAAAGAAAAAAAAGGAAGCAAAAGGAAAAGAGAAGAGGAAGGAAGAAAAAAGAGGGAGGAAGGAAAAGCAGAAAGAGGGAAAAGGAAAGGAGGCAGAAAGAAAAGAATGAAGGAAGAGGAAGGAAAGAAGGAAGCGGAAGAGAAAGGAGGAAGAAACGAAAAAGGAAGGAAGTGGAAGGAAAAGAGAAGAATGAAGGGAAGGGAAGAATGAAAAGGAAGAGAAAGAAACAAAGAAGGAAGAGAGAATGGAGGAAGAGCAAGAATGAAGGAAGAGGAAGAAAAAGAGAAGAATGAAGGAAGAGGAAGAAAAGAGAAACGAAGAAAAGAAGAAAGAAGAAGGGAAAGGAAGAAAGAAGAAAAAGAGAAAGGAGGAAGAGGGAAAAGCAGAAAGAAAAGGAGAAAGAAGGAAGCGGAAGAGAAAGGAGGAAGAAAGGAAGAGAAGGAAATAAGAATAGAAAGAAAGAAAGGAGGAAGAGGGAAAAGCAGAAAGGAATGAAGAGAAAGGAAGCGGAAGAGAAAGAAGAAGGGAGAAAGGAAGGAAGGGAAAGAGGAGGGAGGAAGCGGGAAAAGCAGAAAGCAGAATGAAGAGGGAGAAAGGAAAAAGGAAAGGAGGGAGGAAGCGGAAGGAAAAGAGATGAAGGAAGGAAGCGGAAGGAAAAGAGATTAAGGAAGAGAAAAGGAGAGAAAGGAAGAAACAAAAGGAAGGGAAAGAAAAGAGGAAGAAAGAAGGAAAAGAAATGGAGCGAGAAAGAATGAAGAGAAAAGAATGAAGAGGAAGGAAGGAAGGAGAGAAAAGAAGAAGAATGAAGAGAAAGGAAGGGAAAGAAAGAAGGGAGGAAGGGAGGGAAAGAGGAAGAAAGAAAGGAAGAAGAAAAAGGAGAGGGAGAGGAAAAGGAAAGGAGAAAGGAGAGAAAAGAATGAAGGAAACGGAAGAGAAAGGAAGGAAGCTGAAGGAAGAGAAGAATGAAGAGAAAAAAGGAGAAGAGGGAGAAAGGAAGAATGAAGGAAGAGAAAGGAGAATGAAGGAAGGGGAAGAGAAAGGAGAATGAAGGAAGAGAAAGAAAGGGGAAGAAAGGAGGAAGAATGAAGAGAGGAAAGAATGAATAGGAAGGATGAAGAGGAAGAGGGAAAAGAAGAAAAAGGAAGCGGAAGAGAAAAGAAGGAAGAGAAAGGAAAAAAGGAAGCGGAAGGAAAAGAGAGAAGAATGAAGGGGAATGAGAGGAAAGAATGAAAGAGAAAGAAAGCAAGACTGAAAGGAGGAAGAAGAAGACAAAGGAAAGGAGGAAGCTGAAGGAAAAGAGAAGAATGAAGGAAGAGAAGAAAGGGAAAGGAAGGAGGAAGAATGAAGAGAAAGGAGGAAGGAATGAAGAAAGAATAGGAAGGAGGAAGAGGGAAAAGCAGAAAGAAAAAAGAAGGGAGAAAGGAAAAAAGAAAGGAGGAAGGAAGCAGAAGAGAAAGGAAGGAAAAAAGAAAGGAGGAAGAAAGGAAGCAGAAGGAAAAGAGAAGAAAGGAAAGGAAGGCAGGGAAAGAAAGGAAGAATGAAGAGAAAAAAGGGAGAAAGGAAGGAAGAGAAAGAAGAGGAATGAAGGAAGAGGAAGAAAGCGGAAGGAAAAAGAATGAAAAGGAGTGAAGAATGAAGAAAGAAAGAAAGGAGGGAGCAAGAGGGAAAAGCAGAGGGAGAAAGAGGAAAAAGGAAAGGAGGGAGGAAGGAGAGAAAGGAAGGAAGAGGAAGGAAAAGAGATGAAGGAAGAGGAAAAAAGGAGAGAAAGGAAGAATGAAGGAAGGGAAAGAAAAGAGGAAGAATGAAGGAAGAGAAAGGGAGAGAGAAAGGAAGAATGAATGAAGGAGAGAAAAGAATGAAGGAAGGGAGGAACAAACGAAAAGAGAAGAATGAAGGAAATGAAAGGAAGGAAGGAGGAATGAAAAAAGAATAGGAAGGAGGAAGAGGGAAAAGCAGAAAGAAAGGAGGAAGAAAAAGGAGAGAAAAGAAAGGAAGGGGAGGAGGAAGGAAGGAAAAGAGAAGCAGAAAGAATGAAAGAAAGGAGGAAGAGGGAAAAGCAGAAAGAAGAAAAAGAAGGAAAGGAGGAAGAGGAAAGATAGGAGTAATGAAGGTAGAGAAAGGGAAAAAAAGGAAGCGGAAGGAAAAGAGAAGGGAATTAAAGGAAGGAAAAGAATGAAGGAAGGTAGAGAAAGAAGGGAGGAAAAGAAAGAAAGAAGGGAGGAAGGAAGGGAAAGAAAGGAGGTAGGAAAAGGAGGAAGAGAAGAAAGGGAAGGGAAAGAAAGAAGGAAGGAAATGAATGAAGAAAGGAGGAAGAAAGAGGAAGGAAGGATAGGAAGAATGAAAGAAAGGAAGAATGAAGAAAGGAGGAAGAGGGAAAGCAGAAAGAAGAGGAAAAGAAGGGAGAGGAAGGAAAGGAAGGAGAGAATGAAGGAAGAGAAAGGAAGGAGAGAATGAAGGAAGAGAGGGAAAGAAAGGAAGAAGGAATGAAGAAAGAATAGGAAGGAGGAAGAGGGAAAAGCAGAAAGGAAGGAAAAGGAGAAAAGAAAGGAAGCGGAAGAGAAAGGAAGGAAGAAAAGGGAAAGAAAGGAAGCTGAAGGAAAAGAGAAAGAAAGGAGGAAGAATGAAGGAGGAAGAAATGAAGAGGAAGGAAAAGAAAGGAGGAAGAATGAAGGAAGCGGAAGGAAAAGAGAAGAATGAAGTGAAAAAAGGGAGGGAAAAGCAGAAGAAAGAAAGAAGGGAGGAAGAGGGAAAAGCAGAAAGAAGAGGGAGAAAGGAAGAGAAGAAAGAAGGAAAAGAAGAAAGAAGGGAAAGAATGAAGGAAGAGAAGGAAAAGAGGAAGAATGAAAGAGGACGAAGAAGAGGGAAAAGCAGAAAGAAGAAAGTGGGAGAAGGAGGAAGAAAGAAAGGAAGCGGAAGAAAGGAAAAAAGAATGAAAGAAAGGACGAAGAGGGAAAAGCAGAAAGGAAGAGAGGAAAAAGGAAAGCAAGAAGGAAGAAAAGGAAGGGAAGGAAGGACTGAAGAAGGAATGGAGGGAAAGAAAGGAAGAAGGAATGAAGAAAGAATAGGAAGGACGAAGAGGGAAAAGAAGAAAGAAAGGAGGAAGAAAGAAAGGGAGGAAGGATAGGAGAGAAGAGAATAAAGGAAGAGGAAAGGAAGCGGAAGGAAGAGAAAGAAAAGAAAGGAGGAAGAAGAAAAAGGGGAGAAAGAAAGCGGAAGGAGGAGAAAGGAGGAAGAGGAAGGAAAGGAGAGAAAAGAGAGAGGAAAGAGGAAAAGAATGAAGGAGAGAAAAATGAAGAAAAGAATGAAGGAAGAAAAAAAGGAACAGGAAAAAGGGAAGGAAGAGAAAGAAAAGAAGAATGAAGGAGAAAGGAAGCGGAAGGAATAGAAAGAAAGGAGGAACAAAAAGGGAAGGGAAAGAAGGAAGCATGAAGGAAGCAGAAGGAAAAAGGAAGGAAGCGGAAGAGAAAAAAAGGAAAAGAAAGGAAGAAAGGAAAAAGGAAGGAAGCGGAATGAAAAGAGAAGAAAAGAGGAAGGGAAGAATGAAAAGAGAAGGAAGAGAGAATGGAGGAAGAGCAAGAATGAAGAGAAAGGAAGGAAGCGAAGGAAAAGAGAAGAATGAAGGAAGAGGAAGAAAAGAGAAACGAATAGAAAGAAAGAAGAGAAAGGGAAAGAGGAAGAAAGAAAAAGAGAAAGGAGGAAGAGGGAAAAGCAGAAAGAAGGAAGTGGAAGAGAAAGGAGGAAGAAAGGAAGGAAATAAGAATAGAAAGAAAGAAAGGAGGAAGAGGGAAAAGCAGAAAGGAAGGAGAGAAAAGAAGAAGAATGAAGAGAAAGGAAGCAGGAAGGAAGGGAAAGAAAGAAGG
Source organism: Calotriton arnoldi (assembly GCA_963921515.1). NCBI lineage: Eukaryota > Metazoa > Chordata > Amphibia > Caudata > Salamandridae > Calotriton > Calotriton arnoldi. The sequence continues at coordinate 2,118,234 of CAWUFW010001682.1, forward strand.
GAGGAAGGGAAGAAGGGAAAGGAAGGAAGGGAAAGAGGAAGAAAGAGAAAGGAAGAAAGAAGGGAAAGAAAGAAGAGGGAGAAAGGAAGAATGAAGAAATAATAGGAAGGAAGAGGGAAAAGCAGAAAGAGGGAGAAAGAGGAAAGGAGGAAGAAAAAGGAGAGAAAAGAAAGGAAGAAGGAAGGAGGAAGAAGAAAAAGGCGAGGAAAAAGCAAAGGAGAGAAAAGAATGAAGGAAGCTGAATGAAGAGAAAAAGGAAGCGGGAAAAGCAGAAGAATGAAGAAGAAAGGTAGGAAGCGGGAAAAGCAGAAAGAAGAGGAAGAAAGGAAGGAAGCGGAAGAGAATGGAGGTAGAGAATGAAGGAAGAGAGAAAGAAAGGAAGGAAGCAGGAGAAGGAGAGACAAGAAGAATGAAGGTAGAGAAAGGAAGGAAGCGGAAGAGAAAGGAAAAAAGAAGAATGAAAGAAAGGAGGGAGAGGAAAAGCATAAAGAAGGAAGACAGGAAAAAAGGGAAAGAAGGAAGAATAGGAAGGATGAAGAGGAAGAGGGAAAAGAAAGAAAGGAGGAAGGAGAAGAGAAAGGAAGGAAGCGGAAGAGAAAGGAAGGAAAAGAGGAAGGGAAAAAAGGAAGCGGAAGGAAAAGAGAAAAGACTGAAGGAAGGGGAATGAGAGGAAAGAATGAAAGAGAAAGGAAAGGAAGACAGGAAAAAGGAAGGAGGAAGAAAGGAATGAAGCTGAAGGAAAAGAGAAGTATGAAGGAAGAGAAAGAAGGAAAAGGAGGAGAAGAAAGAATGAAGGAAGAAAGGAAAGAATGAATGAAGAATGAAGAGAAAGAAAGAAGGAAGAGGAAGAGGGAAAAGGAAAGGAGGAAGAAAGGAGAGAAAAGAAGGAAAAGAGAAGAGAAGGAAGAGAAAGGAAAGGAAGAGAAAAGAAAGGAAGAGAAAAGGAAGAAGGGAAGGAATGAAGAAAGAAAAGGGAGAAAGGAAAAAGGAAAGGAGAGAAAAGAAGAAGGAAGAGGAAGAAAGCTGAAGGAAAAGAGAGAAAAGAAGGAAGAGGAAGAAAGCTGAAGGAAAAGCGAGAAAAGAAGAAGGAAGAGGAAGAAAGCTGAAGGAAAAGAGAGAAAAGAAGAAGGAAGAGGAAGAAAGCTGAAGGAAAAGCGAGAAAAGAAGAAGGAAGAGGAAGAAAGCTGAAGGAAAAGAGAGAAAAGAAGAAGAATGAAGGAAGCGGAAGGAGGAAAACTAAGAAAGGGAGAAGGAAAGGAGGAAGGAAAAGCAGAAGAATGAAGGAAGCGGAAGAGAAAGGAAGGAAGAAAGGAAAGCAGGGAAAGAAAGGAAGGAAGCTGAAGGAAAAGCAGAAGAATGAAGAGAAAAGAGGGAAAAGCAGAAGAATGAAGAAGAATGAAAGGAGGAAGAGGGAAAAGCAGAGGGAGAAAGGAAGAATGAAGGAAGCGGAAGAGAAAGGAGGAAGAAAATGAAGGAAGAGAGAATGAAGGAAGAGAAAGAAAGGAGGAAGAGGGAAAAGCAGAAAGAAGAGGGAGAAAGGAAGGAAGAAAATGAAGGAAGAGAAAGAAAGGAGGAAGAGGGAAGAGAGAATGAAGGAAGAGAAGAAAAAGGGAAAGAAGGAAGAGGAGAGAAGAAAGGAAGAGAGAAGAATAGGAAGGAAGGAATGAAGAAAGGAAGAAGGAAGAGAAAAGAAAGGGGAAGGAAGAGAAAGAAAGGAAGGAATGAAGAAAGAATAGGAAGGAGGAAGAGGGAAAAGTATAAAGAAAAAAGGGAGAAAGAGGAAAAAAGAAAGGAGGAAGGAAGCGGAAGAGAAAAACGAAGAAAGCGAGAAGGAAAGGAGGAAGGAAGGAAGCAGAAGGAAAAGAGAAGAAAGGAAAGGAAGGCAGGGAAAGAAAGGAAGAAGGAAGAGGAAAAAAGGGAGAAAGGAAGGAAGAGAGAAGAGGAATGAAGGAAGAGGAAGAAAGCGGAAGGAAAAGAGAAGGAAGAGGAAAAAAGGAGAGAAAGGAAGAATGAATGAAGGAAGGGAAAGAAAAGAGGAAGAATGAAGGAAGGGAAAGGGAGAGAGAAAGGAAGAATGAAGGAAGGAAGGAGAGCAGAGAATGAAGGAAGGGAAAGAAGGGAGGAAAAGAAGAAAGAGAAAGGAAGGAAAAGAAGAATGAAGGAAAAGAAAGGAAGGAAGAAGGAAGGGAAAGAAAAGGGAGGAAGGAAAAGAATGGAGGGAAAAGGAAATAAGAATGAAGAAAGGAGCGAAAGGAAGAGGAAAAAGGAAAGGAGAAAGGAGAGCAGAGAATGAAGGAAGAGAAAGAATGAAGAAAGAAAGGGGAGGGAGGGAAATAAAGAAGTAAGGAAAAGAAAGGGAAGAAGAAAGGAAAAGGAGGGAGGAAGGAAGGAAAAGAAGAATGAAGGAAATAGGAATGAAGGAAGAAAGAATGGAAGGAAAAGCAGAAAGAAGAGGGAGAAGGAGGAAGGAGAGAAGAATGAAGGAAGCTGAAGAAAGGAAGAATGAAGGAAAAGAAAAAAGAATGCAGAAAGGGAAAGAATGAAGGAATGGAAAGAAGGAAGAATGCAGAAAGGGAAAGAGAATGAAGGAAGCTGAAGAAAGGAAGAATGAGGAAGGAAGGGAGGGAAAGAATGAAGGAAGGAAGAATGCAGAAAGAGAAAGGAAGGAAGCGGAGGAGGAAGGAAGGAAAAGAGAAGCAGAAAGAATGAAAGAAAAAGGAGTAAGAAGAAAGAAGGTAGAAAAAGGAAAAGAGAAGGAAAGGAGGAAGAGGAAAGATAGGAGTAATGAAGGTAGAGAAAGGAAGGTAGAGAAAGGAAAAAAAAGGAAGCGGAAGGAAAAGAGAAGGGAATTGAAGGGAGGAAATGAATGAAGGAAGGTAGGTAGAGAAAGAAGGGAGGAAAAGAAAGAATGAAAGAAGGGAGGAAGGAAGGGAAAGAAAGGAGGTAGGAAAAGGAGGAAGAGAAAGAAAGGGAAAGAAAGAAAGAAGGAAATAAATGAATGAAGGAAGAGAAAGAAAGGAGAACGAGGAAGAAAGGAAGGAAGGATAGGAAGAATGAAGAATGGAGGAAGAGGGAAAGCAGAAAGAAAGAGGAAAAGAAGGGAGAGGAAGGAAAGAAAGGAAGAATGAAGGAAGAGAAAGGAAGGAGAGAATGAAGGAAGAGAGGGAAAGAAAGGAAGAAGGAAATGAAGAAAGAATAGGAAGGAGGAAGAGGGAAAAGCAGAAAGAAAGGAAGAAAAAGGAGAGAAAGGAAGAATGGAAAAGAAGAAAGAATGAAGGAGGAAGAAATGAAGAGGAAGGAAAAGAAAGGAGGAAGAATGAAGGAAGCTGAAGGAAAAGAGGAAGAATGTAGTGAAAAAAGGGAGAGGGAAAAGAAGAAAGAAAGGATGAAGAGGGAAAAGCAGAAAGAAGAGGGAGAAAGGAAGAGAAGAATGAAGGAAAAGAAGAAAGAAGGGAAAGAATGAAGGAAGAGAAGGAAAAGAGGAAGAATGAAGAAAGGAGGACGAAGAGGGGAAAGAAGAAAGTGGGAGAAGGAGGAAGAAAGAAAGGAAAAAAAGAAAGGAAGCGGAAGAAAGGAAAAAAAGAATGAAAGAAAGGATGAAGAGGGAAAAGCAGAACGGAAGAGAGGAAAAAGGAAAGAAGGAAGGGAAGGAATGGAGGGAAAGAAAGGAAGAGAAGGAATGAAGAAAGAATAGGAAGGATGAAGAGGGAAAAGAAGAAAGAAAGGAGGAAGAAAGAGAAAGGGAGGAAGGATAGGAGAGAAATAAAGGAGGAAGTAGAAGAAAGGAAAAAGGAAAGAAAAAGAGAGGGGAGGGAGGAAGGAAAAGCAGAAAGAGGGGAAGGAAAGGAGGCAGAATGAAAAGAGGAAGGAGAGAGAAGAAGGAAGCGGAAGGAAAGAAGGAAGTGGAAGAGAAAAAAAGGAAAAGAGAAAGGAAAAAGGAAGGAAGCGGAAGGAAAAGAGAAGAAAAGAGGAAGGGAAGAATGAAAAGAGAAGGAAGAGAGAATGGAGGAAGAGCAAGAATGAAGGAAGAGAAAGGGAAAGGAAGCGGAAGGAAAGAGAGAAACGAAAAGAAAAGGAAGAAAGAAGAGAAAGGGAAAGGAAGAATGAAGAAAAAGAGAAAGGAGGAAGAGGGAAAAGCAGAAAGAAGGAAGTGGAAGAGAAAGGAAGGGAAAGGTGGGAAGGAAGAGAAGGAAATAATAGAAAGAAAGAAAGGAGGAAGAGGGAAAAGCAGAAAGGAAGGAGAGAAAAGCAGAAGAATGAAGAGGAAGGAAGGGAAAGAAAGAAGGGAGAAAGAAAGAAGGGAGAAAGGAAGAGAAAGAAAGGAAGAAAGAGGGAAAAGCAGAAAGAGGAAAGGAGGAAGAAGAAAAAGGAGAAAAGAGAAAGGAAGAATGAAGAAAGGAAGAATGAAGGAGGAAGAAGAAAAAGGAGAGGAAAAAGCAAAGGAGAAAGGAGAGAAAAGAATGAAGGAAGCGGAAGGAAAGAAGGAAACAGAAGAGAAAGGAAGGAAGCGGAAGGAAAGAAGGAAACAGAAGAGAAAGGAAGGAAGCTGAATGAAGAGAAAAAGGGAGAAAGGAAGAGGGAAAAGCAGAAAGAAGAGGGAGAAAGGAAGAATGAAGGAAGCGGAAGAGAATGAAGGTAGAGAATGAAGGAAAAGAGAAAGAATGGAAGCGGAAGAGAAAGGAAAAAAGAAGAATGAAAGAAAGGAGGAAGAGAGGAAAAGCATAAAGAAGGAAGAGAGGAAAAAAGGGAAAGAAGAAAGAATGAAGAGGAAGAGGGAAAAGAAAGAAAGGAGAAGAGAAAGGAAGGAAGCGGAAGAGAAAGGAAGGAAGAGAAAGAATGAAGGAAGAGAAGAAAAAGGGAAAGAAGGAAAGGAAGAATGAAGAGAAGAGGAAGGAAGGAAATGAAATAAGAATAGGAAGGAAGAAAGAATGAAGAGGAAGAGGGAAAAGGAAAGGAGGAAGAAAGGAGAGAAAAGAATGAAGAGAAGGAAGCTGAAGAGAAAGGAAGGAAAAGAGAAGAGAAGGAAGCTGAAGGAAGAGAAAAGAAAGGAAGAAGGGAAGGAATGAAGAGAGGAAGGAGGAAGAGGGAAAAGCAGTAAGAAAAAAGAAAAGGGAGAAAGGAAAAAGGAAAGGAGGAAGGAAGAAGGAAGAGAAAGGAAGGAAGCGGAAGAAAAGGAGAGAAAAGAAGAATGAAGAAAGGAAGGAGGAAGAGGAAAACGAAGAAAGGGAGAAGGAAAGGAGGAAGGAGAGAAAAGAAGGAAGGAAGAAGGAAGAGAAAGGAAGGAAAAAAGAAAGGAGGAATAAAGGAAAAAAGAAGGAAGAAAGGAAAGAAGGGAAAGAAAGGAAGAAGGAAGAGAAAGGAAGAAGGAAGAGAAAAAGAGGAAAGGAAGAGAAAGGAAGGAAGAATGAAGGAAGCGGAAAGAAAGGAGGGAGGAAGCGGGAAAAGAAGAAAGAAGAGGGAGAAAGAGAAAAAAGGAAAGGAAGGAAGCGGAAGAAAAAGGAAGGAAGCGGAAGGAAAAGGAAGGAAGCGGAAGAAAAAGGAAGCGGAAGGAAAAGAGATGAAGGAAGAGGAAAAAAGGAGAGAAAGGAAGAGAAAAAGAAAAGGAAGGGAAAGAAAAGAGGAAGAATGAAGGAAGAGAAAGGAAGAGAAAGAAAGAAGGAAGAGAAAGGAAGGAAGAATGAAGGAAAGAATGGAAGAGAAAGAAAGGAGGAAGGAAGGGAAGGAAGAGAAAGAAAGGAGGAACAAAGGAAAAGGAAGAAGGAAAAGAAAGAATGGAAGAGAAAAAAGAGGAAGAGGGAAAAGAAGAAAGAATGGAAGAAAAGAAAGAATGAAGGAAGGGAAGGAAGAATGAAGGGAAAGGAAGAATGAAGGAAGGAAAAGAATGAAGGAAGAGAGAGAAAGGAAGAGAAAGTAAGGAAAAGAGAAAGTAGGGAAAGAAAAAGGAAAAGGAAGGGGGGAAGGAAAAGAATGAAGGAAGAAAGAAAGGATGGTAGATTAAAAAGGAATGGAGGAAGGAGAGAAGGGAAAGAAGGAAGAGAAGGGAAAGAAGGAAGAAAAGGAGGGAGGAAGGAAGAGGAAGGAAAGAAAAGGGAGGGAGGGAAAGAAAAAGGAAGTAAGGAAAAGAAAGGGAGAAGAAAGGAAAAAAGATAGGAAGGAAGAAAGAATGGAAGAAGGAAAAGCAGAAAGAAGAGGGAGAAGGAGGAAGGAGAGAAAGGAAGAATGAAGTAAGAGAAGAATGAAGCGGAAGAAAGAAGAGAAAGGAAGAATGAAGGAAAAGAAGAAAAAAGAATGAAGAAAGGGAAAGAAATAATGAAGGAAGCTGAAGAAAGGAAGAATGAAGGAAAAGAAGAAAAAGGAAGGAAGGGAAGGAAGGAAGGGAAGGAAGGAAGGGAAAGAAAGGAGGAAGAGGAAGAGAAGAATGCAGAAAGAGAAAGAAAGGAAGGGGAAGAGAAAGGAGGAAGAAAGGAAGAAGAATTAAAGAAAGGAGTAAGAGGGAAAAGCAGAAAGAAGAAAGAAAAGGGAGAAAGAGGAAAAAAGAAAGGAGGAAGAGAAAAAAGAAGGGAGGAAGGGAATTGAAGGAAGGAAAAGAATGAAGGAAGGTAGGTAGAGAAAGAATGAATGAAGGGAGGAAGGAAGACAAAGAAAAGGAAGAGAAAGAAAAGGAAGGGAAAGAAAGCAGAAAGGAAGGAAATGAATGAAGGAAGACAAAGAAAGAAAAAGGAGGAAGCGGAAGGAAGGAAAAGAGGGAGGGGAAAGGAAGGAAGAATGAAAAAGGAATAATGAAGGAAGACAAAGAAAAGAGAAAAAGGGAAAAAAAGGAGAATGAAGGAAGAGGAAGAAGAGAAGGAAAAGGTGGACGAGAAAGAAAGAATGAAGGGAAGGAAAGGAAAGAAAGAGGAAGAAGCGGAAGGGAGGGAGACAAAGAATGGGGAAGACAAAGAAAGGAAGAAGGAAGGAAGACAAAGAAAGGAAGACAAAGAAAGGAAGAGAAGGAAGTAAGGAGGAAGGAAGAGAAAGGAAGGAGAGAATAAGAAGGAAGAGAAGGAAGGAAGAATAGGAAGAAAGAATGAAGAAAGGAGGACGAGGGAAAGCAGAGGAAGAAAGGAGGAAGAAAAGGGAGAGAAAAGAATAGGAAGGAAGCGGAAGGAAAGAAGGTAAGAATGAAGGAAGAGAGAGAAAGGAAGGAAAGAAAGAAAGAAGGACGAGGGAAAGCAAAAGAATAGGAAGGAAGAGGAGGAAGGAAGAAAGAAAGGAAGAATGAAAGAAAGAAGGACGAGGGAAAGCAGAAAGAAGGAGGAAGGAGGAAGAATAGGAAGGAAGAGGAAGAGGAAGGAAAAGAGAGAAGAATGACGGAAGAGAAAGGAAGGAAGAAAGAAGGAAGGGAAGGGAAAGAAGAATAGGAAGGAAGAGGAAGAGAAAGAAAGAATGAACTAAAGAAAAGAGAATGAAGGAAAAGGAGGACGAGGAAGAAAGAAGGAAGAGAGAGAAAGGAGGAAGGAAGAGAAAAGAAAGGAGGAAGGAAGAGAAAGGAAGGAAGACAAAGGAGGAAGGAAGAGAAAGGAGGAAGGAAGAGAAAGGAAGGAAGAATGTAGAAAGAGAAGGAAGAATGAACGAAAGAAAGGAAGAAGGAAGGAAGACAAAAAAGAGAAAAAAGGGAAAAAAAGGAGAATGAAGGAAGAGGAAGAAGAGAAGGAAAAGGTGGACGAGAAAGAAAGAATGAAGGGAAGAAAGAGGAAGAAGCGGAAGGGAGGGAGAGAAAGAATGGGGAAGACAAAGAAAGGAAGAAGGAAGGAAGACAAAGAAAGGAAGAGAAGGAAGTAAGGAGGAAGGAAGAGAAAGAATGAAGGAAGAGAAGGAAGGAAGAAAGAAAGGAAGAAAGAAAGAAAGAAAAGCAGAAAGCAAGAAGAGGGAGAAAGGAAAAAGCAGGAAAGGAGGAAGGAGAGAAAAGGGGAAAAAAAGGAGGAAAGAAGAAAAAAGGAAAAGGTGGAAGAAAGGAAAAGAAGAAAGTAGAAAGGAAGCAACTTAAATGTAAAGAAACAAGAAAAGGAGAAAAGAACGAACAGAAAAAGAGAAAGTTGAAGGATGGAAACAAAGGAAGGAAAAGAACGAACAGAAAGAGAAGCAAAGGAAAAGGATGAAATGAAGGGAAGGAAGGGAAAGTCAGAAAGAGGGAAAGGAAGGACGAAGGAAACAACCAAAGGCAGACAGGAAGAGAAAGGGAAGAAGAAAATCAGAAAGAAATAAGAGAAAAGAAAGGAAATTAAGGAGAGAAAGAAAATGAAGGGAAAAAGGAAGGAAAGAAAAGAGGAAAAGAAAAGAAAATAAATGATGGAGGAAGGAAGGGAAAATGAAGAAAAGGGGACAAAGAAAAAGATGGCAAAAAGAAAGGAAGCAAAACCAAAGGAAGAAGAAATTAGGAAGAACAGGAGGAAAATAAGGAAGGACGAAGGAAACAAAAAAGGGAAAATGAAGAAAAGGGAAAATGAAGAATGAAGGGATAGGAGGAAGAAAGGGAAAAAAGCAAGAAAGGAAGCAAAAGGAGGAAAGATGGGAAGGAAGAAAAAGGAAGGAAAGAAGAAACGAAAGAAAAGGGATAAAGAATGGGATAAAAATGGAGAATGAAGGAAATAAATAAAAGGTAAAAAGATGGAAGAAAAAGGGTGAAAGAATAAAAGGAAAAAGAAATGAAAGAAAGTAAAGAAGAGAAGAATGAAAGAAAGAATAATAGAAAGGAAAGAAGGAAAAGAATAAACAAAGAAAGGAAAAGGAAACAAAGGATAGAAAACAAAGAAAGGAAAAGCAAAGAAATGAAAGGAAAGAAGGAATGAAGAGAAAGAAAAGGACAAGGAAATAAAGGAAAAGAATCAAGGCAATATAGAAAGAAAGAAGGAATGGAGAGAAGGAAGGAAGAAAACAAGAAAAAGATAGGAAAAACTAAGGGTTGAAAATGAAGGAAGGAACTAAGGAAGGGTAGGAAAAGAAAAAAGGAAATAGAAGAAAGGAAGTTAAAGGAAAAAGAAAGCAAACAGAAATGAAAAAAAGAACAAGGAAAGTGGAAGAAAAAAGGAAGGAAAGTAAGAGGAAGGAAAACTGAAAACAAAGAAAGAAGAAAGGAAGTATAGTAGGAGAGAAAAGAAAGGATGGGAAAAGAATGAGGGAAAGGTTGGCAGGAAGAAAAGGAGGGGAGAAAGAAAGGAAGAAGGAATGAAAAGAAAGGAATGAAAGAAGAAAGGAAAGAAATAAGGGAAAAATGAAAAAGAATGGAAGGAAAAGAAAACAGAGGGGATGTATAAGGGAAAGGAAAAAGCAAAGGAAATGAAAAGAGGAAATAAAAGGAACGTTAAAACAAAGCAAAAAAAGGAAAAAGGAAAGAATGAAAGGAAGGAAAGAAGGGAGAAAAGGAAGGAATAAAAAGGAAATTAAGGAAGGAAGGAAAAGGGAAAGATGGGAAGTAAAAAGGAAGGGAAGGAATTAAGAAAAGAGAAAAGGAGAAGAAAAGGAAAAAATTATAAAGGAAAAACAAGAATATAAGCAAGAAGGAAAGAAAAAAGGAAATACAGAATAAAAGTAAAGAAGGAAGAGAAGGAAGCAAGGAAGGAAAGAAAGATACACATGAAGGATGGAAAGAGAAAAAGAATCAAGAGGAAGGAATGAAAGGAGAAGGAAGGGAAGTGACCAAAAGAAAGGAGGGTGGAAGGATAGAAAGTAGGAGAGGAAGAGAAAGAAAGGAGACAAGCAAAGGAAGAAAAAAAGAAATTGAGGAAAGAGAAAAGAAAGAAGGAAGAAGAAAAAAGTGACGCAAGTGCTGCAAATTAAACACAAAGGCCAGTTTTCTTTCTAGGTAAAGTTTATTAAAGAACCACTAGTAAAATTGAATCTCAATTAAACGTGTAAAGAATTGCCCGCTTATAAATTCACATCGGTTTGTGTACTGCATGCATTGTAAAATGTGGATAACTAAATACAATACACTTTCAATGAGACAGTGTGATTCTGTGAAATAATAGCAGTTAGATAAACAAAAGGACATTTTGAAAGGAATTTACAAAAGCAGGGGCGGGAGATGGAAACATCAAGTTGGACTGTGCCCTGTTCTCACACCCGATAGAAATCTTCCTGCTATCACGTCAGGCTCTAAATACACAGGCAGCACGACAGAGACCTACCTTGTCCACAGATGTGCTTATTGTGAAAGGACACTATGCAGCAAGTTAACCAGTGGCTTAAGTAGAATGACCTGCTGCTCCATACGGTAGACAGGTGGCCAAAAGCCCCTTGAGGTAAGTAGACTACACATCATTGTAGTGAAATCAAAAGGCCTTGGCTAATCCTAGACATAAAAATTCACTGGTTCATTTTTTAAAAAGTTTTATTTATCATTTTCAAAATACATACAACCTATACAAATGACAGCCCATGATGTGGGTAGTAAAAACATGAACTATATTAAATAAATTGGAGGAACGACCGTTCAGAGATAGAATATACAATACTTAATCCACTTCTCAATGCAGAGCAAGAACATGTCAAATGATAAAAAAATTGACCGCTCAGTAGCAAGCATTGCAGTAGATACCTATACATTCAACATCAGACGATAAAGCGCAGAGGGCGGGAAGCAATAGACCGCTAAGTAGCAAGCATTGCAGTAGATACCTATACATTCAACATCAGACGATAAAGCGCAGAGGGCGGGAAGCAATAGACAACTCAGTATCAAGTATTGCAGTAGATACCTACAGAGCCAACATCAGACGATAAAGCGCAGAGGGCGGGAAGCAATAGACCGCTCAGTAGCAAGCATTGCAGTAGATACCTATACATTCAACATCAGACGATAAAGCGCAGAGGACGGGAAGCAATAGACCGCTCAGTAGCAAGCATTACAGTAGATACCTATACATTCAACATCGGACGATAAAGCGCAGAGGGCGGGAAGCAATAGACCGCTCAGTAGCAAGCATTGCAGTAGATACCTATACATTCAACATCGGACGATAAAGCGCAGAGGGCGGGAAGCAATAGACCGCTCAGTAGCAAGCATTGCAGTAGATACCTATACATTCAACATCGGACGATAAAGCGCAGAGGGCGGGAAGCAATAGACCGCTCAGTAGCAAGCATTGCAGTAGATACCTATACATTCAACATCAGACGATAAAGCACAGAGGGTGGGAAGCAATAGACCGCTCAGTAGCAAGCATTGCAGTAGATACCTATACATTCAACATCGGACGATAAAGCGCAGAGGGCGGGAAGCAATAGACCGCTCAGTAGCAAGCATTGCAGTAGATACCTATACATTCAACATCGGACGATAAAGCACAGAGGGCGGGAAGCAATAGACCGCTCAGTAGCAAGCATTGCAGTAGATACCTATACATTCAACATCGGACGATAAAGCGCAGAGGGCGGGAAGCAATAGACCGCTCAGTAGCAAGCATTGCAGTAGATACCTATACATTCAACATCGGACGATAAAGCACAGAGGGCGGGAAGCAATAGACCGCTCAGTAGCAAGCATTGCAGTAGATACCTATACATTCAACATCGGACGATAAAGCTCAGAGGGCGGGAAGCAATAGACAACTCAGTATCAAGTATTGCAGTAGATACCTACAGAGCCAACATCAGACGATAAAGCGCAGAGGGCGGGAAGCAATAGACCGCTCAGTAGCAAGCATTACAGTAGATACCTATACATTCAACATCAGACGATAAAGCGCAGAGGACGGGAAGCAATAGACCGCTCAGTAGCAAGCATTACAGTAGATACCTATACATTCAACATCGGACGATAAAGCGCAGAGGGCGGGAAGCAATAGACCGCTCAGTAGCAAGCATTGCAGTAGATACCTATACATTCAACATCAGACGATAAAGCACAGAGGGCGGGAAGCAATAGACCGCTCAGTAGCAAGCATTGCAGTAGATACCTATACATTCAACATCGGACGATAAAGCGCAGAGGGCGGGAAGCAATAGACCGCTCAGTAGCAAGCATTGCAGTAGAGACCTATACATTCAACATCGGACGATAAAGCACAGAGGGCGGGAAGCAATAAAGCACAGAGGGCGGGAAGCAATAGACCGCTCAGTAGCAAGCATTGCAGTAGATACCTATACATTCAACATCGGACGATAAAGCGCAGAGGGCGGGAAGCAATAGACCGCTCAGTAGCAAGCATTGCAGTAGATACCTATACATTCAACATCGGACGATAAAGCGCAGAGGGCGGGAAGCAATAGACCGCTCAGTAGCAAGCATTGCAGTAGATACCTATACATTCAACATCGGACGATAAAGCGCAGAGGGCGGGAAGCAATAGACCGCTCAGTAGCAAGCATTGCAGTAGATACCTATACATTCAACATCAGACGATAAAGCGCAGAGGGCGGGAAGCAATAGACCGCTCAGTAGCAAGCATTGCAGTAGATACCTATACATTCAACATCGGACGATAAAGCGCAGAGGGCGGGAAGCAATAGACCGCTCAGTAGCAAGCATTGCAGCAGATACCTATACATTCAACATCAGACGATAAAGCGCAGAGGGCGGGAAGCAATAGACCGCTCAGTAGCAAGCATTGCAGTAGATACCTATACATTCAACATCGGACGATAAAGCGCAGAGGGCGGAAAGCAATAGACCGCTCAGTAGCAAGTATTGCAGTAGATACCTATAGAGCCAACATCAGACGATAAAGCGCAGAGGGCGGGAAGCAATAGACCGCTCAGTAGCAAGCATTGCAGTAGATAGCTATACATTCAACATCGGACGATAAAGCGCAGAGGGCGGGAAGCAATAGACTGTTCTAAACATTGCAACTTAATCGGATTCTTGAGATTCACGCTGCAGCAGATAGTCCCGGCGGAAGCATCTGATCTGATATTTACATGGATTTACTCCCTTCTGGGACATTTTTCTTCGGGATCACAACTTTCACGTGATTGCTTCAGAATTTATGTTAAGCTCCTTCTGCTTGTGCTAATATAATTTTTGCACTAGGCTATGAGTGCAAATGTTGGTGCAAAATTACACTGCATCAGTTGTGCACAACATTTTAACTTATCAACCTCCCCTTTGTGCTTTACCAAAACAAAGGGTCGTATTGTATTGTAATTGCATTTGTATAGCGCTTACTACCCCGGACGAGGCGTCGAAGCGCTTTTCGGCGAGTAGCACGCTACTCCGGGACCCATAGAGGATTAGAGTTGAATTAGTAAAGTGAAACATGCAAGTAAATTTTAAGTGGTGGATAGGTTAGTCAGTTATTTGGAGTGAGAAGGATAGCGGAGGGATAGAAGGGAAAGAAAGGTTTGCATTCATGTAGCGCCTGTTATCCCTGATGGGGTGTTGAAGCGCTTTTCTGGCGAGTAGCAGGCTACTCCAGAACCCATAAAGGATTAGTGTTGAAAATTAGTATAGTGAAATAAGAAGTAATTTGAGTGGTGGATATGTTAGTCAGTTATTTGGATTGAGAAATGTTGGGGAGGGGTAAAAAAGGAAAAAAGGTTTGCATTTATATAGCGCTTGTAACCCTGATGAGGTGTTGAAACGCTTTGTTGGCGAGTAGCACGCTACTCTGGAACCCATAAAGGATTAGTGGTGAATTAGTATAGTGGAATATGGAATTAGAGAAGTGAACATGCTAGTCTGTTATTTTGATTGAAAAGGATAGTGGAGGGATAGAAGAGTGAAGGATTTCTTTTTTTAGGTCATAGCAGTAGGAGGAGGCTTTTGGATGAGTAAAAAGGGTTTTTGGAGGGGAAGAGTCAGTTCCACAACCACCTTGTAACTGGTGACTGTCCCTTGTTGCTCACTTGGTTTGAGCTCTGTATTCTCAGAAAGTGAACACTGAAGCTGGCACTGAGGCAAATTTAGGCACAGATGCGTTCCCTAGAAATTTCGATCCATCCTTACATGCTTGTGCTTTCTCTGTCCCTTCCCAAAAACTTTCTACCTACTAACACACACTGCGCCCACACCTTGTTTCTCCCTCTCTACCTACTCCTAAACCTTCCTCTTTCGCTCCCTACACACACTATCCCCCCTGCTTTCGCCCTCTTTTGTTCACTATATTATCTAGCTCTACTTTCACCCTACACATTTTCTCCCTTTATCCACCCCTACACATTCTCACCCTCTATTCACCCCTACATGCTCTCTACCCACCTCTATTTTCTTTCGCTCCCTACACACACACACTTTTTCTACCACTACACTTTCAATCTCTCGCTCTCTCCACCATTCCTTTTGCAGCAGTCCCTTCTTACCGCAGGAGGAGAACTGCAGGGAGAGGACGCAGCTCTCGTGCAGGTGCAGCTGGTACTTGTCGGGTCTGGAAACATGCAGGATCTCCACGTTGCTGCTCTCCAAGCCCACCGCCAGCCACTCCCCGGATGGGCAGTAACCAAGGGAGAAGATCTGTGGTGAGGAAGGCAGAGTGGGAAGGATGTTCCTCAAATTACCCCCACATGATGTCTAATGCACAAAGCATAAGTGGAGTAGTGGATATTCCACCCACTTCTCACCACCCGTCAGACAAGGGCCACTTCCGCACTCTCAATCATCCCAGCAGCTAATAGACAAGCATCTCCTCTAGACGACACCCTAAAGTCTCTCCATGCACACCCAATAGATAACTCACCATACACAGCAAACTCCTTACAGGCTACATGGTCAGTCTCCTGCCACCTTTCTGCAGTGGACGACAGACTCTGGCAGCCTTTCATTAGGAAGCGGGAAGCGCCTGTATCTTTCATTGGATGGGGCAACCTCACCTGTTCATAGTCTTTCAGGCAGCATCACCTGGCCACCACACATCAACAGTTCTATCCAGTCCACACCAAGAGCCACCTCTTTGCACCCCTGATCACCATTTCATAGGGCCCCAGAAACTAACACCTCTCCCACCCCATTATTATTACCCTCTTGTAAGTACCCACCTGTGAGCTGAAGTCATGTTGCTGCAGCTGGCGTCCCTCCCTCAGATCCCAACATCGTACCGTGCTGTCCAGGCCGCCGGTCCACAACTTGGTGCCATCATTGGAAATGTCGATGCAGCTGGCACCGTCTGTGTGGCCCTGGAACTGCCTGCAGGGAGTACATCCAAGGAAGGGTAGAATAAGGAAGCAAGGCATTGCTCGGGAGATGTTCATTGCCTGATGCATCCATCCTACTCTGGAACCATAGACTGCCTTCTGTCCCAACGGTCCTCTCAGTTCACACTCTGCTGATCAACATTGTAGAAGAGCTTCCATCCAAGGGTCACTTCTAGTCCATATTCTACTGACCGCCACTCATCAACGGGCTCAAAGCAAAGGTTGAGCTACATTCCTACCCTACTGATTGCCACTCAGGAAGAGCCTTAAAGTAGGTGTCAACCCACATTCAGACGCGGATGACTGCCACTCAAGAAAAGCTTTGAAGTAGGGGGATCACCCCACATTCAGAAGCAGCTGACCATCATTCAAGATGACCCTTAAACTGGGGGTCACACCACATTCAAGAGCGATTAAGGCTCTGTTGGAGTGGCATTCAAACTAGGGGTCACCCTACATCCAGGTGCGAATTACCACCATCCCAGAAGAGCCTTAATCTAGGGGCCACCCCACATTAAAAAAAGAGCATTAAACCAAGGATTACCTAATATTCAGGCTCTACTGACCATCTCTCAAGAAGACCCATAAAGTAAGGCTCCTCGCTCGTTAAGATGCAACTGACCACCACTCTGGAAGAGCCTTAAAGGGCACCCCGCATCCAGATGCTGCTGGCCGCCACTTAGGAAGAGTCTTAACCTACAGCTCACCTCCTTCGTATTTTTTTTATGTTCCAAATATTTTATTATTTTTTAGGAAACAAAAAAAGCAATAACAAATAAAACACATACACCTATATATATATATCTATAGATCTCAAAAGACCCAATCTAATATGCATATGCCACACATGTAAAGGAATGTCAAAAACCTTCAATCAAATATATAAGAAGCGAGTTAGCCAAACGGTGCCAAAAGACTAATACCCAAAATAAAACATTAAAACTGTCATTAAAGTCATAAGAAAGTTTTCCGAAATTGCATACATCAATGTAAAACAATTCACAGGCATCATGGCAACAAAGAAGTCGTGAAAAGCAGAAAGGAGGCTTTTAAGGGGATACTTTGATCAAAGGCTCGAAGGCCCAGAGGGTGAGACCTACAATATAATTGAAAGGAAATAGAGAGAAGAGCCGAAAGATAGTGGAGGAGGGAGAGACCGAGAAGGGGGAGGGGGGGGGGGGGAGTGATATGCGCCATGGGAAAGTGGTTCACGTCATAGATTGATTACGTCCAATAACGTACAAAGGAGAGAGGTAGTAATAGTGGGTCTGTTATGCGATGGCCATAAAGGTGTCCAGCGAGTGCCGGAGTGATTGTGATGGAGCAACTGTCCAAGGAAAGAGTGACAAACTTTTATCTGTACTTCTAAGGTATGTGACCCATGCCCACCACGTGTGGAAGGAGACGTTCAGTACTTTCCATTCTAACAAAATGGCTTTCATTGCCAACGTCAAGCGAAGATCCAATAAGGCCCTAGCGTTACGGGATAAACCCAAGGAGAGGCTCAGAACACATGGGCCCAGCATGATGAGGGGGATGGAGAGAGAAAAGGATGCCTTAAAGATATTGGAAAGTCATTTATAAACTTCAGTCCAATAGGTGGAGATGGGTTTGCATGTAAGAAACACATGTTAACAATAGCGTGGTTACAGGACCAGCAAAGATCAGGTTCAGTTTAAACACTTTAGACTGTGTCCAATATGCAGTATAGAAACATGTCAGAGAGAGAAGGAATTAATTTATTAGTAAGGAGATTAGAGGAGATAATTGGTCAGTTGGCACCCGGGATAAGGAGAAGATGCGACTCCTGAAGATATTTAGACCATCGCTTTTGAAGGGGTGAAGAGGACGACACCAAAGCGCTGCGCGGGATTTTGTACACTTTTGACGCTATATGGCCCCCCCTCTACTCAATTGCTGAATAAATGAAGGAAGGTTGGAGTGAGGTAATGTACCTAGTTTTGAAAGTCTCACTTTGATCTTTAAATAAATGATAGAAGTACATATTGAATAGGGGATTTTTAATCTGTAGTAGGGCGAAGGATAGAGGGTGACCGTCCTCCATCAGATCAGATACAACGCTGATACCTTTCGCCGCAGGGCCTATATCAGCTGAAATCGTGGAAGATGTTTTGGAGTTTGTTCCATACGGAGAGGGCTGAAGATTTTAGACAAATTAGGGGACAAACATTTGTCCACATGTTTAAGAGCTTGAATAGTGTCAGGAAAGATAGTGGAAGAATGAGGTAGCACCAGAGAGGTCATTGTTAATGGCGCTAGAAAAGAGTATGGAGACATACGGTGGCGTTCTATCAAGAGCCAAGGCACCCCTAAATGGGATGAGTTATCAAAATAACTCATTCCAGGTGCTACAAGAAAAGCTATTAGTAATCAAACCAATATAGGGGCATATTATCAAGTGGCAGCGAAAATTATCGCTGGCCGCGCTTAGCGTGAGATTAGTTATCGCCATGCTAGCGCTGTATTAACAACGCTTAGCGCAATGGCGATAATTATTCCAGCGATAGCGGTGTTTTCCATGGAACATCGCTGGTTTTCCAGCGATGTTCCATGGAAAACGGCGATATCCTTGATGATAGGGCCTGTGGTCTTAGCCACACAATCCACCCCCCATGTTAGGTATGCCTTAGTCTGGAATTTAACAGACGTTAAATTCCAGCGTTAAGGCATAGTTAACGCGATTTCAAATATCGCTACCCCTCGTTGATAATATCGCGAAGCTGGGTTAGCGATATTTTCACGTGGGGTTTTGTCAGGCACGCCTCCTTTGCATCATTAGCGAGGCAAGGCGTGCTGACAACGGGCGCTAAGGCAAGGAAACATGCGCTAGCGTGTCCTTGTTAATATAGCGATAATATTATCGCCGCTTTTCGCCCGAAAACGGACGCTAAAGCGGCGATAATCTTATCGCGGCCCCTTGATAATATGCCCCTTGGTAAGTTACAGCTTCCCATCGAATGTGGTAATCTAAGTTTTTCAAGATTCATTCTAGGCTTCTTATGTGACCACAGAAAACTGGATGCTAATTTGTCTACAGTAGAAAAGCAGTTTGGAGATGACCGTACAGGGAGCATCTTGGCCGGGAAATTCACAAGAGGCGTGATCATCATTTTCAAAGTTTCCAATCCCCCCCACCATGGTATCATTTTTAGGAGACAAAGAAGATAGTTGTCCTTGATTTTATCTAAGATATTTTGCTCATTAATGGCCATCGACTTTAAATCCCTAGAGAAGCAGACAAGATACTTTCTCATTTTACGCTGCCAATGAAGACCTGATTGACCAATACAGGAGGAATGATGATGGACATTGAGAGGCGTCACCGCCGTCTTGTCTCCATTTGAAGAATAGCCCAACAGCCACCAGGATGCCACCAAAAGGTGTTCGGGCATCTTGCAATTCAGCAACAACTTCCCCCAAAAATATACACATGATGTTCTGGTAGAAAAGGGTATTGAGTTTACAAGAAAGTGCCCCATCACCGGCATAAACCTGAAAGGTCCATGGCCGTTAGTGAACAGCATTGTAGGCTTAAGCATCCTATCTACTATTCCTGCTCGCTCTACTACACGCCCAGGTGCAGTGACATAACACGATAAGAGCCCAACTCTGGTCATCAGACACAACACCGAAACACTCCATTTAGGCCACATTACAAACCCACACCCTTGTACTCAAGAACACCCCATCACGCTCCCCATGGATTTCAGTGCTGTGTCCGGGACGCCAAAACTCAATGTAAGTGCAACTACCATTGAAATCAGTGTTCATATGATGTCAGGGAAGCCGAAGCGAAACATCACCGGACGCGGTCGCAGTCATCTAGTAACTAATGAGGACAGAAACCCACAAGTCAAAAATTCAAGCGGAGGAAAGAGTTTTCTAAACATGTAACCTGTAATGAATATGTAATTTGTAAATACGTAACTCTCACCATGATGAGTAACCATAGTAGCTATACGGATGGTCTCTTTCCCCGCACTCACCGCACCAGCGTCTGGTTCTGCAGGTCCCACACTACAATGTTGCCATCGCTGCAGCAGGAGAAGCAGACTTTGGCGTCGGGGCTGATGGCCAAGGCGTAGCAGGCGGGCGCTGAGGACGTCAGCTCCGCCTTTATCCGCGGGGAGGGCAGGGCCAGGTCCCAGATGGACAACGTGCTGGCTTCTCCACCCACAATGAGGCTCCGCCCATCAGGGAGGAGCTTACAGGAGCGGATGTAGCTATCATGGTTCTGTAAAAGACAAAGAGAGAAAAGACAAAATGATCTCACTTACCCAACAGAAGTAACCTTCCGAGAAAGATTTGATGCACAAATGTCTTGTGATCCACAAATTCCATGATTGTCAGCACTGGATGTTTTATGTCAGTAACAAGCTTCTGTTGAGCTTTGTTTTAGGACACTGATTTTTAGGAATGTGTATATGTATTTTTGAAGGTCTATATCACGTTAACTTTTGTGTTTTAAAGCACAACTATTACTTTAAGAGTTAAAATCATTCATCAATATCACCTGTGTACATATTTTTGGGGAAGCAATGGCAGATGTGCTCGTTACAAGATGGAGGTCATACTCCAGCCCCAGGAGACAGAGGTCATGCCAGCAGTCAGTAACCTTGAACCAGTCACTGTACTAGTCATCGTGCAGTGTTAAGCAGTTATTGTACTTCTAAACAGGTTACAACCAGGAAAATACAATACTAGTAACTGTGCGCCGTTAACCAGTTATTGTACCTGTAACCAGGTTTCAGCCTCTGATTTCTGGGTGCCTAAGTAACCATGGAAAAGCCATATGTGCAGGAACCCACACATTCAAGGGAGGAGCCAAGAATATAACTTGCCTGGTTTCATTGTCGGGGGCTTTGTAATTAGACCAGGTCCCAAGGTGAAAATGTTTTCTATGTGAAAACCAGATGCCCCTCCATAACATGATACCGCTTGGCCACCATGACACATCTAGGTCATGGGAAGACACCCCACTCTCTGAAACCCCTGGCCTTCCTTTCAGAGACGGGGCAAGGGTACCCGAGTCAGTGCTTCGTACAGGGGGCTCTGCCACGGGTTAAAGCATCCATGTCCCAGCATGCACCGGGGGGCAGCTGGATAGTGCATGTCAAATGTTGTTACCGCCACCAGCTAACCACATCCCTCTACAGACAGGCAGGTGACAGTGAACAGCCTACTGCTGGGGGACCCAGGCTTGGTGAGGGGGGGGGGGCACACAGGGCATTGAACACTGAGACTGCAGGGCACATCTGCTGATGAAAGGGTAAAAATGGAAAAGGAAAAAAAAGCTTCAAGTGCCAAAAAAGCACAGAAAGAGACAGCAACCTGGGAGCAGTGTAATTAGTTTAATACAGACATTTCCTGGGCAGGCTTCCAGGGAACCCCCCTTACCTTGAAGCACAAGGCCCCCCCCCGCACCCCTGACGTGAGCAGGGAGCAGAGAAACCAGCGCCATCTTTGTGTAGGAGGGGGCCAAGTTAACAGCTTCCACTGTTCAGAGCTGTAGGAGACGAGGCACAGAGTAGAGGGGAGGGGGGTGGGAGACAGAGAGGAGAGAGAGAGGCACACACAAGAGAGAAAGAGAGGAGGAAGGGGAGAGAGAGTAGGGGAGGGAGAGGAGGAGAGAGTGAGTGAGAGGGGCATAGAGAAAGGGGGGGACAAGAGAAGAGACATAGGGGCATGAAGAGAGAGTGGGTGGAAGGAGGGATATATATACATACACACATATACATACTCACACATATATACATATCCCTTTGGGGAACACACATCACATGCCACCAAAGGGAAGTGGCCAAAGCCCCCCCCTCCCCCCCAAGAACGGCCTCCACCTACAGAGACAAGCCGCTTAATTGAGAGTCTTGCAGCCTTAATGAGGACGACTCCGGAGACATCTAAATTATTAACCATTTATATTTTTAATGAAACAAAAAAAAAAATCTCCACTCTCTTCCCGTGCGCAGAATGCACCCTCTATTCTCCTTCAAGTGCCCTGGTACGGAGGGGGGGGAATGGGATGGGTGAAGGGCTGGGCTTGGAGCGCCTCGAGGATTGGGGCATCTGGGTAATGGCAGGAGAGCTGGTGGCGGAGGTACAGGTACCCGAGAGGTGTGAGGGGGAATTGAATGATGGGATAAGGTAGCGGGGGGGGGATACCTGGTATCACAGTGAGGTGGGCGAGAGAACCTGGGGGCTGTGAGGGAATTGATGTGATGGGTGATGGGTACCTGGGTAGTAGTATGGTACCCGAGTGGTGTGAGGGATGACAGAGTTGTAGGGTCATCTATGTGTACCAGTAGGACCTCCACAGAAGGCCTATGGACGCACACAATCCTAACATTGCACAGAAAACCCACCATCTTTGAGTAGTTTCCTTTTCCACATATCCAGTTTGGATGGTAAAGGTCTGCCAACCCGAGTCTTACCAGGCAGTCCAGCTGGGCAACAGGGCTCAGCGTGCCCACCTGAGCCACGTCCCAAACCTTCACGCAGCCCTTGCCCCCCGTGTAGACGTGCCTCGTGGTGGTACTGATGGTGACGGCGCAGACCACCTCACCGTGGTACAGGGTATGCAACGGGCGGGCTTGGCGGGGGATGCCAGGGCCAATCAGGGCATCGGCAGGGAAGGGCACTGGCTGCATCTGTCTGTCGGCACCCACGTGGAAGGAGTAGGCTCTGGAAAAGGAATAAAAAGACAGCGCAATATGACCACTTTGGCACAAAACAAGCTCCAACCAGGAATCACCACTTTCTGGACTCAAAAGGGGTTGGTTTAGTTTAAAGTGCACACACTAGACATATTCAAACACCTTATTTTCCATCAAGAACTTCTAGTGCTCAAGTCATAAAATAGAGGTAACCTGTACAAAAGAAGTTATTGATTTCAGTTCTTTGATCTGGTTCAAAACGTGGGCACTGAAAACTGCTGCAGCAGCACCAGGAGTGGATGGCATGGGCATAGGTGAGTTATCAGACATCCAATGCTCATGCCCACATTCTTCTTGCTGTGTTTGTAAAAAGCTGTGTCAGTTTGTATATGAGTGAAGCTTGCAAGGCTGCTGAACATGCTATACCTGTTCTTTGTTTACGATAGAAGTTTGCCCTACTGCGGTCAGTGCTATACCTGTCCAGTGTGAGAGACGCTTGCACTACTGCTGCCAGTGCTGTACCTGTCATGTGTGTGAGGGAAGCTTGTCCTGCTGCTGCCCATGCTGTACCTGTCCTGCAGGAGAGGCGCTTGCACTGCTGCGGACAGTGCTGTACCTATCCTGTGTGTGAGGGAAGCTTGTCCTGCTGCTGCCCATGCTGTACCTTTCCTGCATGAGGGAAGCTTGTCCTGCTGCTGCCCATGCTGTACCTGCCCTGCATGAGGGACGCTTGCACTGCTGCTGTCAGTGCTGTACCTATCGTGTGTGAAGGAAGCTTGCACTGCTGCTGACAGTGCTGTACCTATCCTGTATGTGAGGGAAGCTTGCATTGCTGCTGCCCTGGCCGTACCTGTTCTCTGTGTGAGGGAAGCTTTACCTGCTGCTGCCCTGGCCATACCTGTTCTCTGTGTGAGGGAAGCTTTACCTGCTGCTGCCCTGGCTGTACCCGTTCTCTGTGTGAGGGCAGCTTGCACTGGTGCTGCCTTGGCTGTACCTGTTCTCTGTGTGAGGGAAGCATGTACTGCTATTTACAGCCCAGCAGCCTGTATTGTACCTCTTTACCTTGTGGATGACGTGTTCAGTGCATCTGCCAGTGCAGATCAATTCGGTGGTTTGTTAAGTTTTTACATTTCTGCTGTACTTACTGTGTGCATGTAGCTTGCATCATTGCTCCTTTTGCTGCACTGGTTCTGTGTGAGGGTAGCCTGCATGCCTCCTGCCTGAACTGTGTGTGAGAAGTCTGCATGTTCTCCACCTGAAACGTGTGTGAGGGAAGCCTGCATGTCTGTTGTCAGAACTGAACCTGCTGCTTGTCCGTGATGGGGCTTGGACTGCTGCTTGTCCGTGATGGGGCTTGGACTGCTGCTTGTCCGTGGAGGGGCTTGGACTGCTGCTTGTCCGTGGAGGGGCTTGGACTGCTGCTTGTCCGTGATGGGGCTTGGACTGCTGCTTGTCTGTGGAGGGTCTTGGACTGCTGCTTGTCTGTGGAGGGTCTTGGACTGCTGCTTGTCCGTGGAGGGGCTTGGACTGCTGCTTGTCCGTGGAGGGGCTTGGACTGCTGCTTGTCCGTGGAGGGGCTTGGACTGCTGCTTGTCCGTGGAGGGGCTTGGACTGCTGCTTGTCTGTGGAGGGTCTTGGACTGCTGCTTGTCCGTGGAGGGGCTTGGACTGCTGCTGAACATCAGTGCTTATTTTGTAAAAGAATAAGTGTTGGGACCCAAAGTGTTACTTAGAAGCTTGTGGCTGGTGCCATCGAAGGCCGACAATGGCTGTGGCCTGTTTGGATCCGCTAAGGAACCTGCGACATTGCTAGAGTGCGACTCCCATCTTGACGTCCTCGCGAGTACTTACGGCTTGGTGCCCGGAGCCGATGCCAGGCAGGCGGGTAGTGCGGAGTTCCTGAGATGTGATTCAAACGCCACCTAAGACAAAGAAAGATGGATCAGGGGACACTCACTGTCCACAAGGTTGTGAGTCAAGGAGCGGCGACTGCTGGTGTGAGGAGGTTATCACCTCTAGAAGAGGTGGCCGCACCTCCGCAGCCCCCACTAATCATCCCCCCCCCCCAATGTCCTTTGCACTTCTGTGGAGGCGGCAAGCCAGGAAGGTCAGAAAGAGCCCGGATTGGATGGTGGGTGCTGGTGCTGGCTGGATTCACTGGACTTTCTGGGGCTTCTTCTATCCCTTTCGGCAGTGCTCAACTTGTGACAAAAGTAAGTGTTAGGGGCCTTCTCAGGAAGAGGCCATTACAGCTTGCACCATCCACTGCCCCTGCCAGCGCTGCCAAGAACAGTACCAACACAACTACTAACATACAAGCGGGGCAATTCAGACCTTTCTAGGCCACGCAGAGCTACAGAATGGTATGGGTGGCAAGTATAATTCATTTTTAATGTATATTGAAGTATTAAACTCTGTTGCTGTGCTCACCTCAAAATTAGACAGACAGCACCACCATGTGGTGGACTGTCATTAGTGCCGGTGTTGAGATTTAAATGCTGGTGCCTAGCACCGGAAACCACCAGCTCAAATTAAGTACTGCCTTTCAGACTTCTGATTGGTCTGCTTTCAGGAGGCAGGAGGTCACAAAAGGTCAAGTAGATGGAGGGTACTGGCGCTGGTGTCGGGCAGGGCTGTGTCATACAACTTTGTCACTAATTCTGTTCCGGGAGGGCAAACTGTTGTCCAACTCCTCGTTCCTAGTGTGAATGCTGTCAGGTGACACCGTTTGTTTACTGTGCAGCTTCGACACCATGTTGTGCATGTTCAGGTGTTGAATGGTCTAACTTCAGGTACTTCCTGGGCAGGGCAGCTTGGCTGGACCACTTGCTACGATATGCTACTGACCTTGGTTATGATAGGCCCCGGTCTTAGATATTCCGTCCTAGACCAGTGTGATTTGTGATTGTTTGAGCTGGGCATCAGTAGTGGGGTGCAGTTGTTTATATTTGGGTTTAGTGTGTTATCTTCTAGTGACACCTTGCTTCAGGAGGGGTAGAGTGCTGTTGTATGCACTGAAGGTCCAAGTACCTGCTGTCTCTCAGATGTGTGTGCATTGTTCTGACGGATGTCTTCTCTCAGTGGTTGCTTATTGTTCTGGTTGGTACTTCTGTGAGCGAATAGCGCTAACAAAGACATTTCACCAATGCTTGGCGCTGTCCTTGTATGACAGAAGGACAACAACATGCACCCTCTTCACTAACAGGGACAATTCTCTGATGCCATCAGCCCAACATCACACATACCCATGGTGTTCACGAGTGCTCGCACTGGAGTGCACGCTGGCTGCACTGTCCGGCTCACGTTGGGTTGGATCTTCAGCTTAGGGAAAGTTCAACCCAAACGGATGATGGTCAAACTCACCAGGGAGCTCTTCGGTATCAATAGTGAGAAGTGCACTACAGTGCGACTCACCAGG
Organism: Calotriton arnoldi; assembly: GCA_963921515.1. Taxonomy (NCBI): domain Eukaryota; kingdom Metazoa; phylum Chordata; class Amphibia; order Caudata; family Salamandridae; genus Calotriton; species Calotriton arnoldi. The sequence continues at coordinate 2,143,430 of CAWUFW010001682.1, forward strand.
GGATATCACGGGTACAAACAGCGCACATTAGTACTTACCAGGGGATATCGCAGGTACAAACAGCGCAGAGGAGTACTCGCCAGAGGATATCACAGGTAAAAACAGCGCAGAGGAGTACTCCCCAAGGGTGTTTGCAGGTACAAGCAGTCCACAGGAATACTTGCCATGGGATATCACAGGTACAAGCTGTGCACAAGTACTCACCATGTGATATCACGGGTACAAACAGTGCAGAAGACTCGCGCCAGGGGATATCACAAGTACAAGAAGTGCACAGGAGTACTCATCATGGGATATCACAGGTACAAGCTGTGCACAAGTACTCACCATGTGATATCACGGGTACAAACAGTGCAGAAGACTCGCGCCAGGGGATATCACAAGTACAAGAAGTGCACAGGAGTACTCACCATGGGATATCACAGGTACAAACTGTGCACGAGTACTCACCATGTGATATCACGGGTACAAACAGTGCAGAGGCGTACTCACCATAGGCTATTGCCGGTTTAGACAGCACAGAGCAGTACTCACCATGTGATATCACGGGTACAAACAGTGCAGAAGACTCGCGCCAGGGGATATCACAAGTACAAGAAGTGCACAGGAGTACTCACCATGGGATATCACAGGTACAAACTGTGCACGAGTACTCACCATGTGATATCACGGGTACAAACAGTGCAGAGGCGTACTCACCATAGGCTATTGCCGGTACAGACAGCACAGAGCAGTACTCACCATGGGATATCCAATGCACATGGCGGAGGAGCGTCGCCCCACTGCTTTCAAGCAGTGCAGAGTAGAAACAACAAAGGATGATAACTTTGAGTTATTTTAGGTTTCTGCTGCTTTGCGGGCAGGCGGGGCTGCTCTGTTTTCGAAGCATTCATTAGCCAGCAACAGCAGCAGCAGGACGTCTTCGACTGCATGGCTTCAGGCACCCATTCATTGCCCTGTCGCCCAACAAAATAAATTGATACTGCCCTGGTGGCTTCTTGTACTACCCAGCTGCACTGCTTTAGTCTGCTTGATCTCACATGACGATTTAATCTGGCTTTTAAAACACACTGCCTACGGGGAGCTCTTGACTCCCGTGCTGATTCACTGTCCCTGGGAACCACCCAGCTAATCATGGGTTATTTTCCCTAAACCCAATTTGCTTCGGACCAAGTTTTTCCATCCTTTGACTTACCGCCAGTGACTACGATCAATTAGTACGATCTCCAACTAGCTCACCATTGTCCTGAAGATGAACCCCAATAATTGGGTTCGAAATGCCGACCATTCTACAACATGACCTCCTTGTAACCTGTATAAATCATTTAGGGAGTTCAACTATATTGTTGTCAATGCGATGTCTTTTTAAAAAAAAGTTCACTATCACTATTTCACGTCACGCTTTCTTCCACTTACTGTGTGAGCACCCTAAAAATTGAAATTTATGCGAATAAATATCTGTCATTTTGTGACCTATATGACCCTTTACAGACTTTTTTTCTTGCTCCCTATTGAATTAAATTCATTTTTTGAAAAATACAGTGCCCCTCTCTGGGTCACCACTCTTGCACCTTTTTAGGCCACACTTGAACCATTGTTCGTATAAATCCTGTTTTCGAAGCAGGGGAGGAGTGGTTTGCCCACTCCTAAGTGCGCAATGACTTTTTGATCGGCCCTCTCGGGCCACCCAAACCAGTCATGCGCACTTTCCCCGTTCTCCATGCAGGCTGCATTACAGAACATGCCCAGAACCCCATTACCTGGTTAAGCGTCGAACCAGGACGCTCAAAACCAATCAGTTGTGATTGGTCGGGGGAGCCTGGGTGCCTACCAATCACAACGCTGCATTGTGATTGGTCAGTGGGGCCTGGCTGTGCTTCCTGTTCTTCGAGGAGAGCAGGAGCAGAGAAGCGGGACCCGGCCGCAAGGCAAGTTAATTTTTTTTATTATGCACACCATCCCGCCCTCCCCCGACGTGTGACCCTCGCCACCCGCGAGCCATGCCGGCCGCCACTGGGTACATACAGTGCACAGGAGTATTTGCCGTGGAATATCACAGGTACAAACTGTGCATGAGTACTCGCCATGGGATATAGCAGGTACAAACAGCGCAGAGGCGTACTTGCCAGGGGCTATCGCAGGTACTAACAATGCACAGGAGTATTTGCTGTGGGATATCACAGGTACAAGCAGCGCACAGGAGTACTTGCCATGGGGTATCACAGGTACAAAAAGCTCAGAACAGTACTCTCTAGGGGCTATCGCAGGTACAAGCAGTGAACACAGGAGTACTCGCCATGGGATATCGCAGGTACAAACAGCGCAGAGGTGTACTCGCCAGGGGCTAATGCAGGTACATGCAGCACAGAGGAGTACTCGCCAGGGACTACTGCAGGTACAAACAGTGCACATGAGTACTCGCCATGGGCTATCACAGGTACAAACAGCTCAGAGCAGTACTCGCCAGGGGCTGTCGCAGGTACAGACAGTGCACAGGAGTACTAACTGTGGGAGAGCACAGGTACAAACTGTGCGCATGATTACTTGCCATGCGATTAACAGGTACAAACAGTGCCTATGAGAGCTCACCATGGGATATCGCAGGTACAAAAAGCGTACGAGTACTCGCCATGGGCTAGCGCAGGTACAAACCGCACAGAGGAGTACTCGCCATGGACTAGTGCAGGTACAAACGGTGCAGAAGAGTACTCACCATGGGATATCACAGGTAAAACAGAGCAGATGAGTACACACCAGGGGCTATCGCAGGTACAAACATAGCAGAACAGTACTCGCTAGGGTTATCGCAGGTACAAACAGTGAACACAGGAGTACTCGCCATGGGCTATTGCAGGTACAAACAGCGCACAGGAGTACTTGCCATGTGATATCACAGGTACAAACAGGGCTGAGGAGTACTCGCCAGGGGCTTTCGCAGGTACAAAAAGAGCAGAGGAGTATTTGCCATGGGACATCACAGGTACAAACGGTGCACAGGAGTACTTGCCATGGGCAATTGCTGGTACACACAGCACAGAGGAGTACTCACCATGGGATAACCCATGTACATACAGTGCAGAGGAGTACTCGCCTGGGGCTATCACAGGTAAAAACAGCACAGGGGAGTACTCGCCATGGGCTATCACAAGTACAAACCGCGCACAGGAATACTCGCTGTGGGATATCACAGGTACAAACTGTGCACATGATTACTTGCCATGCGCCATCACAGGTACAAACAGTGCAGAGGAGTACACGCAATGGAATATCGCAGGTACAAACAGTGCAGAGGACTACTTGCCGTGGGATCTCACAAGTAAAAACTGTGGACATGAGTACTCGCCAGGGGCTATCACAGGCGCTGAGGAGTACTCGCCAGGGGCTATTGCAGGTACAAACTGCACAGAGGAGTACTCGGCATGGGATATCACAGATACAAACCGCGCAGAGTACTCGCCAGGGGCTATCGCAGGTACAAACAGTGCACGAGTAGTCGCCATGTGATATCACAGGTTCAAACAGCGCAGAGGAGTACTCGCCAGGGGCTATTGCAGGTACATACAGCGCAGAGGAGTACTCGCCAGGGGCTATTGCAGGTACAAACAGCACACAAGAGTACTCGCCAGGGGCTATCACGGGTACAAACTGCGCTGAAGAGTACTCGCCGGGGGCTATTGCAGGTACAAACAGTGCACAGGAGTACTCGGCATGGGATATCACAGGTAAACAGCGCAGGAGTACACACCAGGGGCTATCGCAGGTACAAACACAGCAGAACAGTACTCGCTAGGGGTTATCGCAGGTACAAACAGTGCACAGGAGTACTTGCCAGGAGCTATTACAGGTACAAACAGCACACAGGAGTACTTGCCGTGGGATGTCACCAGTACAAACTGTGCAGAGACGTACTCACCGTGGGCTATTGCAGGTACAGACAGCACAGAGTACTCCCCACGGGATATCCCATGTACATACAGTGCAGAGGAGAACTCGCCACGGGCTATCGCAGGTACAAACAGCTCAGAGCAGTACTCGCCAGGTGATATCACAGATACAAACCGTGCAGGGTGCGCGCCAGGGGCTATCACGGGTACAAACTGCGCTGAGGAGTACTCGCCAGGGGCTATTGCAGGTACATACAGCGCTGAGGAGTACTCGCCAGGGGCTATCGCATGTACAAACTGCACAGAGGAGTACTTGCCAGGCGCCATCGCAGGTACAAACAGTGCACAAGTAGTCACCATGTGATATCACAGGTTCAAGCAGTGCAGAGGCGTACTCGCCATGGGATATCGCAGGTACAAACAGCGCAGAGGAGTACTCGCCAGGGGCTATTGCAGGTACATACAGCGCAGAGCAGTACTCGCCAGGGGCTATTGCAGGTACAAACAGCGCAGAGGAGTACTCGCCAGGGGCTATCACAGGTACAAACAGCGCCGAAGAGTACTCACCAGGGGCTATTGCAGGTACAAACAGTGCACAGGAGTACCCACCAGGGGCTATCGCAGGTATAAACAGTGCACAGGCGTACTCGCCATGGGATATTGCAGGTACAAACAGCGCAGAGGAGTACTCGCAATGCAATATTGCAGGTACGAACAGCACAGAGGAGTACACGCCAGGGGCGATTGCAGGTACATACAGCGCAGAGCAGTACTCGCCAGGGGCTATTGCAGGTACATACAGCGCAGAGCAGTACTCGCCAGGGGCTATTGCAGGTACAAACAGCACACAGGAGTACTCGCCAGGGGCTATTACAGGTACAAACAGCGTAGGAGTACTCTCCAGGGGCTATTGCAGGTGCAAACAGTGCATAGGAGTACTCACCATGGGATATCCCATGTACATACTGTGCAGAGGAGTACTCGCCATGGGATATTGCAGGTACAAACCGTGCAGAGTAGTTCTCGCCATTGGCTATTGCAGGTACAAACAGCTCAGAGGAGTACTCACCCTGGGCTATCGCAGGTACAAACAGTGCACATGACTACTCACCATGTGATGTCACAGGTACAAACAGAGCAGAGTAGTTCTCGCCATTGGCTATTGCAGGTACAGACAGCACACAGGAGAACCCACCATGGGATATCGCAGGTACAAACCGTGTAGAGGAGTACTCATTATGGGTTATCGCAGGTACAAATAGTGCAGAGGAGTACTCGCTAGGGGATATCACAGGTACAAACAGTGCACAGGAGCGCTCACCATGGGATATCGTAGGTACAAGCAACGTACAGAAGCACTCGCCAGGGGCTATCACAAGTACAAGCAGCGCACATGAGGACTCGCCAGGGGCTATCGCAGGTGCAAACAGCGCAGAGGAGTACTCGCCAGGGGCTACTGCAGGTACATACAGCGCAGAGCAGTACTCGCCAGGGGCTATTGCAGGTACAAACAGCACACATGAGTACTCGCCAGGGGATATTGCAGGTACATACAGCGCAGAGCAGTACTCGCCAGGGGCTATTGCAGGTACAAACAGTACACATGAGTACTCGCCAGGTGCTATCACAGGTACAAACAGCGCTGAGGAGTACTCACCAGGGGCTATTGCAGGTACAAACAGTGCACAGGAGTACTCACCAGGGGCTATCGCAGGTACAAACAGTGCACAGGAGTACTCGCCATGGGATATCGCAGGTACAAACAGCACAGAGCAGTACTCGCCAGGGGCTATTGCAGGTACATACAGCGCAGAGCAGTACTCGCCAGGGGCTATTGCAGGTACATACAGCGCAGAGCAGTACTCGCCAGGGGCTATTGCAGGTACATACAGCGCAGAGCAGTACTCGCCAGGGGCTATTGCAGGTACATACAGCGCAGAGCAGTACTCGCCAGGGGCTATTGCAGGTACATACAGCGCAGAGCAGTACTCGCCAGGGGCTATTGCAGGTACATACAGCGCAGAGCAGTACTCGCCAGGGGCTATTGCAGGTACATACAGCGCATAGCAGTACTCGCCAGGGGCTATTGCAGGTACATACAGCGCAGAGCAGTACTCGCCAGGGGCTATTGCAGGTACATACAGCGCAGAGCAGTACTCGCCAGGGGCTATTGCAGGTACATACAGCGCATAGCAGTACTCGCCAGGGGCTATTGCAGGTACAAACAGCACACAGGAGTACTTGCCATGGGATATTGCAGGTACGGAGCACACAGGAGTACTCGGCATGCGATCACAGGTAAAAACAGCACAGAGGAGTACTTGCCATGGGATATCGCAGGTACAAACAGTGTAGAGGAGTACTCATTATGGGTTATCGCAGGTACAAATAGTGCAGAGGAGTACTCGCTAGGGGATATCACAGGTAAACAGCGCAGGAGTACACGCCAGGGGCTATCACAGGTACAAACAGTGCACAGGAGCGCTCACCATGGGATATCGTAGGTACAAGCAACGTACAGAAGCACTCGCCAGGGGCTATCACGGGTACAAACAGCGCAGAGGAGTACTCGCCAGGGGCTATCACAGGTACAAGCAGCGCACATGAGGACTCGCCAGGGGCTATCGCAGGTACAAACAGAGCAGAGGAGTACTCGCCAGGGGCTACTGCAGGTACATACAGCGCAGAGCAGTCCTCGCCAGGGGCTATTGCAGGTACAAACAGCACACATGAGTACTCGCCAGGGGATATTGCAGGTACATACAGCGCAGAGCAGTACTCGCCAGGGGCTATTGCAGGTACATACAGCGCAGAGCAGTACTCGCCAGGGGCTATTGCAGGTACAAACAGCACACATGAGTACTCGCCAGGTGCTATCACAGGTACAAACAGCGCTGAGGAGTACTCACCAGGGGCTATTGCAGGTACAAACAGTGCACAGGAGTACTCGCCATGGGATATCACAGGTACAAACAGTGCAGAGGACTACTCGCAATGCAATATCGCAGGTACGAACAGCACAGAGCAGTACTCGCCAGGGGCTATTGCAGGTACATACAGCGCAGAGCAGTACTCGCCAGGGGCTATTGCAGGTACACACAGCGCAGAGCAGTACTCGCCAGGGGCTATTGCAGGTATATACAGCGCAGAGCAGTACTCGCCAGGGGCTATTGCAGGTACATACAGCGCATAGCAGTACTCGCCAGGGGCTATTGCAGGTACAAACAGCACACAGGAGTACTTGCTATGGGATATTGCAGGTACGGAGCACACAGGAGTACTCGGCATGCGATCACAGGTAAAAACAGCACAGAGGAGTACTTGCCATGGGATATCGCAGGTACAAACAGTGTAGAGGAGTACTCATTATGGGTTATCGCAGGTACAGATAGTGCAGAGGAGTACTCGCTAGGGGATATCACAGGTAAACAGCGCAGGAGTACACGCCAGGGGCTATCACAGGTACAAACAGTGCACAGGAGCGCTCACCATGGGATATCGTAGGTACAAGCAACGTACAGAAGCACTCGCCAGGGGCTATCACGGGTGCAAACTGTGCTGAAGAGTACTCGCCAGGGGCTATCACAGGTACAGGCAGCGCACATGAGTACTCGCCATGGGATATCGCAGGTACAAACAGCGCAGAGGAGTACTCGCCAGGGTCCATGGGATATCACAGCTACAAACAGTGCACAGAAGTACTTTCCATGAGATATTGCAGGTACAAACAGAGCTCAGGAGTACTTACCATAGGGGATCCTGCGTACATCACTTGCGGAGATAAGTGGAGGCGCACGTAGCTCCCACCAGGCACAGAGAAGTCACCACTGAGGGCCCCATTTGGAGCCAACCCGAAGGACGAAGGATAGCTGTTGGACACAGACAAGGGACTCCTAAGGCCTGGAAAAGTCATGACACTGGTGAGGTGCTAGGTAGTAAAGCAGGACTGCTCTTTGTTAAACACAGATCAAATATTTACTCGTGTGGACTCACCGAAGCCCTCCCGTACCTCCTTCCTGGAGACCATGAAAGATGCTCTGTACTCACCAACAGGCCTCCCCAGGACCTCCTTCATGCAGATCACGATAGGTGCCCATTCTCACCGACAGCCCCCGCACCTCATCCAGGGCACGAGTAGACAGCAGAGGTGCCCCATACTCACAGACAATCCCCCGCACCTCCTCCAGGGCATGAGCAGACAGCAGAGGTGCCCCATACTCACAGACAACCCCCCGCACCTCCTCCAGGGCACGAGCAGACAGCAGAGGTGCCCCATACTCACAGACAACCCCCCGCACCTCCTCCAGGGCACGAGCAGACAGCAGAGGTGCCCCATACTCACAGACAACCCCCCCGCACCTCCTCCAGGGCACGAGTAGACAGCAGAGGTGCCCCGTACTCACAGACAGCCCCCACCCCCTCAGTACCTCCTTCATGGCACGAGCAGACAGCAGAGGTGCCCCATACTCACAGACAACCCCCCCCGCACCTCATCCATGGCACGTGCAGACAGCAGAGGTGCCCCATACTCACAGACAACCCCCCCCCCTTCCAGGGCACGAGCAGACAGCAGAGGTGCCCCGTACTCACAGACAGCCCCCCAGTACCTCATCCAGGGCACGAGCAGACAGCAGAGGTGCCCCGTACCCACAGACAGCCCCCACCCCCTCAGTACCTCCTTCATGGCACGAGCAGACAGCACAGGTGCCCCATACTCACAGACAACCCCCCCCGCACCTCATCCAGGGCACGAGCAGACAGCACAGGTGCCCCATACTCAGACAACCCCCCCCCCCCCCCGGCACCTCATCCAGGGCACGAGCAGACAGCAGAGGTGCCCCATACTCACAGACAACCCCCCCGGCACCTCATCCAGGGCACGAGCAGACAGCAGAGGTGCCCCATACTCACAGACAACCCCCCCGCACCTCATCCATGGCACGAGCAGACAGCAGAGGTGCCCCGTACTCACAGACAACACCCCCCCCGCACCTCCTCCATGGCACGAGCAGACAGCCCCCCCGCACCTCAGTACCTCCTCCATGGCACGAGCAGACAGCAGAGGTGCCCCGTACTCACAGACAGCCCCCACCCCCTCAGTACCTCCTCCATGGCACGTGCAGACAGCAGAGGTGCCCCATACTCACTGACGGGCTCGGTGGCGGGGGCCAGTCTGGCGGAGAGGAGCCGCAGACGAGAGGCCGAGCTCGGCCCTGGGGTGGACGAGTCTCTGCAGGGTGAGGAGCTACTGGACTTGGAGGCCGGAGTGCTGGTCATCGTGTCCACCTGTGTGAGGAGAGAACCAGAGGTCATAGGTTAGAAGAACCTGCCTTTCTAGGGTGCCCTTCGGAGGAGGCCTGGACCCGAAGAAGTCTCTCAGAACCCCATCAATCTAGGAGTCGAGGGTGAATCTCTGCACCTTGTTTACTTTCACTTGCTTTGTTTAATCACATTTTCGAGTCAACTACGAACTAACAATTGTAAAATAAAAATAGGGAGCAGCGAAATCTGGAAATCTCTGAATGGAGCCCGGATCCTTGAAGGACAGCAGGTGGGATCGGAGGAGCGTACATTCAGCGTCGGTTCCTCCGTTATGGTGGAGGAGCGTCGCCCCGCCTGCTGCGAGCGCAGCAGGCACACACATTAATAAAATGGTACTAAATACCATTTTATTATAATGTGTCACAGGCTTGCACTGTTACCGTGCGGGGGGGTGGGGCGGATTCATGCAATTGCACTATTACTTCAGCCCCTGCCAGGGCGCACTTCAGATTGGTTCCCTGTCTAGAGCCGGCCAATCTGACATGTGCACTTCAGAGCTAGCAATCCCAGGGCTGAGAAACAGCCAAGGAAATGCAGCCACAGGACCCCAGCCTCAAAAGGAGTGCTGGGTTAGCCTGCTCTCCAACCAATCACAGGATTGGTTGGTTTCACATTGCACAAGGGAGGAAGTCCTTCCCTTTCCGCCCGAGTCACCGCTGAGGAGAGCGCCAGGACGAAGAGAGAGACCGCCACCAGAGCCTGCGTGCCGGCAAGTGCAACATATATGGTGAGTTTTTTGGGCATCGCGCCTCACCATATTTTAATGTTGCCAGCCGCCACTGCATGCATTCAAGGGCAGGTAGTTCCAGATTTTATGAAACTTTTCAAAAGAGAAAGTGAACACATAAGGAAACCAACCGAGCCAGGGAGGGACCTCAAGATGATGCCTGCTCCCCAGAGGTGACTGCACTGGTGGAGAGGGGAGAGCGGATCCTATCACTGAGGCCAGGAGGTGGACAGAACGCCTGGCCATTGTAGGGGGTGCAATAGTTTGCATGAACAACTGTTATAAGGGGCCAGTACCGTGTTCCCTTTAGGGGAGCAGACACGGAGGGTCACATCTAAAGGATTGGGGATGGGGGGTGGGCGAGGCATCAAAGGCCCCTTGCCCAAGTTGCGCAGAGTGGTGTCGAGCCGACTTGTCAGGCCAAAGGATAACGCTGCTGCCTTGGAAGCCAGACACAGATGACAGCAGATGTGAGCTGGTGCTGTCACTGAGCCTGGATATTCCTGCCTTTAAGTGGAATTGTTCCTTATTCTTTTCATCAGTCAGCCTCATTCCAGTTCTTCCACCCCCTCCTCCCCTGCACAGAGCAGAAACCCCTCTTGTTCTCCTTCAAGAACCTGCTCTGTGCACTTCAGACCAGGCTGAGGATGCGAAGCAGAAACCAAGCGGAAGATTCTGAAAACTTTGTAGCAGTGCCTAGAAGTCCCGAGGTTGGTCATGCAAGCGCTTCCCGCTGTCTGAGACATTGGATGTTCAGGCATAGACTATTGCTTCCTCGACTCGCCCGGGATAGCTGTGGACGAGCACTGAAGGCGCAAGCACTATAGGTGGTGGTTCTAGGGCTGGCCTCGGTGTGGGACCCTCTGGTCACAGCTCCACCACCAGCAGCTTCTCGCCCTTGTCACTCAAAGTCCCCCTGTTGGAAAGACTTTCCAGGTGAGACCACCATGGTACCAGCGCGGATGCACCAGTAGATACAGCCAGCGCTCGATTTGAGCCAGTGGTCGCAGGGGGGGCCCATTGGCACTCATTTTTGGGGACCGGCACTTACTTTCCACAGACAATAATCCAGAGCAAGAGAGAGAAAAACACAGAAAAGGAAAAGGAGGAGGAGAAAGACGAACAAGTAATGACAAAGGGCGAAAGGAGGGGTTTAAAAGAGCCTGCGAGAGGAGTCTGGTGGTGGACCAAAGAGGCATGAGGTGGAGTCAAGACTAAACAGCCTTTGCATTCAGTACCTCGACCTTCGATAGAGTCGGCTGTGGGCTTTTCAACAAAACCTTGGGCCTCGGCACTTATTCTTTTACGAATTAAGCCCTGGACAGAGCTGCCCCCTTTCTAGTTGAGCACCCATAATCCATCGCCTTTTACTTCCCCAGAGTCCCCTCCCTGGCAGACTATTGGGGACGGCCTGGCTGGTGGCAGGATGATGCGAGTGGCTGGGTACCGCCTTCTTTGGCAGTGCTTGGGGAGCGGTTTATTGACGCTATTCCAGTGTAAACTCCAGTAGTCACCCCATTGCATTTCCTTGTAGCACACACGTGTGTGGTAAAAAGGAGTTTCTGTGTGCAGGAGATCCCCAACTGGCACTGGTGCATGCCTGTGACCAGTTCCCTGGTGCATTGCACGCCTCACCATAGAGTGTGGAGCGGTGTTGTTGCTGGGTCGCCAGTACTCCTCACTAGAGGCTCGGTGTGGCGAGTGATCCTTTCAAAATATCCAGGAACGACTCCTTGGTCTATGCGCCTCAACCCTCCGGACTCTAACACATAGCTCACAACTGAACTCTTTTCCTCATATGTTCTACTGTAGGTTTTTGCTCCTTTTCCACAACCCATTGAGCCCGACCCTCAAGGAGTCGATTATTTTCAGAACTTATTCTTCTATAAAACTGCCTTGATATTGTCTGTGAAGCGCTCCATTACCCCCGGGTCTTGCCAGCACTATATAAAACTCTTGAAGAAAAATAAAAAATAAACATAAAATACTACTTTGTCTTCTCCGGACATGCTGCTTCGAGAAGGAACGTGTTCGGATGCTCCTGGCTCAGGACAGGGAATCAACAGCTCACAATGGGTCCCTGGTGTCAGGTTGGGGGAAGGGAACAAAGCGGTTGATGTAACGGAGATTGTGACTGCCAAATGTTTAATAAACAGAGCACCAGACTGGAGCCTGGTCCCCATCCAGCTCCCTCAAAAGCTGAATAAAGCATGGACCCTTAGCCCCAGTACAGCAGCAAGCATGCGACCGGGAGCTTGGCCTGCAGGGCTCCAGTGCTGCCCCTCAGGACATGGACTCCTTCAGGGCTTCATCCCTCCAACCAGGAGCAACCTCAAAGAAAGCTCTGCCCAAGAGGATGGGCCATGGATGCAGCCTGAGTGAAGGACAAGCCGAGGCGGAGGGAGAGATCTGATGGGCCCAGGAGAGGGTGGATCCCCTACAAAGAGATGAGCAGACCTCCCTCTCTTGCACGGGTCTCAGAGGCTGGATTCCCTACAAAGAGATGAGCAGACCTCCCTCTCTTGCACGGGTCTCGGAGGCTGGATCCCCTACATAGACAGACGAGCACACCTCCCGCTCTTCCATGGGTCTCAGAGGCTGGATCCCCTACAAAGAGATGAGCAGACCTCCCTCTCTTGCACGGGTCTCAGAGGCTGGATCCCCTACAAAGACAGATGAGCAGACCTCCCTCTCTTGCACGGGTCTCAGAAGCTGGATCCCCTACAAAGAGATGAGCAGACCTCCCTCTCTTGCACGGGTCTCAGAGGCTGGATTCCCTACAAAGAGATGAGCAGACCTCCCTCTCTTGCACGGGTCTCAGAGGCTGGATCCCCTACAAAGAGATGAGCAGACCTCCCGCTCTTCCATGGGTCTCAGAGGCTGGATTCCCTACAAAGACAGACGAGCAGACCTCCCTCTCTTGCACGGGTCTCAGAGGCTGGATCCCCTACAAAGACAGATGAGCAGACCTCCCTCTCTTGCACGGGTCTCAGAGGCTGGATCCCCTACAAAGAGATGAGCAGACCTCCCGCTCTTCCATGGGTCTCAGAGGCTGGATCCCCTACAAAGAGATGAGCAGACCTCCCTCTCTTGCACGGGTCTCAGAGGCTGGATCCCCTACATAGACAGACGAGCAGACCTCCCGCTCTTCCATGGGTCTCAGAGGCTGGATCCCCTACAAAGAGATGAGCAGACCTCCCTCTCTTGCACGGGTCTCAGAGGCTGGATTCCCTACAAAGACAGATGAGCAGACCTCCCTCTCTTGCACGGGTCTCAGAGGCTGGATCCCCTACATAGACAGACGAGCAGACCTCCCGCTCTTCCATGGGTCTCAGAGGCTGGATCCCCTACAAAGAGATGAGCAGACCTCCCTCTCTTGCACGGGTCTCAGAGGCTGGATTCCCTACAAAGACAGATGAGCAGACCTCCCTCTCTTGCACGGGTCTCAGAGGCTGGATTCCCTACAAAGAGACGAGCAGACCTCCCTCTCTTGCACGGGTCTCAGAGGCTGGATTCCCTACAAAGATGAGCAGACCTCCCTCTCTTGCACGGGTCTCAGAGGCTGGATCCCCTACATAGACAGACGAGCAGACCTCCCGCTCTTCCATGGGTCTCAGAGGCTGGATCCCCTACAAAGAGATGAGCAGACCTCCCTCTCTTGCACGGGTCTCAGAGGCTGGATTCCCTACAAAGACAGATGAGCAGACCTCCCTCTCTTGCACGGGTCTCAGAGGCTGGATCCCCTACATAGACAGACGAGCAGACCTCCCGCTCTTCCATGTGTCTCAGAGGCTGGATCCCCTACATAGACAGACGACCAGACCTCCCTCTCTTGCACGGGTCTCAGAGGCTGGATCCCCTACATAGACAGACGAGCAGACCTCCCTCTCTTGCACGGGTCTCACAGGCTGGATTCCCTACAAAGACAGATGAGCAGACCTCCCTCTCTTGCACGGGTCTCAGAGGCTGGATTCCCTACAAAGATGAGCAGACCTCCCTCTCTTGCACGGGTCTCAGAGGCTGGATCCCCTACATAGACAGACGAGCAGACCTCCCGCTCTTCCATGGGTCTCAGAGGCTGGATCCCCTACAAAGAGATGAGCAGACCTCCCTCTCTTGCACGGGTCTCAGAGGCTGGATTCCCTACAAAGACAGATGAGCAGACCTCCCTCTCTTGCACGGGTCTCAGAGGCTGGATTCCCTACAAAGACAGATGAGCAGACCTCCCTCTTGCACGGGTCTCAGAAGCTGGATCCCCTACAAAGATGAGCAGACCTCCTGCTTTTCCACGGGTCTCTCCGGCCGCTTTCCCTAGACTTGGTCTCCCAGCCTCTGCTCTGCCCCTTCCACCTGTCCCTCTGCCCCCTCTCCCTGTATCTATTCTCCTTGTCTCTCTTCCTCTACTGGACTCTCTGGTCCTCAGTGATTTCCCCTCTCTATGATCACTTTCCTTGCGTCCCTCTGCCCCCTCTCCCTGCATCTATTCTCCTTGTCTCTCTTCCTCTACTGGACTCTCTGGCCCTCAGTCATTTCCTCTCTCCATGATCACTTTCCTTGCTTCCCTCTCCCCACCTGTCCCTCTTCCCCCTCTCCCTGTATCTATTCTCCTGGTCTCTTCCTCTACTGGACTCTCTGTCCCTCAGTCATTTCCTCTCTCCATGATCACTTCTCTTGCTTCTCTCTCCCCACCTGTCCCTCTGCCCCCTCTCCCTGTATCTATTATCCTGGTCTCTCTTCTTCTACTGGACTCTCTGGCCCTCAGTCATTTCCTCTCTCTATGATCACTTCCCTTGCTTCTCTCTCCCCACCTGTCCCTCTGCCCCCTCTCCCTGTATCTATTCTCCTTGTCTCTCTTCCTCTACTGGACTCTCAGGTCCTCAGTGATTTCCCCTCCCTATGATCACTTCCCTTGCTTCTCTCTCTCCACCTGTCCCTCTGCCCCCTCTCCCTGTATCTATTCTCCTGGTCTCTTCCTCTACTGGACTCTGTCCCTCAGTCATTTCCTCTCTCTATGATCACTTTCCTTGCGTCCCTCTGCCCCCTCTCCCTGTATCTATTCTCCTGGTCTCTTCCTCTACTGGACTCTGTCCCTCAGTCATTTCCTCTCTCTATGATCACTTTCCTTGCGTCCCTCTGCCCCCTCTCCCTGTATCTCTTCTCCTTGTATCTCTTCCTCTACTGGACTCTGTCCCTCAGTCATTTCCTCTCTCTATGATCACTTTCCTTGCGTCCCTCTGCCCCCTCTCCCTGTATCTCTTCTCCTTGTATCTCTTCCTCTACTGGACTCTGTCCCTCAGTCATTTCCTCTCTCTATGATCACTTTCCTTGCTTCTCTCTCCCCACCTGTCCCTCTGCCTCCTCCTCACCACTCAGCATTTCCTCTCTATAATCACCACCCCCCCCCTCCTCACCACAAGGGCTGTGGTCGATATTTCCCTCCCAGACGCCTTTCGCCTGATGATTCAATCTCGCAATCAGATTTCGCTCTGGTTATCGATCTTGTGTGCGAGGGGGGCCGAGGGGGGCCGCTGGTGGAGGGGACTGAGGCATGTTTTGAATGTTGTGATGGAGAAAGGCTTTCTGATTTTTTTTTTTCTTTACATCTTCCATTCAAGCCCCTTTGGAGCCAAAGGCACAATGTTCACCGAGGAGCACGAATGGGGGGGGGGGGTCTGTTTAATAGAAGGGGGAGGGGAGATCCATGGAGGAAAGAGGTTGCCTCAGAGTTGAACTGTGTGACCTCAACATTTATATAAGGCTCATATTGAAAGTGGGTCGCTTTTTTTTTTTTAAACTCAAGGGGCTACCAGTCAGATTGACAAATAGCTGTGCAAATGTACAATCATGACTGATTGCATTGAGGGCCCGAGGTACGAAGAAAAGACCCATTTCCACTTTTCCGTTTTTAGAAATAAGTACAGCAGGTGTCTAATTACGGCTAAAAATAAGTAAAAACGGAAAAAGGTGCATCTTGCATATAAGGCAGCACTTGAGATGTGATTGGCTTTGCGCCAGTCCTTCAGACTGTTTGAGGGCACCTGGCTGTTCCTCACCGACTAGTCTCTTTACGAGATGATCTGCTGCCCTCATCAGATGCACTAACTTTATAGTTCTTGGTCCCAGTGCAGGGAGAAGCGCAAGAACAAGGAAGCCAGCCCCCAGACCAGTAGCGCAGCCAGTGTCATGGGCCCTAGTGCAACGCACAAACCGGCCCCCGGCTGCTGTTCGAATAAGAACTAGAGCTCCCGGTTATAGGGTATTTATTTTTTGACATTTCTGTCTATTTTTCTTTCACTCATTTTATCAGTATTTATCCATATTTATTTCGAGTGTTGTGAAAAAATGAAGCTGAAACTACTATATTTTCATGTTTGTTTAAATGATAAATCAATGCCCCTACATGAGAACCTGCACGTTTTACTCTCAGCCTTGTGCATGTCTCCTGCTGGTTAGGCCACTGCACTAAAATTCCTTTCTTTTCTAACCCCCTTACTCGTCAGTCCCCACAGCTACTGGCCTGGAAGTCATCATGACTGACAGCACCTAGAATCACTGAAAAACACAATCCAATTTCTGGTTTTATCCACATTTAAAAATAAAAACAGACTGGTAAATAAAGGTTTTCTGTGTGTATTTAGCTGTAAAAAATAACTAAGAACGGAAAGCAGGGATCCATAAAATACAAAAATAATCAGGGTTCAGTGGGTGCCTTAGATCTCTGGTCCCTGGTGCTACTGCACCTGCTGCACCAATGACAGCTTCGCCCCGCACAGTCAGTGTTCCATTTATGAAAAGGAGGTGTGGCAAGCGGACACTCGACCTTTATGCAGATTTTGCATCACGTTGAACGGGCGCACACACTCGGCTAACGGGTTTCTGTTCCTGGCACAAACTTGGAGTCGACCCCATTGTGTCAGTCTGGAGGTTCGTAAAGGGGGAAGGGGGTGCACACATTCTGCAGAGCTCTGGGGGGGGGGGGCAGTCACACATGAAACGAGTCAGTATTAATTAGCAAAGATAAATAGGGTCCCAGCGAGAAGCTCATTACAAGGGCTTAATTAGTGCGCCAGGGGCGCAGTGTCCTCATAATGAGGGACCCCTCCCATGAAAAGGAAGCCCCCCTCCACCACAGAGGGGGAGGTTCTGTAGCCCAGACAACGAAGGAGCAACTGCTGCGACCAGGAGGTCTTCGAGCCCTGGAACCGAAGGGGCCACAGATGGGACCGGAAGGAGCTATACCCTGTGAAGGGAGGGGGCAGCACATGCCACCGAGAGGAGCTATACCCTGTGAAGGGAGGGGGCAACACATGCCACCGAGAGGAGCTATACCCTGTGAAGGGAGGGGGCAACACATGCCACCGAGAGGTGTTTTACCCTGTGAAGGGAGGGGGCAACACATGCCACCGAGAGGAGCTATACCCTGTGAAGGGAGGGGGCAACACATGCCACCGAGAGGAGCTATACCCTGTGAAGGGAGGGGGCAACACATGCCACCGAGAGGAGCTATACCCTGTGAAGAGAGAGGGCAACACATGCCACCGAGAGGAGCTATACCCTGTGAAGGGAGGGGGCAACACATGCCACCGAGAGGAGCTATACCCTGTGAGGGGAGGGGGCAACACATGCCACCGAGAGGAGCTATACCCTGTGAAGGGAGGGGGCAACACATGCCACCGAGAGGCGTTTTACCCTGTGAAGGCAGAGCGCAACACATGCCACCGAGAGGTGTTTTACCCTGTGAAGGGAGGGGGCAACACATGCCACCGCGAGGAACTATACCCTGTGAATGGAGAGGGCAACACATGCCACCGAGAGGCGTTTTACCCTGTGAAGGGAAAGCGCAACACATGCCACCGAGAGGCGTTTTACCCTGTGAAGGGAGGGGGCAACACATGCCACCGAGAGGTGTTTTACCCTGGTGAGGGAGGGGGCAACACATGCCACCGAGATGTGTTTTACCCTGGTGAGGGAGGGGGCATTTATGCCACCGAGCGGTGTTTTACCCTGTGAAGGGAGGGGGCAACACATGCCACTGAGAGGTGTTTTACCCTGTGAAGGGAGAGCGCAACACATGCCACCGAGAGGTGTTTTACCCTGTGAAGGGAGGGGGCAACACATGCCACTGAGAGGTGTTTTACCCTGTGAAGGGAGAGCGCAACACATGCCACCGAGAGGTGTTTTACCCTGTGAAGGGAGAGCGCAACACATGCCACCGAGAGGTGTTTTACCCTGTGAAGGGAGAGCGCAACACATGCCACCGAGAGGTGTTTTACCCTGTGAAGGGAGGGGGCAACACATGCCACCGAGAGGTGTTTTACCCTGTGAAGGGAGAGCGCAACACATGCCACCGAGAGGTGTTTTACCCTGTGAAGGCAGAGCGCAACACATGCCACCGAGAGGTGTTTTACCCTGTGAAGGGAGGGTGCAACACATGCCACCGAGAGGTGTTTTACCCTGTAAAGGGAGGGGGCAACACATGCCACCGAGAGGTGTTTTACCCTGTGAAGGGAGAGCGCAACACATGCCACCGAGAGGTGTTTTACCCTGTGAAGTGAGAGGGCAACACATGCCACCGAGAGGTGTTTTACCCTGTGAAGGGAGAGCGCAACACATGCCACCGAGAGGTGTTTTACCCTGTGAAGGGAGAGCGCAACACATGCCACCGAGAGGTGTTTTACCCTGTGAAGGCAGAGCGCAACACATGCCACCGAGAGGTGTTTTACCCTGTGAAGGGAGAGCGCAACACATGCCACCGAGAGGTGTTTTACCCTGTGAAGGCAGAGCGCAACACATGCCACCGAGAGGTGTTTTGCCCTGTGAAGGGAGGGGGCAACACATGCCACCGAGAGGTGTTTTACCCTGTGAAGGGAGAGCGCAACACATGCCACCGAGAGGTGTTTTACCCTGTGAAGGGAGAGGGCAACACATGCCACCGAGAGGAACTATACCCTGTGAATGGAGGGGGCAACACATGCCACCGAGAGGTGTTTTACCCTGTGAAGGGAGAGGGCAACACATGCCACCGAGAGGTGTTTTACCCTGTGAAGGGAGGGGGCAACACATGCCACCGAGAGGTGTTTTACCCTGGTGAGGGAGGGGGCAACACATGCCACCTAGAGGTGTTTTACCCTGTGAAGGGAGAGGGCAACACATGCCACCGAGAGGTGTTTTACCCTGTGAAGGGAGAGCGCAACACATGCCACCGAGAGGTGTTTTACCCTGTGAAGGCAGAGCGCAACACATGCCACCGAGAGGTGTTTTACCCTGTGAAGGCAGAGCGCAACACATGCCACCGAGAGGTGTTTTACCCTGTGAAGGGAGAGGGCAACACATGCCACCGAGAGGAACTATACCCTGTGAATGGAGAGGGCATCACATGCCACCGAGAGGTGTTTTACCCTGGTGAGGGAGGGGGCAACACATGCCACCGAGATGTGTTTTACCCTGGTGAGGGAGGGGGCATTTATGCCACCGAGAGGTGTTTTGCCCTGTGAAGGGAGGGTGCAACACATGCCACTGAGAGGTGTTTTACCCTGGTGAGGGAGGGGGCAACACATGCCACCGAGATGTGTTTTACCCTGGTGAGGGAGGGGCATTTATGCCACCGAGAGGTGTTTTGCCCTGTGAAGGGAGGGTGCAACACATGCCACTGAGAGGTGTTTTACCCTGTGAAGGGAGAGCGCAACACATGCCACTGAGAGGTGTTTTACCCTGTGAAGGGAGAGCGCAACACATGCCACCGAGAGGTGTTTTACCCTGTGAAGGGAGAGCGCAACACATGCCACCTAGAGGTGTTTTACCCTGTGAAGGCAGAGCGCAACACATGCCACCGAGAGGTGTTTTACCCTGTGAAGGGAGAGCGCAACACATACCACCGAGAGGTGTTTTACCCTGTGAAGGCAGAGCGCAACACATGCCACCGAGAGGTGTTTTACCCTGTGAAGGGAGAGCGCAACACATGCCACCGAGAGGTGTTTTACCCTGTGAAGGCAGAGCGCAACACATGCCACCGAGAGGTGTTTTACCCTGTGAAGGGAGGGTGCAACACATGCCACCGAGAGGTGTTTTACCCTGTGAAGGGAGGGGGCAACACATGCCACTGAGAGGTGTTTTACCCTGTGAAGGGAGAGCGCAACACATGCCACCGAGAGGTGTTTTACCCTGTGAAGGGAGAGGGCAACACATGCCACTGAGAGGTGTTTTACCCTGTGAAGGGAGAGCGCAACACATGCCACCGAGAGGTGTTTTACCCTGTGAAGGCAGAGCGCAACACATGCCACCGAGAGGTGTTTTACCCTGTGAAGGCAGAGCGCAACACATGCCACCGAGAGGTGTTTTGCCCTGTGAAGGGAGGGGG
Source organism: Calotriton arnoldi (assembly GCA_963921515.1). Classification (NCBI taxonomy): domain Eukaryota; kingdom Metazoa; phylum Chordata; class Amphibia; order Caudata; family Salamandridae; genus Calotriton; species Calotriton arnoldi. Next base: position 2,163,720 of record CAWUFW010001682.1, read on the forward strand.
CAACACATGCCACCTAGAGGTGTTTTACCCTGTGAAGGGAGAGGGCAACACATGCCACCGAGAGGTGTTTTACCCTGTGAAGGGAGAGCGCAACACATGCCACCGAGAGGTGTTTTACCCTGTGAAGGGAGAGGGCAACACATGCCACCGAGAGGAACTATACCCTGTGAATGGAGGGGGCAACACATGCCACCGAGAGGTGTTTTACCCTGTGAAGGGAGAGGGCAACACATGCCACCGAGAGGTGTTTTACCCTGTGAAGGGAGGGGGCAACACATGCCACCGAGAGGTGTTTTACCCTGGTGAGGGAGGGGCAACACATGCCACCTAGAGGTGTTTTACCCTGTGAAGGGAGAGGGCAACACATGCCACCGAGAGGTGTTTTACCCTGTGAAGGGAGAGCGCAACACATGCCACCGAGAGGTGTTTTACCCTGTGAAGGGAGAGCGCAACACATGCCACCGAGAGGTGTTTTACCCTGTGAAGGCAGAGCGCAACACATGCCACCGAGAGGTGTTTTACCCTGTGAAGGCAGAGCGCAACACATGCCACCGAGAGGTGTTTTACCCTGTGAAGGGAGAGGGCAACACATGCCACCGAGAGGAACTATACCCTGTGAATGGAGAGGGCATCACATGCCACCGAGAGGTGTTTTACCCTGGTGAGGGAGGGGGCAACACATGCCACCGAGAGGTGTTTTACCCTGGTGAGGGAGGGGGCATTTATGCCACCGAGAGGTGTTTTGCCCTGTGAAGGGAGGGTGCAACACATGCCACTGAGAGGTGTTTTACCCTGGTGAGGGAGGGGGCAACACATGCCACCGAGATGTGTTTTACCCTGGTGAGGGAGGGGGCATTTATGCCACCGAGAGGTGTTTTGCCCTGTGAAGGGAGGGTGCAACACATGCCACTGAGAGGTGTTTTACCCTGTGAAGGGAGAGCGCAACACATGCCACTGAGAGGTGTTTTACCCTGTGAAGGGAGAGCGCAACACATGCCACCGAGAGGTGTTTTACCCTGTGAAGGGAGAGCGCAACACATGCCACCTAGAGGTGTTTTACCCTGTGAAGGCAGAGCGCAACACATGCCACCGAGAGGTGTTTTACCCTGTGAAGGGAGAGCGCAACACATGCCACCGAGAGGTGTTTTACCCTGTGAAGGGAGAGCGCAACACATGCCACCGAGAGGTGTTTTACCCTGTGAAGGCAGAGCGCAACACATGCCACCGAGAGGTGTTTTACCCTGTGAAGGCAGAGCGCAACACATGCCACCGAGAGGTGTTTTACCCTGTGAAGGGAGGGCATAGTACATGCCACCGAGAGGTGTTTTACCCTGTGAAGGGAGAGGGCAACACATGCCACCGAGAGGAACTATACCCTGTGAATGGAGAGGGCAACACATGCCACCGAGAGGTGTTTTACCCTGGTGAGGGAGGGGGCAACACATGCCACCGAGAGGTGTTTTACCCTGGTGAGGGAGGGGGCAACACATGCCACCTAGAGGTGTTTTACCCTGGTGAGGGAGGGGGCAACACATGCCACCTAGAGGTGTTTTACCCTGTGAAGGGAGAGGGCAACACATGCCACCGAGAGGTGTTTTACCCTGTGAAGGGAGAGCGCAACACATGCCACCGAGAGGTGTTTTACCCTGTGAAGGGAGAGCGCAACACATGCCACCGAGAGGTGTTTTACCCTATGAAGGGAGAGCGCAACACATGCCACCGAGAGGTGTTTTACCCTGTGAAGGCAGAGCGCAACACATGCCACCGAGAGGTGTTTTACCCTGTGAAGGCAGAGCGCAACACATGCCACCGAGAGGTGTTTTACCCTGTGAAGGGAGAGGGCAACACATGCCACCGAGAGGTGTTTTACCCTGTGAAGGGAGAGGGCAACACATGCCACCGAGAGGAACTATACCCTGTGAATGGAGAGGGCATCACATGCCACTGAGAGGTGTTTTACCCTGGTGAGGGAGGGGGCAACACATGCCACCGAGAGGTGTTTTACCCTGTGAGGGAGGGGGCAACACATGCCACCTAGAGGTGTTTTACCCTGTGAAGGGAGGGGCAACACATGCCACTGAGAGGTGTTTTACCCTGTGAAGGGAAAGCGCAACACATGCCACAGAGAGGCGTTTTACCCTGTGAAGGGAGGGGGCAACACATGCCACCGAGAGGCGTTTTACCCTGGTGAGGGAGGGGGCAACACATGCCACCGAGAGGCGTTTTACCCTGTGAAGGGAAAGCGCAACACATGCCACCGAGAGGCATTTTACCCTGTGAAGGGAGAGCGCAACACATGCCACCGAGAGGCATTTTACCCTGTGAAGGGAAAGCGCAACACATGCCACCGAGAGGCATTTTACCCTGTGAAGGGAGGGGGCAACACATGCCACCGAGAGGCGTTTTACCCTGGTGAGGGAGGGGGCAACACATGCCACTGAGAGGTGTTTTACCCTGGTGAGGGAGGGGGCAACACATGCCACTGAGAGGTGTTTTACCCTGTGAAGGGAGGGTGCAACACATGCCACTGAGAGGTGTTTTACCCCAGCGAGGGAGGGGGCAGCATATGCCACCGAGAGGCGTTTTACCCTAGCGAGGGAGGGCGCAGTACATGCCACTGAGAGGCGTTTTACCCTAGCGAGGGAGGGCGCAGTACATGCCACTGAGAGGTGTTTTACCCTAGCGAGGGAGGGGGCAGCATATGCCACCGAGAGGCGTTTTACCCTAGCGAGGGAGGGCGCAATACATGCAACCAAGAGGCGTTTTACCCTAGCGAGGGAGGGCGCAATACATGCAACCGAGAGGCGTTTTAGCCAGTGCCTAATTTGAGCCTGCGGTTTCTGGCGCTCAACACCGGCACTTAATTATCAACACCAGCACTTATTAAAGTCTGCCACATGGAGGGGCCGTTTGTCTAATTTAGAGAGACGCACAACAGTTGCTATTGATTTAAAATACATTATATTTATAACGACTAATACCTGCCAACCAAGCCATTCTTCTAGCTTTGAGGGGACCTGGAATAGTCTTACTTGTCTCACTTGGAGGGCTGACAGGGGAAATTGGTGATGCAAACTTCAGTGGCCTTCTGATGAGGGCCCTGGCACTTGCTAATTAAGCACTGGTTTTACCCTAACAAGGTTGGGTGCAAAACATGCAACCGAGAGACGTTTTACCCTAGTAAGGGAGGGCTCAACATATGCAACCGAGAGACGTTTTACCCTAGTAAGGGAGGGCTCAACATATGCAACCGAGAGACGTTTTACCCTAGTAGGGAGGGCTCGACATATGCAACCGAGAGACGTTCAACCCTAACAAGGTTGGGTGCAAAACATGCAACCGAGAGACGTTTTACCCTAGTAAGGGAGGGCTCAACATATGCAACCGAGAGACGTTTTACCCTAGTAAGGGAGGGCTCAACATATGCAACCGAGAGACGTTTTACCCTAGTAAGGAGGGCTCGACATATGCAACCGAGAGACGTTTTACCCTAGTAAGGAGGGCTCGACATATGCAACCGAGAGACGTTTTACCCTAGTAAGGAGGGCTCGACATATGCAACCGAGAGACGTTTTACCCTAGTAAGGAGGGCTCGACATATGCAACCGAGAGACGTTCAACCCTAACAAGGTTAGGTGCAACACATGCAACCGAGAGACGTTTTACCCTAGGAAGGGAGGTCGTATCACATGCAACCGAGATGTGTTTTACCCTAGCGAGGGAGGGCTCAACACATGCAACGAAGAGGTGTTTTACCCTAGGAAGATAGGACTCAACACATGCAACCGAGAGACGTTTAACCCTAGCGAGGGAGGGCTCAACACATGCAACCAAGAGGCGTTATACCCTAGGAATAGAGGGCTCAACTCATGCAACGAAGAGGTGTTTTACCCTAGGAAGGGAGGGAACAACACATGCAACTGAGGTGTTTTACCCTAGGAAGGGAGGGTGTAACACATGCAACCGAGATGGGTTTTATCCTAGGAAGGGACGGCATAACACATGCAACCAAGAGATGCGTTATCCTAGCGAGGGAGGGCGCAACACATGCAACGAAGAGGTGTTTTACCCTAGCAAGGGAGGGAACAACACATGCAACGAGAGGTTTTACCCTAGCATGGTTAGGCGCAACACATGCAACCGAGAAGAGTTCTACCCTGGCGAGGTTAGGTGCAATGCATGCAACCCAGAGGTGTTCTACCATAGTGCACAGAGATGCAATACATGCAACCGAGAGGTGGTTTACCCTAGCGTGGTTAGGCTCAGCACATGCAACCGAGAAGTGTTCTACCCTGGCGAGGTTAGGTGCAGTGCATGCGACCGAGAGGTGTATTACCCTGTCATGGGAAGGGGCAGCAGATGTAACCCAGGAGGTGTTCTACTAACCCCTACTGAGGGAGGGTGCACCTATTGGGACATGGATCTACATTGTATATACATTGCTGAAGAATGTGGTGGCAGCTCAGAAGTCACGCCTAAATACCAGCAGGGAGATTTTGACCTCTCACCTTTGTGAAAGTGAAAGAAGGAGTGGCTTACCAGAGCATGGTCCCTCAGTCTGGAGGTCAGCGAGCAGGGGCTGCATGGGACATCAGTCCGCGGGGGCAGGGCATGTCTGCTGAGTGGGCGGGCCGGGCCGCCGGGGTCCGCGGAGGGATCCTGAGAAAGAGACCACAGGTGAGTAACCTGCAGAACAGACAGTATTTCTGCAGCGCAGACAGAGACCTTCTTGCCTGCATGCACTTCTGCGAATGCGAAACCGCACTTAGGGCTTCATTATACGTCCCTCAGTTTAGGGGGAGATTGTTAATTCCACACTCCTGGAGCAAATGCCTGTGGTGGAGGGAGCAGTAACAAGGTGATGGGTTGAACCTGGAAAATCACTTGAGAAAGCAGGAAATACCACAGAATCCGTAATTCTGGGTCTACTTCCTCTGGCGATTCCTCATTCTAACACCATAAAGTTCAGATACTTCCAGCACCCGAAATCTCCAGGGAAAACACAACAGATCTGTGGTGTTTACAGACTGTGCAATGCTCAATGGGGCTGGTTACTTGCTTCCCGACCCCATTGTGAATTCCGGTTACTCCGAATGAAGCCCTCGGAGTAAGGATGCTTGGAAATTCAACTACAAAATCTCTCCACACCTCCACATTGAGGCTTTAGACCAGCCTCAGTTTGTCAAGCAACGGGGAGAGCCCTCTTTCTGGAGTTCTTTAAATCCATTAATAGTTACCCATTTGAATAGACTGAATAGAGCTTTTCAAAGGAAGCAATAACTTCTAGGCCCAGTTCATTGTTGCAACATTCTTGAGGCAAGGGCATGTGTTACTGTAACAGAGTTTTAACAAAGCTGCAATGGAAGACCTTTATAGGAGGCGGAATGAGACACCAAACTACCAATATCGTGAATTGGGAGAGAAGAACTCCTATGGGAGGAGTCAAAGTGCAATCTATGTATATTTTAAACAATCGGTCTGCTGCTCTATCAAGTGAGACATTAAAAGCAGCTTTGCACAGGGGTAAAAAAAAAACAAAAAAAAAAAAACACACACACTTTCAAGGCTCAGTAGAAAACCAGGAGTAATTCACCCAAAGCGCTTTTTTGGCAGGACTTGCCAAACCGTTATGCTAATGAAGAGTCCTGTAATCAACGGTGTTCTATTGCAAAGCGGGGTGATCCATGATTTCGTCTGCACCCGTTACTCAGGTGAGGTGCTGCAAACCCATCTCCTTGACATTATCCCAGACATCTGGGATCGAAGCAGGCAGGGCTCAGTATTCTGTGTCTTCCATGCAGCCCAAACGTCTCCTAAACACAAACTCCAACGCAAGCAGGGCTGAGAGCACAGAGGACTCATTTGAGCAGGAAGGTAGGCCATCGACTAGACGGTCTTTGGAGCCACCAGCCAGTCCAGACCACACTGGGCTAGAGGAAGGCGACGGGAACCCTTCCAGCACCATGTGGAAGGCTCTTCCTCTTAACCCAGATGCCAGAGTCCTTCGAGAAGCTGATCATCAAGGTGAATGAGTATCCATTCCACACGCCCTCTTCATCCAACGCCTTCTTTGGCTGTAGGCTCAGAGCTACCGGTTAGTCTGGATAGGAGGTCTGACCACAAGCACCGAAGATGGGGAGGTGACATCTGTCTGACTCCAAGAGCTTTCTGTCCGTTCCTCCTGTCTCTAACAATGTACCAACATTTCCAAGTCTCCACCATTGCACGATTCATCTCATAGTCATTTCACAACTCTCAGATTTTACGTCCTCGTCCACAGATGAGGGGCGCTACCCACAGCTCAATCTCTGTTGAGAACCACTTCACCTACAAAGCTCCTCCTTGCACTCGTCCTCTCGTCCCATTCCTTGTGGATCACTCCGTTCTATCTAATATGTGCCTCCCTCCCCACCCCAACAGTGCTTTGAGGCGACCTAATGGTGGCATAAAGCACTATAAAAATCACTAAACTATGATTAGTTAACAATCTCATCCTCCTAAAGAAACATGCGCTCCCCCCCCCATCCAGCCCCAGGGCTACGAGTGCGTTCACTTTAACATTCACCCCCGACCTGGTCAAGGAGAACATAGTAACAGAGCTACATTGTGAATGAATGAAAGGGATTCCACTCACCTCATCTACCACCAGGTTGTAGTCACTCTTGTCGCCGTCACTGTCCTGAAAAAGAAGAATACACAGACAGGATAAATAAGATAGTAACTGAGCCTCAGAAAGAGACAACATACAGATCAGTCACACAACACACTGAGCCGTACAGGCGGACAATGCCCCGAGTAATCACAGAAAGTAGAATATGGACTGTTCCAAAAGAGCCCACGCAGACCCCCTCACAGAACATATGGTCTGGTCCATTTACAGGAGCCCAGGATGATGTTTTACCTTGAACAAGGCGGAGAGATCCCCAGTGAAATTCTCTTTTGTTTTGAAGAGCTGGAGTTCCACACCATATTACTTTTGGTTTCCAAGCATTGACTTGCAACTAACTCTCATCCAGTTTGCAATGTCTGTCACCGTCTTAACAGGATGTCACATCGGTTAGAATTTGCATTTAATCTCACCAACAGGTGGGGGTCTTCAGTATCCAATAAAAAGAAAATATTGTGTCCATGAATCCAAACTGGAGTGGCTTTAAGTAAACACTGGAAATTCGAGGGGGGGGGGGAGACACAATGGCAACAGGCATCCTGCCGGCAACCTTAACAGACGTGGAGGAGAAACTCCATTACTTTATAGTTAGTAAACTCCTTCAGAGAAGAAGTAGGGACTGCGGGACTCTGATGCGCTCCAGATGAACTTCTAGAAACAGAAGAAAGGAGTGGTTCACCGTGTCAGACATGGAGAACAGGTCAGGCAGTTGGACCATTACCAGGCTCACTTCTATTACAACTGCTAGTAAATAGTCTAACATCCTGGTAAGCGAACTCAAAGCCATGTTGTGCTCAAAAGCCCAACTCATTGGAGTCTAGGGTCACTTATGGGCCAAGTGTGAAGATCTACATTTTCCGTCATCTTCCCAATCACTAGAAGACCTGCAATTGTTTTTTGTTTTTTTAGATCTTTGAATCTTTGCTAATCAGTCCAGATTTCCTTTTTTCCAAAGCAGCACTCGGAGGCTTCTTACAGGGAACTGGATCCATCCTTTCTGATAGCGACTGCTAGTGATTGAGAAAGAGGTCAAGAGGGAAATATGTTGGCCAACCACACGACAAATGGGCCAAGAAGTGAAACAGTCAGTTTAATGCTAGAAAGAATCTTGTCTGAATATTATCTAGATTTAACTCCTCAATCTAAAATCCTCGGTAGATATGGAGGACGCATAAGCGAAGACATTTCAGGCAACAGCTGGCATAGCAGTCACTATTCTACATCCCTCCTGCATTTGCAATTTTGTTTTTGGAATAATAGGACAATCTGGCTGCGTTTCCCCTGGTAGTTGCCGAGTTCAGTAGACATGATCGGGCGAGAGACCACAATCATCAGTTGAAAGACCTTCCTTGCAGTGATGTGGGCTTCTGTGACTAACTTCTGCCACTGTTCTTTATTGGCAGTTACTAAGAGCTTCTGTGTGACTTTGACTTCTTCCTTTTCATCCTTATTTCAGGATTTCCAACTGACTAGAATAAGAAGGTGAGAAATGCACATGCTGCTCGCATTTGTTGATGGTATACAGCAAGTCAATCACAGCCCTCCCACCTCTGAGAGGCCAGAGTTTCTTAGTTCAGGTTTCCTATGGATAAGATCCACTCATGATTGGTCAGATCAGAGGTGGGGGAGTTACTTAAATAACTGTGGTTGGCTTTGTGAAACTCAGATGTCAGAGCTTCTGGTAGAAGCTCATTGGCTGGTGAGCCTTGCATAGTTGATGACAGCATAGGCAGAGGATGACTTCAGTGTATGTCATTGGTTGGGGAGCCCTGTGCATGTCACACCATCCAAGAAGGTTAATGCATGCGCACTTAAGGGGTTGTGGAGATGCAGATTAAAATCTTACACTGGCACACGTTCAGCCCATGAGTGGCCAAGACATTGGAAATGTACTGATGTTCTATATCCGCTGCATCATCTTCCTGTGGTTGTAGAATAGCACTACCCACAGGTCACTTCAAAGTGCTGGGGGGACAGGAGAGATTTTAACGCAGACAAGTGAGCTGGGGATGGGATTCAGTCATTCCAGGCTTGTTTACGCACTGGTCTCCTCCTGCCAGAACTCTAGAGAAACACCCTCACAAGCCGCACGGATCAGACATGTGCCTTCCTGGACACGGAGCCATGCGCTGCCTGTTCCTCTCTAGTTGCGACAAGTCCTTCTCCTGGACTTGGACCGGACGTACCTAGCTCGGATGCCGGGTTGTAGATGAGAAGCAGCCCCACTGGAAAGAGGACATCACCCAAGGACCAACCAGCCTGCGAGCCCTCCTGGGACCGAAGCGCTGCCTCCAGAAATGCATCGCGGAGCTACAGCGGGGACTGGCCACCAGGACAGCAAAGTGCAGGCCAGAGCCGGACTAGTGACCTTCTCACGCAAACACACTCCTCACGCCCCTAGACATCCTCTTCCACAGCACATGTCGAGACCAGGCATGTACCCAGTTAATTCCGTGGAGCACTGGGGTCTCAATCCACGCTCTGTGGCACGGAGGCCCTGGATCCAGTAGCTCCTGGGCGGGAGCTCGGTGTGTGGATGCAACAGGTATGCTTCTTCCAGATTCTGTGAATACCCAGGTACCCGGTCCACCTTGGGTGAGTTGGGAGGGCACAAACGTAGACAGAAACACGAGTGATCAGAGCGGAGACGCAGCCACTACAGGGACCCTTAACCGCGACTTCAGGGGGCCTGATGGCCCAGCACACAGAGGGGAGGTTTGAAAGGCTCTTTACTGAATGGCAGTTTGAGATCCCAGTCAGGTTTGGAGTTAGTGATCCCCAAGTCCCATTGGGTGGTTTCACAGCCCTGAAGCACTATCTTGGCTGCCAGAAAGTGTAACCACAGCCTGTGAGACGGAGCGAGGGGATCGGTTTACTTAAGATGTACCGCACCCCAAATCTGGATTGAGTCTCTCAGCACCCAGGGGACCCCAGGCTCCCGCAGTACCTGCAACTTACTAACAACTCAGAAGACACTTTGATTCCTGCCAATGTTACATTTAAAAGGGAAATGCGATACATCCCACAGTCGAGGCCCTTTGTTGAGCCCTTGATACATTTTAAGTTACTTTGAATCACTGCCTTGAACCTTGAGAGCATCCGGTGTCTGGAGATCCTGGGAGTCCAGGGCGGAGAGTTTTACAAGGAGGGGCGACAGGATACTCTGAGACTTTGCAAAGCCTGCCCATAAGTCAAGATTGGCCATTTATTTAATAAACAATAGAAACCATCTTTGGTGCATTAATCTAGGTCATGGTAAAGAGGGCTCAATGCTGGTGGACCCCACGGGCTGCAGAGCCCTGGAGTCCACAGGCGACGGTCATTCTTACTGTCCTGTGGGTCCAGGAGAGTGAGATCCATTCCACAGCACCTCCTGCCGGCTGCACCACAGCGCCCCCCACTGGCGCCTTCACCACGTCCCAAACTGGACTCAAGAGCTACAGTCCATGCTCAGAGCCTCCCACACTGGGCAACTGACTGCCCAGGGTGGACGATGATGTGTAATGGTCACCCATCACCACCACAAGCCTGGCCTCGCTCTTGTGAGCTGGCACACAGGCACTCCCAGGTGAGGAAGTGAACCCCCTGCACCCCTGGGCACTGCACTGCTCCAAGGCCATACTCACGTATTGTCCAAGCGCCTCTTTCTCCTCCCGCTTCCGTTTCACCCCGGCTGGGCATGGCTTGTCCTCACTGGATGCACTGTCCATCGGTGAGCTGCATTTACTCTGCACGAGGAGCACACAGGCAAGAGTGAGTTATGTCTGGCTAGTAACAGGCAGGACAGTTACTAGCAAGGAGTCTCCCTAGCAGCAGCCTGTGAAAGGCAGGACATCTGCATGGGGTGTAAGCGCATGCGATTGGTTGTTGACCCTGGTTTATGCTGTTAGAGAAGGAGATTGGCTGTGCAACCTTGCACGTGTGACAGAAGCATAGGGAGTGGAGGGTTTGAGAGTATGGAAAGGGCTGTGGAGCCTTGCACGTGTGACATAAGCATAGGGAGTGGAGGGTTTGAGAGTATGGAAAGGGCTGTGGAGCCTTGCACGTGTGACAGAAGCATAGGTAGTGGAGGGTTTGAGAGTATGGAAAGGGCTGTGGAGCCTTGCACGTGTGACAGAAGCATAGGTAGTGGAGGGTTTGAGAGTATGTGATTGGCTGTGCAACCTTGCAAGTGTGACAGAAGCATAGGTAGTGGAGGGTTTGAGAGTATGTGATTGGCTGTGCAACCTTGCACGTGTGACAGAAGCATAGGTAGTGGAGGGTTTGAGAGTATGGATAGGGCTGTGGAGCCTTGCACGTGTGACAGAAGCATAGGTAGTGGAGGGTTTGAGTGTATGGGATTGGCTGTGGAGTCTTGTGCATATACGATGGGGATGACAGCATAGGCAATGAATGACTTCGGCATATGCGATTGGTTGAGGAGCCTTGCGCATGTGATGACAGCATAGGCCGCGGATTACTTTGGAGCCTAATGTAGGAACATAATTGAATATTGAAACGAGGTGTCTAAATAACCCATAAACTACTGGTTTTATACTTGTATCTAAATGCTGTTCAAGTCTGCATTTTAATTTTGCATTGATGTATTGCAGGATACAGTGCAGCGTTGAACAAACATCTTAAGGTAGGATACGGCATTTTTGGCTCGGTTTCTTGCAGTCTACATTTCTGGAAGGGATATTTTTACATCCGCTCTTGTGCTTGAACAAGCCTTCTTGACATGAGGGGGGGGGGGGGGGAGGACTGATGCTGAGAGCACCAGGAGCCAGAGAGGTTCCCTTGGCAACCCCGGATGCTCACTGCAGCATCCTTTAGAAAGACTAGGAGGCAGGGGCTGCTCTCTGTGGGCCCGGGAAGCTACTCTCTGCAAGATGTAGACTGGCAGACACCTCTCCTCTCTGAAAGCGCCCCCCCCCCCCCGAAGCGCCAGATGAAGATGCCCAGATTTAAAACACACAGTAATGTTGAGGCAACAGCTTTAGGACACAAAATCCTCCGTCAGGTTAATCCTACCAACCAACCTTTCCGCATTGAAGTCTTAAAAGAACCTCTGCTGGAAGAATGAATTCCTGGATCTAGGTTAGTCAGTATAGGTAGGGGCAGAGGGTCTGCAAGGTATGTGGGGGTGGTGTGGGTGCTCAGTCACTAGTTGGGGTGCGTCTCTACTTAGGGTGCGTTGCATCAAAGTCTGAGAAGTATGGACACTCACCCCCACCCTACAGACCAGGGGAACCGGAAGGAGCGGCTCTGCATGCGGGCGTTGGGGCACAGGTCTACCAGAGGCGAGTCTGTCAGACACAAGTAACAGTTACTTCCTGTGGTGGCCGTTACTGAAGCTTAAAGCCGATCACACCAGAATTAAGGTCGGCGAGAGCCTGTAAAGAGCCCGGAGGTAGCCCTGAGCCTACAGGGGCTTCTGGTACGTGATGTGAAAGACTGGCAGCTGTCAATCAAAGGAGACCCCAGAACTGATGTCCCCAACTAGCAAAACAGTTTTTACAGCCTACGCTTTCCTTCCAGCACCAACAATGTGCCTGGAGTGCCCGCAGAAGATACAGGTCTCCTCTGGGGCTGTGTGGTGCCATCGGCAGAGCGCCAACACTGCGATGCCCTCTGACCTCCTGGTTTCGCCTCGTGCCATGTTGATGTTTTTTGCTGTACTATGGGGTGTGTACAACAGCCCTGTGCACACGTCTGGCTCTCCTTCTCACCGCGTGCGGTGCAGGACTGTGCGCTGCCTTCTCTACTGGGGTGCGGTTATTTCTTGTTGTGTGCAGTCTGTGGTCCAGCTCTGGTTAGTATCCCTGCTCTCTGGGCCTGGCCTGCTGCTGTGCTGTGTTCTGTAGTGACTGCTCTAGCTCTAGTAAGCTGACTGCTCTCCTGGCTGGCCTACTGCTGGGCTGGGTCTGTCTGGTGAGCTGCCTGCTCTCCTGGCTGGCCGACTGCTGTGCAGAGTCTGTGTCTGGTTAGCTGCCTGCTCTCCTGGCTGGCCTACTGCTGGGCTGGGTCTGTCTGGTGAGCTGCCTGCTATCCTGGCTGGCCTACTGCTGTGCAGAGTGTCTCTCGTTAGCTGCCTGCTCTCCTGGCTGACCTGCTGCTGCTCAGAGTCTGTGTCTGGTTAGCTGCCTGCTCTCCTGGCTGGCCTACTGCTGTGCAGAGTCTGTCTCTGGTTAGCTGCCTGCTCTCCTGGCTGACCTGCTGCTGTGCAGAGTGTGTCTGGTTAGCTGCCTGCTCTCCTGGCTGACCTGCTGCTGCGCTGGTTCTGTGTCTGGTTAGCTGCCTGCTCTCCTGGCTGACCTGCTGCTGTACTATGTTCAGTGATGTCTGTGGTTGGGTCGTCTGCCTGCTCTACTGGCCTGGCCTGCTGCTGTGCTGGGTCTATGTCTGGTTAGCTGCCTGCTCTCCTGGCTGGCCTGCTGCTGTGCAGAGTCTGTGTCTGGTTAGCTGCCTGCTCTCCTGGCTGGCCTGCTGCTGCACTGGTTCTGTGTCTGGTTAGCTGCCTGCTCTCCTGGCTGACCTGCTGCTGTGCAGAGTCTGTGTCTGGTTAGCTGCCTGCTCTCCTGGCTGACCTGCTGCTGCGCTGGTTCTGTGTCTGGTTAGCTGCCTGCTCTCCTGGCTGACCTGCTGCTGTACTATGTTCAGTGATGTCTGTGGTTGGGTCGTCTGCCTGCTCTACTGGCCTGGCCTGCTGCTGTGCTGGGTCTATGTCTGGTTAGCTGCCTGCTCTCCTGGCTGACCTGCTGCTGCGCTGGTTCTGTGTCTGGTTAGCTGCCTGCTCTCCTGGCTGGCCTGCTGCTGCGCTGGTTCTGTGTCTGGTTAGCTGCCTGCTCTCCTGCTGCTGTGCAAAGTCTGTCTGGTTAGCTGCCTGCTTTCCAGGCTGGCCTGCTGCTGTGCAGGGTCTGTGCCTGGCTAGCTGCCTGCTCTCTTGGCTTGGCCTGCTGCTGTGCTATGTTCGGTGAGGTTTGTGGTTGGGTCGTCTGCCTGCTTTCCAGGCTGGCCTGCTGCTGCGCTGGTTCTGTGTCTGGTTAGCTGCCTGCTCTCCAGGCTGGCCTGCTGCTGTGCCGGGTCTGTGTCTGGTTAGCTGCCTGCTCTCCAGGCTGGCCTGCTGCTGTGCCGGGTCTGTGTCTGGTTAGCTGCCTGCTCTCCAGGCTGGCCTGCTGCTGTGCCGGGTCTGTCTGGTTAGCTGCCTGCGCTCCTGGCTGACCTGCTGCTGTGCTATGTTCGGTGATGTCTGTGGTTGGGTCGTCTGCCTGCTCTCCTGGCTGGCCTGTTGCTATGCTGGTTCTGTGTCTGGTTAGCTGCCTGCTCTCCTGGCTGGCCTGCTGCTGTGCCGGATCTGTGTCTGGTTAGCTGCCTGCTCTCCTGGCTGGCCTGTTGCTGTGCTGGTTCTGTGTCTGGTTAGATGCCTGCTCTCCTGGCTGACCTGCTGCTGTGCTATGTTCGGTGATGTCTGTGGTTGGGTCGTCTGCCTGCTCTGCTGGCCTGGCTTGGCCTGCTGCTGCTGCAGTGAAACCCCCGCTGTGGTTTGCGGTTGCTAGTCACTGCTGAGTGAAACATCTGCAGCCTGACCAGGGCCCCCCTGGAAACATCTGGCGAGCAGTGGGAATGCCCGGGCCGGATGTTGACACTGGGGGCTGCCCAGTGCCCGGCGGTGACCCCTGCTGGGGGCTCGGTCTGTGACCTTGGGCTGCCAAGATCTTCAAAGCGCCTTCCTCGCTCCGTTTAAACAAACAATAATACGGGAGGGGTGGAAGGAAAGGGCAGAAGGAGGGGGTGGAGGGCTGTGAAGGAGTGAGGGCGGGGGTAGAGGGCTGTGAAGGAGTGAGGGCGGGGGTGGAGGACTGTGAAGGAGTGAGGGCGGGGGTGGAGGGCTGTGAAGGAGTGAGGGCGGGGGTGGAGGGCTGTGAAGGAGTGAGGGCGGGGGTGGAGGGCTGTGAAGGAGTGAGGGCGGGGGTGGAGGGCTGTGAAGGAGTGAGGGCGGGATCGCTTTTTTTTGTTCTCCGTGTCCCTGCGGTGTCCCCTCCCAGACCCGATGCACACTGGACACAGGTCAGGTTTTCATGTCACGTGGGTCTTGGTAATAGGGTGGGGACATTTAACCCTTCGACTCCGGGGGTAGTGGCGTTGAGGCACACCCCAGGCCCGTCATTCAATGAATGCATACATAGGCTTATTTATTTAATGCGATTTTATATAGCGCGAACTTTACTCGAAGGTGTCAGAGCGCTATACAACAGGAACAGTTACATTACATAGGGACTTCAGAGCTTACCTTCTTAAATACGAGCGCTGCAAAGAGGCCTGCAATCCAGGCGCTACACTCCAGGCGCTACACTCCAGGCGCTACACACCACCTTATTCCAGGACTGGATCGGTTTCACTGGAGTCCTTATAGCAGGGGCTCTTCAAACGTATTTACACCCTAATGTCTCACCCTCTTCCCCTTAAATGCCATAATCTGCCCCAAAAAACACGTCGAACAGTGAATACTGCCAGACGCCCAGAACACATGTCAAGGGGGGTCCGTTTTGGGCTCAAATCTGGGGGGAAAAACTTTTAAAATGTATTTATGGTTTTTATAATGCAAGCTTTAGCAGGACCCACGCGCTGCACGGAAAGGATGGAGGGCGAGAACAGCAGCTAGACTCCACCATGTATGAACAAGAGACGCAAAAAGCAAATATTCCTCCCAGCCCAGTGGTGGTTCGGGGTTAGAGACGGTTTCTGTTCAAAGGAGCGTCAGGCGGGCCATGGTGGCATTAATGAACGCATGGTTTGTGGCCGCCTCCTCCTCTAAACACATAATGTAGTGTGTCCAACAGAGGGTACCACCCTGCACCACCCCAGCCTGAACTCACTTGTCCTCAGCACACTGGCCACAAGAGACAGTCAGTGGGCTACCATGAGGTCTTAGCCGTCACGCACATTAACTTGCCCAGACTTAGACCTTACATAGCATTAGCATCCCTCAGGCAGGTCTTGCTAACAATCAGAGACACTCTGCCAGTCTTATGGTGCCCTCAGCCACCCTGTGAGACACTCTACCAGTCCTACAGTGCCCTCAGCCAGGTCTCGGCCACCCTCAGAGACACTCTGCCAGTCCTACAGTGCCCTCAGCCAGGTCTCGGCCACCCTCAGAGACACTCTACCAGTCCTACGGTGCCCTCAGCCAGGTCTCGGCCACCCTCAGAGACACTCTGCCAGTCCTAGGGTGCCCTCTGCCTCCCTCAGAGATACTCTGCCAGTCTTAGGGTGCCCTCTGCCTCCCTCAGAGACACTCTGCCAGTCTTAGGGTGCCCTCAGCCACCCTCAGAGACACTCTGCCAGTCTTAGGGTGCCCTCAGCCCGCCCTGCTACCCCTGAGTTACTGCAAGCTAGGCCGGGCCACCCTCAGAGACACTCTACCAGTCCTACAGTGCCCTCAGCCAGGTCTCGGCCACCCTCAGAGACACTCTACCAGTCCTACAGTGCCCTCAGCCAGGCCTCGACCACCCTCAGAGACACTCTGCCAGTCCTACAGTGCCCTCAGCCAGGCCTCGGCCACCCTCAGAGACACTCTACCAGTCCTACGGTGCCCTCAGCCAGGCCTCGGAGACACTCTGCCAGTCCTACAGTGCCCTCAGCCAGGTCTCGGCCACCCTCAGAGACACTCTGCCAGTCTTATGGTGCCCTCAGCCACCCTCAGAAACACTCTGCAAGTCCTAAAGTTCCCTCAGCCCGCCCTGCTACCCCTGAGTTACTGCAAGCTAGGCCGGGCCACCCTCAGAGACACTCTACCAGTCCTACGGTGCCCTCAGCCAGGCCTCGGCCACCCTCAGAGACACTCTGCCAGTCCTACAGTGCCCTCAGCCAGGCCTCGGCCACCCTCAGAGACACTCTGCCAGTCCTACAGTGCCCTCAGCCAGGTCTCGGCCACCCTCAGCGACACTCTGCCAGTCCTAGGGTGCCCTCTGCCTCCCTCAGAGACACTCTGCCAGTCTTAGGGTGCCCTCTGCCTCCCTCAGAGACACTCTGCCAGTCTTAGGGTGCCCTCAGCCACCCTCAGAGACACTCTGCCAGTCCTAAAGTTCCCTCAGCCCGCCCTGCTACCCCTGAGTTACTGCAAGCTAGGCCGGGCCACCCTCAGAGACACTCTACCAGTCCTACAGTGCCCTCAGCCAGGCCTCGGCCACCCTCAGAGACACGCTGCCAGTCCTACAGTGCCCTCAGCCAGGCCTCGGCCACCCTCAGAGACACTCTACCAGTCCTACAGTGCCCTCAGCCAGGTCTCGGCCACCCTCAAGAGACACTCTACCAGTCCTACGGTGCCCTCAGCCAGGCCTCGGCCACCCTCAGAGACACTCTGCCAGTCCTACGGTGCCCTCAGCCAGGCCTCGGCCACCCTCAGAGACACTCTGCCAGTCCTACAGTGCCCTCAGCCAGGCCTCGGCCACCCTCAGAGACACTCTACCAGTCCTACAGTGCCCCTAGCCAGGTCTCGGCCACCCTCAGAGACACTCTACCAGTCCTACAGTGCCCTCAGCCAGGCCTCAGCCACCCTCAGAGACACTCTACCAGTCCTACAGTGCCCCTAGCCAGGTCTCGGCCACCCTCAGAGACACTCTACCAGTCCTACAGTGCCCTCAGCCAGGCCTCGGCCACCCTCAGAGACACTCTGCCAGTCCTACAGTGCCCTCAGCCAGGCCTCGGCCACCCTCAGAGACACTCTACCAGTCCTACAGTGCCCTCAGCCAGGCCTCGGCCACCCTCAGAGACACTCTGCCAGTCCTACAGTGCCCTCAGCCAGGTCTCGGCCACCCTCAGAGACACTCTGCCAGTCCTACAGTGCCCTCAGCCACCCTCAGAGACACTCTGCCAGTCCTAAAGTTCCCTCAGCCCGCCCTGCTACCCCTGAGTTACTGCAAGCTAGGCCGGGCCACCCTCAGAGACACTCTGCCAGTCCTACGGTGCCCTCTGCCTCCCTCAGAGACACTCTGCCAGTCCTAGGGTGCCCTCTGCCTCCCTCAGAGACACTGCCAGTCGTAGGGTGCCCTCTGCCTCCCTCAGAGACACTCTGCCAGTCTTAGGGTGCCCTCAGCCACCCTCAGAGACACTCTGCCAGTCCTAAAGTTCCCTCAGCCCGCCCTGCTACCCCTGAGTTACTGCAAGCTAGGCCGGGCCACCCTCAGAGACACTCTACCAGTCCTACAGTGCCCTCAGCCAGGCCTCGGCCACCCTCAGAGACACTCTGCCAGTCTTATGGTGCCCTCAGCCACCCTCAGAGACACTGCCAGTCTTAGGGTGCCCTCTGCCTCCCTCAGAGACACTCTGCCAGTCTTAGGGTGCCCTCAGCCACCCTCAGAAACACTCTGCCAGTCCTAAAGTTCCCTCAGCCCGCCCTGCTACCCCTGAGTTACTGCAAGCTAGGCCGGGCCACCCTCAGAGACACTCTACCAGTCCTACAGTGCCCTCAGCCAGGCCTCGGCCACCCTCAGAGACACTCTGCCAGTCCTACAGTGCCCTCAGCCAGGCCTCGGCCACCCTCAGAGACACTCTACCAGTCCTACAGTGCCCTCAGCCAGGTCTCGGCCACCCTCAAGAGACACTCTACCAGTCCTACGGTGCCCTCAGCCAGGCCTCAGCCACCCTCAGAGACACTCTGCCAGTCCTAAAGTTCCCTCAGCCCGCCCTGCTACCCCTGAGTTACTGCAAGCTAGGCCGGGCCACCCTCAGAGACACTCTACCAGTCCTACAGTGCCCTCAGCCAGGTCTCGGCCACCCTCAGAGACACTCTACCAGTCCTACAGTGCCCTCAGCCAGGCCTCGGCCACACTCAGAGACACTCTACCAGTCCTACAGTGCCCTCAGCCAGGCCTCGGCCACCCTCAGAGACACTCTGCCAGTCCTACAGTGCCCTCAGCCAGGTCTCGGCCACCCTCAGAGACACTCTGCCAGTCTTATGGTGCCCTCAGCCACCCTCAGAAACACTCTGCAAGTCCTAAAGTTCCCTCAGCCCGCCCTGCTACCCCTGAGTTACTGCAAGCTAGGCCGGGCCACCCTCAGAGACACTCTACCAGTCCTACGGTGCCCTCAGCCAGGCCTCGGCCACCCTCAGAGACACTCTGCCAGTCCTACAGTGCCCTCAGCCAGGTCTCGGCCACCCTCAGAGAC
Organism: Calotriton arnoldi; assembly: GCA_963921515.1. Lineage (NCBI taxonomy): Eukaryota > Metazoa > Chordata > Amphibia > Caudata > Salamandridae > Calotriton > Calotriton arnoldi. Next base: position 2,182,537 of record CAWUFW010001682.1, read on the forward strand.
ACTCTGCCAGTCTTATGGTGCCCTCAGCCACCCTCAGAAACACTCTGCAAGTCCTAAAGTTCCCTCAGCCCGCCCTGCTACCCCTGAGTTACTGCAAGCTAGGCCGGGCCACCCTCAGAGACACTCTACCAGTCCTACGGTGCCCTCAGCCAGGCCTCGGCCACCCTCAGAGACACTCTGCCAGTCCTACAGTGCCCTCAGCCAGGCCTCGGCCACCCTCAGAGACACTCTGCCAGTCCTACAGTGCCCTCAGCCAGGTCTCGGCCACCCTCAGAGACACTCTGCCAGTCCTACAGTGCCCTCAGCCAGGCCTCGGCCACCCTCAGAGACACTCTGCCAGTCCTACAGTGCCCTCAGCCAGGCCTCAGCCAGGCCTCGGCCACCCTCAGAGACACTCTACCAGTCCTACGGTGCCCTCAGCCAGGCCTTGGAGACACTCTGCCAGTCCTACGGTGCCCTCAGCCAGGCCTCGGCCACCCTCAGAGACACTCTGCCAGTCCTACGGTGCCCTCAGCCAGGTCTCGGCCACCCTCAGCGACACTCTGCCAGTCCTAGGGTGCCCTCTGCCTCCCTCAGAGACACTCTGCCAGTCTTAGGGTGCCCTCAGCCACCCTCAGAGACACTCTGCCAGTCCTACGGTGCCCTCAGCCAGGCCTTGGAGACACTCTACCAGTCCTACGGTGCCCTCAGCCAGGCCTCGGCCACCCTCAGAGACACTCTGCCAGTCCTACGGTGCCCTCAGCCAGGTCTCGGCCACCCTCAGAGACACTCTACCAGTCCTACGGTGCCCTCAGCCAGGCCTCGGCCACCCTCAGAGACACTCTGCCAGTCCTACGGTGCCCTCAGCCAGGCCTCGGCCACCCTCAGAGACACTCTGCCAGTCCTACAGTGCCCTCAGCCAGGCCTCGGCCACCCTCAGAGACACTCTGCCAATCCTACAGTGCCCTCAGCCAGGTCTCGGCCACCCTCAGAGACACTCTGCCAGTCTTATGGTGCCCTCAGCCAGGCCTCGGCCACCCTCAGAGACACTCTGCCAGTCCTACAGTGCCCTCAGCCAGGCCTCGGCCACCCTCAGAGGCACTCTGCCAGTCCTACAGTGCCCTCAGCCAGGCCTCGGCCACCCTCAGAGACACTCTGCCAATCCTACAGTGCCCTCAGCCAGGTCTCGGCCACCCTCAGAGACACTCTGCCAGTCTTATGGTGCCCTCAGCCACCCTCAGAGACACTGCCAGTCTTAGGGTGCCCTCTGCCTCCCTCAGAGACACTCTGCCAGTCTTAGGGTGCCCTCAGCCACCCTCAGAGACACTCTGCCAGTCCTACGGTGCCCTCAGCCAGGCCTCGGCCACCCTCAGAGACACTCTACCAGTCCTACAGTGCCCTCAGCCAGGTCTCGGCCACCCTCAGAGACACTCTGCCAGTCTTATGGTGCCCTCAGCCACCCTCAGAAACACTCTGCAAGTCCTAAAGTTCCCTCAGCCCGCCCTGCTACCCCCGAGTTACTGCAAGCTAGGCCGGGCCACCCTCAGAGACACTCTACCAGTCCTACGGTGCCCTCAGCCAGGTCTCGGCCACCCTCAGAGACACTCTACCAGTCCTACAGTGCCCTCAGCCAGGCCTCGGCCACCCTCAGAGACACTCTGCCAGTCCTACAGTGCCCTCAGCCAGGCCTCGGCCACCCTCAGAGACACTCTACCAGTCCTACAGTGCCCCTAGCCAGGTCTCGGCCACCCTCAGAGACACTCTGCCAGTCTTATGGTGCCCTCAGCCACCCTCAGAAACACTCTGCAAGTCCTAAAGTTCCCTCAGCCCGCCCTGCTACCCCCGAGTTACTGCAAGCTAGGCCGGGCCACCCTCAGAGACACTCTACCAGTCCTACGGTGCCCTCAGCCAGGTCTCGGCCACCCTCAGAGACACTCTACCAGTCCTACAGTGCCCTCAGCCAGGCCTCGGCCACCCTCAGAGACACTCTGCCAGTCCTACAGTGCCCTCAGCCAGGCCTCGGCCACCCTCAGAGACACTCTGCCACAAGGGTCATTCATGGTCCTGCCCAAGTCCGCGAGCTTTGCAAGCGCAGTCAGCACCACCAATATCTGGGCAACGAAACACGTGCACCACAGGTGAGTCCGACCAGGGGAGACTTCTCACCAGAAAGGAGGTCTGGCATAAAAGTATCTCCCAAGATTAGCGCACAGGGGGAGCCAATGCGCCGATCCACAGCAACCACTGAAGACCAATATTACAGGTCAGTTTTCGACTCCATGCTTCCGAGCCATTTGCATCCAGCGATCCATCAAGAGTGATTTAGGTAAAGCACTTTCTGTGGACTCGATGGTTTATGGAGTATCTAAGCCCAGACCACCTCTCCGAGTAAGCTGTGCACCACTCAACTTCACTACTCTGAAGGTAAAGTGCTCAAGAGATGTACTGAATGCGGAGTTTGACTCAATGGCAAGGTTCCGCCTGAGGACACCAGTGGTAAATGGTACCGATAGACAATATTCGCCCAGTAAACCCTGGCTGCTTTGGGAAGCTCTCACAAGCAGGCAGAGCAACACACCAAGGGGTACCAGGCATATGAAGAGGGGGCCAGAACACCCACCAGAGAAGGCACATCAGAAAAGCAAAGACACCAAAGAATCAAAGGAAAATAATTGAAACGCAGGGAGAGACGAGTCCCAGGATCCTTACGGGCACAGACCGGGCTGGCAATCTACACAGGACTTACCCTGCTGGGCAGGCACTCTTACAGGGGCCACAGGACAGCCAGAGGTTGGTCACAGCAGGAACCCAAAACAGAAAAGAGAGAGTGGTGAGTGAGGAACCAGTGTGTGAACGACATCTTGCCAGACAGACAATTCCAGCTCTCGCACACACACTTCTCTTGGCTCTCCGGTCCCCAGCGCCTTCCTTACCTCTGCTCCCCTCTGTACCTGCTGCTCCCCACTCCTTTCCCTATGATGGTGCCCCCCCTCCCTACTTGGGGTCCCCGGCGCCTTGCTCACCTCTGCGTCCCTCTGTACCTGCTGCTCCCCACTCCTTTACCTATGATGGTGCCCCCCCTCCCTACTTGGGGTCCCCGGCGTCTTCCTTACCTCTGCTCCCCTCTGTACCTGCTGCTCCCCACTCCTTTCCCTATGATGGTGCCCCCCCCTCCCTACTTGGGGTCCCCGGCGCCTTGCTTACCTCTGCTCCCCTCTGTACCTGCTGCTCCCCACTCCTTTACCTATGATGGTGCCCCCCCTCCCTACTTGGGGTCCCCGGCGCCTTGCTTACCTCTGCTCCCCTCTGTACCTGCTGCTCCCCACTCCTTTCCCTATGATGGTGCCCCCCCTCCCTACTTGGGGTCCCCGGCGCCTTGCTTACCTCTGCTCCCCTCTGTATCTGCTGCTCCCCACTCCTTTACCTATGAGGGTGCCCCCCCCTCTCTACTTGGGGTCCCCGGCGCCTTGCTCACCTCTGCTCCCCTCTGTACCTGCTGCTCCCCAATCCTTTCCCTATGATGGTGCCCCCCTCCCTACTTGGGGTCCCCGGCGCCCTGCTCCCCTCTGTACCTGCTGCTCCCCACTCCTTTACCTATGATGGTGCCCCCCCTCACTTGGGGTCCCCAGCGCCTTCCTTACCTCTGCTCCCCTCTGTACCTGCTGCTCCCCCCCCCTCCCTACTTGGGGTCCCCGGCGCCTTGCTCACCTCTGCTCCCCTCTGTACCTGCTGCTCCCCACTCCTTTCCCTATGATGGTGCCCCCCCTCCCTACTTGGGGTCCCCGGCGCCTTGCTCACCTCTGCTCCCCTCTGTACCTGCTGCTCCTCACTCCTTTACCTATGATGGTGCCCCCCCCACTTGGGGTCCCCGGCGCCTTGCTTACCTCTGCTCCCCTCTGTACCTGCTGCTCCCCCCCCCCATCCCCACTTGGGGTCCACGGGGCCTTGCTTACCTCTGCTCCCCTCTGTACCTGCTGCTCCCCCCCCCCCATCCCCACTTGGGGTCCCCAGCGCCTTCCTTACCTCTGCACCCCTCTGTACCTGCTGCTCCCCACTCCTTTCCTTAAGACGGTGCCCCCGCTCCCCACTTGGGGTCCCCAGCGCCTTCCTTACCTCTGCTCCCCTCTGTACCTGCTGCTCCCCCCCATCCCCACTTGGGGTCCCCAGCGCCTTCCTTACCTCTGCACCCCTCTGTACCTGCTGCTCCCCACTTCTTTCCTTAAGACGGTGCCCCCGCTCCCCACTTGGGGTCCCCAGCGCCTTCCTTACCTCTGCTCCCCTCTGTACCTGCTGCTTCCCCCCCCCCCACTTGGGGTCCACGGCGCCTTCCTTACCTCTGCACCCCTCTGTACCTGCTGCTTCCCCCCCCCCCCCACTTGGGGTCCACGGCGCCTTCCTTACCTCTGCACCCCTCTGTACCTGCTGCTCCCCACTCCTTTCCCTATGATGGTGCCCCCCCCTCCCTACTTGGGGTCCCCACCACCTTCCTTACCTCTGCTCCCCTCTGTACCTGCTGCTCCCCACTCCTTTCCCTAGGATGGTGCCCACCCCCCCTCCCCTCCTCCCCACATGGGGTCCCCGGCGCCTTGCTTACCTCCGCTCCCCTCTGTACCTTCTGTGCTCCCGTCGTCCTTCCCCGTTAGCTGGGACTGAGCTACCAGCGCCCCAGATAAGGCCAGGAGTCCAGGTGCTCCGGCCACGCTGGAGAGTGAGCGCAGCCCAAGGGAGTGGGGGGCCTGGTGGGACAGCTGCAGGAGCTGCTGCTGCTGAAAATATAAAATGCATAAGACTCCAGGGAACCGAGGCGGATGCTTGCACAGTATGGTACTGGCACTACATTTACATAGCGCTTACTGGATCGGACACTTCATTGAAGCGCTTTTAAGCTGGGCAGCACACTGCTCCAGAACCCACAGTAAGCGGGGTTTTCAGTGGTGATTGGGATAAGCCCTGCGCTGTTCAAGGACCCGTTCTATGCATTTCCTCCAGTTTCTGTGTGGGGGATTCAATAATTGGGAGGTAGGGGATCTTTGGTGGAGGGGTGTGTGTGAATTCATGCAAATGGCGGCATTAATAGATCAGCAACAGAAGACTCGTTCTTGTTAGGTTGCCGGGGTATGACTTAGAGGCCAGGCTGCGATCTTTGAAATGAGGTGCAGGCAATTTATAGAAATACAATAACGTGCATTAAAGCAATTATGCATGTGATGAAAGGAAACTGTGCTGAAAGAGAAGACGCGCGGGGGGGGGGGGCAGGAAGGAGACTCATCTGAAAGACAAGGACAGCCACAACTGGAAGTTAAGTACAAGTCAGTTTTCATGGGAATACAGAGACTTTTTATAAACGGAATCATGTGCAGTCAGAGTGCAGCACAACCTACGACAGCAACTACACAAACTGCTGCACTGCAGTGCAGTGCTCTTGAGCGACCGTCCCAGGGTGGCCTTCAAAGCGCTTAACAATCGGGTACTGATGCCAGCAACACAAGCGCTTCCTGTGCCCGACCTGGCATGGTAGGAATAAAGTGTGCCCGTGTGAGGTCGCTCTTCCCATTCCCCTGGCGCCCCACCTTCACCCGAGGCCGGTGCCCCAACTCTCAATGCCAACTCACCCCAATGACGCCGTTCAGCTCCGCCATGGTCACCTGCTTGGCACGTTCTACGGCCTGGAGCACCTGCTGCTGGCGCTGAGGAGAGAGGAAACAGAGGTGAGCCCATCCAGGGCCCTTTCAACATGCGACTGACCCCTGCCCAGCCCAAGCAGCCTTCTAGGAGCCGTGCGCTCAGGGTTTCACTTCACCGGTTTATCCAAACCAGGACATGTGGGCACCCCCCCCCCCCCCCTGCCCCAATCACCATTCAGAGGGACCCATCCCATGTGAGTAACAACGCCTCTGACTGTACACACCACACAAGGACCACACACCAGCCACAGTAACGAAACACAACGCATAGAAGCAGAGAGAAATATAAAACAAAAACTAACACAGCAGTGAAAAACAATTAACTGGAGAGCCGTTGTTGTCCTATCCATTTCTTGCACATTTTTCATGTTTTTTCGGCGTTTTAACGCGAAACCATAACTTCAATTCAACATCTATCCATCTATAAGATCCGATGGCAAGATACAGGGAGCAGATCTCAGGACCCTGGCAGACTCTAACCCGGGCAGACATACTCCCCACAGGGCACAGATGCGAAGGCCCTGGCAGACTAACCCGGGCAGACATACTCCCCACAGGGCACAGATGCGAAGACCCTGGCAGACTAACCCGGGCAGACATACTCCCCACAGGGCACAGATTCGCAGACCCTGGCAGACTAACCCGGGCAGACATACTCCCCACATGGCACAGATTCGAAGACCCTGGCAGACTAACCCGGGCAGACATACTCCCCACAGGGCACAGATTCGAAGACCCTGGCAGACTAACCCGGGCAGACATACTCCCCACATGGCACAGATTCGAAGACCCTGGCAGACACTAACCCGGACAGACATACTCCCCACAGGGCACAGATTCGAAGACCCTGGCAGACTCTAACCCGGACAGACATACTCCCCACAGGGCACAGATTCGAAGACCCTGGCAGACTAACCCGGGCAGACATACTCCCCACAGGGCACAGATTCGAAGACCCAGGCAGACTGTAACCCGGGCAGACATACTCCCCACAGGGAGCAGATCTCAGGACCCTGGCAGACTCTAACCCGGGCAGACATACTCTCCCACAGGGCACAGATTCGAAGACCCTGGCAGACTAACCCGGGCAGACATACTCCCCACAGGGCACAGATTCGAAGACCCTGGCAGACTCTAACCCGGGCAGACATACTCCCCACAGGGCACAGATTCGAAGACCCTGGCAGACTCTAACCCGGGCAGACATACTCCCCACAAGGCACAGATTCGAAGACCCTGGCAGACTAACCCGGGCAGACATACTCCCCACAGGGCACAGATTCGAAGACCCAGGCAGACTGTAACCCGGGCAGACATACTCCCCACAGAGAGCAGATCTCAGGACCCTGGCAGACTCTAACCCGGACAGACATACTCTCCCACAGGGCACAGATTCGAAGACCCTGGCAGACTAACCCGGGCAGACATACTCCCCACAGGGCACAGATTCGAAGACCCAGGCAGACTGTAACCCGGGCAGACATACTCCCCACAGGGAGCAGATCTCAGGACCCTGGCAGACTCTAACCCGGGCAGACATACTCCCCACAGGGCACAGATTCGAAGACCCTGGCAGACTAACCCGGGCAGACATACTCCCCACATGGCACAGATTCGAAGACTCTGGCAGACACTAACCCGGACAGACATACTCCCCACAGGGCACAGATTCGAAGACCCTGGCAGACTCTAACCCGGGCAGACATACTCCCCACAGGGCACAGATTCGAAGACCCTGGCAGACACTAACCCGGACAGACATACTCCCCACAGGGCACAGATTCGAAGACCCTGGCAGACTCTAACCCGGGCAGACATACTCTCCCACAGGGCACAGATTCGAAGACCCTGGCAGACTCTAACCCGGACAGACATACTCCCCACAGGGCACAGATTCGAAGACCCTGGCAGACTCTAACCCGGGCAGACATACTCTCCCACAGGGCACAGATTCGAAGACCCTGGCAGACTCTAACCCGGACAGACATACTCTCCCACAGGGCACAGATTCGAAGACCCTGGCAGACTCTAACCCGGGCAGACATACTCTCCCACAGGGCACAGATTCGAAGACCCTGGCAGACTCTAACCCGGACAGACATACTCTCCCACAGGGCACAGATTCGAAGACCCTGGCAGACTCTAACCCGGGCAGACATACTCTCCCACAGGGCACAGATTCGAAGACCCTGGCAGACTCTAACCCGGGCAGACATACTCTCCCACAGGGCACAGATTCGAAGACCCAGGCAGACTAACCCGGGCAGACATACTCTCCCACAGGGTACAGATTCGAAGACCCTGGCAGACTCTAACCCAGGCAGACATACTCCCCACAGGGCACAGATTCGAAGACCCTGGCAGACTCTAACCCGGGCAGACATACTCCCCACAGGGCACAGATTCGAAGACCCTGGCAGACTAACCCGGGCAGACATACTCCCCACATGGCACAGATTCGAAGACCCTGGCAGACTCTAACCCGGGCAGATATACTCCCCACAGGGCACAGATTCGAAGACCCTGGCAGACTCTAACCCGGGCAGACATACTCTCCCACAGGGCACAGATTCGAAGACCCTGGCAGACTCTAACCCGGACAGACATACTCCCCACAGGGCACAGATTCGAAGACCCTGGCAGACTCTAACCCGGGCAGACATACTCTCCCACAGGGCACAGATTGGAAGACCCTGGCAGACTCTAACCCGGGCAGACATACTCCCCACAGGGCACAGATTCGAAGACCCTGGCAGACTAACCCGGGCAGACATACTCTCCCACATGGCACAGATTCGAAGAACCTGGCAGACTCTAACCCGGACAGACATACTCCCCACAGGGCACAGATTCGAAGACCCTGGCAGACTCTAACCCGGGCAGACATACTCTCCCACACAAGACATCATCGGACTCTCCAACCCTAAGCGGATAACCAATGAGTGGTTCGGCTACTCTTCAGGTCTCCTCCGTGGGCCCCGAAACCAAAACCTGCTATTTTACCTCAGACCACAAAGGACGGGCACCCACTTACCTCCTGCGTCAGGAAAGGAATGACTTGGGCGCAGATGTCGCTCAATCGCTTCACGATCTCCACCTGAAAGAAAAAAAAAAAAGAGGAGAGTGAAGAGAGGGTCTCTGTGCCCATGGGCACCACAAGACCTACCCAACACCATGGACTCAACTCTTAGTTTGGTACGGGCAAAACAACATTCACTCGACTATCTGACTGACATGTGCCAACACCATTCACTCAACTGTGCAACTGGCATGTAATCTACACAAGTCACGTGCCTGTCCTGTTGGTACAGGCTCAACAACATTCAACAGACTGTTGGTTTACGCCCAACACTACTCACTTGACTGTTGATTGGTTTACGCCCAACACTACTCACTCAACTGTCCATCTGGCATATGGCCAACATAATTCACTTGACTGTCTGACTCGGTCCGGCCTGATCGGCTCATGCCGACTGCCACTTACTCAACTGTCCAATTGGTACAGTTGAAACACGGTTCACTCAACTGTCGGCCAGATATCAACCCAACGCCATTCATTCGATTGAGCGATTCATAGCGGACCAACATAACTGGCATATGCCAAGCACCATTCATTTAAGTCTGATTATCCAGCACTTAGAAGCCTCTCACAGTGCATGAGACACTAGATGAATGCTGCACTCGCTCATATATGGCAATACCTTTTAATCCCATACAAACCACTCGGTTCCCTATATTATTCAGTGTTCTGTGCAGCCGGCTTACGTGCACTTGCTCCTGTGGTCACGGACCCCCTTAATGCAGGCCTGCCCCTGGCAGCCCAGATCCCACCTGCCTGACTGAGACCTTTCATTAAGCTGATGTATCACTTGCACACTTCAGAGGTGGCATGGAGAGCTCTTATTTGTATTGTAGTTGTGTTCATAAAGCACTTCATACTCCAATGAGGCACTGATGCCATGTCTAAGACCAGAATTGTGATTGTACAGTGTTAACACTAGGGTGATCTGTCATGCATTGAAGTGACAGGAGTGAGAGACAGGACCCTCACATTTGCAAATCACATGTATTTTGTTGGAGAATAATGCATTAATGAAGTATGGCTTTGACTCAGTCAGTCAGTCAAAAATACTTTTATTGATTCGTTAAAAATCATAAAAGGATGGCAAACCAATGAAGTATGACCTCTGAGGTTTGAGTGTCTCGTGTGTGTTTATGGCAGGGGCTGCTCTTAGGGTCGTGTGTGTGTGTGTGTGTGTGTATATGGAAGAGGCTGCTGAAAGGGTGGCAGGCTGCTTCTAAGGTCATGAGTGTATGGCAGACTGCTCATAGGATTGTGTGTGTATGGCAGACTGCTCGTAGGGTCAATTGTGTATTGTAAGGGCTGCTCGTAGGGTTGTGTGTGTATGGCAGGGGCTGCTCGTAGGGTCGTGTGTGTAAGGCAGGGGCTGCTCGTAGGGTCGTGTGTGTGTAAGGCAGGGGCTGCTTGTAGGGGTGTGTGTGTATGGCAGGGGCTACTCGTAGGGTCGTGTGTGTATGGCAGAGGCTGCCGAAAGGGAGGCAGGCTGCTCGAGGGTTGTTTGTATGGCAGGGGCTTCTCATAGGGTCAAGTGTATGGCAGGCTGCTTGTTGAGTGGAGTGTGTATGACAGGGGCTGGTCGTAGGTTGGAGTGTGCATGGCAGTGGCTGCTCGTAGGATGGTGTGTGTATGGCAGGGGCTGCTCGTAGGACGGTGTGTGTATGGCAGGGGCTGCTCGTAGGACGGTGTGTGTATGGCAGGGGCTGCTCGTAGGACGGTGTGTGTATGGCAGGGGCTGGTCGTAGGTTGGAGTGTGCATGGCAGGGGCTGCTCGTAGGATGGTGTGTGCATGGCAGGGGCTGCTCGTAGGACGGTGTGTGTATGGCAGGGGCTGCTCGTAGGATGGTGTGTGTATGGAAGAGGCTGCTTGTAGGACGGTGTGTGTATATGGCAGGGGCTGCTCGTAGGACGGTGTGTGTATATGGCAGGGGCTGCTCGTAGGATGGTGTGTGTATATGGCAGGGGCTGCTCGTAGGACGGTGTGTGTATGGCAGGGGCTGCTTGTAGGACGGTGTGTGTATGGCAGGGGCTGCTTGTAGGACGGTGTGTGTATGGCAGGGGCTGCTCGTAGGGCGGTGTGTGTATAGCAGGGGCTGCTCGTAGGACGGTGTGTGTATAGCAGGGGCTGCTCGTAGGGACGGTGCGTGTATGCCAGGGGCTGCTCGTAGGACGGTGTGTGTATGGCAGGGGCTGCTCGTAGGACGGTGTGTGTATGGCAGGGGCTGCTCGTAGGATGGTGTGTGTATGGCAGGGGCTGCTCGTAGGACGGTGGGTGTATGGCAGGGGCTGCTCGTAGGACGGTGTGTATATGGCAGGGGCTGCTCGTAGGACGGTGTGTGTATGGCAGGGGCTGCTCGTAGGACGGTGTGTGTATGGCAGGGGCTGCTCGTAGGACGGTGTGTGTATGGCAGGGGCTGCTCGTAGGATGGTGTGTGTATGGCAGGGGCGGCTCGTAGGATGGTGCGTGTATGGCAGGGGCTGCTCGTAGGATGGTGTGTGTATGGCAGGGGCTGCTCATGGAGTCGTGTGTATATTTGGCAGGCTGCTCAAGTAGAGTCCAGAGGATGCGGCAGAGAGAAGTGAACACAGGTTAGAGAGGAGATATGAGGCCCCTTGTGGAATGTGAGAACTGAAGAGAGACACAGAGATTAGACAGCAAATGTGAGGGCTCCAAGGTGGAATCTGAAAATGAGGTGGGCAAACTGAGATTAGAACGGAGAGGCGATGGCTCCAAGACCAAGCGTGAGGTTGCAAGGCGAGGACTCCAAAGAAAGATTTGAGGGCTCCAAGGTGGAGTCTGAAGATATGGTGCCCAGAAGAGATACTGAGTTATAGAGGTGCTCGAGCTCCAGGAAGAGAGGCGAGGGCTCCATTCGGGAACCTCCCCTGACGCAGAGAGGCCCCACAGCAGGTGGATCACAGGACCTTAAGCAAGCACCAGGTGAGCACTGGGTAATGCTTGAAGCAAGTACCTATACAAACAGCTCACAGGGCCAGAACGGACCCCTGTCCGGTACCCGGAAGACCCCGGAGTGCACACGATGGCAGGCTCCTTGCAGGACCTCCGATTCACCCCAGAGCGGGCACCTCGAAGTCCCTGAAGGTAGGCACCATGGTAGCCAACTAACAGAGCCTGGAGTGTGGCCACTGGCAGCCAGCTCGCTAGGCACAGAGCTGGTGCCATAGCATGCAATGCCAAGGGCCTCAAGCAGGCATCATAGCTAGTGGGGCTTAATGGCAAGCACCTGGAAAGGCACGGAGGGGCACCGTGCTGGACTGCTGACACAGTCTGGTGTGGCAGCAGGGCATAGCTTCAGGGAAGCACCATTTCAGAAAGCTGGCAAGGGCTGGAGTGGGACCCATAGCAGGCAGCTGGCAGGGGCTGGAGTAGGATCAGGCACTGACAGGTAGCTGGCAGAGCCTGCAGAGGGTACCAGACCATGGCAGGCAGGGCGCTAGGCCCTGCAGTAGGCACCATAGCTGCACCAGGACGGCAGTTCCAAAGGGCTGGAGGGGCCTCATTGCAGGCAGCTCACACGGCTCAGAGCTCGCACCTTGGCATGTAACACCCCGAGCCCAGAGCAGGCACCAAGCTGGCAGCTGGCACACTGCCAGGCCCCCTGGCACACAGCCCGGTGATGACAGCAGGGAGAAAACTGGCGAGGGAGAGAACGGAAAAGAAAGTGTAACTGGAACAACAGGGCCTGGCCGGGAATCAAAGAGATTCCTCCGTATGAACATCTGATTAACCCTTCATGTCCCAGCGGTGGGTAAACTGGGCGTCTCTTTCAAACTCACCGCATTCCCAGCCCTGCGCCTGCGGGGTGGGGGTTAAGCCGCTGTAACAGACACGTGTGGATGGGCCCCTCCCTATGGGATCCGACCCCGCTGACTCCATCCCAAAGCTGGCCAGACCCGCAGATTCGTCGTTGACCTCTTACCCTGTCCGTCTCTGCCCCCCACTTCAAAGGGATGGGCGCATCCGAGTGTCTGCCTCTCAGACACCCCTCCAAAGCCCCCCTCGCCAGCCGGGTGCCCGTCCCCGGTGCCCACCACCTCGTGCGTGCTTCTTCAAAGCCTTCGCACGCTGGCAGGATGCCGGAGTGGCCAGGACCGGTGCCAGCCACTGGCCAGGACCGGTGCCAGCCACTGGCTAGGCCGGCGGAAGAGGACCTTGTCTACGCTCTCAGGTCATGAAAACACTGAATTATGCTGCAGTGTTTGTACAGCGCTTTCCTGTCCCTGACAAGGCCCAACGCGCTTTCCCAATGGAGTAAGTAAGCGCTCAGTTTGAAATACATCACACACAAAAACAAGCATTGGCAAAGCCAATCGGTCTCAGCAATGCCCGAGCTATTGGTGTGGTCAACGTGGAATGCACAGCTTTGGATCAATTAAAGACCAAAGACCCTGGGGGTCTTTAATTGATCCAAAGATGCAAGGAAGGATCAGGCTCACGTTTGTTTCTTTGTTTTCCCCCTCCCCCCTAGGGTTTGTTCTCACCTTAAGCAGCTCAGCTATGACCAGGGGAAGGGAAGCGAATCTGTAGCCACATTAACATATCTGCATGCGAATTCTCCACATACGTGTGCTGGGGAATAATACGGGCCCCTTAAGGAACATTAGAGCCCCCCTTCTGCTATTATGTACCAGCACCACACATGGGAAGGCAAACCAACACCAGTTGCTAGTGTGCTTCTGAGCACTTCTACATTTTGCTTCAAATTATTCGAGCCATTGGATTTAGAGTCCATAGTACACGAAAATCTGTACACCTTTTACAAAATCTGAAAAAAGGAACGACTTAAAACTTGCAGTTTTTGAGTGTTCTACTCATTTTAAATGGATATACAGAAATGTAGTTGATATATTGTTGATTTTTAACTCCCCAACTAAGGCCACTTCTCCTGGAAAACAGCAACGGTTTTATACAGTCGCGCGCTGCAAAAAATAGGTGCCCTATCTGCGCAGCAGTCTCTACAAGAAATGCTTCAAATAAATATAGATAAAATATACTTGATTTATATTACTTGTTGCACTGTACCCACTTGGACAAACGTCCTTCAGTCCTAATAAAGAAAAGCTAAATAAGGCACACGCAATTAATCCGCTGACAGATATCGAACGCAAGATAATGCAGTTCTTAAGTTCACAATATAGCAGAACGATGACGCAACTATCATACACATTACGGGCCTATATTTTTCATTAATTGTGCTTCATTTTGGAATGCATTCTTCACGAAAATAAACTAAATTAAATGTAAGTTGTTATTCGCGTAGGTGAGAGGTTTGTGAAGAGCAAATGCAGCCATGCCAGGACGTTTGACGCGAGCCACCTTAGAAAACAAAGTGTTACAGCAAACAAATGATGGACGGAATGCTGACAATGCAAACATTCTCCCCCAGTCAAAAGATATGGGTTAAATCCATCGTTCTTTTGCCATCGTTCTTTTGCCCACTACGCCACCCCAGTTTGGACCCAGCCATATGCAAATCAGTCTTGACCCTGTGCCCCATGGGAACAGTCCAGACCGAACTGCCAGGCCAGGTCCTCCCTGGACCGGAAACAAGCATCCTGGGACCGGTTTCAGGGTATGTCACCCTTCTTCAGCCAGGCTAGCTTAAATCCAGTGGCACAGTGAGCAAGGGACCCACGTCTGGGCATACCCATCCCAGTTAGGGTGAAAAGTGTTACAGCAAACAAATGATGGACGGAATGCTGACAATGCAAACATTCTCCCCCAGTCAAAAGAGCAAATGCAGCCATGCCAGGACGTTTGACGCGAGCCACCTTAGAAAACAAGACGCATACAGCGTCAACAAGCAGCAATTTAACCTGGTCCTTCACAGCAAATGTGACGAGATAAGAACAAGATTTACAGGCCTGTGTACAGAGGAGTTTGGAGCGAGTGAAAACACATGTGCTCATTTTAGGTACTCTTTTACAAAACAAAAAAAAAAGTAGTTCCTGAAACAGATCCTAAAATGAAATCAGTGGAGGGATAGTGTACTTGGTCCATGCTCTTGGGGAGGGCTAAACACAGGAAGTGGCATGACAAATGCATGCCATGGACAAATGGGGAGAAAGAATTTAAGCGCGATGATGGAGCCAGCAAATAGGAAGCCAATGGACAGGCTGAAGCCCACAAAGTATATAGAACATGTCTCGAAGAGACAGTGCAAGTGCTGTCTAACCGAGACCCAAAAACAGTACGCCTGGTTAAGCATAAAAAATTTAGATGAACCCTCACACACCAACCTCGGTGGCATGTTTCAAAGGGTTGTCTACATCTGCCCGACATCTTGGTAGGGTGGATGGGCTCCATCAACCAAGTTGAGAGGACTTTGGTTTTCGTTTTGTGTCTCAACTGTTGATGAGGTCAGTGTAAATACAAATCTGCAGACGATGCAATAGGGATGAAATTGAATATTTTTGGGTCACAGGTCTGCTGGTGAGCCAGCTGCACTACCAGCCTTGATTTGATCAGTGGTTTCCTTTGTGGAGAGCAAGTTAAATGAGCATTGGCACAGCCACTGGGTCATGCCTTTGACACTGGGGCGCCAATGTGCAGTCCGACACTTAACCCACGCCATCTACCAAATGGCAGTGCTCAGGAAGAACGTTAGCTACCAAAGGCATCATAGAATTTCTAAAGATGGCCCGGTCTCCACCCCCACCACACTTCACTGTTTGGAGCTCCACCCTCATGAATGTAGGAGATGCACTTCCACTGTCTGTGGCCGCTGTCCTCATCCTTCCTCTGGTGCCGTGCCAAACCAGGTGCATCTAAAAGAGACTTCACTCGCTTTGGTACACAGACTCACAGAACAGTCCCACTACCACACCTGTATCACAAACACACACCCACACTATACATGCACTCAACACACACACATGATGTCAGCACAAGGTTCTGGGTTTCACATAGCAGTGCAACTTCACACAAGGGTCGGTCGCCTCTCTCTGACCGACAAAGATAAAATGTCTGGCCACCCTGGGGGAAATCACAAAACATGGTCCAGTGTCATCACCGGTTCATGTGCTCCACCCACCGGAGGAACAGAACTCTTCTGTTCACTATGGGGGCATGCTTGGCAGGCCCATTCACGTCGCAGGACAGCTCCTAGACCTCTTACCGTAGGTCAAATAGGTTTGAGATTTAAAGAGCATTAACCTACCTATGCTGCTCTGTTAAAACAAGCATTGGAAAAGTCAATAGGTCTGGCTTGCACTGGAGTTACCGGCCAGACCCACTGGCATTGCCAATGCTGGTTATAAGCAGTCCACCACCAGGCTGAGAGCAGGCCATTGGACAGCCCGAAGGCAGGATGAAAAGGAGTTACTGGATACACCGAAAGGAAGATGGGCACCCGTAGTCTCACATAATCGAGACTTCAGGGCTGCCCTCTTGGAGTGGGGCCATCAAGGAAAAATGCAAAGCAGCAGGACGACAGGAGCCACTCGGTACACTGAAAAGTAGCTGCCCATTGATGGCTGGAGAAAAAGGTGCCACTCTGGGTATCAAAAAGCAGCACCAGTGCAGGACAGGATGAAAGCGAGCTGAAAGGGAGCCACCCCGAGGTGCTGGAAGGGAGCCACCCCGAGGGGCCTGGAAGGGAGCCACCCCGAGGGGCCTGGAAGGGAGCCATCCCGAGGGGGCTGAAAGGGGGCCACCTCGAGGGGCCTGGAAGGGAGCCACCCCGAGGGGCTTGAAGGGAGCCACCTCGAGGGGCTTGAAGGGAGCCACCTCGAGGTGCTGAAAGGGAGCCACCTCGAGGTGCTGGAAGGGAGCCACCTCGAGGTGCTGGAAGGGAGCCACCCGAGGTGCTGGAAGGGAGCCACCCGAGGTGCTGGAAGGGAGCCACCCGAGGTGCTGGAAGGGAGCCACCCGAGGTGCTGGAAGGGAGCCACCCCGAGGGGCTGGAAGGGAGCCACCCCGAGGGGCTGGAAGGGAGCCACCCCGAGGGGCTGGAAGGGGGCCACCCCGAGGGGCTGAAAGGGGGCCACCCCGAGGGGCTGAAAGGGGGCCACCCGAGCTGCTGAAAGGAAAATGGACTCCCATGGTCTGTTTATATTGAGATTTTGAGGCAGCAATCTTGGGGTCAGGCCATCGTTTTGTACAAGACAATACATGGCCCTCTTAGGGTCAGGGTTGCATTCAAGCACTGACAAAAACAATTATAAGATACATATTGCCTTATAAATAAAGAAACGATGCATACAGCAAGCATTTATGCAATAAAGTCATAAATGCATGATCAATAACAGTACTGAAGGTGGAAAATAGTCCCTCATGCATTGTAACGGAAAGCAGACACACATCCTACCAGACAACAGCAGAAGGTGGAAGTGAAATACTCCTCTGGAGTGTAGTAAAAGCCGGTCTATTTACACATTAAAATATTAGCAACAATAGGCAATTGGTTAAAGTTATATGTAGCTTGACCCAACAAGCACTGGCAAAGAAACAGGTTTCACCTTTAGAATGCAAATTCTGAGCGGTTGTCTTTGCCAATGTTTGTTTTAAAGTATTGTTAAAAAAATCTTATGGTCTCTCAAAACTATGCAAAGTGCTTAATTTGAGCCAGTGGTTGCAGGTGGGGCCCACCGCCAGACAATGTTGGGGATCGGCACTTAGTTTCTCATCAGATTTTGACCTAGAGCAAGAGAGAGAAAAACATGCAAGGGAGAAAGAAGGAGGAATAGAAAGACAGAAAAAACATGACAGCACGGATGAAAGAACCTGCAAGAGTGAGATATAGGGACACGGAGTGCCTGTTGGTGGATGAAAGAGGCAGGAGGTAGAATCAGAATGTGAAGGGACATGCTTGCCATGGCCTAATTTACTTTCCACAGGACGCAGCCATTAGCTTCTCTGCAGTAGCCCAGGGGCAGATTTATGAGCCTACAGGAGAAGTGTCATGCTTCGTACACCTTGTGTCTCAGACATCAACTAAGTTGCAGTGCCATGAAAGCCTTTGTGCCAAATTGTGTGCTGTCATGCAATCTGTGGAATGCTGGAGATAAAACAAAAACAACCCTAAAAAGGCTGCTCTTCAGCCATAGCAAATAACCTTGCTGCTGTTGCCCTTACAAACATGCTGGGAAATACACAGGAAGTAGGGGTGGATATTCGAGGGGAAAATCAGTACATGAGGAAGAGAGCTAGAAAACACGTGCTCTCATGGAATACTGAATGGAAAAGAAAAAAGTAGTTCCCTAAATATGAGCAGTGGAAGTATCCAAGTCAGCCAGTCAAAAGGATTGTGAAGAGGCTGTGCTCTAGGAGAGGAATAAACAGAGCGGGGGGGGGGGCACGCCATTGAATAAGAAGCAAGAAAATGAGTGACAAGAAACCCATCCAATGATAAGCAACGGGGGAGCTGCAAGGCCAGTGAGCTCACAATAGTTCTTTTGCAACCAGACAACTTGTGCAGTCTGATAGGCTCGATGTAAAAAGGAGACCGACAAGGGGCGGAGCACCAGAGCATGTCATTCTAGAGTGTTTGAGAGTTGGGAAGGGAGTTGGGAGATAGGCTGTGGCAAGACTACGTGCAAAAGAAGCATCTTCAACGACACATGGAAGAGCAAAAGACAATGAGAGTGGGAGCGCCGCGACACGCCTTCTCCCCGCCCGCTACTCGCCTGTTTGTGCATCTCAACGTTGAGGCCATAAGACATCTCGTAGTACTGAAAGGAAAAGAAGACATGACTGGAGTGAGTTCACCAAGAGCACTTTATTAGCCGCAGCCACCACAAGACACTACACGGTGAGCTGCACTAAGTTACACAGAGACAGCACTCCAGGTGACCACCGCCCTCAAGTAGCACTGGTTTACACAGAGACGGCACTCCAGGTGACCACCGCCCTCGAGTAGCACCGGTTTACACAGAGACGGCACTCCAGGTAACCACCGCCCTCGAGTAGCACTGGTTTACACAGAGACGGCACTCCAGGTGACCACCGCCCTCGAGTAGCACCGGTTTACACAGAGACGGCACTCCAGGTGACCACCGCCCTCGAGTAGCACCGGTTTACACAGAGACGGCACTCCAGGTAACCACCGCCCTCGAGTAGCACCGGTTTACACAGAGACGGCACTCCAGGTGACCACCGCCTCGAGTAGCACCGGTTTACACAGAGACGGCACTCCAGGTAACCACCGCCCTCGAGTAGCACCGGTTTACACAGAGACCGCACTCCAGGTGACCACCGCCCTCAAGTAGCACTGGTTTACACAGAGACCGCACTCCAGGTGACCACCGCCCTCGAGTAGCACTGGTTTACACAGAGACGGCACTCCAGGTGACCACCGCCCTCGAGTAGCACCGGTTTACACAGAGACGGCACTCCAGGTAACCACCGCCCTCGAGTAGCACTGGTTTACACAGAGACCGCACTCCAGGTGACCACCGCCCTCGAGTAGCACCGGTTTACACAGAGACGGCACTCCAGGTGACCACCGCCCTCGAGTAGCACCGGTTTACACAGAGACGGCACTCCAGGAGACCACCGCCCTCGAGTAGCACCGGTTTACACAGAGACGGCACTCCAGGTGACCACCGCCTCGAGTAGCACCGGTTTACACAGAGACGGCACTCCAGGTAACCACCGCCTCGAGTAGCACCGGTTTACACAGAGACGGCACTCCAGGTGACCACCGCCCTCGAGTAGCACTGGTTTACACAGAGACGGCACTCCAGGTGACCACCGCCTCGAGTAGCACCTGTTTACACAGAGACGGCACTCCAGGTAACCACCGCCCTCGAGTAGCACCGGTTTACACAGAGACCGCACTCCAGGTGACCACCGCCCTCGAGTAGCACCAGTTTACACAGAGACGGCACTCCAGGTGACCACCGCCCTCGAGTAGCACCGGTTTACACAGAGACGGCACTCCAGGAGACCACCGCCCTCGAGTAGCACTGGTTTACACAGAGACCGCACTCCAGGTGACCACCGCCCTCGAGTAGCACCGGTTTACACAGAGACCGCACTCCAGGTGACCACCGCCCTCGAGTAGCACCGGTTTACACAGAGACCGCACTCCAGGTGACCACCGCCCTCGAGTCGCACCGGTTTACACAGAGACGGCACTCCAGGTGACCACCGCCCTCGAGTCGCACCGGTTTACACAGAGACGGCACTCCAGGTGACCACCGCCCTCGAGTCGCGCCAGTTTACACAGAGACGGCACTCCAGGTGACCACCGCCCTCGAGTAGCGCCGGTTTACACAGAGACGGCACTCCAGGTGACCACCGCCCTCGAGTAGCGCCGGTTTACACAGAGACGGCACTCCAGGTGACCACCGCCCTCGAGTAGCACCGGTTTACACAGAGACGGCACTCCAGGTGACCACCGCCCTCGAGTAGCACCGGTTTACACAGAGACGGCACTCCAGGTGACCACCGCCCTCGAGTAGCACCGGTTTACACAGAGACGGCACTCCAGGTAACCACCGCCCTCGAGTAGCACCGGTTTACACAGAGACGGCACTCCAGGTGACCACCGCCCTCGAGTAGCACTGGTTTACACAGAGACGGCACTCCAGGTGACCACCGCCCTCGAGTAGCACCTGTTTACACAGAGACGGCACTCCAGGTGACCACCGCCCTCGAGTAGCACTGGTTTACACAGAGACGGCACTCCAGGTGACCACCGCCCTCGAGTAGCACTGGTTTACACAGAGACGGTACTCTCCTACCACAACCCAACCCACCGCTTTTCTGTGAGAAAGAGTAAGCGCGAAATGAAAGCACAGAGCAAGTGACATTAAATAAACTGATGGAGTGCGACAACACAGGTCAAGGGTTGAGAGCAAAGCACTGAAATCAAACAGTGTGAGACAATGAAGGACAGGCGACAGAGTGGGAGACATTTGAAAGACAGGCGACAGAGTATGAGGCATGGGACATGCAAGGAAACACATCAGTGACGGTCCCTGTGTGCCCTCGAAGGCTGTTTAACCTGACAAACGTGCACACGTGCAGTGGGCCCCAACAGGCTAGTAGGTTCAGCATTCCACCTGCCACACGTCCCTTAAACACTAGCCCTATATGTACCCGCCTATGGTGTGCCTGCGTTGCCTATGTACACTAGCCCCTGCTCTATGTGCCTTAAACACAAACCCAGGTGTCTGTCCCTTTAACAACAGCTCGTGTGTCTGCCCTTTAAACACTAGAGTCATTCTCTAGCCGCCACTCAGTGCCCGCCTTCTTCCTTCAGTCCCTCTTGGCAGTAGAGGGCACAGCAGAGTGAGAAGTGGACCTGCCTGTTCTCCCTTCTGGTCAAGACACTGGCAGCGAGGGTGCAGAGAGTGTCTGAACTGGTGTGCACAACTCCCCTGACTCAGCACTGGCCGTGGGCCTTGGCACCTGCTCCTGGGGCGACTGGTCGGTTCTGGGCAGGTACATTGCACAGGAGCAGTTCGTTAGCTCTTTTGTGGCCCCGGGCCACCTCTGGTTTCTTACATCACTCACCCACTGGTTAGAGGAAAGACCCTTGAGGTAAAGTCCTGTGACTTTTGCTAACCCTAAACCGAGTTTTGTTTTATCAACTGAAACCCCCTAAGCTATAGAACGCAATTGTTTCTGATAAAGCCTCTCTCTTACAGTTTTGCTAATTAAAGTAATTGGAACCTCTACCAGAAGGCGATGTATATGGACAGTGAAAACCCTGGCAAAGTTATATCTAAAAGGAACCTTCACTTCATCGCCCCATAACGCGGCCCTGCCGCTCGCCCACCACCCCCAAGACAGAGGTGAGATACCTGCAGAGTCCCAGCCTGCCAGGCAGTCTAGTACCCAGGGTGCTGGGGCAGCAGGCGGAAGAGGCCAGACATCCCCTCTGGCCCAGTGAGGTGTCCCTGCACCCTACAGCGCCTGGAGAAGAACTCACACAGGAAGGCGCTCTCTCTCTCTCACCAGAGCGGCCTCAAAGATACCTCAGAGGATACCGGGGGGGGGGAAAGAGGGTAATTCTCTAAAAGGCTAACAAGTGTGAGCCACAGCAGTTGTTCTCGGCCTTGTCCTCCAGAGTTTACACATATGGCACCAGAGAAACTGGTCCATGAATCGGCAAGTTAAAATGGCATTGGTTAGAGTTCTGGAAGAGCAACCAGCATAAGTGCAACAGAGACACCTACAGATCACGGCGAGGCAGACATCAGTGCACTAGTGAAATCTTGTGGTCAGTCAAGATAAAACACTGGCTGGACTCCTAATGGAAGCAGCGGGCACTATAGTGCAGCAGCGACATCCAGGGGCCAGAGAGAGTATAACGCTGCCTAATGTCAAGGGGCAGAGAGAAGACAGGTGCTGGTGCAGCAGTGACACCAATAGGCCAGCATAAGTATTACCATTGACCAATAACCTTAGAGAGTCAACAGGCATTGGTGGAACAGTGACACCTTGTGGCCAGTAGGAGTAGGGCACTCGTTCGTGTCCAGAGGGAGTGAGCAAACACGGATGTAGCAGTGACTGCATTCTAATGCTTAGTCAGCACCCTGCACTCTTGCTCCCAACTACCCGACAGCAGTAAGAACAGGTGTGTGTCAGCAGTACAGGTGTGTGTCAGCAGTACAGGTGTGTGTCAGCAGTACAGGTGTGACAGCAGTACAGGTGTGTGTCAGCAGTACAGGTGTGTGTCAGCAGTACAGGTGTGACAGCACAACCCTGTAGGTGCCAATATGGCATCTGTAGGGACGGGGTTTCACAACTATGCTGCCTACTCTGGTAACTAGGAACAAGAGGGAATCACTCTACGGATGTTTGACAACTGGTTTGTCCTAAATGGCAACACAACTGAACTGTGGCTGGTAGGTTCAAGTAGTGTTCTAAAAATAAAAAAAATAAAAAAATTTGGCTCACAATACATTTTTAAGGGCTGCCAAATACCGACAGGGAACACAGTATGGGCACTCGGAGTCGCTCTGGATTCAAACTTGGCCATAGAGCAGCAAATTAATAGGGTTTGAAGAGCAGAAAGCATTATGTAAAACTGCTCTTAAGGCTCAAACCTTTGCTCCGTGAAAGAGACAACACTGCCCTGGTGGCATCGGTTTTCGGCACCAGATTGGATTATTGTAGAGCCTTCTTCATGGAATAAACAAGCGTTTAGACTACACAAAATCCAAACATGGCTTCCTGATTAGTCGCTAAAATTCTCCGAAGAGCCTGCATCTTGTCTACCTTCTGATGACTCCACTGGTTACCTTCAATGCTAAGGAGCGACTTTCAAATTGATATCATAAATCGTAAAGCTATCTGGTCAGTGTTTAATTTGAGCCAGTGCTTTCCGGTGCTCAGCACAGGCACTTAATTGGTTTCCGGTGTTCGGCACCTAACTGTTCTAAGTATGGTGTTGACAGTCTACCACATGGTGGCGCTGCTCGTCTAATTTAGAGAGGAGCAGAACAACGGTTGTTTAGGAATACAATATACTTTAAAATAGTGCTAATACCTGCCTCCCCAGCCATTCCTTTAGCTTTGGGGACCTGGAATAATCTGAACTGTCGCATTTACATGCGAGAGAGATGGTTAGTAGTTGTTTTGGCAGCGATGACAAGGGTGATGGGTGGTGCAAGCTGCAGTGGCCTCCTGGTCAGAGTCCTGGCACTTAATATTTTACAAATTAAGCACTGTAATCTGGTCATCGTTCTCCAGCTAATCTGTGGAACTGTGGTGGGCCTTTTGTGCACAGGAGACAACTGTGAACGTCACCAAAGAGGCTGCTTGTAGTGCCAGATTTACGACCCTTACATTTTGTGACTCACAAATTGCATCGCTTTGCAACTCGCAAAATGCAATGTACAACAGTGTCACAGACACGGTTAGCGATTCCAAATGGGGTCGCAAATTGCCTGCCTCATTCATATTCATGAGGCAGGTGCTATTGCGACCCCATTAGGAATGGCTTGCACTCCCAGGGTTGGTGGCCTGCTGGGGTCAGCAGACCACCATGTCTGACTGCTTTTCAAATAAAGCATTTTTTTTTTAAATGTACCCCGTTTTCCTTAAAGGAAAACGGGATGCATTTAAAAAAGAAAAATTAAACGCTGGTTTAATTTTTTAAGAGTAGGCAGTGGTCCCTGGGACCACTGCCTGCTCTTAAAAAAATATTTTCACACACACACTAAGAAAGGGGTCCCCTGGGGACCCTTTCCAGTTTGCGAGTGGCTGTAAACTGCAAGTGTTTTGCAACCGCAAATGCGGTCGCAAAACAATCGTACATTGAAGTGCGAGTCACTATTAGGAAGGGACGCCCTTGGCATGCCCCATCCTAATAGTGATTCGCAAACGCTACTTTGCGAGTCACCAACTCGCAAAATAGCGCTTGTTCATGCCAGGACCCTTTTTTGCAGTCGCAAACGGGCCGGTTTTGACTACAAAAACCGGTCGTACATCTGGCCCGTAGTCTTGTAACTTACAGAATGGGATGAAAAGCAGCCCAGTCAAGCAAGTGAAACCAGCCCTGCCGCCTCCCTCCCGCCTCTCTTCCTCTTTCCATCCATCCTCTGGAGTTGGAGCATTGTTTGAAGCTGCTGCAGTTTTCATCTTGGATTCTACGAGTACGTAGAGTCGTCCTGTTCTGCTCACTGAAAGGCCATTGCTAGCCACCGGCTATACTAGCCACATGGCCCAGTCTGCCTATCACTTGTGACCCCCCCCAGGGAGGCAAGCTTGCAGGTCACGCAGGACGAAGGGTCCTGTCTGGAACAAAGTCTGATGTCTGAAGACTACAGGCCTTGGCTAGTGCACATGAACACCTTCACCACCTACTATGTACTGGTGGTGGGGGTGAGGGGTCTGTTCAATGCTGGGCGCCTCTGAAGCACAGTTGACACGCATTAAATGAATGGGGTGGGTCAGTGAAGTCTCAGAGCCCTCCCCAGCTCCTCACCATAACATAGTGTCTCTGCACCTCTGTCTTCTCACTGGCCAGCTTGTCACACTCCAGCTTGAGACTGCAATAGAAGCACAGGTTACTTTACTGCTCTGGTGTCACAGGAGCAAAGGCATGTGTACCCCGAGCATCATGTTTTCCACCACCCACTGCAGGTCCATAAACAATTATCTGCCTCACCTGTGACCACAGGAAATCCTCCTCACCTGTGACTTCAGGAAATCCTCCTCACCTGTGACTTCAGGAAATCCTCCTCACCTGTGACTTCAGGAAATCCTCCTCACCTGTGACCTCAGGAAATCCACCTCACGTGTGACCTCAGGAATTCACCTCACGTGTGACCTCAGGAATTCACCTCACGTGTGACCTCAGGAATTCACCTCACGTGTGACCTCAGGAATTCACCTCACGTTTGACCTCAGGAATTCACCTCACCAGAGACCCCAGGAAATCCTCCTTGCCGGCAACTAGAGGCTGGCTGTGCATATACTGGCACCTCAGGGTACCGACCTCATCTTTACCTCCAGCTGTAGCCTAAGGCGATGAAGTCAACTGGACCATCAGCAAATCTACCTCACCTGCGACCGGAAGCCGACTATTCATCAAGGGGACATCAGGCTACCTACCTGTACTATGTGTTCTCATACCTCACAGTGGACACCATGAGATCTCTGGAAGAGCTCCTGATACCTCACAGTGGACACCATGAGATGTCAAGAAGGGAGTGCTACTCATACCTCACAGTGGACACTATGAGATCTCCAGAAGGGGAGCGCTCCTCATACCCCACAGTGGACACCATGAGATCTCTGGAAGGGGAGCGCTCCTCATACCTCACAGTTGACACCAGGAGATCTCTCTAAGAGCTCCTCATTCCTCACACTGGACACCATGAGATCTCTGGACGGGAGCGCTCCTCATACCTCACAGTAGACACCATGAGATCTCTGGAAGGGGAGCGCTCCTCATACCTCACAGTAGACACCATGAGATCTCTGGAAGGGCAGCACTCTTCATCCCTCACAGTAAACACTATGAGATCTCTCGAAGAGCTCCTCATACCTCACAGTGGACACCATGAGATCTCTGGAAGATCTCCTCATACCTCACACTGGACACCACGAGATCTCTGGAAGGGAGCGCTCCTCATACCTCACGGTAGACACCATGAGATCTCTGGAAGGGGAGCGCTCTTCATCCCTCAAAGTAGACACCATGAGATCTCTCGAAGAGCTCCTCATACCTCACAGTAGACACCATGAGATCTCTCGAAGAGCTCCTCATACCTCACACTGGACACCACGAGATCTCTGGAAGGGAGCGCTCCTCATACCTCACGGTAGACACCATGAGATCTCTGGAATAGGAGTACTCCCCATACCTCACAGTAGACACCATGATATCTTTGGAAGAGCTCCTCATACCTCACACTGGACACCATGAGATCTCTGTAAGGGAGCGCTCCTCATACCTCACGGTAGACACCATGAGATCTCTGGAATAGGAGCACTCCCCATACCTCACAGTAGACACCATGATATCTTTGGAAGAGCTCCTCATACCTCGCAGTGGACACCATGAGATCTCCGGAAGGGGAGCGCTCCCCATACCTCACAGTAGACACCATGATTTCTTTGGAAGAGCTCCTCATACCTCACATTGGACACCAGGAGATCTCTGGAAGAGCTCCTCATACCCTACGTGAGCTCTCTGGAAGGGGAGCACTTCTCAAACCTCACAGTGGACACCATGAGATCTCTGCAAGAGCTCCTCATACCCAACGTGAGCTCTCTGGAAGGGGAGCGCTCCTCAAACCTCACAGAGGACACCATGAGATCTCTGGAAGGGAGCACTCCCCATACCTCACAGAGGAAACCATGAGATCTCAAGAAGGGAGCGCTCCTCATACCTCACAGTGGACACCATGTGATATCTGGATTAGCTCCTCCTACCTCACAGAGGAGACCACGAGATCTCAAAAAGGGGAGCGCTCCTCATACCTCACAGTAGAAACCATAAAATCTCTGGAAGGTGAGCGCTCCTCATGCCTCACAGAGGAGACCATGAGATCTCTGGAAGATCTCCTCATACCTCACACTGGACACCACGAGATCTCTGGAAGGGAGCGCTCCTCATACCTCACACTGGACACCATGAGATCTCTGGAAGGGGAGCGCTCTTCATCCCTCAAAGTAGACACCATGAGATCTCTCGAAGAGCTCCTCATACCTCAGTGGACACCATAAGATCTCTGGAAGGGGAGCGCTCTTCATCCCTCAAAGTAGACACCATGAGATCTCTCGAAGAGCTCCTCATACCTCACAGTAGACACCATGAGATCTCTCTAAGAGCTCCTCATACCTCACACTGGACACCATGAGATCTCTGGAAGGGAGCGCTCCTCATACCTCACACTGGACACCATGAGATCTCTGTAAGGGAGCGCTCCTCATACCTCACGGTAGACACCATGAGATCTCTGGAATAGGAGCGCTCCTCAAACCTCACAGTGGACACCATGAGATCTCCGGAAGGGGAGCGCTCCTCATACCTCACAGTAGACACCATGAGATCTCTCGAAGAGCTCCTCATACCTCACAGTGGACACCATGAGATCTCTCGAAGACCTCCTCATACCTCACAGTGGACACCATGAGATCTCTGGAAGGGAGCGCTCCTCATACTGGACACCATGAGATCTCTGGAAGGGAGCGCTCCTCATACCTCACACTGGACACCATGAGATCTCTCGAAGGGAGCGCTCCTCATACCTCACACTGGACACCATGAGATCTCTCGAAGGGAGCGCTCTCCATACCTCACAGAGGAGACCATGAGATATCCGGAAGAGCTTGTCATACCCAACATGAGCTCTCTGGAAGGGGAGCGCTCCTCATACCTCACAGTAGACACCATGAGATCTCTGGAAGGGAGAGCTCCTCATACCTCACAGTGGACCCCATGAGATCTCCGGAAGAGCTACTCATACCTCACAGCAGACACCATGAGATCTCTGGAAGGGAGCGCTCCACATACATTACAGTGGACACCATGAGCTCTCTGGAAGTGGTGCGCTCCTACTGGACACCATGAGATCTCTCGAAGGGAGCGCTCCCCATACCTCACACTGGACACCATGAGATCTCTCGAAGGGAGCGCTTCCCATACCTCACAGAGGAGACCATGAGATATCCGGAAGGGGAGCGCTCCTCATACCTCACAGTGGACACCATGAGATCTCTGGAAGAGCTTATCATACCCAACATGAGCTCTCTGGAAGGGGAGCGCTCCTCATACCTCACAGTAGACACCATGAGATCTCTGGAAGGGAGAGCTCCTCATACCTCACAGTGGACCCCATGAGATCTCCGGAAGAGCTACTCATACCTCACAGCAGACACCATGAGATCTCTGGAAGGGAGCGCTCCACATACGTTACAGTGGACACCATGAGCTCTCTGGAAGGGGTGCGCTCCTACTGGACACCATGAGATCTCTCGAAGGGAGCGCTCCCCATACCTCACACTGGACACCATGAGATCTCTCGAAGGGAGCGCTCCCCATACCTCACACTGGACACCATGAGATCTCTCGAAGGGAGCGCTCCCCATACCTCACAGAGGAGACCATGAGATATCCGGAAGGGGAGCGCTCCTCATACCTCACAGTGGACACCATGAGATCTCTGGAAGAGCTTATCATACCCAACATGAGCTCTCTGGAAGGGGAGCGCTCCTCATACCTCACAGTAGACACCATGAGATCTCCGGAAGAGCTACTCATACCTCACAGCAGACACCATGAGATCTCTGGAAGGGAGCGCTCCACATACGTTACAGTGGACACCATGAGCTCTCTGGAAGGGAAGCGCTCCTCATTCCTCACAGTGGGCACAATGAGATCTCTGGAAGGGGAAGGCCCTTCATACCTCACAGTGGACACCATGAGCTCTCTCGAAGAGCCCCTCATACCTCACAGTGGGCACCATGAAATCTCTGGAAGGGGAGAGCGCCTCATACCCCACAGTGGACACCATGAGATCTCTGGAAGAGAGCGCTTCTCATACCTCACAGAGGACACCATGAGATCTCAAAAAGGGGATCTCTCTGGAAGAGCTCCTCACAGTTGACACCATGAGCTATCAGGAAGGGAGAGCTCCTCATACCTCACAGTGGACACCATGAGATCTCGAAGAGCTTCTCATACCTCACAGTGATCACCATGAGATCTCAGGAAGGGAGCGCTCCTCATACCTCACAGTGGCCAGCATGAGATATCTGGAAGAGCTCCTCATGCCTCACAGTAGAAACAGTGAGTTCTCTGAAAGGGGAGCACTCCTCATGCCTCACAGAGGAGACCATAAGATCTCTGGAAAAGCACCTCATACCTCACAGTAGACACCTTGGGATCCCAGGAAGAGCTCATCATACCTCACAGTGGATACCATGAGATCTCTGGAAGGGAACCCTCCTACCTCACAGTGGACCCCATGAGATCTCTGGAAGAGCACCTCATACCTCACACTGGACACCATGAGATCTCTGAAAGGGAAGCGCTCCTCATTCCTCTTAGTGGACACCATGAGATCTCTGGAAGAGCTCCTCATACCTCACAGAGGACACCATGGGATTTCAAAATGGGGATCTCTCTGGAAGAGCTCCTCACAGTTGACACCATGGGCTATCAGGAAGGGAGAGCTCCTCATACCCCACAGTGGACACCATGAGATATCTGGAAGAGCTCCTCATACCCAACACGAGCTCTCTGGAAGGGGAGCGCTCCTCAAACCTCACAGTGGACACCATATCTCCTCATACCTCACAGTGGACACCATGAGATCTCTCATAGAGCCCCTCATACCTCACAGTGGACACCATGAGATCTCTGGAAGAGCTCCTCATACCCAACACGAGCTCTCTGGAAGGGGAGCGCTCCTCAAACCTCACGGTGAACACCATGAGATCTCAAAAGGGGATCACTCTGGAAGAGCTCCTCACAGTTGACACCATGAGATCTCTGGAAGAGCTCCTCAAACCTCACAGTAGACACCATGAGATCTCTCATAGAGCCCCTTATACCTCACAGTGGACACCATGAGATCTCTCATAGAGCCCCTCATACCTCACAGTGGACACCATGAGATCTCTGGAAGAGCTCCTCATACCTCACAGTCGACACCTCGAGATCTCTGGAAGGGAGTGCTCCCCATACCTCACAGTGGACACCATGAGATCTCTGGAAGTGCTCCTCATGCCTCACAGTAGAAACCATGAGATCTCTGGAAGGGGAGCGCGCCTCATGCCTCACAGAGGAGACCATAAGATCTCTGGAAGAGCACCTCGTACCTCACAGAGGAGACCATAAGATCTCTGGAAGAGCACCTCATACCTCACAGTATACACCATGAGATCCCAGGAAGAGCTCCTCATACCTCACAGTTGGTACCATGAGATCTCTGGAAGGGAGTCCTCCTCATACCTCACAGTGGACACCATGAGATCTCTGGAAGGGAAGTGCTCCTCATTCCGCTTAGTGGACATCATGAGATCTCTGGAAGAGCTCCTCATACCTCACAGAGGACACCGTGAGATCTCAAAAGGGGATCTCTTTGGAAGAGCTCCTCACAGTTGACACCATGAGCTATCAGGAAGGGAGAGCTCCTCATACCTCACAGTGGACACCATGAGATCTCCGGAAGGGGGCGCTCCTCAAACCTCACATTGGACACCATGAGATCTCTGGAAGAGCCCCTCATACCTCACAGTGGACACCAGGAGATCTCTGGAAGAGCTCCTCATACCCAACATGAGCTCTCTGGAAGGGGAGCACTTCTCAAACCTCACAGTGGACACCATGAGATCTCTGGAAGGGAGCGCTCCTCATACCTCACAGTAGAAACCATAAGATCTCTGGAAGGGGAGCGCTCCTCATGCCTCACAGAGGAGACCATGAGATCTCTGGAAGATCTCCTCATACCTCACACTGGACACCACAAGATCTCTGGAAGGGAGCGCTCCTCATACCTCAAGGTAGACACCAAGAGATCTCGGGAAGGGGAGCACTCTTCATCCCTCAAAGTAGACACCATGAGATCTCTCGAAGAGCTCCTCATACCTCACAGTGGACACCATGAGATCTCTCGAAGAGCTCCTCATACCTCACAGAGGACACCATGGGATTTCAAAATGGGGATCTCTCTGGAAGAGCTCCTCACAGTTGACACCATGGGCTATCAGGAAGGGAGAGCTCCTCATACCCCACAGTGGACACCATGAGATATCTGGAAGAGCTCCTCATACCCAACACGAGCTCTCTGGAAGGGGAGCGCTCCTCAAACCTCACAGTGGACACCATATCTCCTCATACCTCACAGTGGACACCATGAGATCTCTCATAGAGCCCCTCATACCTCACAGTGGACACCATGAGATCTCTGGAAGAGCTCCTCATACCCAACACGAGCTCTCTGGAAGGGGAGCGCTCCTCAAACCTCACGGTGAACACCATGAGATCTCAAAAGGGGATCACTCTGGAAGAGCTCCTCACAGTTGACACCATGAGATCTCTGGAAGAGCTCCTCAAACCTCACAGTAGACACCATGAGATCTCTCATAGAGCCCCTTATACCTCACAGTGGACACCATGAGATCTCTCATAGAGCCCCTCATACCTCACAGTGGACACCATGAGATCTCTGGAAGAGCTCCTCATACCTCACAGTCGACACCTCGAGATCTCTGGAAGGGAGTGCTCCCCATACCTCACAGTGGACACCATGAGATCTCTGGAAGTGCTCCTCATGCCTCACAGTAGAAACCATGAGATCTCTGGAAGGGGAGCGCGCCTCATGCCTCACAGAGGAGACCATAAGATCTCTGGAAGAGCACCTCGTACCTCACAGAGGGAGACCATAAGATCTCTGGAAGAGCACCTCATACCTCACAGTATACACCATGAGATCCCAGGAAGAGC
Organism: Calotriton arnoldi; assembly: GCA_963921515.1. Lineage (NCBI taxonomy): Eukaryota > Metazoa > Chordata > Amphibia > Caudata > Salamandridae > Calotriton > Calotriton arnoldi. The sequence goes on from CAWUFW010001682.1 coordinate 2,214,159, forward strand.
TCCTCATACCTCACAGTTGGTACCATGAGATCTCTGGAAGGGAGTCCTCCTCATACCTCACAGTGGACACCATGAGATCTCTGGAAGGGAAGTGCTCCTCATTCCGCTTAGTGGACATCATGAGATCTCTGGAAGAGCTCCTCATACCTCACAGAGGACACCGTGAGATCTCAAAAGGGGATCTCTTTGGAAGAGCTCCTCACAGTTGACACCATGAGCTATCAGGAAGGGAGAGCTCCTCATACCTCACAGTGGACACCATGAGATCTCCGGAAGGGGCGCTCCTCAAACCTCACATTGGACACCATGAGATCTCTGGAAGAGCCCCTCATACCTCACAGTGGACACCAGGAGATCTCTGGAAGAGCTCCTCATACCCAACATGAGCTCTCTGGAAGGGAGCACTTCTCAAACCTCACAGTGGACACCATGAGATCTCTGGAAGGGAGCGCTCCTCATACCTCACAGTAGAAACCATAAGATCTCTGGAAGGGGAGCGCTCCTCATGCCTCACAGAGGAGACCATGAGATCTCTGGAAGATCTCCTCATACCTCACACTGGACACCACAAGATCTCTGGAAGGGAGCGCTCCTCATACCTCAAGGTAGACACCAAGAGATCTCGGGAAGGGGAGCACTCTTCATCCCTCAAAGTAGACACCATGAGATCTCTCGAAGAGCTCCTCATACCTCACAGTGGACACCATGAGATCTCTCGAAGAGCTCCTCATACCTCACAGTAGACACCATGAGATCTCTCAAAGAGCTCCTCATACTGGACACCATGAGATCTCTGGAAGGGAGCGCTCCTCATACCTCACACTGGACACCATGAGATCTCTGTAAGGGAGCGCTCCTCATACCTCACGGTAGACACCATGAGATCTCTGGAATAGGAGCGCTCCTCAAACCTCACAGTGGACACCATGAGATCTCCGGAAGGGGACCGCTCCCCATACCTCACAGTAGACACACCATGATATCTTTGGAAGAGCTCCTCATACCTCACACTGGACCCCATGAGATCTCTGGAAGGGAGCACTCCTCATACCTCACACTGGACACCATGAGATCTCTGGAATGGAGCGCTCCTCATACCTCACAGTGGACACCATGTGATCTCTGTAAGGGAGCGCTCCTCATACCTCACAGTAGACACCATGAGATCTCTCAAGAGCTCCTCATACCTCACAGTGGACATCATGAGATCTCTCGAAGGGAGCGCTCCCCATACCTCACACTGGACACCATGAGATCTCTGGAAGGGGAGCGCTCCCCATACCTCACAGTAGACACCATGAGATCTCTCGAGAGCTCCTCATACCTCACAGTGGACATCATGAGATCTCTGGAAGGGAGCGCTCCTCATACCTCACACTGGACACCATGAGATCTCTCGAAGGGAGCGCTCCTCATACCTCACACTGGACACCATGAGATCTCTGGAAGGGAGCGCTCCACATACGTTACAGTGGACACCATGAGCTCTCTGGAAGGGGAGCGCTCCTCATACCTCACAGTGGACACCATGAGATCTCTGGAAGAGCTTGTCATACCCAACATGAGCCCTCTGGAAGGGGAGCGCTCCTCATACCTCACAGTAGACACCATGAGATCTCTGGAAGGGAGAGCTCCTCATACCTCACAGTGGACACCATGAGATCTCTGGAAGAGCTACTCATACCTCACAGCAGACACCATGAGATCTCTGGAAGGGAGCGCTCCACATACGTTACAGTGGACACCATGAGCTCTCTGGAAGGGGTGTGCTCCTACTGGACACCATGAGATCTCTGGAAGGGAGAGCTCCTCATACCTCACAGTGGACACCATGAGATCTCTGGAAGAGCTACTCATACCTCACAGCAGACACCATGAGATCTCTGGAAGGGAGCGCTCCACATACGTTACAGTGGACACCATGAGCTCTCTGGAAGGGGAGCGCTCCTCATACCTCACAGTGAACACCATGAGATCTCTGGAAGAGCTTGTCATACCCAACATGAGCTCTCTGGAAGGGGAGCGCTCCTCATACCTCACAGTGGACTCCATGAGATCTCCGGAAGAGCTACTCATACCTCACAGCAGACACCATGAGATCTCTGGAAGGGAGCGCTCCACATACGTTACAGTGGACACCATGAGCTCTCTGGAAGGGAAGCGCTCCTCATTCCTCACAGTGGGCACAATGAGATCTCTGGAAGGGGAAGGCCCTTCATACCTCACAGTGGACACCATGAGATCTCTGGAAGATCTCCTCATACCCCACAGTGGACACCATAAGATTTCTCGAAGAGCACCTCATACCCAACAGTAGACACCATGAGATCTCTGGAAGAGAGCGCTTCTCATACCTCACAGAGGACACCATGAGATCTCTGGAAGGGGGCTCTCCTCATACGTCACAGTGGACACCATGAGATCTCTGGAAGAGCACCTCATACCTCACAGAGGACACCATGAGATCTCAGGAAGGGAGCGCTCCTCATACCTCACAGTGGCCACCATGAGATATCTGGAAGAGCTCCTCATGCCTCACAGTGGATACCAGGAGTTCTCAAAAAGGGGAGCACTCATACCTCACAGTAGAAACAGTGAGTTCTCTGAAAGGGGAGCACTCCTCATGCCTCACAGAGGAGACCATAAGATCTCTGGAAGAGCATCTCGTACCTCACTGAGGAGACCATAAGATCTCTGGAAAAGCACCTCATACCTCACAGTAGACACCATGGGATCCCAGGAAGAGCTCATCATATCTCACAGTGGATACCATGAGATCTCTAGAAGAGCACCTCATACCTCACAGTGGACACCATGAGATCTCTGAAAGGGAAGCACTCCTCATTCCTCTTAGTGGACACCATGAGATCTCTGGAAGAGCTCCTCATACCTCACTGAGGAGACCATAAGATCTCTGGAAAAGCACCTCATACCTCACAGTAGACACCATGGGATCCCAGGAAGAGCTCATCATACCTCACAGTGGATACCATGAGATCTCTAGAAGAGCACCTCATACCCAACTTGAGCTCTCTGGAAGGGGAGCGCTCCTCAAACCTCACGGTGAACACCATGAGATCTCAAAAAGGGGATCGCTCTGGAAGAGGTCCTCACAGTTGCCACCATGGGCTATCAGGAAGGGAGGGCTCCTCATACCCCACAGTGGACACCATGAGATCTCTGGAAGGGGGCGCTCCACAAACCTCACATTGGACACCATGAGATATCTGGAAGAGCTCCTCATACCCAACTTGAGATCTCTGGAAGGGGAGCGCTCCTCATACCTCACAGTGGACACCATGAGATCTCTGGAAGAGCTCCTCATACCCAACTTGAGCTCTCTGGAAGGGGAGCGCTCCTCAAACCTCACGGTGAACACCATGAGATCTCAAAAAGGGGATCGCTCTGGAAGAGCTCCTCACAGTTGACACCATGAGCTATCAGGAAGGGAAAGCTCCTCATACCTCACAGTGGACACCATGAGATCTCTGGAAGAGCTCCTCATAGCTCACACTGGACACCATGAGATCTCTGGAAGTGCTCCTCATGCCTCACAGTAGAAACCATGAGATCTCTGGAAGGGGAGCGCGCCTCATGCCTCACAGAGGAGACCATAAGATCTCTGGAAGAGCACCTCGTACCTCACAGAGGAGACCATAAGATCTCTGGAAGAGCTCCTCATACCTCACAGTTGGTACCATGAGATCTCTGGAAGGGAGTCCTCCTCATACCTCACAGTGGACACCATGAGATCTCTGGAAGGGAGTCCTCCTCATACCTCACATTGGACACCATGAGATCTCTGGAAGGGAAGTGCTCCTCATTCCTCTTAGTGGACATCATGAGATCTCTGGAAGAGCTCCTCATACCTCACAGAGGACACCGTGAGATCTCAAAAAGGGGATCTCTTTGGAAGAGCTCCTCACAGTAGACACCATGAGCTATCAGGAAGGGAGAGCTCCTCATACCTCACAGTGGACACCATGAGATCTCTCATAGAGCCCCTCATACCTCACAGTGGACACCATGAGATCTCTGGAAGGGGGCGCTCCTCAAACCTCACATTGGACACCAGGAGATCTCTGGAAGAGCTCCTCATACCCAACGTGAGCTCTCTGGAAGGGGAGCACTTTTCAAACCTCACAGTGGACACCATGAGATCTCTGGAAGAGCTCCTCATACCCAACGTGAGCTCTCTGGAAGGGGAGCGCTCCTCAAACCTCACAGAGGACACCATGAGATCTCTGGAAGGGAGCGCTCCCCATACCTCACAGAGGAAACCAGGAGATCTCAAAAAGGGGAGCGCTCCTCATGCCTCACAGAGGAGACCATAAGATCTCTAGAAGAGCACCTCATACCGCACAGTAGACACCATGAGATACCAGGAAGAGCTCCTCATACCTCACAGTGGATACCATGAGATCTCTGGAAGAGAGCGCTCATACCTCACAGTGGACACCATGAGATCTCTAGAAGAGCTCCTCATACCTCACAGTGGGCACCATGAGATCTCTCATAGAGCCCCTCATACCCAACATGAGCTCTCTGGAAGGGGAGCGCTCCTCAAACCTCACAGTGGACACCATAAGATCTCTGGAAGAGCTCCTCATACCTCACAGTGGACACCAGGAGATCTCTCAAAGAGCCCCTCATACCTCACAGTGGACACATGAGATCTCTCAGAGCCCCTCATACCTCACAGTGGACACCGTGAGATCTCTGGAAGAGCTCCTCATACCCAACATGAGCTCTCTGGAAGGGGAGCGCTCCTCAAACCTCACAGTGCCCACCATGAGATCTCTGGAAAGGAGCGCTCCACATACCTCACAGTGGACACCATGAGATCTCTGGAAGAGCTCCTCATACCTCACAGAGCAGACCATAAGATCTCTGGAAGAGCACCTCATACCGCACAGAGCAGACCATAAGATCTCTGGAAAAGCACCTCATACCTCACAGAGCAGACCATAAGATCTCTAGAAGAGCACCTCATACCTCACAGTAGATACCTTGAGATCCCAGGAAGATCTCCTCATACCTCACAGTGGACACCATGAGATCTATGGAAGGGAGCGCTCCTCATACCTCACGGTGGACACCATGAGATCTCTGGAAGAGACTGCTCATACCTCACAGTAGACACCATGAGATCTCTGGAAGTGGAGCGCTCCCCATACCTCACAGCGGACACCATGAGATCTCTGGAAGGGCTCCTCATACCCACGAGAACTCTGGAAGGGGAGCACTCCTCATACCTCACAGTGAACACCATGAGATTTGTGGAAGGAGAGACCACCTCCTCATCCCTTACCTGAGATCTCTGGAATGGGAGATCGCTTCATACCTCACAGTGGACAACTAGAGATGTCAAAGCTGTAAATATAACCCCTCTCCTGCTCATCCCAGAAAGGGCCGTCCCCATCAATCCATGAAAGCCCCGCCCCCTCCTCACCTGTGGTACTGGGCCTGCAGAAACTGAAACTCGTCCCTGATGCGGTCACAGATTTCCAGAATTGAAAACTTGAAAGGTTGAGAAGACGGCAGAGGAGTCTGGGTGAGAGAGAGAGAGAGAGTGATCAAAGCCCTCGCCCACCACCCTCCCCACACCCCTTCAACCTCCACTCGCTCGTCACTCTCACACCATAATCACACGTTAAGCTGCAAGCCCCAGAATCCACCTGCCTCTGCCATGCACCCCCATTTATTACACATTTCACTAGACTGTGGACGGCCTTTGAGACCCTACCATCTAAGTGCGGGGGTGTACAGATTAACAAACCCCCTGAGAGGTGATCAACAAGCATTTGCAATGCAATGGGTCTCATTTACGCACGTTTCAGCTATTGGCATTGTAAATGACAATGCCTTTTATTTAGGTTTTGGTTTTTAAAACATAAATAAGAGACTGTCATTTACAATGCCAATAGCTTCAACTGGCGTAAATGAGACCTATTGCATTGCAAATGCTTGTTTCATTCCAGCTACTTGGCCCTGCCCGGCATGGGAATTCCTACCTGGAGAAGGACAATGCTGTCCAGAACTGCCCACTCCTTCCTGACTTCAGTGACCTTGCATGGTCTCCATTTTTACCCTTACTTTATCAGTACCACAGAATCAGTACTTCGAGGTTATTTTTTGCCCAAATATTCTTCTGGGGACAGTTCCATGGATTTACAACACAGTCAGTAAATCAAGACCATTACACTACAAGTCTTTGCTCATAGGCAGGACCACTGGAATAACGCAATATTGTGGCCACCACGTTCTCAGAGTATTTACATATTTTCCACACTTGCTGCATGATTCAGATCTTCTGTATCAGTTGCAAACAATGATTCTAGCTCAGATGGATCGAAAGAGGCCTTAAAAAGCATCAGCCGTGGTCCCCCGGGGGGACAGACGCTTAGCAAAGATTAACTGTCACCATTTTGTTGCGGACGGCTGTATTCGGGTATTAGAGTGCTGCTAATGAGGAGAAACGTTTGCCCAGACAGTACTACTGTGTTGTAAAGTGACAATATAGCAAAATATTGCGACAGAATGTGCCATATTACGCTGCATCATTGCACCTCTTCTGTGTCTGATTACGTTTGTACCTCTCCAGTCCCTGCAGCACCTGTACTGATCTGGGTCTCCGGCTCTACAGCAGCTCTGCTGACCTGGCTCTCCGGCTCTACAGCAGCTCTGCTGACCTGGCTCTCCGGCTCTACAGCAGCTCTGCTGACCTGGCTCTCCGGCTCTACAGCTGCTCTGCTGACCTGGCTCTCCGGCTCTACAGCAGCTCTGCTGACCTGGCTTTCTGGATCTAGAGCAGCTCTGCTGACCTGGGTCTCTGGATCTAGAGCAGCTCTGCTGACCTGGGTCTCTGGATCTAGAGCAGCTCTGCTGACCTGGGTCTCTGGATCTAGAGCAGCTCTGCTGACCTGGGTCTCTGGATCTAGAGCAGCTCTGCTGGCCTGGTTCTCTGGCTCTACAGCAGCTCTGCTGGCCTGGTTCTCTGGCTCTACGGCAGCTCTGCTGGCCTGGTTCTCTGGCTCTACGGCAGCTCTGCTGGCCTGGTTCTCTGGCTCTACGGCAGCACTGCTGGCCTGGTTCTCTGGCTCTACGGCAGCACTGCTGGCCTGGTTCTCTGGCTCTACGGCAGCACTGCTGGCCTGGTTCTCTGGCTCTACGGCAGCACTGCTGACCTGGTTCTCTGGCTCTACGGCAGCACTGCTGACCTGGTTCTCTGGCTCTACGGCAGCACTGCTGACCTGGTTCTCTGGCTCTACGGCAGCACTGCTGACCTGGTTCTCTGGCTCTACGGCAGCACTGCTGACCTGGTTCTCTGGCTCTACGGCAGCACTGCTGACCTGGTTCTCTGGCTCTACGGCAGCACTGCTGACCTGGTTCTCTGGCTCTACGGCAGCACTGCTGACCTGGTTCTCTGGCTCTACGGCAGCACTGCTGACCTGGTTCTCTGGCTCTACGGCAGCACTGCTGACCTGGTTCTCTGGCTCTACGGCAGCACTGCTGACCTGGTTCTCTGGCTCTACGGCAGCACTGCTGACCTGGTTCTCTGGCTCTACGGCAGCTCTGCTGACCTGGTTCTCTGGCTCTACGGCAGCTCTGCTGACCTGGTTCTCTGGCTCTAGGGCAGCTCTGCTGACCTGGTTCTCTGGCTCTAGGGCAGCTCTGCTGACCTGGTTCTCTGGCTCTAGGGCAGCTCTGCTGACCTGGTTCTCTGGCTCTAGGGCAGCTCTGCTGACCTGGTTCTCTGGCTCTAGGGCAGCTCTGCTGACCTGGTTCTCTGGCTCTAGGGCAGCTCTGCTGACCTGGTTCTCTGGCTCTAGGGCAGCTCTGCTGACCTGGTTCTCTGGCTCTAGGGCAGCTCTGCTGACCTGGTTCTCTGGCTCTAGGGCAGCTCTGCTGACCTGGTTCTCTGGCTCTAGGGCAGCTCTGCTGACCTGGTTCTCTGGCTCTAGGGCAGCTCTGCTGACCTGGTTCTCTGGCTCTAGGGCAGCTCTGCTGACCTGGTTCTCTGGCTCTAGGGCAGCTCTGCTGACCTGGTTCTCTGGCTCTAGGGCAGCTCTGCTGACCTGGTTCTCTGGCTCTAGGGCAGCTCTCTGGCTCTAGAGCAGCCCTGCTGACCTGGTTCTCTGCAGGAGTGCACCGCAGGGGTCAGGGGGCTCTCACAGGGAGTGTCTGCAGGAGGGCACCGCAGGAGCCGTGGACGTGCAGAGCGGGCACTCGTGCAGCTTCACTTCCTACAGTCTGTCCTTAGACAAGAAGGGGAGATGCGTGCGGGGCAGCAGGTACCCAGGGGGTGCAGGGCAGCAGGTACCCCGGGGGGGCTTCTACTGTTCTTGTGCAAGTGCCCTCCTGTACCACCAGGAGGTGCTTTATGGACCTCTTGCCTCCTCGGGAGGTGGCATCATTGGCATGGTCATGAGATGGGAGGGCGCGCAGGACTGGGTGCTGCTACAAACCAAACTTTGTTAGCCGATGTCATTTAGTTGGAAAAAAAAAAGTGATGCCATCCGCGCCGAAGGAACCAGTTCTGGTGTGACAGACCCACGTCATGGGAGCCCTGCTGCGTCATCCTCTGAAGCCCGGTGATCTGGTGCAAAGATCTGAGTGCGGCTGATGGGTGCGTGCTCCAGGTCTCCGTGAGGCGCCTCGAGGTCAGTTTCTGAGGTGGCGCCTTGCAGTATTGGAAGTTCAACTGCATCAATGATTTTAAATGTGAGAGGCAGGCAAGGTAGTCCAGTGTGATAATGCACATGTCGTATATATCTGTGCACAGTTTGTGGTCGTCGGGTGCCAGTGCTGGCGGGGCCTAACCAGCCGTCCTTTCTTCTGAGGACAATAAATGAAAGGCATGGCGTTGGGCAATCGAATACATGTTACCAGTAGCGCTATGAACCTACTTCACCACGGCATAGCGCTTTGAAAAACAAGTTGTCATTATCATTCGTATTGCTGTCGCGTGATGCTGGGCTGTGGTTCTAAACGTCGTCAAACAGAGCAGGGTTTTTTCTCTGCCTTTAATCAGAAAGCCCTACTTTCGACACCCAGGTTTTATGAGTCTGTATTCGGCGCTCTCGAGCCATCTGGCTGCGGGTTGAGGCCACTGGCATCTGAGGCGCTGCCCGGTGAGCTGTCACTCCTCATTTTGTCATCCGCAACTCCAGATGTGGGAAGACCTGGCTCCTGTTAGGGCGTATTTGGCGCACCCAAGACGCTCAGGACAGAAAGCGCTTGGGACTGGGTCAAGGAACAGCTAAACATACGCAGGAAATGGCCCGGCTGGGTTCCCCGTCAGTCAGCAAGATGCAACAGACGAAACAGAGGCAGACACCACTCCCATAAACCATCTCCCAAAGATGCGAAACAACGCCGACCCTCTCGTGGGGGTGCCTCAGATGATGGTTTCACCAATGTGCCATAAACTTGTATTTTTGCACCCAAACGCACACCTGATTCACACCTTTGATGCTTGCATTTGTGATGTCTTGGACTGTGCTGTGGCTGAAAGCACGGCAGTCTGTGTGCTCAATTCACTATACCTTAGGTCTACTCTGGGCACAAGTCCTAAAAAAATAATCACATCTGTCCTCACCCAAAAACATATCTAGCGGATTGGGCTAAAAAAATAAAAAATAACCAGCTTCTCTTTAAACAAGCTGTCGCCATTGCGCAAAGGCGGCCGCATGTTTATTTTTGCATCCCGCTTTCACTTTACAATAGCTGCCGCCCCACACAGCACTGGGTGGGGAGGGGAGCGGGGGGGGGGGGTCAGTCAGCTATTGTTAAAGTGAAAGCGGGATGCAAAAATAAACATGCGGCCGCCTTTGCCAAAGGCAACTGACAAAACATAGTGCCTACCGACTTATGAAGGAGCCTGTGTAACGCCGCAGGTAAAAGATCCAGTCCTGATGGGCGGGCACAAAAGGAGACAGGGCGGTAACAAGGAGGGACTAAGAAGCCTCATTATCAATCAGAAGCCAGCGTTTACCATGGACTATGACGCCAGCCAGTGAAAAATATGGGCGGGGCTTCCACTCCACTTCTAAAACCTACCCTATTACAATATGCCTCGCAGAGCGAGCAGCGCATGTGCGCTGCAACGCTAGGCGAGACCTAAAAAAAGGGTAGACAGGGCTTTAATTGGGCCGGGTCCACAGGTCTAAAAAAAAAAAAAAAAAACACAGGTGCTGATACGTGCACCTATCGGGCTCTCCATTTTCGCCCTTACCCTCAGGGCAAAAAAAAATAATAATCTCAACTCTGCAGCAGCGCCACCCCTCACTGCTTTTGACACACCTTCAAAGAGACTCCTTGTAATTCTTTCATTACAGGACTTTTTTTTATTATTATCATTTTGCAGTTTTCTACATTACAAAAGGACATTGTTAATTTTTGCAATCACCGGATGTTGAGACCAAACCAACCTGCTTCCCGAGCGCCAAGGTCCGTAGCTGTGCCCGCTAGGCCACAATCTCTCCAAAAGTAACGAGGCATTTTCAGCGCTATACACAACGAAGCCACGAGTAGCTGCTCATTTCTTATGCAACAAACAACCATTGACACAACCAATAGTCCAGGCTTGTTGTAGGTGTAATGTTACTTGTTGCATTATATATCTGGATACAATGACAGAAGCAGCAAATAAATACTACCCGGGCGGCACGCGCGCAGATTTTTAGCTCGTGTTTTAAGCCACGCCCTTAATTCCATAGGCCACGCCCCCTTGAGAGACTCCCAGTTTTTCCATCCCACCGGGGGTAGAGGGCGGCAACCCTTGAATTACACAGGATGGAAGGAGGCGCGCACAGAGTTCCGGGGCTTTGACCTGAGTTGGTCTGTCTTTGCGGCTCAGAGCCGGAAGGGGGGCTGCAGCTGGTGCGGGGTGTCACCCCCAAACACAGAATCTGAGACCTGTGAGAGCCCTTCTCTCGGACCATCGGCGACCCCCGCCGCCTGAACACCTCCTGAAAGAGGTATTTGATTAGAATTGAAGGAGAACGTATATCATTGATTTCCTCAGGGAACCTCCCTGGCAGACCTTCCCACCCTGCCTCCCCTCACCCAAAGATGCTAGTGCTGGAATGAATTCACATTTCGTCCCACCCATAGGAGGATTTCCATTAGGGGGTAGTTTAAAAACAAATTAAAGGTAAAATATTGTATTAAATGTAACGTTTTACATATGCTAGTTTCTTTTATACAGGATTTAGGGGTTCATACTGGTCGAACTGCAGGACTAGCTGCTCCAGGTCAGGTTTCTTTCCCTTTGCATTCCGGGAGTTGTGGTCTTGGTGCTGTGATCGACTGCAGAGAGCAACCCAGACTGGAACAGCTAGTGGTGAATGAACCTAGAAAACCTGCCGGGCAGGAAGCCAAACTTGCATTTTTGTCACCATTCTCCCCTCATCTTTAATATGGCGGTGCGGGGGGACGTGATCCTCCCCCCTCCTCCCTTAGGAACAGACTTTTTCATCACGGACTTTTCATTTCGTTAAGTATCAACAGTTTACGCCATGTCACGGAGACACTATCTCCCAGTCCCGGGCTTTCACTCGTGACCGATGCACACTGGGAGTTGTAGTCTTGGTTCACCTCTAAGCCACCTGGTTGAGCTCACCTGGGAGCAATAAAGCAATTCATTGTTAAAGGGAAACACGGCGCACCCTTTACGCGCTGCAATCTTTTAACTCTGCTATTGGAGCTCTCGGACACCCCCCTTCGCCCGCTAAAAGTCTTAGAAACACCCCACATCCTCCCGACCCTCGCAGCAAGGCTGCAGTGCTCCCACCTGCTCCATGGCCGCGTGTCACGTCCGCCTCCGTCCAGATCTGCGCCCGGACGCTAGGGGCACCGTTCACCGCTTTATATGTCGGCTTTAGAGATCCCAGCATGCAACGCGTATTGGAGGGAACGCCAGGCCTGGCGGGGGCGCTGCACATGGCATGGGGCCACGTGGCAGCCACCAGCATCTTAGCTGCCCAGGTGTGTGGGTCCCAGAGCAGGTAAAGGTCACTGAGGTCTGACGTGACAACTGCATTCATTTACCCCTGTTGTCCTGGGTGGTGGGGGCTTACTCCTGAACCCAAACAAAACCCCAAATGCAGCCCTTTACCACCTACCCGCCTGCAGGCGCGCAACGCCCATCGGGCTCAAAGGGCTTCAGCCCCCCTCCCCCCCCCCCGTCGTGTGTGTCAGCCCGGGCTGAGACAGCTTCCCGGGCACACACACAGCCGCACCCGAGCACTTCACAGGTCTTTAAAATACCATTTACTTGCTAACGAGGCTTTGTTGTGTTTTCACCCCTTCTTAGAGCCCCTGAATCTCCACTCTGCATTTTGCTGGACGAATCAGCCCCCCCCCCCCGAAATTTTTAGTAGCCCCCCCCCGAAATTTGGCTCTAGTTGCGCCTCTGCCCGCCTGTCAGGGTAGGGAGAGGGCACAGACGAAGTCTTACCCAGGGAGAGGATGATGCCATCAAGACAAAAAATACTTAAATGTACCCGAAACTACATACTGCATATAATGAGGAGATTTACAGTGAACAACCAGAACCCCCTGGCCCCTTTCTAGCTGGAATGCTACGTCACAAATGTCTTCCTAGCTGTATGAGCGTCTGTTAGACTTGGCATCTTTTGGCGTGTTTCCCCTGACTTTTTGCTTTCTGACCTCCCGGTTTTGACTCTGTTTTTGCTGGTGTAATGATTCTGCGCACTTTCCTCACTGCGGTCCAGTGGGAAAGTGCAAGTGCTCCTGTATAAAATGCGTTATGGATTGGTGTTTCCATGATTGGCCTATTTGGTTTATGTGTCAGTCCCTTGTAAAGTGCACTGCGAGTGCCAGGGCCTATAGACCAAATGCTGTTGGTGGGCTGCAGCACTGGATTGTGCCACCCACGCAAACAGCCCGTAAAGTGTAACTCGGGCCTGCCACCGCAGAGCCTGTGCGCAGCCTGGGGCTGCCATGACGACTTGGCAAGTGCACACACTTGCAAGTCCCTAAACCTTCCCTTTGCTACATGTTAGTCACCCCTAAGGTAGGCCCAAGGTACCCCTGTGGGCAGGGTGCGTTGTACGCGAAAGGTAGGACATGCCCGGGTGTGTGCGGCATGTCCTGATAGTGAATTACAGCCTAGTTCGTTTTCACTATTGCAAGGCTACCTGTTCCCCCTAGGCCAGAACGGGCAGTTTTGATTATTACAGCTTATAATCCTAACTGACCCCGGGAACATGGTAGAAATTAGAGTTTAGTATGCCTGGACTCAGAATGATAAAATGCATCTTTTAGTGAAGTTGGTTTTAACATTCTGTGTTTGAAAATACCACTTTTAGAAAGTGGGTATTTTCTTGTCTAACCATCCAAGCCTGCCCCTGCGAGGTTGTGTATTCCTTGTCTGGAGTTTGAGTGACAGGGGCTGGGGGATGCCAGGAGGCAGGGTGAGTCAGCACAGGGCTGAATAGCAAGATCTACATGTAGATGGGTGGGAGGGTCGCACCTGGGCCCTGAATAGGACAGTGCCTTCCCTCCACAATGCGGGCTCCACCTCCTGTGGTGCGTCTGATGTCCCTGGCCTACTCACTGAAAGAAGGGACGGAGACTTGTCAACAAAGTGCTCCAGAACTGGTTTGGACTAGGCAAAGGCCTCTCTGCCTTCAGAGAACAAAGGAATTTGGGATATAAATATTGGGGCCCTGACCCCATGAATTTAGATCTCGCTGGAATCAAGGAACCTGCCAAGACGAAGAGCTGGAAGAGCTGCCAGGAGGAGTACTGCCCCTTTGCTGTGTTGTTGCTTTGTTGGGTTGGCCTGCAGCTGCTGCTTCTGCCTTGGGCAGTGAAAGGACTGGACTGAACTTTCTACAAACTTGTGCTGAGTATCTCCAAGGGCCTGAAACCGAGCTGGCCTCCTGTTAAGAAGTCTCAGGGACTACAAAGACTTCACAAGCCTCTGGGTACCGCTTCTGGAACGCTGTTTCAGTTGCCACAGAGGAAGGGAACCGCAACCGACTCCGTCAACCGAATCCATCCCTGGCCGGTGACCTGTTTGCACCGCAGACCGCATCGCCCCGCTTCACATCGCAACCCTGGTCTCACCGTGGGCGACGTCCGACGCCGCCAACATCGAGCCGCTGCTTGCACCGTGACCTGTGGGCACCGCAGTTCGCATCGCATCGCTTCACTGAACCAACCGGACCCGACCGACGCGGTCGCTGCAGCTGGCTCAAGAGTCGAGACCGCACCGCATTTGGGGCACCGCTCGCACGTCTGCGACGCACCGCTCTGACTCGCACCGCTGTCCGACGCCAGCTCCCGCACTCCGGCTAGGTCGCCTGCATCGCAACCTGTCAGCACCGCATCGAGCATCGTCTCACCCTGCATCGCACGCCTTGGACTCACCGACTCCGTCTGCACGATGCTCATCGAGCCGCTGCCTGCACCGCATCGGGGGACACCGCACCTTGCATCGCTCCGTCTTGCACCGCAACCGCGACGAACGCCGACCGGCTCGTACACTCCGTACCAGCCACAACGAGAAAGGTACTGTAACCGAGTCTGTTCATGACTCTGCTGGCCCGTATCGACGCGGTCAGCTGGAACTGTTAGACTCTGGGGTTTTCAGCATCACGGTAGGCTCGGACGGAGCTACCGACTCGTACGAACTTTGCTTTTGTGCTATTCCTGCAAAGAAGAAGTTACCGTATCAAGTATTCATTCGTAAAGTATAGTATTGTGGATTTTTGTCGTAATTGGTCTTGTCTTGAGTATATAAAATATTGGTTATTTTTCTAAACTGGTGTGGTGTCCGTTTGTAGTGCTGACACTGTATTACTGTTGGTTATGTGCAAATGCTTTACACACTGCCTCTGAATTAAGCCTGACTGCTCGTGCCAAGCTACCACGAGGGTGAGCAGGGGTTACTTCACGAGTGTAACACCCTTACCCTGACTAGGAAGAAGGGTCCCTACTTGGACAAAGGTGCAAGCCCTTGCCAACTAGAGATCCCATTTCTAACATTGGTTGTCAGCGGTGAGGATAGGACTTGTGTTTGCACTTGACTTACAGTGATTGGTGTGCACTACTACCATATCGCAGACCATTACGTACCACATACTGGTTCTTTTTCTTTTGGCCTATTTTTGATCTTGCCAGTTTTCAACTCACTACTTTTGTCATGCCTGAATCAATTGCATCATCCGTTGCATCTCTGGAAGTTATCTTTGAGGAGGATAGGTTG
This sequence comes from Calotriton arnoldi, assembly GCA_963921515.1. Taxonomy (NCBI): domain Eukaryota; kingdom Metazoa; phylum Chordata; class Amphibia; order Caudata; family Salamandridae; genus Calotriton; species Calotriton arnoldi. The sequence goes on from CAWUFW010001682.1 coordinate 2,229,400, forward strand.
GAATCCTACGCCGTAAAGGAGCTACGAGCGATTTGTAAAAACCTGAAAGTCCAAATTAAAGGCCTCACAAGGAAGGAGGAGCTACAGAAGGCGCTGAGGGCCTGGGTAGCAGCCAGACATGCCAATGGGCAGCCTGGTAATCTCAGTGAGGAGGAGCCTATTTCCAGGGTGGATGTACTTTTGGGTAGGGGGGAACCCGCCAGGTCAGGCAGCAGCAGTCTGTCCCCAGAGGAGCTGGAGGACAGGCGGGAGGCACGGCAGTTTGAGCTGCAGAAGCTCAGGCTGGAGAGTGAGCGGGAGGAGAAGAAATTGGCCATAGAGGAGAGGAAGATGCTCTTAGAGCATGAGAGAGAACTGAAGGAGCTAGAACTTAGGAGTAAGTCAGGCTCAGATGGTGGCAGCAATTCGTCCAGAAAGGCAGACAGGATTGTGCACATTCCCAAGAACGTAGGCAAGGAGTTCAAGAAGGGGATGACATACAAAGGTGGTTTCAGGGTTATGAGGCAGCCATACACATGAATGGGGTCCCTGAGGAGAATTGGGGAGCAGGATTGTGGCCACTTTTCCCTGAAGAAGCAAGGGATGCTCTGATAGCTTTGGGTAAGGGGTATCACCTCACCTATGCTGACATGAAGGATGCCCTTCTCACGAAGTATGGTCTTACTCCTGAAAAGTACAGGGATCAGTTCAGGTCCAGTAAGAAGTCTGATGCCAACACTTGGTTGGAATGTGTGGATGTGTTCTGCAGGTCTCTGGATGGTTGGGTGAAGGGCAGTAGTGTAACAGATTTTCAGGGGCTGTACAACTTGATTGCATGGGAGCACTTGTCTAGTCTATGTTTTGCAGATCTGCGCCAGCACCTAGTGGATAGTAAGCTAACTGACCCCAGGAAGCTTGCTATGGAAGCGGACCGCTGGGTGAGTACCAGGGTCCACAAGAGAGCGTTTGGGGAGACTCAGCCAAAGGTGGGCAGGGTCCCCAGCAGAAAGGTGGGGGGACAAGGGTAAAGCACAGGAGTTCTCTAAAGGGCCCCAAACTAGTACCCAGGGTAAAGGTTCCCAGCCCCCGGTGATAAGAAGAAAGGGGTCTCTACAGGGAAGCCTGTTGAGACCGGCCCCACAAGTGTTATGCATGTGACCAGGTAGGTCACTTTAAGGGGGACCCCAAGTGCCCGAAGGGGACACAGCCACCCACCGGTGGACAGTCCAAAGTGTTGGCTAGTGTAGCGCTCGGGGAGGAGGGGTGCCCACAGGAGGGTGGGGATCCCGCAGAAATGACCCTTGTCTCACTAGGGGACAGTGAGATGGTCCCAGGAAACCAGGTGCCCCCTAACACAAAGAAATATAGCACCTGGGTGACCATCAATGGGAACAGGGTAGAGGCTCTCAGAGATACTGGAGCCAGTGTGACCTCAGTCCGGTGTCACCTGGTGTCTGAGAAGCAAGTAGTCCCAGGAGCATTCCACCAAGTAGTTGCTGTAGACAACTCAGAGCGCCAATGTATGGTGGCGCAGGTTCCCTTTGAATGGGGGGGTCTCAGGTCCCTTGAGGGTGGTTGTGAGCCCTACCATGCCTGTAGATTGTCTGCTAGGAAACGACCTGGAGCAGTCCTTATGGAAGGAGGTTGAGCTCAGGTCTCACTTGGAGATGCTTGGATTGCCAGAGTGGGCATGCGTGTCTACTCGGTCAATGGCAGCCAGGAAGGGTGATCAAGAGGACTTGGAGCCTGAAACAGTGGCCCAAGTCCCTGCCAAGAGAAAGGGCAGGGGGCGCGGGAAACCAGCCCCCAAAGTTCCCACGGACCGGGAGGAGGCGGACCTCGAGGGGGACGCCCGGTGCCTACAGGGGAGCAGGTAGCCGAACTGGGAGACATCTCTGAGCTGACCCATTGGCAGCAAGAAGGGGGTCCCACCAGGGAGGAGTTCTGCAGGGAGCAGAACGAGTGCCCTACTCTGGAGGGTCTGCGGCGGCAGGCTGCAGACCAGGCAGCTGGTAATCAGTCCGGGTCACATCTGATCTACTGGGAGAGTGGTCTCCTATACAGTGAGCCTAAGGTTGCTGAGCCTGGGTCAGCCCGTGTGCTGGTGGTACCCCAGCGCTTCAGGACCTTCCTACTGGGTCTGGCTCATGACGTGCCTTTGGCAGGACATTTGGGGCAGGACAAGACCTTTGACAGGCTTGTCACCCACTTCTTTTGGCCCCAAATGCGAAGGCAGTCAGATGCACACTGTAGGTCTTGCCAAACTTGCCAGGCAAGTGGTAAGAGTGGGAAGAAGGTCAAAGCTCCTCTCCAACCTTTTCCTGTTGTTGGAACACCCTTTGAAAGGGTAGGGATGGATATTGTGGGGCCACTGGATCCCAAGACAGCCATGGGCAACAGGTACATCCTGGTCTTGGTGGACCATGCCACCCGGTACCCGGAGGCAATCCCTCTCAGGACAACGACGGCGCCAGTGGTGGGCCGGGCGTTAATGGGGATCTTTTCCCGTGTGGGATTCCCCAGAGAGGTGGTTTCTGATAGGGGGACCAATTTCATATCCAAGTATATGACATCCCTGTGGAAGGAGTGTGGTGTAACCTACAAGTTCACCACTCCTTACCACCCACAAGGAAACGGTCTGGTGGAGAGATTCAACCAGACCTTGAAAGGCATGATCAAGGGTCTAACAGAACCCAGGAGGCGTAAGTGGGACGTCCTCTTGCCATGCCTACTCTTTGCATACAGGGAGGTGCCTCAGAAGTCTCTTGGGTACAGCCCCTTTGAGCTCCTGTATGGCCACCCTGTCAGAGGACCTCTGAGTTTGGTAAAGGAAGGCTGGGAGGCAGCTCTCAGGAAAACTCCCCAGGATGTATTTAGCTACATGCTGGCCTTTAGAAACCAAACTGCCCGCTTCAGGAAACTCGCTCAGGCGAACCTAGAAGCAAGCCAGGAAGAAATGAAGAGATGGTATGACCAGAATGCCACTCTGGTCGAATTTCAACCTGGGCAAAAAGTGTGGGTCATGGCCCCAGTGGCACCTTGTGCCTTGCAGGACAAGTGGACTGGGCCATATGAGGTAAAGAGCGCAAAAGTGACGTCACCTACCTGGTGGATTTGCAGGCTCCAAGGAACCCTTTGAGGGTCCTTCACGTGAACCGCCTCAAGCCCCACTTCGAGAGGTCCGAAGTGAGTATGCTCTTGGCGACAGATGATGGGGTGGAAGAGGAGAGTGAGCCTCTCCCTGACCTCCTGTCTACCAAGGAGCATGATGGGTCAGTAGAGGGTGAGATCCTCTCCCCTACTCTGACTCAAGAGCAGCAGGGGGACTGTCGCCAGTTGTTGGGACAGTTCGCCCCACTGTTCTCTCTGACCCCCGGTGTTACTCACTGGTGTACCCATGACGTGGACACCGGTGACAGCCCTCCTGTGAAGCACAAGATTTACAGGTTGACTGACCGGGTCAGAGCCAGCATCAAGGAGGAGGTCTCTAAGATGTTGGCGTTAGGGGTGATTGAGCCCTCCCACAGTCCTTGGGCCAGCCCAGTGGTCTTGGTCCCAAAGGCTGCGGCGCCCGGTGCCACTCCAGAACTCCGGTTTTGTGTGGACTACCGTGGGCTCAATGCCGTCACCAGGACTGACGCGCACCCCATCCCCAGAGCTGATGAGCTCATTGATCGGTTGGGAGCTGCCCGGTTCCTCAGCACGTTTGATTTGACGTCTGGGTACTGGCAGATTGCCTTAACCGATGGGGCCAAGGAGAGATCAGCGTTCTCAACCCCAGAAGGTCATTACCAATTCCGGGTGATGCCCTTTGGGTTGAAGAATGCCCCTGCCACCTTTCAGAGGTTGGTCAATCAGGTGTTGGCTGGGCTGGAGGATTTCAGTGCCGCCTACCTGGATGACATTGCTGTGTTCAGTTCCAGCTGGGAAGAACATTTACAGCACCTTGAGAAAGTGTTGAGGGCTCTGCAAGGTGCAGGCCTCACGATCAAGGCCAGTAAGTGCCAGATCGGGCAGGGTTCTGTGGTGTACTTGGGACACCAGGTAGGAAGCGGCCAGGTGGCGCCCCTACAACCCAAGATTGACACCATTCTGGCTTGGGAATCCCCCAAGACCCAGACAGAGGTGAGAGCCTTCTTAGGTCTCACCGGTTACTATAGGAGATTTGTTAAGGGCTATGGCACCATCGTTGCCCCCTTAACAGAGCTGACCTCTAAGAGGCAGCCCAGGAAAGTGATCTGGACTGAGTCCTGCCAGAAAGCTTTTGATGCCCTGAAGGCAGCCATGTGCACGGCGCCCGTGCTCAAGGCACCTGACTTCTCCAAGGAATTCGTCGTGCAGACTGACGCTTCAGAGCATGGTGTGGGAGCGGTGCTCTCACAACTGAACGAAGAGGGCCTGGATCAGCCTGTAGTCTTCCTTAGCAGGAGACTACTTCCCAGGGAACAGAGGTGGAGTGCCATAGAAAGGGAAGCTTTTGCTGTGGTCTGGGCGCTGAAGAAGTTGAGACCATACCTGTTTGGGACTCACTTCCGGGTTCAGACAGACCACAGGCCCCTCAGATGGTTGATGCAAATGAGGGGTGAGAATCCAAAACTGCTGAGGTGGTCCATCTCCCTACAGGGAATGGACTTTACGGTGGAGCACCGTCCTGGTACAGAACACGCCAACGCAGATGGTCTGTCCAGGTTCTTCCGCCTTAGTGAGGAGAACTCCAATGGGGTTGGGTAGTTCTCCCTACTTTCAGCTGGAGGGGACATGTGTTAGACTTGGCATCTTTTGGCGTGTTTCCCCTGACTTTTTGCTTTCTGACCTCCCGGTTTTGACTCTGTTTTTGCTGGTGTAATGATTCTGCGCACTTTCCTCACTGCGGTCCAGTGGGAAAGTGCAAGTGCTCCTGTATAAAATGCGTTATGGATTGGTGTTTCCATGATTGGCCTATTTGGTTTATGTGGAAGTCCCTTGTAAAGTGCACTGCGAGTGCCAGGGCCTATAGACCAAATGCTGTTGGTGGGCTGCAGCACTGGATTGTGCCACCCACGCAAACAGCCCGTAAAGTGTAACTCGGGCCTGCCACCGCAGAGCCTGTGCGCAGCCTGGGGCTGCCATGACGACTTGGCAAGTGCACACACTTGCAAGTCCCTAAACCTTCCCTTTGCTCCATGTTAGTCACCCCTAAGGTAGGCCCAAGGTACCCCTGTGGGCAGGGTGCGTTGTACGCGAAAGGTAGGACATGCCCGGGTGTGTGCGGCATGTCCTGATAGTGAATTACAGCCTAGTTCGTTTTTCACTATTGCAAGGCTACCTGTTCCCCTAGGCCAGAACGGGCAGTTTTGATTATTACAGCTTATAATCCTAACTGACCCCGGGAACATGGTAGAAATTCGAGTTTAGTATGCCTGGACTCAGAATGATAAAATGCATCTTTTAGTGAAGTTGGTTTTAACATTCTGTGTTTGAAAATACCACTTTTAGAAAGTGGGTATTTTCTTGTCTAACCATCCAAGCCTGCCCCTGCGAGGTTGTGTATTCCTTGTCTGGAGTGTGAGTGACAGGGGCTGGGGGATGCCAGGAGACAGGGTGAGTCAGCACAGGGCTGAATAGCAAGATCTACATGTAGATGGGTGGGAGGGGTCGCACCTGGGCCCTGAATAGGACAGTGCCTTTCCTCCACAATGCGGGCTCCACCTCCTGTGGTGCGTCTGATGTCCCTGGCCTACTCACTGAAAGAAGGGACGGAGACTTGTCAACAAAGTGCTCCAGAACTGGTTTGGACTAGGCAAAGGCCTCTCTGCCTTCAGAGAACAAAGGAATTTGGGATATAAATATTGGGGCCCTGACCCCATGAATTTAGATCTCGCTGGAATCAAGGAACCTGCCAAGACGAAGAGCTGCCAGGAGGAGTACTGCCCCTTTGCTGTGTTGTTGCTTTGTTGGGTTGGCCTGCAGCTGCTGCTTCTGCCTTGGGCAGTGAAAGGACTGGACTGAACTTTCTACAAACTTGTGCTGAGTATCTCCAAGGGCCTAAAACCGAGCTGGCCTCCTGTTAAGAAGTCTCAGGGACTACAAAGACTTCACAAGCCTCTGGGTACCGCTTCTGGAACGCTGTTTCAGTTGCCACAGAGGAAGGGAACCGCAACCGACTCCGTCAACCGAATCCATCCCTGGCCGGTGACCTGTTTGCACCGCAGACCGCATCGCCCCGCTTCACATCGCAACCCTGGTCTCACCGTGGCGACGTCCGACGCGGCCAACATCGAGCCGCTGCTTGCACCGTGACCTGTGGGCACCGCAGTTCGCATCGCATCGCTTCACTGAACCAACCGGACCCGACCGACGCGGTCGCTGCAACTGGCTCAAGAGTCGAGACCGCACCGCATTTGGGGCACCGCTCGCACGTCTGCGACGCACCTCTCCGACTCGCACCGCTGTCCGACGCCAGCTCCCGCACTCTGGCTAGGTCGCCTGCATCGCAACCTGTCAGCACCGCATCGAGCATCGTCTCACCCTGCATCGCACGCCTTGGACTCACCGACTCCGTCTGCACGACGCTCATCGAGCCGCTGCCTGCACCGCATCGGGGGACACCGCACCTTGCATCGCTCCGTCTTGCACCGCAACCGCGACGAACGCCGATCGGCTCGTACACTCCGTACCAGCCACAACGAGAAAGGTACTGTAACCGAGTCTGTTCATGACTCTGCTGGCCCGTATCGACGCGGTCGGCTGGAACTGTTAGACTCTGGGGTTTTCAGCATCACGGTAGGCTCGGCCGGAGCTACCGACTCGTACGAACTTTGCTTTTGTGCTATTCCTGCAAAGAAGAAGTTACCGTATCAAGTATTCATTCGTAAAGTATAGTATTGTATATTGTTGTCGTAATTGGTCTTGTCTTGAGTATATAAAATATTGGTTATTTTTCTAAACTGGTGTGGTGTCCGTTTGTAGTGCTTACACTGTATTACTGTTGGTTATGTGCAATTGCTTTACACACTGCCTCTGAATTAAGCCTGACTGCTCGTGCCAAGCTACCACGAGGGTGAGCAGGGGTTACTTCACGAGTGTAACACCCTTACCCTGACTAGGAAGAAGGGTCCCTACTTGGACAAAGGTGCAAGCCCTTGCCAACTAGAGATCCCATTTCTAACAGCGTCACAAAGTAGGCCGACCATCTGCACTGGTTTTATGATGGAGGTTGTGACCCCAGATCCACAGAGCCCAGTAAACAAACATCACTGGACACAGCCCACTGGGGGTCTCGCTCCTAACGAAGCCTCGTGCCCACAGCGGGCCCTCGGGGAGGGTTTATCAGCACCTTCGGTGGTTCCCACCGCTGCCCCAGGGCGGGACAGTCCCATGAGGTCCTTTGTGTTGTAGGTGAGATTGGACGGTCCTTGGAAGACCTCACCCCAGTCCAGAAAGAGAGGCCTATGGATCAGGCTCAGTGAGGGAGGGGCACCCAACCTTAATGACGGTCAGAGAACGGTTGTAGCTTCCTCGTCCCAGCAGGACACGTCCAGCGATCAAACCGTTCTTGTATAGCACGGCTAATCACCCGTGAGGGTATCCAGGCGCTGGGTTTAGTCTAAAAGCCAGTTGAATATCACTCCCTGGAAACAGTAAAGACGCCCCCCAGATAATACTTCAGAGATGGTAACCTCAGTCGCTCAATGACTCTTACGGTAAGCGGCCAATGCAGATATATCCGACTGTAGCTCTTCCCTAATATCCCAATGGACCCCCTCGAACTCGGTCTTAAACTATCGCAGATTTGAAGAAACTAGTCAAAGTCATAGCAGCTAATCGTGAAAAAAAGTGGGAAGGGTCCCAGGAAGGGGCGGCTCCTCCGCTAAGGTGGAGGAGCATTGCCCCACTGCTCGCAGAGCAGAAAAAAATTGAAATAGAATGATAATAATCTTATTATCCTTTTATTTGTCTGTGCTACGGGGCTCGGTTGGGGTGGGGCGGGGCTGGGGGTCACAGGGGGAGCAGTGGTTTGCACACTCCAAGAGCGCATAACTGCTTGACCGGCTGTCTAGGCCCAGCCAAACAGTCCTGCACACTTTGCATGTTTCCCACCAGACTGTAATGCACAGCCTGGTGAGGAACATGCAAAGGCCCCCAGTCCCTGTCTGACCGCCGAACCACGGCGCTCACACTAATCACAACTCTGCATTGCAGCGTTGTAATTGGCTATGGGGAGCCTGGCTGCTTCCTGGTTCAGATGTCGCCGAGAAGAGAGACTGCGGCCGTTTTAAAGGCAAGTCCCACCCCCGTTCCCTGCCAGTCGCCACTGGTCCCAGGGTAAGATAATAAGGTGTCTGGACATAAGGACCCTCCCAGTATGGCTACTCCGGGTAAAAAAGGGGAGTCGGTGGCGGAAAGGTGTGGGGTTGCTGCTACGAAAGGCACTGGTGGGAAGGAGACCATCCTACCTAAGCCAGGTAAGCTGGGGTCTCATGTCCCAGTGGAGGTTGAAGAGAAGATGTGGAAGGGGCACTTTGTGGTTGCGTTTTCACTTCTATGTGTGAACAGTAGGGAAATAGAAGCAATGGAGAAAGATGGGAAGGAGTCCACTGAGAACAAGAGGCCTAAGATGCGTGAGAACATTACTAATTGGTTATTTGGTTTGAATGTTTACACGACTGTTTTGCTTGGGAAGAGCCCGGAGTTACCAACCTCCATGATTTTCTATTCAAAGAAAATTCTTAAGGCTCATGGTGTTTACGGGAGCGCTGCCTGGCTTGACTATGACCTTGATTTCAAATGGGCCAAGGTCAAAGATCCTGAGATGGGGTGGGATCAGACTGAAGTAAACGTATGGACAGAGGATGTCAATAATAGAACCCCCATCAAACCACTATTTTGTTCACAATATTCCGCTGGGGACGGAAAAGGATTCTGCAGGGCCTGTAACCGGAACGGGTGGAGTCGCCCAGCAGGTCCTCACAAATTCTGCTCCTTCTGTGGCCTGGCCTCCCACCCAGAGTTTAAATGCATCAAGAAATCCAAAGAAAAAGGTAAGCACCCTGTGAGATCTTCAGTCTTTCCTGGTTTTGCCCCCACCCATAAAGGTAAATACGCTGTTGCCTTTGCTTAACAAGTCCCCTAATAGGCGGGCAGCACAGATGTATTTTTTTTCCTGTGGTTTCAGGATCCAAGCTTTCGGTGTTGTGCCTGTGACAAATGTCCGTGTGAACTCACGCAAGGGTGGTAGCTGGTATGCTCTTTATGGAGAGTTCGCTTGGTAGAATTGCAGGCCCGTTTCCAATCCTCCTTGTATGCTCCCTACTGGGAGTAATCCCCAAGAGAGAGCTGGGTCAGTTCTGACTGGTCCATAACATCTCTGCCCTAAAAGGAGCATCAGTCAATGATGCAATAAACGCTCAGGCTTGATCGTAGAGCTATTTATCTGTGGACCAAGCCCTGGTAAAGGTAAGAAGTTTAGGTTTGCAGGCCCTGCTAGCCAACGGAACTTTACAAATAAAACTGTCCGCCAAGGTCGTCACACACAACCTGTATGATTTTCTCCTGATGGGGCCACCTGATTCAGATGTACGCTGGTGTGCATTAGACGCTTTACCTGCATTATTCCAGGAATTAGAGGTGTCCCTCGCTCCTGACAAGTCAGTCGCTCCATCAACTTGCATCATCTTTTTAGGTATTGAGATCAACACTGTTGCAGGGGGTCTGTCACCTCCCACCAGATAAAGGGAGTGCCTCTTCTGACGCAGCTGCAGGGTCTAGTGGGGCAGCTCCATTTCGCCCTTATCCTCCGCGGCGCGCATTCTCCAGATCCATTGCTAGGCCACTGACTGGCCTTACAAGGAAGCGCCACCACACTATACTCCTAGCGGAGGTCAGATTCACGATTCAATGGCTGGCGGGATGTCACCCTCCCCACTAATATCCAATCAGACGCTGGGTTTGTTTACAGACCCGGCTGGCAGTGTTTGTTTTGGGGCAATATTGGGCACTTAGTGGTGTAGGGAAGACTGGCTGCCTTCTTGGCATCAGGGAGGGGTGGCCAGACACATTGCCTTTCTGGAGCTGTTCCCGATTGTTGTGGCTTTAACCGTTTGGTCTGATGTATTCGGGAACATGACATCATCTTCTGGTCTGATAACAAGACAGTGGTTGAGGCCATTAACGGGCTTCTTGCAGGTTAGTATTCAGGTTATTGAAACATCTGGTCCTGCACCTTAATGTACTATTTAAGGCGTGACACGTGCCTGGGGACTCATAGTAACTCTGCTGGGGCTTTGTCTTGATCCAAGCTGCAGGACTTTTGTTTTTTTCTATCCACAGGCTGCCGAGAGGATAACCAAACTCCTGGAGGGTCTCTCGTAGATTGGTTCCCCCCTCACTGGATTTAGTGGTGGCTTCCCTCTCTAAGCACACCCGGGTGGCCTACCAAAAGATGTTCTTATCTATGGATCCTTTTTGCAGGAATGGTGTGGGGCAGATCCTTTCACAGTTGATTTGCTTTGTATGTTCTTGGGGGCATTGTGCGAACAAGGAAGGCCAGTTTCCTACGCTCGGGCACATTTTTCAGCCATCAGGTTCTTTCCTAACTAGAGGTGCTTGTCCAATGTGCGTAACACCTTCCTTGTAATTAAAGCTTATCGGGATGGGCCAGCCTGGGCAGCATGTCAAGTGATCTTAGAAGACTGATAGACGCGAAGAAGCTTGCCACTATCTTAGACAGCTTGCCCAATGCGTGCACCACACCGTACGAGGTGGCCCTCTTTTCTACCGCATCCGTTGTGGCTTTTTACAGTGTCTTCAGGGTGGGTAAACTGTTGGGGAGCTCTAGAAGGATAGGCAGGCAACTTGCAGTTCTTGGATAATTAAATCAAGCATGACAAATTGTCCATTAGGCTGAGGAGGTCCAAGACTGATCGGGTTGGAAGGAGGGCTACAATCCAGCTGTGGGCCAGTACTTCAATTTGCCTGGTTGCCCGTAGGAAGGCATATCTATCTGTCTTTACGTCTAAAGTTGGGAGTGCCTGCATTGTTTATTCATGAGAATGGTGAGTACTTGAAGCGATCCAACTTTTGCAGCCGGGGCAGGCCTTTTACCCCAGGAAGTAAAGCGTATCTGCCGACAGTGATCCCTTTGTTCCAAGCGTCACATCCGCCAGAGCGGTTAGTCATTGCAGTTTTTAGCCTTGTCATTGGTAAATTCTTTACACCTATTTCTCATTTGTTCTTTTAGTAGTCATGCCTTCCAAGGCCATCTCGGTCTATAGCCATTCCATTTGTACGGCAATCAGCGTACCGGTTGCTACAGCGCTGTAAGCCTAAGCCGGTGTCCTTACTCCTTACAAAATATCCTCTTCAGGTGTTGTGAAGCTGGAGGCCACAAAATAACACAGCTGCAAGAGATGGAAATGAAGGGTCATGCTGGACTTCAGTTTCCAGATCTGATCATTGTACATCTTGGCGGTAATGACCTGGTTCAGCTGAGTCGGAGAGAACTGAGGAAATTCATGTCACGTGACTTTGCTTGACTGGGGTGGACATTCACCAATGCCTTCATCGCATGATCCCACATGGTCCCACATGATACCTTACCAGAACTGGGGCCAGGGCATTAAGTCCAGAGCTAATAATGTTCGGTCTGCGATTTAATGCAGAAATGTCAAAATTGTGCTCAGGTTAAGGGCATTTAACGAACATCCCTCACAAGTTAATCCGGGAGGAGCACATGTTCCACCATGATGGTGTGGATATGTCGGATGCAGGGACGGATCTCTTCATCGACGGTGTCTGAGCTTTTACTCAGTCCTTGTTCTATTGAGGGGGGGGGTGGGGGCAAAGGACCTCATTGCCCAAGTCACCCTTGTGGCGTAATAGTGACATGCACCATTAAATCTTCTCAGTGATAGAGGCAGTTCTTAATTTAAAAAAAAAAAAAAAAAAGTGCCAGGGCGTTCGTCAGGAAGCCACTGCAGCTTGCTCCACCCATTGCTCCTGCCAGCACTGCCAATGACAATTCAGACTATTCCAGGCCCCAAAGTTATAAGGATGGCTTGGGAGGCAGCTATTAATCATTTTTAATATACATTATATTGATAATAAACTGTTGTTCTGCTCATCTCTAAATTAGATAGACAGCACCACCATGTGGCAGCTGTCATAAGTGCTGTTGTTGACAATTAAGTGTCGGTGCCAAGTACGTACCGGAAACTACTGGCTCAAATTAAGCACTGGATAGAGGGACTCTCCATTCAATACTTCCTAGGTCAGCACTGAGGAAACAGGACCGAAACAACAATCCTGACGGGGACATTCACATATGCTTGGGAGCATTGGCTCGCAGTTCACCTTTGTACGGCACTGGGCTGTTGCCCTGGTCTAACTCTCTGGGGCTCCGGAGGCAACCTGGTGTTGGTGGGGGAGGCAGGGGGGGGCACCATGACAGGTGGTCCAGGGCTCGGCGAGGTGGGACCGTCCCTCGAGGTGGGACCGTCCGTCGGGGATACAGATGTTTTACCTCCTATGGTCCGACTAGGATGAAAGGTGTCAAGTCCTCGGGGCTGTGACTTTCTTGGGGAGCCCTGGAGTCCCTCGTTGTGAACTGATGTATGTAATGTTCCTCTTTACATGGACTTTACAATCACTGCTCTGACAGACGCACAGATTATTCTATACTATAGCTTTGAGTAAAAGTTTTATGTTGTTATCATTTTTACTTCCTTTACCAATGTAGTTGTTTATGACGTGTTGTAAATAAACATGACCTGATACCCATGGCAAGGAGTAAAGTCGTGTCATTGATTCCTTTGTGTTGTTGGGGGCATGGTCCAGACTGGGGGGGGTCTTGGGTCCTATGGTGTGAAGTAAGACTGTGTCTGTGTATGGGGGCCCATTTCTCCCACTCACAAAGTGCACCTGACTCCTGCATGGTCTCAAATGAGCCCCACAGGCCCAACAAAGTGCACCATTGAATGGCCTGAGAAGCCCCCACCCGACTTCCCACAAACACAAAGGGTGCTAAACTGGCTTAGCACCTGGACACAGGGGTTCTCCCTGTTTGGGGGGCTGCAGGTGGAGGCAGCCCTCCCCCCCCCCCCGACCCTTGCCCCAGTCCACTCCCACCTCTTCTACAGAAGCCCCCCAGCTTCGGCTCCCTGTACTGCTCTGAACACGGCTTCATGAGCGGCGGCGCCCACGCCCCGCGTGGAAGCAGGGACTGCGGAACATGGTGGGGAGCAGAGAGCGCTGCACGGTGGAGACTGGAGAGGAGAGACCATGAACTGCAGATTACAGAGAGGGAAGGAAGGACCATCGTGTAGCTCAGAGAGAGAAAAGGCAGAAAGTGTCTATCAAAAGGAACACAGGAAGTGCAGAGTAGAGACAGAAGTGGTAACTGCAGCGCGGAGAAGGCTCGATCTGCAGAGTAGAGGGAAAACAGGAACTGCGGATGAGAGAGTAAAGCAGAGCCCGCAGACTGGAGAGAGGGAAAGCAGGAAGTGGCGAGGCGGGGATGTTAACTTTACACTTCCGGTCTGCATTGCCACAGGCAGGCAGCGGAATGTAAACAAACCACCTGCCAGCAGGGACTGGCAGGTGACCCCGCTGCATGTCGGGCAAGCCCTGCTGTCCGAGGCAGGCCCCCACCCTAAGAGAGACAACACTGACCAAGAAAGCCCCGCCATTTCAGAGAAGACCCCACCTTTAGGAATAGAGCGAATCCCTCAAAAGAGAGCCCTCTGTTCTAAAGCGAGTCCTCACCCTTAGAGAGTCAGGTCTTCTAAAGAGAGCTCCTCCCTTTCAGGGAAGGTCCCACCTTTAGGGAAAAGAGAGTAAACTCCTCAAGAGACCCCTGCCTTCCACACCAAGACCCCCACCCTTAGAGAATCGGCCCTTAAGATGAGACCCTCCCTTTCTCGGAAGGCCCCACCTTTAGAAAGAGAGTCCCCCCTTTCAAAAGAGAGCTCCAGTACCTGGCCTTTAGCTACCAGTGGTGCAGCAGGTGCAGTGGCACCAAGGCCCAGAGCCCGAGGAGCCTAGTGAACCCTCACACCGTTGTATTTTTATGTCAATCAGCAGTCAAAGTGCTTGCACTAGGGCCCAAGGCACCCTTGCTGCGCTACTGCCCAGCACCAACCTTACAAAGCGAGACCCCATCCACAGGGAGCCAGCCCTTCTAAAGAGAGCCACGCCCTTTCACAGAAGGTCACACCTTTAAGAAACAGCGTAAACTTCTCAAAAGAGAGAGCCCCTGCCTTCCAAAGCGAGACCCAGCCCTTAGAGTCAGGTCTTCTAAAGAGACCCTTGCCCCTTCAAAGAAGGCCCCACCTTTAGGTGAGTAGTGACCTTCTAAACAGACTCCCCGCCCCCCCCCCCTTCCAAAGTGATGTAATGTTAATAGGTATTTGTACAGGGCAGCGTTAGTCAATTACTTGCCTCTTGGTCTAGAGAGCGCACCCTTCAGCCTTGGTTACCCAGAGGCCTGCACCTGACGGGGTCCCTCCACTGGGGACAAAACTCCCCTGTGGGTGTGAAGGTTGTGCCTCACTGCCTCTGCTCCCACCAGTCGGCTAAGAGACTGACAGCAACTGGAAGCAAATTACTAGGTGTAGGAAGGTAGGATCAGCTTTCATGGTCACCCCCACTTTTTGCTGGTGTCATTATATTTTACTGACTAGTCTGACTGGGGTCCTACTAACCAGGACCCCAGTCTCTGTGCTTCTTCCCTAAATTGGACATGGTGAGTACTTGGGTACACTCCAGATTGGCTATTGGTTATCATTGTAATTCCCTAGTATATGGCACTGAGGTACCCAGGGCTAGGCACACCAGGGGTCTCCCATGGGCTGAAGCATGTATTATGCCACCCATGAGAGACCACTCAAACTGTGACTACGGGCCTGCCATTGCAGCCTGTGTACGCTGGTGCTAGCACCACTTATGACAGATATAAGTTTTCTTATTTCTGAGGTCACTGCACTTAAAACATATAAGTTACCCTTAAGGCAGGCCTTTCAATCCTGAAGGCAGGGTGCTCGGTTATAAGTATGAGGGTGCTTCTGCATGAGCAGGACACCCCTACAGCCCACAGAGTTCATTCTCCTTAGTTGTAAGTGCACCAGCCATTAAGATACATAGAGTGGCCATGCATCATTATGCGATGGCTATCTCTAAACTGGTTGTAACGAACCATGAGGTATTTGGTATCAAACATGTTGGAATCATACCCCTACACCGTAAACGGTGTGATGTAAACAGTGTTGGGGGTATGATTCCATGCACTGTAAAGCTCCTCCGGGAGGCCCTCAGTGCTCCCGGTACCAGTCTTCTAGACCCGGACAGCAAACCTATGGCTGCTGCCGACCAGAGACACAATTCTGCCCTCCTGCTGCTGAGCCAAGCTCGAAGCAAAGGAAGGCAGGACAATAGGTTTCCTGTCACAGGGAGGTGTGACCACCTCCCAGACAGGACTTTGTGTATTGTAACAGGGTGGGGGCTCTTGCCAGCGCCACTAGATTGCTTTGAAGGGTACATTTGGTGCCCTCCTTGCATACGCCAGTTGAAACAGGATCCCGCTCTGGCGCGAAACTGGACAAAGCACATGGGAGTATCCTCCCCACTGTCCAGCCCCTCCTCTGGGAGGGACCCCTGAATCGTCTCAACTCTTTCCTTAGGGTACTTAAGTGCTTACCTGTGGGTGGGTCCCTAGATTCGTCGTGGTACAAGATTCAGATCCGAAACCACTTCAACTTCAACCGTCTGGGCACTTTGGACTTCGCTTTGGGAACCGAGACTGCACCTGGGAAGACTCCTGCTGCTCCTGGTCTCGTCGTCCTGCCAGTCTTCTGCGTCATCTGTGCCTGTGCTCCATACAGGTTCTTCTACAGGCCTGTGGACATCCAAGACACCTGAAGGAATCTCCCTTGGAGTGAAGGAGTCATTCCCCTGCATCTGCAGGCACCGCAACGAAGCTGACCGGTCCACTGATCCTGGGCTCCCACGGACTCCGAAAGGCTCAGCAACACAGGTGGTGGCTCTGCAACTCACTCGAGGCCTACACTGTCTACTCACCAAGTTTGAGGCCAGTATCCCTTGTCAGAACCGCTGGAACAAGTCCCCTGTGCAACGCGTCATCTTGCCATTGCCAAGGCTTGTTGATTCTCTCCTTCAGAGATCTTTGGGCTCCAAGAAGCTCCAGCCTGAAGCATCTCCTACAGCCAAGATCTTTGCCTGCACCACATCCTTTGCACCATGGGCCTTCATCCTTTGGTGAGCTGCTTGAGGTCCTCTTGCGACTCCTGTGCCTCCGGCCTGTGTGTCCTCTTGAGGGTCTTCTTTGGTTCCAGTGGGCTCCCCTGCTTGCTCGGGGGCCTGATCTGACTTACCTGCTCGTGTTGAGTCACTTGGACCTTGCTGGTCCCGACACTGCACCTTTTTCTACGACTACGTTGGTTGCCGTTGTGATGGGCTGAGAATATGCCAAGCTGAGTCCTTCTAGCATTGTGCGAGTTAAGTTAGCATTTGCGGCACCATTTTATATTTAGCTGCCATTTTGTGTCATGATCGAAATGAACCTTCTGCTCCGTACTGTCTGCCTCAGCAGAAAAGCAGCCTCGATTGTTAGTTTTTATTCAAGGTTGAGCTTTGTTGCACTAATGAATAGCTCGTTTTGTGTTTGCATGCCTTTCCTCATTTGTAGCCCCGCTCCCACTCTCAGAGAGATGGGCACCGGCTGAGATAACCTTGAAGCTAAGATAGTGTGTACCCGGTCTCAGGATGGTAGCTCATCCTTCTGTACCTCCTTTGTTCATCTGTGTCCAGGGTGGAAAATTCCAGTTTGGGCGAGTCTTAGGGGTGTTGGTCACACTGGACTTCGCTCAAGCGAATACTAATAAATAACTTGGTTTGTATTCTCTACTGTCTGACCGACTCTTCATTTGTATGGAAGGCTGAGAGGTGGTCGTGAGTGACCCGGGTGGCCCGAATCGGGTCACTTCCTTCAGTTGGCGCCCGAACATGGACCCCATCGGTTGAGTGATCCATCTTTGCCCGCGGACGGGTGAGGAGGACGGGGCCACGTCGGGTCGGACGGCGGATCGGGGATCCCTGCATGATAGTCTCGAACTCGCAGCTGCCCAGTCTGTCTGACCGGGCGGTGCCTCGGCCAGCGGTCATCCCGGCTGGGGTCCTGCACGGAGAAACCCTTGGATCTGACCGTTTGGTCCGAAGAGTCGGCAGTGGAGAATAACTTAGTTTGACCTGTGTGCACCAGGTGAGTTTGTTTTGGGCCATGGGGTTGTTTTGTTTGAGTTTGGTACGGTCTGAGGACCGTTTTTGGACAAGCGCTCGAATTGGTTTGAATTCTTTGTGAACATGGTGTTGTTCTGATCTGGTTTTGGTGAGGTCTGAGGTCTGTGGACCGATTTTGGTAAGATATTTGACATTATCCGCTTGGCATCGTTGGTGAACGCGTTTTCGTTTCAAGATGCCTTGTTTTAGTCGACTGTGCTGTGTGAGGTGTCGTTGTTGTTCTACTGATGCTCGATTGGAGGAAAGGCAGCCGGCGCCCCCAGAGGGCACCCCAAACTTTGATATGTACGTCAAGCACGGCCTTGGCCCTATTATGTTTAGTACATTATGGCACAAATATACGAGGGACAATGCCAAGTTGCAATGGCCATTAACCGGTACCTTTGATGAACAAAAATTGAATTTCCTGCATTATAAATTGTTTGCAAAACGGAGTAGGCAGTCGATGTTTGATTCCCTTAGAATGTGGCAGAAGGAAGCTAAACCGAGACGAATGAAAGCAGAAAAGGAGGCCTGTAAAGGGAGAATGCAGACAGTGATGCAGAAAGCAGTAGCGTATGATAGAGAGAAAGTGGAAAAAGGTATAGAGTGTGCTGATAGAAAGTTTCGATTGCAATGTGACCAGTCCTATGTTGCCCGAGAGGGAGGCGATACATTTGTGGAGGAATTGTTAGACACCCCACCTCCGCCTCCAAATGCCCCACAGAGAATATACCCTGCTGTGCCACAGCCCCAGTCGTCTGCCTCTTCTGCCCCTGTTGTTTCTGTTTTGTCTGCCATTGATTCAGTTGCTCTAACAGCCGCACCTCCTGTCCATTCTGTGGCTTCGCCCTCCGCACCTGCGATAACTGCTAGTGTCTCTGCTGTGCCCATTGTGTCCATGTCTTCTCTTCCTCCGACCCTTACACCCACAACGCAGCCATTGATGACATTGGTGCCTACCCACTCGGTTACTACCCCTTCCCTCACTCCCCGACAGTACTAGGTAGTGGAACGCCTGTACGTGGACTAGGGCTGGGCGACAGCTAGGGAGCGGTTGGGACGAATTTTAATACGATCTGATGTGGGGGAGGAAGAAAAAAGGGCGGTAGCGAATCAGGCCGCTCAGTGGGCCCGTCATCCAATCTATAGTACTGAAGATGTGTGATGAGAGATTATGAGCCGTTTCTACAACAGCATGCCCTTAAGCACATGTCGGCTACTTTGATTGGGTTATGGGAAGAGTGCTTTAATGCTATAGCGCCCCAGATTATTTATGATATTAGAGATAATGTATATGTAGCTTGTATGGCACCTGAAGAGGTTTTTGGAAATGTTGCGACATTGGTCGCTTACCGATGTAGGCTGTTTGAGAAGAGCCTGAAGACAGTGTCCTAGTTTCCGATGAGGGAAGTCCACCCCATATATCACCCTCAGGTGCCAGAGCTTCGGGATCAGCATAATGCTGTCATTAGACCAAAGGTAGAGGCCCGCTTCCAAGAGCAGTGGGTCTATACCCCATGGAACAGGAGTGAGGTGTTATCCCTTAAGACCCAGTTACCTGACCCTAGGAAAAATCCCACTGCATATTATAAGGAATTGACAGAAGCTGCTTCATCAACAGTGATGACACTTGCGGATATTGAAATGTTTTTTGGGTTGCTGGTGCCCGTCGACATTTGGAGACAGGTGCACACGCAGGATCACGCTGTAGAATTGGGTGGTACATGGGACCAGATTAAAGAATGGGATAAGGAAAGAAAGCCTGGAGAGAAGCCAAAGGCCAAGATATTAGTTTTACCCGGCTGAATTATTACGTTTATGCACTCCCTTGCTCCGCCGTGAAGGGTAGATGGGACAAGTTAGCGGCATGTCGTCAGAAGAAAGATGAGAGCGTGTCCGATTTTTTTCGCGCGATTTGAGGGTGTGTTTTGGGATTTTAGTGGACAGGATTTGTCAGTAGAAGGGGGTGTTCGATTGTTTGTCAATAGATTTGTTACTAACTTGCTCCCAGAGATCGCGACTCGGTTGCAGGCTTCGGAGAGCACTTGGACGACATCCTCCCCCTCCGTAATCTTAAGTATGGCACAGTATTACGAGCATAGGGAAAATGAGGAGAAGGAGAAGGTGGAGAAGAAGCATAAGGAGTTAAAAACAAAGGTGTTGCTACAGCAGGCGTCTAGGGGAAATGGAAGGGGACGTGGTACTGGTCCGGCCCGGCAGCTTCCCCGTACTAGCAGGAGCGCTGCGCCTGTAGGGCCGAATCAGTGCGCATATTGCAAAGAGGAGCGGCACTGGCGCAGCGCGTGTCCGGTGTTATTGCAGAAAGTTGCGGCCCCTCGAGGACAGGGTTCTCGTGGACGGGGTCGTGGAGTAGGTGATGAGGATAAGCCATCGCAGGGTCGCTCTGATCAGAACTATTTTGATGACCCTCGAGGAAGACAGTACTACCACCATGATTATGATCTGGACGAGGTGACCGGGATGTCCCACAGCTAGGACAGCCAGTGACAGGGCGAGGGACCAGTTCAGATATCTGTAGATCAGTGCAGTCCTTATGTCACTGCAGATTTGCAAGGCTCAGTTAAGAAATTCTTAGTAGACACAGGTGCAATAAATAGCTCTGTTTCTCGTTCGCTGGTCCCTGGGGCAGCTCTGTCTGGCCAAAATAATGTTTCGGTAGGCTTTTCAGGTGTACCGGTTGTGAGCCCCATTTCCAATCCACTTGCCTTGACTATTGGTCCCTTTACTGTGGATTCGCCCTTTCTATTGACATCAAATTGTGGAGAAAATTTAATGGGTTTGGATTTGTTGAAGAGGCTGCATGCGACAATTTTTTGTTCTCCGGATGGTGTCTATATGACAATGGGACCAAATGTAGCGAGTTCCAAGCAGTGCTTGTCCAAAGATGCGCCTCTTCCAGCTGAATTTAAAGATGTGCCACCCACTTTGTGGGCGACGGGTGATACGGATGTGGGACTCTTACAAATACCCCCCAGTGTCCATCAAGGTTAAGGACAATGCTATTTTGCCCCGTATTCCCCAGTACAAAATACC
This sequence comes from Calotriton arnoldi, assembly GCA_963921515.1. Lineage (NCBI taxonomy): Eukaryota > Metazoa > Chordata > Amphibia > Caudata > Salamandridae > Calotriton > Calotriton arnoldi. The sequence continues at coordinate 2,249,704 of CAWUFW010001682.1, forward strand.
ACAAGTGGGGGAGCGAGCTTTATTACGCATTATACAGGATCTGGTTGAGTCAAGGGTAGCTGAGTAGACAGCATCGAATGTGTGTAACAGCCCTATTCTTCCTATCTTAAAGAAGACGTCCCCCAACTCCTCCCCTGATGACAATGCAGATGTTTATCGTTTTGTGATTGATTTGTGGGCAGTTAACAAAATAGTGGTTCCTCAATTTCCGGTGGTCCCTGATATTACTGCCCTGCTCGCAATGATTCCTTCTTCTGCCCAGTTCTTTTCTGTCATTGATTTGAAAAATGCGTTCTTCAGTATCCCAATTCATCCTGATAGCCGTCACCTATTTGGTTTTACACTAGCTGGTGTGGATGACCTACTAATCGCTTCTGACACTGAACAGGGATGCAAAGACAGTACGGTTAAGTTGTAGCTACATTTGGCTCACCATGGACATAAAGTGTCCCTTTCTAAATTTCAATATTGTCGACAGGAGGTCACCTATTTAGGTCACCTACTGTCGAAGGAGGGTAGGAGATTGACCCCTGAGTGCATTAGCGCCATTGTAAAAATGCCCATCCCTAAAACTCAAAGGGATGTACGCGCCTTCATTGGCATCACTTCCTACTGTCGACATTGGATCCCTAATTATTCATTACTAATAAAGTGTTTATTAGCACTAACCAGTAAAGACGTGCATGAGCCCCTGCCGTGGAAGCATGAATGTCAGCAGTCTTTTGAGCAATTAAAAATTGCGCTTTGCTCCGCTCCTGTGCTTGGCACCCCTGGCTATGCGAAACCGTTCGTGTTGTATGTACACAAGACTATTTCTAAAGACAGTGGTCCCTAGACAATAATCTGGTACAAAACAAATAATATAGACTCAATCAGTACTATATCTTTCTGTCCAGCTGGACAGGCATTTAATATGCAATTGAAGTATAACAAAAAATAGGGGAAACAATCTAAGTGGGACACAGCCTGCGTCCTACTAACACGAACGGACAAACATCAAGTAAAGGGTTCAGGCAAAAAAAGCGTGTGTTTATGAGCACATTACAAATGGAACAGACAGAATATAGTAGAGACACCATTACATGTTGGACATAACAATATAGTTAACGTATATGGTGTACATTGTGTCGACGGCGTTTCGATCCCTTAAATGAATGGTGGGATCATCATCAGGACATTAGGGTAGCATGCCTGTATACAATAAACTAGTAGGTGGTGAGGGTATTGTCCCTGAATGGGGAGCGAAGGAACAAGGTACGGAGCATTGGCAAGGCACTGTGCACAACAGAGTGGTCCTGTCGTTATCGCAGGATGTGTCCTTGTGAATTAAAGGACACCGCCGGATACAGACGCTGAGACTCACTTGGCTTGCCCAGCACTGAGACCGCGAACGCGGCTCCCTCTTATCCTTATGCCGATCCTGGCATTTTAAATATTACGGCTTGCCTCATGCCCAGCATCGTGACCGCGAGTGCGGCTCCGGTTAATCTACATGCCGCACTTGGCGTTTTCATCCTAATGATCGGTTCAAGCAAATTATCCGGTGCTTGACTCCGGCGGTGTCCTTTAATTCACAAGGACACGTCCTGCGATAACGACAGGACCACTCTGTTGTGCACAGTGCCTTGCCAATGCTCCGTACCTCGTTCCTTCGCTCCCCATTCAGGGACAATACCCTCACCACTACTAGTTTATTGTATACAGGCATGCTACCCTAATGTCCTGATGATGATCCCACCATTCATTTAAGGGATCGAAACGCCGTCGACACAATGTACACCATATACGTTTACTATATTGTTATGTCCAACATGTAATGGTGTCTCAACTATATTCTGTCTGTTCCATTTGTAATGTGCTCATAAACAGACACGCTTTTTTTGCCTGAACCCTTTACTTGATGTTGTTTGTCCGTTCGTGTTAGTAGGACGCAGGCTGTGTCCCACTTAGATTGTTTCCCCTATTTTTTGTTATACTTCAATTGCATATTAAATGCTTGTCTGGCTGGACAGAAAGATATAGTACTGATTGAGTCTATATTATTTGTTTTGTACCAGATTATTGTCTAGGGACCACTGTCTTTAGAAATAGTTAACTCACTCAAGGTCCCTGACCGATTGCAATTGGGTCCCCTTGTTTTTTCAATAGTATGTACACGAGACGGCTGGTTGTGCGCTTTCTGTCTTAACACAGGCCTTTGGAGTTAAGCAACGGCCGTGTGCCTATTTCTCCGCTTTGCTTGACCCCTGTCGCCAGAGCCCTCCCGAGCTGTCTAAGAACGGTTGCGGCCATCTCTATAAGGCAATCGGCTGGGCTCGTACTTGATACTGACCTCACAGTCATGGTACCGCATGCTGTGGACACTTTTGAACAAGACCAAGATGCAGCACCTTACCAGTGCACGTCTGACCAGCTATGAGTAACCTCTTTTCGCCCCGCATATTACGATAACAAGATGTGCCACTCTGAACCCTGCCACGTTACTACCCCTCCCTTCCCAGAGTGAAGAAAAAGACATGCATGATTGTCTGTTTCGGACGGAGGAGGAGATGAAGGGACAGGTAGACCTGACTGATGTTCCCTTATCTGACCCCCAAGGGGAACTATATGTCGATGGCTCTTGTTTCAAATTACCAGATGGCACTACCACCGCAGCATATGCACTCACTACACTGCATACGGTAGTTGAGACATCACAAGTTCCTTATCAGTCCGTCCAGGCAGCGGAGTTAGTCGCCCTTATTAGAGCTTGTGAGTTGAGTGAGGGACTGGCTGTCAATATCTACACTGACAGTCAGTACGCCTTTGGGGTCGCCCATAATTTTGGGTGGCTTTGGGCAGAGGGAGGGCTTCTCACATCCCATGGGACACACATTCAGAATGGGCCCCTTATACATAGGCTTTTGTCTGCCCTGACACTCCCTAAGAAATTGGCTATAGTGAAGTGCAGTGCCCACAAAGCAATCACAGATGATGTGGGGAGGGGAAATGCATTTGCAGATCAGATAGCTAAGGAGAAAGCTCGAACAAAGATGAAAAAGATGTTTGTAGCGGGTCCTGCCAGGTGGGTACCCGAGGCCACCATGTTTGAAGACACTCTCTGGACAATGTCAACGAGATCCAGAGTGAAGCAACGATTGAGGACTTAGCAGTATGGCAGGAAAGTACGGCACGTTTGGATGAGGATTGGTGCTGGACTGACAAGTCAGAAAAGCAGAGATGGATGTTACCGGATGCATATGTCCTTCCTGTGGTCACTATGGTGCACGGGCCAGCCCACATTAGTGTGAAGGGAATATGTAAGCTGTTAGACCCTGTATGGCAGAATGACAACATTCCCAAAGTTGCTGCTCACTTAGTGAAGTACTGTATGGTATGCATGATGTATAATCCTGGAAAAGGCACCCCTACACCTCCTGGTAATTTTGCACCGCCTTCCTTCCCTTTCGAGGTTCTCCAGATGGATTTCATCGAAATGGAACAAATTAATAATCTGAAATACGTGTTAGTAGTTGTTTGTGCGTTCAGTAAATGGATTGAGGCTTACCCCACTAAAGAGAACACAGCCATGGCGACGGCGAAGGCACTCTTAAAAGAGTTCTTCCCGCATTTTGGTTTGCCCCGCTTGATTTGGAGTGACAACAGAAGTCACTTCAACTCAAAGGTTATCTAGTTGGTGTGCGATGGTTTGCACATCAAGCAGAAATTCCATGCTGCAAACCATCCCCAATCGGCAGGTTTGGTTGAGCAGTACAATGGTACTCTCAAACTGAAGCTGGCAAAGATCAAAGAGAGCACAGGATTGCAATGGCCAGATGCTTTACCATTGGCTTTGTTGTCTACAAGAGCCACGGCTCACACTAGGACAGGGTTGTCCCCGTACGAGGTCGTGTTTGGCCGCCCGGCGAATGTCTGGGGTGTCCCGCGACCTCGTCGGTTTTTGTGAAATAGAGTACCCGTTACTTGTGGCCTATTTGTATGAGTTGATTAAAAATTTGCGTTCTATTCACCAACAGATTCATGAAACATTACCGCCAACTCCCGAGGGGCCAGGCCACGATATCCGACCCGGTGATTACATCCTGGTGAGGAATTATCAGAGGAAAGGCAGTTTGGAGCCACGCTGGAAGGGGCCTCTCCAGGTCCTCCTCGCCACCTGGACGGCAGTGAAGGTGGACGGTCGGAAGAATTGGATACACTCTACCCACTGCCGGAGGGTGCCCCTTCCATTGCCCTATGACCAGTGGACCCTCGATGGGATCGGCGACTCTGAAACGGAGCAGGTGCTGCGCTTCGTTCCCTTCTCAGATGCACGACTGACGTGGGCACCCACCGAGGAGAGCAACTCAGTATTGAATGAGGCCTTGCCACCTGAGATTAAGGCAATCCAGGAGCCCCAGCTTGTTGGCCCCTCTGTGCTTGAGCACCAGCCCACTGAGCCCCAGCCTGCGGGCTTATCTGTGTTTGAGCCCCTGCCCATTGGTCCCTCTGAGTCCCTTTTTGCTGACCCCTCTGTGCCTGCAGTAGTTGGGTACAATCTGCGCCCCCCACGGAAGAGCAGTGCACCAAAGGAGAAGTCCGATTAGCAGGGATGGACTGCGAGGATAAAGAATAGGGTGTACCTTGCCTGTGGTACCAACGGTAGTTTAGGGAAAGGGAGATTGGTGCATTGTTCAGACATTGGATGGGGTGAATTCGACGTGCTCCCCTGGGAAAAAGGGGGGTACATTACCCTGGACGACGCGGGATTTCCTCAGAAAGGGCTGCGATCGCGCAGCTCCACCGAAAGTGCTCAAAAGCACCAGCGTAGATGGACAATAGGAGTCTGCCAGCGAGACTGACGGACGCTGGAAACTTTGCCCCTTTCCTGCTTTATCATCGTTGGCTCCATTGCATGTCCTTTCCTCTGATTCTAAAATGTACCCATTTGGTCGCCCCATTATGGAGGAAGAACAGCCCTTTGCAGCCCCGCGTTTCGGGCAGAATGAGTCTGGTTGGTCTAGTTGGTCTGTTAAGAGTAAAATTGTTTTCGTAGTAATTATCGTGATTTTTCTGATAATGTTCGGAATAGCGTGGTTTCTTGAAGAAACATATCCTGTGCATTCTTTTATTGGTACAACGCCCTTCCCCCCCTGAGCACGTTTGTTACTTTAGCCCCTCACAAGGGCGAGCACCGAAAAACATATGTAGATAATGTCTTTTCGCAGATGCTCCACCAGGCGCACCACACCTCGACTGTTACTAATTGCTGGATTTGCGGCCTGCTCCCTTCTGTGACGCATAGAAATGATGTATTGCTGTCCTTACCGTCTCATATCTGGGCAGCTGCGAAGCCTGGTTCCAGCTGTTTACCATGGTGTATATCCATTTCCATACTGATGCCATGAATATGACCTATGCCGATTATGACACTGTGTTAGAATATATACGTGTTCACCAAGGGTTTACTCCAGGAGAGCGAGGGGCCCCTGATACATTGCCTCCAACAGCCTGTATGAACATATATGAAAACGAAAAGAATGTAACATGGCTCCAAAAGGAAATGTTGGATTTCCAAGGTTTTAACGTCACTGAATACTTTAGGTCCATTCAGATGCGGAATATTACTCAGGATGAAGCAATGCCAGTGCCGGTAGTTAACACAACAGCTAGTTTTTGCGTTCAAGGTTTTGGAAATGTTCAAGTGGGACAGAGTAATTGCAACTATACGTATGTGTTGAGCACAACAAGTAGCCCACCTTTACTTCCACCCCATAATGTCTATTTCGTTTGTGGGTCCCAGGCTTATGTGTGGCTTCCTAGGGGATGGTCTGGCATATGTTATGTCTCTTTCCTCCTTCCCCCGGTTTATATAGCTCCGTCCAACTACCATCGGGATCACCGATTGCAGCGTAGGGGTGTCCACCTGTCTCGGATCAGAAGGGTTATCAATACAGAAGACATTGATCAAACAGATACTACTCTGCAGCAGTTCCCTGATGCCATGAAGGGCATCGTTCCTTTTTGGGGCCCAATGTCCAATAGCCTTAATATCTGCCGCCTCACTAGGGTGCTAGAGGGGTCATTAATACTACTGCTGGGATTCTAACAAACATCACAGCAGAGCTCCAGGCTACGAGGCTTGTTGCCCTTCAAAACAGGATGGTGTTAGACGTCATCCTTGCTAATCGGGGTGGGGCCTGTCGCGTTATCGGTAGCAGCTGCTGTGAATACATACCGGACCAAGCCCCGAATGTATACGCTGCGATACAGAAGTTGCACAGGCTTGCATCTGACATTCACCAAGAGAATGGTACTTGGACACTTTCTGGCTGGTTATGGGATTTAATGGCAACATGGGGTTGGAAGATCCTTATCTTCTTGGTAGTAATTGCTGGTGTTATTTTCACTTGTTGTCTAGGCATCCATTGCGTTCCTGCTTGTTGTGCCTACTGTATTGGGAAGTTAACGCCTACACCAAAGACTCCTGTGCATGATGTTAAGTCTTCGACTATGATGATGCAAGCTGTCCACGACTTAATGGCCATTGACGAGGGTATATTTGAGTACTGATAAATGTGTGAATACAAAGGGTACAAGCAGCCTTTTATCGAGATCATTTATTACTATCCTATGCATTAGATATAATTTGTTAGCAAATGCTAAAAGGAGGGTCTGTTGGGCTGAGAATATGCCAAGCTGACTCCTTCTAGCATTGTGGGAGTTAAGTTGGCATTTGCGGCACCGTTTTATATTTAGCCGCCATTTTTGTGTCATGATCGAAATGAAGCTTCTGCTCCATACTGTCTGCCTCAGCAGAAAAGCAGCCTTGATTGTTTCTTTTTATTCAAGGTTGAGCTTCGTTGCACTAATGAATAGCTCGTTCTGTATTTGCATGCCTTTCCTCGTATGTAGCCCTACTCCCACTCTCAGAGAGACGGGCACGGGCTGAGATAACCTTGAAGCTAAGATAGTGTGTACCCGGTCTCAGGATGGTAGCTCATCCTTCTGTACCTCCTTTGTTCATCTGTGCCCAGGCTGGAAAATTCCAGTTTGGGCGGGTCTTAGGGGTGTTGGAAATGTATATCTGACTTTACCTTGTGAACGGGGGTCAGTCCCTCGGCAGCTGTCTATGGAGGCTGGTCAGACTGCACTCCACTCGAGCAAATACTGATAAATAACTTGATTTCTATTCTCTACAGTCTGACTGACTCTTCATTTGTATGGAAGGCTGAGAGGTGGTCGTGAGTGACCCGGGTGGCCCTAATCGGGTCACTTCCTTCAGTTGCCACAGCTTGTTGGTGCCCCTGCAGACTCTGACCCCTTGGCTCTTGATATCCGAAGTGGGACAGCTCGTGGACAGCTCGTGAACGGCTCTTGGTCTTTTACAGCATCGCCTGGTCCGCACAGCTGCAACTTCAAGGGCACCGCCAACTCTCCTGTATCTCCGACATCAGCGGGCATTCGTCTTCTGTGCCTCCTGGTTACTCCTGAGTGGCATAGACTCTGTCCCCTCTGCTTGCAGGTACCTCTCATCTTGAATCCACCTTTGGATTCCACCGGACTCTTTCACCTACTTCGCCAGCGGCATCTTTTCTGATGTCCTCCATTGTGATCTACGGCGGTTTCCGACGTCACTTCGCACCTATGCACCCGGCATCCCTGGTGTAGGTATCCTGGTTCCTGGGGTATCCACGGGTAGGGTGTCTCTCCAACCTTCCATCTTCCACTGGGTTTCTTCAGGGTCTGCTAGGAAGGGTCCTTTTTCTTTAAAACTACAACCCCAACTTACCTATTGACTTCTATTGAGCTAGCGGTCGTGTTCCCACTGTGCACACTACCTCTGTGGGGTTCCTAGATACTCACCTTGGGTGGTTCCTTGGGTCCCCGGGTCTTCTACGTCTTCTGGGTCCATTCTCGACTTAGGTCGTGGTTCGCCTTCCACTATTTTAGTATATGGTTTGGTCTCCCCCTGGGGACCACTGTGTATTTGTGCTACTTACGTGTTCTATGTCCAAAGTATTTGTGTGTATTGTGTTAATATCTCTGGGTGGGAGATGTTGCAATGTGTTAATGAGTTTATAATAAATACATATTTTGTAACTACACTGTGTGGTTCTTTTTCACTTAACCTATACCATAAGATTATGTACTGGTAAAACATGCTGCTTTACACTCCTTCTGGACTAAGCCTGAAGGCTGCTCTCCACAGCTACCACTTAGAGAGCTTTCTAAGGTTGTCTAAGACCACTAAAATCACCATCAGGGTTGTCTGGATTAGTGCAGGGTGCTCCACTTACATAAGTATGCACCATATACTAAGCCAGCCTCCTACACTAGGGCTATGCGAAATTATGTAGTTTGCTTTTGCGTAATAACGTGAAATGGAAAACCGCCATTTGGTGGTATATTTTAGCGCGAAATGTGCCCTTTATCCCATTTTGGATGCGAAGATGCATTTTGATCTGAAAAAAAAGTGCAAAAAACACAAGTGTTGAAAACAAAAGCTGTTTGCATTATGGCCGTTTACGTTATTCCTGTGTGCTCGCAGTAAATGTTTGCTACGAACAGTGCATTATTACACGATGTGGCATAAGAGCGTAATTTCAGGAGTTTTGTATACTGCTAAATTTGAAAAATTATGCGAGATTACAGCTGTGTCATGGAGATTTCTCCTGGGCCTGCTAATTACAGCACCGGCTGGCACAGGGCACCTGGAGGAGGGAATGCTTATTGGCTCTCTGATTTAAACTCCCCAAGCCCTCATAAAAGTGGCCTTTATTCCCCCCACCTCCCCCCCCCCCCCCCAAGTGTGTGTTGGGTGTTTGTGTGACATGTTACATGCATGACAGGGACTCTGGGCCCAGGATAAATGGTGTCATATGGAGTACATGCTGGGTTCATTCCCTCTCAGGTTGCCATGTTTGGGGCCTATGACCCCTTTTATGTTTCTCTCCTAAGTTGTGTATCTAAGACCCTGGTGCTGAAGATGTACAGCCACATTCCTGCCAACACCAACTGAGGCCCATGCTTCATCCTCAGAACCAGGCCTTGCCTGGCAAGAGAGATGCCCCCACAACACTTGGCCCTTTGGTGCCAGCTTATTGGCCGTGCTCTGCAGAGCCGTGCACCGACGGACAATGCACTCTCTCCACATCACATGAGCACTTAGAGTTCTAAGGCAGCTTTGACTGTGGCCAGCCCTGGACTCACAAGAGAGACATGTTTCACAGCTTTGTACTTTGTGAAGGCTCGAGATGTCAACGTGGTGCCAAGGCGCAGAGCGGCACTGAGCTGGAACAGGACTCCGCGTACCTCACTGTGCTCCTCAGTGCTTCAGATGGAAATACAGAAGTGCTGGTACTCACTATCCAGAGCACATGTTTGCTCCTAAGAAGTGCAGGTATTCTCCCATTAAAAGTACTGCTGCGGTGCTGAGAAATGCAGGTACCCTCCCTTTCAAATTAAAGATGTTTAGGTACTCTGTACCAGACAGTACCTGCCCATTTAGAGCACTGGTGCGCCTTGAAAGCTGTGGACAAGACTGGGATCTGGAAAAGCCCATCTGTTGTTCCCGGACATGAAAACAGTGGACCTTAAACTGCTGAGTGTGTGGAGAGGAGCAGGCCCTTGGCCAAGAGCACAAAGAGCAAGAACCAACAGCTATAGATCCAGCTGCCTGAGCTTGAACTTTCAGGGGCACACACATGACATTGCAAAGCTATTAAAGTGTCTTAGATAACTAGATAATTTATGTTTTGTTCCTCTTGCAGCAGCAGATGGGGGGCAGTCATTAACCTACATAGATTTTTAAGTCTGGCTTGACATTGCAACTGTCACCTGACCTTTTAACCTGCACCAATGTTATTCTACAGTTCTTTACTTACACACAAATACATGTGCAATTCAACACTATCTACTTGTAATGCTTAACATTACCATACAACATTCATTTAAAGTCCCACCTATTGATGTTGCCATTGCTTGTTTTTTATCTTTTGTCGCTGTTATACAGTATTTGAAAAGGCCTGACTCTACAAACCATTACCAGTAGGCACTGGCAAAGCCAACAAGTCCAAAGGTGAGACGTATTGGCTTCTGCAATGCTTGTATCTTTCTGATGTTAGAGGCAATTATGTCGAGGGCCTGTAAGAATGCTCAGCGGGCTAGCACCCTGCTGCGGAGATGTATCTGCTATTTGCAAGCCCAGGGTTTGGATCTTGGTGGGGATCACACATCTATTAAACAATACTTTCTCATGTTTGTGAAAAATGATGGTGTTACCGCTAAGTGTTTGTTTATTATCTGTCTCTCGTTCGCCTGACCTCGCTGACCTCAAAGTCTACGTCCCCGACCATTACTACACCAAAGCTTTCAATGGGGCACATCAATTTGTGGTGGGCAACAGACTGGATGCTGGGTAAACAATTCACATTTTAGTTTGATGGGCTGAAGGATAATTTGGAGAAGGTTGCTAAGTTAAAGCAATATTAACCTTTCACATTTAAGAAATAACTTTGGCATGTGTTAGGCATGAAATGAAACGTCGATGCAGGTCAGCATCCTGCGATGCCGAGGGCCATGTCTCCCTAGAAAAAGACTTGATGTGTTCAATACCAGGCATGGCGAAATTTTAATTACGCTGGCGTAATACGCATTATTCCAGGTTAAGCTTGTTACTGTAAATTGACGAAGTTACTCCATGTGATGTAATAATGCTTCTGCTGCAAAATTATAGCGCGGGAACAAGAACCACACGAGTGTGAGTGACAGGTTTTCGTAGCACTTGCATTTTTGGTGCTATTTTGTAGCACAAAATGTGTACTCACCTCCAAAAAGTAGCTCTAAAGCTCTCAAATATAGCATTAAGTGCCAGGTTTGCATTTTGCATAATTTCACATAATTTTCCAAAAATGTCTCGTAATCGCACAAAAGCAAATTATGCAAATTTTGTAAAAACCCTTATTAAATCTCTTGCTTACCAGTAATTGGGGAGGAATGTGCAAGGATTGCTGGATAAAGGCCTCATGAGCATTTAAGGTGCGAAGACCTCGTGGGTTGCTCTTCCGAAGGAGGGCTACCTGGCAGCAATCATGGTCCCCAGTACATGCCATCCAGGTGGCCACTGCCCACCTTGTACAGCCAGGGGCTTCACTGACCAGCTGGGTCACCACTTCCAATCTCACTGCAGTGTTACCATCTACAGTCAAATCCCAGTGACTTCAAAATGAGGCCACGCCTGTGAAAAAAAGCGCTTGACTTCCTACGAAGCACTATGTAGGGTAATACAATCTCAAGGAGTAGTAAACTTGCCCCTTCAGTGCATAAGGGTTTACTTAAAAATTTCCCTCGACAGCCACCTTTTCACAGCACACCGCTATTGTGCTTACACTGCTAGGCAAGTCTGCAGCAAAGCCTGCAGGATAGTTGGGTTGGTTATGCACCTGCTGCAAACAGATGCATTGATCTACTGATCTAATGTCCAATTCTGGCAAGGCCATTCGTCCATTCAAGGGAAATGGACTATCGTCATATCAGAGGTAAGTCTTGCTAAAAATGCTGCTAAGAGCACCTTTAGGCACTCTGTTTGATTGAAAGCCGTGAAGCGTGTACCTTCCTACCCAGGCCTCCACGTGTCCTCGTATGTTCAGGCCTCTCAGAAGACAGTGGTGAATACGCTTTAATCTGGGATGTCCGGATCTAGTGCACAAGTGTGTGGCCTTCCACTGGCCCCGAAGCACTGCCCCAGAGAGGCCTTCAAGCCCTTCTGCTCAGTCTGGGCCTCTCACTCTCATCTGGAGGGACAGAGGCTTCACTAGTCGGTGGGACACTGGACGCATAGAGAGAGATGGAGTGCAGCGGGGGCTGCACAAAGTCTTTTAAGATGCCTATAGCTACTATTCATGCAGTCTCCTATATTGCTGACGATTTACCTATGCTTGTTTTTTGGGAGCGTGCCATACTGTTTTGGCACACTCCTGCCCTGATATCCGTTGCTGCAGTAGAGTGGGGTGAATGGCGGGTGTGCATTGAACGTCAGTGTGTGAAGGTTAGCTCTACATTACACACCTCCACCAGGCCGGTTCAGTTCATCGCCATGCCTGTAATAAGCATCTTAGCACACTCCACAGTGTTTGCATCAACCAATGCACATTACCTTTCTGCTCAAGGTGGTCAGCGTTGCGTAGAGGTGGCGCGGTGATCATCCAATTAAAATAACATACATTTAAAAAGTGCAGTAAAGTACAGTGCCAGGTCCAGCCTTGATGAATAAATATGTATTTACATTTCTAGGGGGGCTCAGCCTGCCTTATGTGATTGGGGGAACACCCCGGCTAGCCAATCACTAAGGAGATTAATTCACACACAGAAAAACTTGCCCCATTACTGCTGCAGGGCCCACAGTTTGTACCACGGGATGCACCATTTGCACCAGCTCAGGGAAGGAGTTTTTTGGATCCGTCTTCAGTAGTGTTTGTAAGTTCTCTACTGAGGGAAGTAGGAATGACCGCAGACGAGGCCCTCAAACAAAAGCAGCTGATCTTCAGACTCTTGGGAGGTTACTCCAAGCGTGTGAGTACTGGATGAGGCTACAAGTGACACATCCGGGAACAATTCTGCAACCCCGCCCCCTCCAGACGGTGAAAGTATGACACCAGACACAGCAGTTGCTCAGGAACAGATGAGATGTAACTGTTGGTACCAATTCTTGTTGGCCAGCAAGGAGGAATAGCAGACACGAAACCGGTGTGCGCAGTACAGAGGGGCTCCTTCTTCCTTGAGAGACTCTTGTGGCCTTTACATACTTTACAGAAATGCAGCCACCAGCAGAAGCATAAAAGGACACTGTCCAAACATGTAGAAAACAGAAGTGCCACATATGCACAAATTAAAAGAACACCGCGCCAAATATACATAAATGCAGCGTAGGCACACAAGAGAACCGAGAACAGGTGTACAGTTGTAGGCGACTAAAGGAAGCTATGGCTTTGCGTGTGAGTTGTCCTGACCAGCCAAACTTCTTCTCAGAGTGGTTTGTATGCACAGCTGTTGGAGGTGTCCGAGAGGTCAGCAGGGGGGCCCTGGTTCAGGGTTGGATTAGAGGGGCTGGTGTACCCTGGAGGTCCTGAGCTGTAGCTCCGAGCAGCTTGTTACAGGGAGAAGTGATACAGCTCAGTAGGTTTGAGATAGTGCGGGCGGGCGAGTACTGGAACTAAGTATGCTATCTATGTTGTGCATACATATGGATATATATATATTCCCCAACAGTGGTGGCCCATCCTTGGTTCTGGTGCACACGCTGCATTGGATGTTCGTGAATTAAACATCTCAGAAAAGCAATTGTTGGATTCGACTTCTTTCTGACATCCCTACCAATGTGAACCTTCCAAAGGGACGCAGCTTTCAATTTTTCATCAAGATTGAAAACATTTTCCTCTTAATCTTTAAAAACTAGAATGTTTGCACACTGCTGCATCAGGGTTTTTTTCTTCATAATTTCACTTTTATGATGTTGAAACACACTATCGGCTTAGCTGTGCCTGTGCTAAAACCAGAATGGGGGAGTCTCCTACCCAGTAGGCGCTGGTACGTAAGCATCTGCCCCTTTCTTGTGCATCCATGCTAGCATCAGTGCATCGATCAAAAGGACCTCGTTCCAATTTTAGAGGATGAACTGCCACCCGCTACTGTGGCAGATGTCCACACCCACCATACATGGAAAAATGGACACAATTCTGGCACCCACCATGGAAGGAGTTCCCTTAGGTGGAACCTTACAAGAACCTCCACCTGTACTGGGTGCTAGAAATTCTGTTACAAGATGTGGGCAGTGGAAATGCACCCTCAATGGGGGCTGAAGTGCCCTGGTATCTGCCCTACACCTGCTGAATGGTGACAAACATGTTAAGGACACTTTATTTAAATGTTCTGGAAAGTCCACCAGCCTTTCGCACACTAGATCCACTGTACATCATGATGGTAAATCAACTGTTTTACAGTCTATGCATTTTACCTACTGGCCCAGCTTTTAAAAGGATGGTTTTGTTGCCAGAAAGACGAGCAGTAAATCCGACCCTTTTAGTAGTTTGCCCTACCACTCTCCCCTCGCTCGAGCCCAGCCTCCTAGCCTGGAGTAGCCGCTCTCTCCATCTGCCTCAGAGCCCAGTGAGTCTCAGTAAAGGTGGAGTTTGGCCCCCAGTGACACCCTTTTTAAGGAACATGCTTTGGCGGGAGACCCTTCCCTGCACTGACACCAAACTCTGCAACTGATAATTACCAATTACCCAAAATTGAGAAGAGCGACAGACGAGGCTAATCCCTAAAACAGAACGTCACAACATACAAGAACTACTGGTCTGTGGACGCAAACTCACTGTGTCTCACACTCATACGTGACCCCAGCATGTCTCTGAAACAACAATGCAATCACACAGCACACACCCTTCCGCCTTCATAGTGCTTTGGGTCGCACAAGGGTTCATAAATACAATAAACCTTGCTCCTACTTTCTCTCTCTGGGGTCCCAGATAAAGTTTGTTTTTACTATTCGTGCATTGCTAAACTGGGGAGAGTACTTCAGGTGTGCCTGGGGTTAAGTTTGTGGTTTTTAGAATGTTTTTGAGATTGGGGCGCACTAGACAGGAACACAGCAGAAGCAAATGTTTCTTCTGTGTTTAGGAGTTTGTGCACATCACGGTACTGTTCTTTGGTTGCTTTTAAATTGATATAAATGAAAAGTTCTCTTTATTCGATTCACATGTCTTATAGAGTGCATGGCTACTGGAGACGGGCTTCCTAGCGCTGTCAGTCCTAGCTGGAACGAGGCTGTTTAGTGTTGGGACTGGAAGTCTTCTGCATGTCTGTGGAGAGCTTGCTTCCCCTGCCTTATGCTGATCTCCAGGCAGCGCTCGGGAGAGCGGAGGTTCAGGGTAGGTGCAGCAAGCAGCTTGTACACTGAAACTCCCGCCATTGTGCGGCACCTCTACCTCATCCCATGAGGCACAATAGAACTTCATCTTAGGTCGGACAACCGATGGAACGACAATAAAAGTAGGTACCACCACTCGGGGGACTACTTTCTAACCCACACCAGTGTGGGGTAGGCAACTCGCCCATATTTGAAGTCCTGTAGAAGCGCTAGTGATCATTTTGACCAATAGAGGCGCGAAATATGTTGACCCATGTTTGATCCTAATAAAGAAAAACCAAGCTACGAGGGCACATTGTAACCCCTTTAGTAGCACTAACCTACATAAGGTTGTTTAACCTGACAGGGGAATCCAAGGTTTAAGTGAGATCCCCTCATCAGTTTGAGTTCACTTTATCACCAACACTCTACACCACCCCGCCAAGACATCCCTCACACTCATCAAACGGTGTAAACAACCAAAAGATCAACGCCAAAGTGACCCTTCGTGGGACCCATAAGGCATTGCAGCTCCGGCCCGACAAGGAGCAACCGCCCGATGATGAAGCATGACATCCCTCGGGATGTGTGAGGGCAACAAGAAACAGTCTTGTTGACTGTCCACTACGCTCTGCCTAGTCCCTAAACACTCCTTCTCCCTTTCCTTTCCAGGAACAGTGATCCCCATCTTTGAATTGATCTCAATCTCTGGAGCACGGGTACTGGACCATCATGAGCTCCTAGTCCCACACCCCCTCCCCCATCCCCCACCCCCTCCAAACTTTGTGATAGATCTCCAGGCAGGTCACTTAACAGTTACTGTACGTTTTCTTGGTCCCTACAAGGTGAGCATGACAATCCTGCATGTCCACTAAGGGTCTACCTGTTTACATGGATTGAGGCCCTAGAGCTAGGCTCTGAGGTTGAGGGGGGGCATGCATAGTGCACCCCTAATTCACAAAGAGTGGCTACTGCCCTCTCTACTCAGGTTGTGGAAGACTGACAGTGGTGGCAGCAATAAATCTATAGTCGGGGATACCTGTATCCCTGTCCCCGAGTTGGGGTGAGCTACTAGCCGCCCTCCTGATCAAGTCTGTGCAGTCTTTGTTGCCTGTGGTCCTGTTGCTGAGATGTGTGTTTGAGAGCTAGTTGGTTCCCTGGGCGAGGATGGTGAGTTGAGCCATTGTGTGTAATGCGAACTGAGCTGTTCTGCTGGACATTCCCCTGGGCCCCTCCCTATTCCTTGGAGAAGCCTGGTGGGCTGGGAGTAGACACTTGTTCTTATCTGTGTTTAGCTGCACTAACTTTGCCTGGAGGGACCCTCCCCCTTTCTGTGGGTGATGGTCAGGGCCTTTAGGTCTGGAGTTAATTAAAATTCCTCACTTGGGAATAGCCCAGGCTGGTACAACAGGTGACAGTAAGTCATCTTTTGATTGCCTTGGACACGCAATGAACATGTCACAACTGTGCCTCGCGATTGGAGGGGCACCCAGGTTTCAAAAGTAGCAGACCCTCTGATTGGATCCGCCTATCAATCAGAGGTGATAAAAGTCTGGCCTTAGCGGTCAGTTATTGTTCAAGACCGGTCTATGCTTCTATCAAGGCGGCCCACACCGGGTCTGTCCAAGGAAGCCAGCCAGGGCCCGTGGTGTGAAGGCAAGATAAGAAGCTTGCTCACCGCATCTGAAAACCCCTTGATAAGAGTTGAACTAGAGGAAGTTTTCTCTGTGACTGATGGATTCTGCTGCAAAGGAATGTTCCAGTTTGAGGAGGAGCAAGGACATCGGTCAACAGCATCTGTCGGAGAACCAACAGTTCCTGTGAGGCTTGTGGAGCTGGGCCTTTGAACAAGGACATTGCTGAGAGCTGCTCAAGATAAGAAAGCTTGCAGCACATCAACAAAGACAGAGGGAGACAGGGAAGCTTGATCCCAGCCCTGGAAGGTGAGATCGCTTTGCCCAGACCCCTCCCCTGTGCTGTGAGAGCCTGTGTGGTACTTCCAGGTATAATCTGTAGCTGGTGAGGTGTCCTGTGGTACAGGCCCCCACCTTTCTTTTTGTGACATCTAGGGGTATCGGGGTGTACTGTCACTCTGGACAGCCATTACCCTATTATAGCTAGCCAGTGGCTACTGGACTAGTGAGACTTCAGTAAACTGTGCCAAGAGATCAGGCACCTGTGATCGGATCCCTGACGCCACTAGAGCAGTGTCCTTACTCAGGACCCAAGGGCACTTCTGTTGCTTTGGGTGGGGATTATGGGGCTGATCAAGAACATTTGACTTGACATCAAAAGCTGAAACTATATCATTTCAATACAAGGATTGATATAATGTCGCTAGCGAATGAGAGCAGCCCTGTGAAACATGGTCTGTAAGATGCAAGGCTAATTATGTGTCTACATGGTAACTTTGTTTTTATAGTGCTTGGCATCTATGCGCTATAATACTGTTTGGGGTCAGAACTCTGGCCCAGAGGGTTGTAGAGACATCTAGTTATCACTGTTTATCCTAGTTTTATGTGTAGTATAAATCTCTTGCGTGTATTAAAGTACTTTTCTTTTATAAAAAGGAAAGCACTGACTGGACATTGATTTTATCAGCTGGTAGTACGGTGTGCATTGTATTCTGAATGTCTAACCCCACCTCACCTCCTTGAGTAAGCCTTGGACTGCTCTGTCTCGCTACCCTGAGAGAGTCAAGTGCTGGAGAGGAGTACTTGGTTATCCTGTTTTGGGTCCAATAGTTCTGAGGACCCAGGACACCAGTGGGGAACACTCCAGTTAATTCGATTGGAGCGCAGTAACCCCGGAGTGCTCTGGTGCCTAGGAAACCGGGTCAAACATTTAGGGATAGATGTAAGTTTTCAATTATTTTCTGAAGCTCATTACGTTGTCACCTAGTCGCAGCTGATAGATAATGAGTTCCAGAGTGTTGATGAAAGACATGTTAAAGAACGACCTCCGCCTCTGGCTCTCGACTCTAGGGGACGAGGAGGAGGCCTAGACTATTTGATCTGAGATCCCTGTTGGTCCGATTGGGGGGGATAACAAACTGATGGAGGACATGTGGGCCTATTTTGTTTTACCCGGTGTGTGATACATAGTGCCTTGAATTGTATTCTATAATTTATAGGCAACCAATGAAGGGTGTTGGGCGCCGCATGTGTTGACTGCGTTTTAGGAATACCCAGCAGTATTCAAGCCGCAGCGTTCTGGATGATTTGAAGTTTTTTAATGACAAACATTGGACTACCCAGGTAAAGTGAGTTGCCATAGTCAAGGCGAGAAAGAATTAGTCCTTGAATCACTCTCCTTCGGACCTCCATAGGGAGCCATTTCTTAGTCTTCCTTAAAGCTCAAGGAGGCCGAAGCAGCTGGCAGCCACCTTCTTTACTTGGGATGTCCTGGGAAGATGTTTGTCCAGAGTAATCCTTCGTCGATGCCATACGCTTCTTTCCCTCAAATTCTTATTACTTTAAGATATTAAATGGCTCTCCTCTTCCTCTTGAATTAAATCCCCTATCATACGCTTTGTACACACAAAACATCGTTTTCTCCTGCTTGTTTTTCAAAAATTATCCTAAAACATTGTCCCTCTTCCAATACCTTCCCACAAAACATTTTTGCTTTAAAATCCCAAAAAATCATTTAACCTCCTTTCTCATTAAATAATTTAAACTTCTTATTCCTTTATCAAATTTAAAATGCGACTTATCTGTATCTTGAGCAGCAAGTAATCCCCAAACTCTTGACTTCCCAACTTGGGGGAAGGCCCTTCCCCTAGGAACGGAGGCCAGTTAATTTGATCCCAAAGTTTTGGATTGTTGCCAACTACCACGACCTCCGTTTCGTCCCCATGTAGATTTAGGCAGCTGGCGGCCATCCAGTTGGACACCTTCTCTAGACGAGCATCAAGTCTGAAAGAGGTGGATCCTATGTCTGGGGATACAGAGACGATAATCTGTACATCATCCACATAAGACACCTTTGTAAAACCAAATGAGCAGATTATCTCAGATAGAGGGCGGACATGCAGTTTAAAGAGCGTGGGGCTCAAGGAGGAGCCCTGTGGTACCCCTCATTTCAGCTGCTGATTTACAGAGAAGACTGGCCCCTCACTGACCTGAAAGCTCCACTTCTCCAAAAATGATAAAAGCCATTTTAGGGTGATGCCTGTAACGCCTACTTCTTCCAAACGGTAGAGCAGGGTGGGATAGGAAACCATATCAAATGCCGCACTCAGATCAAGATGAATCGGTGCCGCAAGAAACCTACATTGGACCCTGAGGTGGCAGAAAGCTATAGACCTATAGTGTTACTTCCAGGAGTCAGTAACATTTTAGAGAAGATGTTAAACCGGCATCTTGCTGAACACTTGGAAGGTAATAGCAACGTCCACCCACCCAAACAGGAGTCCGCTCAGGCTGTAGTCGAGAGACAGCGCTCCTAATGGCCACAGAAGATCTTAAAAAGGTTCTAGATCAGCGGCACCAGATATGTGGGTACTTTTAGCTCACTGGAGAAGGCGCAAAAGGACATGAGGAGAGTTTTTGGCATGGCCGGGCGAATGCGGGGTCTGTTCCCCGGCCGTGGGCAAGGTGTTTCTAGAGGGAACTTTGGAAGAGGATACAGACCTTATGGTGGAGGATATGGTTCAAATACCAACGGAACGAGATGGGGGCAGGGAAGTTTCTTCCCTCAAAGGCAGAGAAGTAGATCAGAGAGGCGGTCAAGGGGAACCTCAGGTAAGCTGTTTACAAGACCCTTTTTCTATCCAAATAAAGTTGGGCGGCAGACTAGCCCATTTTGTTTCGAGATGGAAAGAAATTACTCCGGATCCATGGGTTTTGGAAACGGTGTCTGGTTACAGAATAGATTTCATACAGACGCCAGTGCAGGAGAGGTCTCCGAATATTCTGAGGTTCTCAGAGGAAATGGAGGACATGGTGACAAAAGAGAGAGAAGAAAAGCCTCTATCCCTAACGCCTCTGGATCCGGTCTCCAACTGTAAATGTTCTTTATCTGACAATTCAATCTGTCCGCAAAAAGATCCACTCGCAACGGACCCCATCTCTGTTGTAACTTCATAAACACTTCCTTGCTCAACCTCCAATTGCTCACATCCCTGAGATACCTTGAATACCAATCCGCTTCTACGTTGCTCTGCCCCGGAATATACTGTGCCTGAACCATAATCTCCTTTTCCAAGCAAAACTTCCAAAATTCTTTTGCCAGATTCGCCAAGCCCCTCGATCTCGGGCAGTGTCTCCATGCATACGGAAGACTACAATTGATCAGAGAAACTAAAAATCCCTGTCCAGAATGAGAGCATCACCTCTCGCCCTTTCAACAGAACGCCTACTGGGGCAGGGTCAAGCGGCCACTCGCATTTAACTGTGTTTGCCAGAGCAGTGACTCCCTCTTCATCCAATAGAGGAAAAGTGGAGGGTTCAGCTGTAATTGGATTGGCTGTCAACCTTTCATCTAACTCATTCTTATGGTCTGCCGATCCCGATAATGCATCGTAAAAGCTCCTTGCTTTCCCAAGAAAGTGATTAGCAAGTAGTTCACAGCGTGCTTCTGATGAGGGGGGGCGGCTTCTAATATATCGGGTTTTAAAAAGGAATGCACAATAGTGTAAATTTCTTTTGAGGAGACAGAGGGTGGCTTAATCCTCTCTGCAAAGTCATCCACCCGGGCTCTCATAACAGCAAGCTGATATTATTTCAGGGACGATTTGTAAACCAGTTTGCTAGTGTCGTCATAACTGCCTCTCCACTTTGTTTTGTATCTTTTGCACTTTTTTTTTTAGTTGTCTTAACTCCTGAGAGACCCATTGAATTGTATCCTGCAGCTGGGCTTTCTTGCTGGTTTCTAATGGAATTAATTCATCTAGGGCCGTGCTGATCCAAATTCTGAATACTTTAGAGGATGTAGAAACACATTTATCTTGCATTATGTTTGGCCCCGAGTTACATAAGGCCAGCTCCCAACTGGCTGTGTCCAGTTTAGACCACTGGCAAGTAATCTTCGGGTGTATGGCTTTCGGTGTAGGCTCTCCTGCTTTTAGAATGGAAAATTGAATTGAATAGTAATCCGTCCAAGCGACTGGCAGTGGGGGATTCACTGCCATATTCGGTATGTTATTGAAAATTGGGTCCAATAAATGACCCTTATCATGCGTTGAAGAAGTGATCAGCTGAGATGGATGGAGGACTGAAGGGTCCTATAGACAAGCATTGGCATAGCCAATAGGTCTCGCTTTTGGGACCTTATAAGTATTTAGTTATGCAGCACAATATCCTTGGTGCAACAACATCAACTGTTGCATGGCTAAACACTTATAAGGTCCTAAAGGCGAGACCTATTGGCTATGCCAATGCTTGTCTCTAATGAGCAGGGAGCCTTCAATCTAAAGTGCTCGTCTATGAACTATGAATTCAGATTTGGAAAGAATGAAAGATAATGAGGGAGAAGATGAAAGGTGTGAATATATAGAATGGTTTACACAGCTGCCAAGGTTTCAGATTGCTATGTGTGACATTTTCATAATTTTAGTTGAATTATGAGTGACATTTAATGACTATGAGTGACACTTTCTCGCGCGCAAAATCAAGCAATGAAAATGAGGGAAATAGGTATAGGCTGAATAAATAAGACTTTACGCAAATGAGTACAGCGTCTTGTTAACAAAACTGTAAATATCACAAATGAACTCCACTCAAACACTAATAAAATCATTAACCCCGAGCGGCCGCCCCGTTGCTGCGCTGCTACCTGCCCAACCCTGCAGGCATCGGCACACATCAACATGACCCACCGGCTATCACAGAGGCTCTGCTGACTTTGGTGACACCACTGGCACTGAAAGTAATTGGACAGGCAGCAGCACCACATATAGTCAGTCACAGAGTGACTCAGTGACCCCGACCGTCCCAACACGAGTTGGTGGGCTTTATGTCACGTGACTTAGAGAGACTAACTTCAGCTGTAACAGGGCATGCTGTACCCTCGCCCCATAGTTGAACCAACAGTACGCATTTTATGTGCAGAAACATCTTTCTGGCATCCTGATGCCCTCAGACATCCCGAAGACTCTGCCCGCTGAACCCCACAATGGAGCAGCACCAACAAAGGCAGCAGTTAGGGCTATCAGAAGCAACAACGTTTAAGTTAGGAGGGGCACACTTTACAAGTAATCCAAAGAGTAAAACACAGTTACCTCTTTCTTTCTTTATGTTGTGTTCCGACCGCCGTCCGCTGCAATCGCCGATCACTGCTGTGACGTGAAGCTCGGCTGTAACTGAATTAGGCGCGGCGCCGGTCACATTACATTTTTGACTGCACACAGCAGCCCGGGCCGGTGCGAGAAGCAGAAGGAGACAGCGCTGCACGCGCCATAATTAAAGCCCCACCGCAAATTCTCCCATAACAAACTCCCCGCCTTGGCAGCAGGACGTCACGTCTCCCCCGTCGCGGCGCAAGACGTTATAAAATAAATCAACTTAATCTGACCGGTCTGTCCCGCCCGGCTGTGATGGTAGTAGCCATTTGGCCTAACAATGAAGTCAAGCTATCTGAGAGTGGCGCCACAGGAAATAATTAGATACAATGTAGCAGTGAGCTGCCTGCCAGCAGCAGTCTTAGCTCAGCTACAAGCACCAAACCTGCAGGATCTTGAGCAAACAGCGAGAGAGGAAGTTGGCTCTGTCGGCCCAAAGCCGGTAGTTCTGACCGTTTGGCCTCATCCTCTCCCCGTCGCTATATCTTCTTGCGTTAGCAACTGCCTGCCTGAAGAACAAAGTCAATGATCATATGGCAGCTGTTTTGTCCCTCTAGCTTGACACGTTATCACGAGTGCCGCGCGTGATGGAACGAAACCGAAACTTAAGGAGCTGCTTAAATATAGCAGCGGTGTATATTCACTCCGGTCCTGCAGACGTGAATGGCTGCAACGATGTTTTGAAGGTATGGTACTCTATTTCAAACGATTTCTCTTTCCAGTTATCAGTATTACAGAATACAATGTATTTGCTTGTGCTTCTCGTCTTTGACAGCCAGGAATTAACATTTACTGCTACAGACGGAGTGTGGAGACTAGGTGCACGATGTTTTATGATATTGGCGATAATAATGCAGCCCCAATCACAGCCAATTGTTTATAGAATTGTAAACAATGAAGGAAAGAAATAAGCGGAAGGAAGTGTTAAAGAGGAGCTAAGTGACTGAGAAAGAGAGATCGGAATGACAACAAGCCCGCGAGTGGTGCGCGCGCACCACAGAGGAGCGGGGGCGAGCGAGCGCGGCAGCCTGCTCAGCTGACCAGACGCTCAGCTGACCAGACGCTCGTGCGTCGTGGCTGGCCTTTGGATGTGTACGCGCGGCAGACATGTGTTTCCACTTATCGCGCCGCGTCTGGGCACGATAATTGGAAACATATGTTTGCTGCGCGTACCCATCTCAAAAAGGCCAGCCACGACGCACGAGCGTTTGTTGGACTGCTTTTCAAACTCGCTTACATTAAGTCTTCGCCTCTAAGCAGCGCTTGCGCGCTACTCGAGGCTCGACCTAAAAATGGACCGCCTGGGTACATGCTACTTTCACAAAATGAATATTGAAATCTCTAAATAACGTGAACGTAGCTGCCTGGAGACACTGAGCTGCCACAATCTCTGGCATGGTCTGCACAAACCCTGTGGCTGATCCTGGAGGGCGGTGAACCAGCACCCCTGAGAATGTGTGAGTATGGGAGCGCTTGATGGAATATAACAGGCTTTCACTGCCTGGAGCTGGGACTGAGGGAAGGTACAGTCTAGCAACACCTCCCCCAGCCCTGCCAGCCCGAGCACATCTGGCAGGTGTGTAGCCTGGTGGAAGAGCTACTGCTAGGTCTGGCCAGCAGTCTTCATCAAGCCATGTTTCCGTCAAGAAGAGCGCGTCTGGCTGATTTTCTTCTAGAAAGCTAAATACCTCTATGCTTTGGGAGAGATCTTCAATTGACGAAGTACACGTGCCACGTTTGATCTGGCTGACCTTTATTTAAGTGTACATGGTTCAAGTGATGCCTTTATATCGGCCATGTAAAGTGCATTTACGAAGAGGGCATTAACCCGGTAACTACCCGGGTCCAAGGAGTGATGACATCTTCTTCAGGTGGCCCATTAAGAGTCATCACAGCTGCTGATGAATAGCTTATCCTGTATGTCCCAAAACGGGCGAGGGTCCATCCTGTCTGTCCCAAAACGGGCAGGGGTCCATCCTGTCTGTCCCAAAACGGGCGAGGGTCCATCCTGTCTGTCCCAAAACGGGCGAGGGTCCATCCTGTCTGTCCCAAAACGGGCAGCGGTCCAGCCTGTCTGTCCCAAAACGGGCGAGGGTCCATCCTGTCTGTCCCAAAACGGGCAGCGGTCCAGCCTGTCTGTCCCAAAACGGGCAGGGGTCCATCCTGTCTGTCCCAAAACGGGCAAGGGTCCAGCCTGTCTGTCCCAAAACGGGCAGCGGTCCAGCCTGTCTGTCCCAAAACGGGCGAGGGTCCAGCCTGTCTGTCCCAAAACGGGCGAGGGTCCATCCTGTCTGTCCCAAAACGGGCAGGGGTCCAGCCTGTCTGTCCCAAAACGGGCAGGGGTCCAGCCTGTCTGTCCCAAAACGGGCAGCGGTCCAGCCTGTCTGTCCCAAAACGGGCAGCGGTCCAGCCTGTCTGTCCCAAAACGGGCAGCGGTCCAGCCTGTCTGTCCCAAAACGGGCAGGGGTCCATCCTGTCTGTCCCAAAACGGGCAGGGGTCCAGCCTGTCTGTCCCAAAACGGGCAGGGGTCCAGCCTGTCTGTCCCAAAACGGGCAGGGGTCCAGCCTGTCTGTCCCAAAACGGGCAGGGGTCCAGTCTGTCTGTCCCAAAACGGGCAGCGGTCCAGCCTGTCTGTCCCAAAACGGGCAGGGGTCCATCCTGTCTGTCCCAAAACGGGCAAGGGTCCAGCCTGTCTGTCCCAAAACGGGCAGGGATCCAGGGGGTCCTGCTCTGGCCCGGGCTGGACGCGGACGATTGTAACCTGACTTCTCATTGTGGCCTCATGAGCAGTGCTTGAATTGGAAAAATAGAAGTGCAGGTACTCTGTATAAGAGTACCTGCCTGTTTCTGAGAAGTGCCGGTACTCTCCAATTAAAAGTATTACATTTCTCTTGAGAAGTGCGGGCACTCTCCCTCTCAAAATAAAAAAGTGCCGGTACTCAGTACCGGTCAGTTCATGCCCATTTAGAGCACTGCTCATGAGGTGCATGTAACACCAGCACTTTCCCGATCAGTCCTGCTGGAAGGAGGGTGAGGGGGCATCTGGGACCAGCTTTGCCAGCCTTGTACAGGATTTGATCAGCTTCACTGCCAGCCATCTCAGGGAACCCTCCTGCCTACTTTCCCCTGGCCTTAAACCTCTCCTTGTGTTTGCTGCATTTCTTGGAGCTGCACTTTCGTGAGGGACTCTTGCACGACTGCTGCCCTCGCAGACACTTCCACTACTGCAGCCCAGGTAGTGGGTGTGTGCATGAGTCAGTCAGTGACATTTCACTGATTGTGCAGCACCTGTTCTTGGTTGGAAAGAATTGTACCCCTCTGGTGCCACTGTTGTGTGTGTGATGGAAACCTTCAGATCCTCTGTGAGCTGACGCTGTTCCAGATGTGTGAAGGAAACGTGCACCACTGCTGCCTGTCCTCCGTACTGTGGTACCTGTTCTGTAGGGGAGCGATGCTTGCACCGCTGCTGCCTGTCCTGCGAACTGCGGTACATGTTCTGTAGGGGAGCGATGCTTGCACCGCTCCTGCCTGTCCTCAGTACTGTGGTACCTGTTCTGTAGGGGAGCGATGCTTGCACCGCTGCTGCCTGTCCTGCGTACTGTGGTACCTGCTCTGTAGGGGAGCGATGCTTGCACGGCTGCTGCCTGTACTGCGTACTGTAGTACCTGCTCTGTAGGGGAGCGATGCTTGCACGGCTGCTGACTATCCTCCGTACTGTGGTACCTGTTCTGTAGGGGAGCGATGCTTGCACCGCTGCTGCCTATCCTCAGTACTGTGGTACCTGTTCTGTAGGGGAGCGATGCTTGCACCGCTGCTGCCTGTCCTCCGTACTGTGGTACCTGTTCTGTAGGGGAGCAATGCTTGCACGGCTGCAGTCTGTCCTGCGTACTGTGGTACCTGTTCTGTAGGGGAGCCGATGCTTGCACCACTGCTGCCTGTCCTGCGTACTGTGGTACCTGTTCTGTAGGGGAGCGATGCTTGCACGGCTGCAGTCTGTCCTGCGTACTGTGGTACCTGTTCTGTAGGGGAGCCGATGCTTGCACCTCTGCTGCCTGTCCTGCGTACTGTGGTACCTGTTCTGTAGGGGAGCGATGCTTGCACCGCTGCTGCCTGTCCTGCGTACTGTGGTACCTGCTCTGTAGGGGAGCGATGCTTGCACCGCTGCTGCCTGTCCTCAGTACTGTGGTACCTGTTCTGTAGGGGAGCGATGCTTGCACTGCTGCTGCCTGTCCTCAGTACTGTGGTACCTGTTCTGTAGGGGAGCGATGCTTTCACCGCTGCTGCCTGTCCTGCGTACTGTGGTACCTGTTCTGTAGGGGAGCGATGCTTGCACCGCTGCTGCCTGTCCTCCGTACTGTGGTACCTGTTCTGTAGGGGAGCGATGCTTGCACCGCTGCTGCCTGTCCTGCGTACTGTGGTACCTGTTCTGTAGGGGAGCGATGCTTGCACCGCTGCTGCCTGTCCTCAGTACTGTGGTACCTGTTCTGGAGGGGAGCGATGCTTGCACCGCTGCTGCCTGTCCTCCGTACTGTGGTACCTGTTCTGTAGGGGAGCAATGCTTGCACGGCTGCAGTCTGTCCTGCGTACTGTGGTACCTGTTCTGTAGGGGAGCGATGCTTGCACCACTGCTGCCTGTCCTGCGTACTGTGGTACCTGTTCTGTAGGGGAGCGATGCTTGCACGGCTGCAGTCTGTCCTGCGTACTGTGGTACCTGTTCTGTAGGGGAGCGATGCTTGCACCTCTGCTGCCTGTCCTGCGTACTGTGGTACCTGTTCTGTAGGGGAGCGATGCTTGCACCGCTGCTGCCTGTCCTGCGTACTGTGGTACCTGCTCTGTAGGGGAGCGATGCTTGCACCGCTGCTGCCTGTCCTGCGTACTGTGGTACCTGTTCTGTAGGGGAGCGATGCTTGCACCGCTGCTGCCTGTCCTCAGTACTGTGGTACCTGTTCTGTAGGGGAGCGATGCTTTCACCGCTGCTGCCTGTCCTGCGTACTGTGGTACCTGTTCTGTAGGGGAGCGATGCTTGCACCGCTGCTGCCTGTCCTCCGTACTGTGGTACCTGTTCTGTAGGGGAGCCGATGCTTGCACCGCTGCTGCCTGTCCTGCGTACTGTGGTACCTGTTCTGTAGGGGAGCGATGCTTGCACCGCTGCTGCCTGTCCTCAGTACTGTGGTACCTGTTCTGGAGGGGAGCGATGCTTGCACCGCTGCTGCCTGTCCTCCATACTGTGGTACCTGTTCTGTAGGGGAGCGATGCTTGCACCGCTGCTGCCTGTCCTCAGTACTGTGGTACCTGTTCTGTAGGGGAGCGATGCTTGCACCGCTGCTGCCTGTCCTGCGTACTGTGGTACCTGTTCTGTAGGGGAGCGATGCTTGCACCGCTGCTGCCTGTCCTCAGTACTGTGGTACCTGTTCTGTAGGGGAGCCGATGCTTTCACCGCTGCTGCCTGTCCTGCGTACTGTGGTACCTGTTCTGTAGGGGAGCGATGCTTGCACCGCTGCTGCCTGTCCTCCGTACTGTGGTACCTGTTCTGTAGGGGAGCGATGCTTGCACCGCTGCTGCCTGTCCTCAGTACTGTGGTACCTGTTCTGTAGGGGAGCGATGCTTGCACCGCTGCTGCCTGTCCTCAGTACTGTGGTACCTGTTCTGTAGGGGAGCGATGCTTGCACGGCTGCTGCCTGTCCTCCGTACTGTGGTACCTGTTCTGTAGGGGAGCGATGCTTGCACCGCTGCTGCCTGTCCTCAGTACTGTGGTACCTGTTCTGTAGGGGAGCGATGCTTGCACCGCTGATGCCTGTCCTCAGTACTGTGGTACCTGTTCTGTAGGGGAGCGATGCTTCCACCGCTGCTGCCTGTCCTCAGTACTGTGGTACCTGTTCTGTAGGGGAGCGATGCTTGCACGGCTGCTGCCTGTCCTCCGTACTGTGGTACCTGCTCTGTAGGAGAGCGATGCTTGCACGGCTGCTGCCTGTCCTCCGTACTGTGGTACCTGCTCTGTAGGGGTGCGATGCTTGCACGGCTGCTGCCTGTCCTCTGTACTGTGGTACCTGTTCTGTAGGGGAGCGATGCTTGCACCGCTGCAGTCTGTCCTGCGGACTGTGGTAACTGTTCTGTAGGGGAGCGATGCTTGCACGGCTTCAGTCTGTCCTGCGTACTGTGGTACCTGTTCTGTAGGGGAGCGATGCTTGCACTGCTGCTGCTGCCTGTCCTGCGTACTGTGGTACCTGTTCTGTAGGGGAGCGATGCTTGCACCGCTGCTGCCTGTCCTGCGTACTGTGGTACCTGTTCTGAAGGGGAGCGATGCTTGCACCGCTGCTGCCTGTCCTGCGTACTGTGGTACCTGCTCTGTAGGGGAGTGATGCTTGCACGGCCGCTGCCTGTCCTCCGTACTGTGGTACCTGTTCTGTAGGGGAGCGATGCTTGCACCGCTGCTGCCTGTCCTCCATACTGTGGTACCTGTTCTGTAGGGGAGCGATGCTTGCACCGCTGCTGCCTGTTCTCAGTACTGTGGTACCTGTTCTGTAGGGGAGCGATGCTTGCACGGCTGCAGTCTGTCCTGCGTACTGTGGTACCTGTTCTGTAGGGGAGCGATGCTTGCACGGCTGGAGTCTGTCCTGCGTACTGTGGTACCTGTTCTGTAGGGGAGCGATGCTTGCACCGCTGCTGCCTGTCCTGCGTACTGTGGTACCTGTTCTGTATGGGTGTGATGCTTGCACGGCTGCTGCCTGTCCTCCGTACTGTGGTACCTGTTCTGTAGGGGAGCGATGCTTGCACGGCTGCTGCCTGTCCTGCGTACTGTGGTACCTGTTCTGTAGGGGAGCGATGCTTGCATGACTGCAGTCTGTCCTGCGTACTGTGGTACCTGTTCTGTAGGGGAGCGATGCTTGCACCGCTGCTGCCTGTCCTCAGTAATGTGGTACCTGTTCTGTAGGGGAGCGATGCTTGCACGGCTGCTGCCTGTCCTCAGTACTGTGGTACCTGTTCTGTAGGGGAGCAATGCTTGCACGGCTGCTGCCTGTCCTGCGTACTGTGGTACCTGTTCTGTAGGGAAGCAATGCTTGCACGGCTGCTGCCTGTCCTCAGTACTGTGGTACCTGTTCTGTAGGGGAGCGATGCTTGCATGGCTGCTGCCTGTCCTGCGTACTGTGGTTGGTACCTGTTCTGTAGGGGAGCAACGCTTGCACCGCTGCTGCCTGTCCTCAGTAATGTGGTACCTGTTCTGTAGGGGAGCGATGCTTGCACGGCTGCAGTCTGTCCTCAGTACTGTGGTACCTGTACTGTAGGGGAGCGATGCTTGCACCGGTGCTGCCTGTCCTGCGTACTGTGGTACCTGCTCTGTAGGGGAGCGATGCCTGCATGGCTGCTGCCTGTCCTCAGTACTGTGGTACCTGTTCTGTAGGGGAGCGATGCTTGCACCGGTGCTGCCTGTCCTCCGTACTGTGGTACCTGTTCTGTAGGGGAGCGATACTTGCACCGCTGCTGCCTGTCTTGCGTACTGTGGTACCTGTTCTGTAGGGGTGCGATGCTTGCACCGCTGCTGCCTGTCCTGCGTACTGTGGTACCTGTTCTGTAGGGGAGCGATGCTTGCACCGCTGCTGCCTGTCCTCTGTAATGTTGTACCTGTTCTGTAGGGGAGCGATGCTTGCACCGCTGCTGCCTGTCCTCCGTACTGTGGTACCTGTTCTGTAGGGGAGCGATGCTTGCACCGCTGCTGCCTGTCCTGCGTACTGTGGTACCTGTTCTGTAGGGGTGCGATGCTTGCACCGCTGCTGCCTGTCCTGCGTACTGTGGTACCTGTTCTGTAGGGGAGCGATGCTTGCACCGCTGCTGCCTGTCCTCAGTACTGTGGTACCTGTTCTGTAGGGGAGTGATGCTTGCACCGCTGCTGCCTGTCCTGCGTACTGTGGTACCTGTTCTGTAGGGGAGCGATGCTTTCACCGCTGCTGCCTGGCCTCAGTACTGTGGTACCTGTTCTGTAGGGGAGTGATGCTTGCCCGGCTGCAGTCTGTCCAACGTACTGTGGTACATGTTCTGTAGGGGAGTGATGCTTGCACGGCTGCAGTCTGTCCTGCGTACTGTGGTACCTGTTCTGTAGGGGTGCGATGCTTGCACGGCTGCTGCCTGTCCTTCGTACTGTGGTACCTGTTCTGTAGGGGAGCGATGCTTGCACCGCTGCTGCCTGTCCTCTGTACTGTGGTACCTGTTCTGTAGGGGAGCGATGCTTGCACCACTGCTGCCTGTCCTGCGTACTGTGGTACCTGTTCTGTAGGGGAGCGATGCTTGCACCGCTGCTGCCTGTCCTCCGTACTGTGGTACCTGTTCTGTAGGGGAGCGATGCTTGCACCGCTGTGCTGCTGCCTGTCCTGCGCACTGCGTTACATGTTCTGTAGGGGAGCGATGCTTGCACGGCTGCTGCCTGTCCTGCGTACTGTGGTACCTGTTCTGTGGGGGAGCGATGCTTGCACGGCTGCTGCCTGTCCTCCGTACTGTGGTACCTGTTCTCTAGGGGAGCGATGCTTGCACCGCTGCTGCCTGTCCTCCGTACTGTGGTACCTGTTCTGTAGGGGAGCGATGCTTGCACTGCTGCTGCCTGTCCTCAGTACTGTGGTACCTGTTCTGTAGGGGAGCGATGCTTTCACCGCTGCTGCCTGTCCTCAGTACTGTGGGACCTGTTCTGTAGGGGAGCGATGCTTACACCGCTGCTGCCTGTCCTCAGTACTGTGGTACCTGTTCTGTAGGGGAGCGATGCTTACACCGCTGCTGCCTGTCCTCAGTACTGTGGTACCTGTTCTGTAGGGGAGCGATGCTTACACCGCTGCTGCCTGTCCTCAGTACTGTGGTACCTGTTCTGTAGGGGAGCGATGCTTTCACCGCTGCTGCCTGTCCTCAGTACTGTGGTACCTGTTCTGTAGGGGAGCGATGCTTTCACCGCTGCTGCCTGTCCTCAGTACTGTGGGACCTGTTCTGTAGGGGAGCGATGCTTGCACGGCTGCTGCTTGTCCTCAGTACTGTGGTACATGTTCTGTAGGGGAGCGATGCTTGCACCGCTGCTGCCTGTCCTCAGTAATGCGGTACCTGTTCTGTAGGGGAGCAGTGCTTGCACGGCTGCTGCCTGTCCTGCGTACTGTGGTACCTGTTCTGTGGGGGAGCGATGCTTGCATGACTGCAGTCTGTCCTGCGTACTGTGGTACCTGTTCTGTAGGGGAGTGATGCTTACATGGCTGCAGTCTGTCCTGGGTACTGTAGTACCTGTTCTGTAGGGGTGCGATGCTTGCATGGCTGCTGCCTGTCCTCAGTATTGTGGTACCTGTTCTGTAGGGGAGTGATGCTTACACGGCTGCAGTCTGTCCTGGGTACTGTAGTACCTGTTCTGTAGGGGTGCGATGCTTGCATGGCTGCTGCCTGTCCTCAGTACTGTGGTACCTGTTCTGTAGGGGAGTGATGCTTACACGGCTGCAGTCTGTCCTGGGTACTGTAGTACCTGTTCTGTAGGGGAGTGATGCTTACACGGCTGCAGTCTGTACTGGGTACTGTAGTACCTGTTCTGTAGGGGTGCGATGCTTGCATGGCTGCTGCCTGTCCTGCGTACTGTGGTACCTGTTCTGTAGAGGAGTGATGCTTACACGGCTGCAGTCTGTCCTGGGTACTGTAGTACCTGTTCTGTAGGGGTGCGATGCTTGCATGGCTGCTGCCTGTCCTCAGTACTGTGGTACCTGTTCTGTAGGGGAGTGATGCTTGCACGGCTGCTGTCTGTCCTCAGTACTGTGGTACCTGTTCTGTAGGGGAGCGATGCTTGCACCGCTGCTGCCTGTCCTCAGTACTGTGGCACCTGTTCTGTAGGGGAGCGATGCTTGCACCGCTGCTGCTTGTCCTCCGTACTGTGGTACCTGTTCTGTAGGGGAGTGATGCTTGCACAGCTGCAGTCTGTCCTCAGTACTGTGGTACATGTTCTGTAGGGGAGCGATGATTGCACTGCTGCTGCCTGTCCTCAGTACTGTGGTACCTGTTCTGTAGGGGAGCGATGCTTGCAGCGCTGCTGCCTGTCGTGCGTACTGTGGTACCTGCTCTGTAGGGGAGCGATGCTTGCACCGCTGCTGTCTGTCCTGTGTACTGTGGTACCTGCTCTGTAGGGGAGCGATGCTTGCACGGCTGCTGCCCATCCTCCGTACTGTGGTACCTGTTCTGTAGGGGAGCGATGCTTGCACCGCTGCTGTCTGTCCTCCGTACTGTGGTACCTGTTCTGTAGGGGAGCGATGCTTGCACCGCTGCTGCCTGTCCTCCGTACTGTGATACCTGTTCTGTAGGGGAGCGATGCTTGCACTGCTGCTGCCTGTCCTCAGTACTGTGGTACCTGTTCTGTAGGGGAGCG
This sequence comes from Calotriton arnoldi, assembly GCA_963921515.1. Taxonomy (NCBI): domain Eukaryota; kingdom Metazoa; phylum Chordata; class Amphibia; order Caudata; family Salamandridae; genus Calotriton; species Calotriton arnoldi. The sequence continues at coordinate 2,282,243 of CAWUFW010001682.1, forward strand.
ATGCTTTCACCGCTGCTGCCTGTCCTCAGTACTGTGGGACCTGTTCTGTAGGGGAGCGATGCTTACACCGCTGCTGCCTGTCCTCAGTACTGTGGTACCTGTTCTGTAGGGGAGCGATGCTTGCACGGCTGCTGCCTGTCCTCAGTAATGTGGTACCTGTTCTGTAGGGGAGCGATGCTTGCACAGCTGCTGCCTGTCCTCAGTACTGTGGTACATGTTCTGTAGGGGAGCGATGCTTGCACCGCTGCTGCCTGTCCTCAGTAATGCGGTACCTGTTCTGTAGGGGAGCAGTGCTTGCACGGCTGCTGCCTGTCCTGCGTACTGTGGTACCTGTTCTGTGGGGAGCGATGCTTGCATGACTGCAGTCTGTCCTGCGTACTGTGGTACCTGCTCTGTAGGGGAGCGATGCTTGCACCGCTGCTGCCTGTCCTCCGTACTGTGGTACCTGTTCTGTAGGGGAGCGATGCTTGCACCGCTGCTGCCTGTCCTCCGTACTGTGGTACCTGTTCTGTAGGGGAGCGATGCTTGCACCGCTGCTGCCTGTCCTCAGTAATGTGGTACCTGTTCTGTAGGGGAGCGATGCTTGCACGGCTGCTGCCTGTCCTCAGTAATGTGGTACCTGTTCTGTAGGGGAGCGATGCTTGCACCGCTGCTGCCTGTCCTCCGTACTGTGGTACCTGTTCTGTAGGGGAGCGATGCTTGCACCGCTGCTGCCTGTCCTCCGTACTGTGGTACCTGTTCTGTAGGGGAGCGATGCTTGCACCGCTGCTGCCTGTCCTCAGTAATGTGGTACCTGTTCTGTAGGGAGCGATGCTTGCACCGCTGCTGCCTGTCCTCCGTACTGTGGTACCTGTTCTGTAGGGGAGCGATGCTTGCACCGCTGCTGCCTGTCCTCAGTAATGTGGTACCTGTTCTGTAGGGGAGCGATGCTTGCACCGCTGCTGCCTGTCCTCCGTACTGTGGTACCTGTTCTGTAGGGGAGCGATGCTTGCACCGCTGCTGCCTGTCCTCAGTAATGTGGTACCTGTTCTGTAGGGGAGCGATGCTTGCACCGCTGCTGCCTGTCCTCAGTACTGTGGTACCTGTTCTGTAGGGGAGCGATGCTTGCACCGCTGCTGCCTGTCCTCAGTACTGTGGTACCTGTTCTGTGGGGGAGCGATGCTTGCACCGCTGCTGCTTGTCCTCCGTACTGTGGTACCTGTTCTGTAGGGGAGCGATGCTTGCACCGCTGCTGCCTGTCCTCAGTACTGTGGTACCTGTTCTGTAGGGGAGCGATGCTTGCACCGCTGCTGCCTGTCCTCAGTACTGTGGTACCTGTTCTGTAGGGGAGCGATGCTTGCACCGCTGCTGCCTGTCCTCCGTACTGTGGTACCTGTTCTCTAGGGGAGCGATGCTTGCACCGCTGCTGCCTGTCCACCGTACTGTAGTACCTGCTCTGTAGGGGAGCGATGCTTGCACGGCTGCTGCCTGTCCTGCGTACTGCGGTACATGTTCTGTAGGGGAGCGATGCTTGAACGGCTGCTGCCTGTCCTCAGTACTGTGGTACCTGTTCTGTAGGGGAGCGATGCTTGCACTGCTGCTGCCTGTCCTCCGTACTGTGGTACCTGTTCTGTAGGGGAGTGATGCTTACACGGCTGCAGTCTGTCCTGGGTACTGTAGTACCTGTTCTGTAGGGGTGCGATGCTTGCATGGCTGCTGCCTGTCCTCCGTACTGTGGTACCTGTTCTGTAGGGGAGTGATGCTTGCACGGCTGCTGCCTGTCCTGCACACTGTGGTACCTGTTCTGTAGGGGAGTGATGCTTGCACAGCTGCAGTCTGTCCTCAGTACTTTGGTACATGTTCTGTAGGGGAGCGATGCTTGCACCGCTGCTGTCTGTCCTCAGTACTGTGGTACCTGTTCTGTAGGGGAGCGATGCTTGCACCGCTGCTGCCTGTCCTCAGTACTGTGGTACCTGTTCTGTAGGGGTGCGATGCTTGCACCGCTGCTGCCTGTCCTCAGTACTGTGGTACCTGTTCTGTAGGGGAGTGATGCTTGCACGGCTGCTGTCTGTCCTCAGTACTGTGGTACCTGTTCTGTAGGGGAGTGATGCTTGCACGGCTGCTGCCTGTCCTCAGTACTGTGGTACCTGTTCTGTAGGGGAGCGATGCTTGCACCGCTGCTGCTTGTCCTCCGTACTGTGGTACCTGTTCTGTAGGGGAGCGATGCTTGCACCGCTGCTGCCTGTCCTGCGCACTGCGGTACATGTTCTGTAGGGAGCGATGCTTGCACCGCTGCTGCCTGTCCTGCGTACTGTGGTACCTGTTCTGTGGGGGAGCGATGCTTGCACCGCTGCTGCGTGTCCTCCGTACTGTGGTACCTGTTCTCTAGGGGAGCGATGCTTGCACCGCTGCTGCCTGTCCTCCGTACTGTAGTACCTGCTCTGTAGGGAGCGATGCTTGCACGGCTGCTGCCTGTCCTGCGTACTACGGTACATGTTCTGGAGGAGAGCGATGCTTGCACCGCTGCTGCCTGTCCTCAGTACTGTGGTACCTGTTCTGTAGGGGAGTGATGCTTGCACGGCTGCTGTCTGTCCTCAGTACTGTGGTACCTGTTCTGTAGGGGAGTGATGCTTACACGGCTGCAGTCTGTCCTGGGTACTGTAGTACCTGTTCTGTAGGGGTGCGATGCTTGCATGGCTGCTGCCTGTCCTCCGTACTGTGGTACCTGTTCTGTAGGGGAGCGATGCTTGCACAGCTGCTGCTTGTCCTCCGTACTGTGGTACCTGTTCTGTAGGGGAGCGATGCTTGCACAGCTGCAGTCTGTCCTCAGTACTGTGGTACATGTTCTGTAGGGGAGCGATGATTGCACTGCTGCTGCCTGTCCTCAGTACTGTGGTACCTGTTCTGTAGGGGAGCGATGCTTGCATGGCTGCTGCCTGTCCTCCATACTGTGGTACCTGTTCTGTAGGGGAGCGATGCTTGCACGGCTGCTGCCTGTCCTCTGTAATGTGGTACCTGTTCTGTAGGGGAGCGATGCTTGCACCGCTGCTGTCTGTCCTCCGTACTGTGGTACCTGTTCTGTAGGTGAGCGATGCTTGCACCGCTGCTGCCTGTCCTGCGTACTGTGGTACCTGTTCTGTAGGGGAGCGATGCTTGCACGGCTGCTGCCTGTCCTGCGTACTGTGGTACCTGTTCTGTAGGGGAGCGATGCTTGCACGGCTGCTGCCTGTCCTCAGTACTGTGGTACCTGTTCTGTAGGGGTGCGATGCTTGCACGGCTGCTGCCTGTCCTGCGTACCGTGGTACCTGTTCTGTAGGGGAGCGATGCTTGCACGGCTGCTGCCTGTCCTCAGTAATGTGGTACCTGTTCTGTAGGGGAGCAATGCTTGCACGGCTGCTGCCTGTCCTGCGTACTGTGGTACCTGTTCTGTAGGGGAGCGATGCTTGCACGGCTGCTGCCTGTCCTCAGTACTGTGGTACCTGTTCTGTAGGGGTGCGATGCTTGCACCGCTGCTGCCTGTCCTCCGTACTGTGGTACCTGTTCTGTAGGGGAGCGATGCTTGCACGGCTGCTGCCTGTCCTGCGTACTGTGGTACCTGTTCTGTAGGGGAGCGATGCTTGCATGACTGCAGTCTGTCCTGCGTACTGTGGTACCTGTTCTGTAGGGGAGCGATGCTTGCACGGCTGCTGCCTGTCCTGCGTACTGTGGTACCTGTTCTGTAGGGGAGCGATGCTTGCACGGCTGCTGCCTGTCCTCAGTACTGTGGTACCTGTTCTGTAGGGGAGCGATGCTTGCATGGCTGCTGCCTGTCCTGCGTACTGTGGTACCTGTTCTGTAGGGGAGCAACGCTTGCACCGGTGCTGCCTGTCCTCCATACTGTGGTACCTGTTCTGTAGGGGAGCGATACTTGCACCGCTGCTGCCTGCCTTGCGTACTGTGGTACCTGTTCTGTAGGGGTGCGATGCTTGCACCGCTGCTGCCTGTCCTGCGTACTGTGGTACCTGTTCTGTAGGGGAGCGATGCTTGCACCGCTGCTGGCTGTCCTCCGTACTGTGGTACCTGTTCTGTAGGGGAGCGATGCTTGCACCGCTGCTGCTTGTCCTCAGTACTGTGGTACCTGTTCTGTAGGGGAGCGATGCTTGCACCGCTGCTGCCTGCCTTGCGTACTGTGGTACCTGTTCTGTAGGGGTGCGATGCTTGCACCGCTGCTGCCTGTCCTGCGTACTGTGGTACCTGTTCTGTAGAGGAGCGATGCTTGCACCGCTGCTGGCTGTCCTCCGTACTGTGGTACCTGTTCTGTAGGGGAGCGATGCTTGCACCGCTGCTGCTTGTCCTCAGTACTGTGGTACCTGTTCTGTAGGGGAGCGATGCTTGCACCGCTGCTGCCTGTCCTCAGTACTGTGGTACATGTTCTGTAGGGGTGCGATGCTTGCACCGCTGCTGCCTGTCCTGCGTACTGTGGTACCTGTTCTGTAGGGGTGCGATGCTTGCACCGCTGCTGGCTGTCCTCCGTTCTGTGGTACCTGTTCTGTAGGGGAGCGATGCTTGCACCGCTGCTGCCTGTCCTGCGTACTGTGGTACCTGTTCTGTAGGGGTGCGATGCTTGCACCGCTGCTGCCTATCCTGCGTACTGTGGTACCTGTTCTGTAGGGGAGCGATGCTTGCACCGCTGCTGCCTGTCCTCAGTACTGTGGTACCTGTTCTGTAGGGGAGCGATGCTTGCACCGCTGCTGCCTGTCCTCCGTACTGTGGTATCTGTTCTTTAGGGGTGCGATGCTTGCACCGCTGCTGCCTGTCCTGCGTACTGTGGTACCTGTTCTGTAGGGGAGCGATGCTTGCACTGCTGCTGCCTGTCCTGCGTACTGCGGTACATGTTCTGTAGGGGAGCGATGCTTGCACCGCTGCTGCCTGTCCTCAGTACTGTGGTACCTGTTCTGTAACGGAGCGATGCTTGCACGGCTGCTGCCTGTCCTGCGTACTGTGGTACATGTTCTGTAGGGGAGTGATGCTTGCACGGCTGCAGTCTGTCCTGCGTACTGTGGTACCTGTTCTGTAGGGGTGCGATGCTTGCACGGCTGCTGCCTGTCCTTCGTACTGTGGTACCTGTTCTGTAGGGGAGCGATGCTTGCACCGCTGCTGCCTGTCCTCCGTACTGTGGTACCTGTTCTGTAGGGGAGCGATGCTTGCACCACTGCTGCCTGTCCTGCGTACTGTGGTACCTGTTCTGTAGGGGAGCGATGCTTGCACCGCTGCTGCCTGTCCTCCGTACTGTGGTACCTGTTCTGTAGGGGAGCGATGCTTGCACCGCTGCTGCCTGTCCTGCGCACTGCGTTACATGTTCTGTAGGAGAGCGATGCTTGCACCGCTGCTGCCTGTCCTGCGTACTGTGGTACCTGTTCTGTGGGGGAGCGATGCTTGCACCGCTGCTGCCTGTCCTCCGTACTGTGGTACCTGTTCTCTAGGGGAGCGATGCTTGCACCGCTGCTGCCTGTCCTCCGTACTGTAGTACCTGCTCTGTAGGGGAGCGATGCTTGCACGGCTGTTGCCTGTCCTGCGTACTGCGGTACATGTTCTGTAGGGGAGCGATGCTTGCACGGCTGCTGCCTGTCCTCAGTACTGTGGTACCTGTTCTGTAGGGGAGCGATGCTTGCACCGCTGCTGCCTGTCCTCCGTACTGTGGTACCTGTTCTGTAGGGGAGTGATGCTTACACGGCTGCAGTCTGTCCTGGGTACTGTAGTACCTGTTCTGTAGGGGAGCGATGCTTGCACCGCTGCTGCCTGTCCTCAGTACTGTGGTACATGTTCTGTAGGGGAGCGATGCTTGCATGGCTGCTGCCTGTCCTCAGTACTGTGGTACCTGTTCTGTAGGGGAGTGATGCTTGCACGGCTGCTGTCTGTCCTCAGTACTGTGGTACCTGTTCTGTAGGGGAGCGATGCTTGCACCGCTGTTGCCTGTCCTCAGTACTGTGGTACCTGTTCTGTAGGGGAGCGATGCTTGCACCGCTGCTGCTTGTCCTCCGTACTGTGGTACCTGTTCTGTAGGGGAGCGATGCTTGCACCGCTGCTGCCTGTCCTGCGCACTGCGGTACATGTTCTGTAGGGGAGCGATGCTTGCACCGCTGCTGCCTGTCCTGCGTACTGTGGTACCTGTTCTGTGGGGAGCGATGCTTGCACCGCTGCTGCCTGTCCTCCGTACTGTGGTACCTGTTCTCTAGGGGAGCGATGCTTGCACCGCTGCTGCCTGTCCTCCGTACTGTAGTACCTGCTCTGTAGGGGAGCGATGCTTGCACGGCTGCTGCCTGTCCTGCGTACTACGGTACATGTTCTGTAGGAGAGCGATGCTTGCACGGCTGCTGCCTGTCCTCAGTACTGTGGTACCTGTTCTGTAGGGAGCGATGCTTGCACTGCTGCTGCCTGTCCTCCGTACTGTGGTACCTGTTCTGTAGGGGAGTGATGCTTACACGGCTGAAGTCTGTCCTGGGTACTGTAGTACCTGTTCTGTAGGGGTGCGATGCTTGCATGGCTGCTGCCTGTCCTCAGTACTGTGGTACCTGTTCTGTAGGGGAGTGATGCTTGCACGGCTGCTGTCTGTCCTCAGTACTGTGGTACCTGTTCTGTAGGGGAGCGATGCTTGCACCGCTGCTGCCTGTCCTCAGTACTGTGGTACCTGTTCTGTAGGGGAGCGATGCTTGCACCGCTGCTGCTTGTCCTCCGTACTGTGGTACCTGTTCTGTAGGGGAGTGATGCTTGCACAGCTGCAGTCTGTCCTCAGTACTGTGGTACATGTTCTGTAGGGGAGCGATGATTGCACGGCTGCTGCCTGTCCTGCGTACTGTGGTACCTGTTCTGTAGGGGAGCGATGCTTGCACGGCTGCTGCCTGTCCTCAGTACTGTGGTACCTGTTCTGTAGGGGAGCGATGCTTGCAGCGCTGCTGCCTGTCGTGCGTACTGTGGTACCTGCTCTGTAGGGGAGCGATGCTTGCACGGCTGCTGCATGTCCTCCGTACTGTGGTACCTGTTCTGTAGGGGAGCGATGCTTGCACCGCTGCTGCCTGTCCTCAGTACTGTGGTACCTGTTCTGTAGGGGAGCGATGCTTGCACGGCTGCTGCATGTCCTCCGTACTGTGGTACCTGTTCTGTAGGGGAGCGATGCTAGCACCACTGCTGCCTCTCCTCAGTAATGCGGTACCTGTTCTGTAGGGGAGTGATGCTTGCACGGCTGCTGCGTGTCCTGCGTACTGTGGTACCTGTTCTGTAGGGGAGCGATGCTTGCATGACTGCAGTCTGTCCTGCGTACTGTGGTACCTGTTCTGTAGGGCAGCGATGCTTGCACCGCTGCTGCCTGTCCTCCGTACTGTGGTACCTGTTCTGTAGGGGAGCGATGCTTGCACCACTGCTGCCTGTCCTGCGTACTGTGGTACCTGTTCTGTAGGGCAGCGATGCTTGCACCGCTGCTGCCTGTCCTCCGTACTGTGGTACCTGTTCTGTAGGGGAGCGATGCTTGCACCACTGCTGCCTGTCCTGCGTACTGTGGTACCTGCTCTGTAGGGGTGCGATGCTTGCACCGCTGCTGCTTGTCCTCCGTACTGTGGTACCTGTTCTGTAGGGGAGCGATGCTTGCACAGCTGCAGTCTGTCCTCAGTACTGTGGTACATGTTCTGTAGGGGAGCGATGATTGCACTGCTGCTGCCTGTCCTCAGTACTGTGGTACCTGTTCTGTAGGGGAGCGATGCTTGCATGGCTGCTGCCTGTCCTCCATACTGTGGTACCTGTTCTGTAGGGGAGCGATGCTTGCACGGCTGCTGCCTGTCCTCTGTAATGTGGTACCTGTTCTGTAGGGGAGCGATGCTTGCACCGCTGCTGTCTGTCCTCCGTACTGTGGTACCTGTTCTGTAGGTGAGCGATGCTTGCACCGCTGCTGCCTGTCCTGCGTACTGTGGTACCTGTTCTGTAGGGGAGCGATGCTTGCATGGCTGCTGCCTGTCCTCAGTACTGTGGTACCTGTTCTGTAGGGGTGCGATGCTTGCACCGCTGCTGCCTGTCCTGCGTACTGTGGTACCTGTTCTGTAGGGGTGCGATGCTTGCACCGCTGCTGCCTGTCCTGCGTACTGTGGTACCTGTTCTGTAGGGGAGCGATGCTTGCACCGCTGCTGCCTGTCCTCCGTACTGTGGTATCTGTTCTTTAGGGGTGCGATGCTTGCACTGCTGCTGCCTGTCCTGCGTACTGCGGTACATGTTCTGTAGGGGAGCGATGCTTGCACCGCTGCTGCCTGTCCTCAGTACTGTGGTACCTGTTCTGTAACGGAGCGATGCTTGCACGGCTGCTGCCTGTCCTGCGTACTGCGGTACATGTTCTGTAGGGGAGCGATGCTTTCACCGCTGCTGCCTGTCCTCAGTACTGTGGTACCTGTTCTGTAGGGGAGTGATGCTTGCACGGCTGCAGTCTGTCAAACGTACTGTGGTACATGTTCTGTAGGGGAGTGATGCTTGCACGGCTGCAGTCTGTCCTGCGTACTGTGGTACCTGTTCTGTAGGGGTGCGATGCTTGCACGGCTGCTGCCTGTCCTTCGTACTGTGGTACCTGTTCTGTAGGGGAGCGATGCTTGCACCGCTGCTGCCTGTCCTCCGTACTGTGGTACCTGTTCTGTAGGGGAGCGATGCTTCAACCGCTGCTGCCTGTCCTCCGTACTGTGGTACCTGTTCTGTAGGGGAGCGATGCTTGCACCGCTGCTGCCTGTCCTGCGCACTGCGTTACATGTTCTGTAGGGGAGCGATGCTTGCACCGCTGCTGCCTGTCCTGCGTACTGTGGTACCTGTTCTGTGGGGAGCGATGCTTGCACCGCTGCTGCCTGTCCTCCGTACTGTGGTACCTGTTCTCTAGGGAGTGATGCTTGCACCGCTGCTGCCTGTCCTCCGTACTGTAGTACCTGCTCTGTAGGGGAGCGATGCTTGCACGGCTGCTGCCTGTCCTGCGTAGTGCGGTACATGTTCTGTAGGGGAGCGATGCTTGCACGGCTGCTGCCTGTCCTCAGTACTGTGGTACCTGTTCTGTAGGGGAGCGATGCTTGCACCGCTGCTGCCTGTCCTCCGTACTGTGGTACCTGTTCTGTAGGGGAGTGATGCTTACACGGCTGCAGTCTGTCCTGGGTACTGTAGTACCTGTTCTGTAGGGGAGCGATGCTTGCACCGCTGCTGCCTGTCCTCAGTACTGTGGTACATGTTCTGTAGGGGAGCGATGCTTGCATGGCTGCTGCCTGTCCTCAGTACTGTGGTACATGTTCTGTAGGGGAGCGATGCTTGCATGGCTGCTGCCTGTCCTCAGTACTGTGGTACCTGTTCTGTAGGGGAGTGATGCTTGCACGGCTGCTGTCTGTCCTCAGTACTGTGGTACCTGTTCTGTAGGGGAGCGATGCTTGCACCGCTGTTGCCTGTCCTCAGTACTGTGGTACCTGTTCTGTAGGGGAGCGATGCTTGCACCGCTGCTGCTTGTCCTCCGTACTGTGGTACCTGTTCTGTAGGGGAGCGATGCTTGCACCGCTGCTGCCTGTCCTGCGCACTGCGGTACATGTTCTGTAGGGGAGCGATGCTTGCACCGCTGCTGCCTGTCCTGCGTACTGTGGTACCTGTTCTGTGGGGAGCGATGCTTGCACCGCTGCTGCCTGTCCTCCGTACTGTGGTACCTGTTCTCTAGGGGAGCGATGCTTGCACCGCTGCTGCCTGTCCTCCGTACTGTAGTACCTGCTCTGTAGGGGAGCGATGCTTGCACGGCTGCTGCCTGTCCTGCGTACTACGGTACATGTTCTGTAGGAGAGCGATGCTTGCACGGCTGCTGCCTGTCCTCAGTACTGTGGTACCTGTTCTGTAGGGGAGCGATGCTTGCACTGCTGCTGCCTGTCCTCCGTACTGTGGTACCTGTTCTGTAGGGGAGTGATGCTTACACGGCTGCAGTCTGTCCTGGGTACTGTAGTACCTGTTCTGTAGGGGTGCGATGCTTGCATGGCTGCTGCCTGTCCTCAGTACTGTGGTACCTGTTCTGTAGGGGAGTGATGCTTGCACGGCTGCTGTCTGTCCTCAGTACTGTGGTACCTGTTCTGTAGGGGAGCGATGCTTGCACCGCTGCTGCCTGTCCTCAGTACTGTGGTACCTGTTCTGTAGGGGAGCGATGCTTGCACCGCTGCTGCTTGTCCTCCGTACTGTGGTACCTGTTCTGTAGGGGAGTGATGCTTGCACAGCTGCAGTCTGTCCTCAGTACTGTGGTACATGTTCTGTAGGGGAGCGATGATTGCACGGCTGCTGCCTGTCCTGCGTACTGTGGTACCTGTTCTGTAGGGGAGCGATGCTTGCACGGCTGCTGCCTGTCCTCAGTACTGTGGTACCTGTTCTGTAGGGGAGCGATGCTTGCAGCGCTGCTGCCTGTCGTGCGTACTGTGGTACCTGCTCTGTAGGGGAGCGATGCTTGCACGGCTGCTGCATGTCCTCCGTACTGTGGTACCTGTTCTGTAGGGGAGCGATGCTTGCACCGCTGCTGCCTGTCCTCAGTACTGTGGTACCTGTTCTGTAGGGGAGCGATGCTTGCACGGCTGCAGTCTGTCCTGCGTACTGTGGTATCTGTTCTGTAGGGGAGCGATGCTTGCACCGCTGCTGCCTCTCCTCAGTAATGCGGTACCTGTTCTGTAGGGGAGTGATGCTTGCACGGCTGCTGCCTGTCCTGCGTACTGTGGTACCTGTTCTGTAGGGGAGCGATGCTTGCATGACTGCAGTCTGTCCTGCGTACTGTGGTACCTGTTCTGTAGGGGAGCGATGCTTGCACCGCTGCTGCCTGTCCTCCGTACTGTGGTACCTGTTATGTAGGGGTGCGATGCTTGCACGGCTGCAGTCTGTCCTGCGTACTGTGGTACCTGTTCTGTAGGGGTGCGATGCTTGCATGGCTGCTGCCTGTCCTCCGTACTGTGGTACCTGTTCTGTAGGGGAGCGATGCTTGCACCGCTGCTGCCTGTCCTCAGTAATGTGGTACCTGTTCTGTAGGGGAGCAATGCTTGCACGGCTGCTGCCTGTCCTCAGTAATGTGGTATCTGTTCTGTAGGGGAGCGATGCTTGCACCGCTGCTGCCTGTCCTCAGTACTGTGGTACCTGTTCTGTAGGGGAGCGATGCTTGCACGGCTGCTGCCGGTCCTCAGTACTGTGGTACCTGTTCTGTAGGGGAGCGATGCTTGCACGGCTGCTGCCTGTCCTCCGTACTGTGGTACCTGTTCTGTAGGGGAGCGATGCTTGCACGGCTGCTGCCTGTCCTCAGTACTGTGGTACTTGTTCTGTAGGGGAGCGATGCTTGCACGGCTGCTGCCTGTCCTGCGTACTGTGGTACCTGTTCTGTAGGGGAGCGATGCTTGCACGGCTGCTGCCTGTCCTCAGTACTGTGGTACCTGTTCTGTAGGGGAGCGATGCTTGCGTGGCTGCTGCCTGTCCTGCGTACTGTGGTACCTGTTCTGTAGGGGAGCGACGCTTGCACCGCTGCTGCCTGTCCTCAGTAAAGTGGTACCTGTTCTGTAGGGGAGCGATGCTTGCACGGCTGCAGTCTGTCCTGCGTACTGTGGTACCTGCTCTGTAGGGGAGCGATGCCTGCACGGCTGCTGCCTGTCCTCAGTACTGTGGTACCTGCTCTGTAGGGGTGCGATGCTTGCACTGCTGCTGCCTGTCCTCCGTACTGTGGTACCTGTTCTGTAGGGCAGCGATGCTTGCACCGCTGCTGCCTGTCCTGCGTACTGTGGTACCTGTTCTGTAGGGGAGCGATGCTTGCACCCCTGCTGCCTGTCCTGCGTACTGTGGTACCTGTTCTGTAGGGGAGCGATGCTTGCACCGCTGCTGCCTGTCCTCTGTAATGTGGTACCTGTTCTGTAGGGGAGCGATGCTAGCACCGCTGCTGCCTGTCCTCAGTACTGTGGTACTTGTTCTGTAGGGGAGCGATGCTTGCACCGCTGCTGCTTGTCCTCAGTACTGTGGTACCTGTTCTGTAGGGGAGCGATGCTTGCACCGCTGCTGCCTGTCCTCAGTACTGTGGTACTTGTTCTGTAGGGGAGCGATGCTTGCACCGCTGCTGCTTGTCCTCAGTACTGTGGTACTTGTTCTGTAGGGGAGCGATGCTTGCACCGCTGCTGCTTGTCCTCAGTACTGTGGTACCTGTTCTGTAGGGGAGCGATGCTTACACCGCTGCTGCCTGTCCTCCGTACTGTGGTACATGTTCTGTAGGGGAGCGATGCTTGCACGGCTGCTGCCTGTCCTCAGTACTGTGGTACCTGTTCTGTAGGGGAGCGATGCTTGCACCGCTGCTGCCTGTCCTCCGTACTGTGGTACCTGTTCTGTAGGTGAGCGATGCTTGCACCGCTGCTGCCTGTCCTGCGTACTGTGGTACCTGTTCTGTAGGGGTGCGATGCTTGCACCGCTGCTGCCTGTCCTGCGTACTGTGGTACCTGTTCTGTAGGGGAGCGATGCTTGCACCGCTGCTACTTGTCCTCAGTACTGTGGTACCTGTTCTGTAGGGGAGCGATGCTTGCACCGCTGCTGCCTGTCCTCCGTACTGTTGAACCTGTTCTGTAGGGGTGCGATGCTTGCACAGCTGCTGCCTGTCCTGCGTACTGTGGTACCTGTTCTGTGGGGGAGCAATGCTTGCACCGCTGCTGCCTGTCCTCCGTACTGTGGTACCTGTTCTGTAGGGGAGCGATGCTTGCACCGCTGCTGCCTGTGTTCCGTTCTGTAGTACATGTTCTGTAGGGGAGTGATGCTTGCACCGCTGCTGCTTGTCCTCCGTACTGTGGTACCTGTTCTGTAGGGGAGCGATGCTTGCACGGCTGCTGCCTGTCCTCAGTACTGTGGTACCTGTTCTGTAGGGGAGCGATGCTTGCACGGCTGCTGCCTGTCCTCAGTAATGTGGTACCTGTTCTGTAGGGGAGCGATGCTTGCACGGCTGCTGCCTGTCCTCAGTACTGTGGTACTTGTTCTGTAGGGGAGCGATGCTTGCACCGCTGCTGCTTGTCCTCAGTACTGTGGTACCTGTTCTGTAGGGGAGCGATGCTTGCACCGCTGCTGCCTGTCCTGCGTACTGTGGTACCTGTTCTGTAGGGGAGCGATGCTTGCACCGCTGCTGCCTGTCCTCCGTACTGTGGTACTTGTTCTGTAGGGGAGCGATGCTTGCACCGCTGCTGCTTGTCCTCAGTACTGTGGTACCTGTTCTGTAGGGGAGCGATGCTTGCACCGCTGCTGCCTGTCCTGCGTACTGTGGTACCTGTTCTGTAGGGGAGCGATGCTTGCACCGCTGCTGCCTGTCCTCAGTACTGTGGTACTTGTTCTGTAGGGGAGCGATGCTTGCACCGCTGCTGCTTGTCCTCAGTACTGTGGTACCTGTTCTGTAGGGGAGCGATGCTTGCACCGCTGCTGCCTGTCCTGCGTACTGTGGTACCTGTTCTGTAGGGGAGCGATGCTTGCACGGCTGCTGCCTGTCCTCCGTACTGTGGTACCTGTTCTGTAGGGGAGCGATGCTTGCACGGCTGCTGCCTGTCCTCAGTACTGTGGTACTTGTTCTGTAGGGGAGCGATGCTTGCACCGCTGCTGCTTGTCCTCAGTACTGTGGTACCTGTTCTGTAGGGGAGCGATGCTTGCACCGCTGCTGCCTGTCCTGCGTACTGTGGTACCTGTTCTGTAGGGGAGCGATGCTTGCACCGCTGCTGCCTGTCCTCCGTACTGTGGTACCTGTTCTGTAGGGGAGCCGATGCTTGCACCGCTGCTGCCTGTCCTCCGTACTGTGGTACCTGTTCTGTAAGGGAGTGATGCTTGCACCGCTGCTGCCTGTCCTGCATACTGTGGTACCTGTTCTGTAGGGGAGCGATGCTTGCACCGCTGCTGCCTGTCCTCCGTACTGTGGTACCTGTTCTGTGGCGGAGCGATGCTTGCATGACTGCTGCCTGTCCTCAATACTGTGGTACCTGTTCTGTGGGGGAGCGATGCTTGCATGCCTGCAGTCTGTCCTCCGTACTGTGGTACCTGTTCTGTGGGGGAGCGATGCTTGCACTACTGATGCCTGTCCTCCGTACTGTGGTACCTGTTCTGTAGGGGTGCGATGCTTGCACGGCTGCTGTCTGTCCTCAGTACTGTGGTACCTGTTCTGTAGGGGTGCGATGCTTGCATGGCTGATGCCTGTCCTCCGTACTGTGGTACCTGTTCTGTAGGGGAGCGATGCTTGCACTGCTGCTGCCTGTCCTCCGTACTGTGGTACCTGTTCTGTGGGGGAGCGATGCTTGCATGACTGCTGCCTGTCCTCCGTACTGTGGTACCTGTTCTGTGGGGGAGCGATGCTTGCATGACTGTGGTCTGTCCTCCGTACTGTGGTACCTGTTCTGTGGCGGAGCGATGCTTGCATGACTGCTGCCTGTCCTTCGTACTGTGGTACCTGTTCTGTAGGGGAGCGATGCTTGCACCGCTGCTGCCTGTCCTCCGTACTGTGGTACCTGTTCTGTGGGGGAGCGATGCTTGCATGACTGCTGCCTGTCCTCAGTACTGCGGTACATGTTCTGTGGGGGAGCGATGCTTGCACCGCTGCTGCCTGTCCTCCGTACTGTGGTACCTGTTCTGAAGGGGAGCGATGCTTGCACGGCTGCTGCCTCTCCTCAGTACAGTGGTACCTGTTTGATGTAGGAGGGAAACCCTCACTAGTCCTGATTGTGCGGTACCTGTTCTTTAGAGGAGCGATGCTTGCACCACTGCTATCTGTGATGCAGCTGTGCTGCATCTCTGGAAAAATATTGCCTGTGCAGTACATATTCAGTGTATAAGAGGGAAGTTTGCACTCCTTCTGGTTGTGCTGTACCTGTTGTATGTCAATGAACCTTGCAATGCTTCTGGTTTTGCTGCACCTACTGAGTGAGGGAAGCTTGCACCGTTTCTGCTAGTGCTTTACCTATTGCATGTGAGGGAAGCCTGCAATGCTGCACACGTGTGTGAGGAAAGCTTGCACTGTTTCTGGAAGTGCTGCACCTGTTGTGTGAGGGAAGCGTGCACTATTTTCGGGAGTGCTGTACCTGTTGCATATGAGGGAAGCTTGCAATGCTGCACCTGTGTGTGAGGGACGCTAGCACTGTTTCTGGTAGTGCTGTGACTGTTGTGTGAGGGAAACTTGTGCTGTTTCTGGTAGTGATGTATGTGTGGTGTGAGGGAAGCTTGCACTGCTTCTGGTTGAGCTGTACCTGCTGTGTGAGGGTAGCTTGCACTGCTTCTGATTGTGTTGCACCTGTTGTGAGGGTAGCTTGCAGTGCTGCTGCCAGTGCTGCATCTGTTCTATGTGTGAGGAAAGCTTGCACTGCTGCTGTCAGTGCTGTACCTGTTGTGTGTGTGGAAGGAAGGTTGCACTGCTGCTGTCAGTGCTGCACCTTTCCAGTGTGTGAGGGAAGCTTGTACTGCTGCTGTCAGTGCTGCACCTGCCTTGTGTGTGAGGGAAGCTTGCCCCGCTGCTGTCAGTGCTGTACTTGTCCTGTGTGTGAGGGTAGCTTGCAATGCTTCTGATTGTGTTGCACCTGTTGTGTGAGAGAAGCTGTACAGTCTCGTAGCCCCACACCCCCTGCACAAGCACGTACACACGAGACCACAATTAACCCCCAGCCCCTCCTCCACGGACCATCACCCCAGGACTCACCGGATGTCTGCCTTGAGGATACATCCCCCAGATCCCTGGCCGGAGAAGAAGACACAAAAAATATTCATGTAAATAAGTGAAAATATAAAAATTCACAACTTCCGGGTGTGTCGCAGTCCGGGTGGGCAGGTTCGCGTCAATCCGAGACCCAGGTGTGTTCGGTGGACTTCATGAGAAAGCCTCTGAGCCCGTCTCTGGGAGTGCAGCGGCACCAACTGAGCTGGGGACAGAGAGAGAGGGAGGGAGAGGGATTGAGAGAGAGAGAGAGAGAGGCGGGGGACCTCTGCGTGCATCAGAGGAGGGAGGGAGCTGGTGAGAGAGAGGCAGGAGCTCTCTGCCTGGGTCAGAGGAGGGAGGGAGGGAGCTAATGAGAGAGAGAGAGGCAGGAGCCCTCTGCCTGGATCAGAGGTGGGAAGGAGGGAGGGAGGGAGCTGGTGAGAGAGAGGCAGGAGCCCTCTGCCTGGATCAGAGGAGGGAAGGAGCTGGTGAGAGAGAGGCAGGAGCTCTGTCTGGATAAGAGGAGGGAGGGAGCTGGTGAGAGAGAGGCAGGAGCTCCCTGCGTGGTTCAGAGGGGGGAGGGAGCTGGTGATACAGGCAGGAGCCCTCTGCCTGGATCAGAGGAGGGAGGGAGGGAGCTGGTGAGAGAGAGGCAGGAGCTCTGTCTGGATCAGAGGAGGGAGGGAGCTGGTGAGAGAGAGGCAGGAGCTCACAGAGGAGTCAGGGAGCTGGTGAGAGAGAGACAGGAGCCCTCTGCGTGGATCAGAGGAGGGAAGGAGGGAGGGAGCTGGTGAGAGAGAGGCAGGAGCTCACAGAGGAGTCAGGGAGCTGGTGATACAGGCAGGAGCCCTCTGCGTGGATCAGAGGAGGGAGGGAGGGAGGGAGCTGGTGATACAGGCAGGAGCCCTCTGCCTGGATCAGAGGAGGGAGGGAGCTGGTGAGAGAGAGACAGGAGCTCACAGAGGAGTCAGGGAGCTGGTGAGAGAGGCAGGAGCTCAGAGAGGAGTCAGGGAGCTGGTGAGAGAGAGGCAGGAGCCCTCTGCGTGGATCAGAGGAGGGAAGGAGGGAGGGAGGGAGCTGGTGAGAGAGAGGCAGGAGCCCTCTGCCTGGATCAGAGGGGGGAAGGAGGGAGGGAGCTGGTGAGAGAAAGGCAGGAGCTCTCTCCAGGGATAAGAGGAGGGAGGGAGCTGGTGAGAGAGAGAGGCAGGAGCTCTCTCCAGGGATAAGAGGAGGGAGGGAGCTGGGGAGAGACAGGAGCTCACAGAGGAGTGAGGGAGCTGGTGAGAAAGGCAGGAGCTCTCTGCCTGGATCAGAGGAGGGAGGGAGCTGGGGAGAGAGAGGAGCTCACAGAGGAGTGAGGGAGCTGGTGAGAGAGGCAGGAGCCCTCTGCCGGGATGAGAGGAGGGAGGGAGCTGGGGAGAGAGAGGAGCTCACAGAGGAGTGAGGGAGCTGGTGATACAGGCAGGAGCCCTCTGCCTGGATCAGAGGAGTCAGGGAGCTGGTGAGAGAGGCAGGAGCTCACAGAGGAGTCAGGGAGCTGGTGAGAGAGAGAGACAGGAGCCCTCTGCGTGGATCAGAGGAGGGAGGGAGGGAGGGAGCTGGGGAGAGAGAGGCAGGAGCTCTCTCCAGGGATAAGAGGAGGGAGGGAGCTGGTGATACAGGCAGGAGCCCTCTGCCTGGATCAGAGGAGGGAGGGAGCTGGTGAGAGAGAGGCAGGAGCTCACAAAGGAGTCAGGGAGCTGGTGAGAGAGGCAGGAGCTCGCAGAGGAGTCAGGGAGCTGGTGAGAGAGAGACAGGAGCCCTCTGCGTGGATCAGAGGAGGGAGGGAGCTGGTGAGAGAGAGGCAGGAGCCCTCTGCCTGGATCAGAGGAGGGAGGGAGGGAGCTGGTGAGAGAGAGGCAGGAGCTCATAGAGGAGTCAGGGAGCTGGTGAGAGAGGCAGGAGCTCACAGAGGAGTCAGGGAGCTGGTGAGAGAGAGACAGGAGCCCTCTGCGTGGATCAGAGGAGGGAGGGAGGGAGGGAGCTGGGGAGAGAGAGGCAGGAGCTCTCTCCAGGGATAAGAGGAGGGAGGGAGCTGGTGATACAGGCAGGAGCCCTCTGCCTGGATCAGAGGAGGGAGGGAGCTGGTGAGAGAGAGGCAGGAGCTCACAAAGGAGTCAGGGAGCTGGTGAGAGAGGCAGGAGCTCGCAGAGGAGTCAGGGAGCTGGTGAGAGAGAGACAGGAGCCCTCTGCGTGGATCAGAGGAGGGAGGGAGCTGGTGAGAGAGAGGCAGGAGCCCTCTGCCTGGATCAGAGGAGGGAGGGAGGGAGCTGGTGAGAGAGAGGCAGGAGCTCTCTGCCTGGATCAGAGGAGGGAGGGAGCTGGGGATAGAGGGACAGGAGCTCTCTGCGTAGATCAGAGGAGGGAGGGAGCTGGTGAGAGAGAGGCAGGAGCCTTCTGCCTGGATCAGAGGGAAGGAGGGAGGGAGTAAGGGAGCTGGTGAGGGAGAGGCAGGAGTCCTCTGCCTGGATCAGAGGAGGGGGGGAGGGAGGGAGGGAGCTGGGAGAGAGAGGCAGGAGCCCTCTGCATGGATCAGAGCAGGGAGGGAGCTGGTGAGAGAGAGGCAGGAGCTCTCTGCCTGGATCAGAGGAGGGAGGGAGCTGGGGAGAGAGAGGAGCTCACAGAGGAGTGAGGGAGCTGGTGAGAGAGGCAGGAGCTCTCTGCCTGGATCAGAGGAGGGAGGGAGCTGGGGAGAGACAGGAGCTCACAGAGGAGTGAGGGAGCTGGTGAGAAAGGCAGGAGCTCTCTGCCTGGATCAGAGGAGGGAGGGAGCTGGGGAGAGAGAGGAGCTCACAGAGGAGTGAGGGAGCTGGTGAGAGAGGCAGGAGCCCTCTGCCGGGATGAGAGGAGGGAGGGAGCTGGGGAGAGAGAGGAGCTCACAGAGGAGTGAGGGAGCTGGTGATACAGGCAGGAGCCCTCTGCCTGGATCAGAGGAGGGAGGGAGGGAGGGAGCTGGTGAGAGAGAGGCAGGAGCTCTGTCTGGATCAGAGGAGGGAGGGAGCTGGTGAGAGAGAGGCAGGAGCTCACAGAGGAGTCAGGGAGCTGGTGAGAGAGAGGCAGGAGCCCTCTGCCTGGATCAGAGGAGGGAAGGAGGGAGGGAGGGAGCTGGGGAGAGGGAGAGAGGCAGAAGCCCTCTGCCTGGATCAGAGCAGGGAGGGAGGGAGCTGGGTAGAGACAGGCAGGAGCTCTCTGCCTGGATCAGAGGAGGGAGGGAGCTGGGGAGAGAGAGGCAGGAGCTCTCTGCCTGGATCAGAGGAGGGAGGGAGCTGGTGAGCGAGAGGCAAGAGCCCTCTGCCTGGATCAGAGCAGGGAGGGAGGGAGCTGGGGAGAGACAGGCAGGAGCTCTCTGCCTGGATCAGAGGAGGGTGGGAGCTGGTGAGCGAGAGGCAAGAGCCCTCTGCCTGGATCAGGGGAGGGAGGGAGCTGGGGAGAGAGAGGCAGGAGCCCTCTGCCTGGATCAGAGCAGGGAGGGAGGGAGCTGGGGAGAGACAGGCAGGAGCTCTCTGCCTGGATCAGAGGAGTGAGGGAGCTGGTGAGAGAGAGGCAGGAGCCCTCTGCTGGGATCAGAGGAGGGAGGGTGTTGGGGAGAGCGAGAGGCAGGAGCCCTCTGCCTGGATCAGAGGAGGGAGGGAGCTGGTGAGAGAGAGGCTAGAGCCCTCTGCCTGGATCAGGGGAGGGAGCTGGGGAGAGACGGGCAGGAGCCCTCTGCCTGGATCAGAGGAGGGAGGGAGCTGGGGAGAGAGAGGCAGGAGCTCTCTGCCTGGATCAGAGGAGGGAGGGGGAGAGGGAGGGTGGAGAAAGGCTGGGGCTCTCTGCCGGGATCAGAGGAGGGAGGGAGCTGGTGAGCGAGAGGCAAGAGCCCTCTGCCTGGATCAGAGGAGGGAAGGAGGGAGGGAGCTGGTGAGGGAGAGGCAGGAGCTCTCTGCCTGGATCAGGGGAGGAAGGGAGGGAGCTGGTGAGAGAGAGGCAGGAGCTCTCTGCCTGGATCAGAGGAGGAAAGGAGGGAGCTGCTGAGAGAGAGAGGCAGGAGCTCTCTCCAGGGATAAGAGGAGGGAGGGAGCTGGTGAGAGAGAGGCAGGAGCTCTCTGCCTGGATCAGAGGAGGGAGGGAGGAAGGGAGGGAGCTGGTGAGAGAGAGGCAGGAGCTCTCTGCCTGGATCAGAGGAGGGAAGGAGGGAGGGAGCTGGTGAGGGAGAGGCAGGAGCCCTCTGCCTGGCTCAGAGGAGGAAAGGAGGGAGCTGCTGAGAGAGAGAGGCAGGAGCTCTCTCCAGGGATAAGAGGAGGGAGGGAGCTGGTGAGAGAGAGGCAGGAGCTCTCTGCCTGGATCAGAGGAGGGAGGGAGGAAGGGAGGGAGCTGGTGAGAGAAAGGCAGGAGCCCTCTGCCTGGATCAGAGGGAAGGAGGGAGGGAGTAAGGGAGCTGGTGAGGGAGAGGCAGAAGCTCTATGCCTGGATCACAGGAGGGAAGGGGAGAAGGACGGGGAGAGAGAGGCAGGAGTCCTCTGCCTGGATCAGAGGAGGGAGGGAGCTGGTGATAGAGAGGAAGGAGCTCTCTGCCTGGATCAGAGGAGGGAGGGAGCTGGGGAGAGAGAGGAGCTCACAGAGGAGGGAGGGAGCTGGTGAGATAGGCAGGAGCTCTCTGCCTGGATCAGAGGGAGGGAGGGAGCTGGGGAGAGAGAGGAGCTCACAGAGGAGTGAGGGAGCTGGTGAGAGAGGCAGGAGCTCTGTCTGGATCAGAGGGAGGGAGCTGGGGAGAGAGAGGAGCTCACAGAGGAGTGAGGGAGCTGGTGAGAGAGAGAGGCAGGGGCTCTGCCTGGATGAGAGGAGGGAGGGAGCTGGTGAGAGAGAGGCAGGAGCTCTGTCTGGATCAGAGGAGGAAAGGAGGGAGCTGCTGAGAGAGAGAGGCAGGAGCTCTCTCCAGGGATAAGAGGAGGGAGGGAGCTGGTGAGAGAGAGGCAGGAGCCCTCTGCCTGGATCAGAGGAGGGAGGGAGCTGGTGAGAGAGAGGCAGGAGCTCACAGAGGAGTCAGGGAGCTGGTGAGAGAGAGACAGGAGCCCTCTGCGTGGATCAGAGGAGGGAAGGAGGGAGGGAGGGAGCTGGGGAGAGGGAGAGAGGCAGAAGCCCTCTGCCTGGATCAGAGCAGGGAGGGAGGGAGCTGGGGAGAGAGAGGCAGGAGCCCACTGCCTGGACCAGAGGAGGGAAGGAGGGAGGGAGCTGGGGAGCGGGAGAGAGGCAGAAGCCCTCTGCCTGGATCAGAGCAGGGAGGGAGGTAGCTGGGGAGAGACAGGCAGGAGCTCTCTGCCTGGATCAGAGAAGGGAGGGAGCTGGTGAGAGAGAGGCAGGAGCCCTCTGCTGGGATCAGAGGAGGGAGGGTGTTGGGGAGAGAGAGGCAGGAGCCCTCTGCTGGGATCAGAGGAGGGAGGGTGTTGGGGAGAGAGAGGCAGGAGCTCTCTGCCTGGATCAGAGGAGGGAATGGGAGCTGGTGAGCGAGAGGCAAGAGCCCTCTGCCTGGATCAGAGGAGGGAAGGAGGGAGCTGGTGAGGGAGAGGCAGGAGCCCTCTGCCTGGCTCAGAGGAGGAAAGGAGGGAGCTGCTGAGAGAGAGAGGCAGGAGCTCTCTCCAGGGATAAGAGGAGGGAGGGAGCTGGTGAGAGAGAGGCAGGAGCTCTCTGCCTGGATCAGAGGAGGGATTGAGGAAGGGAGCTGGTGAGAGAAAGGCAGGAGCCCTCTGCCTGGATCAGAGGGAAGGAGGGAGGGAGTAAGGGAGCTGGTGAGGGAGAGGCAGAAGCTCTATGCCTGGATCACAGGAGGGAAGGGGAGAAGGACGGGGAGAGAGAGGCAGGAGTCCTCTGCCTGGATCAGAGGAGGGGGGGAGCTGGGGAGAGAGAGGAGCTCACAGAGGAGTGAGGGAGCTGGTGAGCGAGGCAGGAGCTCTCTGCCTGGATCAGAGGAGGGAGGGAGCTGGGGAGAGAGAGGAGCTCACAGAGGAGTGAGGGAGCTGGTGAGAGAGGCAGGAGCTCTCTGCCTGGATCGGAGGGAGGGAGCTGGGGAGAGAGAGGAGCTCACAGAGGAGTGAGGGAGCTGGTGAGAGAGGCAGGAGCTCTCTGCCTGGATCAGAGGGAGGGAGGGAGCTGGGGAGAGAGAGGCAGGAGACCTCTGCCTGGATTAGAGGAGGGAGGGAGCTGGGGAGAGAGAGTCAGGAGCTCACAGAGGAGTCAGGGAGCTGGTGAGAGAGGCAGGAGACCTCTGCCTGGATCAGAGGAGGGAGGGAGCTGGTGAGAGAGAGGCAGGAGCTCACAGAGGAGTCAGGGAGCTGGTGAGAGAGGCAGGAGCCCTCTGCGTGGATCAGAGGTGGGAGAGAGGGAGGGAGGGAGCTGGTTAGAGAGAGGCAGGAGCCCTCTGCCGGGATCAGAGGAGGGAGGGAGCTGGTGAGAGAGAGGCAGGAGATCTCTGCCTGGATCAGAGGAGGGAAGGAGCGGGTGAAAGAGAGGCAGGAGCTCTGTCTGGATCAGAGGAGGAAAGGAGGGAGCTGCTGAGAGAGAGAGGCAGGAGCTCTCTGCCTGGATCAGAGGAGGGATTGAGGGAGGGAGCTGCTGAGAGAGAGGCAGGAGTTCTCTCCTGGGATCAGATAAGGGAGGGAGCTGGTGAGAGAGAGGCAGGAGCTCTCTGCCTGGATCAGAGGAGGAAGGGAGCTGGTGAGAGAGAGGCCGGAGCCGTCTGCCTGGATCAGAGGAGGGAGGGAGCTGGTGAGAGAGAGGCAGGAGCTCTCTGCCCGGATCAGAGGAGGGAAGGGGAGAAGGAGGGTGAGAGAAAGGCAGGAGCTCTCTGCCTGGATCAGAGGAGGGAGGGAGCTGGTGAGGGAGAGGCAGGAGAACTCTGCCTGGATCAGAGGAGGGAGGGAGTTGGTGAGAGAGGTAGGAGCTCTCTGCCTGGATCAGAGGAGGGAAGCGGAGAAGGAGGGTAAGAGAGAGGCAGGAGCTCTCTGCCGGGATCAGAGGAGGGAGGGAGCTAATGAGAGCGAGAGGCAGGAGCTCTCTGCCTGGATCAGAGGAGGGATGGAGCTGGTGAGAGAGAAGCAGGAGCCCTCTGCCTGGATCAGAGGAGGGAGTTAGCTGGTGAGAGAGAGGCAGGAGCCCTCTGCCTGGGCCAGAGGAGGGAGGGAGCTAGTGAGAGCGGAGGAGGGGACGGCACAAGAGGAGAAGGTCAAGAGGGGGTGAAGGGTAGGTAGAGCTGGGAAGAGGGGACAGAAGCGAGAGGGGCAGGTGTATGCAGGTCAGCAGGAAGGTGAGTAGAGTGCAGAAGGAAAGAGAGAAAGGAGGGGTAAGAGAGAGGTGAGTGAGAGGGGAGAGCACAAGAGGTGAGGGCGCAGGGGAAGAGCAGGTGAGTGGGGTGCAGAAGGAAAGGGTGTGAAAGGAGGGGTGAGGGCGAGAGGGGAGCAGGGGAGAGCACAAGGGGGAGGGTGTAGGGACGGAGCAGGTGAGTGGGGTGCAGAAGGAGAGGGTGTGAAAGGAGGGGTGAGGGAGATGGGCGCAGTGGAAGAGCAGGTGAGTGGGGTGCAGAAGGAGAGGGTGTGAAAGGAGGGGTGAGGGAGATAACTAGTGGGGTCATTGCCTGCTGATGATTGGGCATGGTACAGGAAAGCCTCAGAGGGAACGAGAGTGGAGGTTGTTGCCTCGGCGGAGTGTAGGAGGGGAGGTGGGGAGGGTGCAGATGGCTGGAGAGGTGTGTTACGTGTAACAGGGAAAGAGGCGGATTGAGGAGCAGGTAAGAGTGGGACCTGGGGGAGGGGGAGAAAGAGGGGATTATGAGGAAAACGGAGGGCTGGGAAGGGGTGTGAGGTGAGGCTAGAATGGGAGCTGGGGGGGAATGGAGGGCTCAGGGTGGAGGTGAGAGGAATGAATGGTAGCTGTAGGGGGGAATGCAGGAGATGGGGAGGGGTGAAAGGAAAAAACTGGGAGCTGTAAGGGAAATGGAGGGCTCAGGCTGGAGGTGGGAGAGAACAGAGTAGGAGCTGGTGGAGGGAAATGGAGAAATTGTGGAGCGAGTGAAGGACGAAGTAATGGAAGCTGTGGGGGTGAGGGGGCTTGGGGAGGGTGTGAGAGGTCAGAGGGTGATGGAGGGGGAGAGGTGAAGGGGTTTCAGGAGGAGGGCAAGGAATGGTGTGTTCAGAAAGGGTGGAGTGGGGGCTAGAGAACAGTAAGGGTAAGCTCAAGAGAAAAGAAGGGCAAGGAATAGGGCAGAGAAAAACTAGGGCAGATAGGGATGGGAGGTGTGGGATGATGAGGGGAGGAAACAGAAGAGGAGAGGAGGAGTGGAGGGCAACAACCTAGAGAAGGGATGGAGGGGACCTGGCAAAAGAGGAGTGAAGAGGGCAGTGGAAGGAGGACAGGATGAGATAAGTGGAGAGGAGGGAGGGAGGGTCATGAAAGAGGCAGAGAAAAAGCGGAAGAAAGGAAATTAGGGGGAGAGTGAAAATGGAAAAAGGGGGGGGGGCAGAGGAGAGACTTGAAGGGAGCCCAGTGGGAGTGCAGCCAGAGGCAGCCTCGAGCAGCTCCTGCCAGGCGGTGGGGATGCTTGGAGGGCGGGCGGGCGAGGGAGGGGGGCGTCTTTAAGGTGGTTCTGCTGCCTGCTCCACTGAGGTGTCATTCTATTTATACCCTGGGATAAGGCCATAACCCAACCTTATTGGGTGAACCAAGCTCGCCCACATTTTGTGGCATGCTTCATCATGGCTACCTCATCCCTCCCTAGCAAGGTGGCACCACGACAACCTGGTTTAAATCCCACCAAGGAGGCCGCCTCCCACTTTATAGCTTGAAAGCTGCTATCCCCAGTTAATATGAGCATGGAATGGTGTCGCCTTGTGATGCACAAGATTTACTAGTGGTGACTACAATTGTAGACTTTAAGCAGCACACGTGTACAGCTTTTCACAAGGTGCCCGTGTTTACAAGAGGCACGGGGTACCCAGTATGAAGATCGCTCGCAGTGCCTTTCGGATGCTATAGAACCTGCACCTGCCCATCAGGTGCCTTGCAACGTGTGCATCACACTTCTGGGCACCTTGTGGTTGTTAGAACCTGAGACCTGCACATTAACCACACACATCTCTACAAGGAGAGGCTCGGCACACCGTGGTACCCTCACAAGCGGGTACACATAGCCGGCAAAGGCAACCAGTAAAATGACTCGGGGGATGAACGCTCATATTGCAGTAACATTGCCTCGAGCGGCCTAGCCTTTCATCCTTCTACGGTCGATGAGTCCCCTTGCGTTAGGCACTAGTAACACCCATTTGGCTATGAAGCGGAAGTACACACTTCTGCAGACTGTGTGTTTGAACTTGAGTGGTGCAAAGGGGCGGGCCTTCCGGCCAGACCCCAGTGCCATTGGAGGGAGGGGGCAGAGAGTAGTATTCGTGGTGGCTCTCCTCACAGGCGGATCTCCTCAGACCCCCTACGGGCTTCAGACAGCTGTGCACCAGATCCTCGTGGGAGGATCCTGCGTACTGTGGGACTCTTGCATCAGGACTGACTGGTTTCAGTCAAAACATTCTTTAATTCCAAGAAATAAATTCTTATAGAAATAATGTACATTACCCAATTCATTGACATAAACAATTACAAATATCATAAAATCAGCAATGCATAGCACTTAATTAAATCAAATCAACCAACACACGTCATCGGCCTAAATGTGTGGCCCTTCCTCAGGACCACAAGCACTGCAGCTCCGAGAGGCCCCACGAGGCCCCTCGGTGCCTGTGACTCCCAGCGGTGGCGGGGGTCCAACCAACACACGTCATCGGCCTATAATGTGTGGCCCTTCCCCAGGACCACAAGCACTGCAGCTCCGAGAGGTCCCACGAGGCCCCTCGGTGCCTGTGACTCCCCAGCGGTGGCGGGGGTCCACCAGTCAAGGCGACACTTTAGGTTCAGATGAAGTGTAACACAACAACTGTCACACTAAAGAGGAGTGTCCTCCCAGAAGGATCCCCACACACCCTCAAGGGGTTGGCCAACCGCAGGCAGCAAGATGGGCTGGAGACCTCGGTGGTTGTAGCGGAGTCATGGAGGTTTGCGTCTGTACCACGATGAGCAAGCAAAGTGTTTGATGGCCTCTTGGGAAGAAGATGGAGGCAGCCCTGGGCTTGTTTGCTTCTATTGCTGCAGATGCTTTTCTGTCAGACAGACCGATGTCCATTCAAAGCGTCTATAAGTTAGAGTGAATTGAACAAGCAAAGGGCAACTGGTTTGGCTTGAAGCTGCATGTGGATTCCAGCCCCAAAGCCAGGCATCTGAAATAAACTCATTTCTAAGCCAGAGGGACAGGAGAGAGAAGCACAGGACAGCTGTCCTGAAGTTACTGAGAATAATCGACTACATCAGTGATTACCCAGTGAGGAAAGCTCACTGTCACTCCCTGCAGCTCCCTCTCTGTCACTCCCTGCAGCTCCCTC
Source organism: Calotriton arnoldi (assembly GCA_963921515.1). Lineage (NCBI taxonomy): Eukaryota > Metazoa > Chordata > Amphibia > Caudata > Salamandridae > Calotriton > Calotriton arnoldi. The sequence goes on from CAWUFW010001682.1 coordinate 2,308,388, forward strand.
TGCGTCACTCCCTGCAGTTCCCTCTGCCTCACTCCCTGCAGCTCCCTCTGCCTCACTCCCTGCAGCTCCCTCTGCCTCACTCCCTGCAGCTCCCTCTGCCTCATTCCCTGCAGCTCCCTCTGCCTCATTCCCTCCAGCTCCCTCTGCCTCACTCGCTCCAGCTCCCTCTGCCTCACTCCCTCCAGCTCCCTCTGCCTCACTCCCTCCAGCTCCCTCTGTCTCACTCCCTCCAGCTCCCTCTGTCTCACTCCCTCCAGCTCCCTCTCTCAGTCCCTCCAGCTCCCTCTGTCACTCCCTCCAGCTCGCTCTGTCTCAGTCCCTCCAGCTCCCTCTGTCTCACTCCCTCCAGCTCCTACTGTCACTACCTGCAGCTCCCACTGTGCCACTCCCTGCTGCTCCCGTGTCACTCCCTGCAGCTCCCACTGTGTCACTCCCTGCAGTCCCTCTTGCACACTCCCTGCAGCTCCCTCTTTCACACTCCCTACAGCTCCATCTTGCACACTCCCTGCAGCTCCCTCCATGTCACTTCCTCCGTGTCACTCCATGCAGTCCCTCAGTGTCACTCCATGCAGTCCCTCAGTGTCACTTCCTGCAGCTCCCTCTGCTATACTCCCTGCAGCTCCCTCTGCTATACTCCCTGCAGCTCCCTCTGTGTCACTCCCTGCAGCTCCCTCTGTGTCACTCCCTGCAGCTCCCTCTGTGTCACTCCCTGCAGCTCCCTCTGTGTCACTCCCTGCAGCTCCCTCTGTGTCACTGCCTGCAGCTCCCTCTGTGTCACTGCCTGCAGCTCCCTCTGTGTCACTCCCTGCAGCTCCCTCTGTGTCACTCCCTGCAGCTCCCTCTGTCACTCCCTGCAGCTCCCTCTGTGTCACTCCCTGCAGCTCCCTCTTGCACACGTCCTGCAGTCCCTCTTGCACACGTCCTGCAGTCCCTCTGTATCACTCCCTGCAGCCCCATCTTGTACGCTCCCTGCAGCTCCCACTGTGTCACTCCCTGAAGCTCCCTCTTTCACACTCCCTACAGCTCCATCTTGCACACTCCATGCAGCTCCCTCCATGTCACTTCCTCCGTGTCACTCCATGCAGTCCCTCAGTGTCACTTCCTGCAGCTCCCTCTTCTATACTCCCTGCAGCTCCCTCTTCTATACTCCCTGCAGCTCCCTCTGTGTCACTCCCTGCAGCTCCCTCTGTGTCACTCCCTGCAGCTCCCTCTGTGTCACTCCCTGCAGCTCCCTCTGTGTCACTCCCTGCAGCTCCCTCTGTGTCACTCCCTGCAGCTCCCTCTGTGTCACTCCCTGCAGCTCCCTCTTGCACACGTCCTGCAGTCCCTCTTGCACACGTCCTGCAGTCCCTCTTGCACATGTCCTGCAGTCCCTCTTGCACACGTCCTGCAGTCCCTCTGTATCACTCCCTGCAGCCCCATCTTGTACGCTCCCTGCAGCTCCCACTGTGTCACTCCCTGCAGTCCCTCTTGCACACTCCCTGCAGCTCCCTCTTTCACACTCCCTACAGCTCCATCTTGCACACTCCCTGCAGCTCCCTCCATGTCACTTCCTCCGTGTCACTCCATGCAGTCCCTCAGTGTCACTTCCTGCAGCTCCCTCTTCTATACTCCCTGCAGCTCCCTCTGTGTCACTCCCTGCAGCTCCCTCTGTGTCACTCCCCGCGGCTCCCTCTGTGTCACTCCCCGCGGCTCCCTCTATGTCACTCCCAGCGGCTCCCTCTGTGTCACTCCCCGCGGCTCCCTCTGTGTCACTCCCCGCGGCTCCCTCTGTGTCACTCCCCGCGGCTCCCTCTGTGTCACTCCCCGCGGCTCCCTCTGTGTCACTCCCCGCGGCTCCCTTTGTGTCACTCTCCGCGGCTCCCTCTGTGTCACTCTCCGCGGCTCCCTCTGTGTCACTCTCCGCGGCTCCCTCTGTGTCACTCTCCGCGGCTCCCTCTGTGTCACTCTCCGCGGCTCCCTCTGTGTCACTCTCCGCGGCTCCCTCTGTGTCACTCTCCGCGGCTCCCTCTGTGTCACTCTCCGCGGCCCCCTCTGGCTCACTCTCCGCGGCTCCCTCTGGCTCACTCCCCGCTGCTCCCTGTGTGTCACTCCCCGCTGCTCCCTGTGTGTCACTCTCCGCAGCTCCCTCTGGCTCACTCCCCGCAGCTGTCTCTTTAGCACTCCCCGCAGCTCCCTCTGGCTCACTCCCCGCAGCTCCCTCTGGCTCACTCCCCGCAGCTCCCTCTGGCTCACTCCCCGCAGCTGTCTCTGTGTCACTCCCCGCAGCTGTCTGTGTCACTCCCCGCAGCTCCCTCTTTGTCACTCCCCGCAGCTCCCTCTGTGTCACTCTCCGCAGCTCCCTCTGTCACTCCCTGTTATTCATCCTGCACATTCCCTGCTGCTGACCCAGCACATTCAGTAGAGTTCTTGCAGATTGCACCCCTTCTTGAGAACGCCGTGCCGCTCCTCCTGCGTATTTTCTGTTCTCTCTTGTAACAGCTGCAGTCCCGACTGCCCCTCTCCCGGCGCTATCTCCTGCAGGTCTTACTGCACATGTCGAGCGGCGCTCTACTCACTCAGGGTCAAACATTGTACACACTCACCGCAGCTCCTCCTGCACCCTCACCGCAGCTCCTCCTGCACATTCCAAAAACTCCTCCTGCACTTTCCCCGCAGCTCCTCCCTCCTGCACAGCTGCCCTCAGTTTATAGCGCACAGGCCCGGTGACTTCTCTTCTAACCCCTCCCCATCGTTCCTCCTGCACTCTCCCCATGGTTCCTCCTGCATTCTCACCGCAGCTCCTCCTGCGCTCTCCTTTCTTAATCTTAAAGCCCCTCTTGCACATACCATGTAGCTCCTCCTGCACACTTGGTGCAGCTCCTCTTACACATTCCATTCCACTCCTCTTTGCCCTGTTGCTTGTCTTGCAGCTCCTCGTGCACTCATTCCTTACAGCGCCTTAAAGCATCTCATGCACACTCTCCACGACTCCTCCTGCACTTCTACCCCTTACAGCTCCTCCTGCACGTTCCATACAGCTCACTCCTGCACGCTCGGTACAGCTCCCCCTGCACATTCCATACAGCTCCCCTGCACATTCCATACAGCTCCCCTGCACATTCCATACAGCTCCTCCTGCACGTCCCTTATAGCTCCTCCTGCACATCCCTTATAGCTCCTCCTGCACGTCCCTTATAGCTTCCCCTGCACGTCCCATACAGCTCCTCCTGCACGTCCCATACAGCTCCCCTTGCACCTTCCATACAGCTCCTCCTGCACCTTCCATACAGCTCCTCCTGCACCTTCCATACAGCTCCTCCTGCACCTTCCATACAGCTCCCCTTGTACCTTCCATACAGCTCCCCTTGCACCTTCCATACAGCTCACTCCTGCACGTTCCATTCAGCTCCCTCCTGCACGTTCCATACAGCTCCTCCTGCACGTTCCATACAGCTCCTCCTGCACGTTCCATACAGCTCCCCTTGCACGTTCCATACAGCTCCCCTTGCACGTTCCATACAGCTCCCCTTGCACGTTCCATACAGCTCCCCTTGCACTTTCCATACAGCTCCCCTTGCACTTTCCATACAGCTCCCCCTGCACGTTCCATACAGCTCCCTCCTGCACGTTCCATACAGCTCCCTCCTGCACGTTCCATACAGCTCCCTCCTGCACGGTCCATACAGCTCCCTCCTGCACGTTCCATACAGCTCCCTCCTGCACGGTCCATATAGCTCCTCCTGCACGTTCCATATAGCTCCTCCTGCACGTTCCATACAGCTCCCTCCTGCACGTTCCATACAGCTCCCTCATGCACGTTCCATACAGCTCCCTCCTGCACGTTCCATACAGCTCCCTCCTGCACGTTCCATACAGCTCCCCTTGCACCTTCCATACAGCTCCCCTTGCACCTTCCATACAGCTCCCCTTGCACCTTCCATACAGCTCCCCTTGCACCTTCCATACAGCTCCCTCCTGCACGTTCCATACAGCTCCCTCCTGCACGTTCCATACAGCTCCCTCCTGCACGTTCCATACAGCTCCCTTCTGCACGTTCCATACAGCTCCCCTTGCACGTTCCATACAGCTCCCTCCTGCACGTTCCATACAGCTCCCTCCTGCACGTTCCATACAGCTCCTCCTGCTCGTTCCATACAGCTCCTCCTGCACAGCCTCTGCAGCCCCCGGCTCCGTCGCTGCCCTACAGCTCCTTCTGCGGATTCAAGGATGGTCCAGGGTCACACTCTGCGCTCTCTCCGGCCCCGGGAGTGCTGCAGCTCTGCAGGAGGGTGAGGCAGGGAGTGAAACTCTACTTCCTCCCTCCTGCTTCAGATCCACCTTAAGAGATCTCAGACAGCTCGTGCAACTGTGCTGAGTTTAGATTGGTTGGGTTGGCTCTAAACACATCCAATCATTGCAGAGCGTCCCCACCTGGGTCTCTTGCGTCAGAGCCTCCGCGGTCCTATCAGACAGCAACAGCCAGAACCTGATTGTCAACAACAGAAGGGAAAGGGCGAGCCGGGGCCACGCAGCAGGGGATCCTGGGACATGGAGTCCTGGCTGCGCAGCTTGCAATTACCGTCACCATGGAGACTGAGGTGATTGATTAGAGGCGCCCAGCCTGAAAACGCGACCTCTCAAATGGAGGCCAGGGACTCCCCAGGCAGTCGGGGACCCTGATCCCTCTACCCCGCCTACTACACACACCAGCCGCAGGGATGGTCTGCTCACTAACCGGGGAAGGCAGTGACCTTGGAGGGGGAGATCGGTCCAAATCCACGGCTCCTGCGCCTAGTGCAAGAAAGGAAATACCCCCCCCCCCCGCCTCTGTTTGAACTCTGAAATACAGTAATAATTAGGGTTCAGTGAACCCCGGTGCCACTGCGCCTGCTGCACCAAAGGAAGCCACGCTATCTTCGCTAAACTCGTGTTATTCAGGATAACTCACCTCTCCTGAAAGGGTAAAGTCCTGAAAAGTCAAGAAGGTGCAAGTTAAAGTATGGGTTGCACAGCTTGCTGTGAACCCCCCAATCTGGGGTCTGCTGAGGAGGTGCAGGCGCAGTACTGAACCTGAGTGCACCTCCCAGCTGTAGAGAGCCCCCCCTGCTGTAGAGAGCACCCCCTGCTGTAGAGAGCACCCCCTGCTGTAGAGAGCACCCCCTGCTGTAGAGAGCCCCTTCTAGCTGTAGAGAGCACCTCCTAGCTGTAGAGAGCACCCCCTGCTGTAGAGAGCACCCCCTGCTGTAGAGAGCACCTCCCAGCTGTAGAGAGCACCCCCTGCTGTAGAGAGCACCTCCCAGCTGTAGAGAGCACCTCCCAGCTGTAGAGAGCACCCCCTGCTGTAGAGAGCACCCCCTGCTGTAGAGAGCACCCCCTGCTGTAGAGAGCACCTCCCAGCTGTAGAGAGCACCTCCCAGCTGTAGAGAGCACCTCCCAGCTGTAGAGAGCACCCCCTGCTGTAGAGAGCACCCCCTGCTGTAGAGAGCACCCCCTGCTGTAGAGAGCACCCCCCTGCTGTAGAGAGCACCCCCTGCTGTAGAGAGCACCCCCTGCTGTAGAGAGCACCTCCCAGCTGTAGAGAGCACCCCCTGCTGGTGCTTCTGGCACCAGAGTATGTATATAGGTGACTGCATAAATAAGTACATCTTTATCTTAACTATTTATCTACAATTGCTTCACTATTGAATTACATTTTTTTTTATAAAAACAAATAAATTAACTTAAAATACAGCAACACTTGAAAGTCTGAGTTTCTTGAATTCAACTTAAATCTACTGTACCTTCCTTATACATATATACCTTCTAGGTACTTACCTATCTTTATATTTATTATTTTACTTCTATTTCAGCATCTCCAATGCATTACCCTATATCTCACCCTATATCGCTCTCAATATATAGTAACAAAAAGACACTCCAATCAGCGGCTGACCAAAGGTTCAGCACATCACCCCAATTTTTGTGAGCATTAAGAGTCCTGTGCAAACACTTCCAGAGCTTGCCGCAGTTCAGCTCCACTGGAAACCAGATACCTAGTCTTTGTACAGAAGGAAAGGTGCACCAAAGTAAAGTCAATTTTCTCCAAGTATATCTAGAAAATATCTTTATTGTCGTTGGTAGTAAAAAATGGACATCAGCCTCAGCCAACGCGTTTCGTTCCACAGATGGAACTTCATCAGGGCTCATACGTTAAATAATGGCAAATTGTGCCCGCGCTCAAGAACAAAGGATGTCTAAATGGGTATAGATAGAATACGTCCAGAAATCTGAACAGTAGGTTACGTGCGAATGGAAGTTCAAACAAATCCGTCCTAAACAGGTACACTCCACAATAAGGGTAGCAATAAGAGTAGCAAGTAAAACGGCCAGTATCCTTAATAAGATACACAATCGGCAGCAGTAATTTCTCGTGTGAAGATTTCAAAATAGAAGATATTTTCTAGATATACTTGGAGAAAATTGACTTTACTTTGGTGCACCTTCCCTTCTGTACAAAGACAATCGCTCTCAATATATCCTCTACCTCCACTCTCTGACTTATCCCAAAACTCATTCCACTACTCTCTCCAATGCACCACCCTATTTCTCATCCTATATCTCTCGCGATATATCCTCTACCTCAACCCTGACTCATCTCGAACCTCATTCTACTACTCTCTCCAATGCACTATTGTATTTCTCACCCTATATCTCTTGCGATATATCCTCTACCTCAACCCTGACTCATCTCGAACCTCACTCACTCTCTCCAATGCACCACCCTATTTCTCACCCTATATCTCTCGCGATGTATCCTCTACCTCAACCCTGACTCATCTCGAACCTCACTCACTCTCTCCAATGCACTACACTATTTCTCACCCTGTACCTCTCTCAATATATCCTCTACCTCCTCTCTCTCACTCATCCCTACGATCTACTACGATCCACAAAAAAACCCTTTCTAGACTCTTCCCCTCCTCTACCCCTCCTTGCATAAACTCAAACCTCTTTTACTCTTCAGATCTCCCAAACAAGCCTTTCTAAACCCTCTCCTCGGACTCGTCCCCCCTACACCGCCCCTTTACTCATCCAAACCCCCTCCTACTTCTATGAGCGCCAAACAAAAAACATTTTCTAGACCTTTCCCTCTTCTAACCCTCCACTACACTTCTCAATTCAAATAACAGATGAACATGTCCACCGACCAAATTCATTTCATATTTCCCTAGACTAATTCACCACTAATCCTGTTTGGGCTCCAGAGTAGTGTGCTACTCCTCAAAAAGCGCTTTGATGCCTCGTCAGAGGTAGTAAACGCTATATAAATGCAATTACAATGTCTGCCACAGGACGCAGAGAGAACTGTCCCCGAGGGCACTTGACAAGCTGATGCTTCTAGCTGCGGCCTTGTGTGGGGTAGTTTCAGAATGCCTGCCATATACCGGGCTGGGACTTGCTATCTGGACAAAAACACAGGCTGCCAGACCCAGAGAGTGCGTAGGCTGTGACATCATCACCCTGCAGGAAGTCTGGGTGGGTAAACAATGTATTCATGTCTGCCCACGGGGCACAGAGAGCTCATTGACAGCCAAAGGGGGAGAGGCCTGGCAGAAACCGAGGAGGACACGTAGGGACAAGGAGGCGCAGCCCCACTCCTCACACCCACACAGGAAGGCTTCACACACCTCTGGGAAGGGATCAGAGCACACAAGCAGACCCCCACCTTTGTGCTGCATGTGCCCCCCCCCTTCCCCCGTGGACTCACCGTACTCTAGCCCAGTCCCTACTACAATGATGAAATAAGAAGCAACCAACTTTTTTTGGGAGGGGGGAAGAGTCCTGGATGCAATGTGAATGCATTTCCAGGCCCAGACCCGGTTTAGAACCAGGCCCACCGTGACCACACACACAGCGTTGGCATCATCACCAGAACAATGAGCAAGCAGTTACTGAATAGATGCCACACCTAGGCCGGTTTACGTGTCTAGGCGGGGTGAAAGGAGACTCCTTCGAGTAAATTCACATTCACCTCAACACGTCCCTCACTCAGGCACATCTGAGATGAATGCTTACATCGCCAAACAGCAACCACCTCACTCACATCACTGCTAAACTTGTCAGGACAACACAGCAACTCAAAACAGTCACACAATAAGCACTGGCAAAGCTAATCGGTCTTGCTTTGCCAGTGCTTGTTCACACACGTTACTGACTTTGCTAATGCTTGTATATTTGCATAGCCGACGTGGGCAAAGCCAATAGCAGTTTTGTTGGAAACTGGGCTTCTTTGCAGATGCCCCCACACTTTTTGTCCCATTTTACATTGCTGGATGCTGGTTTTTGACTCTGATAGTGCACTGGGAACTGCTAACCAGGACCCAGTGCTCTTTCCCCTAAACGTGATGTGAATCGGTACACCCAATTGACAAGATACTTTGCTCCCTGATAAGTCCCTAACATATTGTATTGTATTGTAATTGCATTTGTATAGCGCTTACTACCCCATATGAGGCGTCGAAGCGCTTTTTCGGCGAGTAGCACGCTACTCCGGGACCCATAGAGGATTAGTGTTGAATTAGTATAGTGAAACATGCAAGTACATTTTAAGTGGTGGATATGTTAGTCAGTTATTTGGATTCGGAAGGATAGCAGAGGGATAGAAGAGGGAAAAAGGTTTGTATTTATATAGCGCTTCTAACCCCTGATGGGGTGTTGAATCGCTTTTTTTGGCGAGTAGCACGCTACTCTGGAACCCATAAAGGATTAGTGGTGAATTAGTATGGTGAAATATGAAAGTAATTTGAGTGGTGCATATTAGTCAGTTATTTGGAGTGAGAAGGATAGTGGAGGGATAGAAGGGAAAGAAAGGTTTGCATTCATATAGCGCCTGTTACCCCTGATGGGATGTTGAAGCGCTTTGTTGGCGAGTAGCACGCTACTCTGGAACCCATAAAGGATTAGTGGTGAATTAGTATAGTGGAATATGGAATTAGAGAAGTGAACATGCTAGTCTGTTATTTTGATTGAAAAGGATAGTGGAGGGATAGAAGAGTGAAGGATTTCTTTTTTTAGGTCATAGCAGTAGGAGGAGGCTTTTGGATGAGTAAAAAGGGTTTTGGAGGGGAAGAGTCAGAGGGAAGAGTTTAGAAAGGTTTGTTTTGGGGGATCGGTACAGTAAAGGAGATGACAGAAGATGCAAGGAGGGGTAGAGTAGGAGAGAGTCAAGAAAGGGTTATTTTGGGGAACATAGTAGTGGTATGGGGTTTGGGATAAATGAGAGAGTGGATGTAGAGGATATAATGATAGATGTATAGGGTGAGATAGGGTAGTGAATTGGAAAGAGTAGTAGAAAGAAGTTTGAGATGAGTCAGAAAGTTGGGAGGAAAAACTGAATAGTCACCAGGAATGGGAGGGAAAAACTACAGAATTTGGACTGCAAATCCCACAATTCAACACGTTAAATGGAAGCAATCATGGGCAGGAAAACCACAAGTTTAAAACACAAAACAGGTGATAAAATATGCAATCACAGGCAGGTTAAAACTACAATTTTAAACTGTAACAACCACAGGCAAAGACAGTAATCACAGAAAGGGAAAATGTTTTTTTTTAAACACTGTTGGGGGGGGGAGGGGGGGGAAGAGACAGCACTAGTCTGCCTCCTTACCACTTCCTGGACTCTGTTCACTGCAATCTGGGGCACAGGTAGGCTGGTGCCAGTGGTGCCCAGGGCAAGGGTGGTTAAGGGGTCACCAGAGCTGCAGCACTGTATTGTGCCATCCTGTGGGACCCAAGTAAATGTATGTCTGAGGGTCGGCCGTTGCATCCCCGCACGAGCAGCCAGTCTGCTCGAGAGGGACTCTGCACACCCCATGTGCTACAGAGCCACATCACGTCACTCTTAAGGTTGTCCTCTTAGGCCCCGGAAGTAGAGTGCATTATATTAAAGGTGTGGATGTATATATATATATATACACGTTTATACATATATATCTCTACAGTAACCCTGAAAAGCAAGGATTTACAGTAAGTGGCTGGTGGTCCATAGAGTAATCTGGGCGGGCTACTGAGGAAACTCGAGATAGGCAGCCCCATTATGGAACGACCGAATTGTGTTGTGTTAGGTGTCAAACACCGGGTTTTTCACCACAACACAATTCTTGTGTGGTGGGTGAGTGGGCATGCACAAGTGTGCCACCCTGAGTGGGTGCCCCCCTAGGATACAGTGACTCAGTGCCATAGTGGGCTTCTCAGAGTCGTTTGCCGCCAAGACCAGAGTCTGCCCTCCTGGTGGGCTGTGCTAGCACTTACCCAGGATGAAGACAAAGGCCTGGGCAGGAAGGAGCTCACACCTCCCTCCCAGGATGGCTGGCGTTTACAGTCATCAAAGCGGGGAGCTTCAAAGGCTTTCACCGCCCTTGATGTGAAATTCCTTGTCCCCTATTTGAGGACAAAGCCCTTCTTGCCCTTCCTAGCCTGACGGGTGAGAACATTAGTTATTCAGGCGGCATACACCTCCAACAGGCTAGCCAGACCTTAAGGGTAGGCTAGGAGGTCTGTACGTCCAAGGAAGAGTTCTGCAATGTTGGAAGACCCTAAAGTAGAGAAATCTGGTAGAAAGGGAACATATACCCACAGGATGTTGTCACCTCCGGGGCGGGTTAGCCGCAGGGACCAGTAGCCCATTGACCACTGTCCTTAATGCCCCCTGAACTAGATTTGGAGGCTCCCCTGGCACCAGAACCTCAGGTCTGACTTTGAATCCGAGAAGAGGAACATAGAAGAGGCTGTCACTGACAACAGGACCTTGGCTTCTGCCGCTGTGCAAAGATAGGACACTTAAGTGCCCTGAAGAGACCATATACTCAAACTGAGTGTTCAGCGTGTGTCTGTGGCAAAAGCTCATTGCTCCCAGCTAGAGGGACACCAGTGGACACCAGAAACCACTGTAGGGGGCGCTCTAACCTAAGGAATAGTATGATTTACTATTCCAACATCTTCCCTACTGTACGTAGACTGGAGTTGGAATAGTAAATCATACTATTCCTAAGTCCAGCGCCCTCCAGCTCAAGTCGTTGTAACAACTTGCGTTGTAAAAACTGCGATGTAACGTACCGCGATCATTTTGACCGCGTTGTAACGTGTCATATTCGTTCCTGCAAGCCCGGTGTGGTAGCTAAGCTTTCACCAAGTTTCAAGCTGCTACTGCACTCTTGTCGACCTACAGCCACAGAAGTTACAGTGAACTACATCTGCAGCAGCCAAGGCTTGGTGTTCGCCGTCGGGTGATCGACCCCCCTCCCCCCGAACCACATTTCCAGCACAAGAGCACCTCACATCAAAAGCGACCAATGTCGGTAATGACCCCGCTGCTGTGTTCCTGCATCCTGAAGTTGGAGTCATTGAGTGTGTGTGACAAAGCATCTTTGGCGCGACCTGCCTTGGTGATTGACAGCTGCCTCTGCACTCGGAAGGCCGAGCAAGGTAGAAGAAATCCAGCTGTTGAACCCGGGTCCTAGGACCCCAAAGGCCTGCACTCTCCAAGGGTAGAGTGGAACTCCATCTCCAAGTGTGGGTTTGTCAAGTGTTGCAAGTTTGAAAGCTCCCGAGGATCCCGTTCAGTACCAAGGACAGCCAAGTCGCCTCTGCACCCGGCCTCCCTGGGCAAGGTAACGAAGTAACGACTGTTGGAACTTGGTCTAGGGACCCGCAGGACGCTATGCACAAGAGGGTTCATTGAACTCACCCTGCAAGTGACCGAGCGTCACCTGTGTTCCCCCATTGACTTCAATCGGAGCAGTTTGACAGATTTACTGCATCTATTTTTGAACGCTTTAAAAATCCACAACTTCGGTTGTATGTATGAAACAAAGTTCATTTTGGTGTCAATATTTATATGAAAATACTATCTATTTTTATAAACTGGTGTCAAGGTTTCTTTCGAGTTGTGTCACTTCATTATTGTCAATGCTGGTACTGTGAAATGCTCAACGCATGTTCCTCTGAGTACGCCTGACTGCTTAAGCTGCACTACCAGGACCGAGCTAAGGCTGCGGAGGGTGGATCCGAGCTCCATCTCTGTGTGTTGTGAGAATATTGCATGGTAAGGCTGTGGGGAAGAAAATATATGTATGTATGTGTGCGTGTATATATATATATATATATATATATATATATGCACTACAAAGATATCATGCTTAGATATATCGCACTGAAACAAGTTGCCCGGAGCTGCAGAGGCTTCCAAATCTGAGCTTGCCTGGACAAGCTTCAACAGCTCTTCAAAACCAACGTAGAGGTCCCTTTGCTTTGCCTGACGCCCATGTTAGTTTTCACATCATTTTGCTTACACTGTATGCCTGTATTATATTTGGCACAGTGTATTATTGGCACAGTGCCGAGCTTGCACTTCTCTTCTGCCTATATTTAACATTTTTTTTTCTTAGAGTTTTATATAGCGTGAATTTGACCCAAAGGTATCAGGTATCATAGCACTTTACATGAGCACCAGTTGCTTACACAAGGACACGTTCATTTTTGTTTGACACGGGGAGATTAAGTGATTTGCCCAGAATCACAGCATGTTGAGCGTCATTGCCGAGACTCGAACCCGGTTCCCCAGATTTGAGATCGCCTGCCCTAACCGTTAGGCTACATCCTCTCCCCTAATCTTGTATGTCTGTAGTATAATTGGCATGGTGCCGATCTTGTATTTCCCTGTTATCCATGTTTGGCACAGTGTCTTTTTCCAGTTCTGCTGAAGTTGCATTACCGTTTGTATATATGGCCCACAACTAGCCACGCAGGGAAGGAGCTGACTGAGAGCATCTTGTGTGCACTGACTCTTTCCTTGCTGGCCGGCAGGAATAAATGTATACAGACAAATACATTTCATTTGTTCCTGAGCAAACTGTAGTGTGCTGTGTGTTTCTTTCATTGCTCCTGGGAGGGCACAAAAGTATTTATATCCCTAACAAAGGCCCCCCCAGCCATACCACATAATATTCCACCTTGCAACAGGTGTCCAGCCGTTCCCAATGCTTCCAAATGGCGGTCACCTTGCATCTTAAAGCAATGTAATGGAACCATTACAAAACAAGCATTGACAAAGCCAATAGGCCATACCTTTGGAATCTATCTGTTACATCAGTGCTTTTTGGTGATGTTGTTCAACAGATACAAGATGGCCAAGCAAACTATCAAATAAGAAGCAGGAAAATGAGAGTGACATTAAAGTCAACCTATGTAAAGCAATGGGCAGACAGCAAGCCCCTCTATGTTCTTGGTCGGCCCACAAAATGCAATTTGCAACCAGGCAGCTGCACTCTCTGGTAAGATTGGCCTCAAGAGTACTACATGTCCAGAGACACCTGTTGGCTTTGCAGATGCTTGCAACACAATTCAACAAGCACTGACAAAGCCAATACAGTAAGCAGCAGTGGGCGGTGCCGGCAGCCAGAGCCTACTCACTTGGAAGGGGGTCCAAAGACACAGCATGGGTGCAGGGGAGGGGTGACCCTAGGGGCACTGACAATGGCAAGCAAAGCCACTGGCAGGAGAAGAAGGCAGCCACTGAGGGCTAGTTTAAGTCCAACCGTAAATCTCAAGTAATGCTATACAACTGTTCAAGGAATGCCATGACCTCCAAAGGTTCCACAGACACCAAATGACAACTCTTTACAACTGCAAGAGAATCATTGGCTGAAAGCGCCTGACCCACACATAACTGTCAATATATGTATGTATATATGTGTGTATATATATATATATATATACACATACATACACCATGGTTCTCCAAAGTCAGTCCTAGAGGGCCGGATCCATGCCAGATTTTTAGCATATCACAATTTAGATAAATGTAGTTATCTTAAAAATCTGGCATGGATCCGGCCCTCCAGGACCGACTTTGGAGAACCATGATATATACTGTGAAGTATTGGTAGCATAAGAACGCCGACAAAGAGGTAAAGCTGCCTGCAGGCAAGACCCAAAAACAACCACTCCAAGGATCCTCTAGAATCTCCTCCTGCGTCTCTATGGACAGGGGAAGGACCAACTTGTGATCTTAGACACATGTTCAGCGCCTTCCTTAACAACCATTACACTCGGACTGCAGCCCATTCAAAATCAACTGTCCAGGGTTACACATACGATCTACCCAGAGCAGCGCCAGGATAGCGAAAGATGCAACAAGGGGGAAAAAAGCAATCATGAACTGGATAAATAGTTTGGAAAGAACTGCAAAAAAACCACAACTTAGAAAGCAGATTGAGCTGTCCAGGGTATCAGGCGCGGACAGACCACTTTAGAACCCTCTCCAGAGAGATCCTCATTCCAGCTGAGAAGAGAATACCCCTGAGGAAATCACTGAAGACCACCGACTCCCTTAGAAAAGCCACCAGCAGCGGAGTATTAAGAGAGGATCCAAAAATGAAAAGCAAAACACCCTGCAGCCTACATGACATCTGCAACGGTCTGCTCCAACACAGGTCACACCAAATCCAAGAAGAAGGGTAAACATTCCATCATCACTCACCAGACACATGGTCTGGAGGGCGCGCCACTCTCGAACATAGACGGCGTTTGATGCAAATAACTACATATCTGAGGCACATTCGTGTACCTCACTGTAGACACACCATCTGACCCTTGCTCAAACACAGCATTTTTTTTGTCACCTGAATCTTGTGTTTGCCATCAGTGAGGGGGCTCGGCTTTAGGCATTTTTTCCAAAATGCTTGTGCATTTCAGCTCTATTGCTACCCACGATACAAGAAAGGTGCCTGCATTACAGGTTTTACCCCCTCAGGCTGTGCTGTTAAAACTTCACCGCAGTACAACACACAGTTTTAACCTTGACGCACCATGCGATATCTACGTGACAACTGGTGCATGGAGTGAACTTTTCTTAGACCCCATAATTCCATTTGGATTTTTTTTAACCAGCAATAATAATGACCATGCAAGAAATATGATACTTTTCCAGTTTCTCTGCAAGTAATGTGAAGGGACCAGGTTTGGAAAAGAATTGTAGAATGTCGCCGTGGTAGCTTGGAATCCCCGAGAGGCTTTCTGCGAAACAGCAGGAGGCTTATATGCCATCTCCTGGTACTCCAGGTATTAAGTTATATACTCCAGCAACTAGGAGGAAGTAAAGAGGGGACATCATCCCCTAAACAGGATCTCAATAGCCACCTTGGAAGGAAATGAGGCCCAAGTTTTCAGAGTAGAAATGCTGCCAGTAATGCAGATGAAGTAAGTATTCGGTAGTAGGAGCGGGTAGGTGGTACGTTTACGACACCTCTCCAATGGATAGCTAGAAAGCTTAAACATCGCACTCCGCAAGGTTAGGGATGTCTCTGCGAGATGCCTGCCTGTGGATTGCGTCACAGAATCATATTAGATTCATATAAAGAACTCAACCACACCATTTCCCCTTTCTGGACAAAAATCATCAATGCCTCGCTCATCTCAGGCTGTGTCCCAGACTCCCTTCAACTAGGACAAATCACACCCATTCTCAAGAAACCAGGGGCCGACCCTAATGATCTTAACAACCTCAGACCTATCTCCAACCTCCCGTTCCTTGCGAAAACATTGGAGAAATGCGTTCTCCACCAACTCAACAAACACATTGATGAGTTCAACCTCCTCGACACCTTTCAATCAGGATTCAGGAAAGGCTGTAGCACTGAAACAGCTATGCTCAACATCTCTGACGATATTCACAAGGCTTTAGATGAAGGTGATGCCTGCCTTCTCATCCTTATTGACCTATCTGCGGCATTCGGCACTGTAAATCATCCAGCTCTTCTGAAGACCTTGTCGAAGCGCTCCGGCATTAATGGCACAGTACTAAAATGGTTCACCTCCTTCCTTCAACACCGCTCGCAACAAATTAAAATCAACCTCCGTCTCTCAAAGCCAACAAAAGTCACACTTGGGGTCCCGCAAGGCTCGATCCTCTCCCCGTCCCTCTTCAATCTCTTCATGGAGCCCCTCACAATCATCTTGAAAAAGCGGGAGTGAACTACCACCTCTACGCTGACGACACCCAAATCTATTTCAAAATCAAGTCTCCCAACGACATCCGACACCTCAATGTCACTCTAACCGAGATCCAAACTTGGTTCAACACTAACCACTTAAAGCTCAACCCAGATAAAACGGAACTAATCCTATTCTCTCCAAAAAGCAACCATCGACCAATCCAAGAGTGGCTCAAGAATCTGGTTGCCCTAAACTGCCCCCTCGTCCTATCCGACTCAGTGAAGTCGCTAGGCATCACCCTTGACAAGAACTTATCAATGGAGGCCCACATCAAAAACTCTGCAAAAGGTGCTCTTTTCTCACTAAAACACCTCAAGAAATTGAAACCTTTTCTTCCCCAGGATGACCTCAAGACAGTAGTTCAATCCCTAGTTCTCTCTAACATCGACTACGGGAACGCCATCCTAACGGGGACTCCAAAAGCTCACCTAGCCCCACTAAGGGCAGTGCTGAACATGGCCGCTCGACTCATATCTGGAGTGAAAAGATTTGAACACATCACTCCAGCTCTCAACTCCCTCAACTGGCTTCCTATGGAAGGGAGGTGTATTTACAAGCTGGCCTGCATCACACACAAAACCCTTCACTCTCCGGCCCCCAACTACCTGAACAACAAACTGGTAAGAGCAGGTCAATCCAGAACACTGAGAAGTTCTAACTCACTCCTTCTTATCCCTCCGAAACTGAAAAAGAAAACCACCCAATACCGATCGTTTTCTGGCAACGCTCCCAGGATATGGAACGCTCTCCTAGAGTCCTCAGATGCAACCCCTCCTTCTCCTGTTTCAAAAGGGACCTGAAACTACATCTCCTTAACAAATACTTTCCTGACCAACATCAACTAACCTAGACTTCAATATCCGAGTTAACTCCTCTCTCTCTTGACATTCAAGGATAGTGGTGACCGGTCTGTGTTAACCACCTTCGTTTGTTTTCTCTCCCTCCGCTGCACTGTTTATCTATTTTTCATGTTGTATTTTTTATCTCTGTTTTTGCTTCCCTACTGCCTTCCTACTAAGTAATGCAATTTCCTTTGGTTTTGTACAGTGTGTATGTAAAGCGCTCTGATACCCACGGGTCTAGCTAGCGCTATATAAAACTTTTAAAATAAAAATATTTGTAGCTTAGTATTTCTTGTATGAACAGTTTACTAGAGTCAACTGAATCTCCTTTAAATGTTTAAAGGTCTGGAAGAGAAGGTAACGTTAAATTGGTTTGACCAGGATCACACAATTTGATTCTAGTGGCGTAAATCTTGTTTCTGCTAAAGACCATTAAGCATTACCATCAGTTGGGGATTTTATTGGATTATGTACAAGGAGAACTGTGTTTTCCAAGGAGGGTTTGAGGGGAACTTCCAACTTAATAAGTGTAAAGATGGGAGTGAATGGAAAAAATAACCATTAAAACAAGACTGAGTGAGCGTAAGAATGAGTTTATGGTATTCGCCTTCTGCAGTCCTCCAGGTGCATGTCAACATGTGTTCACCATATAGTCTGGGAGTTTTTGGAGTTATTCACAATGATCTACCTAGACCTGTAACTATAGAGTTTTCACAAAAATAACGAGAATAGCAGCATCGAATGATGGAGCTACAGAAACGTTCTAAGCATAACCTGTATGTCTTAGAGAATTGCAAATTTATTGTAGAAATGAAAATCTCGAATAACAGGTCTCTCTTGGATGAGTGGCTAGGAGCTAGTCCAACGAGCGAGTCGTAAAAGTTTATATTCAGTTGTAAATGTAGAAAATATTTTTAGAGAAGACTCCTAGTAAGGTATTCAACTTTCTTGGCACCAACAATCGGATTGACTACTTGAAAGAGTGTGCTCCCTAAAATCAGGCATTTTCTCAAAGGACACAGTCCCAGGTACAAGATGATGGTGCTACTTTTTTACAGTGTGAACTTCGCCTAAGGGCATTAGAGAATTTAAAAAACAGGACCGGGCTGCATTACACAGTTTTTTTATTTTTAGCTACAGGGAAATTTAGTGATTTGCCCATAATCACAAGATGTTGAGTCGAAGCCGGGATTTGAATCTGGTTTCTAATGTTCCTAGGTCGGTAGCTTTAGCGACTAAGCCGCATCTCCTCCCCTGTGGCACCCATGCCTCCGGTGGTGCATTTTTGAAAGAAGTTTAATGATGTTGACAGTTTAGTATCTTGAAGGCACTGCGTACAGTATTTGGGGAATATAGTGGTTACATTTTATGAAGCGTGGTGCATTTGAAGACAGTGAAAGGTGTAAAATAACACTGGTCCGAATCAATGCTGCACTTTTCTAGGTTCACTGTTGTGGTGCACTGTTTGCACAAGTGCTAGTAACCTATCAATAGTGAAACTGGGACCTGTCATGACTGAGGATCGTGTGGTTGACCTCGCGCACCATGCTAGCCCCATGTACAGCACCTCAGGATGGGAACCTCCTAGCGCACACACTGTGTGATCTCAGCACCGCTACAGTGCTCCTTGACGCCATGTCCATGCTAGACGGCATACCTAAAATACATAAGTAAAAACGTAAATAAATAAATGAAGAATGAGATGGAACAATTTCATGTAGGAGGAGGATGTGCTTTGAAGAAAGATGTCTACGTGCCCCAACAAGTTATTACGGGATCATGGGAAGGCAGATCTAGGGATGAGGGGCTTTGGGACCTTTGTTTGAACTATGTCCAAAGTTTAAATCCTGTGATATTTGTTTGTCCTCTCCTACATTCATTGCGACGTCAATTGTTAAGACCATTGTTCATAAAGTACAGTATAACTTTGAAAGGGGAAGTTCGACAATATCTCTCCGCCCTCTAGCAGAAACAGATTGCACACATTTTTTTTACTTATTTAAAACACTTCTTAAATATTTTTTTAAATGTGCTTGTATATTGTCATTTTAATGTTAACTGTATTTGGCTTTGAACTTGTTTGAACAGGGTATCATCAGTTTCTTTAAAGATTACGAATTCCATAACACAAGTATTTTATTAGTATTGCCCTGCAAAGTTGAATGAATGCATTTTGTATTTGCTTAGCTTTGTCTTTGCCATTTTGCATTATTTATCTGCTGTACTGTATTAAGGATGCATAGTTTCTTGCATTTTCCAAGAATTGCTCTGTAATGCCTAACTGTTCCCTGTGCGCATTTGCACTTTGTCTGTCTTTGGGGGTTTTTAACGTAGAGCATGGTTCTAAGCCGAATGGCTTTTGTGGTAAATGAAGATGCAGGGTAACCAATAGTATAGGTAAACAAGAATAAGGTTTATTCTTAAGTTAGGGATCTCGAGTTACAGGTAAAGATGGTAGAAAGGAAGCAGGAAGGACCCACCGGGCGCAGCATGCTTTCAACTGACACTCAAACCATGCACACATCAGCATTGTATTACCTCACACTAGCTGAGCAGCAGTAGACATATAGAACTAAGGAGAGAATGCACGGCATAGACATGAAGAAACCACACACTTCCCTTCTTTATGGAACAAAATGAAAATATGAATCCAGGTAAGCAAGTAATACATAACACCCGTGGGATGAGCACAAAGCATGCGAGTCACAAATTCAATACAGAGGATGGTAACACTCGACATCATAAAAAGAAGACATATGGTGTAAGTAAAAATTCAATCATACAATACATAAAATAAACAGACCAGGGAAAGAAATAATGATACATGGTCAAGAATGACACATCCATACATCACTCGGGAGAAACACTCACACTCTCCCCTCACAAGCAGACAACAAAATATAGAGGAGCAACAAAAGTGACCCCTCACACTAAAGTCATCGACTCTACAGCATAGCACAAGGGTGCAAATCGTGTGCCCCAGTGGGTGACATACATCTGCAAAATCAACCAACCACATAAGAAGATCTAAGAAAGTGCAAAACATCTACATTCCAATGGACACTCACTCAAACCATGCACACATCAGCATTCTATCGCCTCACGCTGACTGACCAGCAAGGGATTTATAACTAAGGAGGGAATGCACGGCATAGACATGAAGATACCACAGCTTTCGTGTGTACTGTATCATATGTGTCTCTCTATTGCTTCTTGCAGAATTTTGCTTGTATATTTGTGGACTTTTTTCAGTTCCTAATCATAATAAAATACTTGACTTGGCCTGAATCAGGCCAACGCAAAAAGAAGCCCTGAGAAGGGCACGTGGGCGTTCACTGAAGAGACTCTTGGACGACAGAAGAACATTGATCTAAAAACACTTTGGTCTTGCTGACCTTGGTGTGACCGATGAGAGGAACCCTACTGGGAGAAGAAGGGACGTGCATCTGGAGAACCATCAAGACGCATGTCCTAACGGGACACTAGGACTGCCTGGGTTTAGACTAGGTTTGTTTTGTTACAACGGAGCAAGACACTCTTCAACAAGAGGGAAACCAACTAGTGCCCTCCGACATGAGGAGGGTGGAAGAGGCAAGACTCCTACTCCTTGCAAATTGTTATGCTGGCTCCCTCACACCTGAGATGTGATGGGAGTGAGAAGACCCTGGGTACGGGAGGTTCCTCCAGTCTGATTAACCCTGGAGTCCTGGACAAGGGAGGGTGCTCTATTCTGAAGAACCTGGACAAGCAAGGATGCTCTAGCCTGAATAACCCTAGACAAGGGAGGATGTTCCAGCATGGACAAGGGAGGGTGTTCTTGCCTGAGGAACCCTAGACAAGTGAGGGCACTCCAGCCTGAGGTACCCTAGACCGGGAGGGTGTTCCAGCCTGAAGAACCCAGGAGAAGGGAGAGTGTTCCACCCTGAACAACTCTGGACAAAGGAGGGTGCTCCCGCCTGAGGAACTGCAGAGAAGGGAGTGTGTTCCAACCTGAAGGTCCCTGGACATGGGTGGGTGTTCCGCCATGAAGAACCCTGGACAAGGGAGGGTGTTCCAGCCTGAAGGTCCCTAGCCAAGGGAGGGTGTTCCAGGCTGAAGAACCCTGGTTAAGGGAGGGTGTTCCAGCCTGAAGAACCCTGGTTAAGGGAGGGTGTTCCAGCCTGAAGAACCCTGGTTAAGGGAGGGTGTTCCAGCCTGAAGAACCCTGGACAAGGGAGGGTGTTCCAGCCTCCTGAAGGTCCCTACACAAGGGAGGGTGTTCCAGCTTGAAGAATCCTGGTTAAGGGAGGGTGTTCCACCTTGAAGAACCTTGGACAAGGGAGGGTGTTCCACCTTGAAGAACCCTGGACAAGAGAGGGTGTTCCAGCCTGAAAACCCTGGATAAGGGAAGGTGTTCCTGCCTGAAGAACTCGCCCTCATCTTGGTTCCCCTCCAGCAGCTTAGGGAAACCCAATGATCCTGGAAGTGCAGATGCCTTCGGCTGTGCAATAGCAGAGAACACTTAGGGTGGCATCTGCAGCTCCAGGATTACGGGGTTTCCCTAAACTAGGGGAGGTAAACCAAGAGGAGGGCGGGTTTCACATCTACCAATTTTTGCCTGATCTTGCACTTCTAACTCCCTCTAAATGCCACCCTTAAAGTGCAACTGACCACATGTCTGTCCAATAAATAAGGTCATTTGTGGGTCTGCGAGCAGGGTGCAGTAGGGCTGGGGTTTCAAAGGCACTACCTCCACTTCCCCAGCCACCCCACTGAATTGAGCGTTGACCCCGCAAGAGGCCGCCGCCACCCTGGTGGAAGCCACTCTGGGGAGAAATAACTGAGATGGCAACCTACCTGTGCTTACGCCATTTCCAAAGAAAGGCCCAAAGTGGGGGGGGGGGGTCCATCTACAAAAGGACATCATGAATGCTTCCCATGTACTGAGCGTTGCCTGCACCCCCATGGTTTCCATGGTGATCTCAGGGGGTCCTTCGGCTCTTCTTTGGCAGCACCAAGAAGCATACGGACATCAAATCTTTCATTTTTAGACTTTGTCCTTATTAAACATTTTTAGGTCTCGCCTAGCAGGCGGCTTTTAGCTGTCTGGATGAAAGACCTTTTGTGAGCGGTACCGACACCGTACAGTGCACTGAAAGCCCACTCATCCCTTGGATGGCTTAGTTGTCGTTTGCTTGCCTCTTATTCTGTTGCTTTCCTTCTTGTGTTTTTCCCTCCCATGGACAACAGCCTCTTTGCCATCTTTTTCATTTGCTATTATCTTTCCATTGCTCTACTGACTTCTAGGGCACTACTTTTTTCATTTGTGTTAAGAACTCCATGAGAGTGCATGTGTTTTCTAGCGTTCTCCCTCGTGTGCTTCCTCCACTGCTAAATAATCAGCCCTGTGCTCTATGTTGCTCCCCCAAGTGTGCTGATCCCTCGTATGCTTCTCGCCCACCCCTCCCCCATGCTCTGTATTGCTCTTTCCGTAGTTTGCTGCTTTTTCCTCCTCTTCCTCCAACCTGGCTTTATTTTTACTCTCCACACTTCCATTGTACCCTCACTGATAGCTGACATTAAAAAAATATAACATAATAAAAATAGTCATGTTTTTGCAGAGCTCAGCAGCTGCCATTTGCTGCCAAGCACTTATATACAACAAAAATTATTTTGTGCACATTTCTTTAAATCTACCAAACAAAGTAGTGTCCACCAACTTATAACGGTCAATAAAAAATAATAATATATATATATTTTTTTAAAAACAGATTCAATGCCATTCTGTTGGCAGCACGTGCATGGGGAAGCAGGCACATGCCTACAGAATGACATAACAGCTGTTGCTTCATTGTGTCTTTTTTTTATGCATTGGCAAAAAAGCATTTTGTTTTTTACTGCTGCTTTACAGCATCCCCTAAAAGCATTGCCAAATACAAGATACCAAAGGTGAGACCTATTGGCGTTGCCAATGCTTGATTCAATGTAACCGCCTGACTAGAGGCTGTTATATTATTTTGTTCTTTTTAATTTGTACCTGCTGCCACTTCCATTATTTCATCTCAGCGAAGATGCTTTGCCCCCTCCTGGTGCCAGGCTGACTCGCCTGGCAGAGGTGGTGTGCTGTGCCAACCCCTCCCCCGACTCAAGGATGAGCAGCATCTTCCTACAACATGACACAAAGGGATACTTTGCAGCAGAACAGCACAGGATAGCAATAGCATAACAAAACATAGCATGGCAACTCCGAAAATAAAACAACACAAGGAAACACAACACAAAGGCAGAAAAGCACATAAGATAGACTTGAATAAGACAACCCGGTAAATCACAACAAAGCAGAAAACGCCGCACCACAACACAAACCTTGATAACAACAGAGAGTAGCACAGCGTAAAAGTAGTGGCGAACACAAAACACAGCCTACAACAAGAAAACACAGACTAACCTGATACAACCGAGCACGACATAAATAACTGCATGACAAAACTACACGCTGTAGCACAGCAAAACACAGTGTAAAACAGCACAACGCCACACACCTCAACACCACGCTCAGCAGAAGATAAATGAGACGGGCACGGGCAGCTTTTGCATGGAAGAAAATGATAAAACGGCATAGCCTAACAAATATAGCATAGCGCCACGAAGAACATAGGACGCATTGCAATGAGACAGACCAGCAGCCGCTGAACAGATCCCAACAAAACACTACAGCAGAGGTTCCAACCTGCGGTCCAGGGACCCCTGGGGGTCCGCGACACCTACTCAGGGGGTACGCAGCTGCTTAGAAAATTAATATTAACAGACTGCTAAAGTGTACATCAATAGAGAAGTCAAACGTAAAACTGAAAAATGTAAAATGTTCTATAAATGTGAAGGAATTTGAAATTGGAGGCTAAAAATCAAGTTGGTATTCCCAGATGAGTCGTGGGAGCAGTGCAAGTGCAGTGAACACAATATAGTGTGGATGATGGATGATTTTTGGGCATTGTTTCGCCTTTCAAGTCATCAAAATTGCTTATGCCGTGGTCTCGGGGTTCCAATAATGACCCAGTGGGGGTCCCTGGATTCCAATAGTGGCTAGGTGTGGGTCCGCGCACTACAGTAATGATTAAGTGGGGGTCCACAGAAGTCAAAAGGTTAAGAATCACTGCACTACAGAACACAAGACAACAGAGCAGCAGGGGTTAATAGAGAACGCCATAACGTGGGACGCATAAATCAACACAATAACATTATATTCCACAATGAGGATACCGTACAACGTACACAACGTGGAGCAGTGCAGCTCCATATTTATGTATGTGATTTTATACAGCTCATTTCCAAAAGGTTGTTCTGCGAGTCGAAGACGCACTCACAGCAAGACCGATTCACAAGAATTAATTTATTTGGAGGAACCGGCAAAATGGTATTCCCAATTCATTACACCAACGCGTTTCGAAGCCCCCAGCTTCTTCTTCTTGGGTGAATGCAAACATGCAGGCAGTACTACAAACTTCATTTCAAGTCCCATGCACCAATCAGAGCCCTCTAGTGGGTTTTACAGGTGAGTACCTTTAGTCGAGCATGCTGGTATTTGTAGTATGGCAACCAAACCAATTCGACCCTCCAGTGGGTTGCCTGCAATTCCGCTTGCTTTTACAATATTTTACCATTTTGCCAATTCCTCCAAATAAATTAATTCTTGTGAATCGGTCTTGCTGTGAGTGCGTCTTCGACTAGCAGAACAACCTTTTGGAAATGTGATTTTATATAGCGCATACATTACCAGAGGTGTCAGAGCGCTTTACATTACAGCAAGGAATGTTACATGAGAAGGTTTAGAGTACCAAGGTAGTAGGTGCTAAACTAATGGCTACTACGGTTACTCAGGGCGAGAGTTACATATTCACAAGACTACATATTACAGGTAACAGGTTTAGCAGGTTACACAGGGAAATATTACATATTTACTGAGATAAACACAAGTTGTAATCCGGCATAGTTTACAAACTTGGATATAAGAAGCCTTATGTTCATTGGATTACAGGGTAATGGTTCATCCAAGTGTTATGAAACAGTCAGGGTCATGCCATTAAGACAGGGGTGTATGCCTGGTGGGGAGCTTGGAGAGGAGAGTTATTGTGAAAAATGTCTTTGGAAGAGAAGAGTTTTTAGATCCGATTTGAAGATCCGGAAAGAGGTGGTGGTCAGGGCCGGACTGGCCGTAGCGGGCACCGGGCAATCCCCCGGTGCGCCGCACGGGTGGGGGCCGGTTTTGGGCCCCTGGGGGCTGTTTTTGTTACAGGGCCGTTTTTGCAGCATAGCTGCAAAATCGGCCCTGTAACAAAATCGGCCGAAAACCGGCCATGGCAAAGAGCTCGGCCGCACCCCCAACCCCCCGGGGGGGGCCGGCCGAGCACTTTGTCAGGGCCGGTTTTGGTTCCCAGTCCGGCCCTGGTGGTGGTGTGCAGGCTAGGAGGCAGCGAGTTCCAAATAGTAGTTGCATTCCCTTAGCACGATTGCTCCATAAGTCTTTCTCTTTTGGAGGTTCCGGCAGCAGATTCTAAGCATTTTGTGAGGGTCAAGAGCCACCTGATAACTTGAGTTTGTTTGCTAGTTGTTAGAATAGAAAAATTCATGTTTGCGCATTAATCTATGTATGTTGGCATTCGCTGCGCCATTTTCTATGTCGGCGCCATTTTGAGTTATAATCGAAACGTATTCTTCGCTATTTCCGAGAAAAGGCCTCTGTTGAGTTGTGTTTCTCCAAGGCTAAGATTTGCTTCACTAATGAATAGACTGTTCTTATTAGAGCATACCTTTCCCTCTAGATAGAGGCCTTCTCCCACTTGTCTAGTGGCGGGCACGGGCAGAGCGACCTTGAATAGTAGATAGTGTGTGCCCAGCCTCAGAATCGAAACGTAATTTCTGTACTTCACTGTTTTGCTGCATCTGCTTGGAAAATTCCCCAGTGGGCGTGCCTTCATTGGTTCTGAAATGTACATAATGTATCTCCATGTTTGCTGAAGTTAGTCCCTCTGCAGCACTCCTAAGCGACTGGGCAGACCGGGCTCCGCTCTGAGTGTACTCTGAATAAACAGATATTGGTTTGGATTCTCTACTGTCTGACCGACTCTTCATTTGGTGTGGAAGGCTGAGAGGTGGTCGTGAGTGACCCGGGTGACCCTAATCGGGCCTCTTCCGTCATAGGTTCCAAGGGGTAGAGGTGTGAATGGCTTTTTAGGTGACGCAAGCAGTCTTATGTATGGTCCTTGCTTCAACAGGAAGCCCACCATGAGTTATCAACAAAGGGGTGATAGGGTCATTTCTGTTGGCCCCGTAGACACGGCTGAGTGGAGGATGGATTTTAAAGGGGATAAGTGGGTCATAGGGAGGCCTGCAAGAAGAGAATTGCAGTGATCCAGTCTGGAGAGTACCAAAGATTGGACAGGAGTTTTCAGATCTTGTTCAGGAATGTAAGTCCACCAAAAGTGGAAAGGTGCATTCTTGGCCATGCTGTTCATTTGGGATTTGAGGTTGAGGCTTTTGTCCAGGATGACACTCGGGGATGTGGCACTGTAACCATTACAATCACAACACACAGGATGCCACAATGGGTCAATACCACGACATATCACGTTTAACAGAATTTCATGCTACAAAATGCCAACGCACTATAGCAGAAAAAAACGCACAAAGATGCACAAAAAGCCACAGCGCAACAACAGGTGAGGAAAAGAGCAGAAACCAGGAAAGAAAGAGAGGGCTCAAGGCAGGCTGCGGCTGGGGTGCAGGCCCGCTCCCCTCCAGCCCCCTTATACAAGATGGATGCTCCCCACGGCACCTTGGCAACCGTGTCGCATGCACCAACCAGACAGGCCGCCCACCAGGAGAACTACATTACCCACAATGCCACGCACCGCGATGTCAATCAAAGTAACGTGGGTCTGAGCTGGCCCCGCCCTGTGCCCCCGCAAGCTGCCAGCTTACCGCCCCCCTCACTTCAAAGCGGCTGTGTGCTGTAATTACAGCGCATTGATCAGCCGGAGGCAGCCTTCCTGTTAGCCGTGAATCTCAGGTTACAGGGAGGAGGGCGGGGGCACATTTCTTTCACATTAAGTACGGCACCTCCAGTCATCTGCACAACCTCTGGTGCACCCCACCCCACCCTCTATCCCAGGGCTGGGGGAGGGCTCCACCGCCTGCAAAGTACCACTCCCCCAGCAGAGACCGCCGCGCCCTCCAGCCTGTGGCGAGAGAGCTTCCTGCACTATCGTGCACAGCAACCCTCACCCAGCAGAGGTCCGACCACCTCCAGCCTGGGGCTAAAGAGCTCCCCACAGCATCATGTACAGCCACCCTCACATTACCCCACCCTCCACTCTGGGGCTAGAGAGCTCCCCAAAGCATAATGTACAGCAACCCTCACCCTCCGATCACCCCTCCCTCCACTCTGGGGCTAGAGAGCTCCCCAAATCATAATGTACAGCAACCCTCACACCCCCCACCTCCACCCTGGTGCTAAAGAGCTCCCCAAAGCATCATGTACAGCCACCCTCATCCTCACATTACCCCACACTCCAGCCTGGGGCTAGAGAGCTCCCCACAGCATCATGTACAGCCACCCTCAGATTACCCCACCCTCCAGCCGGGGGCTAAACAGCTCCCAACAGCATAATGTACAGCAACCCTCGCCCTCAGACCACCCCACCCACCACTCCATCATGTACAGCCACCCTCACCCTCAGACCACCCGACCCTCCACTCCATCATGTTCAGCAACCCTCAGACCACCCCACCCTCCACACCATCATGTACAGCAACCCTCACCCTCAGACCACCGAACCTCCACACCATCATGTACAGCAACCCTCACCCTCAGACCACCCCACCCTCCACACCATCATGTACAGCAACCCTCACCCTCAGACCTCCCCAC
Source organism: Calotriton arnoldi (assembly GCA_963921515.1). Taxonomy (NCBI): domain Eukaryota; kingdom Metazoa; phylum Chordata; class Amphibia; order Caudata; family Salamandridae; genus Calotriton; species Calotriton arnoldi. The sequence continues at coordinate 2,336,153 of CAWUFW010001682.1, forward strand.
CCTCCACACCATCATGTACTGCCACCCTCACCCTCAGACCACCCCACCCACCACTCCATCATGTACAGCAACCCTCACCCTCAGACCACCCCGCCCTCCACACCATCATGCACAGGAACCCTCACCCTCACCCAACTCCACCCTCCACACCATCATCTACAGCAACCCTCACCCTCAGACCACCCCACCCTCCAGCCTGGGGCTAGAGAGCCCCCCAAAGCATCATGTACAGCCACCCTTACCCTCAGACCACCCCCAACCTCCACACCATCATGTACAGCAACCCTCACCCTCAGACCACCTCACCCTCCAGCCTGGGGCTAGAGAGCTCCCCAAAGCATCATGTACAGCCACCCTCAGACCCCCCCCACCTCCACCCTGGGGCTACAGAGCTCCCCAAAGCATCAGGTACAGCCACCATCACCCTCAGACCACCCCACCCTCCAGCCTGGGGCTAGAGAGCTCCCCACAGCATAATGTACAGCCACCCTCAGACCACCCCACCTTCCACACCATCATGTACAGCAACCCTCACCCTCAGACCACCCCACCCACCACTCCATCATGTACTGCCACCCTCCCCCGTATACCACCCCGCCCACCACTCCGTCATGTACAGCAACCCTCACCCTCCACACCATCATGTACAGCAACCCTCACCCTCAGACCACTCCACCCTCCACACCATCATCTACAGCAACCCTCACCCTCAGACCACCCCACCCTCCAGCCTGTGGCTAGAGAGCTCCCCAAAGCATCATGTACAGCCACCCTCACCCTACCCCACCCTCCACACCATCATGTACAGCAACCCTCACCCTCAGACCACCCCACCCTCCAGCCAGTGGCTAGAGAGCTCCCCAAAGCATCATGTACAGCAACCCTCACCCTCAGACCACCCCACCCACCATTCCATCATGTACTGCCACCCTCACCCTCAGACCACCCCACCCACCACTCCATCATGTACAGCAACCCTCACCCTCAGACCACCCCACCATCCACACCATCATGTACAGGAACCCTCACCCTCACACCACTCCACCCTCCACACCATCAGCTCCAGCAACCCTCACCCTCAGACCACCCCACCCTCCATCCTGGGGCTAGAGAGCTCCCCACAGCATCACGTACAGCAACCCTCAGACCACCCCACCCTCCAGCCTGGGGCTAGAGAGCTCCCCACAGCATTATGTACAGCCACCCTTACCCTCAGATCACCCCACCCTCCAGCCTGGGGCTAGAGAGCTCCCCAAAGCATCATGTACAGCCACCCTCAGATTACCCCACCCTCCAACCTGAGGCTACAGAGCTCCCCAAAGCATCAGCTGACGGTAATGCTAGACCCCTGTGATACAGAGGCTGATGGTAACGCTGGGTACCTGTGACACCGAGGCTAATGGCAACACTAAGGGGCATATGTACAAGTCCCTATCGCCACCACAACGTCACTTATATCGACATTGTGGTGGCGATAGGGGCTGTGCCTTATTTACAAGGCAGCGTTAAGCCACTTAATGTGGTTTAACGCTGCCTTGTGCATAAGCCCCCCTTTCATGCTATGCTTAGCGTGAAAGGGGTGGGCAGTGGGTGTTGCGGTGGGCGTTCCACCGCAACACTCATTCATTTTGATGCTGCCCCCCTATGTACAAGGGTTGCGTACATAGGAGGCAGCGCCAAAATTAAGACCAGGGAAAACCTGGTCTTAACTTGGCGAAACGAGAAGAAATGCATTATTTCTCCTCGTTTTTGCTTTTTCCATGTGTTCTGCCTTGTGCAGCACACATGGAAAAAGCAAACTGCCATGGATTGTTTATGTGTAGGGAGGTCCCCCTTCCTGTACATAAACAATCTTTAAAAAAAAATGCCATTTTGTGACTTTCATGTGTGCTGCATTAAGCAACACACATAAAAGTGACAAAATGGCATTTTAGGATTGTTTATGCGCAGGAAGGGGCACCGTCCTACACATAAACAATCCTCCCCTGCACGCAGACACCTATGGTGCAAGGGTGCCTGCGTTGGCGCTACACTGCTAAGTGTAGCACCAGCACAGGGGGAAACGTAAGGCTGCACCATATCCTTGTAAATATGGTGCAGCCTTGCGTTTCTGAAGTGGATTGAGGCGTTAAGCCATGACGGCTAACACCTCACTTCGCCACTTCCTCGTACATATGCCCCTAAATCTCTGTAATACCAGGCTGACGGTAATGCCTGGGCCCTGTGATACCGCAGCTGACGGTAACACTAGGTCCTGTAATGCAAGGCTGAAGGTAACGCCCGGGCCTTATGATACCGAAGGTAATGCTGGGTCCCGTAATACGAGACTGACAGTAATGCCTGGGCCCTGTGATACTGAAGCTGACGGTAACGCTAGGTCCTGTAATACGAGGCTGACGGTAATGCTAGGGCCATGTGTCATCGAGGCTGACGGTAATTCTAGGTCCTGTAATACAAGACTGACGTTAAAGCTTGGCCCTTGTAATATGAGGCTGACGGTATCGCCTGGGCCCTGTAATACCGAAGCTGACTGTAACACTAGGTCCTGTAATACGAGGGTGACGGTAATGCTAGGGCCCAGTGATACCGAAGCTGACAGTAATGCTAGGTCCTGTAATACAAAGCTGACGGTAACACCAGGGCCCTGTGATACCGAAGCAGATGGTAAAGCTAGGTCCTGTAATACGAGGCTGACGGTAACGCTAGGCCCCTGTAATACCAGGCTGATACCGAAGCTGACGGTAATGCTAGGTCCTGGAATATGAGGCTGGCAGTAATGGTAGGGGCCCTGTGATACCGAAGCTGATGGTAACACTAGGTCCTGTAATACAAGGCTGACGGTAATCCCTGGTCCCTGTGCTACCGAAGTTGGCGGTAATGCTAGGTACTGTAAAACAAGGCTGACAGTAACGCCCGGGCCATGTGATACCGAAGCTGACGGTAACGCTAGGTCCTGTAATACGAGGGTGATGGTAATGCCCAAGCCCTGTGATACCAAAGCTTACTGTAATGCTAGGTCCTGTAATACGAGGCTGACAGTAACACCCTGGCCCTGTGACACTGAAGCTGACGGTAACGCTAGGTCCTGTAATATGAGGGCGAGGCTGATGGTAACGCCCGGGCCATGTGATGCCAAAGCTGACGGTAATGCTAGGTCCTGTAATACGAGGTTGACAGTAACGCCCGGGCCCTATGATGCCACCGGTAATGGTAACGCTAGGTCCTGTAAAACGAGGCTGACAGTAACACTAGGTCCTGTAATACGAGGCTGACAGTAACGCTAGGTTCTGTAATATGAGGCTGACGGTAATGCCCGGGCCCTGTGATACCGAAGCTGCTGGTAATGCTAGGTCCTGTAATACGAGGCTGACGGTAATGCTAAGGCCTTGTGATACCAAAGCGGACGGTAATGCTACGTCCTGTAATATAAGGCTGATTGTAACGCCCGGGCCCTGTGATACCGAAGCTGACGCTAATGCTAAGTCCTGTAATTCGAAGCTGACAGTAACGACCGGGCCCTACGATGCCGAAACTGACGGTAACACCCGGGCCCTATGATACCAAAGCTGACGGTAACGCTAGGTCCTGTAATACGAGGCTGATGGTAACATCCAAGCCCCGCAATACCCAAGCTGACGGTAACACTAGGTCCTGTAATACGAGGCTGATGGTAACATCCAAGCCCCTCAATACCCAAGCTGACGGTAACGCTAGGTCCTGTAATGCGAGGATGACGGTAACGTTAGGTCCTGTATTACGAGACTGACGGTAACGCATGTGCCCTGTGATACTGAAGCGGACGATAACTAGATCGTGTAATACGCGGCTGACGGTAACTCCCAGGCTCTGTGATATGATACCACAGCTGACGGTAACACTAGGTCCTGTAATACAAGGCTGACGGTAACGCCAAGTCCCTGTGATACCGAAGCTGCTGGTAACGCTAGGTCCTCTAATAGGAGGCTGACTGTATCGCTAGTTCCCCGTGATACCGAAGCTGATGGTAACGCTTGGTCCTGTAATAGGAGGCTGACGGTAATGCTAGGTCCCTGTGATAATGAAGCTGACGGTAATGCTAGGTCCCTGTGATAATGAAGCTGATGGCAATGCTAGGTCCTGTAATACGAGGCTGATGGTAATGCTAGGTTCTGTAATACGAGGCTGATGGTAACGCTAGGCCCCTGTAATACCAGGCTGATACCGAAGCTGACGGTAATGCTAGGTCCTGGAATATGAGGCTGGCGGTAACACACCAGGGCCCTGTGATACCGAAGCTGACGGTAACGCTAGGTCCTGTAATACGAGGCTGGCGGTAACACACCAGGGCCCTGTGATACCGAAGCTGACGGTAACGCTAGGTCCTGTAATACGAGGCTGATGGTAACACTAGGTCCTGTAATACTCTGTGATCTCAGGACAGTGGACGCTCAGGACCGAGAGCAGAAGGACCACCAGAAGGCAGGAGAGAGTTATCTCTCGGGGTTCAGAACAGTGTACGCTCAGGAAAGAGAGCATTAGGGCCCCAGAAGGCAGGGCAGAGTTATCTCTCTGAGATCAGGACAGTGGGCGCTCAGGACGGAGAGCATTAGATCCCCAGAAAGCAGGAGTTATCTCTCTGAGATCAGGACAGAGAGCAGAAGGGCCTTCAGAAGGCAGGACTATCTCTCTGAGATCAGGACAGAGAGCAGAAGGGCCTTCAGAAGGCACGAGAGAGTTATCTCTCTGAGATCAGGACAGTGAGCGCTCAGAACAGAGAGCAGAAGGACCCCCAGGAGGCAGGACTATCTCTCTGAGATCAGGACAGAGAGCAGAAGGGCCTTCAGAAGGCACGAGAGAGTTATCTCTCTGAATTCAGGACAGTGGGCGGTCAGGGCGGAGAGCAGTAGGGTAACTCATCAGTAAAGGCAGGCGAGTCCCTCAGAAATCAAGGCAGAGGGTAGCAGGGCATTGAACATCACGACCTGAGGTGGCCGCAAACAGAGAGGGCAGGGGGCCCTCAGCACCAGGACCAGAGGAGGCCACAAACAGAGAGGGCAGGGGGCCCTCAGCACCAGGACCAGAGGAGGCAGCAGACAGAGAGCGCAGGGGCCCTCAGCATGAGGACCAGAGGAGGCCGCAAACAGAGAGGGTAGGGGCCCTCAGCATCAGGACCAGAGGTGGCCGCAAACAGAGAGGGCAGGGGGCCCTCAGCATCAGGACCAGAGGTGGCCGCAAACAGAGAGGGCAGGGGGCCCTCAGCATCAGGACCAGAGGTGGCCGCAAACAGAGAGGGCAGGGGGCCCTCAGCATCAGGACCAGAGGTGGCCGCAAACAAAGAGGGCAGGGGGCCCTCAGCATCAGGACCAGAGGAGGCCGCAAACAGAGAGGGCAGGGGGCCCTCAGCATCAGGGACAGAGGAGGCCGCAAACAGAGAGGGCAGGGGGCCCTCAGCATCAGGGACAGAGGATGCCGCCAACAGAGAGGGCAGGCGGCCCTCAGAATCAGGACCAGAGGAGGCCGCAAACAGAGAGGGCAGGGGGCCCTCAGCATCAGGGACAGAGGAGGCCGCAAACGGAGAGGGCAGGGGGCCCTCAGCATCAGGACCAGAGGAGGCCGCAAACAGATAGGGCAGGGCGCCCTCAGCATCAGGGACAGAGGAGGCCGCAAACAGAGAGGGCAGGGGCCCTCAGCATCAGGACCAGAGGATGCCACAGAGAGGGCAGTGGGCCCTCAGGACCAGAGGAGGCAGCAAACAGAGAGGGCAGGGGGCCCTCAGCATCAGGACCAGAGGAGGCCGCAAACAGAGAGGGCAGGGGGCCCTCAGCATCAGGACCAGAGGTGGCCGCAAACAGAGAGGGCAGGGGGCCCTCAGCATCAGAACCAGAGGAGGCCGCAAACAGAGAGGGCAGGGGGCCCTCAGCATCAGGGACAGAGGAGGCCGCAAACAGAGAGGGCAGGGGGCCCTCAGCATCAGGGACAGAGGAGGCAGCAAACAGAGAGGGCAGGGGGTCCTCAGCATCAGGACCAGAGGAGGCCACAAACAGAGAGGGCAGGGGGTCCTCAGCATCAGGACCAGAGGAGGCCGCCAACAGAGAGGGCAGGCGGCCCTCAGAATCAGGACCAGAGGATGCCACAGAGAGGGCAGTGGGCCCTCAGCATCAGGACCAGAGGAGGCCGCAAAAAGAGAGGGCAGGGGGCCCTCAGCACCAGGACCAGAGGATGCCGCAAACAGAGAGCAGGGGGCCCTCAGCACCAGGACCAGAGGAGGCCACAAACAGAGAGGGCAGGGGGCCCTCAGCATCAGGACCAGAGGATGCAGCAAACAGAGAGGGCAGGGGGCCCTCAGCACCAGGACCAGAGGAGGCCACAAACAGAGAGGGCAGTGGGCCCTCAGCATCAGGACCAGAGGAGGCCGCAAACAGAGAGGGCAGGGGGCCCTCAGCACCAGGACCAGAGGAGGCCACAAACAGAGAGGCCAGGGGCCCTCAGCACGAGGACCAGAGGAGGCCGCAAACAGAGAGGGCAGGGGGCCCTCAGCACCAGGACCAGAGGACACCGCAAACAGAGAGGGCAGGGGGCCCTCAGCATCAGGGCCAGAGGAGGCCGCAAACAGAGAGGGCAGGGGGCCCTCAGCACCAGGACCAGAGGACACCGCAAACAGAGAGGGCAGGGGGCCCTCAGCATCAGGGCCAGAGGAGGCCGCAAACAGAGAGGGCAGGGGGCCCTCAGCATCAGAGGATGCCACAAACAGAGAGGGCAGGGGGCCCTCAGCATGAGGACCAGAGGAGGCCACAAACAGAGAGGGCAGGGGGCCCTCAGCATCAGGACCAGAGGAGGCAGCAAACAGAGAGGGCAGGGGGCCCTCAGCATCAGGACCAGAGGAGGCCACAAACAGAGAGGGCAGGGGGCCCTCAGCATCAGGACCAGAGGATGCCACAGAGAGGGCAGTGGGGCCCTCCGCATCAGGACCAGAGGTGGTCGGAAACAGAAAGGGCAGGGGGCCCTCAGAATCAGGACCAGAGGAGGCCGCAAACAGAGAGGGCAGGGGGCCCTCAGCATCAGGACCAGAGGAGGCCGCAGACAGAGATGGCCGGCGGCCCTCAGCATCAGGACCAGAGGAGGCCACAAACAGAGAGGGCAGGGGGCCTCAGCATCAGGGCCAGAGGAGGCCGCAAACAGAGAGGGCAGGGGGCCCTCAGCATCAGGACCAGAGGATGCCACAGAGAGGGCAGTGGGCCCTCAGCACCAGGACCAGAGGAGGCCGCAAACAGAGAGGGCAGGGGGCCCTCAGCTTCAGGACCAGAGGAGGCCGCAAACAGAGGGCAGGGGGCCCTCAGCATCAGGACCAGAGGATGCCGCCAACAGAGAGGGCAGGGGGCCCTCAGCATGAGGACCAGAGGAGGCAGCAGACAGAGAGGGCAGGGGCCCTCAGCATGAGGACCAGAGGAGGCCGCAAACAGAGAGGGCAGGGGGCCTCAGCATCAGGACCAGAGGAGGCCGCAAACAGAGAGGGCAGGGGCCCTCAGCATCAGGACCAGAGGTGGCCGCAAACAGAGAGGGCAGGGGGCCCTCAGCATGAGGACCAGAGGAGGCCGCAAACAGAGAGGGCAGGGGGACCTCAGCATCAGGGCCAGAGGATGCCGCAAACAGAGAGGGCAGGGGGCCCTCAGCATCAGTACCAGAGGAGGCCACAAACAGAGAGGGCAGGGGGCCCTCAGCTTCAGGACCAGAGGAGGCCGCAAACAGAGGGCAGGGGGCCCTCAGCATCAGGACCAGAGGATGCCGCCAACAGAGAGGGCAGGGGGCCCTCAGCATGAGGACCAGAGGAGGCAGCAGACAGAGAGGGCAGGGGCCCTCAGCATGAGGACCAGAGGAGGCCGCAAACAGAGAGGGCAGGGGGCCTCAGCATCAGGACCAGAGGAGGCCGCAAACAGAGAGGGCAGGGGGCCCTCAGCATCAGGACCAGAGGTGGCCGCAAACAGAGAGGGCAGGGGGCCCTCAGCATGAGGACCAGAGGAGGCCGCAAACAGAGAGGGCAGGGGGACCTCAGCATCAGGGCCAGAGGATGCCGCAAACAGAGAGGGCAGGGGGGCCCTCAGCATCAGTACCAGAGGAGGCCACAAACAGAGAGGGCAGGGGGCCCTCAGCATCAGGACCAGAGGAGGCCGCAAACAGAGAGGGCAGGGGGCCCTCAGCACCAGGACCAGAGGAGGCCACAAACAGAGAGGCCAGGGGCCCTCAGCACGAGGACCAGAGGAGGCCGCAAACAGAGAGGGCAGGGGGCCCTCAGCACCAGGACCAGAGGACACCGCAAACAGAGAGGGCAGGGGGCCCTCAGCATCAGGGCCAGAGGAGGCCGCAAACAGAGAGGGCAGGGGGCCCTCAGCACCAGGACCAGAGGACACCGCAAACAGAGAGGGCAGGGGGCCCTCAGCATCAGGACCAGAGGACACCGCAAACAGAGAGGGCAGGGGGCCCTCAGCATCAGAGGATGCCACAAACAGAGAGGGCAGGGGGCCCTCAGCATGAGGACCAGAGGAGGCCACAAACAGAGAGGGCAGGGGGGCCTCAGCATCAGGACCAGAGGAGGCAGCAAACAGAGAGGGCAGGGGGCCCTCAGCATCAGGACCAGAGGAGGCCACAAACAGAGAGGGCAGGGGGCTCTCAGCATCAGGACCAGAGGATGCCACAGAGAGGGCAGTGGGGCCCTCCGCATCAGGACCAGAGGTGGTCGGAAACAGAAAGGGCAGGGGGCCCTCAGAATCAGGACCAGAGGAGGCCGCAAACAGAGAGGGCAGGGGGCCCTCAGCATCAGGACCAGAGGAGGCCGCAGACAGAGATGGCCGGCGGCCCTCAGCATCAGGACCAGAGGAGGCCACAAACAGAGAGGGCAGGGGGCCTCAGCATCAGGGCCAGAGGAGGCCGCAAACAGAGAGGGCAGGGGGCCCTCAGCATCAGGACCAGAGGATGCCACAGAGAGGGCAGTGGGCCCTCAGCACCAGAGGAGGCCGCAAACAGAGAGGGCAGGGGGCCCTCAGCTTCAGGACCAGAGGAGGTCGCAAACAGAGGGCAGGGGGCCCTCAGCATCAAGACCAGAGGATGCCGCCAACAGAGAGGGCAGGGGGCCCTCAGCATGAGGACCAGAGGAGGCAGCAGACAGAGAGGGCAGGGGCCCTCAGCATGAGGACCAGAGGAGGCCGCAAACAGAGAGGGCAGGGGGCCTCAGCATCAGGACCAGAGGAGGCCGCAAACAGAGAGGGCAGGGGGCCCTCAGCATCAGGACCAGAGGTGGCCGCAAACAGAGAGGGCAGGGGGCCCTCAGCATGAGGACCAGAGGAGGCCGCAAACAGAGAGGGCAGGGGGACCTCAGCATCAGGGCCAGAGGATGCCGCAAACAGAGAGGGCAGGGGGGCCCTCAGCATCAGTACCAGAGGAGGCCACAAACAGAGAGGGCAGGGGGCCCTCAGCATCAGGACCAGAGGAGGCCGCAAACAGAGAGGGCAGTGGGCCCTCAGCATCAGGGACAGAGGAGGCCGCAAACAGAGAGGGCAGTGGGCCCTCAGCATCAGGACCAGAGGATGCCACAGAGAGGGCAGGGGGCCTCAGCATCAGGACCAGAGGAGGCCGCAAAAAGAGAGGGCAGGGGGCCCTCAGCATCAGGACCAGAGGAGGCCGCAAAAAGAGAGGGCAGGGGGCCCTCAGCATCAGGACCAGAGGAGGCCGCAAACAGAGAGGGCAGGGGGCCCTCAGCATCAGGACCAGAGGAGGCCGCAAACAGAGAGAGCAGGGGGCCCTCAGCATCGGGACCAGAGGAGGCCACAAGCAGAGTGTCAGGAACGGCGAACGTTGCGCCTGCCTGGGACTACATGTCCCAGAAAGCCCTGCAAAGAGAAATGGGGAGGAGGAGGAGCTACGTCCTTAAATAGGACGCAAAACGCATGACGGCGTGCGTTATACTGGATGCGAGCCTGTTGCATTCAGACCAGGAGTTCGGAGAGCGGCAGAGACGCGGTTGCGTCCCTGCTTATGGACCGTGAGTTCTTTTGCGGTATTTTGGCAGCAAGGAGCTGCGACCTTAGGGAGCACTTTCCTGCCCGCGCACTGGAAAGCGGGAGAAGAGGCGTAGTGGAAGCCAAGAGAGTCTTTCACAGCACCGGAGACAGGGGGCTGAGGAAGGTCTTCCGTTCACATCACGAGACTGCTAGTAGGGGAGAACCCTTGTCGCTGCAATGACCCCCACCGCGCTCTGAGGTAAGAGTGGTATTCAGCGGACGGCAAGTAAGAAGGAAAGACACTGGATTCTGCCTTTTCCTTCAGTTGGGGACTCCCTATAAGTTTCTGTTTTTTTATATCTCTTCTTTTTTTTTCCTTCACACCACAAAGGGACAGGCTACGCCACCCTCGTATGCATGGCATCAGGAGTTTCAAGACTTGTTTATTTTTAGGGTTATCTAGAAAAAAGCTTCGACGTTGAAGCATTGACATAGGTTCTTTTCTGAACAAAAGAGGGAAAGGAGTTTGGGAAAAAACTCGTGACTTAACGAGTGCTTACCCCTTGGGTAAATTGGACATCAAGACTGCTCAGTTGCTCAGTGTATGAATGAATACCGTAATGGGCGGTGCTGGTCTTTAGGGAGAAGACAACGAGTGTTTGGATACGTCAGGTACTGGAGGAACCAGTGAGACACATTGAGTGTAGTGTTGCATGCATATGTCTTTTTCATCTTACTGTTCTTTGTATTTGCAGATTCTACTCCCTGCTGTTCCCTACCTTTCCTTCCCTCACTTGATCGCCCTATAACTCTGTGCAATAATTGTAGGAGTTGGGGATGTCAAAGGGTGGAACCCCTATAGCTCCGCACGAATCCTGAGGAGTACCCGTCCTTGGACAGGATCGTTACACAGAGGGCAGGGGGCCCTCAGCATCAGGACCAGAGGAGGCTGCAAACAGAGAGGGCAGGGGGCCCTCAGCATCAGGACCAGAGGATGCAGCAAACAGAGAGGGCAGGGGGCCCTCAGCATCAGGACCAGAGGTGGCCGCAAACAGAGAGGGCAGGGGGCCCTCAGCATCAGGACCAGAGGATGCCGCAAACAGAGGGCAGTGGGCCCTCAGCATCAGGACCAGAGGATGCCGCAAACAGAGGGCAGGGGGCCCTCAGCATCAGGACCAGAGGATGCCGCAAACAGAGAGGGCAGTGGGCCCTCAGCATCAGGACCAGAGGAGGCCGCAAACAGAGAGGGCAGGGGGCCCTCAGCATCAGAACCAGAGGAGGCCGCAGACAGAGAGGGCAGGGGGCCCTCAGCATCAGGACCAGAGGAGGCCGCAAACAGAGGGCAGGGGGGCCTCGGCATCAGGACCAGAGGAGGCCGCAAACAGAGAGGGCAGTGGGCCCTCAGCATCAGGGCCAGAGGAGGCCGCAAACAGAGAGGGCAGGGGGCCCTCAGCATCAGGGACAGAGGAGGCCGCAAACAGAGAGGGCAGGGGGTCCTCAGCACCAGGACCAGAGGAGGCAGCAGACAGAGAGGGCAGGGGCCCTCAGCATGAGGACCAGAGGAGGCCGCAAACAGAGAGGGCAGGGGGCCTCAGCATCAGGACCAGAGGAGGCCGCAGACAGAGAGGGCAGGCGGCCCTCAGAATCAGGACCAGAGGATGCAGCAAACAGAGAGGGCAGTGGGCCCTCAGCATCAGGACCAGAGGAGGCCGCAAACAGAGAGGGCAGGGGGCCCTCAGCACCAGGACCAGAGGAGGCCACAAACAGAGAGGGCAGGGGCCCTCAGCATCAGGGCCAGAGGAGGCCGCAAACAGAGAGGGCAGGGGGCCCTCAGCATCAGGACCAGAGGAGGCCGCAAACAGAGAGGGCAGTGGGGCCTCAGCATCAGGACCAGAGGAGGCCGCAAACAGAGAGGGCAGGGGGCCCTCATCATCCGGGACAGAGGAGGCCGCAAACAGAGAGGGCAGGGGGTCCTCAGCACCAGGACCAGAGGAGGCAGCAGACAGAGAGGGCAGGGGCCCTCAGCATGAGGACCAGAGGAGGCCGCAAACAGAGGGCAGGGGGCCTCAGCATCAGGACCAGAGGAGGCCGCAGACAGAGAGGGCAGGCGGCCCTCAGAATCAGGACCAGAGGATGCAGCAAACAGAGAGGGCAGTGGGCCCTCAGCATCAGGACCAGAGGAGGCCGCAAACAGAGAGGGCAGGGGGTCCTCGGCATCAGGACCAGAGGAAGCCGCAAACAGAGAGAGCAGGGGGCCCTCAGCACCAGGACCAGAGGAGGCCACAAACAGAGAGGGCAGGGGCCCTCAGCATCAGGGCCAGAGGAGGGCGCAAACAGAGAGGGCAGGGGCCCTCAGCATCACGGCCAGAGGAGGCCGCAAACAGAGAGGGCAGGGGGCCCTCAGCACCAGGACCAGAGGAGGCCACAAACAGAGAGGGCAGGGGGCCCTCAGCACCAGGACCAGAGGAGGCCACAAACAGAGAGGGCAGGGGCCCTCAGCATCAGGGCCAGAGGAGGCCGCAAACAGAGAGGGCAGTGGGCCCTCAGCACCAGGACCAGAGGAGGCCGCAAACAGAGAGGGCAGGGGGCCTCAGCATCAGGATCAGAAGAGGCCGCAAACAGAGAGGGCAGGGGGCCCTCAGCACCAGGACCAGAGGGCAGGGGGGGCCTCAGCATCAGGACCAGAAGTGGCCGCAAACAGAGAGGGCGGGGGGCCTCAGCATCAGGACCAGAGGATGCCGCAAACAGAGGGCAGGGGCCCTCAGCATCAGGACCAGAGGATGCCGCAAACAGAGAGGGCAGTGGGGCACTCAGCATGAGGCCAGAGGAGGCCGCAAACAGAGGGCAGGGGGCCCTCAGCATCAGGACCGGAGGAGGACGCAGAGAGGGCAGGGGGCCCTCAGCATCAGGACCAGAGGATGCCGCAAAGAGAGAGGGCAGGGGGCCCTCAGCATGAGGACCAGAGGAGGCCGCAAACAGAGACGGCAGGGGGCCCTCAGCATCAGGACCAGAGGATGCAGCAAAAAGAGAGGGCAGTGGGCCCTCAGCATCAGGACCAGAGGATGCCGCAAACAGAGAGGGCAGTGGGGCCTCAGCATGAGGACCAGAGGAGGCCGCAGAGAGGGCAGGGGGTCCTCAGCATCAGGACCTGAGGATGCCGCAAACAGAGAGGGCAGGGGGGCCTCAGCATCAGGACCAGAGGATGCCGCAAACAGAGAGGGCAGGGGGGCCTCAGCATCAGGACCAGAGGACGCCACAAACAGAGAGGGCAATGGGCCCTCAGCATCCGGACCAGAGGATGCCGCAAACAGAGAGGGCAGGGGTCCCTCAGCATCAGGACCAGAGGATGCCGCAAACAGAGAGGGCAGGGGGCCCTCAGCATCAGGAACAGGGGATGCTGCAAACAGAGAGGGCAGTGGGGCCCCCAGCATCAGGACCAGAGGAGGCCGCAAACAGAGCGGGCAGGGGGCCCTCAGCATCAGAGGATGCCGCAAACAGAGAGGGCAGGGGGCCCTCAGCATCAGGACCAGAGGAGGCCGCAGACAGAGAGGGCAGGGGGGCCTCAGCATCAGGACCAGAGGATGCCGCAAACAGAGAGGGCAGTGGGGCCCCCAGCATGACGACCAGAGGAGGCCGCAAACAGAGAGGGCAGGGGGCCCTCAGCATCAGGACCGGAGGAGGCCGCAAAGAGGGCAGGGGGTCCTCAGCATCAGGACCTGAGGATTCCGCAAACAGAGAGGGCAGGGGGGCCTCAGCATCAGGACCAGAGGATGCCGCAAACAGAGAGGGCAGGGGGGCCTCAGCATCAGGACCAGAGGACGCCACAAACAGAGAGGGCAATGGGCCCTCAGCATCAGGACCAGATGATGCCGCAAACAGAGAGGGCAGGGGGGCCTCAGCATCAGGACCAGAGGATGCCGCAAACAGAGAGGGCAGGGGGCCCTCCGCATCAGGAACAGGGGATGCTGCAAACAGAGAGGGCAGTGGGGCCCCCAGCATGAGGACCAGAGGAGGCCGCAAACAGAGAGGGCAGTGGGCCCTCAGCATCAGGACCAGAGGAGGCTGCAAACAGAGAGGGCAGGGGGGCCCTCAGAAATCAGGGCAGAGAGCAAAGGGAGCCGTCAGAGGTAAAAGCCCCCCTCCTAGGGTGACCAGAATTTTAAAGTAAAAAACCGGGACATTTCACAAAATAGAAGGACTACAACTTTACTTCAACCGAGCGCACAGAATGACAGCGCTCCTTAGCAGAGAATTACAGAAGAGGCAGTAAGCACATAAATAAAATGCCATTTTTAAACCCAGTAGCATGCCTGATAATTAAATTGCTTTATTATAACAGCTGCTAACTATTGCTTCTTTGTAAAACATAAAAAGATACCTCCCACCATTTTCAGTCGACTCTCTCTAAAAACCGGGACATGAGCTAAATTTCCCGAAATCTGCCGGGGGGGCTGGCGAAAAACGGGGACTGTCCTGGCAAATCCGGGACGCCTGGTCCCCCTAACTCGTTTAGTTCCGTCCAGTGTTTGTAACTCGCTGTGAGAAGTTGGCCTGGTATATGCTGTCCACTAATTAAAGTGGGCACCTTGCACCAGTCCAAACGACCCTTATTGATGATTAGGTTAAAGACAACCTTTATAGAAAGCTATCCTAGTGGTAGCTGTGGCGAGCAGCCTTCAGGCTAAGTCTTGAAGGAATGTAAAGCAGCTTGTTTTACCAGTATATAACCTCTTGAATGACCAAATGAAAGGAGAACCACACCAGGTATATATAAAATAGATGTATTTATTACTAAACACTCTCTACTAACCTCTTTATGAGATTAGAGAACAAGGCACACAATATTACAGTACTAGAACGACAGTACATAGCACAATACACAGTGGGCTCCAGGGGGAGACCAAACCATATATTAAGAAAGTGGTATAACAACCCCGACTTGACTAGACACAGTGCCTAGAGCACGTAGAATCACTGGGACCCCAAGGAACCACCCAAAGTAGTGACACAGGGGACCCACGGAGGACGGGTGCAGTGTGGGAACACAGACGCGAGCTCCATACAACTCTATGGGAAAGTCGCGGTTGGAAATTTCGAGTTTAAGGACACTTCGGAGAGGACTTCAAGCAAACCCAGTTAAACTTAGAAGGTTCTAAGGCCAGCACCCTTGTGAGTACCGAGGTACCCGAGTTACCTATCCCAGAGGAGCCGGGTGCATAGGGGTGAAGTGGTGTCGGAAACCCTCGTCGTTTTCAATGGCGTGATGCGAAGAAGTGCTGCTGCTGTGGAGAAGAAAAGTGTCCGGTGTGACCCAAGCCTGGATCGGAGATGAGAAGAACCTGAAAGCAGAGGGGACAAAGTCTGGGTCACTTCACGTGACCAGGAGCGGAGCAATCGAATGCCCACCGATGTCGGGTGCTTCAGGTGCGAAGAGGTGAAGCTTGACTCTGCAGCCCCGGGGACCAGGAGACGTCGACGATGACCAGATTCCGCAGGCGAGCTGTCCTACAAAGGATGTCGAGTGCTGGGAGGTCAGTTTCCGGATTGGAGACCAACAAGCCTTGGCAACTGCAACCCACGCGGTCAGAGAAAAGATGCTTCTGTGAGGATCAGCAAGGTCCTGGGGACTCCCCCAAGTGATGGAGAGTCAGGGCACGTCTGGAGTAACCAGTGAAGCCCACTGAAAGTTAAAGTTGCCTTCTCAGGGACCCACAGGTCAACGGACCAGGGATCGCGAAGGGACCTCGAGAGGAATCACACAATACCAGCCCACAGAACACTCGTGGAGTGTAGGCCAGTAATCTTCAGTGGAAACACTGCTCGGGGCTTGGACTACCAGTAGCCCAAAGCACAGCCTCAGGGATCGCCTAAAAGCATATGCTGCTGCAAATGTGCACGGTGTCCAGGGGTTTGGGTTGCACGGTCCCCACGAGGGCTGTGGGTTTCAGGTTTGCTGAGAGCACTAGTCGGCCTCGGGGAAGCTTGGGCACCCACCTCCTGTGTTGCAAAATCTTTGGAGTTCGTTGGGAGCTGCGTAGATGCAAACCGGTCAGATGCGTTGAGGTGCCTGCCTTGCAGGGGAGTAACTCCTTTACTCCAAGGGAGATTCTTCAGTCGTCCAGCAAAGCGTAGATTGTCGAAGGTTACTTGGTTTCTGTAGCAGAGTTTAGTCCAGGTAATATCTAAAGTCCTGTAGTCAGGGTTCCTACTTTATACCCAAGGAAGGGGTGGGACAAACTCTGGGGACCCACCTATGGGAGGGAAAGGACAGAGGGGTGGCTACACCCATGTCCTTTGTCCAGTTTCGTGCCAGAGCAGGGGCTGGTAGCCCCTGCAACCGGTTTGAGCTGGACTATGCACAGGGACACCAAATGTGCCCCCAGTGCAGACATCAAAGCACTCTGAGAGTGCACCCACCCAGCCCCAATACACTAAAGCCTGTCTGGGAGGTGGTCACACCTCCCTGTGACAGGAAACCTATTGTCAAGCCTTCCCCTGCCGGAGTTTCGTCCAGCAACAGGAGGGCAGACTCGTGTCTGTGGCTGGCAGCATCCATTTTGTGATGCCAGGGCTCTGTGAAGCTGGTACCGGGTGTACCGGTGCTGTCATATTTCTCCCTCTAGGAGGGTGGAATCATACCTCCCACACCAGTTACTGGTGTGGAGGTATGATTCCAAGGTGTTTGACACCAAACACGACATAATTCCTTGCAGTCGTTTTAAAGTTAGCATTTACCGCAAGGTTATAATGCACTTAAGAGTATATGGTTGACTGCATCACAGACAACCCCGGAATAGTGGTTCCGAAGGCTGCAGAGGGGCTCTGCTCATGCATGGGCACCCTCTCACATAAAACCCAGCACCCTGCCTTCAGGATTGATAAGGCCTTCCATAGGGGTGACTGATAGGTTTATATGTGCAGTGATTAGGATAGATATAGTGAACCTATATCTAAGGAAGGGGTGCATGCACCACCTTACTCAGGCTGCAGTAGCGGTCCTGTGGTGTCATTTTGGAGGGCCTCTCAGGGGTGGCATAATACATGCTGCAGCCCCTGGGAGGCCTCTGGGGTACCTATGGCCTGGGTACATAGTATACCATATACTAGGGACTTATAAGGGTACCCCAGAATCCAATCTGGAGTGTACCTAAAGTACATGCAATCAATTTAGAGGAGAAAACAGATAGACTGGGGTCCTGAATAGTAGGATCCCAGTCAGACTAAGTCGAAAACAGTGAAACATCAGCAAAAAGTGGGGGTAACTATAAGAAGCAGATCCTACTCTCCTAATGCAGTGCAGAGGCCAACCTCATGCGCTAGAAGAGAAGGGGGTCGGTGGAAGAAAGTACAAGCAGGGAGTCCAGGTCATTCATTCAGATGACAATTGTAACTACTTAAATGGATCCGAGATTACATTTACAGACAAGTGATGGAGACAGCCTTCGGATCTGACATCCTAGGCGCCGCCGATGCCAGGCGGAAAAGCAGCAGAAACATATATATAAACGCCCTTAAATATTTCAGGCAGCAGCTGTACCTGGCCGCCTCAGAGGCACGAGGCGCTTTAATATTTCATGCCTCATGGTTTATGAATGATGCGGTTACTTTCTCCAGGAGAGGCGGGGGAGGGGACGGGGAGTCGCAGGTAGCGAGAAGGAAGAGCTGGAGAACCCCGACACCCCGAGACTGTGAGGACATGAAAGGTAGCGGGTGTTGTGGGGATGGGGGGGAGGGTTAAATATTCTCGGGCCCAGGCTCCTGAGGGGAGTGAGCAGGAGCACTCACAATGCTGGCTGGGGAGCGCTGGAACGAACCCCAAGGCCCCTGGGAAGGACCCCGAGAAGGGGTCACATGGCACCGAGAGAAGTTCTTGTAGAGTGTGGGCCACATAGGGGCACTCGGGCCTACACGGACCCTGGCCTCAGAATGAAGCACGTGGGTGTGAGAGAGGCCAGGGGACTACTATTCCAGGATAGAGGGGTGAGAGCGCTCCCTTCTACACTGATTCTGCTACTCCAGGATAGAGAGGTGAGAGCACCGTTCCCTTCCCCACAGACCCTGCTACTCCAGGATAGGGGAGTGAGAGCACCGCTCCCTTCTCCACAGACCTTGCTACTCCAGGATAGAGAGGTGAGAGCTCTGCTCCCTTCTTCACAGACCCTGCTACTCCAGGACAGCCAGGTGAGAGCACTCCCTCCCTTCTCCACAGACCCCGCTACTCCAGGATAGAGGGGTGAGAGCACCGCTCCCTTCTCCACAGACCCTACTACTGCAAGATAGAGGGGTGAGAGCACCCACCCTTTTCTACAGACCCTGCTACTGCAGGATAGAGGGGTGAGAGTATCGCTCCCTTCTCCACAGTCTCTGCTACTCCAGGGTAGAGGGGTGAGAACATCGCTCCTTTCTCCACAGACCCAGCTACTCCAGAATAGAGAGGTGAGAGCACAGTTCATTCCTTCACAGACCCTGCTACTCCAGGATAGGGGAGTGAGAGCACCGCTCCCTTCTTCACAGACCCTGCTACTCCAGGATAGAGAGGTGAGAGCACTGCTCCCTTCTTCACATACCCTGCTACTCCAGGATAGAGGGGTGAGAGCACCGCTCCCTTCTTCACAGACCCTGCTACTCCAGGATAGAGGGGTGAGAGCGCTCCCTTCTACACAGACCTTGCTACTCCAGGATAGAGGGCTGAGAACACCCGCCCTTCTCCACAGACTCTGCTAATCCAGGATAGAGAGGTGAGATCACTGTTCCCTTCTCCACAGACCCTGCTACTCCAGGATAGAAGGGTGAGATCACTGCTCCCTTCTCCACAGACCCTGCTACTCCAGGATAGCGGGGTGAGAGCACCGCTAGCTTCTCCACAGACCTTGCTACTCCAGGATAGAGGGGTGAGAGCACCGCTCCTTTCTTCACAGACCCTGCTACTCAAGGACAGCGAGGGGAGAGCACTCCCTCCCTTCTCCACAGACCCCGCTACTCCAGGATAGAGGGGTGAGAACACCGCTCCCTTCTCCACAGACCCTACTACTCTAAGATAGAGGGGTGAGAGCACCCGCCCTTTTCTACAGACCCTGCTACTGCAGGATAGAGGGGTGAGGGTATCGCTCCCTTCTCCACAGTCCCTGCTAATCCAGGCTAGAGGGTTGAGAACACCGCTCCTTTCTCCACAGACCCAGCTACTCCAGAATAGAGAGGTGAGAGCACAGTTCATTCCTTCACAGACCCTGCTACTCCAGGATAGGGGAGTGAGAGCACCGCTCCCTTCTTCACAGACCCTGCTACTCCAGGATAGAGAGGTGAGAGCACTGCTCCCTTCTTCACAGACCCTGCTACTCCAGGATAGAGGGGTGAGAGCACCGCTCCCTTCTTCACAGACCCTGCTACTCCAGGATAGAGGGGTGAGAGCGCTCCCTTCTACACAGACCTTGCTACTCCAGGATAGAGGGCTGAGAACACCCGCCCTTCTCCACAGACTCTGCTAATCCAGAATAGAGAGGTGAGATCACTGTTCCCTTCTCCACAGACCCTGCTACTCCAGGATAGAAGGGTGAGATCACTGCTCCCTTCTCCACAGACCCTGCTACTCCAGGATAGCGGGGTGAGAGCACCGCTCCTTTCTTCACAGACCCTGCTACTCCAGGACAGCGAGGGGAGAGCACTCCCTCCCTTCTCCACAGACCCCGCTACTCCAGGATAGAGGGGTGAGAGCACCGCTCCCTTCTCCACAGACCCTACTACTCCAAGATAGAGGGGTGAAAGCACCCGCCCTTTTCTACAGACCCTGCTACTGCAGGATAGAGGGGTGAGGGTATCGCTCCCTTCTCCACAGTCCCTGCTAATCCAGGCTAGAGGGGTGAGAACACCGCTCCTTTCTCCACAGACCCAGCTACTCCAGAATAGAGAGGTGAGAGCACAGTTCATTCCTTCACAGACCCTGCTACTCCAGGATAGGGGAGTGAGAGCACCCGCCCTTCTCCACAGACCCTGTTACTCCAGAATAGAGAGGTGAGGGCACTGATCCCTTCTCCACAGACCTTGCTACTCCAGGATAGAGGGGTGAGAGCACCGCTCCCTTCTCCACAGATCCTGCTACTCCTGGATAGAGGGGTGAGGGCATCACTCCCTTCTCCACAGACCCTGCTACTCCATGATAGAGGGGTGAGAGTATCCGCCCTTCTCCACAGACCCTCCTATTTCAGGATAGAGGGGTGAGAGCACCGCTCAATTCTCCACAGACCCTGCTACTCCAAGATAGAGGGGGGAGAGCACCCATCCTTCCCCACATACCCTGCTACTCCAGGATAGAGGGGTGAGAGTACCGCTCCCTTCTCCACAGACTCTGCTACTCAAGGATAGAGGGGTGAGCGCACCGCTCCCTTCTCCACAGACCCTGCTACTCCAGGATAGAGGGGCGAGAACACCCGCCCTTCTCCACAGACCCTGCTACTCCAGGACAGAGGGGTGAGACTCCGCCCTTCTCCACAGACCCTGCTACTCCAGAATAGAGAGGTGAGAGCACCACTCCCTTCTCCACAGACCCTGCTACTCCAAAATAGAGGAGTGAG
Source organism: Calotriton arnoldi (assembly GCA_963921515.1). Taxonomy (NCBI): domain Eukaryota; kingdom Metazoa; phylum Chordata; class Amphibia; order Caudata; family Salamandridae; genus Calotriton; species Calotriton arnoldi. The sequence goes on from CAWUFW010001682.1 coordinate 2,356,692, forward strand.
GGCACTGCTCCCTTCTCCACAGACCCTGCTACTCCAGGATAGAGGGGTGAGACTCCGCCCTTCTCCACAGACCCTGCTATTTCGGGACAGAGGGGTGAGAGCACCGCTCCCTTCTCCACAGACCCTGCTGCTCCAGGCTAGAGGGGTGAGAGCACCGCTCCCTTCTCCACAGACCCTGCTATTTCAGGATAGAGGGGTGAGAACACCCGCCCTTCTCCACAGACCCTGCTACTCCAGGATAAAGGGGTGAGAGCACAACTCCCTTCTCCACAGACCCTGCTATTTCAAGATAGAGGGGGGAGAGCATCCACCCTTCTCCACAGACCCTGCTATTTCAGGACAGAGGGACCGCTCCCTTCTCCACAGACCCTGCTACTCCAGGATAGAGGAGTGAGAGCACCGTTCACTTCTCCACAGACCTGGCTACTTCAAGATAGAGGGGTGAGATCACCAACCCTTCTCTACAGTCCCTGCTACTCCAGGATAGAGGGGTGAGGGCATCGCTCCCTTCTCCACAGACTCTGCTACTCCAGGATAGATGGGGTGAGAGCACCACTCCCTTCTCCATAGACCCTGCTACTCCAGGATAGAGGGGTTAGAGCACCGCTCCTTTCTTCACAGACCCTGCTACTCCAGGATAGAGGGGTGAGAGCACCGCTCCCTTCTTCACAGTCCCTGCTACTCCAGGATAGAGGGGTGAGAGCGCTCCCTTCTACACAGACCTTGCTACTCCAGGATAGAGGGCTGAGAACACCCGCCCTTCTCCACAGACTCTGCTAATCCAGAATAGAGAGGTGAGATCACTGTTCCCTTCTCCACAGACCCTGCTACTCCAGGATAGAAGGGTGAGATCACTGCTCCCTTCTCCACAGACCCTGCTACTCCAGGATAGCGGGGTGAGAGCACCGCTAGCTTCTCCACAGACCTTGCTACTCCAGGATAGAGGGGTGAGAGCACCGCTCCTTTCTTCACAGACCCTGCTACTCCAGGACAGCGAGGGGAGAGCACTCCCTCCCTTCTCCACAGACCCCGCTACTCCAGGATAGAGGGGTGAGAGCACCGCTCCCTTCTCCACAGACCCTACTACTCCAAGATAGAGGGGTGAAAGCACCCGCCCTTTTCTACAGACCCTGCTACTGCAGGATAGAGGGGTGAGGGCATCGCTCCCTTCTCCACAGTCCCTGCTAATCCAGGCTAGAGGGGTGAGAACACCGCTCCTTTCTCCACAGACCCAGCTACTCCAGAATAGAGAGGTGAGAGCACAGTTCATTCCTTCACAGACCCTGCTACTCCAGGATAGGGGAGTGAGAGCACCCGCCCTTCTCCACAGACCCTGTTACTCCAGAATAGAGAGGTGAGGGCACTGATCCCTTCTCCACAGACCTTGCTACTGCAGGATAGAGGGGTGAGAGCACCGCTCCCTTCTCCACAGATCCTGCTACTCCTGGATAGAGGGGTGAGGGCATCACTCCCTTCTCCACAGACCCTGCTACTCCAAGATAGAGGGGGAGAGCACCAACCCCTCTCCGCAGACCCTGCTACTCCAGGACAGAGGTGTGAGAGCACCGCTCCCTTCTCCACAGACCCTGCTACTCCATGATAGAGGGGTGAGAGTATCCGCCCTTCTCCAATAGACCCTCCTATTTCAGGTTAGAGGGGTGAGAGCACCGCTCAATTCTCCACAGACCCTGCTACTCCAAGATAGAGGGGGGAGAGCACCCATCCTTCCCCACATACCCTGCTACTCCAGGATAGAGGGGTGAGAGTACCGCTCCCTTCTCCACAGACTCTGCTACTCAAGGATAGAGGGGTGAGCGCACCGCTCCCTTCTCCACAGACCCTGCTACTCCAGGATAGAGGGGTGAGACTCCGCCCTTCTCCACAGACCCTGCTACTCCAGAATAGAGAGGTGAGAACACCCGCCCTTCTCCACAGACCCTGCTACTCCAGGACAGAGGGGTGAGACTCCGCCCTTCTCCACAGACCCTGCTACTCCAGAATAGAGAGGTGAGAGCACCACTCCCTTCTCCACAGACCCTGCTACTCCAAAATAGAGGAGTGAGGGCACTGCTCCCTTCTCCACAGACCCTGCTACTCCAGGATAGAGGGGTGAGACTCCGCCCTTCTCCACAGACCCTGCTATTTCGGGACAGAGGGGTGAGAGCACCGCTCCCTTCTCCACAGACCCTGCTGCTCCAGGCTAGAGGGGTGAGAGCACCGCTCCCTTCTCCACAGACCCTGCTATTTCAGGATAGAGGGGTGAGAACACCCGCCCTTCTCCACAGACCCTGCTGCTCCAGGCTAGAGGGGTGAGAGCACCGCTCCCTTCTCCACAGACCCTGCTATTTCAGGATAGAGGGGTGAGAACACCCGCCCTTCTCCACAGACCCTGCTACTCCAGGATAAAGGGGTGAGAGCACAACTCCCTTCTCCACAGACCCTGCTATTTCAAGATAGAGGGGGGAGAGCATCCACCCTTCTCCACAGACCCTGCTATTTCAGGACAGAGGGACCGCTCCCTTCTCCACAGACCCTGCTACTCCAGGATAGAGGAGTGAGAGCACCGTTCACTTCTCCACAGACCTTGCTACTTCAAGATAGAGGGGTGAGATCATCAACCCTTCTCTACAGTCCCTGCTACTCCAGGATAGAGGGGTGAGGGCATCGCTCCCTTCTCCACAGACTCTGCTACTCCAGGATAGATGGGGTGAGAGCACCACTCCCTTCTCCATAGACCCTGCTACTCCAGGATAGAGGGGTGAGAGCACCGCTCCTTTCTTCACAGACCCTGCTACTCCAGGACAGCGAGGGGAGAGCACTCCCTCCCTTCTCCACAGACCCCGCTACTCCAGGATAGAGGGGTGAGAGCACCGCTCCCTTCTCCACAGACCCTACTACTCCAAGATAGAGGGGTGAGAGCACCCGCCCTTTTCTACAGACCCTGCTACTGCAGGATAGAGGGGTGAGGGTATCGCTCCCTTCTCCACAGTCCCTGCTAATCCAGGCTAGAGGGGTGAGAACACCGCTCCTTTCTCCACAGACCCAGCTACTCCAGAATAGAGAGGTGAGAGCACAGTTCATTCCTTCACAGACCCTGCTACTCCAGGATAGGGGAGTGAGAGCACCCGCCCTTCTCCACAGACCCTGTTACTCCAGAATAGAGAGGTGAGGGCACTGATCCCTTCTCCACAGACCTTGCTACTCCAGGATAGAGGGGTGAGAGCACCGCTCCCTTCTCCACAGATCCTGCTACTCCTGGATAGAGGGGTGAGGGCATCACTCCCTTCTCCACAGACCCTGCTACTCCAAGATAGAGGGGGAGAGCACCAACCCCTCTCCGCAGACCCTGCTACTCCAGGACAGAGGTGTGAGAGCACCGCTCCCTTCTCCACAGACCCTGCTACTCCATGATAGAGGGGTGAGAGTATCCGCCCTTCTCCACAGACCCTCCTATTTCAGGATAGAGGGGTGAGAGCACCGCTCAATTCTCCACAGACCCTGCTACTCCAAGATAGAGGGGGGAGAGCACCCATCCTTCCCCACATACCCTGCTACTCCAGGATAGAGGGGTGAGAGTACCGCTCCCTTCTCCACAGACTCTGCTACTCAAGGATAGAGGGGTGAGCGCACCGCTCCCTTCTCCACAGACCCTGCTACTCCAGGATAGAGGGGTGAGAACACCCGCCCTTCTCCACAGACCCTGCTACTCCAGGACAGAGGGGTGAGACTCCGCCCTTCTCCACAGACCCTGCTACTCCAGAATAGAGAGGTGAGAGCACCACTCCCTTCTCCACAGACCCTGCTACTCCACGATAGAGGAGTGAGGGCACTGCTCCCTTCTCCACAGACCCTGCTACTCCAGGATAGAGGGGTGAGACTCCGCCCTTCTCCACAGACCCTGCTATTTCGGGACAGAGGGGTGAGAGCACTGCTCCCTTCTCCACAGACCCTGCTGCTCCAGGCTAGAGGGGTGAGAGCACCGCTCCCTTCTCCACAGACCCTGCTATTTCAGGATAGAGGGGTGAGAACACCCGCCCTTCTCCACAGACCCTGCTACTCCAGGATAAAGGGGTGAGAGCACAACTCCCTTCTCCACAGACCCTGCTATTTCAAGATAGAGGGGGGAGAGCATCCACCCTTCTCCACAGACCCTGCTATTTCAGGACAGAGGGACCGCTCCCTTCTCCACAGACCCTGCTACTCCAGGATAGAGAAGTGAGAGCACCGTTCACTTCTCCACAGACCTTGCTACTTCAAGATAGAGGGGTGAGATCACCAACCCTTCTCTACAGTCCCTGCTACTCCAGGATAGAGGGGTGAGGGCATCGCTCCCTTCTCCACAGACTCTGCTACTCCAGGATAGATGGGGTGAGAGCACTCCCTCCCTTCTCCACAGCCTCTGCTACCTTAAGGCAGGGATGTGATAGCACTCCCTCATTTCTCCACAGCTTCTGCTATCACAAGACAGGGGTGTGACAGCACTCACTCCCTTTTCCACAGCCGCTGCTACCACAAGACAGGGATAAAGCAGCCATCGAGGTACGTCAGCATGGCAGCGACCCAGTTCCAGAGAGGCCCAGCTGTCCTGACTTTGCACCCTCTACTGGCGAAACCAAAGACCGCAAGGTTCCAAGGAGCCTAGAGCCCAGCCGACCTTTTCACTCTGCACCCGAGCGCCCAGCACGGGTACCGACTATGCTCTTTTGTCCCCTGGACCTTTGTGACCCGAGCCCCCCTGTTGGGAGTTCCCGGACTTGTCCCTAACTCCCCCTCTGCAGCCTGTTTCTAGGTGTCCCCCTTCTTTCTACAGGCGTAACGCGCACAGCTACCAACCAGACCAGCACCTCTGCAATGGGACGCCCCGGGAAACGTAATGAGTGACTGCTGGTGGTACTTTGGGCTAGGCCTGGGCAGTAAACCCCGCTGCGTTCGCAGAGTTTGCAGAGTTTTTCCTACTCCGCGCTCTGCGTAGAGTGCGGAGATCCGAAAAACTCCGCGGAGTGGCGCAGAGAGGAGTTTTTCCTCTCTCACGGCTCGCCAACATTAAGTTGGCGAGCGCGTGCGAGGAAAATCCAATGCTAGACCACCTCCCAGCGAAATGTCTCAACACGGGCAGCGCGGTAGGTCACTACCGCTCACGTTGAGAAACCTGCAGCTCTCATTGAGGAAGCTGCCACTCAAGTAGAACATCTACTTGAGCGGCAGAAAGAAGCTGCGCCTTCTTGCTCTGCGCGTGGTGCTGTTCGTGTTGATTTTACAGCTAGGGACAAATGCACTGTGCTAAAAATCAGCGCAAGCAGCGGGACTTACCTCGCTCTGCCACTTGCGGAACTCCGTGGAGTGCAGCAGCTTTTTGTCACTTCGCGGAGTTCGGCTTAGCGGAACACTACCCAGGTCTACTTTGGACCTTGGCCCCTTACGACCCTAAGTCCCGAAGGAGACACCCAGAAACCAAATGCAAATAACTGTATACTATATATGCTTTTTCTCCCATAGGAAAGCATTGTGCATATAGACGCATTTAAGTGAACATTTTACATACCTGCTAATATCAATATTTTAAAAAGTACTTACTTGATAACAAAGTTCTTGGTATCAAAATTTATATAAAAACGTGCTTGTCCACCGCTCAAATTAACTCATATTTCCCTATACTAATCCACCACAAATCCTTTGTGGGTTCCGGAGTGGTGTGCTACTTGCTGAAAAGTGCTTCGAAGCCTCGTCAGGGGTAGTAAGCGCTATATAAATACGATTACAATTCTCCAGAGCCCCTGCTACCGCAAGACAGGGGTGTGATAGCCCTCTTTCCCTTCTCCACAGCCCCTGCTACCACAAGACTGGGGTGTGACAGCACTCCCTCATTTCTCCACAGCTTCTGCTATCACAAGACGGGGTGTGACAGCACTCACTCCTTTCTCCATAGCCTTTGCTATCACCAGACAAGGGTGTGACAGCACTCTCTCTTCTCCAGAGCCCCTGTTATCACAAGACGAGGGTGGGACAGCATTCACTCCTTTCTCCACAGCTGCTATCACAAGACAGGGGTGTGACAGCACTCCCTCTCTTCTCCACAGACCCTGCTACCACAAGACTGGGGTGTGACAGCACTCCCTCATTTCTCCACAGCTTCTGCTATCTCACGACAGGGGTTAGGCAGCACTCCCTCCCTTCTCCAGTGCCCCTGCTATCACAAGTCGAGGGTGGGACAGCACTCACTCCTTTCTCCACAGCTTCTGCTATTTCACGACAGGGTTGTGACAGCACTCCCTCCCTTCTCCAGAGCCCCTGCGATCACAAGTCGAGGGTGGGACAGCACTCACTCCGTTCTCCACAGCTTCTGCTATCTCACGACAGGGGTGTGACAGCACTCACTCCCTTCTTCAGAGCCCCTGCTATCACAAGACGAGGGTGGGACAGCACTCACTCCTTTCTCCACAGCTTCTGCTATCACAAGACGGGGTGTGACAGCAATCACTCCCTTCTCCAGAGCCCCTGCTACCACAAGACAATGGTGTGACAGCACTCACTCTTTTCTCCACAGCTTCTGCTATCTCACGACAGGGGTGGGACAGCACTCACTCCTTTGTCCACAGCTTCTGCTATCACAAGGCGGGGTGTGACAGCACTCACTCCCTTCTCCAGAGCCCCTGCTACCACAAGACAATGGTGTGACAGCACTCACTCCCTTCTCCAGAGCCCCTGCTACCACAAGACACTGGTGTGACAGCACTCACTCCCTTCTCCAGAACCCCTGCTACCACAAGACAATGGTGTGACAGCACTCAATCCCTTCTCCAGAGCACCTGCTACCACAAGACAATGGTGTGACAGCACTCACTCCCTTCTCCAGAGCACCTGCTACCACAAGACACTGGTGTGACAGCACTCACTCCCTTCTCCAGAACCCCTGCTACCACAAGACAATGGTGTGACAGCACTCACTCCCTTCTCCAGAGCACCTGCTACCACAAGACACTGGTGTGACAGCACTCACTCCCTTCTCCAGAACCCCTGCTACCACAAGACAGTGGTGTGACAGCACTCACTCCCTTCTCCAGAACCCCTGCTACCACAAGACACTGGTGTGACAGCACTCACTCCCTTCTCCAGAACCCCCGCTACCACAAGACAATGGTGTGACAGCACTCACTCCCTTCTCCAGAGCACCTGCTACCACAAGACACTGGTGTGACAGCACTCACTCCCTTCTCCAGAGCACCTGCTACCACAAGACACTGGTGTGACAGCACTCACTCCCTTCTCCAGAGCCCCTGCTACCACAAGACACTGGTGTGACAGCACTCACTCCCTTCTCCAGAGCCCCTGCTACCACAAGACAGTGGTGTGACAGCACTCACTCCCTTCTCCAGAACCCCTGCTACCACAAGACACTGGTGTGACAGCACTCACTCCCTTCTCCAGAGCCCCTGCTACCACAAGACAGTGGTGTGACAGCACTCACTCCCTTCTCCAGAGCCCCTGCTACCACAAGACAGTGGTGTGACAGCACTCACTCCCTTCTCCAGAGCCCCTGCTACCACAAGACAGTGGTGTGACAGCACTCACTCTCTTCTCCAGAGCCCCTGCTACCACAAGACAGTGGTGTGACAGCACTCACTCCCTTCTCCAGAATCCCTGCTACCACAAGACAATGGTGTGACAGCACTCACTCCCTTCTCCAGAGCACCTGCTACCACAAGACACTGGTGTGACAGCACTCACTCCCTTCTCCAGAACCCCTGCTACCACAAGACAATGGTGTGACAGCACTCACTCCCTTCTCCAGAGCACCTGCTACCACAAGACACTGGTGTGACAGCACTCACTCCCTTCTCCAGAACCCCCGCTACCACAAGACAGTGGTGTGACAGCACTCACTCCCTTCTCCAGAACCCCTGCTACCACAAGACAATGGTGTGACAGCACTCACTCCCTTCTCCAGAGCACCTGCTACCACAAGACACTGGTGTGACAGCACTCACTCCCTTCTCCAGAGCACCTGCTACCACAAGACACTGGTGTGACAGCACTCACTCCCTTCTCCAGAACCCCTGCTACCACAAGACAATGGTGTGACAGCACTCACTCCCTTCTCCAGAGCACCTGCTACCACAAGACACTGGTGTGACAGCACTCACTCCCTTCTCCAGAGCCCCTGTTACCACAAGACACTGGTGTGACAGCACTCACTCCCTTCTCCAGAACCCCTGCTACCACAAGACACTGGTGTGACAGCACTCACTCCCTTCTCCAGAGCCCCTGCTACCACAAGACAGTGGTGTGACAGCACTCACTCCCTTCTCCAGAGCACCTGCTACCACAAGACACTGGTGTGACAGCACTCACTCCCTTCTCCAGAACCCCTGCTACCACAAGACACTGGTGTGACAGCACTCACTCCCTTCTCCAGAGCCCCTGCTACCACAAGACAGTGGTGTGACAGCACTCACTCCCTTCTCCAGAGCACCTGCTACCACAAGACACTGGTGTGACAGCAGTCACTCCCTTCTCCAGAACCCCTGCTACCACAAGACAGTGGTGTGACAGCACTCACTCCCTTCTCCAGAACCCCTGCTACCACAAGACAATGGTGTGACAGCACTCACTCCCTTCTCCAGAGCACCTGCTACCACAAGACACTGGTGTGACAGCACTCACTCCCTTCTCCAGAGCACCTGCTACCACAAGACACTGGTGTGACAGCACTCACTCCCTTCTCCAGAACCCCTGCTACCACAAGACAATGGTGTGACAGCACTCACTCCCTTCTCCAGAGCACCTGCTACCACAAGACACTGGTGTGACAGCACTCACTCCCTTCTCCAGAGCCCCTGCTACCACAAGACAATGGTGTGACAGCACTCACTCCCTTCTCCAGAGCCCCTGCTACCACAAGACACTGGTGTGACAGCACTCACTCCCTTCTCCAGAGCACCTGCTACCACAAGACACTGGTGTGACAGCAGTCACTCCCTTCTCCAGAGCCCCTGCTACCACAAGACAATTCTGTGACAGCACTCACTCCCTTCTCCAGAACCCCTGCTACCACAAGACAATGGTGTGACAGCACTCACTCCCTTCTCCAGAGCCCCTGCTACCACAAGACAATGGTGTGACAGCACCCCCTCCCTAAGACAGGGGTCTGACCGCCCTCCCTCGCTTCTCCACAGGCCCTGCTTTTCAGAGGGGATACTGGATTAGAGCATCCACCCCCACACCCGGGTTTGTGACCGCTACATAATATGACAATCTCACAGGGAACAGGACAAACCTCCAAAGATGAAGTCAAATAATTGATAAAAACTGGCAAAGTCAAAATTCTCCATTTACTGATAGATTTGGGGCTTATTTTCTTTTGTTGGCACAGGCATAATCTTGCATTAGTGTTGTTATGTGACATTCCTAAAATTACGCTCTTACGCCACATTCAGTAATTACATGCCGGGTGTGGCAAGAATTTAGCACAAGCGCACAGGATGAGAATGCAAGTGGCTGCTGTTTGTGGTGCACCATTTTTGTTGCAGTTATTTTTTTGGACTGAAATGCTTCTTTGCATTGAAAATGGATGTGAGGATGGATTTCACTATAAAATATAGCGCCAAATACCGGTTTTGCATTTCATGTAATTATGCATCATTTCACATACATTTTCCAAAATCACCATAATTATGCAAAACAAATTATGCACATTTCGCACACCCCTGAGATCACGAATCATTTCCTTGCGATGAAATAACAGAATGAATCCTGGAAAGGAATTAGCACAGGAATTTTCCATTTTGCTGCTAACAGAAATAGAACTTTTAAAAACATACCCGCACAGGGGTGCTGTGCTGCAATGGGCAGCGAGGTGTCGTTTGGGACGGTTCTACGCATGGCAGGATTTTATTTTTAAGGCACATTTTGCTTTCTCTTACATTTCCCCGAGGAAGTCACAATACTCATGGAAAAGTTTTTTTTAATCAAGACCATTGGACATGGAATGGGCTCTTGTGAACGACGCCTGCTATTATTATAATTACACAAGCTCGTTTATATCTCATGCCTCAGACCACGCTTTGCCATTTATAAGCACTGTCTTAAAACCTAAACAGGTTTAAGGTAGTGATGAAAGTTTATCTCCTTGACATATTCAACCATCAGCGTCTTGACAGAAAGATTTATTTTTGCCAATATGCTTTGCTCTGAACTGGGCTTCTTTTTAGGGTCTTGCCTGAGACAACGCATGCACTGTCGCTTGCGAGTCTATTGTTATTTAAATAAATGAAAAAAATAACTTAAAAAGCCCACCTGTTACCATTGGTTGGCATCAACGTCACACTCATTTCCTTGCTTGTCATTGGTCAGCGCCTCCCAGTTTCACTTTCTCTTCATGTGCAGTCCATTCCGTGGAGCATGGACCATGTACAGCTTCCTGTCCATGGCCAGTGTCCTTCCACTGGCCATGAGCTTCTGGAGGTACTTTTAGTTGACTTGTTGGACTCCATAAGAGTGCATGTGTTTTCAGTCCATCCACCTCCCATCGTCTGCCTGCTCTCCTGGTGCTGCTCGCTCTGTCCCACAGCCTGTGGTGATAGCCCCGTCTCCCTCCCACCATCCACCCAATGTACGCAATGTTTCTTGCTCCCTCTGTCGCTGTCTGTGATATTGCTTGCTCTCTCCCACCCTTCTCGCCCGTACTTGTGTTGCTTGCTCTTCCCACCCTCCTCTCACTGTCATTCGCTTTGGTGCCACCCATCCCGCGCCGTCCTGCATTGCTTGCCCCTCCTGTCCCACCACAAAAAACAAACATTGGCAAATCCAAGATTTATTGGTCTTGTCAATTTTTTTAGCCGTGTTGCACAGAAGCACAGCCGCTGTGCAACATGGCTGAAAGTAAAGTGAAAAAAGAACTATGACGCAGCCTGCATTGACCACCTTATAGCAATTTTTATTTTTTATGACTTTCAAACATGCTGCACAGCAGCGTGGCTGTGTGTAACATAGATGAAAGTAAAGAACATCTCTTGAAGTTGCAGCTGCTTCCGTGGACCACACATGACCTGTAACGGATATGCACCTCATTGTGGATGCAGGGCCGCTCCTTACATCCAAGCTCACGTGCCCTCGCACCTTGTCTTTCAGCCACCTGCCTCATCCACTTGATGTATGCCAGCTTTTCCAGAGGGTACATGAGGGACTCTGCGTCAAAGCGCCTCGGATGGCATAGGATTGGTTAGATTTCACAGCACTTCAATCTGAGACCAAAAGTGAAGGCCACGCGAGGTCTAAGACGGACTCCTTTATGCCAAAGGGCTGAATAAAATGTTTATTATAGCGCTTATAAATTATAACAAGAATTGGCAAAGCAAGTTGGTCTCGAGTATACAAGATCTATTGACCTCATCAATGTTTTTCTACGCATGTTGGACATCAGCGTGGCTGCTGTAGAACATGAGTGAAAGTAAAAGAAACAAATAGCGCTATGAAGCAGCCAGCATTGCCCGCCTCATGGCGCTTTTCTATTCTTTACTTTCAGCCATGTTGCACAGCATCTGTTGAAAGTACAGGGGGAAAAACTATTTTTCCTCAACAGCGGCAGCCAATAAAAAAGAACATAATACGTGTCCAAAAGACTGTTTTAGAGAAATGAGTAGCCGAGTAGCAAATTTGGGCTGCCCGCGGTGCACGCAGTGGGCCCCTTAAGAGGGCGGCCCCCTAGTGCCGCTTCAGGCACCTCCCCGCCCTGGTCGCTAGGACTCCCTACTGTGGGAGGCCTCCCTCGGGTCTGGCGTCTCCACGGCGTCATTTCCGGTGTGCGGTGGGCTGGGGTCAGGTATTTATACCTGCTCCCACCCACTGGCCACCCTCTTTGTCCCCCTGCTGGACACACTGCTTTAGTTGTCTCGAAACCTTATGTGAACCACAAAAAAAGCATAAAATACATACTTACCTATATACATAGAGGGGCTTTTGGTCAGCCGTCTTTGTCGATTCGTCTGTTCAAGTGTCATTCACATTTTACTTCGGCCTATCACAGCCTCCAGCACGAGGAAATGGGTCAGGCCACTTGAGCCGTTTTCTCACTTCACTGTGAGCAATGGCATTTTCCCTTCAACATGTGCACCTCCGCCTAGAATGTAGTCCACTTCAGTACCAGGGTTCTTCTCTTTCATTTCTATTAGTTAATGTTTATTCATTTATTTTTACTTACTTTTTTTGAGAACCTATCCATACCACCTTTAGACGGCAGCAGTTTTACTTTATTATTTTTACACTATTAATGTCTACTGCATGTGATTCAAAAGGTGAACACAGGTCCAGAGATCCTGGTGCTGGATATAAATTCCTAGAGATACAGGAGGAACATCACTCAAGGCTCTGGACCTTTCAGCCTCGTATGAATAAATAGGAATGGGGGTGTAAGTATATGTTCCTCTTCTTCAAACAGTTAGTTAGATTCGATGGAGTAATTCCTATTTTTAAACCCAACACAAGAAGAGGAACATATACTTACACCCCCATTCCTAATGTCTACTGCATGTGTTTGCAAAACAAACAAACAAACGAAAAAAACACCAACCAGACTTATTGGCTTTCCCAATGCTTGTTTAAAGATGTAATGCGAAACTGACTGTGAATCGCCTGTCCAATAGGAAATAATGGAAGGACGTGGTCTGGGAGAGATCCAATGGTAAAGGAGTAAAGGCAGGCCTTCAGAAGGGACCGGACCTATAGCAGCTCCCGGCCAGGCTGCCTCTGATGCAACAAGGCCCTTTAATCCAGTCGGGCCTTGAAGCCACCGAGGGAAGGCCAGGGCATGAGGCCAGCGGTGTGCCAGGAAGCCAAGGGCCCCGACGCTACCCCCAGCCTGACAGCTCCAGGCTGTCCTTGGGTTTGAGAGCTGGCAGTTCTGTACCTCCCAGATGATGGCGGCTGAGTGCAGTTTAATTATTGATGGACTTTGAGTTTCCACTTCTCTGCCGGCAGCAGCTGCTGCATAAGTAATGAGCAGGGGAGGGAGACCTGCAGGCGAGGGTGCCATGCTGGGGGCACCAGCAGCGGTGCCAGCTGGGCGTGAGGTGCTGCAGCACTCTATGCACTCTGCCACGTGGGCATTGCCTCCTGCAAGAAGAGTGGGGGCTGGGTGAAGTCAGACTGTGCCAATACACCACACTGCACAACTGTCCCTCGAGTATGCGGTGCAAACACACTACGATGGCACAGAGGCAACAAAAAGCCATCCCTAGCGGGGGATCAGTGCCAGCTCCACAGACCCCACCATGGTCTGGTCCAGACTGGGTATAAACGCCAGAATTTTCTCCTCGAGGAGAGGAGTGCATCACAGGGCTTTGGCAACACCACAAACGACTGCGGCACCATCGCATCCACCCCGTTTATCACCACAAATAAAGGGACACCTTTGTGCGGTCCCTCTCTCTGGCTGCAAATCTCATGCCTTGCAGTAATTTGCATGTATCGTTGCTTTTTCTTCTGATGGACACTTCTACCAGCAGATTCCTTGTCTCTTAGATTACAGAGCAGTACCTGGCTCCCCCCACCCCGAGGAGCTGGCTCTGAAGAGATGGTTAAACACGGAAATCTTGTAATGTATAGGACTTGATTTCCGCATGGTCCCTAGTTGCTTAGGAATGTTACTCCAGTTAGAATTATTTCCCTGTCCTAGGAACTTCTAGCATTGTCAGGGGGTCCTTTATTTTCTCATTAAACACGGAAATCCTGCAGCACTGAACGTGCGAAATGGCCATCCTGCCTCACCTCTGAGCCTAAACAGCAATATTAGGGGAAAGTGTGAAGAGAAGGCCACGTCGCCACCTGACATATCTGAGCCCTGGTGACAGTGCTGGCGAATGCCGCGGTAGAAGGCGTTGCCCTTGCTGAATGGGCCTAGATCCCTCAGGCGGTTCTTTCTTCACAAAGGCGTAACTCATCTTTGTGCTCAGTAATACCCAGTAGAATAAAGTCCTCTTGTGGACAGCCGAGCCTTTCTTGCCTCCTGCTTACCTCACTAAGAGCTGGAGGTCATACCTGATCTCCTTAGTGCGTTCAATGAAGTAACTAACGCTCCTCCAGAGACCAGCCGGTGTAACCTCGCCTCCTCCCTGGTGGTGTGTGGCAGGCTATACAAGGGAGGGTCATCGATTGTCCCAGATGGTAATGTGTCACCACCCTCGGTCGAAAGTAAGCTTTGGTTCAAAGAGATGACTGATCTGGGAACAATGTGTTAGAAGGACGGACCCTCAGTGCTTGCAACTCACAGACATCTCACCGAAGTAATCGCTACAAGTACAACAGCTTGAAACATCAACAGTCTTAACTAACAACTGTGAAGGGGTTTAAAAGGAGAACCCATCAAGAAAGTAATGACCAAGTTCAAATCCCGTTGTGGCATTAAAAAATGGAGGGGAAGAAATCGAATTGTCTAAAGTCATCGGGGCCAAAAGGGTTCGAGTTTCCTTAGTACGCTCAGTTGGTCATTGGCTCCCCTGGGGGTTGCGCTGATATGATCTTGCATATTCTTATTTTTATTATAATTTCTTTTTATTGATGACAGCAGAAATCACATTACAGGAGTCATTCTATTAATAGAGCACAAAGATTATTCACAAATTCAATAAACACTTCTTTTACCAAATCGTATAGTATCTTTTTGTTCATACCTCTTCTATCCCACGTTAAACTACAACTCACTTACTCTGGGGGAAGAGCCGAGCCGGGGAGCCGTGCAAATGTCTCCTCTATATGAGTTCCACTTGCCCCATATTTGTTCCCATTTCCTCAGACAACCCCGAGATTCACATACTGTCTTTTTTGTTAACATACACCAGTCCGTGTCTTCCATCCAAGCATTTACTGTTGGCGCATCAGGGTGCCCCCATGCTTTTGCTATATTACGCTTAGCTACTACCATTCCCAGCGTTGCCCAAGCTTTTCCTTGCTTTTCAAATCTGTGGGTCCCCAGACATTGAGGAGGCCCCATCATGCATCTAGTTCTATTCTTGTCCCCAGCACCTCTTCCATGCAGTGGAGCATTTCTACCCAATATCTTTTAATATATGCACATTCCCAAATTATGTGGATAAACGTACCCTCCTGGTTACACTGCCTCCTGCACTTGGGATCTGTCCTGTACCCCATCTTAACTAGTGTGGGGCAGGAGAGATATATTCCGTGTAGGATCTTAAGTTGTATTAACTTAAACAGGGAAGAAATTGCTACTTCCTTCGGGGAGGCCAGTGCCTCTTGCCAGTCTTCATCCTCCAGATCCTTAATCTCGCTTTCTCAACTCCTTCAGAGTCAGGCGCATTATTAACTAGATTTTGGTAGGTCAGGGAGATAGCCTTTCTATGCATATTATCAATAAGAATTCTATCCTCCAATGGGGAGGACTTGGGGAGCACCTCTCCCTTGGGGATAATCGCCTGGAGAGCATGCTTAATCTGCATATATCTAAACATCTCTGTGGCTGCTAGGTCATAGTCTTGTTGTAGTTGAGCAAAGGAGAGCACTCCCCCCTGGATCCACAGGTCTCCCACTGAGAGATGCCGATCGTGTCCCAATCATCGAATCCCTTGATTTTCCTCAAGTTTTCCAATTGACCCGCATCCCATAATGGGGTGGCCTGCATGATCTTCCCCGCCCACCCCAGGCTCTTATTAACTGTGTGCCATATCTGGACTGTATGTTTGGTAGGGCCAGTGAGCTGCAATTGCGCTGGTCTGATGTAGAGTGAGCTATCGTAGCTCCCTCCTGGCAAAACCCATTTATCCAGTCTATATCCGGGGTCATCATATGGCCTATATATACCTTGGTTAATAGCCGTTAGCTGTGCTGCCCAATAATACTTCTTAATGTTGTGGAGTCCTATCCCACCATCATACCACCCCCTCACCAGCTTTTGGGTGGCTTCCCCACCCACAGGAGTTCTCTCTGCTCGTTTTCAATGGCTTTCAAATAGGAGGTAGGGACTGGATATGGTGCATTGTGCAACACATATAAGAAGCGTGGGAGGGACATCATTTTGAACAGTGCAGCGAGCCCCAATAATGACAGTCTTCCAATGTCGTACGTCGCTCTTCAAGAGCTACAACAGGGGCAGAAGCTTTTGGTTGTAAAATCTCACAGAATCATTGGTAATATATATGCCAAGGTATCGGAACCCCTCCTCTGCCCTCGCCACCTCATATCCCCTGGATAGTGGGGGGAACTCCCCTCTCAACACGAAGATTGTTGACTTTGTCCAATTAATTGTATAGCCCGAATATTTCCCAAAGTTAGAGAATATGTTTAAAACACTGTTTACTGATGATTTGGGCGACGCTAAATACAACAATATGTCGTCTGCATAGAGGGAAATTCGATCTTCGCAGCCCTCTGTCCATCTCAGACCTCTTATCAATGGATCTTTGCGTATCCACAACGCTAGCAGTTCAAGTAGTAAAGCAAAAAGCAACGGCGACAGGGGACAGCCCTGTCTCGTCCCTCTTCTGAGAACGAAGACTGGGGACTTATTATTGTTTACTACCACCTGCGCTAATAGGTCATTGTATAGGAGTCTAATCCAGGCCGTAAAGTTAGGACCAAACCTCATTTTACTCAAGACTTCAAACAAATAGGGCCATTCAATTGTATCGAATGCCACTGTAGCATCTAGGGACATCACTACTGCATCTTCTCATAGCGTATCTACTCTTTCCAACACCCCATGCAGTCGTCGAAGACTGAGTGATGTGTTCCTTTCCGGCATGAAGCTGGATTGGTCAGGGTGCACCACTTTCAAGATAACCTGTATCAAGCGCATGGCAAGCCGTTTTGCTAAGATTTTAACTTCTGCATTAAGCAATGACATGGGGCGATACGAAGTGCTATTATTTCTAGGTTTACCTTCTTTATGTATAACAACTATTGTGGCTAGTCTCTGGTCTGTTGGAAGTCTACCCACTTCTCAAATCTCTAGATACATATCTCTCAGGTAGGGGGCAAATTTATCGGGTGCCAATTTATAAAGTTCTATTGGGAGGCCGTTGGGCCCCCATCGCCTTTCTAGACTGTAGGCCCCTGCTGCTCTGTGCTACTTCTTCATTCGTTAAGTCACTTTCTAGTAGTGTTAAGTCATCAACTGCAAGGGATGGGAGGGGCATATCTGCCAAATAAGGTTTTTGATTCCTCTTCGGGCAAGGTATTAGTGGATGCGTAAATTTGCATATAATGTGCTGCGAACTCGTCTGCTATCAATTGCGGATCGCGTAGTATTTCTTCTCCATCTGCTATGAGCTCTCTTACTACTCTAATCGCTTGTTCGCGTTTGTCGAGTCATGACAGTAATTTCCCTGCCTCATCCCCCACCTCATATATCTTAATAAGTGTGGCTCTATTTAGTGCTTTTGCTGCATCTGTGACTAGGTCTTTATATTCTCTCTTTTTTATGTCCAGCTTATGTTTGACCTCACCAGAATTGTCCCCTCTCAGCTCACCCTCCAAATGCAAGATGTCACCCTTCAGCCCGACGAGCACCGCACCCTTCTCCTTCCGGGCCCCCGCTATCAAGGAAATGGCATGCCCCCTCACTACAGTCTTAAAAACTTGCCAGAGTGTCAGGGCAGACTCCACTGAGTCTTCATTCTCCTGGAATAAAGCTCTATTTCTTTCGTCACTCCTTTTTTAACTGATGGACTTTTGAGGCTCCATGGATTGGTTGGCACTATCTTCCCTGCTCGTTGTTCTCCTACTACGACGTGAGCCCATACCAGGGACTGATCCGAAATACCCCTTGCCAGGTGGTGTACCTCCTTAATTTGCCCCACTTGGTCGGCTGGGGTGAGCATATAGTCTATTGTGGAAAGGCTATTGTGTGCGCCCAAGTGAAATGTGAATTGTAGCTCGTCAGGGTGGTGGGTTCGCCACGCGTCCACCAGTCCCATTGCCCCCAGGAACTCGTGGAAATGTGACCGCGGGCGCTGCGAGCCCCAAGGGGGATGGCGGTCAAGCCGTCCCGATACAGCTGCATTAAGGACCCCCTATCAGGAGTAGTCCCTCAGGGAGATTTAGCAGTAAGCCTCCCAGATCCTTAAAAGCTAGTGCGTGGAGACCCGAAGGGACATACATTATCACTATGGTGAGCGCCTGGCCCTCCCAGCTCCACGCAGCCGCGGCATATCTACCCTGTGTGTCAACCCAGGTACGATCAATAGATAGGGGGAAGGCCTTTCTCATCAGGATCCCCACCCCTCCAAATCCGGTAGAAAATTCTGAGTGCACTACTAGATTGTATCCCCACCAATTCAGGGCTTTACATGTATTGTCAATTAAATGTGTTTCTTGTAATAGAACCATGTCGAGGGAGTGTCGTTTTATGTATTGGAGGACAATCCCCCGCTTGAGCTTGTCCCCCAGGCCCTTAACAGTCCAGGATAATGTCCTAAGTCCCTTTCCTACTAACGGACCCATTGTGGCTTAAACAAGTTTCTCTCAGTGTTATTTGTCCCCCCTCAATGCCCAGCTGCCCGGGCATGTGCGTTGGTGCTTCAAGGGACCGATTATGGCCATGAGCGCTTATCGTGTGAATCACTGTGAATCATCTCTTTACTAACCTATCTTTGACTTCCGAGTCATCTGAACTATAATCTAAACCCAAGAACAACCAAACTCCCCTCTCCCTGCATCCCTGCAATCCGGGCTTAAAACAACCCGTGTCCCCAACTATGCAGAGTGCCTGTCGCCCTGTCTCCCAACGAATCTACGAAATGTGGGGAAGGTGGTCTGTGTGTATCATCGCCTACCACCACCTGTACGATTTACTATGTTTGTGTCTGTCATTTATATGAATCATTATAGAATATTGTCACTTGGCCGGCTTTCGGCCTCTACGTTTGGTGTTTAAACGGGTTTGGCTCGCCACGGATTGTCCTTGTGATGGACTCCAAACGTCTGTTGAGTCCGGGATCACCTCAGCTACCCGCTCCCTCCAGGTTCTCAAATCTGGTCGCCGACACTCCTCGTTCTTCTGAGCCCATTTGTCTTTTAGGAAGTTTCTCCCGACACAGCCTGGTGCTGTTTCCCTTTACCGGTCTCCATCCCTCCAGCCATTCTTGCGCTGCCTCTGGGGTATCAAAGAACCATGTTTTTCCTTCTGCCTCGATTCGCAGTTTCGTTGAGAACAGTATTGAGTATTTCATTCTCTTGTCCCTAAGTTCTTTTTTAATTCCCATAAAGGATCGTCTCTGCTTCTGGACATTTACTGTGAAATCGGGAAAGAAGGTTATTGCACTGTTTTCATATTTTACCTGCTGGGCACTGCGGGCTGTTTGCAACACAATGTCTCAATCTCTAAAGTTAAACAGGCTAGCCAGCAATGGCCTGGGAGGGGCCCCTGGTTTCGGCCTACCGCAAGGTATCCTGTGGGCTCTTTCAACTGAGAAGAAATTCAAGAGATCCCTCGGTTGCAGATGTTTAGTGATTAGTTCTTCGACAAAGAGGTCAGCTGCGAGCCTCTCCACCCGTTCAGGGACCCCAAGGATTCTAACATTATTGCGAAGTGATCTGCCCTCTCAGTCATCCAGTTTACTCTCTATGATTTGGCTGGTGACCTTCAGGTCCTTGATTTGCCGTTGCAATCTTTTTGTGTCCTGCTGGAGGTCGGAAGCAACCGTTTCCATGGTTTTGATTTTGTCGCTCATCTTCTGAAGGTCAGCTCTGAAGAGCGTTACTTCTGTTGTGATAGAGTCCATTCTGCTTTCGAGCGACGTTTGTACTCCACTTATCGCTTCCATTATGTCTTTCAGGGTGGGATCTCCCCCCCACTGGATTCGTTCCGGCTGTCATGTCTGCTCTGGCCGACGCCTCTGTGTCAGCACTTCTGTGCATCATGTACTTGTCCAGCTTAGTTTGGTGGGTGCCTTTTTGACCCTTGACACTAGACATCTTGCCCAGTCCAAAAACAAAGGAGTGGAAGGGGAGGAGACCTCTGTGGGTATGACCTAAGCTCCCGCTGCCTGCCCCCAGGGCGTGAAAAAGTTTTTTCCCACTCGGCCTGTCGGGGTTCTCTTGGGGAGCGAGTATCAACCTTCGGTTACTGCCACAGGGTCCCTTCTTCCTACCGTAGTCGAGTTCTGGCGCATCACCCATTCCCAGCACCAGGCCCTGGGTGCGGTCTTAGGCTTCTCGGGCAATGAAGTCCTAGTGCGACACCGCCAGGGCCTCCACCATATCCAGAACCTCCCCAAACCGCTGTTCCCACGGTCGACACCTTCTCCGGTCACACCGTCTCCGGCTTCCAGGCCCCACTTTGCGATCCTCTTGTTATTTAAGTGGGGAGGGGGGGGGTGCCGGAGGAGAGGGAAAGACTCCTGACCCCGACCGGGCCCACTCGACAGTCTTCCCCGTACCCCCGCCACAGGTCTCAAGTCTCAGATTTGGACTAAGCTCCCTTCAGCCCCCAAGGCGTTATGAATTTTCATATGCGTGGCCTTTGGCGCCGGGCCCTTCGCACACAGACACCTTCTCCCTGGGTGCTGATTCGGGACTGCACCCTTCTGGCCCGCCGCCGGCCTTGCTTGTATTCAGCCAGGGTCGTGGCACACAAGATTCACCAGGATCGGCCGGCACCCCATCTCTGCCCTCGGTACACAAGCGCCCGCACACGCTCTCCTTCTCGGGCGTACTCTCCCAGCGCTGGCTCCCTTAACTCTGGGATTCAATGCGGGCATCATAGGTGAAGCATGCGGTAGAGAGGGAACCGCTTCCAGCCCAGCTCCGCTCTCACAGCACCAGACTGCAGCCCACACAGGCCGACTCCTGCTTCCGTTGAGCCTCGGCCCGGCCACCAATTGAGTCTGAGGCTCTGGATCGTACGCAGGCCTCAGTTCGCCCTAGTGTTGTTAGCCGCATGTGAGATGAGCGTGCTTGTTCTTAAAGTTCGTCACGGTAGTCTCTGGGGCGATACCACCCTGTTGCTGCACCGTACTTCGTAAATATTGACAGGATTTTAGTTGGTGGAGGCTAGAGAGTCTCGGAGCCTCTCTAGCTTGCGGCCATCTTCGTCGGCGCTTAGACACGCCCCTCAATCTTGCATATTCAAGTATCTGTCCAACGTTATACCTAGTGATCTACTACAGTAATTAACTCGATGGGTGCAGTTGAGAGCTGTAAGATGTTTGAGCCATTCTTTTATGGGGCAGAGTTATTGGGGGTGTGGGGGGGTGTGGTGGAGGCGCGATCAGGAGGAATTCCGTTTTGAGGTCTGTTGAGCATATAGTTATTGCAAATTGACCATTGTTGGTTTTTCAGTAGGGTGCAGTTGAGAGCTTTGATATCTTTGGGTGAGGAGAAAAGAGAAAAAGAAAACACCAAGCTCCCAAGATTTCTGACTGACTGACCTCTGTCTTTGAATGCTCAGCAAATGTGACAAGATAAGAACAAGATTTAAAGGGCGGTTTACAGAAATTCAATACTGGTGGAAGAATACCATAAATAGGGTTTGGTCAAAGGAAGGGACGAACTCAAGCTACACAGCCTAAAACAAATAGAGCCAGCAAATAGAAAGCAAGCAATGGTGAGCTACAAACTACAAAGCCAGCCAATGGTAAGCAACGGGCAGAATGAATTCCAAGGGAAGCTTTCTGAATGTCCCCAAGATGTGGTTAGCAAACCAAGCAAACACAAGGAGATGATGGACGGAGCACTGAAACTTTTCAGACACTCACCCCCAGTCCCAGATCTGGGTTGAATCCATCATCATTCTTTAGCTCACTTTGCCACCCCAGTTCAGACACAGCTATATACAAATCAGTCTTGGCCCTGTGCCTCATAGGAACAGTCCAGCCCGAACTGCAAAGCCAGGTCTTCCCTGGACCGGAAACAAGCATCCTGGGACCGGTTTCGGGGTAACACCCCTCATCAGCCACGCTAGCTTGAATCCAGTGGCAAAGTGAGCAAGGGACCCACGTCTGGGCATACCCTGCCAACTTAGGGCGAACAAAGCAAACACAAGAAGATGATGGACGGAGCGCTGAAACTTTTCAGACACTCACCCCCAGTCACTTGTGTTTGCTTTATGGTGATTGAGGTCATGTGTAATGGGAGACAAGGGTTTCTTCCTGTGTCTGTCCCATGCTTTTCGGGATGTGTTTTGCCACAGAAGTGTGGTTAGCTGTGCTGTCTGATAGGCTTTGACCTAAAAAGGGGAATGCTACGCCTACATGTCATTTCGTAGGCACGCACATGATGCATGCACACACCTACATAATGACACAAGCGCAATTTTTTATATAACCAATCCAAAGTTAATGCAAAAGCGCATTTTTTCTCCCTGGGTGGAAGCAAAAAGGAGTGCACAGGTGGTGGGGAGCAACACGCATGAAGCACGCATCACAAGAGGGGGAGGGAAGCAACATGGTGAGGGGCAGAAGCAGCATCAAGAGTGAGAGAAAGAAGCACGAGGGCTAGAGAGAGATACGTGAAGTGGGTGGAAAAACACACAAGTGAAAAGGCAATGCAGGCAGAGTAGAACCCAATGAGCAACAACACGGAAAGGAACTGGGAGAAGCACACAGTCGAAAGCAACACAGAGTACGGCGGAGGGGGAAGAGAAGTACACAAGGGAGACAGTTGGCAAACACATGGACTCTCTTGGAGCGCTTAGCAAAAAAGTAGCATCTGAAAAGTAAGCAGTGGAAGGACACGTCATGGGGTCACGATGCGGGGAGGGAGCAACACAGTAGGAGGAAGGAAAGCTGATACAAGCTGATGAATAAAAGGCAACAAAATGAGTGACAAAGTCAACCAATGGTAAGCAATGGGCAGGCGCTAGGCTCACTCTAAGTCGACAATAGGTATTTTCTCAAACGGGCAGCTCACAGTGTCTGGTAGACAAGACCTAAAATGCTGTTATCGGATGTGAATCACCCCCGGTCTCAGCTGACTTCACACCACTGGCGGAGACAAGGTGGCTTAACGACAATGGTGCGGACTGGGCTGTAATCACCCATCACACGTTGAAACAAATTCAATCTTCCTTTGACCCCAGTGGAACTGCGCCTGCAGCCAGAGCCTTTTAGCAAACCCAAGACTGAGCTGCGTTTTGTCACGAAAGCATATTTCCCCTAATGGCCTCAATTATAGTACCCAGTAAAGAGAAGTATCCCTCTGGGCAGTGGTTCAGCATGGGAAGCATTCAGAGTGCACGGGTCAGCTCGGCACTCGCATTTTGTTTGATCTTGGACGAGTCACTTTAACATTACACCACCAGTAAATATCCTGTCGCTTCTTAGAGCATAGCCTCTCACCCTGAACCATCCATATGTTCATTATATAGCTCTCTCCTCACACTCTCTCTTTGGTTCCTTCAATGCTGTGCAAGCAATGACGGAAGCAGCAACAAGGGAATGGCCAACAAAGGTACAAAAAGCAAACAAAAGTGAAAGATTTTTGCTTGACAAAGCAAGATGTCATTTTAGGACAGGATGTCCAACCAAGGTGCAGAGGTGACCGGACAGGTTGCCGCATGGGGTCATTTGGACCGAGCCCTAGGAAGGCCAGGGAGCAGGGTTTCCCCCTACCTGGTATGGGCAGGACAGCCTCTTGGACTCTGGTCCTGGAGTCATAGTCTGGCATGAACTTCTGGACGCCCTCCAGCAACCTCAGCAAGTTCCATGCTTTTTTCTGCATGTGTGCAGTGTGCAGGTCACCAAACCCTTCACGGGTGGAAGGAATTTCCACTGGAGAGAGAGCAGACAGTCATCACCGAATTAGGATACTGGAGGACACTTGGAGATAAGAAATCCTGTCGTCGTGGGTTTCAATAGAGATGCGAAGACGTGTAAATGAGACATTAGGACTATGCCTTTTGCCCAATATTTTTGAGTTCATGAACATGAGATTTTGAGGGCCCTTCAGAGAGAACTCTCTCATGCCAGTATTGTTGGCAAAGGGGCGTCCTTGAAATGAGAGGGACTCGTTAGCCTTTTTGCAACAAGTTATAATACATGAAAATTCACGCTGTAGATGTTTGGACGTTTCTACCCTGGTATGAAGGCGCCATACTGGACAATTCTTTAGATTTTCTAACCTCTCAGTTGGTTTACGTAATACCAGAAATCCTTGTCTTATCATGGGTGTGAGAAGAAAATGGGAAACGTATGCCACAGAGGGAGAACTAGGGTGAAATACTCGGTGTTACTTGGAGATAGGAAGTGGCTTTTTAAACGTTGGATGGTTTCTTAAAATCACCTTCCTGTTAGGAAATACTGGCACAGGGCTTATTGGCACAAAGCCTGGGTCTCACTAAACCTGTGTGTAGAAGCGATGGCCTCTAGGAACGCAACCTGCAAGGGAAGATGGTGCAAACAAGCTTTGCCAGTTGCCACAAGTCGAGTAGAGTAATAAAGGGTTAACAAGACAATACGGCACTCTGAAGGGAAAGCAGAGTTTCAAGCAAAGGAGAAACTTTAAAACTCTCCAAAACACGTTTAATCAATGGGCTAGTAAATAATATTTTTGGGGAAAATCTATGCAGATTCCTTTGTAGCTTCCAAGCGAACGTTTACGGAAGCAAACTCTAGGACATACGTTGACAAACAGAACAAAAAACAATATTGTTTATCCTTGACTCATAGAATTGACCGATGTCTCCACACCTCTGGTGCAAAACATTCTCCACATAACAGCATCTGCTGTAATAACACACTGTGCCCATGAAAATGTCCATGAAGGCTCATGGACATTCAAATATGG
Source organism: Calotriton arnoldi (assembly GCA_963921515.1). Lineage (NCBI taxonomy): Eukaryota > Metazoa > Chordata > Amphibia > Caudata > Salamandridae > Calotriton > Calotriton arnoldi. Next base: position 2,381,424 of record CAWUFW010001682.1, read on the forward strand.
ACATCAGAAAAAATCAGACATCCGGCCATCAAGTTTAAAGGTTTTATTTGCACTGCAGGGATCAGCCCCTGAGCCCGAGTTGCAAGTGCCCTCTGCATGACCTCTAGCGTGATTGGTCCAATAAATGTACTGTTTGTGAAACACCATTGGCGAGGTCACTCTAAAGCAACTATGAACGTTCTAGTTTACTTTACAGCCCCAAGGCTTTAATGTTAACTTTCACCGTGGGGGGGGGGGGGGTGGTGTGTGTGTTTTTGATGAGCAATCTGTAGACTTTAGATCACTGCGGGAAACTCAACGCTTCATGCGAAAAGTTTCCACCCAAAACACCTCATTAATAGTATACCCTATGGGGAACTTTTAAGATTGCGGAGGATATGCAGTACCAAAACAGAATTAGAACGGTGTCAAAAAGAAATGATTACTAGATTCTTACAAAGAGGTTACAGCCAAACTATATTAAATCAGGCTATAAAGAAAGCTACGGCAAACTCTACAGAAGAAAAGCAGGTAATGACAAACGACAGTAGTGATCTGATTCCTCCCCATATGAGCGGTACAATTAAGGAGACAGTAGCAGATGACACCACTGTCAGGCTAGTAACCAGCTATAGCAGTCAACAAAATGAAATTAGAAGCATAATTAACAGAAATTGGCCAATAGTATTAACAGACACCATTATGGCACAGAAAACGCAGAAAAAGCCCACATTAACATTCAGGCAGGCCTTATCAATGAGATCCATGTTGGTTAAAAACAGTCCAGAGATCAATTCCAACAAATCATGGCTGAAACCCCAAAATGTTTTTTTTAAATGCACTACATGCAGGGCGTGCAAATTTGGGGTAAACACCACAGAATACATTACCGCATTCAACACGGAGCCTACTGTGTTGAAAGATAATTATAATTGCCGCACTGATTATGCAGTGTATGTGCTGACATGCACCTGTGGCTTACGATATGTAGGCAGCACAAAGCTACAGATGCATGTCAGAATACTTAAGAGCCATAGTGAATTCTGACCAAACGTACCCTTTTACAGACATTTTAAGGCAGTACATCAGAATGATCTCAAATGTTTAACCTATTATGTTATTGGATCCATACCACCCCCCAGGCGAGGGGGACACAGAGAAAAGTTGTTAAGAAAATTAAAGTCCAAAATGATTTTAGAATTGGACTCAAAGTCACCGTCGGGTTTAAACAACAGCGAAGAGTTACATTATTTTTTATAAAGTCTTTTTTATAATATATCCAGACACGTAATCTCTCAGAAATACACATGTACTCTAAATTTGAATTATGGAAAGAGTTTCATGATGTCATTTGGGAGTCTGTACAAAATCTTGTAGATTGTGAAATTTCTGTAATCTTATGATATTATCATTGAATTTTTGTGGAATGTTGTAGAGAGATCTTTGTAGAATTGTATGAAATTTTATGAAGTTTTATGGAGTTTTATGAGGGTTTCTTTAGAGGGTTTGATGAAGATTTTATGATGATTTTAGGGAAGAATTATGATGTCTCTATGAAATTTATTATAGACATTATTAGCATTTTTGCACAGTCATTATTACGCAAAAACAGTATACAGATAGAATCATCTGCATAGAATGAGAAAATTTGGTGTAGGAGTACACAAATTATTTCCTCTGAAATGAATAGGGGAAACATTTGCGAATAAACAACAAGAACAACTAAGAAGCCTAGAGCAAATGAATATCATAACATAAAATGAGAATATATTTCTCTCTTTTTATGAGTACACAGATGGAACATCTGAGGGTCCTGCAGATAGATTTTATCTATAAGAGAAAAATAGAGCCTCTGCACTGAACATCTAGCTGCTATACAAATGTTTTGTATCTGTCTTGTAAACAGTTGTACAACTGTTTTTTTAGCACAAATGTAGGAGAAAAAACAGCACTTTATAAAAATAGTAGATACTATGCACTTTAGAAATCACAGGCACTCAGCACTTTGGGCAAACATAGCACTGTAGGACAGTAATGATAAAATGTGTAAATTGCATATAAGCATTTGGCGAGTAAATAAGACGACCCTAATTTAAAAAGCATTAAAGCAGGTAGTAGCCAAGACAGAGGGCACACAAGGCAAGACCATATTTAAACTAATCAGACACGTGGACAACTCAGCAGTGAACATTCATGTTTATGAAGGGGAGACAAAAACAGTATCAAGCACTATGCAGTGAGACCATTAGTTTCCCCAAGTAATAATACTTGAAATATAAAAAACTGTTGAAGTTCATAAAAGAACAAATGTAAATAATAATTATTTCAAATAAGTTCATGTATTTATTTATTTGAGATGTATTTAATTATTTATTGAAATGTTTGATGAAAATAGTTTATATAAATGTATTTAAGGAAGTACATTTATAGATAAGAAATATCTGGTTATATATTTTTATATGCCCTGTATACGAGTGGTCTATATCAAAAGATCTAAAAAAAAAAACAGCAACTACATAAAGTAATATGTTGCAGTTATCGCAACGTTTGCCTGACGAATACACAGTCTGTCTTTTATGGTGATGTTAGTACTCCGACCATGTGACAGGATGACACAGAGGTTAAAACATTCTGATTTGCGATGTTTCATCATGTGATCAAGGTCACGTGAAGTGACCGAAACGCGTAATGGCGAAGTTGGAGTGAGCTAATAAAGGATATTCAGCACGATTTCGGAGTCCGTTCCCTTCTGTCCGTGTGAGGAGGATTTTGGTTGGGAGACACATTGAAATTGATATATATATATATATATATATATATATATATATATATATATAACCTATTGGTGGTCACCAGTAGGTAGTTAAAGTTACAACCTAGTTTCCATAGGAAAAGCGTTTTCTTATTGTTCTAATAACTTTGGCGCCGTTAGATGAATCTTCACGTAATGTTTGAAATTAGTTTGCCACTCACTTCAGCTGCTGTCTGGAAAGTTTCAGGGTGATTCTTCAAGCGGGGGCAGAAAAAAAGGGGGGGCCCAAAACGCGTTTTCTCCATGCAATTTCCCATTGGGATTTAGAACACGACTACAGCCCGAACCGCTGAACAGAATTACACCAAATTTGGCAGAAACCTAGATCTAGGTCCAGAAAGAGTGCTTTTTGTAATTTGGTGTAAATCTGTTTAGTAGTTTAGGAGTTATTAGAGAAAAAAGATTTGTGTATCTAGGGACGCAAATCTTCCAGGAATTCAACAGATCTCATGGTGAGAGCTGATTGGCTGTCACCACTTCAACCAGGAAGTGGTGGCAGTCACATTGGGACTCGGCCAGTCCGAGAAAAATGTTTAAAAAAAAAAAAATAAGACAAGGTGCAGGGTAGGAATACCCTAACCACCTAGGCCTGGTGGTGGGGGCCCAAAACATTTTTTTTAAATTTTGCTGCAATTTCGCAGAGGATCCGCTGCAAAATTTAAAAGAAAAAAAAACAACCAAGCGTGGTCTTCTGCACTTGTTTTTTTTTTTTTTGCCACCCCCTGGAACAGCCAGGTCCCGGGAGGGGGAATTTGATGTTATTGTCAGGGTTCGGGGGTGCACGTGGCCCCTGATTTCAGCCTCGGGGGGCCCAGCCTCAGTAATAATGGGAGAGGGGCACGCGCCCCACAGTCGATTTCAGGACATTCTAGTTAGGTTCAGATTTTACACAGACAAAACCATAGGAATTCAGCATTTATAGTTATCTCAAGTAACTATAACTCGCGCCCTGCCATGCACAATTTTCTCATCAATAATTTTACAGCAAATGTTGCAGTGATATTATAAATGATGTCATAGAAGATGTAATGAGTGATGTAATATGTGGGTTAATTAGCAGTGCATGGTGAGGGCCAAGTTATAGTTACCTGAGGGCACGAGTTGTGGTTATTTGGGATAACTAACTATGACTGCTGAATTTCTATGGTTTTGTGTGTGTAAAATCTGAACCCAACTATAACTTCCCTGTAACCTTTAGTTTTTTAGTAAATTTATATATAAAAATAAATATCCATTCCAAACCTCTCGATACATGAGAAAAAGTGGGCACTCCAGACGGGGTAAGAATGATTTCTTTATTCTAATTCACAGCGTTTCAGTCCCTGATATATATATATTCTCTCACTCTGGATTTATAAAGCTCAGCTTATCACCCGAGAGGGTATCCAGGCACTTGCACAGCCCGGAGGCTTATTCTAATAGCAAGGTCTTGAGGGCCATTCGGAATTCCGTAGGGGAGATAATGGTCTGGAGTTGCGCGGGGAGGTTGTTCCAGGTCTTTGCTGCATGTGGGAGAAGGAGCGTCCTCCACTTCTGCTTCAGTAGATGTGGGGAGTATGGGCAAGGGAGAGGGTGGCGGAGCGTAGTCTTCTCAACGGTTGGTGGAAGTTCAGGTGGTGGTTAATGTAGGCAGGTCCTTGGTTGTGTAGAGCCTTGTGTGCGTGGATCAGCAGCTTGAATTGGCATCTCTTCTGTACAGGGAGTAAGTGGAGTTAAACGAGGTGGGGTGTGATGTGGGTTTGTCAGGGAAGGCAGAGGAGTCTGGCTGTGGCGTTCTGTATGGTCTGAAGTCTCTGTAGGAGGTGTGTGGCGATTTCTACATAGAGTGCGTTACCGTAGGCCAGTCGGCTGGTGATGAGAGCCTGTGTCAGTGTGTCTTGTGTGTAGGGATAGCCACTTGAAGATCTTACGTAGCATGCACAGAGTGAGAAAACAGGCAGAGGAGAAGCGTTGATCTGTGAATTTGTGGTGAGCTTGTTATCAATGATGATTATGAAGTTTCTTGGGTGGTCGGAAGGAGTGGGTGCGGGTCCTAGGTCTGATGGCCACCAGGAGTCGTTCCATGTGTTGCTGTTGCCAAAGATTAATACTTCCGTCTTCTCCGGGTTTAGCTGCAGGCAGTTCATCATGCAGTGGGCGACGCTCGTCATGCATGAGGTTCATTATTTACTGTTACACGTTGGGCTAAAGACCTGCAAATCTGAGATGAGATTAATCGCTATGATAAGGTCAACTAGTCCCTATCATCTGCTGAGGAACTAAGGACCTGGTTTAAAACAAACATGCCCTCATTCACCACTTCCAAGTAGGCCCTGGGAGGTCTTCTGAAAACCTCTGTACAATCAGTTATGGTGAATGAGCAGGTGCACCCTGGAGGCCCTTGCCATCCCTATGGCAGTGAATGAGGTACCACAGACCATGGGTACTCACAAACATTTTCCCTGGGCCACAAAGTTTGGTCTGCGATGTGACAGAGGGCCGCATTGATGCCAGCAGGGTGGCGGGGGGGGGGGGGGATTGACATTAAGGTGGGTGTAGGAGAAGCAAAGCATATACATCTAGTGTCTGAATTGCACAACCTGAAACCAAAAACTTGGAATTAATCCCAGCTTCTCCAATTAACTAAATTGAGTGAACCTAGGCAATTTTTTATTTCACTTTCCTTCCTTTTTTATTATCACGAGGATCTCGAAATACATGACTTCAGAATGTGTGCAGTACGAAACCTTCTCCTGGGTTTGATATAATAAACCATAATGTTGTTCAAGTGTAATATAAACCCAGCCACCCAAATAGTGCACATAACTGACTTGCCTCTTAGTTCACTATTGGCATTGTTGTCAGGGTGTGGGGGTGGAGAATGACTTTCTAAATTCATGTTTGAAAACTATCACTTAAAATAAAATTTAAAAAAACGTCTAAATGCACGGATATAATCTGATGTACGAAGGTGAAACGGTTGTGCATGTTAATGATATACACCTTTTTAATTTTGAACTGACGTTTATCATATTTTTACACTTTTCCTGCAAGATGTCTTTAAAAATAAAGGGGTTTCTAAATTTATGCTGTGCAGAACACCCTAGCTACTTCCTTTCTTTAACTTAAATTAACCTTAAAAAAGCGCTTGCCTGTTTATTGAACATCTTTTAAATGTTCGTGCTGAGTTGAGTCCAGTCCAGAGGGTCGCATGTAAAAGGTCAGAAGGTCAGCATGCGGCCCCAGGTCCGTACTTTGAGTATCACTGCCATAGACCTTTCTCCCTAGAAGTTCATTTTACAAATTCTTTATAGTGGCATTGACACTTTCCATCTGTGGCCATGGATAAGGTACCATAGACTCTCCTCCTTAGAACAATATTACTTACCAGTAGGAGTAGTTTTGCAGCTTGAAGAATTTTCTTGATCCACATGCTGTACATTATTCCGCCATCTAGTGGTTGGGTCCGGCAATGTTCTTGTTTTTCTTTTTGTTGATGTTGTGGGCATCGTCAACCACCATTTGGTGGTAGGTCAATCGCGTGTGACATCAGACAGAGCCTCAGAAGTTCCTGTGCGTAGTCGCCATCCTCAAATTGTTTTTTTTTCTATCCTTTGCAGTGTTTTTTCTTTCCTCTTTTTCCTCCTTCCACCTGGTTGCTTCATCTCCCATTCTGGGAAGGTGGGTGGGCTGCATGTGAATCCAGAAAGTTTTTCAAGCTGCAAAACTACTCCTACTGGTAAGTAGCCATTTCGTTTTGCAGCATGAATCCTTTTCTGGATTCACATGCTGTGCATTAGATTATGAAGCGGTATCCCTTCCCATGGGTTGGTTGAGTTGAAATGTGGATGTGTTAGCAAACAGGTGTTGTAGTACCTTCTATCCCACCTGTGCTTACTTGTTCATCTGAATGTCCACACAACAATGTTTGGGAAAGGTGTGTGGAGATGCACAGGTAGCTGCTGCGCAAATTTGATCTATGGGGATGTTCGCTAACAAAGCCAGTGTAGCACCATTATTTCCTAGTTGAGTGTGCCCTGGGGTGAACGGGTAGGATCTTCCCCACCCTGGAGTAGCAAGTTTGTATTGTTTCCTCTATCCATCTTGCGATTGTTCCTTTGGTCACCGGTGATCCCTTGCTTGCTTTAGCAAAGGAGACAAATCATTGGTCCCCCATCCGAAACACCTTGGTTTCCTGCAGATAGTACATGAAAGCTCTCCGCACACCCAGTGTGCGAAGGGCTCTTTAGGCTTTTGAAGAAAACTGGTAGCTGTATGTTTTGGTTGACATGAAACTGCGTCACCACCTTGGGTAGGAAATGTGGATTGGTCCTAGTGAATTTGTAGGTCTGGTTCCTGTGTTATCAATGCTTGTAGCTCGCTGACTCTGCATAGCGATGTGATTGAAATCAGAAAGGCTGTCTTTAGAGCGAGTGACTTTAGATCTGAATTGTGCATAGTCTCAAAGGGTTCGGTCACTGTGTTAGTAGGGTGTTCAAATTCCACAGTGGTGTTGGAATCGATCTTGATGGTGCAACTCTTAGAACCTTCCAAGAATCTCTTCACCACTGGGGATGTGAAGAAGCAGTTACCTGATGTAGCTCTGTGTAGGCTACTATTGCTGCAAGGTGTACCTTTGGCAATCCGTAGGTTATCCCACTGTCTAACAGGAGAGTGAGATATGTTAGTACTGTTCTGTCCTTGTTTCTATTCTCCTGTTGTCTGTGCAACAATGGATGTATCTGCTCCGTTTTTCTAAGTAGCATTTCCTTGGGCTTGGCTTTCTAGCTTCCCTTAGAATTTCCATTGTACTGGGTGGAAGCTGTAGATGACCTAATTCTAGATATTCAAGGGCCATGCCGCTAGGCTGAACGTGGCTGGTTCTGGGTGGTACACTTTTCTGTCTTGCATTGTGTTAGAGTCGGCTTTCTGGGCACCAAAGCACTCAGGGGTTACTGCGCTCCAATCGCATCAACTGGAGTGTTCCCCACTGGTGTCCTGGGGCCTCAGTACTAGTGGACCCAAAACTGGATAACCAAGTACTCCTCTCCAGCACTTGACTCTCTCAGGGTAGCGAGACATAGCAGTCCAAGGCTTACTCAAGGAGGTGAGGTGGGGTTAGACATTCAGAATACAATGCACACCGTACTACCAGCTGATAAAATCAATGTCCAGTCAGTGCTTTCCTTTTTATAAAAGAAAAGTACTTTAATACACACAAGAGAATTATACTACACATAAAACTAGGATAAACAGTGATAACTAGATGTCTCTACAACCCTCTGGCATACACTAAGAAAACTCCCTCAAGGCCTATATTTCTATCATCCTAAAGACTGTATCACATCTGGGCTCAATAATCAGTTAAATCACATCAATGACAATTTGGTTCTCATTTTCTTTATTATTTCATTTCATTATCTATTTCATATTCTTTCATTTCTCTTTTTTCATTTTTAAAACTTTTTTTGATTGAAATCATATATATATAACAATAAAAAACAAATCTTGTTATCACATCAATACATCAAATACAGAGAAACATATATAATATGTAGCTTACAACCCTCTGGGCCAGAGTTCTGACCCCAAACAGTATTATAGCGCCTAGACGCCAAGCACTATAAAAACACAGTTAACATGAAAACACACAATCAGCATTGCATATTACAGACCATGTTGCACAGGGTTGCTCTCATTTGCTAGCCTTGATACCAATCTTTGGATTGAAAGGATATAGTTTCAACATATGATGTTAAGTCAAAGGTTCTTGATCAGCCCCATAACCCCCACCCAAAGCAACAAAAGTGCCCTTGGGTCCTGAGTAAGGACACTGCTCTAGTGGCGTCAGGGATCTGATCACAGGTGCCTGATGTCTTGGCACAGTTTATTGGAGTTCCACCAGTCCAGTAGCCACTGGCTAGCTGTAGGAGAGTAGTGGCTGGACAGAGTGCCAGTTCACCCTGATACCCCCAGATATCACAAAATGAAAGGTGGGGCCTGTTTCACTGGCACCTATTCCCCAGCTACAGCTTGTACAGGCTCCCTCAGCGCAGGGGGAGAAGTTTAGGGAAAGCGATCTCACCTCCTAGCACGATCAAGCTTCCCCTTCTCTGGCTCCCTTGATGTGCTGCAAGCTTCCTTTGCACACCAGCTCCCTTGATGTGCTGCAAGCTTCCTTTCCTCCTTGTGCAGCTGTCTGCAATTTCCTTGTTCAAACCTCCAGTTCACCAAGCCTTAAAGAAACAGCTGAGAGAAAACTTCCCCAGATTCCAGACGCAGTGAGCAAGTGTCTTATCTTGCCTTCACAACGCGGGTCCCCGCTGGTTTCCTTTGGACGGACCTGGTGTGAGCCGCCTCTTCAGTCATAGACCAGTCTAGAACAACCGCTGACAACTCAGGCCAGACATTTATCATCTCTGATTGATTGGATCAGCCTATCGGAGGGTCTGCTACTTTTGCATCCTGATTACACCTCCAATCACAAACCATTCATGGCGTGTTCAATGCATGACCAAAGGATGCACAGATGACCTACTGTCCTTCCTGGTACCAGTCTGTGCTATTCCCTAAAGAGGGGAGGGGAGGTCCTCTTAGAGTTAGTGCAGCTAAACCCAGATAAGAGCAGAGTGTCTACCCCAGCCCACCAGGCCTCGCCAAGGAAATGGGGAAGGGCTCGGGGGAGCTGGGATGTCCAGCAGAACAGCTTGCATTCCACACAATGGCAGAACTCACCATTCTTCCCCAGTACACCCACTGGCTCTCAAACACACATCAGGCAGACAAAGGCAACAGGACCCCAGGCAAGGGGGAGACTGCACAGAATTGATCAGGAGAGTGGCTAGTGACTCACCCCTCCGGACTATGGATTTATTGCTGCCACCACGGTCAGTCTACCACAGCCTGGGTAGAGAGGGCAGTAGCCACTCTCTGAAAGATAGGGGTGCACTAGGCATGCCTCCTCGACCTCAGAGCCAAGCTCTAGGGTCTCAATCCAAGTAAACAGGGAGACCCTCAGTGGACATGTAGGATTGTCATGCTCACTGAGGTAGGGATCTAGAAACCATACAGTAGCTTTTGAGTGACTTGCCTGGAGATTAGCATAAGGCAGGGGAAGCACTCTCTCCAGAAACATGCAGAAGACTTCCCATCCCAACACATTGTCAGCAGATCTTGTTCTGCTTTGATTGTGATCATTTGTCCCTTGGACATTTCTAGAAGGTCCGAATACCAGGACTGCGCGGCCCATTGTGGGGCTATGAGAATGAGCTTTGTCCAGTACCTTTGGGATCAGGGCAATTGGAGGAAAGGTGTATGCAGATTTCCCTGACCAGTTTATTGACAGGGTATTACCCTTTGATTGGTGGTGTGGAAACCTGGGTGATAAGAGTTGGCATTCTGCATTTTTTGGGATTGTGAACAGGTCTATGCTTAGCCTGTCCAGACTTTGAAGATCTTTTCCAGTATATCCTGCTTCATCTCCCATTCGTGGGCGGTGCTGTACTGCCTGCTCAGTCTATCTGCCTCTGTATTCTGTTTTCCTGGTAGGTGGACTCTTTAATGTGATCCGTCTTTGGCTCTCCTACCTCCATATCTCTTGGGCTAGATTGGACCGGGTGAAGGATTTGGTTACCCCCAGCTTGCTGAGATAGAACCTAGTTGTGGTGCTGTCAGTTTGAATCACTACAGTCTGACCAGCTATGTGTGCCAGGAAAGCCTTCAGGGCTAGAAATACTGTGTTCATCTCCAGGTAGTTGATGTGTTTTATTGCATCTCTACTGTTCCAAAATCCTTGTACCTTCAGATTGCCTGTGTACGCTCCCCAACCCTTGTGGGATGCGTCCGTCATTATGGTCACAGTGGGAGCAGGCGTCTTGAATCGTCTCCCCATGTTCAAGTTTTTCGAATTCCCCCATTGTATTTCCCCTTCTTTCTTTACTGTGACAACCACTAGATCCTCCTAGCGGCTTGTGGCCATTTGTTGCAGATCCGTTCCGGAATGGGGCACGTATGCAATCTGGTATGAGCGGGATGCTTAGTACCAATGAGTTTTATGACAGTCCTCACTGTCAGAGACCAACCCTTCTGGTAAAGGCGAGTCTGCTCTGCAATTGCCTGAGCTCTCCTCTGGACTGGATATGCTTGTGCAGTCCTGGAGTTTATGGTTGCTCCCAGGAACATCTTTACTTGTTCTGGCTGTGGAAAAGATTTCTTGTGGTTTGTTGTGACACCAAGGCATTGCAGTGTGGCAATAACTGTTTGCATGTCTTTGTGGCATTTTTCTTTTGATTGTTCCTTCTCTAGCCAGTCGTCTAGGTAGGGGTTGACATGGCTCTCCTTGTCTTCTTAGGTGGGCTGCTACTGCCGCCAAGCACTTTGTGAATACTCTTGGTACCGACTTTATACCAGATGGTAGTACCCTGCATTGGTAAAGCGCCTGGTCTAGATCAAATCTCAGGTACTTTTTGAGTCTTTGGTTCATTGGTACGAGTAGATAAGCGTCCTTTAGATCTAGGGTGGAATTACTCCTTGCAGTATTGTCATCTTGAAGTGCTGTGTACGAATTAACTTGTTTAGAAATCTGAGGTCTAGGTTTGGTCTCAAGAGTCCGATCTTGTTTTGGCACTAGAAAGTATGGGGAGTAGATTCCCTCGTTTGCTTCTTTTGCTGGGACCTTTTCGATGGCTCTCTTTTGTAAGAGCTCTCGGACCTCATTTCTATGTTGTATGATGTATTGTCCCCTGAAGTTCTTTGTTTGGTGGGTGGGTGTTGGGGGGGGGAGAAAGGAGGGGGGGAATTCGTGGAAGTTCTTTGATTAATTCTATGCAGTATCAATGACATGTTCAAAACCCAATTGTCTGATGTAATTTTCCACCACTTCTGGAGGAATCCCCTAAAACTGCCCCCCCACAGGTGTCTTGTGGTGGGGTTGAACTCTACATGAGTCACTTGCCTGTTGGTCCTCCCCTCTGGGATGTTGGCCTATTCCCCTTGCTCTTCCTCGAAAGGGCAGTCTCGCCGGATGTTGCCACTACTGGTATGTTTGGCTTGATGTGTGCTGCTTGGGGCTGCGGTTGTTGCTGCCCAGATGTGAAGGGGCCCCTGCCTGTGGGACTCCTGTTTGCGGTTCCTCCTCTCCTGCAGGAACGCCTGAAACCCTGAATTGAAGTGCCCCATAGCCATGTTGTTATCCTTTTTTAATTTTTGAAGGGTATCATACACTGCTTGACCGAACAGGGCGTCACCTGTGAATACCATGCTCATGATTGAGACTTGTACCCGGTTTGGAGCCTGACACCCTGAGCCAGGTACGTCTCCCTAGTGTTGTCCCTATGCACATCTGCCTGCTGGCAATATCTGCTGCATCCAGTGCAGACTTAAGGCAGATATTGGCCATGTTCTTTCCTTAATGTATTACATCCCCCCCCCCTCCTCCTTGAGATATTCCTCTGGGAGGTGCTACATGAGGCCCTCTATTTTGTCCCATTGCTGGGGACTTTAGCGGTTCAAGAGAACGTTGGGAGTTAGCAATCCTCCATTAGGTGGCTGCTTTTCTCTCCATCTTCCTTCCCAAGTCAAACCTCGTCTTTTCCTTTTCAGGCGGCAGCCCTGTGCACGTGGAGGCTTTGTTTCTCTCCATAACAGTTGCTTCTATTGTTAGATTATGCTCGCTGATGCTTTTTAATGCCATGTATAAGTTAGCATTCGCTACGCCATTTTCCTGCTGTTCGTAACTAATTCTGCTGGATTCCGAGAAATGCTCCTTGCTAAGTTTCGTTTCTGCAACAAAGAACTGTTAGTGCCAGTGCATAGCTTTCCCTCTCGGTAAAGGCCCTCTCCCACCGGTCTGGCAGTTTAAATCGCAGGGTGGAACGGGCTTGAAAATGTTCTGAGTTGTGCAAGATACGAGAGTAGAAGTTTTTTTTGTCTTTATGCTGTTCATCCACATCTGTTTGGAAAATTCCACTGTGGGTGTGTAATTAGTTGACCATGCAATGAAAATAATGTATCCTTATGCTTAGTTTCTTAGTTCTCTCTGTAACACTCTCTCGAGACTGTGCAGACAGGGCCCCGCTCTGAGCATGTACAATAAATGATTATTGGTGTATATTCTCCACTGTTTTCTCTGACTCTTCATTTGGTCGGGGTGACCAGGGTGGCCCTAGCCGGGTGACTTCCTTCAATTGGCGCCCGAACAGGGACTCCTTCGGGGCGTGACCCATCCATTTTCCACAAACGGAAGGGAGGACGAGGACATCACCAGGTCGGACTGACAGCTCAGGGATCCTTGCACGAAAAGATACGTTTCTCGCAGCTGCTGCCTCTGTCCCACCGGAGGGTGCCTCGCCCTGCGGTCATCCCAACTGGAGTCCTAAATGGCAAACATGTGATCTGACTGTTTGGTTCGAAGAGTCGGCAGTGGAGAAAAGGTTTATCAGTACGCCCAATACCAGGTGAGTCTGTGTGGGGGATGAAGAGAAAAGAGTAATAGTGGAACAGGCAATACGGCGGGGGGGGGGGGTCGCAACCTAATTTATAGTCTGGAGGACATATGGCAATTAATGCAAGACTTCGACCCTTTATACAGCAACATGCCCTTGAAAATATGTCCACCACACTAATTGACCTTTGGCGCACGCACATCGAAACGGAAGCACCCCAAATACTATTTGATATTAATGAAGGCGCTTATGTAATTAACATGGAGCCGGCTCAAGTGTTCAGGAATATTTCCACTCTAGTTACGTATAGAGGTAGACTACATGATAAGAGTCCCACTCGCATAACTCAGTTGCCAATGCAAGAAGTTCACCCCATTTACCACCTGGAAATCCATTCAGTCAAGGATCAACATGGGGTGATTACCAGACCGGCTGTGGCTGCCCGCTTTCAGGAACAATGGGTTTATACCCCATGGAAAAGACATGAGGTTCTGGCCCTGAAGGCTACCTTGCCGATTCTAGGAAAAATTCTACTGCTTACTATAAAGAATTGACAGAAGCTGGCTCTTCTAGTGTGATGACTCTTGCGGATATTGAAATGTTTTTTGGCCTACTAGTCCCAATTGATATTTGGCTGCAGGTACATACCCAAGATCACATTGCTGAGTTGGATGGAACATGGGACGCAGCTAGGGGTTGGGATCGAGACAGAAAGCCAGGAGACAAACCAGGTGCTGAGTTACTTGCCTTACCCGGTCACATAATAACATACATGCAAACACTTATCCCTCCTAAGAAAGTTAGTGCCTGTCAGCAGAAGAAAGACAAAAGTGTTTCTGATTTCTTCACCCGTGTTTGAAGAGACGTTTTTGGATTATAGTGGGCAGGATATGTTTACAGAAGGGTGGAGTCCGTTTATTTGTGGATCGGTTTGTCACTAATCTCCTTCCCGAAATAATGTCTAGAAATCAAGCATCTGAAAGCACCTGGTCCACGTCTTCCACCTCTGTGATTTTGAATATGGCCCAATATTATGAGCATAGGGACAATGAAGAAAAAGACAAAACTGATAAAAGAAATAAGGATCTGAAGACAAAGGTATTATTGCAACAGGCATATCGAGGTAACACTAGAGGACGGGGACCCCAACTACAACTTCCACACACTAGACAGCCACCCATGACACCTTTGGGACAAAAATCAGTGTACTTACTGCAAGGAAGAAGGTCACTGGCGGTGAGGTTTTCAGGAGTACCAGTTGGAAGCCCCATCTCACGCCCTCTTGCTCTTACCGTTGGCCCCTTTTACTGTGGATTTCCCATTCCTTTTAACATCTAATTGTTGTGAAAATTTGATGGGCTTGGACTTAAAGAAGTTCCATGCTACCATATATTGTTCACCAGATGGTGTTTATATTACCATGGGGCCTGACATGGGTACTCGACAATACCTATCTAAAGATGTTTCCCTTCCACCTGAATTTGATCAAGTACCACCCCCATTAGGGGGCCACTGATGTAGGCTTATTGCACATACCCCCAGTTTCTATCCGAGTGAAGGACAATGCCATACTACCACTCATTCCCCAGTATAAAATACCAAAGGAAGAGAACAAGCTCTGCTCGATATTGTTCAGGACCTCATACATAATGTAGTTGTCGAGGAGACCACCGGTAACATATGCAATAGTCCTATTCTTCCGGTCCTAAAAAGGGCACCCTCTAGACTCCCAACACTGCTGGTGATGTATATCGTTTTGTGATTGATTTGCGCGAGGTCAATAAAATAGTGGTCACGCAATTCCCAGTGGTTCCTGATATTACTACACTTTAACAAGGATTCCATCTACCGCTAAGTTTTTCTCTGTCATGGATTTGAAAAATGCATTCTTTAGCATTCCCAGAAAGCAGGTATTTGTTCGGATTTTCACTGGCTGGCAAAAGTTTCTGATTCTGTAGAGCTCCTCAAGGCTATACTGAAAGTCCTAGCATTTATAGGCAAGCATTGGTAGGTCAGTTGGATTCACTCTCCCTTTCTCCAGACAATGCATTGGTACAGTATGTAGACGATTTGTTGATTGCTTCTGATACTGAACAAGGTTGCAAAAATAGTACAGTGAAATTATTGGCACACCATGGTCACAAGGTTTCTCTTTCGAAGTTTCAGAATTGTCAACAGGAGGTCACCTTCTGTTGAAGGAGGGTAGAAGGTTAACGCCAGAACGCATCAGTACCATTAATAAAATGCCCTGTCCGCAAACTCAAAAAGACGTGCGTGCTTTTATAGGCATCACTTCCTACTGTCAACAGTGGATCCCTAACGAACAAGTTACTTTCCTTCGGTAACGATATATCTGTAAGAAACATAGGTTAGTTATAGATTCCTTACCTTAGAATTACCCCCAGGCGTCAGACTGGATCCAGAAAGTTTATCAGCAGTACCCCTGCGCGTCGGAAGTGGTGTCGGTCGACTCCGCGTTAGTCGGCGGCGGGATGACGTCGCAGTAGCTACATAGACGCCGCCCTCACGCGCTGACGTCAGTTCTGTACACGACTTTCCACGCCAGAAGCGCAGAGCCATGCAAGACACTGACCACTGGTGCACAAAACTAGGGCCCTGAAAGGATGTCCTTAACCCTAGAAGTCAGTTCGCTGAACGGGGAGGATGGGTGGGGCGGTAAGGAATCTATAACTAACCTATGTTTCTTACAGATATATCGTTACCGAAGATAAGTAACTTGTTCATCTGAAAGAAACAGTTAGTTATAGATTCCTTACCTTAGAATAGATACCCCAGCAATACCAACCCCAGAGGTGGGTCTGCGAACTAAGTTCACACCAGAAAGTCCAGGAGAACAGAACGGCCAAAGAAGCAGTCTCTCCAGACTTGGCTGTCCAGGCAGTAGTGTTTGATGAACGTGTGCAACGATGCCCACGTAGCTGCCTGACAAATGTCAATGAGGGGGACTCATCATCCCAAAGCAGTGGTAGCTGCCGTCGCCCTGGTGGAATGGACATGCAGCCCCACTGGAGGCTCCTTCTTTGCCAAAGAATAGCAGGCTTTGATGCACAGAACGACCCACCTGGAGATGGTCCGCTTGTGCACGGCCCGACCTTTCTTAGCGCCCACGTAACCAACAAAGAGCTGGTCGTCCACCCGGAATTGTTTTGTGCGATCCAAGTAGAAGGAAAGTGCACGTTTTGGATCCAGATGGTGGCGCCTCTCTTCCTCTTTTGAAGGATGCAGAGGCGGAAAGAAGTTGGTGTTAAAAGCAAAACGACAATCGTGAACATTACCTGCGCCATCTTGTCTGGTGGAATTCTATGTGCACATAAGTTGCAGTCATTTTAATCTATCACAGCCATTTTGTACTCTGTTGGTCACCTTTGTTTCACCCTGCCCTTACTAGCATCCCTCTGACCGACCTGGTACGTGTGCTGGGGGCTATAAACTCTATTTGCCGCAACAAACCTCAGCGCCACTTGCTGCCACAAACTCGTTTTTCCTCTCATCTCGGTTTTCAGGCAAACCTTTGGACACTCTACCCCTCACTGCACCTAGTTACACAAACAGGTTCCAAACACCAAAAAGACTCTTGCAACATGATTTATTGCACTGCAAACAGCAAGACTTGTTGTTACCAACAATGGGACCTGTTTTTATCAACAGAACGGACTCTTAGATCTGGCCGGTCTCACATGTTTTAGACCCTGAAGCAAGGTCCAGCTGCAAGATAAGATTGTCTGTTTGACCTGGGTGGGAAGAGAATTACTGTTGGGCTTGTGTGACAACCTGCCCGGGCGGGGACCCCAAGCTTGTGTAACCATGTTGATGAAACCAATGCATTTTGTCAAACCTGTATAAAAGGAAGAGCCAAAGGAGTTATCAGCAGAGCACCTCCCTCAGACATCCCGGTGTCTGCAGTTGACGTGATCTCCTCATGAGAAATAAACCTTTTTCTTGTCTTCCAGTTTCCAGCGCTTGCCTCATTATTTTGATAGCGAACCCAAAGTGAATTAGAGGTGGAACCCTGCACCGGGCAGCATTGAGGGTCTTAGAAGACTCGCTGCCTTTCACAAATTGGCGCCCAAACGTGGGGGCCCATCAGCGACAGCGTGGGTCCGGTAGAGAGGTCCTAACGACGGAGTGAACGACTAAACGATTGGGGTATACCTGCCTGAGAAGACCCTTGTCTGGCTGCCGATCGACTGAACTTCACCGGTTCCGAACGGACCTCTCTCGAGTGACCTGCGGTCCTGACTGGGACCTTAGAGGAACGGCGCATTGATTGTTGGAGTGAGAGGACAACCAGGCGCTGGAAGGGGAAGACGAAGAACCGTCCATACGGTCCGGGTAAGGTCGTGAAAAAACGACTTAAATTGATTGATTGAATAGTTTGATTGAAATACTAGTATTCCTTTTTTGATATTGAGTTATTTGCGACATTTCCCTGCTTGCAAACAACGAAGAATAGGAATATTCTCTCTTTGCAGGCAGCGAAGGACAGGTAGTGCAGACTTTTTGTCTAGATTGATTGAGATTCATTTTTGACCGATAAATACGTCATGCCTGTTTTCTCTAGATTGTTTGATTGTAATTGTTTTGGACCAGACCGTTCGTTAGAGGTCAGTCAGCCGGCACCGCTGGAAGGCACCCCTAACAAGGACATGTACGTAAAGTATGGATTAGCCACCGTAGCTTATAGCAAACTATGGCATAAATACACTAGGAAGGACCGGGTAAATCAGTGGCCACTGACGGGATCTTTCGATCCCGCTAAAATAGAAACGTTAGAATTAGCTCTCCACAAAAGAAAACTAGACCAGCCATGTTTGACAGTTTTGGCTTATGGCGAAAAGAGGCAGCTCAAAGAAAAGGGACGAAGCTAGACAAGATAAAGAAACGTGAAAATCAGCTTACCAAGCCTGTAAAAGATTAGAAGAAAAACTAAAAGAAAAGGAAATCGATAAAAAGGAACAGGAATCAAAAATATCAGGTCAATGTCCTGTTAGAACGCCCTCGACTCTTTACCCCAAGATACCAGCAAAACAAAGGGTAGATGATTTATTGTTAGGTCCCCCAATCATATACATGCCACCCCCTTACACCCCTACTCATCCCGTAGTACAACGTCAGGACCACCAAAGTATAGCCGGAGATGGCACGATCGCCTCAGTCTCCACCGCCTCTGCTCCCACCGAGTCACCCACACCAAATGCCTCATCAAAGGATACAGTAGTAGAGGTAGGATCAAAAGAAAAAGGAGCGCCCAGGGTCCCGCGATTAAGTAAAAATGAGCGAGCAGGCATTGATAAAATAGTTAAATCCCTCATAGATAGGAAGGAGACAGAAGAGCATGTAACTGACATATGCAACTCCTATGTTGAAAACCGCAAACGATACTTGTTAGAAATGGGATCTCTAGTTGGCAAGGGCTTGCACCTTTGTCCAAGTAGGGACCCTTCTTCCTAGTCAGGGTAAGGGTGTTACACTCGTGAAGTAACCCCTGCTCACCCTCGTGGTAGCTTGGCACGAGCAGTCAGGCTTAATTCAGAGGCAGTGTGTAAAGCATTTGCACATAACCAACAGTAATACAGTGTCAGCACTACAAACGGACACCACACCAGTTTAGAAAAATAACCAATATTTTATATACTCAAGACAAGACCAATTACGACAAAAATCCACAATACTATACTTTAAAAATGAATGCTTGATAAGGTAACTTCTTCTTTGCAAGAATAGTTCAAAAACAAAGTTCGTACGAGTCGGTAGCTCCGTCCGAGCCTACCGCGATGCTGAAAACCACAGAGTCTAACAGTTCCAGCCGACCGCGTCGATACGGGCCAGCAGAGTCGTGAACAGACTCGGTCACAGTACCTTTCTCGTTGTGGCTGGTACGGAGTGTACGAGCCGGTCGGCGTTCGTCGCGGTTGCGGTGCAACACGGAGCGATGCAAGGTGCGGTGTCCCTCGATGCGGTGCAGGCAGCGGCTCGATGAGCGTTGTGCAGACAGAGTCGGTGAGTCCAAGGCGTGCGATGCAGGGTGAGACGATGCTCGATGCGGTGCTGACAGGTTGCGATGCAGGCGACCAAGCCGGAGTGCGGGAGCTGGCGTCGGACAGCGGTGCGAGTCGGAGCGGTGCGTCGCAGACGTGCGAGCGGTGCCCCAAATGCGATGCGGTCACGACTCTTGAACCAGTTGCAGCGACCGCGTCGGTCGGGTCCGGCTGGTTCAGTGAAGCGATGCGAAGCGAAGCGGGGTGCCCACAGGTCACGGTGCAAGCAGCGGCTCGATGTTGGCAGCATCGGACGTCGCCCACGGTGAGACCAGGGTTGCGATGCGAAGCGGGGCGATGCGGTCTGCGGTGCAAACAGGTCACCGGCCAGGGATGGATTCGGTTGACGGAGTCGGTTGCGGTTCCCTTCCTCTGTGGCAACTGAAACAGCGTTCCAGAAGCGGTACCCAGAGGCTTGTGAAGTCTTTGTAGTCCCTGAGACTTCTTAACATGAGGCCAGCTCGGTTCCAGGCCCTTGGAGATACTCAGCACAAGTTTGTAGAAAGTTCAGTCCTTTCACTGCCCAAGGCAGAAGCAGCAGCTGCAGGCCAACCCAACAAAGCAACAACACAGCAAAGGGGCAGTACTCCTCCTGGCAGCTCTTCCAGCTCTTCGTCTTGGCAGGTTCCTTGATTCCAGCGAGATCTAAATTCATGGGGTCAGGGCCCCAATATTTATATCCCAAATTCCTTTGTTCTCTGAAGGCAGAGAGGCCTTTGCCTAGTCCAAACCAGTTCTGGAGCACTTTGTTGACAGGTCTCCGTCCCTTCTTTCAGTGAGTAGGCCAGGGACATCAGACGCACCACAGGAGGTGGAATCAGCATTGTGGAGGGAAGGCACTGTCCTATTCAGGGCCCAGGTGCGACCCCTCCCACCCATCTACATGTAGATCTTGCTATTCAGCCCTGTGCTGACTCACCCTGTCTCCTGGCATCCCCCAGCCCCTGTCACTCACAATCCAGACAAGGAATACACAACCTCGCAGAGGCAGGCTTGGATGGTTAGACAAGAAAATACCCACTTTCTAAAAGGGGTATTTTCAAACACAGAATGTTAAAACCAACTTCACTAAAAGATGCATTTTATCATTCTGAGTCCAGGCATGCTAAACTCGAAGTTTCTACCATGTTCCCGGGGTCAGTTAGGATTATACGCTGTAATAATCAAAACTGCCCGTTCTGGCCTAGGGGGGGGGAACAGGTAGCCTTGCAATAGTGAAAAACGAACTAGGCTGTAATTCACTATTAGGACATGCCACACACACCAGGGCATGTCCTACCTTTCGCATACAACGCACCCTGCCCACAGGGGTACCTTGGGCCTACCTTAGGGGTGACTAACATGTAGAAAAGGGAAGGTTTAGGGACTTGCAAGTGTGCGCACTTGCCAAGTCGACATGGCAGCCCCAGGCTGCGCACAGGCTCTGCAATGGCAGGCCCGAGTTACACTTTACGGGCTGTTTGCGTGGGTGGCACAATCCAGTGCTGCAGCCCACCAACAGCATTTGGTCTATAGGCCCTGGCACTCGCTGTGCACTTTACAAGGGACTGACACATAAACCAAATAGGCCAATCATGGAAACGCCAATCCATAACACATTTTATACAGGAGCACTTGCACTTTCCCACTGGACCGCAGTGAGGAAAGTGTGCAGAATCATTACACCAGCAAAAACAGAGTCAAAACCGGGAGGTCAGAAAGCAAAAAGTCAGGGGAAACACGCCAAAAGATGCCAAGTCTAACACATGTCCCCTCCAGCTGAAAGTAGGGAGAACTACCCAACCCCATTGGAGTTCTCTTCACTAAAGGCGGAAGAACCTGGACAGACCATCTGCGTTGGCGTGTTCTGTACCAGGACGGTGTTCCACCGTAAAGTCCATTCCCTGTAGGGAGATGGACCACCTCAGCAGTTTTGGATTCTCACCCCTCATTTGCATCAACCATCTGAGGGGCCTGTGGTCTGTCTGAACCCGGAAGTGAGTCCCAAACAGGTATGGTCTCAACTTCTTCAGCGCCCAGACCACAGCAAAAGCTTCCCTTTCTATGGCACTCCACCTCTGTTCCCTGGGAAGTAGTCTCCTGCTAAGGAAGACTACAGGCTGATCCAGGCCCTCTTCGTTCAGTTGTGAGAGCACCGCTCCCACACCATGCTCTGAAGCGTCAGTCTGCACGACGAATTCCTTGGAGAAGTCAGGTACCTTGAGCACGGGCGCCGTGCACATGGCTGCCTTCAGGGCATCAAAAGCTTTCTGGCAGGACTCAGTCCAGATCACTTTCCTGGGCTGCCTCTTAGAGGTCAGCTCTGTTAAGGGAGCAACGATGGTGCCATAGCCCTTAACAAATCTCCTATAGTAACCGGTGAGACCTAAGAAGGCTCTCACCTCTGTCTGGGTTTTGGGGGCTCCCAAGCCAGAATGGTGTCAATCTTGGGTTGTAGGGGCGCCACCTGGCCGCTTCCTACCTGGTGTCCCAAGTACACCACAGAACCCTGCCCGATCTGGCACTTACTGGCCTTGATCGTGAGGCCTGCACCTTGCAGAGCCCTCAACACTTTCTCAAGGTGCTGTAAATGTTCTTCCCAGCTGGAACTGAACACAGCAATGTCATCCAGGTAGGCGGCACTGAAATCCTCCAGCCCAGCCAACACCTGATTGACCAACCTCTGAAAGGTGGCAGGGGCATTCTTCAACCCAAAGGGCATCACCCGGGATTGGTAATGACCTTCTGGGGTTGAGAATGCGGATCTCTCCTTGGCCCCATCGGTTAAGGCAATCTGCCAGTACCCAGACGTCAAATCAAACGTGCTGAGGAACCGGGCAGCTCCCAACCGATCAATGAGCTCATCAGCTCTGGGGATGGGGTGCGCGTCAGTCCTGGTGACGGCATTGAGCCCACGGTAGTCCACACAAAACCGGAGTTCTGGAGTGGCACCGGGCGCCGCAGCCTTTGGACCAAGACCACTGGGCTGGCCCAAGGGCTGTGGGAGGGCTCAATCACCCCTAACGCCAACATCTTAGAGACCTCCTCCTTGATGCTGGCTCTGACCCGGTCAGTCAACCTGTAAATCTTGTGCTTCACAGGAGGGCTGTCACCAGTGTCCACGTCATGGGTACACCAGTGAGTAACACCGGGAGTCAGAGAGAACAGTGGGGCGAACTGTCCCAACAACTGGCGACAGTCCCCCTACTGCTCCTGAGTCAGAGTAGGGGAGAGGATCACACCCTCTACTGACCCCTCATGCTCCTTGGTAGACAGGAGGTCAGGGAGAGGCTCACTCTCCTCTTCCACCCCATCATCTGTTGCCAAGAGCATACTCACTTCGGACCTCTCGAAGTGGGGCTTGAGGCGGTTCACGTGAAGGACCCTCAAAGGGTTCCTTGGAGCCTGCAAATCCACCAGGTAGGTGACGTCACTTTTGCGCTCCTTTACCTCATATGGCCCAGTCCACTTGTCCTGCAAGGCACAAGGTGCCACTGGGGCCATGACCCACACTTTTGCCCAGGTTGAAATTCGACCAGAGTGGCATTCTGGTCATACCATCTCTTCATTTCTTCCTGGCTTGCTTCTAGGTTCGCCTGAGCGAGTTTCCTGGAAGCGGGCAGTTTGGTTTCTAAAGGCCAGCATGTAGCTAAATACATCCTGGGGAGTTTTCCTGGGAGCCGCCTCCCAGCCTTCCTTTACCAAACTCAGAGGTCCTCTGACAGGGTGGCCATACAGGAGCTCAAAGGGGCTGTACCCAAGAGACTTCTGAGGCACCTCCCTGTATGCAAAGAGTAGGCATGGCAAGAGGACGTCCCACTTACGCCTCATGGGTTCTGTTAGACCCTTGATCATGCCTTTCAGGGTCTGGTTGAATCTCTCCACCAGACCGTTTCCTTGTGGGTGGTAAGGAGTGGTGAACTTGTAGGTTACACCACACTCCTTCCACAGGGATGTCATATACTTGGATATGAAATTGGTCCCCCTATCAGAAACCACCTCTCTGGGGAATCCCACACGGGAAAAGATCCCCATTAACGCCCGGCCCACCACTGGCGCCGTCGTTGTCCTGAGAGGGATTGCCTCCGGGTACCGGGTGGCATGGTCCACCAAGACCAGGATGTACCTGTTGCCCATGGCTGTCTTGGGATCCAGTGGCCCCACAATATCCATCCCTACCCTTTCAAAGGGTGTACCAACAACAGGAAAAGGTTGGAGAGGAGCTTTGACCTTCCTCCCACTCTTACCACTTGCCTGGCAAGTTTGGCAAGACCTACAGTGTGCATCTGACTGCCTTCGCATTTGGGGCCAAAAGAAGTGGGTGACAAGCCTGTCAAAGGTCTTGTCCTGCCCCAAATGTCCTGCCAAAGGCACGTCATGAGCCAGACCCAGTAGGAAGGTCCTGAAGCGCTGGGGTACCACCAGCACACGGGCTGACCCAGGCTCAGCAACCTTAGGCTCACTGTATAGGAGACCACTCTCCCAGTAGATCAGATGTGACCCGGACTGATTACCAGCTGCCTGGTCTGCAGCCTGCCGCCGCAGACCCTCCAGAGTAGGGCACTCGTTCTGCTCCCTGCAGAACTCCTCCCTGGTGGGACCCCTTCTTGCTGCCAATGGGTCAGCTCAGAGATGTCTCCCAGTTCGGCTACCTGCTCCCCTGTAGGCACCGGGCGTCCCCCTCGAGGTCCGCCTCCTCCCGGTCCGTGGGAACTTCGGGGGCCGGTTTCCCGCGCCCCCTGCCCTTTCTCTTGGCAGGGACTTGGGCCACTGTTCCAGGCTCCAAGTCCTCTTGATCACCCTTTTTGGCTGCCCCTGACCGAGTAGACACGCATGCCCACTCTGGCAACCCAAGCATCTCCAAGTGAGACCTGAGCTCAACCTCCTTCCATAAGGACTGCTCCAGGTCGTTTCCTAGCAGACAATCTACAGGCATGGTAGGGCTCACAACCACCCTCAAGGGACCCGAGACCCCCCCCCCCATTCAAAGGGAACCTGCGCCACCATACACTGGCGCTCAGAGTTGTCTACAGCAACTACTTGGTGGAATGCCCCTGGGACTACCTGCTTCTCAGAGACCAGGTGACACCGGACCGAGGTCACACTGGCTCCAGTATCTCTGAGAGCCTCTACCCTGTTCCCATTAATGGTCACCCAGGTGCTATATTTCTTTGTGTTAGGGGGCACCTGGTTTCCTGGGACCATCTCACTGTCCCCTAGTGAGACAAGGGTCATTTCTGCGGGATCCCCACCCTCCTGTGGGCACCCCTCCTCCCCAAGCGCTACACTAGCCAACACTTTGGACTGTCCACCGTTGGGTGGCTGTGTCCCCTTTGGGCACTTGGGGTCCCCCTTAAAGTGACCTACCTGGTCACATGCATAACACTTGCGGGGGCCAGTCTCAACAGGCTTCCCTGTAGAGACCCCTTTCTTCTTATCACGGGGGCTGGGAACCTTTACCCTGGGTACTAGTTTGGGGCCCTTTAGAGAACTCCTGTGCTTTACCCTTGTCCCCCCACCTTTCTGCTGGGGACCCTGCCCACCTTTGGCTGAGTCTCCCCAAACGCTTTCTTGTGGACCCTGGTACTCACCCAGCGGTCCGCTTCCATAGCAAGCTTCCTGGGGTCAGTTAGCTTACTATCAACTAGGTGCTGGTGCAGATCTGCAAAACATAGACTAGACAAGTGCTCCCATGCAATCAAGTTGTAGAGCCCCTGAAAATCTGTTACACTACTGCCCTTTACCCAACCATCCAGCGACCTGCAGAACACATCCACACATTCCAACCAAGTGTTGGCATCAGACTTCTTACTGGACCTGAACTGATCCCTGTACTTTTCAGGAGTAAGACCATACTTCGTGAGAAGGGCATCCTTCATGTCCGCATAGGTGAGGTGATACCCCTTACCCAAAGCTATCAGAGCATCCCTTGCTTCTTCAGGGAAAAGTGGCCACAATCCTGCTCCCCAATTCTCCTCAGGGACCCCATTCATGTGTATGGCTGCCTCATAACCCTGAAACCACCTTTGTATGTCATCCCCCTTCTTGAACTCCTTGCCTACGTTCTTGGGAATGTGCACAATCCTGTCTGCCTTTCTGGACGAATTGCTGCCACCATCTGAGCCTGACTTACTCCTAAGTTCTAGCTCCTTCAGTTCTCTCTCATGCTCTAAGAGCATCTTCCTCTCCTCTATGGCCAATCTCTTCTCCTCCCGCTCACTCTCCAGCCTGAGCTTCTGTAGCTCAAACTGCCTCGCCTCCCGCCTGTCCTCCAGCTCCTCTGGGGACAGACTGCTGGTGCCTGACCTGGCGGGTTCCCCCCTACCCAACAGCATATCCACCCTGGAAATAGGCTCCTCCACCTCCTCACTGAGATTACCAGGCTGCCCACTGGCATGTCTGGCTGCTACCCAGGCCCCCAGCGCCTTCTGTAGCTCCTCCTTCCTTGTGAGGCCTTTAATTTGGACTTTCAGGTTTTTACAAATCGCTCGTAGTTCCTTTACGGCGTAGGATTCCAACCTATCCTCCTCAAAGATAATTTCCAGAGATGCAACGGATGATGCAGCTGTGTCAGGCATGACAAAAGTAGTGAGTTGAAAACTGGCAAGATCAAAAATAGGCCAAAAGAAAAAGAACCAGTATGTGGTACGTAATGGTCTGCGATATGGTAGTAGTGCACACCAATCACTGTAAGTCAAGTGCAAACACAAGTCCTATCCTCACCGCTGACAACCAATGTTAGAAATGGGATCTCTAGTTGGCAAGGGCTTGCACCTTTGTCCAAGTAGGGACCCTTCTTCCTAGTCAGGGTAAGGGTTGTTACACTCGTGAAGTAACCCCTGCTCACCCTCGTGGTAGCTTGGCACGAGCAGTCAGGCTTAATTCAGAGGCAGTGTGTAAAGCATTTGCACATAACCAACAGTAATACAGTGTAAGCACTACAAACGGACACCACACCAGTTTAGAAAAATAACCAATATTTTATATACTCAAGACAAGACCAATTACGACAAAAATCCACAATACTATACTTCAAAAATGAATGCTTGATAAGGTAACTTCTTCTTTGCAAGAATAGTTCAAAAACAAAGTTCGTACGAGTCGGTAGCTCCGTCCGAGCCTACCCCGATGCTGAAAACCACAGAGTCTAACAGTTCCAGCCGACCGCGTCGATACGGGCCAGCAGAGTCGTGAACAGACTCGGTCACAGTACCTTTCTCGTTGTGGCTGGTACGGAGTGTACGAGCCGGTCGGCGTTCGTCGCGGTTGCGGTGCAAGACGGAGCGATGCAAGGTGCGGTGTCCCTCGATGCGGTGCAGGCAGCGGCTCGATGAGCGTCGTGCAGACGGAGTCGGTGAGTCCAAGGCGTGCGATGCAGGGTGAGACGATGCTCGATGCGGTGCTGACAGGTTGCGATGCAGGCGACCAAGCCGGAGTGCGGGAGCTGGCGTCGGACAGTGGTGCGAGTCGGAGCGGTGCGTCGCAGACGTGCGAGCGGTGCCCCAAATGCGATGCGGTCACGACTCTTGAGCCAGTTGCAGCGACCGCGTCGGTCGGGTCCGGCTGGTTCAGTGAAGCGATGCGATGCGAACTGCGGTGC
This sequence comes from Calotriton arnoldi, assembly GCA_963921515.1. Lineage (NCBI taxonomy): Eukaryota > Metazoa > Chordata > Amphibia > Caudata > Salamandridae > Calotriton > Calotriton arnoldi. The sequence continues at coordinate 2,408,274 of CAWUFW010001682.1, forward strand.
CCACAGGTCACGGTGCAAGCAGCGGCTAGATGTTGGCGGCGTCGGACGTCGCCCACGGTGAGACCAGGGTTGCGATGCGAAGCGGGGCGATGCGGTCTGCGGTGCAAACAGGTCACCGGCCAGGGATGGATTCGGTTGACGGAGTCGGTTGCGGTTCCCTTCCTCTGTGGCAACTGAAACAGCGTTCCAGAAGCGGTACCCAAAGGCTTGTGAAGTCTTTGTAGTCCCTGAGACTTCTTAACAGGAGGCCAGCTCGGTTCCAGGCCCTTGGAGATACTCAGCACAAGTTTGTAGAAAGTTCAGACCTTTCACTGCCCAAGGCAGAAGCAGCAGCTGCAGGCCAACCCAACAAAGCAACAACACAGCAAAGGGGCAGTACTCCTCCTGGCAGCTCTTCCAGCTCTTCGTCTTGGCAGGTTCCTTGATTCCAGCGAGATCTAAATTCATGGGGTCAGGGCCCCAATATTTATATCCCAAATTCCTTTGTTCTCTGAAGGCAGAGAGGCCTTTGCCTAGTCCAAACCAGTTCTGGAGCACTTTGTTGACAAGTCTCCGTCCCTTCTTTCAGTGAGTAGGCCAGGGACATCAGACGCACCACAGGAGGTGGAGCCAGCATTGTGGAGGGAAGGCACTGTCCTATTCAGGGCCAAGGTGCAACCCCTCCCACCCATCTACATGTAGATCTTGCTATTCAGCCCTGTGCTGACTCACCCTGTCTCCTGGCATCCCCCAGCCCCTGTCACTCACACTCCAGACAAGTAATACACAACCTCCCAGAGGCAGGCTTGGATGGTTAGACAAGAAAATACCCACTTTCTAAAAGGGGTATTTTCAAACACAGAATGTTAAAACCAACTTCACTAAAAGATGCATTTTATCATTCTGAGTCCAGGCATACTAAACTCGAGTTTCTACCATGTTCCCGGGGTCAGTTAGGATTATACGCTGTAATAATCAAAACTGCCCGTTCTGGCCTAGGGGGAACAGGTAGCCTTGCAATAGTGAAAAACGAACAAAGCTGTAATTCACTATTAGGACATGCCACACACACCAGGGCATGTCCTACCTTTCGCATACAACGCACCCTGCCCACAGGGGTACCTTGGGCCTACCTTAGGGGTGACTAACATGTAGAAAAGGGAAGGTTTAGGGACTTGCAAGTGTGCGCACTTGCCAAGTCGACATGGCAGCCCCAGGCTGCGCACAGGCTCTGCAATGGCAGGCCCGAGTTACACTTTACGGGCTGTTTGCGTGGGTGGCACAATCCAGTGCTGCAGCCCACCAACAGCATTTGGTCTATAGGCCCTGGCACTCGCAGTGCACTTTACAAGGGACTGACACATAAACCAAATAGGCCAATCATGGAAACGCCAATCCATAACACATTTTATACAGGAGCACTTGCACTTTCCCACTGGACCGCAGTGAGGAAAGTGCGCAGAATCATTACACCAGCAAAAACAGAGTCAAAACCGGGAGGTCAGAAAGCAAAAAGTCAGGGGAAACACGCCAAAAGATGCCAAGTCTAACAATACTTTATTGTACGTCTCTGTTACCACACTCTTACTGCATATGAAGAGAAGTACCAAGATGTAGGGCCCCAGCGGCTAGTGGCTCTCTATAGGAAGGTAGACACCGGAGATGAAGGCGACAACGATGTTACAGAACTCTTTTCATCCACACTGGAGGTATTCCGTCACCTCGTGGAACAAGGACGGATAGATAAGGACAGGACATCTAAGATAGCAGGACCCCCGGTGGAAAAACCAGATAGCATGATGCCGATAAAAGAAGCTGCCCCTTATTGGGTACCTCCTAGAGGACAAGGGACTCATGACGATATGAACCATCAAGACGCTAGAGGAAGGGTGGTCTACAATTGGGTGTATCAACCATGGGACAGACAGGACATTTTGACGTTCCGTAAATCTTTACCGGATTTACGAAAGAACCCCACCGCCTTTTACACCGAGCTAGGTACCGCTCTGGTATCAATAATGACACTTGCCGACATAGACTTGTTCTTCGGGTTATGTTTGCCAGCAGATGTGTGGAAACAGATTAGGAAAATAGACCATACCGAACTGCTTGGTCATACCTGGGAACAACTCAACACATTAGATAAACAGCGGAACCCTGGTCAAAAACCGGTTAAAGCAATATTGGACCTCCCTGACAAAATAGTGCAGAAAGTGAAAACGCTGATCCCAGAGAAAAAGATAGACTGGTCCATAGTAACCGCGTGCCGCCAGAAACCACAAGAGGATGTCTCCGAGTATTTCTCCAGATTTGAAACGGTGTTCTCCGATTACAGTGGACAAGACATGTCCACCGCAACCGGACACCACTTATTTGTGCAGAACTATGTCAAAGGACTACTGCCAGATGTATCCCAGAAATTACAAGCCAGCGAAAGTAGTTGGGCAGCATCTAAACCGGCGGCCATTCTCCAAATGGCCCAGTACTATGAGCATCAGAGAAACGAAAATGACAGGGCTACAGAAAGGAAAAAGGACTTGAAGGAGAGGGTAATGGTAGCACAACTCCAGGGGGCGAATACAGGAAGGGAGCAATATAGGGGAGGATACCAGCAGAATACTCCTAGAGTACAGCCACCTAGAAACAATTCATCGACATCATATGTAGGACGCCAAGACCTAGGACAGGATCAATGTGCATTTTGCAAAGAATATGGACACTGGAAAACCCAATGCCCGGCTTTGTTAGGAGCTGGTAGGGGCAGAGGGGCGAGGGAAATAGCAAGTGGACAGAGAGGAAGAGGACGTGGGGAGAGGGTACGCGAGTGAAGCAAGCGAGGAAAGGCCAGGAAGAGTGAACACATTTGACCATCCCAAACAGAATCAGTACCAACAGACAGATTATGACAATACGTACGACTTTGCATAGGACAGCCAGGGGCAAGGGAGGGATCCAGTCGAGCTCTATGTTGATCAGCAAGGCCCTTATGTTACCGCTGAGGTCCTGGGCACAAAGTCGCCATTTCTGGTAGACACGGGAGCATCACGTAGTGCACTATCCAAACGACTGATTCCAAGGGCACCCTTGTCAGGCTCACATGTGACCTCAATAGGATTTGACGGTACGCCCTCCACCAACCCTTTGTCCCGACCAATCCCTTTTAACCTTGACAACAATAGCGTCGAAACGACATTCCTCCTCTCTTCCAACACCCCAGACGCCATTATGGGTCTCGACCTTTTGAAACACTTCCATGCGACTATCAGATGCTCACCAGACGGAGTGCGTGTCGTCCTGTATGACAACCCCCAGCGCCATAGAGAGAACCCTTCTCAGCACATGTTTCCCATCTCCGAGACTGACGCATCCCTACTGGACACTTTGCCGTCACACTTATGGGCTATGGCTGATTCAGACGTAGGACGAATGATGATTGACCCAGTACACGTAACAATACGACAGGACGCAACCCTACCGAAAGTACCGCAGTACAAAATATCGCCAGAGGGTGAGAAGGCACTGACAGAGATCATACACTCTTTGGTAGAGGCTGGGGTGGTAGAGGAAGTAGTGAGCAACGTTTGTAACAGTCCCATACTACCGATTGTAAAGAGACAGGGAGAGGGAGACGGAAAAGCCTACCGCTTCATCATTGACCTGCGGGAGATAAACAAAATCGTAGTGCCACAATACCCAGTAGTTTCCGACATCACGACAATTTTGACTTTAATCCCCTCCACTGCCACCACCTTCGCTGTAATTGACCTCAAAAACGCATTCTTTTCCATACCTATACACAAGGACAGCCGCTATCTATTTGGATTCACCCTAAACTCCCGTTCGTACAGATTTTGCAGAGCACCTCAGGGGTACACTGAGAGCCCAAGCATCTATAGCCAGGCGCTTAAAAGACAGTTGGACGCCATACAATTGCCAGATGGAGTGGCACTAATACAATATGTAGACGACATCCTTCTAGCAGCGGACACCATACCAATAGCCGTCACAGCCACCATCAAACTCCTCAATTTTCTTGCTGAGAATGGTCACAAGGTCTCCCGAAGAAATTGCAGTTCTGTAAATCACAAGTGACCTATTGGGGTCACCTTTATCCAAAGAAGGGAGGAAACTCACGCCTGACAGGATCCAGACAATTCTAGACACCCCTGTCCCCAAAGATCAGAAACAAGTCCGCTCTTTGATAGGTCTCACTTCATTTTGCCGACAGTGGTTACCGAACTTTAGCCTCATTGTCAAACCCCTTCTCTCCCTCCTAGCTAAAGACATCCCCTCACCTCTCCCCTGGACCCCCGAATGCCAGTCATCCTTTAAAGAACTACGCAATGCCCTTTGTTCAGCGCCTGTCCTAGGAACCCCGGATTACTCCAAACCATTCTTCCTCTACACGCACGAGAGGGAAGGATGTGCATTGTCTGTCCTAACACAATCAATTGGTCACAAACAACGCCCTTGTGCATATTTCTCTGCCACCCTCGATCCAGTAGCCAGAGCGCTGCCAGCGTGCCTGCGCGCTGTGGCAGCTGCAGCAGTATCGATACGCCAGAGCGAAGGAATAGTACTCTCCAATCCAGTCACTGTTTTAGTACCCCATGCAGTCGACACACTACTAAACCAGACCAAAACCCAACACTTGACTAGCGCCCGACTGACAGGATATGAGTTGACCCTGCTAGCACCGCACATTACCCTAAAGCGATGCACCACCCTCAATCCAGCCACACTGTTACCCTTACCCGAAAATGATCCTAGCGTGACTCCACTACACGACTGTGTGACACTAACCGATGAACAAACAAAGAGTAGAATAGATCTCAGAGACACCGCCTTTCTAGAACCAGATGGAGAACTATGGGTGGATGGTTTGTGCATCAAACTCCCCGACGGCACCACCTCAGCTGCATACGCTGTCACCACAGCCCGAACCGTTCTGGAAACAGCCCGTATTCCCCAACGTTCAGCCCAGGCTGCAGAACTCATTGCCCTCACACGAGCATGTATCTTAGCGACTGACACGACACATAACATATACACCGACAGCCAATATGCCTTCGGGGTGGTTCACCATTTTGGGATCTTATGGAAAGAAAGAGGGTTCCTGACTTCACATGGTGCACCCATCCTGCATGGAGATTTAGTCTCCGCCTTGACGCAAGCTGTCCTCCTCCCCAAGAAGTTAGCAGTGATAAAATGCCAAGCACATAGGAAAGTGACTGATCTCATTGGACAGGGAAATGCACTAGCAGACGTTACTGCCCGAGCCACGGCAGGAGACAGAACTACGACCAGGTCACAAGCTGAACGATGGACTGACGCTAGGACCACTGTAAGGGACATACAGACTACAGGCACACAAGACGAATTGACCGAGTGGGAAAAGGTGGGACTAAAAGACGAGGAAGATTGCTGGAGAACTAAAGACTGAAATAAATGGCTGTTACCCAATGCCTACCTCATCCCCATATTGACCATGGCACATTTACCAGCACACATAGGCTCCACCCCCATGATTGAACTAATCACCAGAGTATGGCATAACGTCAAGATAGCAGAATCTGCAAAACACCTAGTACAACAATGTATAGTCTGCCTACAACACAACCCAGGGAAGGGGACAGTAGTACCACGGGGAGGGTTTGGAGTCCCTGACCACCCATTTGGGCAGCACAAAGACCCACCTCCATTAACGATGTCCCGAACATATTAATGTCGGATTACTTGCATAAATTGACAAACGAGCTAACAATTATCCACCAACAGGTGCAGCAAGCCTTGCCTGACGTATCCAGGGGCCCGGGACATGAAATAAAGCCAGGCGACCATGTATTGATTCGCAACTTCCAAAGAACGAAGAATCTGAAGCCTAGGTGGACGGGCCCCTGGCAAGTCCTGATAAACTGAACACCTGCAAAACCACCGCAAAGACACCAAGACTGCTAACCTGCACAGCACAAAGACAATTGCACTTGTAGCCGCATTTCTCACCTGTCTCCTGCTAATGGTCGCACTCTGGATCATTGAAGAGAATGCACCTGTATACAGAACATTGTCACCCACCATGCAACCAACCACCAAGAAAGAACACTACCTGGTATCACTACCGGCACATCTCCAAGAACGACGCAAAGAATTCTGGAATAATTCTTTCGTGCAGATGTTGCACCAGCACAATCTTGCCACCAATGCTACCAACTGTTGGGTCTGTGGGCTGTTACCACATGCCACTGAACATTCCATCCCTTTCATCCCTTCGCCCTTTTCTATTCACTGATCTTGCCTTGCCTGGATGATGCTCCTACAAGAAAGTTACAAAGACAATGCCACTTCCGACGGAACAATCGCCCAGTTCTACAACGAGTTCTGGCGAAACAAAACAGGAAGGACAGCCGCCCCCTTCTGCCCCCACACCTTCTATGCGACATTCCAGATTAATGTCCCCTCCAAAGAACGAGTGGAAATGCAAGTGTTCAATAATCCTAACAGAGCCACATTTTCCTACCTGAAGAAAAGAACTGCTGCAACACTGACTGTGGCCCTATCTGTGGTGAACGTCTCTGGCCTTGTATGCATTGAAGGCCGTGAGACTAAGAATGTGGGTCACAGCACCTGTAGCATTGTAAGGACTTTGAACACTGCCAACCACCCAGCGCTTGTTGCATCACCCAATATGTACTTTGTGGAACCAAAGCCTACACCTGGCTCCCAAGAAACTGGGGGGGCACGTGCTACATCGCCTTTGTTTTGCCACCAACCTACACAGCCCCTGCAGAGCATCATCGGTGCCAGCTGCTGTGTATACATTCCTGATAATTCACCTTCTGTCTATGAAGCAATCGAACATCTCCATAGACTATCTTCAGAAATTCATCAAGGATCAGAGACTTGGACAATTGGAAGTTGGCTTTGGGGCATCTTGAAGGAGTGGGGTTGGAAAATATCAATGATTCTCTTGGTCCCAGTATTGACAATATGTGGTTGTTGTTTGGGTATACACTGTATACCACCTTTGTGTTCTCTTTGCATAACTACCTTGCACCCTAAGACTATGGACACTCAGCTAACAAAAATGAGAGTAATGTATGATCAAGAGATACAGGACATTATGGAGATCGAAATAGACTGACAAGCTGGCTAGTTATGTTCAAAGGGGCCACTGTTAAAAGCAAAACGACAATCGTGAACATTACCTGCGCCATCTTGTCTGGTGGAATTCTATGTGCACATAAGTTGCAGTCATTTTAATCTATCACAGCCATTTTGTACTCTGTTGGTCACCTTTGTTTCACCCTGCCCTTACTAGCATCCCTCTGACCGACCTGGTACGTGTGCTGGGGGCTATAAACTCTATTTGCCGCAACAAACCTCAGCGCCACTTGCTGCCACAAACTCGTTTTCCTCTCATCTCTGTTTTCAGGCAAACCTTTGGACACTCTACCCCTCACTGCACCTAGTTACACAAACAGGTTCCAAACACCAAAAAGACTCTTGCAACATGATTTATTGCACTGCAAACAGCAAGACTTGTTGTTACCAACAATGGGACCTGTTTTTATCAACAGAACGGACTCTTAGATCTGGCCGGTCTCACATGTTTTAGACCCTGAAGCAAGGTTCAGCTGCAAGATAAGATTGTCTGTTTGACCTGGGTGGGAAGAGAATTACTGTTGGGCTTGTGTGACAACCTGCCCGGGGCGGGGACCCCAAGCTTGTGTAACCATGTTGATGAAACCAATGCATTGTGTCACACCTGTATAAAAGGAGTTATCAGAAGAACACCTCCCTCAGACATCACGGTGTCTGCAGTTGACGCGATCTCCTCATGAGAAATAAACCTTTTTCTTGTCTTCCAGTTTCCAGCGCTTGCCTCATTATTTTGATAGCGAACCCAAAGTGAATTAGAGGTGGAACCCTGCACCGGGCAGCATTGAGGGTCTTAGAAGACTCACTGCCTTTCACAGTGGGCAAAGTGATGGTTTGCCCGATGTGAAAAGAAGTGACCACTTTGGGAAGAAAGGAAGATCTACTTCTTAGGACGACCTTGTCCAGATGAACAGCCAGAAAAAGAGGCTTGGAAGAAAGTGCTTGGAGCTCACTCACCCTGCGAGCAGAGGTGATGGCCACCAGAAAGGCAGTTTTCAAAGTGAGAAGCCTGAGAGGACAGTTATGTAGTGGCTCAAAGGGAGCGCACATAAGGTAGGTAAGAACCAAGTTCAAGTCCCACTGGGGCATTACGACGGGAACAGGAGGAAAAAGATGAGTAATGCCCTAAATGAAACTACTTACAACAGGGGACTTGAAAAGAGAAGGCTGATCAGGAAGCCTAAGAAAGGCTGAAATGGCCGAGAGGTAGCCCTTGATAGTGCCCAGAGCAGAGCCCTGCTGGGCCAAAGAAAGGAGGAACAAGAGAACCTCAGAAAGAGGGGCGGACAGGGGACCCACAGCCTTTGCTGTACACCATGCCACAAATTTGTTCCATCGGCAGGCGTATACCGTCTTAGTGGAGGGACGCCAGGCTGCCAAGATAACATCACAGACTTCGGGAGGCAGGTCAAATGACGTAAACTGCCGCTGCTCAATCTCCACGCAAGGAGGTGGAGGCTGGACAGGTTCGGGTGGAGGACGGTCCCCTGCTGCTGCGACAGAAGATCCTCCCGAAGAGGCAGTCGGATCGGAGGATCGATGGCCATGTTGAGCAGCTCAGGATACCAGACTCTTCTCACCCAATCCGGAGCCACAAGAATGACTTGGGCCCGGTTGCGCTTTATCTTCTTCAGCTCTCTGGGCAGAAGTGGTATAGGCGGAAAGGCGTATAGAAGACCACAACTCCACTTGCGACGAAAAGCGTTGCCTTGGAAATTCCAATGCGCAGAACTGCTGACATTGCACGTTCTCTTCGGTGGCGAATAGATCTAACCAAGGCTCTCCCCACTGCTGAAAGAGACCTTGCACCACCTCCGAGTGAAGACGCCATTCGTGATCCATCATGCACCTGCGGCTGAGTTCGTCCGCCCCAGCGTTCAAGGAACCAGTCAGGTGTTGAACCACCATGGAAATGCCCTGATGTTCCAGCCATGTCCAGAGGCGGAGGGCCTCCTGACATAGGGTCCACGACCCCACCCCGCCTTGTTTGTTGCAGTACAACATGGCGGTGGTGTTGTCCGTGAACACCTGCACTACTCTTCCCCGGACAGAGGGAAGGAATGCCTTGAGTGCAAGACGAATCGCCCGAAGCTCCAGAAGGTTGATGTGGAGCCCGGACTCCGCCAGAGACCAGAGGCCTCTGATCTCCGCCTCCCCCATGTGTCCGCCCCGTCCCAGAAGTGATGCGTCAGTCACCACTATGAACTCTGGTTGAGGAAGGGAGAGGGATCTACCGTCGACCCAATCCTGGTTCGTTAACCACCACTGCAATTTGTGTGCAGTACCCTCCGAGATCTGGATGCAATCGGACAGATTCCCCTGATGCTGCGCCCACTGGAACTTCAGGTCCCACTGCAGAGCCCGCATATGCCACCTGGCATGATCTACCAGCAGGATGCAGGAGGCCATGAGGCCCAGCAGCCTCAGGGCCATCCTGACCGAAACCTGGGATAAAGGCTGAAAGATCGGAATCATAGCCCGAATATCCCGGACTCGCTGTTCGGGAGGATAAACCCGAAACTGCGTCGTGTCCAGAACCTCTCCGATGAAGAGGAGCTTCTGAGAGGGGGTCAGGTGTGACTTCGGCACGTTGATGGAGAACTCCAGCGAATGCAGGAGGTCGGCCATAGTCTGGAGGTGGGAGACGACAGCCCAGGGCGAGCCCGCCTTCAACAGCCAGTCGTCGAGATAGGGGAAGACTGGAACCCATGATCTGCGCAGATGAGCTGCGACCACCGCCATCACTTTCGTGAACACCCGAGGGGCGCTGGTAAGGCCAAAGGGGAGCACGGTAAACTGAAAGTGCTCGAGGCCTACCATGAACCGCAGGTAACGCCGGTGGGCCGGCAGGACGGGGATGTGAAAGTAAGCGTCCTGCAAGTCCAACGCTACCATCCAGTCTCCAGGGTCGAGGGCAGACAAGACCTGAGCGAGCGTCAACATTTTGAACTTCTCCTTCCGGAGGAAGTGGTTGACGTTCCTGAGATCCAAGATAGGACGAAGGCCTTTGTCCTTCTTGGGCAACAGAAAGTAGTGGGAATAGCAACCACGACATACTTCTGGGACAGGAACGCGCTCAATGGCTCCCTTGGCCAAGGGTGCCAAAACTTCCTGTTGGAGAAGGGCCAGGTGATCCTCCGACATGCGATGGTACCGAGGTGGCATGGAGGGAGGGGTAGTGTCGAAGGGGAGGGAGTAGTCCCTTCGGACTATTTCCAAAACCCACCTGTCCGACATGATGGTGCACCAGTGGGGGAGGTGATGGCGGATCCTGGCGCCCACTGGCGTTTGGTGGCCCTGAAAGGTCAGACTAGGAGGGTTTGGAAACTGCTGCAGAGGGGGCTGTGGTGGACTGGCCCGCCCGCTGGCCCCCAGAACCACAGTGGTGGTTCCCACGTCCCCGGCCGCGCTGGGGCTGAACAGCTTGCGTCAGCCTGTGGCTCTGGGCGGGACATAGCGGGGCACCCCTTCTGTAGCCACGAAAGGGGCGAAAGGCAGACTGCGCAGGGCGGGTGGTGGAGAGGCCCAAGGACATGGCCGTAGCCCGAGAGTCCTTAAAGCGCTCTAGCGCGTTGTCTGCCTTGTCGCCGAAAAGGCGACGGCCATCAAAGGGCATGTCCATAAGGGTGGAAAAACCAGTCAAACGCAACCAGGCGTAGCGTCGCAGGGCTACTGACGTGGCAATTGTCCTGCCAAGTGCGTCGGCGGTATGCAGCCCACAGCAGATGGTAAACTTCGCTGCGTCTCTCCCTTCAGCAACCGCTCGAGAGAGCACGGCCCGGGCCTCCTCCTGCAACTGAGGCAGCACCTGCGGAACCGTGTCCCACACGGAGTGGGTGTAAAGGCTCAATAGACATGGTGTTTACCGACCGCAGTCCCAAGCTGGAGGAAGAAAACATCTTCTTCCCAAGATGATCCAGCTTCTTGGATTCCCTGTCCGGGGGAGCGGTAGGGAATGAGCCCTTGGACGTGGAGGCTTAGACAACCGAGCTCTCAGGGGTGGGGTATTGGGAGAGGAAAGTGGGGTCACCCGGGCCGAGCAGTGGCATCGGGCAATCATCCTGTCCATAGGAGCCCCTGTGTGGGGCCTGGACCAGGTGCCCAATAGGATGTCTGTCAGGGCTTCATTAAACGGCAGCAGGGGCTCCGAAGTGCTCGCTGCCGGTTGAAGCACCTCTGTCAGGAGGTTTAGTCCTGACTGCCACCGTAGGAAGCTAGAGGTGGAGAGCCTCGGCCACCCTACGCAACACCACTGCGTATGACGCTCTCTCCTCCGTAGCCACCTATAGGAGGAGACAACATGCCAAGGTCTGGTGAGGTATCCAAACCACTGGCTTCCCCCAGTTCCTCTCTCCAGTCCTGCTCATACACCATCTGGTCTGTTAAAGGGTCCCCAGACCCCTCCCAGTCCTCCTCACCCTCCTCTGTCTGCCAATCTGGTCTCAAAGAGCCAGGGTAGAACAGGGGCACAAAAGTACCCGTCGGCGTCAGACCCGGCGGCCGACTCTACCTCGAGCTGGAGGCCGGGGTCTACATCGGCTGGGGACACAGCCGACGCCGGTGGCGGACGTGGTGCCGGTGGAATCGGCACCGGGGGAGGCGTAATGAGGTCGACCGGCGCCGATACGGATCCAGGCCTGGATCCAAGGGGACCCTGTGGCGCCAAGGCCGAAGCCGCCGAAGGCCAGGGGCCCCCAGCCAAGTCCGCGGGGCCCGATGGCGAGGAGTCGGGCTGCCCAAAGATGGCATGCATCACTTCGTAGAAACTCCGAAGCTGGGAAGGGGTCACACCGGGTCCCAGAAAAGGGGGGGAAACCCTAAGTCGACCCAGCAGGCTCCGCACGCGGAGCCACAGGAGTGGCACCACCCGCATCCCTCGTCGCATCGGCCAACGGACGGGGAGAAGTCAAAGAGCGACGATGCTTCATCGACTTATTTTTGTGCTTCGACTTACCTGACCCCGAGTGCAAAGACTTCGACGAAGAATGGTGTTGGCTCCGCGACCGGGACCTCGAGCGGCGCGGAGCAGACTGCCGGGCCTCGAGTAGCTTTTGGGACCGCTCCCGCAAAGACTTCGGGGCCATGGTCTGGCAGTCGGAGCATGACTTGGGGTCGCGGTCGTGCTCCAGGCAGTAGAGGCACACGCGGTGCGGATCCGTCACCGACATGAGTCGGTCACAGGAACCGAAAGCCTTAAAGCTGGGCATCCCTCGTGCACCAGGAGTCGATGGACTCAAACAGCGAAGTCGACAAAAGTCGAGAAAAAAGTTCAGTAAAAAATTGACTGGGGGTACCGCTCTCTCTGGATCTGCGCTTGCTGGCGCGGAAAAAGAAAGAACTGACGTCAGAGCGCGAGGGCGGCGTCTATGTAGCTACCGCGACGTCATCCCGGCGACCACGACGCCGAACGCAGAGTCGACCGACGCCACCTTCCGATGCACAGGGGTACTGCTGACGAAAAACTTTCCGGATCCAGTCTGACGCCTGGGGGTAATTCTAAGGTAAGGAATCTATAACTAACTTTCTTTCAGATTATTCTTTCCTAATCAAACCCCTGCTTGCATTAACAATGAAAGTCGTCCATGAGCCTTCACCTTGGACGCCAGATTGTCAGCAATTCTTTGAAGAATTAAACACTGCGCTTTGCTCCGCTCCAGTACTAGGCACGCCTGACTACAACAAGCCTTTCGTGTTATACGTCCACAAGATGGCTGGTTGTGCTCTCTCGGTCTTGACACAAAGTTGGCGAAAGACAGAGACCTTGCGCTTATTGCTCTGCTTTGCTTGATCCTGTTGCAAGGGCCCTCCCAAGTTGTCTGCGAGCGGTCGCGGCCATGGCCACTTCCATCAGACAATCGGCTGGAATCTTACTCGATACTGACCTCACAGTTATGGCACCCCATGCTGTGGACACACTTTTGAATAAAACAAGGACACAGCATCTCACCAGTGCACATCTTACCGGCTATGAATTGACATTGTTTGCCAAACATATTACGATCAAAAGATGTGCCACTCTGAATCCAGCCACGTTACTGCCCCTCCCTTCCGAGAATGATGCAGTTGACAAACATGATTGTCTTTTCCGAACAGAGGAAGAGACGAAAGGATGGGTAGACTTGACTGATGTTCCCTTATCTGATCCCCAAGGAGAACTATATGTCGATGACTCTTGTTTTAAATTATCAGATGGCACCACCACTGCAGCTTACGCTATCACTACATTGCACACAGTCGTAGAGGCATCACAAGTGCCCTATCAATCTGCCCAGGCAGCAGAACTTGCTGCCCTTATACGAGCTTGTGACTGAGTGAAGGGTTAGTTGTGAATGTTTACACAGATAGCCAGTGTGCATTTGGGGTTGCACACAATTTTGGGCAACTGGGCGGAGAGAGGGTTCCTTACTTCATGGTACTAAGATACAACATGGACAATTGATATTACCATTACTATCTGCACTAGTACTTCCTAAGAAGATGGCTATTGTGAAGTGTAGTGCCCACAAGAAAGTGACAGCTGACGTTGGTAGAGGGAATGCGTTCGCTGATCAGACAGCCAAAGAGACGGCTCAGAGTAGGATGAAGAGAATGTTTGTTGCAGGCCCAGCTAGATGGGATCCCGAGAACACGGTTTGAAAACACAGTTGAGAGTGTGAAAGAGATACAAAGCAAGGCCACGATATAAGAATTAGCTGTGTGGCAAGAGAGTACAACACGTTTAGATGAAGAAGGGTGTTGGATTGATTTATCAGGAAAGCAGAAATGGATGCTACCTGATGCACATATACTCCCTGTGGTTACTATGACTCATGGCCCAGCTCATATCAGTGCAAAAGGTATTGGTAAACTATTGGCCCCAGTTTGGTGTAATGACAATATTTCCAAAATAGCTGCACACTTAGTGGAAAACTGTATGATTTGTTTGATGCACAATCCTGGGAAAAGTACCCCTACACCATCCGGTAACTTTGCCCCACCAACATTCCCCTTTGAAGTCCTTCAAATGGATTTCATGGAGTTAGAACATTGTAATAATCTCAAGTATGTTCTAGTGGTCATATCTGCATTCAGTAAATGGGTGGAGGCTTACCCTACTAAAGACAATACAGCTATCACAACAGCAAAGGTACTTATTAAAGAGTTTTTTCCTCGACGTGGAATGCCCAGAGTTATCTGGAGTGACAATGGCTCTCATTTTAATGGTAAAGTGATTAAGCTAATATGTGAAGACTTGCATATTAAACAAAAATTCCATGCCGCCAATCACCCGCAGTCAGTGGGCCTCGTTGAGAAGTATAATGGGACATTGAAACTGAAATCGGCAAAAATTCAGATGACAGGATTGCAATGGCCAGATGCTCTTCCTTTGGCCCTAGTGTTCACTAGGACTACTGCACATTCTAGAGTAGGCTTATCTCCCTACGAGATCATTTTCGGCCGCCCAGCAAATGTCGGGGGGAAGGGGTCCCTAGGCCGAGAAAAATCTCTGATATTGAATATCCTGTATTGCTTAATTATCTTGGGCAATTGACTGAAAGTTTGTGTTCTATTCACCAACAGGTGCAAGACTCCTTACCTCCTAAGCCAGAGGGTCCTGGCAACAGTATTCAGCCTGGAGATTTCGTGCTTATTCGCAACTTTCAGAGGAAGAAAAATTTGGAGCCCAGATGGAAAGGTCCTGAGCAAGTCTTCCTGGCTACACAAACTGCTGTAAAGGTTGCTGGTCGAAGGAATTCTGTCCACGCGACCCACTGCAAAAGAATACCTTTGCCGTTGCCTTACGACCAGTGGGTCACGGAGGGAATAGGAGACGTTGAATGTGAGCAGGTGCCCAGATTCGTGCCTTTCAGTGATGCAAAGTTGGTTTGGACCCAAACAGACAAGGAGAACGACTATGTTTTGAACGAGGCTGACCCACCAGAAATACGAGCTATCCCGGAGCCTCTGTTCAGTGATCATACAGTGCCTGGAGCTGCTAGGTACAACTTAGGTCCTCGGCTGAAGACCGCCAAGTCAAAGCAAAATAAAGACTAGGGATGGACTGCACAAGGTAGGAAAGTGCTGAGTAGCAGTACCAACGAGTGGATAAATGAAAGAGTTGCCTCTGTTTTGCTCTTGTTGTTTGAACATTAGTTAGGAAAGTATACTTTGAAAAGTATACCACCTTTATCGACGTGGGATAGATTAGGAAAGAGCTTAGGACGGAGCAAGCTCCACCGCCGGTGCTCAAGAGCACCAACTGATGGACGATAGGAGCCTGTACCATTGAGGCTGTGACGGACACTGGGAACACATTTCTTATCAATTTTGTGCTTTTTCCTTTGTTCCATTATGCATCCTTTTGGTAGGCAAATTAATGAGGAGGAGCAGCCAATTGCCCCTAGCCAACGCAGTGTGATTTGGTCTATGCAAAGTAAGATTGTGTGTGTCACTGTTCTGGTAACTGTGGTAATACTAGTATGTGGTCTATCATGGTTCCTGGAAGATACACATAGTGTACGTACACTTAGCGTAACTGAACTACCCATGAGACGCAACCTGAGGGCGGTCACAAATAATGTGTTTGTGACTACTCATAAGAGATTCTTTGGGAAGGGGTCCGCTTGCTATCCTATCCGGTCTGTTACTAGCCTTTGGACTGCAAACCCATTGTCCCTTGTTAACTACACGTACACTCGGCCACCACAGTTTGTGGAGGTAAAAGGAACATACGGATTTGGTTACCCCGGACCATGTCTATCACCAAAAGCCAAAGGGTAAGGGTTACCCCGGCTGTAACAACAACAAATTTTGTGATCATTTTTATATTGAAGAACAGAATATTACTCTTGTGGGTTGGACTTATGAAGAATTAACAGTACCCCGAGAAGCTGGTTATTATGCTGCCTGTTGTCCCATAGTGAATTTTACAGATGCTTTTTTGTACATTAATTGTTCAGGAACAATACTGTTTAAAAACACCCTATCCTTAGTAAGTAAATCAGATCCAAATACTTCTGGAATTAATACCAGATATGCTGCAGTGAATTATAAGGGGCCGATAAATGCCCACCCAGGGTTTTTCTTTCTGTCCAATGGGACTTATTCAAATGTCTACAATGGTACTGATGATGTGGCTCTCGGAATGGTACTGCCTTTAGGTGTACCATGTAAAACTGTCCGACCTAAAACAAGAAGGGTAAAAAGGACACTGAAAAGAATTTTGTGAAGGGGTAACAGACTTGGATGTGAATTGCTATAGCAACAGTATAACAAACAAGTTACTTACCTTCGGTAACGATATATCTGTAAGCAACATTAGTTATAGATTCCTTACCTTAGAATTACCCCCAGGCGTCAGACTGGATCCGGAAAGTTTTTTCGTCAGCAGTATCTCTGCGCGTCGGAAGGTGGCGTCGGTCGGCTCCGCGTCAGTCGTTGGCGTTGTGGTCACCAGGATGACATCGCGGTAGCTACTTAGACGGCGCGGTCAGTTCTGTACACGACTTTCCGCACCAGAAACGCAGAGCCATGCAAGACACTGACCACTGGTGCACAAAACAAGGGCCCTGAAAGGATATCCTTAACCCTAGAAATCAGTTCGCAGAACGGGGAGGATGGGTGGGGCGGTAAGGAATCTATAACTAACCGATGTTTCTTACAGATATATCGTTACCGAAGGTAAGTAACTTGTTCATCTGAAAGAAACATGTTATAGATTCCTTACCTTAGAATAGATACCCCAGCAATACCAACCCCGGAGGTAGGTCTGCAAACCAAGATCACACCAGAAAGTCCTGGAGAACAGAACGGCCAAACAAGCAGTCTCTCCGGACTTGATTGTCAAGGCAGTAGTGTTTGGTAAAGGTGTGCAACGAAGCCCACGTAGCTACCTGACAAATGTCATTAAGAGGAACTCCACGTCCCAAAGCAGTAGTTGCTGCCGTCGCCCTGGTGAAATGGGCGCGCAGCCCTACTGGAGGCTCATTTGCCAGAGAACAGGCTTTGATACACAAAATGACCCATCGGGAGATAGTCCGCTTGTGTACGGCCCGACCTTTCTTGGCGCCCACATAGCCAACAAAGAGCTGGTCATCCACCCGGAACTGTTTGGTGCGATCCAGATAAAAGGAAAGCACACGTTTTGGGTCCAGACGGTGGAGCCGCTCTTCCTCTTTCGAAGGATGCGGAGGCTGAAAGAAGGTGGGCAAAGTGATGGTCTGCCTGATGTGAAAGGCAGCGACAACCTTGGGCAGGAAGGGTGGACGAGTCCTGAGAACTACCTTGTCCGGATGGACAGACAGGAAAGGCGGCTTGGATGAAAGGGCCTGGAGCTCACTCACTCTTCTGGCAGATGTGATGGCTACCAGGAATGCAGTTTTAAGCATCAGAAGCCTCAAAGGACAGTTGTGTAGCGGCTCAAACCGAGCGCACATTAAATAGGTTAAAACTAGATTCAAGTCCCACTGAGGCATAACGAAGGGAATAGGAGGAAAGAGATGCGTTATGCCTTTCAAGAAACTATTAACAACCGGGGACTTGAAAAGAGAAGGCCGATCTGGAAGCCGAAGGAAGGCAGAGATGGCCGAGAGATAGCCCTTGATAGTGCCCAGAGCAGAGCCCTGCTGGGCCAAAGAAAGGAGAAACAAGAGAACCTCAAAGAGGGGCAGAGAGGGGATCCACAGCCTTTGCTGTGCACCATGCCACAAATTTGTTCCACCGGCAGGCGTATACCGTCTTAGTGGAGGGACGCCTGGCTGCTAAGATTACGTCACAAACTTCGGGAGGCAGGTCAAAAGACTTCAGCTGCCGCTGCTCAATCTCCACGCAAGGAGGTGGAGGCTGGACAGGTTCGGGTGGAGGACCGTCCCCTGTTGCTGCGACAGAAGATCCTCCCGAAGATGCAGAGGGATCGGAGGATCGATGGCCATGTTGAGCAGCTCGGGATACCAGACTCTTCGTGCCCAATACGGAGCCACAAGAATGACTTGGGCCCGGTCGCGCCTGATCTTCACCACTCTGGGCAGAAGTGGTATAGGTGGAAAGGCGTACAACAGACCGCAACTCCACTCGCGCTGAAAAGCTTCGCTGGCGAGTGCCGCCTTGGAAAAACCAACGCGCAGAATTGCCGACATTGCGCGCTCTCTTCGGTGGCGAATAGATCTAACCAAGGCTCTCCCCACTGTTGAAAGAGACCTTGCACCACCTCCGAGTGAAGACGCCATTCGTGATCCATCATGCACCTGCGGCGGAGTTCGTCCGCCCTGGCGTTCAGGGAACCCGCCAGGTGTTGAACCACCAGGGATATGCCCTGATGTTCCAGCCATGTCCAGAGGCGGAGGACCTCCTGACATAGGGTCCACGACCCCACCCCGCCCTGTTTGTTGCAGTACCACATGGCCGTGGTGTTGTCCGTGAACACCTGCACTACTCTTCCCCGGACAGAGGGAAGGAATGCCTTGAGTGCAAAACGAATCACCCAGAGCTTCAGAAGGTTGATGTGGAGCCCGGACTCCGCCGGAGACCAGAGTCCTCTGATCTCCGCCTCTCCCATGTGGCCGCCCCATCCCAGAAGGGATTCGTCTGTCACCACTGTGTGCTCTGGTTGGGGAAGGGAGAGGGATCTGCCGTTGAACCAATCCTGGTTCGTGAGCCACCACTGCAACTGTCGAGCAGTGCCCTCCGAGATCTGGACGCAATCGGACAGATTCCCCTGATGCTGCGCCCACTGGAACTTCAGGTCCCACTGCAGAGCCCGCATATGCCACCTGGCATGATCGACTAGCAGGATGCAGGAGGCCATGAGGCCCAGCAGCCTCAGGGTCATCCGGACCGAAACCCGGGATAGAGGCTGAAAGATCGGAATCATAGCCCGAATATCCCGGACTCGCTGTTCGGGAGGATAAACCCGAAACCGCGTCGTGTCCAGAACCGCTCCGATGAAGAGGAGCTTCCGAAAGGGAATCAGGTGTGACTTCGGCACATTGATGAAGAACCCCAGCGAATGCCGGAGGTCGGCTGTAGTCGGGAGGTGGGAGACGACTGCCTGGGACGAGCCCGCCTTCAACAGCCAGTCGTCGAGATAGGGGAAGACTGGAACCCCTGATCTGCGCAGATGAGCTGCGACCACTGCCATCACTTTCGTGAACACCCGAGGGGCGCTGGTAAGGCCAAAAGGGAAGCACGGTAAACGGAAAATGCTCGTGGCCTACCGTAAACCGCAGGTAACGCCGGTGGGCCGGCAGGGCGGGGATGTGAAAATAAGCGTCCTGCAAGTCCAACGCTACCATCCAGTCTCCAGGGTCGAGGGCAGACAAGACCTGAGCGAGCGTCAGCATTTTGAACTTCTCCTTCCGGAGGAAGCGGTTGACATCCCTGAGATCCAAGATAGGACGGAGGCCCTTGTCCTTCTTGGGTACCAGAAAGTAGTGGGAACAACAACCACAACCTACTTCTGGGGCAGGAACGCGCTCGATGGCTCCCTTGGCCAAGCGTGCCAAAACTTCCTGTTGGAGAAGTGCCAGGTGATCCTCCGACATGCGGTGATATTGAGGTGGCATGGCTGGAGGGGTAGCCTCGAAGGGGAGGGAGTAGCCCCTTCGGACTATTTGCAAAACCCACCTGTCCGACGTGATGGTGCGCCAGTGGGGGAGGTGATGGCGTATCCTGCCGCCCACTGCCGTTTGATGGGCCTGAAAAGTCGGACTAGGAAGGTTTGGAGGCTGCTGCAGAGGGGGGGGTTGGTGGACTGGCCCACCCGCTGGCCCCCTGAACCACGGCGTTGGTTCCCACGTCCCCGGCCGCACGAAGTTTGGGTAACTTGCGGCTTTTGGCTCTGGGCGGGACGTAGCGGGGCACCCCTTCCGTAGCCACGAAAGGGGCGAAAAGCAGGCTGCGCTGGGCGGCTGGAGAGGCCCAAGGACTTGGCCATAGCCCGCGAGTCCTTGAAACGCTCTAGAGCGTGGTCCGCTTTGTTGCCAAAAAGGCAACTGCCATCAAAAGGCATGTCCATCAAGGTGTTCTGGACATCCCCCGAAAAGCCAGTCGATCTCATCCAGGCGTAGCGACAAAGGGCTACCGATGTCAAAATTGTCCTGCCCAGAGAGTCGGCGGTATCCAGCCCACAACTGATGGTAAACTTCGCTGCATCCCTCCCGGCGGCAATAGCCTGGGAGAGCACTGTCCGGGCCTCCTCCGAACACTGAGGCAACACTTGCGCAACTGAGTCCCACACAGAGTGGGAATAACGGCCCAAGAGACATGCGGTGTTTACAGACCGCAGTCCTAAGCTGGCGGAAGAGAAAAATCTTCTTCCCAAGATGGTCCAGCTTCTTGGATTCCCTTTCCGGGGAGCGGTAGGGAATGCGCTCTTGGAAGTGGAGGCTTGGACCACCAAGCTCTCCGGGGTGGGGTGTTGGGAGAGGAAAGTGGGGTCGCCCGGAGCCAGGCAGTGGCGTCGGGCAATCATCCTATCCACAGGAGCCCCCCGTGTTGGGCCTGGACCACGTGCCCAAAAGGACGTTGGTAAGGGCCTCATTAAACGGCAGCAGGGGCTCCGAAGAGCTCGCAGCCGGTTGAAGCACCTCTGTCAGGAGGTTAGTCCTGACCGCCACCGTAGGAAGCTCGAGGTTGAGGGCCTCGGCCGCCCTACGCAACACCACTGCATATGATGCTCCCTCCTCCGTAGCCACGGTAGGAGGAGACAACATGCCACGGTCAGGGGAAGTATCAAGACCACTGGCATCCCCCAGTTCCTCTCTCCAGTCCTGTTCAGATCCTAGCTGATCAGTTAAAGGATCACCTGACCCCTCCCAGTCCTGCTCCTCATCCTCAGGTTGCCAATCTGGCCAAAAAGGGACCCCAGGAGTGAACAGGGGCACAAAAACCCCACTCGGCGCCAGATGCGGCGTCAGGCGACGCCGGTCCGGCTCCGGGTCCACCTCAGGATGGAGGCCGGGGTAGACACCGGCCAGGGAGACGACCGGCGTCTGTTGCGGTGCCTGAGGAAGCAGCGCTGGTGGAGGTGTAATAAGGTTAACCGGCGCCGATCCGGATCCAGGCCTGGATCCACTGGGGGCCTGCGGGGCCGTGGCCGACAGCGGAGAGGGCCTAGGCCCCCCAACCGAGTCCACCGGGCCCGAAGGCGCGCCAGCGGGTTCAGGTCGCCCGAAGAGGACATGCATCGCTTTGTAAAATTTACAAAGTTGGGCGGGAGTCGCTCCGGGTCCCGGGAAGAGGGGGGGGGGGACGGACTCCGAGTCGACTCCTCAGGCTCCGCGCACCCACATCACTCATCGCATCAGCCGATCGACGGGGAGAAGTCGAAGAGCGACAATGCTTCGACTTTTTTGTGCTTCGACTTACCCGCCCAGAGTGCGAAGACTTCGACGACTTGGATGAGTGGTGATGGCTCCGTGACCTGTCCCTCGACCTCCCTCGCGACCGGGACCTCGAACGGCGCGGAGCCGACTGCCGGCGCTCAAGCAGCTTTCGAGACTGCTCCCGCAAAGCCTTCAGCGCCATCGACCGGCAGTCGGAGCACGTCTTGGGGTCGTGGTCACGCTCCAGGCAAAAGAGGCACATGCGATGCGGATCCGTAACAGACATCAGCCGGTTACAGGAACTACAGGCCTTGAAGCCGGGCATCCCTCGTGCACCAGGAGTCGTCAACAAAAGACAAAAGACGCTCAAAAAAGTCAGTCAAAAAGTGACTGGAGGTACCGCTCTCTCCGGATCTGCGCTGGCTGGCGTTGAAAAAGAAAGAACTGACGCCAGCGCGGCGTCTAAGTAGCTACCGCGACGTCATCCCGGCGACCACGACGCCGACGGACGCGGAGCCGACTGACGCCACCTTCCGACACGCAGAGGTACTGCTGACGAAAAAACTTTCCGGATCCAGTCTGACGCCTGGGGGTAATTCTAAGGTAAGGAATCTATACCCAACGTGTTTCTTTCAGATATTCGAATACATTCTGTCCTCCATATTTACCTTGGGTGGCACTGCTATGGCCAGGGGAGAGAAAGCTAGAGTATTTTGGATGTAAACTGAGATTCTATCCAACACCACGGTGGCAGCCTTGATGGATATTACTACTCAGTTAGAAAGCATGCGTGTGGATTCGGAACAGACTAGATATGCAGTGGATTTTATGTTGGTCAAGAGCGGAGGTGTTTTCGCAATAATTGGCGACCAGTGTGTTATGGGTATAGAGAACTTGGAAAAGAACATAAAACCGCACTTTAAGGATATCATTGATAAAATCAAAGGCATGGAAAGCGGAAATTGGAGTTGGTCTTTCTTAGGTAATTGGGGTTGGATCCTGAAGGACATAGTTTGTTTCCTAGCAGTATTTATATTCTGTTGTATTCTAATCCAATGTCTCCGGCATTGTTGTTCCTATTGTGTCACTGTTTTAACACCCTAACAGAAGATCTGCCTCGGTTACGAATGCCGCCATGTTACAGAATGATATTGATGATCTTATGAATATAGATGCGGGGATATTCGAAGAGACATCCCTACTCGCTGTCCCACTATCAGATGACAATGGTAAACAGTGCCCATAGCTCCACCTTGATCACATGTCTACTTATGATGCTGTATCAAACAATGATGTCAGTTATCCCCTGAATATGGGCCAGTATTATCTACTTTCCCAATAGAAAAGGTTTTCAGCTCATGCTAAAAAGAGGGTTTGTTAGATTATGCTCGCTGATGCTTTTTAATGCCATGTATAAGTTAGCATTCGCTACGCCATTTTCCTTTAGACGCCATTTTCCTGCTGTTCGAAACAAATTCTGCTGGATTCCGAGAAATGTTCCTTGCTAAGTTTAGTTTCTGCAACAAAGAACTGTTAGTGCCAGTGCATAGCTTTCCCGCTCAGTAAAGGCCCTCTCCCACCTGTCTGGCAGTTTAATCGCAGCGCATGGTGGGACGGCCTTGAAAATGTTCCGAGTTGTGCAAGGAACGAGTGTAGAAGTTTTTTTTGTCTTTACGCTGTTCATCCACATCTATTTTGAAAATTCCACTGTGGGCGTGTTATTAGTTGACCATGCATATGATGTATCTTTATGCTTACAGTTTCTCAGTTCCCTCTGTAACACTCTCGAGACTGTGCAGAAGGGGCCCCGCTCTTAGCGTGTACAATAAATGATTATTGGTGTATATTCTCCACTGTTTTCTCTGACTCTTCATTTGGCATAGAAGGCTGAGAGGTGGTCAGTGGTGACCCGGGTGGCCCTAGTCGGGTCACTTCCTTCAGAACTTAAAAGGGGTGTTTTTCCATGACCGTTTCTGCCTCTCTCCTCTACATTCTCCAACCACGTGGGATCGAAAAGGCTCCCCTTCTCCATTATGCACAGGAACTTCCAGGACGCTTTCGGACGTCACACAGGAGATGGATGAACCTACCTTCTCCTTTTAAAGTTCTGGCAGAAGCATTACGTTTTATGGTACAAGTGACCTAAGGCTCTTGATCAGAGCTTCATGCGATTATGATGTCTTACTCACAGATTGCTAGACTCCACTGGAGTAATGGAGACCACCCAAAGTGACACTATTTATTCTTTTAAATCGTAGGTGACTACCGTCCCCATGACCAGACCACAAACTCACTTGGTGGCAGGTGATTACCATACTTCATCTGGCTCCACACAGTGTTCATAAGAGGCCAGTGAGCCCAAGACTTCCATTGGTAGGTCATGTTCTGCATCCGATGACCATGGGAAGCCAGGGCACTCGACGGCCGGTATCAGTGCATCACTTCTTCAGCAACTAACCCTATGAACAGCCCGCGTGCACAACATTTTTATGGTCTGGCTTGACAGCACAACTGTCGCCAGACCATTATGTGAGCATTACTAGAGAGGGGCTTTGGCTCCGCCCACACGTTAGGAGCCAGAAGTACGTTTCGATTGGGCAGAAGTTGTGCGCTTTCACAAAAAAGTGCTTGATCTCCACACA
Source organism: Calotriton arnoldi (assembly GCA_963921515.1). NCBI lineage: Eukaryota > Metazoa > Chordata > Amphibia > Caudata > Salamandridae > Calotriton > Calotriton arnoldi. The sequence goes on from CAWUFW010001682.1 coordinate 2,432,353, forward strand.
ACTGTGATCATTTTGTTTATTTATCCAACTTCCTGAGCTTGAACTTTTCAGTGGCACACATGACTTTGTAATGCAATTAGAGTGTCTTAAATAACCAGACAATTTATAGTGTTTTTTCCTGCAGCAGCACAGACGGAAGGAGGGCAGTCATTAACCTACACGGATGTTTAGGGCTGGCTTGACAGTGCTACTGTCCATTGATCTGTTAACATACACCAAAATTATTCTACAATTCTATGCTTCTACACAAATACATATCCATTCCCAGGCTGCTAGTAATGCTTCATATTACCATACAACATTCATTTAAATCCAGACCTACTGGCATTGCCAATGCTTGTTTTTAACTGATGCTTGAGCATGTGCTCCCTCTTGCTTCTTGGAAAGCATCAACAAAGGCAGCAGCAGCGGCTCCTCCGCTAAGGTGGTGGAGCGTCACCCCACTGCTCTGGAAGCAGTTTCAGAAGGTAAACTAAAATGATCACTAATGTTATGATCATTTTAGTTTTCCTTCCTGCTTAGGTGCCGGGTGGGGCTGGGCTGGCCAGAGCAGGGGCCAGGGGGAGGAGTGTTAGGCACACTCTAAAGTGCACAGGACGGTTTGGCCGGCCTAACAGTCCTGTGCACTTTGCATGTTACCCACCAGGCTGCATTACACATCCTTGTAGGGAACATGCACAGCCTCCCTGTATCCATCTGAGCACCGAACCACAAGGCGCAGACCAATCACAACACTGCATTGCAGCGTTGTGATTTGCCAGGGGATTCTGGGAGGCTGTGTGCTTTCTGTTGCGGCGCGTAGAATACGTCGGAGGAGAGGTGGCAGCCGGTGGCACCCAGGTAAGTCTTTATTTTAGATTCCCCCCCTCTGCAACCCCTCGCCCCGTTCAGTAGCGGACGCTACTGAAAGGGAGACACTTCTATGAGCATCAGCTGCTGGCAGAGCTCGGTTTATCCCGAACTGCAATTCTTACCACCTACGTCCCCAAGGACACTGACCACAGCCTGCAACATGGACCCTGGCGTGCGCCCACTGCAAAATAAACAGTAGCCCTGGCGAAGCCAATAGGTCATACCTTTTGGTGTTAATGCTGTTCAGCATACACAAAAAGAAATCAAAATATCTACACATGCATGAATCATGATGCATATACATGTAGGAGTCATGATGCTATAGCTGCCAAGCGAGATTGTATATACATTACCATGAAGCGGACACATTAATCATTTTACCCATCCAGGATAGTGCATGGCAATCTTCGAGCAGCAAATTAAAAAAAAGTACTAAAAAATGCATCTTTACAGAAGGAGCAAATCAGTAGAAAGAAAATTTAACAAATTAAAACCGTAAAACCTATGATTAAATCTTTCAAGGAAGCGAATTCTTCATACGCATTAGCTTGATATTTCACTTTTCACAAAGCAAACTTGCAAATGAAGATCTCCTTTGTCTGAACCACAGCGTGCATCATTTTCATAAACATCATCATAAAACAATAATGGAGTCCAAGGGCATCATCCTTCACACCTCTTTATTGAAAAGACAAGCAGAGTTTCCAAGCTGTACTCGTCCCAGTAACCTTCAAATCTTTTTTATACATTTTTTTGCTGTTGCAGCTTTCAGTATAGATTAAAGACAAGTAAATGAAACAGGATCCTCTACGTGACTATGTACAAACACAAGTAGCTGGAAAGACACTAGGTTACGGAAATAAAACCTCTGATGAGAGAAAGCTACAGTATCATTTGGGGTGCTCGCCCCCAGCAGAGATCTCCCACCCACTCTTAATACAAGATTGATTGGTGATGATCCATGTGGGCACCATGAGAGATCACAGAAGAGGGCGGGTTCATATTAGATCAGCACCCTTGATCAGAGGCATGCATGGTGGAGGTCTGCACAGTGGCTTCGAAAGACTTGAAAGATCAGATTCTTGTGCCAGCATAGGGATCGCGTACAGCCAGCTACATGCACCTCAAACACTCACTCGCCCACACCAACACGCACTGTCCACTCTGGTAGTGGTGCTGTGTGCATCAACTGCTCTCCAAGTGGTCAAGGACTGGCCTAAGGTACATTGGACCCTGAAAATGGAAAGCGGACACTGGGGCCCAGGTGTGTCACAGAGTGCCACATGCCACGCGGGGCGGGACAAACGCTGTGGAGTGCAAACTCTGTACCTGTTGAGATTTCTCCAGGTCTGGTGGCTTTTGGGGCAGACTGCTGCTGGGCTGGACTGGACTGTCAGTTACAATAATTACAGCAGCTGCACCTGGGATGGGCCAAAGTGATACTGCGTCTTCAGTTGCAATCTCTCCTCCCTCTATGTGCCCCATTAATCAGATTTATCGCCCTCATCGTCCGGGTGGGCATCGCCGTCATGGCCGTTCTTGTCCTCCTTAGTCAGGTGGCCCTGCGAGCCCAGGGCAGAGAGGGAGAGGAGCCCGGTGCTGCTGCTGACCGGCAGCGATGCAGCCTGCAGCCCGACAGGTAGCGGGGTCAGGGGCAGGGCCAGAGCCTGGAGCTGCGAGAGTTGGTGAGCCTGAAGCTGCTGCTGTAGAGAAGACAAGGAGGAGAGAAGGAGGAGAGAAAACAAGATTTGTCATTTGGAAAAAGTGGGTGACATCCCATAGCGAGTGCATTCCAGAAGGGCACGTTATGATTTACCCAGAGTCAGTCTATATCGTTTAAATGCTTTGTCAATGAGCAGACATGATACTTTTCCTGAGAAGTCAGAGGGAGCATGCTGCAGGATGTCTTCCTATCTTTCTACTCCCATCTAGAACACAAAGTACTTGGTGTCAAATCAAAGTAAATATGCTTAGAGTAGCATGCAGTAGTCCGGTATAGCCCACTCCCTCCATGGCCTACATTAAACACCCTATAATAGACCAAACATGCTCAGGACACTGCCTGCAGCAGATACTACAGACTTCCCAGCGAGGAGTCACTAAAGTAGGATATCAGTGGAACCTGAACAAGGGTAGCTGACACACACACCAGTGACACCTACTGCCACAGTGAAGATCCTAAGGATGATGAAGAGCACACACAGATATGCAAGCAATAGTCGGTGGTCGAAAGGTGCTACAACACAACACTGGCAAAGGTACAGGAGCAGACAGCACGTTTAAAACTGTGGCACCTAGTCGCAATTCACAAGAAGCCACTGCTAGGGACCCTTCTCTCTACTTTTCAAACAGATGCCTTGTAGGTTGTTTCCTATCAAGAGCGGACTCCAGTTAAAAAAAGACATGATCCTCTGCAGAAAGGGTTGACACGACTTAAGAAGCAGGGCGTAGCGCATAAAAGACAGACATAGAATCCACATTATCTCAAGAACGCTGCAGCACAACCTCTGCAAAGAACACCCTGGAGGTAGGACTGTCCTATTCCCAAACAACTACATGTTATCTTGTTTCACAAAGTTGGGCACAAAAGTTCGCTTACTGGTTCCTTGCCCTCTCAGCTCCCGCCAAATGCACACAGAACAGAGAAACCAACACTATGGGGGTTGTTTAGAGTCTGGCAGATGTCCCATCTGCCCATTGCGCATGTATCCCCAAGAATACACTCAATTGCACAGACTAGATCGCTGCCAATTTTTGGGACATGTCCAGCATCCGTCTAAACTCTAGATAACCCCCCATTTGCTTTCAGTTTATTCACCAATAAACGACCAAAAAAAGAAAGTTCTTGGGGTTATAAGCCATTGCTGATCTTCCCAAGTAAGCAATCTGTGATAGGGCAGGGGAACTGATGTCAAGTGTGTTTTCAAACTTGTGATTCCCAAGCGTGTCCTATCCTCAGCACTTTCCGCATGGATCCTCTAATTGCACGAGGCCTACAATTATCTTGGAAACTGCTCCTAACCTTTGTATTCCAGGCCCACAATCATGTCATATATCACGTAGGAAGACATTAATCAAAACATGCCCTTCTTGAGAACAACCACTGGTCAGGTTCAATCCTGTATCAAGGACATTAGTGCGGATACCAACCATAAAGAGACAGCATCATTCAGTCTACACCTGGTGCTACCAGGGTGAGGTCACCAAAAACAAGGGGTTGCTAGTACTTCCCTTGCTCACATCACGGAGAATCTTTGTGACCTCAGGCCACATAAAGGCTGGATCATGGATTACAGACACTGGCATGTCTTATCTCCCTCAACATCTGTTCCACGGAGTAACGCTCACATCGTGTACAACACCAACAGCTGTACAACACCAACAGCTGGAGGAGAACTACTGGGGAAAAATATCTTCAGTCTAAAGAAAAAAAAATGACAAAGACGCACTGGAACTGAAAATCAGGAGGGGCAACTGAGCATAAAAAGACATATGAAACAAAGGTGGTAACGAAATAAACCAGGAAAAAGCACCAAACTAGTTCAGAATAAGGAGAGAAAGTCCCTTTTTAACAGCAGCAGGACTGGGACAAACAGGAAGTTTCACACTGCAAACCATCCTTTCCTTGTTTCAGCTTGTTTACAACTCGCTCAATCAGTGGAATTTAAAGTGGAAGGTCCATTATATATGCCATTACCACTCTGTGCTGAGCAAGGGCACAGCAATCCACCAATACAGTACTACAGATGAACCAGCAGTGATCAACGACACTCTAGGCATTTCAAGGACGCTTGCCAGCTGCACACTCCACCTCAATCACACCACGTCGTCCATAGCAAGGATTGCCCAATAAACAACTTCTTTCCAAAAACCGTCTCCCTTCCCCTTTTCACCAAACTTTGGGAGGACGAAGGCCATACAAGGGAAAACTCTTCCTTCCTGACCAGACAGCACAGTGAAGTAGGAGCTGCCCTCTCGATGACGAAAGAAGCACTCTCTCTAGCGTGAAGTGTGAATGCAGATGCATGACGAGACTCAATCATTGGACCCATGTGGAGAGTTGCAAGCCTGTGGGAGGCTGCAGTGTACCAGCTTGGCCATTAAGACCACCATCTGGGGCTAGGCCATTAAACATGGCAACACCTACAAACCTTTAAAGCCCAAAACAAGTAAACAGCTATTGAGGCTGGAAGAAGAGGTAACCCAGCAGCTGCATCACTAACTTGGCTTTCTTCCAAATACTCCTCAAAAAACAAACATCTGAGCTCTACTCTCCTGGTACCAAGCCAGTTCTGCTCTTAGGATTCTTTTTCCCCCCAAACACAGATGAGGCTGTACGGACTCACTACCTCTTCATTCTTCAGCGTGCCCATCGCTACTGGCACCCTCCACTTCGCGCCCCTTCTATCCACATTACTCTATACTTCCAGCTAGCACCACTCAAGCAGGGACCAGGTGTACCACTCTTCCACACATCCTGCACCGTCAGTTCATAACTGCTCCAACCTCAGGCCTTTGGCCAATCAGTTTTTGGCACAGCTGTGGTGGAGGGTGCTGCTAAGTATAGTGGCAAAGACCAGGAGCACATACAACGACGAGCCAGAGCAGTACAAGTCAATGAGTAGCTGCATCTCCTACAGGAGAATGGTTTATAAACAATAGCTGCAAAGAGGAACCCTCGAGTCCCCACAAACATTTAGAGCACTTGGCAGGATATTTGCGAGAAAAAAGGTAGTGCACAGCAGCACCTACAATCAAACACAAGGTTTCCATCACCAATGAAGGTAGAAAGCAAACTCACATAAGCATGCTCACCAGGAGAGCAAAGCAGTCACATTCTTTCACCACCATGAAGGGTAAGAAAAAGGCATAGCCAGAAAAAGTTAGCTCAAATTCTCTAAAGCAAAGTAGACCCAGATATAGAGTAGTCACAGTCACTGCGCTCCAGCATCTCAATTACCACCGACAGCACCAGCCGCAGTCACTGCCCTCCGGCATCTCAATTACCACCGACAGCACCAGCCGCAGTCACTGCCCTCCGGCATCTCAATTACCACCGACAGCACCAACCACGGTCACTGCCCTCCAGCATCTCAATTAACAACGACAGCACCAGTTGGGGTCACTGCCCTCCGGCATCTCAATTACCACCAACAGCACCAAACACGGTCACTGCGCTCCAGCATCTCAATTACCACAGACAGCACCAGCCACGGTCACTGCGCTCCAGCATTTCAATTACCACAGACCGCACCAGCCGCAGTCACTGCGCTCCAGCCTCTCAATTACCGACAGCACCAGCCACGTTCACTGCGCTCCAGCATCTCAATTACCACTGACAGCACCAGCCACGGTCACTGCGCTCCAGCATCTCAATTACTGCGGACAGCACCAGCCGCGGTCACTGCCCTCCGGCATCTCAATTACCACCGACAGCACTAGCCGCGGGCACAGCCCTCCGGCATCTCAATTACCACCTACAGCACCAGCCAGGGCACAGCCCTCCGGCATCTCAATTACCGCCGACAGCACCAGCCGCGGTCACTGCCCTCCGGCATCTTAATTACCGCCGACAGCACCAGCCGCGATCACTGCGCTCCAGCATCTCAATTACCACAGACAGCACCTGCCGCGGTCACTGCCGTCCAGCATCTCCTCTACCACCAGCCGCGGTCACTGCCCTCCGGCATCTCATTTACCACCGACAGCACCAGCCGCTATCACTGCCCTCAGGCATCTCAATTACCACGACAACACCAGCCGCGGTCACTGCCGTCCAGCATCTCATTTACCACAGAGCACCAGCTGCAGTCACTGCCCTCCGGCATCTCAATTACCACAGACAACACCAGCCTCCATCACTGCCCTCCGACATCTCATTTACCACCGACAGCACAAGCCGCGGTCCCTGCCCTCCGGCATCTTATTTACCACCAACTGCACCAGCCGCGGTCCCTGCCCTCCAGCATCTCAATTACCAACGACTGCACCAGCCGCGGTCCCTGCCCTCCAGCATCTCAATTACCACCGACTGCACCAGCCGCGGTCCCTGCCCTCCAGCATCTCAATTACCACCGACTGCACCAGCCGCGGTCCCTCCCCTCCAGCATCTCAATTACTACCGACAGCACCAGCTGCAGTTCTTGCCCTCCGGCATCTAAATTACCACCGACAGCACCAGCCGCGGTCACTGCCGTCCAGCATCTCATTTACCACAGACAGCACCAGCCGCTATCACTGCTCTCCGACATCTCATTTACCACCGACAGCACCAGCCGCCGTCCCTGCCCTCCGGCATCTCAATTACCACTAACAGCACCAGCCGTGGTCACTGCGCTCCAGCATCTCAATAACCACAGACAGCACCAGCCACTGCGTTCTAGCATCTCAATAACCACAGACAGCACCAGCCGCGGTCACTGCCCTCCGGCATCTCAATTACCACCGACAGCACCAGCCACGGTCACTGCTGTCCAGCATCTCATTTACCACCAACAGCAACATTTTTGAAAACATCATACTGCCAGAAAGAGGGAATTAAAAGGCTATGAAAAGATTGTTTGCTGATGCCCTAAAACACCGAGTCCCTAAAAGTATTTTTAAGCTGTAAAATATGCTTAAAGGAGGTGGAAATGAACAATTTAGGGGAAGCAACTTTATAGATTTGTCTTAAATTTACAGAAAACGTCCTAGTTTTTTTTTTTTTTATTTCACAAGGGATCCCAAACCACTGGCATCACTTACAATGGATGAAATCTTCTGTTAAAGAGGACTGCCAATGTCAAAGAACACTGCAGGGAAAAAATGCACGATTAACATGCTCACCCAGCTGGCAACATTCCCAAAGAGCAACATCCTCACAGAACGGACACAATTAGGCCTGGGAGAAATTTTAACTGCACTGGAGTAATTTCTCATTACTCACGTGATGCAAAATGACTGAAAATTACGCGATCATGCCCATTCACACAGGAACAGAGTGCGAGCGGCAGCTGCAGTTTGTGTTCTGTTGCATCTATTGCCATTTTCTTATCGCAAAATGTATCCTCTGGTCTATTTTGGATGTGAAGGTGCATTAGGTGCTAAGAAAATTGCACTAATGCAGGGTATGTTCATTGCGTAATTCCACGTGATCTCGTATAATTTTCCCCTAATTTCATGAAATGACTCTACAGCAAATGTTGCGAGTTAGAACACCCCTAGCTGTAATGGTCAGTTGGTTTCACTGCAGCTGGACGGCAGCACCAAGAGGTCATTGGAGACGGGGCGATATTAGTTTTTAAAACAAAGTACTGGTTAGACCCCTAATATACATCAGGCGGAGTCAAGCTTGACACTGAGCAAGAGTGCGTGGACATTGCACAAGGACCAGACGGAAGATGAACTCTTATCAAAGGCCAAGGCTATCGAACTAGCAAAAGTAATATTTCAACGAAACACTCCTCAGTGCAGCCAAGATGCAGGAAAACCTCGGTTGTGCTTCTATGCATTGAAGGGCTTTGTCCTTCAGTCTGTTTGTCTTAACTTAACCAAAACTCAGGCAATGAGACAGCTCGTGAAAACTCTGAGAAACAGATGAGACACCGGGCTTCAAAGAGATCATGAGTTGTATTTGGGCTGGGCAGCTGTCGAGGGATCAGGAGTCAGACCAGGGGACTGCATTTTGGATCAGCATCATACATAGGGGTAGACATAAGATACTTCAGACCAGAACAAAGCAAAAGCTTTTTCAGGAGCAAACCAGATACTTTAAGGAAAAGAAAAAAAAAGTTCTTCTTTATAGGGTCCTCCCAGTGTTGGAAGTTCATAGTTTATGCAAAAAAAGGCAAATGAAACAGCCAGTAATGCTTCTTAACGAACGCTTTTGAACAGTGTGCATGTGCCAGTGGGTATCCGAGGTCTTACTAATAGAAGGAAGGACAGGATACATAGAGGAGTACATTACTGAACAGAAAACGAGAGCTTTGCGTCGTGCACCAAGGGTTCAATGGGAGACGTTCCTAAGGTATGCGTGGAAAGAGGTCATTGTTAAACTACCCCCTCAACGGCAGGAGCATGGTTTCATCTTTAGGGCAGCTGAAAATAACTTCCTGAATGCTTTTGTAGCAACAGAGAAAGTTGGGATCAGTACTACAGGAGGTTCTGGATCTGGGCGTTTCCAGGTGGAAGCAATTTTTGATCCAAAACCTTATTGATCACCTGAGAATCGTCAGAAGGGAAGCAGGATGACTTAAGACGAACGGCTTTAAAAGTGAGACAACGGATCTTGATTTCGCAGCTTCTAGAGAAAGCCCATGTAGTTCCTTCAGAATGAACAATTGCTTAACAGAAGTCAAGATTTTATAAGCTACACTGTATTTCTAATTTGTAATTACCAGATAATGCAGTAAACTAAGAATGAATAGTGCAATAGTTCTTGCAGGTTCTAAAAGCTATACATTGAAGGGGTGATCATTACCAATTAAACAGATGTCGACCCAGCTGGCACTGCTGGAATCTGCAAGTCATGCAGAGTCAGCAGTGAATGCAAACTTCCCTTAGCCACCTTGGCTGCATGCAACTGGAGCTGGTCTCCTCAAAGGCTTTTAATGAATGGACTCATCTGCAGGTCACTGGTAAGAACTAAACCGGGGGTGGGAGCAGAATCAGTATTTAGCTAGCCAACATCGGATGCGTTTCCCCATACTCCGAAGTGTTCCTACCGGAGGACTAAAGATGGCACACAGACTGGCCAACAAACAGCCTTTATTTTCATAGTTGTTAAAATCTTTGCTGTAATTAGTTTACCTACCGTACTGGGTTGTCCCTTCGGAATGCAAAAAGTGCATTTGTCCTACCACTACCCAAACTCCGTGTGAATCTACAGCGATGAAACCACTATCCAAACTACATAGAATTGCAACAGAAGACTATATTTTGGATATTATGTAAATGAGAAATCCTTTGTGAAAAACACCTTTCAAATTCACATCAACAATTTCTTTCCGCATTTAAAATGTACACAAATGGAAAGAAAAATAAATAAATGACACAAAGAACAGGCACCCAGCAAAAATAACTTTATGTACTCTGACCAAGTACATTTTCCCGATCACAGAGGGGCAATATGCGTTGGTTTAAGCAGCATTTCACCTCCAAGTCATTTACCAGAATCTTCTGCAAAAGATTTTTATGAAGCTGAAACCAGTCCTGAGCAAGTCTGCAATTTGGACTGCAAGTTCAAATAAGGAATTTCTTTTTGGCACAGATCTTGCCCCACGTCATTGGGAGCACAATGAGAGATCGCAGACAATTCAAGATCAGGATATTGCAGCCAACATTTGAGCGGAACTCGTACAATTTTTGGCTTCTGGTGCTTTTTACAGCCGATTCATGCTCCGTTGCTCCTGAAAAGGAACTGTGGGGGAAGAAAACAGATGAACTTTGACAACTGTGCCAGGTTTCTCTGGAAACTGCAACACTGACATAAAAAGCTGGAGTTTTCATGTTCAAGTCAGCAGGTGGTTTTGTGCAGTTTTCCCAAGACTAACAAAGTACCTGAACAAGGTTGTTTTGGAGCATGGAATTTATTATTGTGCCAAAAACAATGCAAAGTAAAATAACTGAGGTGCCTAAAGCTACAGTAAGATTTTTTTTTTTTTTTTAAAAACTCGATGCATTTGTGGAAATGCAATTCACCAATTAAATACTTACTACCACACAAATATTTATACCAAGAACACCGAGCACAACGTAATTCGAAAATTCAATAAGTGCGTACTCAAACTAAAAAAACCTTTATTCATAGTGTTAGGGAAAATAAGATAAGTAATCTTATTTAGATTCCTTTTGACATTTACATGTCACTGCCACATCAAGCTTAAGGTCATGAGCACTGCATTTGGTGTGTGAATTAGGTTTTGAATGGCTGCTGTGCAAGGCATGCATTGCTATGGTAACCAGAACTTGTTTTTTTGTGTTTTTTAAATTTGAATCCATGACTGCATGTTAAAGTTTTTTTTAAGTGAAATACGCTTTAAAAAAAAAAAGAAAAATTATGGCGTTATGACTTAAGTTATCCATAGCTTCCCTTTAACATTTTTTTGTTCAATATATACATCACACAAGGTTTTTTTTTGGAAAAAGAGTGGAGCAGTACAAGCAATTGAACTAAAAAAAGGGGCGGGGGAGAGGAGTTTGTAGCACCACCTAGAAATGCATCTTGCATTTCAAATCAAATAGGTCTCCCATATTGAAGAAAATTAATTTCAGGTGGTCTGTCTTCTGCATTATGGGCCTGAGAAACCATTTGGTGTCACTCCAAGAATGCTTTATACTTCAATCTTCTTTCATCGGATCATTCAGGACTTTGGTATCAAGTAAGCAGTCCTGTAATTTGTTACAGACTTCTTACACACAAATGGCTCTAGCAGGGAACACAAACTTTTAGGTCTACTGACCTCCTACAGGTGAACTCCTAGAGCAAATTAGGGACAGAAAAGGTCTTAACGGTGACATACTTTGCTCCAGGACTCACTCACTGACATCAAAATAAAATCTTCAGACGGTTTACTTTTTTCACAATGGGGATAGTATGATCTGTTGACGGTTTTAACACCCTATTGTCAAAATACCCTGAATTTCTGTGCAATTGTTTTAGCCTACATCGGTTCTCAAAGAAGTTCTCAATATTTGAGCTCATCTCAAAGTGCATCTGATTAAGGAATGAAATTTACACAAGGTATTGATGCGGGAAAGTCTCCATCATTTGCAACATTTGTTTCAGAGGCGTCACAAACATAAAAAATCTTAAGGGGGGGGACCAAGGTACACAAACTGTTAATGAAAGTGTTGCCAAAAACTGTGCCAGTGCTACCACCCGGGCACAATTACTTAGAAAGAAGGCATACCACCAAGGGCATTTACCCTTTACTCCAACTCTGACTGAGGCAACAGACCAAAAAGCTGTGGTCTACCCTGCCACAGGCTGCCGAAAGGTGACGTGTGATCAGCATCACAGGTTACCGCACGCCTCCCATGTCAAGCAGGTACAGAGTGGCTCCAATAATTCCGGTTCATTGACATGACCGGGGCAAACCCCCGTTTCCTTAGCAATAGGCAGAGACTTTCAGCTTCAATATGCAAGGACACTTTAAGAAACAGAAACTAGTGACAGAGCTATCCTTTCTAGAAATAAGGATATCGCCATCAGTAGCATAGCATGAGCTCCAAAGGATGCGTTTTAAAGTAAGGATGCTGCTTTCAGGCATGATCGCACTAAAGTCTCCACCATTACCTCGAGTCATAACTGCATCCAAGGCATCGATTCATTTCAATCTGCAGATCTTGCATCTATAATTGAGGGAAACAAGTGACACCCCTTCCCCTCCTTATACACTAATATACCATTGAAGACCACGACGATCATACCAAGCACCCACACATTTATCAATGAAATTCAGGGACAGCATTCCCCACTACCCGAACTTGTGAAAACTGAAACTTTAACATTCAAGAGTTATCCAATTTCAAAACATTTTTATAATAAACATACTTTGAAAGCAGTTACACTGCCATAAAACTATATAGTTAGGAAACAATTTGCGGTGGAATTTACCCTCCGACATTTGTTCATCAACACTCCCCAACAAACCTTCCCTCACTCACTGCCAACCTCAGTACAGTACCCCCTGCCTGGTGTCGCAGACCAAAATACCAGCAATAAGAACAGTTCCTGCAAGGGACCCAAACTGCCCAGTACATGCTCTAGGAGGCAGAGGCTATGCACAGGGATGAAAGGTCAATTTGTGGTTTTGGCCCACCTGGGTTGTAATTTTGTTTTTTCAAGACCAGAGACAACCCTCCACATCTTCAAGGAAGTACCACTTGGCCACAGAGGCCAAAGGGCACTGGGTCTCCGAATGCCTAGAGCCGGAGATCAAATGTTTAGCAAGTTTGGGGCATACACCTACACCAGTAACCTCACTGGAACTTTGCAACCCTTAATGCTACATCTGAAAATATTTTCTGGAGAAGACTCTGTGATCCCCAAACCTTGGCACCAATCACTCTAGAACCCAAGGGGAACTAAAATATTTTGAAAGAGACCAGATGGAATGGAGATATTGGGACTGCTCGGTCACCTTTACTTTGTCCTATTCAGAAAATAGTTCAAAACCACGTGTCATATCCCTGGGAGGCGGGAGGAACCTGCCCAGGCGCTACCAAGTGATTCTACTACCCTCCCATTACCATAGGGAGCTCATTAGCCTTCCACATCAAAATCTTTCAGCACTCGTGACGGCAACAGATCTGTCCATGGGGTAGAACTCTCATAACAGCGCTTCTTTTATCCCAGTAGATGGGTTATGGTAAAACTAACCTCGAAGAGGCATGGAAAAAGGACTCAAATGTAGAACAGAACTTTAACCAAAGCCCATTTTCATTAACATCTTTGCAATGGTTCGGGATACTCAACTTTCACTATTCTATCATTTTGATTGGAATACAATTCTAACATTTATTAACATTTTTCTTTTTCAAGTAGCAGCTCTGTCTAGAGACGACTATTTACTGTGGGTGATCACTCCGTTACAACATATGTGGCTTAAGCTTCACACCACAGACCATGAGTAGGGCCTTGGCTGCTCAGACAAGTTACTAGGGAAGTGCAAAAGAGGTCTGGAGATCAAACATACTGAACCAGAAGACAGTGCTCGTCAGTGAGGAACAAACGAAACCTCACAGTTGATATTACTATGCCACTCGACAATCTGAGTTGGAGACACGGTCTGACAAGTGGGTGAAAGTGAGGAAGTTCTCAATAACTTAACTTATTAAAGCTTCATGTCGACAAAGAGCAGAACACTGCTTGCTAATACCAACAGTCAAAGTCTTACTCATGAAGTGCAGCCCAGAAGCCCCCAAAAAATTACTAATATACCAGGTCTCGAATAGATCACTGGGTCCAGACTGTGAAATGTTTTTCAATCCAATAATATCGTCACAATGTTTTTGTCCGTGCTCCAAGCCAAGCTGTAAGTATGGGAACCTTTTTCCCTGTATCCCAAGTAACCTACACACCAATAGTTACGGCAGGTCACCCACCTGTGCCAGAAGCAAACAATCGAATTCGGATTTTCTAAAACTGAAGCAAGAAATTGATTTGAAGCATGAATGGTGAGAAATAGAAAAGAAAAAAAAATACATTTATCTTTTTTTTAAAAACTTTTCAATAGATGCGACTCAGTACTCGTGCAGATGAAACACTCCTTTTATCCCGTAAGCCCCCCCATGCTCTACTCTCCAACACAGGGAAAGGGAGAGGTGCACATTCAGGAACCAACGTTTAGCCATCACTCCCAACACACCGCTCCTCCTATGGAGTCTACCTGTGTGTCAAACAAGACAATTTACTTCACCTAAAGTACCAATTCCATAATTTTTTTTTAGGTTAATTCTTCTTGGACAGGACTCTTCAAAGGTTTAGTGTCATATAGAGGCCATGCAAAGTCCACTTTATTCAACAAAAGGAAGAGCTGCACATAGCAAGAGAACAGAGAGAGAAGGCGATATACTTTGAAATGTGGGACATCTTATACGAGATACCAGTGTAAGGTCCTACCACACCAAGAGCATTCAGAAGTGGGCTCAGTCAGTGCTAAGGTTTATAGAGGAATAGTCAATATAAATGGGGGTGGGTGGGTGGAGATATGTGCATACATGTCAGCTTAAAAGGGCAGACTTAGCATGCTGCCATTGCTCATAACCCGCCTCCTAAGAACAAATGAAACATTTCAGTCAGTCTATTGGAGGGGTATTCTGCACATAACACAGTAGGGGAAGAACCTAGTGGGTTCACAAATGTAATGGAAGGGACCCATGATTTCAAGTACATAATGGAAGGATAGTGAATCCTTTTCTGAGACAGTTTAGAAATAAAAGGATCTACGTAAGTGACTATGTTCTGTGCAATGGCAGGAAAGTCCACCGCAAATTCGAAATACAAAAAGAATCCATTAAAACTAAACATTGTTTTCTTCGAAGTGCCAACATCCATTGTTAAAGTTAGTTTCATGTCAACCAGAACCCTTGGCCCCGTAAGAGTCCCACAAATTAAATTAATTCAGAGTCACGTGATTGCGGATCACCCAGTCCTGGGAGGTAGGGATTGAGAGTTTATTATTTTCAAGATATACAATTTCTAAACCACATTGAGGTCATTAAAAACAGATTCAGAAGTAAACATCTAAAAAGGCACATCATTTTACAACTTTGTTCCATAAAGACTGGTAGACTCTAGCTTTTGCATGCCCAGCCTTGCAAGAAATCCAATTTTTCCCCAGCTAGATGGAAATCCTTCCCAGTTCACAAGCCTCATTCCTGCTTTAAGACCACTAACTCCTGCCTCCTGCACTTCCTGCATTAGGGTCATTGGCGTAGTTGAAAATGGCAGCTGCAAGCCGCTGCTGATCTGCCGTACCCACAATATCATGTGCCAGTCCAGAGAGACAGGATTGCTGATGCAACAACCAAACAGGTAAACATCAAGCAATAAGAGCGTCAGGTGTGTTCGAGAGCTACCCCTGCATCTCTTGTTGCAGCTGTGAGAATCGGTCATCTTCCCCCGCCGGCCCATCAGCCCTTCCATACCCCGCCTGCACACTTCATTAGAGCAAAGGTGTTCCTAAAGGCATCTCACGTACACGGATGATGGAGTTCAACTCGGGCGCAGTCACTTGCTTGGCTCGTTCAATGGCTCCCAAAACCTGCTGCTGGTGCTGCGAGGAAAGAAAGCCGAAATCAATAAACACCCTGAGGATTTCACCAAGCAGCAGCAAGAGCGTTCTGCAGACCAGCCAGCAGCATTTGACAAACAGGTACTGAGCCTCAAATACTTCCACACCCTCACTCCCCAAAAACGAAGTGACCCCATTTTGAATACTCAAGCCCAAGTCTGCCAATGGCACACCCTCATAAATGAATCCCTTTTCTACTGCAGGTATTTTATGGTATTATGTGGCTCAACGCAATAGCCTGCAAGGATCCGCTGATTCAGTAAGAGCCCTCACGTTCTAAAGCAGTAACAGTAAAACATCCCCTAATATTTCTAAAAGCAGGGCTGAACTGATTAATAAAGTTTAAGCAATGCACAATACAAAGACCACTGCCCCCAAAAGGGATTCACAGACTTAAAAAGCAGGCCATGCTTGAAATGTTGGCCTTCAGTATCGAAGGATCATCAGGAATCTAGCAGCAATCCTAAGTAAGACTTATGAAGACGTGGAAGCGTTGATTGGATTTATTATCTAAGAAATGAACCAAGTTCCATCAATCTTGTGGATCCATTAAATATCATCTGCTCAAAACGTACTCCTTCGCAAAACATTTGAGAAAGTCTCTCGCCACTGAACTAGGGTAGCTATGTAAGAACCATGCAGACTGTCCAAGAATCTAAATGACGGGACAGGGGAAATGGCAACTCAAGGCCAATATTTAGCTTTACTAAAAGAATAGGAAAGATAGAAATTAGAAATACAAAGGAAACTGAATGGTGCACCACAAAGACAGTCCCATTGCAATTGAGAACCTGTAGCATACTAGGATTGGTTGAAGAACCAAGGCATCCCATTACATCGAACTGCAATGGCTCTCCAAGGACGGGCATGTCGGGTACCGTGGTATCAGAGAGTGACGCCAACTTGTTGCACCCACACAAGTTAAACCAGACGCAAGCGGTTCAATCTCTGGGGTTGGTCCTGTGTGGGCGTTCAGCCACAGGACTCTTGCCATCAGCACATACACAGGAAGTGTCCATTTGATGCTGCCACTGCCATCACCGACTTATCACAAACATCAAGGAGCTGCTTATACCCTGTAAATTACTCTGGGACCCCCAGCTTCACGGTCATCAATGCCATCAGTTGCATACTTTCTCCCCCCCCCCAAGTGTATTCCGCTGAACTCCTGACTGACTCAAAATACACAATATTCAGGACCACCTCAAATGTTCCCCCACACAAACCTTTTAAAGGGGATGCGTTTCCATCCAAGTGCAACTTTTCATGTCCAACTCTGCCAGCCACGACCCCCAAACCAGCACTCCAGCAGCAAAGAGCCCAAACTCCAGAGTACATGAGAACTACTAAACTCGTGTAATTAGTACAAGTGTATTCAAATGGTGCCTGGGTTGAGTGAGCTTGACAGGTCCGCTGTTAAACCTCTCCTTTGGGTCATCATGACATGCAAGGGAAAGCGTCAACCCCTCGAGAGTCGGGGCGCACATGTAGAAGACCTCACAGACTGCAAAAAGAATCTGTGCCAGCAATCTTCACTGCAGCACAGCCACCCTTGGTAGCCCTCCAAACCACTCGAGTAGCAGAAACGTGCCTTGCAACCGATTTCTACCAGGAAGCTAGGCTGCTCAATCTTTTCTCCCAATTCTTTCTAAACCGTTTTTTTTTCCCCTAATCATCTTTCATTTAATCTGCCCTCACAACCAAGGTGCAGCTTTTCAGCGCACCCACTTGAGCAGTGCATGTTTAGAACACAGCGAGGGGAGGTGAACCAGACTCTACTGCCTGATCTGCTGTGCCTAAAATCAGCATAATTCAACATAAGCAAGAGTAAGATTGATGCAACTATGAGCACGTGTAAGACCGCCGTCGCCAAGGTGCCTAGTGCACGCTGCGGAGGGTCAGAATGTGCTGCTCGCACTGGCCCATAATTCACCACACTAGACGCAGCCTGCGTCACTCAGCACACAAGAAGCACCGTCCGTGGTCTAAAGCAAAATCCTGATAATTTCCCAATAGGCCGGTCACTTCCTCTAAAAGGTGTGCATACACTCAAGTCACATGTAGGACATGCAACAGTTTTCTCCAATCCTACAAAAGGCTGGGCTGTTCAGCAATCTATCTTCTACTACATAGACTCTACAACATCAACGCTAAGCAGTTTCGCTATAGGGTACGGAGTGGCTCAACATGCACACAATTAAAAAACAAAACTAGAAGGCAAGTCAGCACAGACTGCACCGCATCCACTTGGACCTGCTGCTCTCAGATGGGAAGGAGCCAACACTCTGCTCTCCAGGCCAAGAGGGTTCTGGCCAGCAGACAAGGTTGAAGTGTAGGCCTCAAAGGATCGATTCCAAAGCATGAGTCGGGCCACTTCCAGCTGGTTGGTTGCAGTCCTAAAGCACCAGCTGTCTTTTCCAACACCAAAGCAGCAGTTCCCATTTTTAAGCCTGGCATATGGGCAACGCATTCTGTCCATGGGCCAACACCCATCAAAGAGGATAATGTATAATGCGAAAACATAGATCCCTTCATGTCCAAACCTCCTTCAGGCAAAGTGACCACAAAATGTCAAACTGACACCTTTGGAGACTGGAGTCAGAGTGAAGCAAGGAGTCCACACTCAAATGGATTCTTTCAGTGGTGCAGAATAAGTGTTCTTTCCAATTATGAAAATCCTTCCTACGCTAGGCTGCAACAGTCTACACCCCCATTCTGGCAGATATGTGATTTACTCCTACAACTGTTTTCTGAATGATGCAAGTAATGCTGTGCTCATGTGATATATCAAATGTTCTCAGCATATTCTTGAAGGGAGATTAAAATCTTAAGTTTGCCCCGGACAATTCCACGAGTGATGTAAAAATACCACCATCTTGAGAAGTGCTGCAGAAACTGCTCAAATCAATGCACAGTAATGAATACTGGTAACGCATACTTGTCACTTGGGCACCTACCTCAATGAAGATGGTGTGTTAACGGTGGTGTGGTAGGGGACTTCCCAGCACACCGTTACTTTTCATCCGAACACATCTGTCATCTAAAATATGCAAAAAGAACCCTGCATCCCCAGCAAAAGACCATATTATTGTGGAAGCTGTTTGGTCAGGAACATGGAGGGTGAAAAGAGGATTGGAACAAAATAAAAAGCCAAAAAGACCCGTGGATTGCTGCAATTGTCCTATACGGTCGCTTCACTCCATCCAATTATTTCCCAGTGAGGAGTTTTAGCGGTTTTCAGAAGCAAAAAGCTCTGTAATTCCAAGATTCACCCAAACACCCAATGTATCTACTAGGACCCGGCGTGGGTGGGATTGGGTTAGGAGGATGAAAAGGGGAGCGCTCTCTTCTACAAGATGCTTCATGAAATACTCGCTAAAAATAGTCCAGTAAGAACCGCCCACCTCCCGCCCCACAGCCTCGACTGCTCATCCAAGTAAATGAGGCTTTGAAGACCCAGTACCCCAGAATACCACGCAATAAGAAACATGCAGCCTCGCCTTCGACCCTAGGAGCTCCTACAAGGTAACAGACCTCTGGTAAAGGCCAGAAACCAAGGAAAGCATGTTCCACGACCAATCAGCTTACCAACAAAACATAAAAAGCTAACAGCCTAGCAAGTGAGACCATTTACGTAGTACATAGCGTGAACCAAACTGCTTCCGACTGTGGAGGGCGTGTAGTAGAACCAGTTACATTAGTAATCAAGGTAGAAAAAAAAATACACAGTCCACAGAAGCAAGTAAACTTGGTGTGCATGACCACAGCACATCTGTGCTGCTTAAAGTGGTCAGAATAGCGTACCTGCCACATGTAACTTTAAAAAACGATCCTGGCACTCAAACTAAATATGCACATGATAACCCGATTTTCTTCAACTCCAGATTGGGTAGACATACCAGGTCAACTGCCCAAAGCCTGGTGAGAAACTTCAAAAAGTGACGTGAATTCAGTGAAAAGACTATTCATGCTAGCACACCCTTTGTGAAAAAAGGGGTATGTCGCCACATCACTGCAGGGGTTACAATGCCCACAAGTCTGATTAGCCTGTTCTCACTGCAGCCCCCACTACACAGGATCTGTCATGAATGTATTATCACCCAGTGCCGGGGAGACACTGCATGGCTGAGGACTAGCAGGATACCTGTAGGAGGCTGGCTTAGTAAATGGTGCACACTTATTTAAGTGATGCACTAACCCAGACAACCCTTATGGTGATTTTAATGGTCTCTGAAATCCTTTGAAAGCTCTCAAAGTGGTAGCTGTGGAGAGCAGCCTTCAGGCTCATCTTGAAGGCGTGTAAAGCAGCTTGTTTTACCAAACTTTAATGAGTAGTGCAAGTTAAATGAAAATGAACCACACAGTCTTTATAAAAAATAAGTCTATTTATTACACAACACATTCACTAACACATTGGCATATCTCCTGCCCGGAGATATCAACACAATACACAAGAATACTTTGAAATAATCAGGTAAGTAGCACAGATATACACTGGTCTCCAGGGGGAGACCAAACCATATATTAAGAAAGTGGAATGTGAACGGCAAAGGAGAACAAGACTTGGACCAGAAGACTTAGAGTAGCTGAGGACACAAGGAACCACCCAAGGTAAGTACCTAGGAACCCCACTGAGGCTATCTGCAGAGTGGAAAAACAGCTGTGTGACCAATGGAAGTCAACGAAGAAGTTGAGGTTGCAGTTTTCCCAGAAGGACCCTTCCCAGAGGACCCCGAAGAAACCCTTTGAAGACAGAAGGTTGAAGAGCCATCCACCCGTGGATACCACAGGAACCAGGTTACCTGCACCAGGGAAGCCTGGTGCATAGGGGTGAAGTGACGTCGAAACCTGCAGTAGACGACAATGGGAGACTTCGAAGAAGATGCCTCTGGAGAAGACAAACAGTCCGGTGGAATCCAAGGGTGGATTCTGGAAGTGAACGCATACAAAACGCCTCCGCACGCCTGATCCTCGATGTACCACGCCACAGCCACATCACCCACCACCTGAGGAACCTGCACTGGCTCCCCGTCGACAGGAGAATCTCCTTCAAACTCCTCATCCACGCACACAAGGCACTCCACAACACTGGCCCAGCCTACCTCAACACACGACTCCTCTTCTACGTCCCCAACCGCCAACTCCGCTCCGCCGACCTCTCCCTCGCCACCGTCCCTCGCATTCGAAGAACCACCACTGGCGGCAGATCCTTCTCCCACCTCGCCGCCAAGACCTGGAACACCCTTCCACTAAGCCTACGACAGACCCAAGACCTGCTGACCTTCAGGAGGCTACTCAAGACCTGGTTGTTCGACCAGTAGCAGCACCCCCCCTTTTTCTCCCCCAGCGCCTTGAGACCCTCGCGGGTAAGTAGTGCGCTTTACAAATTCTGTGATGGATTGAAGAATCTGCAAGCAGAGGGTACAGTCTATGCCACTCAGAGGTGACCAGGAGGCATGGCAGCACAAAGCCCACCAATGTCGAGAGGTTCAGAAGAGACTGTGACCTTGTTGCTTCAGCTGTGAGGACCAGGTGACGCTGAGGAAGACCAGGAACCGTGCACAAGCTGTCCCACGTCGGGTGTCCATGTCTAGGTGGTCGGTGGGAGCACCAACATGCCTTGGTACCTGCAACTGGCGAGAAGAAGGAAAAGGAGCACATGTTGGGACCAGCAAGGTCCAAGGAACTCAAAGGCAGGCGAGTCAGAGCAGGCCCCAAGCAAGCAGGGGAGCCCACTGAAGCAAGAGAAGACCCTCAGGAGGAGCCACAGGTCGAAGACACAGGAGTCGCAAGAGGACCTCAAGGAGCTCACCAAAGTTGGAGGCCCACGATGCAGGAGATGCAAGGAGAACTCGGTTCTTCAGTAAGCGAGGTGCTGGAGCTTCTTGTAGCCCGAATATCTCCGGAGTGCAGAGCCAACAAGCCTTGGCAACGGCAAGTTGACGCGGTGCACAGGTGTCTGGTCTCAGCAGCCCAGACGAGGGATACTGTCCTCCAAATTGCAGGTAAAGACAGGACAGGCCTCTAGGGAGCCACAGAACCACCGGTGGGACGTCAGGAGCAGCAGACCGGTCAGCTTCGTTGCGGTGCCTGCAGATGCAGGGGAGTGACTCCTTCACTCCAAGGGAGATTTCTTAGGGTGTCCTTGATGCCCACAGGTTTGTTGAAGAACCTGAAGTGCAGACACAGAAGACTTGAAGAACAGTGAGACCAGGAGCAGCAGGAGTCTTCCTTGGAGCAGTCCCGGTATCAGTCGAAGTCCAAGTGTCCAGATGATTAAAGAGCGACATAGTTTCAGGGTAGAGTCTGGTCCCACGAAGAATCTGAGGACCCACTCACAGAGGAGCCCTGAAGTACCCTAAGGAAAAGGTTGGTACGACTAGGGGGGTGGGGGGTAGGGGGACCCTTCCAGAGGAGGGGCTGTACAGAGGGGAGAATACAGCCCTGTCCTTTGTCCAGTTTCACGCCAGAGCGGGAACCAAGGGTTTCTGAACTGGTTCAAACTGTAGTATGCAAGGAGGGCACCAAATGTACCCTTCAAAGCAGTCTGGTGGCGCTGGCAAGCGCCCCCAGCCCAATACGCCAAGTCCTGCCTGGGAGGTGGTCACACCTCCCTGCGAGAGGAAACCTATAGTCCTACCTTTCCCTGCTCGAGTTTGGCTCAGCAGCAGAAGACAAAATCGAGTCTGAGATCGGCAACAGCACTAGCTTGCTGCCAGACCCTGTAAGGCTGTTACCAGGAGTACAGGGGGTCCCCCAAGGGGCCCTAGTACATGGGATCATACCTCCAACACTCGAATCTGTGTTGGGGTATGATTCCAACATCTTTGATACCAAACATGACCTGGTTCAGTGCAGTCATAATATAGTTAGACATCTTGCAATGACTTACGTCTACTATAGGTCTTAAAATGGCTGACTGCACTTACTAAGCCTGGAGAATCGACTTCGGGGTTTGTAGGGGCGTCCTGCTCATGCAGGGGCACCCTCACATTTGTAACCCAGCCCCCTGCCCTCAGGACTGAAGAGTCTGCCATAGGGGTGATTTATAGGTTTTAAATGCAATGGCCTCAGATTTAAGGAAACATATATATGTCGTAAGTGGTGCTAGCACCAGCTTACACAGGCTGAAATGGCAGGCCTGTAGTCACAATTTGAGTGGTCTCCCATGGGTGGCATAATACATACTGCAGCCCATGGGAGACCCCTAGTGTACCTATGCCCTGGGTACCTTAGTACCATATACCAGGGACTTAAAGGGGTACACCAGTAGCCAATTGTGGAGGTACCAAAGTACTTACCAGAACCAATTTAGGGGAAAAAGCAGTTTCTGGGGTCCAGATTGGCAGGATCCCTGTTTACTAGGTCAAAAACACTGACATCAGGCAAAAAGTGGGGTTACCACGAAAGCAGATCCTACAATACCTCAGGGGCATGAGCCTAGTCAGTGGGCGATAAAGGACAGCTGGCAGCCTCCTCCTATAGTGTCAGCAGAGATGGAGCAGACTTCTCACTGCATTCGTCGAGGTGAAGATCCCACACAGATGTTTAACGGTTGGTGTTGAATAGGAATCAGATGCATGTGAATAAATTTTCGTGAGCAGCGGCGGGGGCCGGTCAGCTGCTCATCACTCTGTGCCAGGGCTGGCCAGGCAGAGGAATGACAACGCTGCTTTTAAAAGGTCTTACCAATCGAGTGCCTCGCTCCCAACCCGGCAAGATGGAGAGCATCTCCATGAGCCCTAAAAGGGCCAAGGGCCCCCACCGGTACACAACTACAAACTAACCAACATGGGTATGGCCGGAGCACAGAAACTCTAGCCCAGGCCACGCCTACTAGTGACTGATCTCTAGCTCCTGGAGGCACCTTGCAGCTCACCCACGGCAAAGAGGGGACCGCCCACGGACAGCAGGCACGGAGGGGATAGCTCACACCAAGGTGCAAGCAGGATAGACTAAGAACCGTAGTGCAAAAGAGTTTGTCATGAGCACTAACACAAGGGCCCACAGTGGTGTGTGCCAGGCGAGGCGGCTAAGTGCCCGCAGTGGTGCGGGCCAGGCGAGGTAGCCAAGGGCCCAAAGAGGTGCACGACAGGAGGGGCGGACAAGGGCCCAAAGAGGTGCACGACAGGAGGGGCGGACAAGGGCCCAAAGAGGTGCACGACAGGAGGGGCGGACAAGGGCCCAAAGAGGTGCACGACAGGAGGGGCGGACAAGGGCCCAAAGAGGTGCACGACAGCAATGGCTGACAGTCACCTTACCAGGGCTCTAGGTAACCTACCCCGTATCGGTTTGATATTCTAAAGAGTTTAATCCTGTCAAGCAGAAACTCGCACAGCCCACACACTTCACTGCTTTCTTCTTTATTCCCTTCCTCTCTACAAGGCAGAATTGCAGACTGGTGAAATATAAACAGTTGAGAGAGAAAAAAAAAAAAAACATTTCGTAGAGCCGATCGCTGGCAAAATTGCCAAACTGTTACCACACACCAGCAACCCTACTGGACTAAACTAGTTCATTTCTAGTTCAGCTACGGAGTGCTTCCGGACTGCCTCAAGTGTGGACAAGTAACCACAGTTCTCAAAAACCATTATGCAGATGCAAATAATCTCAATAATGTTTGTCCCATTTCCAACCTCCCTTCTCCTTGCAAAGCTCATCCGAACATTATGTAGCGAAAAAAACTTACCCAACCTTCACCTAGATCAAAAAATAGTCTGTTTCAATGAAGGTAGCAGCACTGCTCCAAAGTGTTGACTATGCAATTTGCATCCTTGATTCAGGCAACTCCTGCCATCCAATTCTTCTTGCCCTATCGGCGGCTTTCTATAGGGTAAATCACTGCAAAGTTTTTGATGCTCACAAAAACAGTATGGGCATTGCTTAAGTATACTCAAATGATTCCAATCCTACATCACAGGCAGATCACACAGGCTAAAAATAATGCATTTCAAAACTGGTGACTTTAGCACAAGGGGCCCTGCACGGATCTATCCTAGTCCAGACTTTTTTCAACCAATGCATCAATCTCTGGGATCCTCTCTCAGCGACATGCTGAGGTTACCCAATTGTACTTGGAGGACTCATCTTTAAAGGACATCTCATGCCTCGCCGGCACTCTAAACATGGTTCAGGAGTGGAATGACTACCCATCGTTTAAAACTGAACCAATCCAAAACCACATTTCTCCTCACCTAATCCACCAGCCCCCAGGGAAACCCAGGAATTACTCATGCAACATCAACAGGAAATTTACCGCCGACCATGCCGAATTCTGAAGTCATCCTAGACGAGATATAATTTACATTCAACACCATGGCCAGAAATGCGCTCTTAATTGAGTTTCCTCTGGGGAATTTGCAGCTTCGTCCAGAGCAAGATCCCCAAACTCTGGTTCAAAAATTGATGCCTTCTAGAACACTACTGTAATTCTCTCCTGACCGGTCTTCCCACCATTCATCTCACTCCACTAAAAGCAGCTCTAGGTACACAAGTCATGCTAACACCTTATGGAGGCTGGCTGCACTACATGGAGCATCGCTCTAGAACACTTGTCCAACAGAGGTGTACAAAAAACAGATCCCTGCAACACTTCCATGATAAGCGATTGTGTGGACACCTCGAATTTGTGGCATGGATCAAGCCCTTGCCACCGATGCTGGACACCTCTGCTCTAGTTTAAGCAGCAGTTTAAATAATAAATATGGGCAATTGAGTTTAAACGTTTACAAATCAGAAAAAAATGACCACTAAAACGACAGATAAGCTTCACATTTGGGACTGGAGGCTCTTAAGTGTTGGAAATGACTGGCAGCTGGTTGAGTAAAAATGAAAGAAACAGCAGTTTGTGACATATCACACACAACTTCAGGTGACTATGAACTTGGGGTGAAGGAATGCGTGGAGGAAATCATTTCCTGCCCATTCACTCCCAACAGACACCTCTTCAGGAAAAGGCGGCAGAGACATGTGGAGAGTTTACACTGTCTGTGGATCTGAAAAATTGCCACTACTGAATTCACGGCATTGGTCTTTATTGTCAAATATACAATCGGAGTCTGGAACCACAAAAACAAGCAGTAGAAAACACAAACAGGGTGTGCCAAGATGGCTAACAACTAAACTGCCTTTTATCTATCACAGGTGACCCCACACCCACCCTTCTGCAGCAATGATGTAAAAGTTACCTCTTGTGAAAGGTATGGCAACACCTGTGCACAGATTCCATTTAATCGCTTAACGATTTCAGCCTGAAATTAAAAAAAAAATTAAAACCCAATGAGGAGGCAAGAGTTACAAAGTACACGCACAAGGTACCAGATTCAAACAGCAAGGTTCACACTTCCCACTGCAATATAAAGCATTTACACACGCCTACTGTTCCCAACACCAAATCTCAGCCAGCACAGCCATTCCAATGCCCTCCTCCCCCAAGGGCATGCAACCTTCCACCAATCTGCATAAAAACGCACAACACACTTGCACATAACAGAACCCACATCTGGCATGCTGCAAGAAAATGTAACGTTCCTCTTACCTGCTTGTGCATTTCAATGTTTAGCCCGTAGGACATCTCATAGTACTGGAGGAAGAAAAAAATGAGTAAAGTTACCCCAAAACACAGGAACAGCCTGCAAAACTTCGAGTTTCTCTTGCTCAACAAAACTAATACTGCTCAACATTGTGGGGCACGGAGGCATCACTCTTTATAAGACACTGTCCCATTCCAGGTTAGTGTGGCTGCTGACTTTCTAACCCCATTCCCTCAGCTTCTTTCTTATCAATTAAAGAATTGAAAACACTCAAGCCCGAAGTTCAAGCTTTAATGTTTAGTTCTTATAGAAGCCGTTCACAATTTTTTTTTAAACTTTTAATAGGAGTGTGTTGAAGTGCTTCATTACGAACAAATTATTCTTCTAAAAAAGTTTTCTAGGCCCACAAAGTGACATTTTTGCATTTCTACTTACAAGTTTCGGAATTATGTTAGCACTGGGTTTCATGTTGATGGAAAGTACATCTGCTAAAGATATAAAAACGCACGCTGCATGGATAATTCGCAGTCGGCGGAAAGAGCGCCATTTGGGAATTCATTTGTAGTTTATCAAAAATCATTTGGTATTTTAGAAGAATTTTGCTGGATCTGTGCATATAAAATGGTGATCTGACCACTACAAAAGAATGATTTCCTCCTGGTTTTTAGTCTTATAAAGTGCAATAATTAGCCAGAAAGGACGCTGCTAATTTTGTATATTTTTTGTTTAGCTTTTATCTAATCCTGTATGGAATGCTTTTCTGTAGGAACTCAAAACATGAATTACTGTGTATAGCTAGGTTGTGGCATAATTGACCTTATCAGAATATTTTAAGTCGATCGTATGAGAATGAAAATAATTTTTTTATATAAATTATTGAAATCATGATAATTGTGCTTATTTTATGGATTGTCAATCCGAAATAAACATTTACTACTACAAACGCATAATTCAGAAATCGGGATTGCAAGAGACTGTAGGTGAGAGATTTCAATACAGCAGGTGGGCAACACAAGCGGCTGCATTGGCAAAGTCACAAACACTGCCACACCACTGGAAGTGTGATGAAGCACGCCATTGTTTTGGTCTCTACTATGGAAGGGCTAGTCCACAGTAAGGACACCTTCATCAATTGTGCTCTAGTTTCCAAGGAAGGGACTAAACCGCTTCACAACCAACAACAAGCAGCACCCAGGCTGCACACAACTTGATGTGTTCCCTCAATCTTTTGGGGCTCGCACTCATCGCAGAGAGCTCAGACCGGTTCGGAGCCCACTGCCGCCCATTAATATAGTTTATCTTTCCTCCCAGTTAGCGCCACTCCCAGGGATCTAGGCACACATTACGAATTCCGCACATCACTTCCCAACAGCAGCAAACTGAAATATATTTCCAATGGGAAAAAAATGGATTCTGCATATTAAATATGATTGGCTTCTCCAAAGGGCCAATTAAAAACAGGCAGGAGAAAGACATTCTACGCTGCACAAAAGCAGACAATTAAAGTGGAACGAACAGCAGAAAAAGGAGGCAAAGATGACATTAACCAATTATTCCAGAGAGACTAGGAATATCACAAAAATCCAGAAATAAATGAAGGTACATGGTTCATAAATTCAGCGCTGTTTAGCACTGACCTTACCCCAGTCTTCAGAGCGCTTCACAGATAACCACTGATGGAGAGGAGCCTGCTTCACGCTGGCCTGTAAGACAGGCCCCCCATACCTGGCAAGCACACCTTCTTTCCTAGTAGCAGCAGCTCAGAAGCCAAGCATCCATAAAGCTCAAACCCACAAGATTGGGACTAACCAAACATCCACTCAGACCATCTCCGGAGCAGTAGCACCGGTCTCCTCAACTCAACCTGCCTTTGTTTTACTCCAGGGAGACCAACATGATCTCCCCAATAAAATGCTAAGGGGCTCCCTCTCTGGTTTCTATGCACTCTTCCCATCACTCCTGACTCTTGCACCTGGTTCCAAACTGGCTATTTCTTTGTAAAGACATCTTCCTCCTGGATCAATGCTCTACCGTAGATGTAATACACTGCCACCGTCTAAGGACCGCGGTGCTAAATAATACACACTAACAAAATAAAGTACAAGGAGAGAAACCTGACGACAGAGAGGGGGAATAGCACTTCTAAAGTAGTCCATGTGAAGCAGAGGAAGGCAGGGGCAGCAATACTTTCTACAGGAAAAGGTCCCATAACTAAGGTACCCGGCAAGGCAGAGCAGTACAAACAAGTCTTCGAAGACCAAGGTTAAGCCAGCAATGATGACAATGGCTGTTCAACACAACAAGCAACGACCACTGCCCCATTAAGTCGCCAACCTGTTGTGCCGCATAGGTATTTACCCTCAGACCTAGACACACGCCAGCTGGTGCACCAGCAAGCCGAGAGACAGACAATGACGAACAATGCATTAATCCAGGGAAGAAATTCTGCTTCGAGTGAAATGAAGTGTTGCTGGGGTGTGAGCCAAAGCACGGATTCCATACCATAACATAGTGACGCTGCATTTCGGACTTCTCGCTGGCCAGTTTATCACACTCCAACTTCAAGCTGAAAATGAAGAATACAGTTAGAGCTCAATCAGATTAACTGGGCCCCAAACGCAAGCGGCTAAGCAGAGGTTCTTAACATAATTGCTATGGCCTATGTCTCACGAAGCTGCCGCTGCCTGTGCTAGCTCTGTTCCCATGTAGGCCTTTAATAAGCACTTGTTGCTTATTGTAACCATACTCTAAATCTCTGATGGCCAAACCTGCGCGCCTAAGCTTGCTGCGGTCCCCTCATTCACACAGTAGATTGTAAGGTGAGCGCAGGTACCACCTTGAGCAGGTCTTGCATGCTGGTCCTCGGTGCTTCATTATCACATCACCTCACGCGAGGAGGTGTGCATTAACATGCTCAGCTCGGCCATTACTGCCATGTTCCTTTGCTGCTGGTTATGGTGTTGGGCTCACCAACGTTCAAGAGTCTGGAGCACCTCCTCGACAGCCACACAAGGCCAGGCTGTGCCTGCTGCAGATTCCCCCTTCAGCCTGTCTGCATGATGAGCTGCTCTTCCCTCCCCAAATCCCCATCTCTGCTCCTGCCCATGCTAGTTAAGTACAGGTTAATATACCACAATCCAGTGCAAGGATGCACCCCACATTAAAACTGTGAAACTGAGTTCCCAGACCATGAAGGTCGTAAGTGAGGGAGATCTTGGGATCTCCTTTGAGGTCATAAAATCCTTTGAGCAGGCGTCTCAAAGGATCAGCACAATGAATTATGCACAAAGCCCCAGACTGCACGTGAGCCACCCCTGAGATGAAGGAGTATGCATCCTCCACCAATGAGAAGCCAATCAGAAAATCAACACCCTGCTCAAACAGCGACCCACCATGTCATACGGCTTGAAGTTATGTGTAACTGAAAGCAATTATGGCAAGCAGAGTCCAGTGCACAAAGTCTCTACGTCACAAAAGGGCCAGGATCTGCTCTAAGACCACCTGACCGTAGGCACAAAAGAGGGTACAAAAGAAAACCCCACACACGGCTGGCACTGATCAAAGAGGACATTAATATCCAGGAGTCCAACAGATGCCCAGCTGGACTGAAGCAGGACAGTTACCGGATAACCAATGGCTATGTAGAAGATTTTTATTTATTGCATATAAATTCATCATATTTCGATGTCTAAAAAAAAAATATGGCCCTCTTGGACACACGATGGCCACCCCTGAACACTTTTACATGAAAAGAACATGCATAAACCCAGCTATCTTCAGGCATCTGTTTTAAACAACTGCACTGGCCAAGTAGACCCTGGCTTTTTACACTCCCCATCTAATGAAGACAGGGAAGGAACGTGTCACAGATCCTGTATCTCTGGTTGAGAAATCAAAGTAGACAACTACAAAAAACACACACACACGACCCCATTGACGCTTTGAAGATGCTTCATATTTGGAAAAATAGTCACCGAAAAGCGTCTTCACATTTGGAGCTCAGTCAAGATCCCTGGGGCATTGAAATGAGGTAGACATGCCAGTGACAAACTCGATACAACACGGGCCACAGCATTGAACATGGTCAAAGGGTTCAGAAAAGGCCTATAAAACATCCTCTTTTGGCCAACTTCAAGGGGGTCGGCAGAGAGAGACCAGCAATAGCATGCCCGCCACCTCGACCCCTTCATAGTTTGGGACTTTTGTGGAGGCAGATGCTGAGCCAAGTATGTGGTCGAAGACTCTGCTCAAGGACATCAGGCTGCTGTCTGAAAGAGTGTACATGATGACTATCTGTGTCCCTCTGGACAGTGCTGGTGCCGCGAGGCCTACCTGTGATATTGTGCTTGGATGACGTGTGTGGGGGCAGTTATTGCATCAGGTAAGGGGCCTGAGACTCTGCTGCAGGACACCAGGCTAGTGGCTGGAAAGGTGTCTGATGACCCGCTCTGTGGTGCTGCAAAGCCTACCTGTGATATTGTGCTTGGAGAAGTTGGAACTCGTCTTTTATCCGGTCGCAGGAGTCGGAGGTGGTGAACTTCAGCTGCTGTGGCAGGTGACCCGAGCCCTTCAATGGAAGAGAATATCAGCTTGTAAATAACGCTGTATTTATACTGCAGTCTTCCAGGTGTAATACACTAAACAAAATGTGTTAGCACTCAAATTCATAAGCACTCGTGCCAGCACTCAAATTCATAAGCACTCGTGCCACAATCATTTGCAGGGTGAAATGTTTAGTGTGGTCCTGGATTACAGGCTGACCGATTCCAGGTTCGGTCCCCGCATACACACACCCCTCTCTAACTTATTGGCTGTCTGAATGTTCAGGAATCCCCCTTACTCATCAACGGGAAGCAGGGCCGTGTAGAGTGTACCTTTTACAGGAAGTTCAGGCTCCGACCTATCAGTGTGGGTCTCAAAACACACCGCTACTGCACACATTTGCCACCCAACTTGACCTTGAAACTTTTCATTTTATAGCCAAGCACCCATATTATTGGCCTTAATGGTTTTTAGCTAGAAACCTCTTACCATGCCCAATTATCTTATACAGCATCGTTTATTTACCATGGTGAACAAGGTTCTGGGGCGACGTTAGACCATCTCAATATTCACATGCCCTCTGATACAATTTGTAACAATGCATTAGAGCTGATGTGGGCAATTAACAAAAAAAAACCTTTCACATACAACAGCGTTACAGCAATCACAGCAGGAGCCTAGAATATGTAGGGGATGTGAATACAGAGGTTCGGCGATTTCATTTGGAAAAGTTTATCCTAATACCAATTTTCTAATGATATTAATGGGACGTACACTTTTTAAAACAATCTTCTGGTCCATTGCTCTGATGAATCATAAAGCATCTATGGACCAAATAGTTAAATAAAAAATAAAAAAAAGAGGGTGAGGCATATTACAATGCTACAGCGGCACTTTTACAAAGCTCCGGAGATGCAGTATGCCGGCCCATATTTAAAAGGCCACGCAAAGCCACCCTGCATGGTAGGGGAATTCCATGGGTGTTCCCACGCAACACCCATGGTTTTTGACACTGACCCAAATTTACAACATAGCATAAATCTGTGGCAGCGCCAAAACTAACGCCTTCCCAAAGTAGGCGTAACAAATGTTTACATTTCTCCTCTTTTTTTTCCTCTTTCCACGTGTGCTGCATTCTGCAGCACACAGAACGAGGAAAACGCCTCCTTTGATTGTTTTTGAACAGGAAGGTATCCCTTTCTGCACAAACACAATCATGCCAACTACACAGACACCCTTGCATTGGTGCTCGGCTGCAGTGTGTGCACCAGCAGAAAGGGCAGGAATGCACCGTATCTTGGAGATACAGTGCATTCCTGCCCTTTTCTTTGGATACAGCGCATTCCTGCCCTTTTCTTTTGACATAGGTCAGCGCAATTAGAAGACTTGTGGCGCTGTCATACGCCAAAATATTGTAAATGTGCACCAAGGTTTTTAAGTTACATTAAGAGTCAAAGGAATCAATAGGGACGATCAAGGTATTTGCCAAGACGGTATACTTTCAAGGAGCACTTGGCTGCTTGAATCTTTTAGATATGGAATAAGAGTTCCAGAGCCGACGCGCATGGCACGAGAATGGTAACATTTGTAGACAATATCTCATTTGCTTCTAACCATGAGGAAGTTCCCGGATCTGGTCACGTTTTGAAAAAGGTACTTTGGACTATTTAGGTGAATCTCCCTTTTAAGTTAAGGGGTTAGTTTTATAGATGCATAGTGCCTCAACAGGGAGCCATATTAGGGAACTGCAAGTTATATCTGCTCATGTAATGGCATATGGTAATCACTGCACTGTCTGGTTACCAGCGGCTTTGCCCTTTCAAACCAACGACCAAATCCTCCCTCAATCGTCACAGTTCAGGTTCCCGGATGCTGACTCCACCTGGAAATCCCCATGCCCTTCACTGTCCCAGAGGCCTTTCATTACAGGTTCACGCTGGCCAAAGGACGTTGTTTATTTCCATGTATCCTCGCAGTCCTCACTGCTCCTCTACAGCCTTAAATGGTCCTTTGCCTTATGACTTACAACTGCATTTCTCCACTCTCATTGCCTTTACTACTCCTTTCTTTTTGACATGATCTGGCCCAGTTCCCCCTTTCCTGTAGTTTTAACTCCACCAATCCTTTAAGGCTTTTCCTTCCCCTCTCCATATGGTGCACCGTTCACAATGCCACTTCTCGCACCACAGTAGTGTTTACTACCACTTGCACCTACAGATTTTTCAACAACCTCCCCATTGTTCTTACAGCTAACTTTCTGTGCAGCCTATGCTACTTCTTTACGCCATGAGGTTTACTACCCCATTACCTTATTTTTTGGTGTCCCTCCACCACTTTTTGATACCCCTCCCTACTACGCCCTTGTTCCATTAACCGGGTACTTATAAGCACTTATCCCTGTGAGGGTATTTAGGGATTAGTAGGCAGTGTGGGAGGTCAGCCCAGGAGGGCTTACTCAAAGAGCCAGGTATTCAGCTTCTTGTGGAACTTAAGAAGAGAGGAGGCGGCTCTGATGTGTTGTGGAAGTTCATTCCAGGCTTTAGGGGTCAGATATAAGAAGGAGCAACCCCTGGTCTGCTTTTGTGTATGCAGGTGGTGTGTGCTGGTGACATCCTCCAAAGCAGAGGAGTTTGTAAGGTTTAAGGAAACGAATGTGGTGCTACCTACCCTAGGCCCCCTTTGGCCTACTCGGTCCCTCCAAACCTCAATCCTATAGCTTTTACTGGCTTCCCTCTGTCAGGCAATTGCTGCCCCTTCACTCCCATTGCCCCCACGCTCAACACAGGGATCTGAAACTCCTCTACCAACCAGACATCCCAGGGGCGGCAGGTGAAATCAAGCAGCCGCCAATGTCCCCTTCTGTTTCTTACATATCTGCAACAGCCCCTATCAGGGGTGTATCCGCTCCCATTGTGGTGCTTGGCACCAATCCCCCATCATCACTGTAGGGGTGAGGAAGAGCCCCCATCACTCAAGGGACTTCCATCACTTGGAGGAGCCTCTCCAATTGCAGAGCCTGCCACCAACATCCTCCTCCCAACCAAAGTATCAGCATGGGGGCAGGCACAGCTTCTTCCATCACCAGGGGGACACCCTAGTGCCTGCACCCAACACCCCCCAAACTCATCACCGTAGGGACAGGATACCCCTCACCATTACTGGGGAGGGACCCCCTGTCATAGTGTGCCACCAACACCCCCACCCAAGTCACCACTATAGGGGCAGGAAGAGTCACCGCCCCACCCCCTACCTGCGACTGGTGCCTCCTCATCACCACCTAAGGGGAAGCAAGAGCCCCTGCCAGTGTCTGGGGAGAGGCCTATGCCCCTGGTCGCCAGGGCCGGCCCCTGCGCCCTTGTATGATGGGCCCACCCCCGCCTGTGGGCTGCTATGGGGGGGGGCAATCACAGACACAAACCCACCCCCACCAGTGTGTGCCGCACAGCCCCTCTTCCTGTCATTTGGGGGTCGCCAGGGGGGCCCCTACCACGGGGAGGGGGGTGGCAAGCGCCTCTCCACCCTCCTGTCACTCGGGGCTTCACGGCGCCCCTCAGCCTCACCGAGTGCCGGCTTTGTGGAAACATCATGTCCGTCGGGCGGTGTCCGGGAGGGGGGTCGGCGTCTCCCCGCGGCTCCCCTGGCGCTCTCCCTGGCTGGCCTCGCTCGCTGTCCCCCGCCTCCGCTCTCCGCCTCTCACTGCGGCGCAGGCTCCCGTAATGGCGTCTCAGGAAGGAAGCAGCGCTGGGGCGCCACCTGCCGACACCCTGCCCAATCACCGCGCCACTTGTCATCGGTCTACCAATCGCAGCGCCCCATGCAAACAGGCTGACCAATCACAGCACTCGCCTATCAAGTACCGTCCAATAGACAGCGCCGATTGTGACAGCTCTGTCAATCAACAAACTCCGCCTAGCGACAGACCAATCACAGTGCCCCCTGGAGACAAACCAATTAAAAGGGTCCCCGGTCACACACCAATCGCAGATCTCACTGTACATATGTGGTCCAATAACGTCTTGTCTCTTGACAGGCTTGTCAATCATCGATGCCCGTTGTTTATGCCACGCAAGGCTCTTGTTGGTAGGCCAATGGCTAATGCACCACCGAGGGGGCCAATGAAAGAGGGTAAATAACAACACCACCAATGTCAGCGCCCTCAGGTGGCCGGGGTGGCAACAAGGGATGCAAAGCCTGGCTCATGCTAACGCAGTGGTAAAATAGGACAAGGGTTCGAATTAGGATGATGGGCGTGTTCCATATTTAATTATTTAGCTCTAATAGACTAGGGCTGAACAGTCCATGAGCCATGCAACCATTGTTACAGTAATATGGCCAGTGTGCCATGGGCACTAGTGCAAGGAGGGAAATGTTACCCCCCCTCCGGCTGCTGTTTGAATGAAAACTTGGAGCAATAATCAGGGCTCCTCAGGCCTCTGGGCCCTGGTGCTACTGCACCTGCTGCACCAATGGAAGTTACACCGCTGCATTGTGATGGCGTGGCCCAGTGGCGTAACGAAACTTGAGGGGGCCCCCCTGCAGGGTACGTGGAGGGGCCCCCTCCGAACTTAATCTGGAGCTCTCCAGCCGAAGTGCGGTGCTGAGGGGGCCCCCTGGAGGTAGAGGGCCCCCCCGCACCGCGGGGGATGCGGGGGCCTGTGTTACGCCCCTGGCGTGGCCTTCAACTTAGCGATCAGGAATTACAGAATTGTGGTAGAATACTGAACGTGCACATGGGCAGGGTCAACCTTTTTATTAACCACACCACCTAAACTCTGACAGGTCCATAAACTAACATAATGTGGGGGTGGCCAAACAATTGTTTCCAATATTGGTACACCCACACTACAAGTCAAACCCAGAACAGTACAACCATATGACCTTTTAGTCAAAACCACATTATGAAGTTCTCTCACTGGCAAAGACGGAACCATGTGACTGGAAGATTCATGTCAAGACTTGAAAAAGCTCGATGCCACACAGGCTTGAGCGGAACACATGCCTGCTGAGTATTGTTTGATCAATTCAAAAGAGCTTATCTGAATATTGCTTGAATAATCATAAACAAGTTGGACACTTAAATGAAGGTTGAACTTTGTTACTGATTCTGTGTATGACTTCAGAATGCAATGAAGGACTTCATACATTTCTTCATTGACTGAATCTTTACAAAACCTATGTAGGTTGCATGATCCATTTACTCATTGTATTTTTTATAGTATATATTTTAGATATGTATTTTGACATGTTTTATATGTAAATACGCATGTGACAGACCGATGAAATTGTAAGACAGTGTCCCTTGTTGCAGCAATGTGCATGTGGACGCTTCTGATTTAAGCGGAGGCTCCCATTTTGTTTAGCCAAAAATACTGTTATTTTACATTAAACCACTTATGGACTATCTCTGCTCCCGACTCAAAAAGTAGAGAGTAGCCCTTACACCAAAGGGAACTGGGCAAGTAACAACGACAAAAGAAGGTTATTCCCTTTGTAGAATGATTTTTACCCTATAATATCTCACGTGTATTTCACCAACTCCACACTCAACCACAGAATCCAAATCACATAGGAAAAGACCACAGTATCTTCCCTAGTATAGCCCAAACTTCAGAAAGTAGAACCACAAAAAGCACTATATTGTAATTATTACAAAGGTAAACAGTAATTCATCAATAATTGGCCTTGACAATGTAATTCACGATTTCCCTCATATTTATTAAAAACATGTATCAGTCTACATCATTGTAGTTAAAAACAATAGATTCACAATTTGCAATATATGATGGAATATTTAAATTACAAATACATAGATTGCCTGAATCACAATTCCTTAAGGTCATACAATTGTTTTAATCACTCAACCGCATGATCGCAGTTGTGATCAATACAAAACAGTAAAAAAAGAAGTATCTTATTTAAAAACAATTAATGCAAAAAACCAAAAATATGTCGACACGTTTCGGTGGATCTTGCTTTTATGCACCACCTTCCTCAGGACAGTATTAAAAACATAACGATCTTTAATTAAAATGTTTAATCATCCAATGTTCGATCTAGGAAGGTAGATTTCTTAGTATATCGGTACCTCCCCTTGTATCTTAATATTCGATGATGAGATTTGAACACATTTGACTCTTCTATTACTTTGTTACTTTCAAAAGACGTTATCCCTTTCGTTACGTTCTTCTTTTTTGGATCAATTGCCGGTCATCTTTTACTGGGTCCTCTCCTCAGTAAATCGCAAGTCAATACTTTGCGAGTAAAGTAATTAGTATAGGTCCACTCTTCTTTCACAGTGGGGTAAATCAATCCTCCCACGGGTGGATAACACTGTTCTCTTAGCCGACCGGTAGCGTATCGGGATTTTCCAAAATGTGTCTTTATCACAACCCGCCTTCTTCATCTTACACATCCCTATCAGCACCAAAACATGCCCACAGGTGTAAGAAGAATAGCCAGCATGGATTTGCAAGTTAAAATATTGGCCAAAACATCCCACCTAATCAAACTGCTAAGAAAGATTCTCCCTTTCACCCTGAACCAATTTCACCCCATGGTTGTTGGACCTCCGTCCAACTCAAATATTGCCCACTCATCGCTTTGTGCCTTGGGCTACCTTCGAACCCAATCAGAAGGCTCGGGAGTATTCAAAACGCAGCAGGAAGACTTATCTTTTCCCTAAGTAATCAAACCAGAGGCGGCACAGCGTAAATGCCTGCATTGGCTCCTAGTCAAGAAGAGAATTACGTTCAAACTCTTCTGCCTGACTTACAAATGCATAGAAGATGAAGCCCGCAAATGCATTCTGGAAAAATTGTACAATGTGCCTCAGCCTGCAGCTTACATTCTGCTTATTTGAGTCTCCTCATCACACCCAAGCCCATGATGCTCTGGGTCCAAATCTCCATGTGGAAAAATAGAGACTTCCACGTAGTAGGCTATGTGGTGTTTTCCAGTCGGTGTTGTCAATCATAATCCCTGGTGCAAAGGGAGCCCATTAAAGCCCGCCTCACTGGCTATGGGGAAACATCAATAATTTTACACCAGCAAAGGGGGAAGGAACACACTGACAACAAGTCAGCACCATTATGGCAGATGCAGTTTATAGTGTTTTTAAATTACTCGCAAGAAGAACATTGCTTGCCACCAGAGTAGGTGCAGCCTGTGCTTGCATTTATGGACATCTTTCTGGGTTCTTGCCCATCTTCAGCACAAAGCCGCAGCTAGAAATGACATTTGTCGTATATCAGGTAACGTATCACCCAAAGCATGCCTCTGTTTTTCTCTTCAGGGATGAATGGACAGTCCTATTCTTCCTCTGTGGGAGCCTTTAGCTCTGTAGCTCTCCTCTCGCTCTCTACCATCTCTCTCCATTTCCCTCTCTCCTTTTCTCGATCTACCTGTTCACCTCGCTCTTGCGCTAGCACCTCCCCTTATCTTCACTCTGCATTGTCCTAGTGGACCCCAAACCTGAAGAACCTGCCCCTGCCGAGAGCCCCGAGGACCGACGCAATCCGAATTGCGACTCTGCAGCCGCAATGGAGCCTCTAGTGATTCCGTTGGAGCATGCATGCAACAGGGTTTTGTGGCTGACTCCAACATCATGGCCATCTGTGCTCGCACCAAAGGTAGGTCATGATAGAGAAAGAAGAGGGTAAACAGGCCGGAAACATGGAGCAGAAGAGGATCCGGAGATGTCACAAAAACATGACTGGGTTTAGCCCGGTATTTGTAAAGCACAAACTAATCACCCTTAAAGGTCTCAAGGCGGTGGGGGCTATTGGGGAGATTAAGCGAGCTATTGCCCGGAGTCACAGGGTGCTGGGCTGAGCTTCCACCGGCGCCGGGAATTGAACCGTGAGCCCCGTGCTCTGGAGTCAGCCGCCCTGGCCGCTGCGCCACACCTCTCCCAGGGTTAAGGAGGGCATCAGCTGCTGAACAGGAGATGCCACTAATATATTGCATGGAAAATAACTCAGGCGCAACCAGTAGACATATTTGATACTTATAATATAGATTTTGGCCCTGACTACAGAAGGCTGGGAAACTTGCCCCGTGTGCAAACAACCTCTGTGCAAACCACTGTTTCACAGGCGTCTGAATTGTGAGTTGTACGGAGTTTACCACACCTGGTAATTACCTTGTGCAATAAAGTCCATAGCCCAATAATTTTTCCCAGATGTATATCAGCAGGTGAAACCTGCTGATATGTACCTGTGGAATATGCCTGAAAAATACAAGCAATTGCAGATTTTTAGGGCAGAAAGTACCAAAATCCACACGTCCTGACCTATTTTGGAGGACATTTACTTGTAATATGTGATAGTTATTGCATCAGATTAATGCTATGGGATTTTATCGTGTGTGTTATATATGACCCCCGCCAGGGCTCTCGCCATCAGACCTCACTGTAGATAACTTTCCCCGAGGCCCTGGTTCCAATCGCTTGTAACCAGGAGTTTGCGCACAGTCGGGGATTCTGAGCGGTGCGACCATTCTTGCATCTCTGAGGTTCTGCTTCGAATTTACAAGTCTGTCTGTCGATTTGATTTTGTCCAAAAGCAAACAGAGATTTTCACCAATTTTGTCCATATTTGTCAAAAAATAGCACATTTAAAAAACAGTTTCCTCCAATAAATGTGAACTACGATAATAAAAGTGATAAAAATAGTGATACTACTACTACTAATAATAGTATTATTGTTAATAATAGTGATTGATACTACAGTTGCTACTACTACTAACTATATTAATACTAGCGATATTGTTAATAATGCCTGCAATGGTGATAATAATAATAATTATGGTATTACTACTAATAATAATATTGATAACAATACTAGTGCTGCTGCTACTAATATTAATGAGTGCAGTAATAATATTGATAATAATAACAGCAATAATAATATTTATACTACGATGTGTAATAATAATTATAACACGAATAATAAGATTAATAGGAATAATATTTATAATAATAACACTGATTGCTACACATATAAGCCCCACTTATAATGCCGTTTACAGTATATCATCTGCAGGTGCTGATGACAGGTGGCAGTTGTTCCCCCATGCAGTGGCACCACTGGGAGTCTCTCATCCTGCCTGGGGCTGCTCCCCTCCCCGCCCCGGCCGAAAGCCTGCCAAGTGCCTAGATGTCCTAATTTGGGCGCTATGGGTCGCCAATACCAGAGCTACATCCTTTGCAGAAGGAAAGGGGAGAGTATTGCCTGGGTGTGAACCACAGGACTGCACTGTCTCTCCCACAGGCTTATTCCACTCCCACAGGGCTATGGTACCGGCAGCCCAGAGAGACTTTTCATCCATTGGTCTGTTGCTGTGTCATTCACATTTTGGTTCCCCCCTCCACAGCATGGGGCAATGGTTCAGCCTACTTCAGCCATTGGCTAGCTTTACTCTGAGTGGCAGCATTCTGCTCTTTCACAAAGAGCACATCCACACACAAAATAGTTCCCTTCAGTGCCAGGGACTACTACGCTAATGTTTGCTTTCTGATACCAAAGAAATGTTTATACTTTTAGCCAAATGTTTTATTGTATACTGCTGAGGGTCAGCAAATCACTCAACAATATGGTTGTACAAATTAACCATAACAAAATAAAACAAGCACTGACAAAGCCAAAAGTCTTGCAGCCAAATGCCAGACATGTTGGCTTTGCCACTGTTCGTAATTTTTTTGGTAATGTGTTGTAACCTACCAGTTCCAAAAAGCTTTATTCGACGTATCAAGTCACAAAAGCACAAACTTACATTTAAGTCCATTCACAAGGTATCTACAAACAATTCATATATACTCTAATCAAAATCAATACATACCCCCTGATTAGAAAAGATATAAAATCCTAAAACTCTATATACAAGTCTAAAATTTTGTTAAAAATCGATATGCTAAAATCTTTGTGAATACACTACAATACATACTACAATTAATACCAATTGAAAAAGGAGCAATTGATTATACAAAAATGCCTTACAGCCTGTTTAAAGTGCTAATGGGCAGATGCCTCGTCGTGGGACCTCGCTCTTATGGCCCACACCCACCCCAAATATTTAGCCATGGCTGTAACAATCGCTTCAGTAGTATCACTTCTTAGGATTCTTTCCGCCTCATGCGCCCTTCTTGTTCCCAAGAGCTTGCAAATTGGAGTCAACCAGGCACGACGTGGAGCTTTATAACCAGTGCATTCAAACAATACATGGGCCGATGATTCTTTTCCAATCTGGCACACCGGACACAAATCATTTCTAGGTATGGACCATTTGCTAGTGAAAACTCTTACTGGCAGAGTTGTAACCTACCACCCCTTGTGGCCATTTGTGGTGGTGCCGAAAAGCAGCAAACTGATGGTCTTAATGGCTCTGCTGCGAGGCGACAGCCGAAGCCGATAGGTGGGCGCTTATAATGGGAGAGTGTGTTGGAAAAAGCAAGGGGCGCTGGAGCATGAACCGGAGATGGACGAAAAGGAAGGGCTCACAAACTGCTGAGTAAATAGACAAAGTCTAAAGCTGCGGCACAGGAGCTGATGTGGAGTGAGAGGGGCAGAAAATGGCAAAAAGGCATCACTAATGGGAGAGAGGACAGAAGTGGCGGCATGAACTGTTGAGAGTAGAAGCAAAGAGAGCATGAACAGCTGAAGGGAGTGGAGAAACACCGGGGGAGCAGCAGGCCACAAGCAGATAGTGTCCCATCCTGATAGCCCCACAACACAGCCCATGGGAGAGACTAGAGGTTCACACCTAGATGCTTCCTGTCCTCTACTATTTGTAAAGCGGGGACGATCAGTCTCCCATTACAACCCAAGCCAAAGCAAAAATAAAACCTATAGTCGGCACAGGGACTGCAGATTCGAAGAGAGACAAGCATTGACAAAGCCAATAGGAATCGCATTCGCTCTACCAAAGCTTATTGCTAATTCTGTTTACAATCGTCAAAAAGAAAAAAACTATTGACGATGCTGAAAAGTATCAGCAAAAAAAACCCCACCAGTGTGTTAATGTATATGCGAGCCTGTGTGATCACACGTGCACATATGCGTTACCATACTTCAATTATCTGTGCTTCTTTTTAATTCACCGTTCCAAGATGGCGGACGCCTATCTTATATCCATAAATATAAAAAGTGTGTGAAAGAGCATTGTTTAGAAAGCAATGGCCCGACAGCAAATTATCACACAGGGAGGAAGGGGCGAGAGCAAGAAAACATATGCACTCCCATGGAGTGCTCAAAGTGCAAGAAGAGTAGTTCCTAAATGTAAACAGTGGAAGGATAAAAGTCATCCAGAGAAAGGACAGTAAAGAAGGAGAGAGACACACAAGAAGAGGCAGGCAAGACACTGAATTAGAAGCAAGCACATGAGATTGGCAAGAAAGCCAACTAATGGTAAGCAGAGTGTCGATATATGTGGTGTGAATCACAGCTTTCCCTTTTACAGAATAGTGTGATCTTGAGCATATCTATCTGTCATCTCCCCATGCCTTGATTTCATTATCTGCCAAAAATTGCAATCACCTAGAAGCGACGTGGGAGACATTCTCTGGATGAAGGTGTGACGAGAAGGATTGTACACCTGTTTTCTATTTATACTGACGAGCGACCAAGGGCCAGATGTATCAAAGGGTTTTGCCCATTCTTTGTCTATGAGAAATGTGTTTGTGCAGATGGCGCCAAGTGTTGAAAAGCCCATGTTAAAATGGGAAAAAAAGTGGAGGACAGCAGTTTTGAACCCTAATCAACCAGAGTAAGTGAGAGCAGCTTGCATTTGTTTTTACCAAAGATAAACGGACCACAGCTCATCACAGGCCCTGGAATGAGAGGACAGCGGTTCAAAAATATACTTTTCTCACGCCTAGAAAATAGTAATTTTGTACATAAGTGCACACATTTTTCAAAATACGATTTTACTTTGAAGAAATGTTTTTCACTTTTTCTATGAATGATTCTAACTGCATCATACTGTTATAAGTAGGCCCAGGATTGTAAGGGGGTGCACCTAATGATGTAGATTCACCTGGTTTAAAAAAGTGATATCCTTGTAGATCTAAATAACAGATGACATCGCCACACAACCATTGAGCTGCGCAAACAGGGATGTAGCTCTGAATGATGCAGCAGGTGCAGAGGCACCGGAGTCCACTGAGCCCTAATTATTGTTGTATTTTACTTAGACAAACAGCTTTTTGGGGGCTCATTTCCTTGCTTTCAGTAGGGCCCATGGCACACTTGCACACTGTGCGCACATGAGGGTGACACATTACCAGACGCTGATGTATATAAAACAATGTATGCTACGAGAAATGATTAAAAGTGACTTGAACACTATTTCACAGGGGCACAAAGGCGGTGTTACAATACAGTAGTGGTGTGATGCACAATGATGGGGGGGTACCCCTCGGGAATGTGAAGAGGGGCCCCTGAGTCTTCCATATCTCACAAATATTCATTGGCCTTTGCCATGGAAATGATCCCCTGAAGGGTTGGGGGCACCCCGTGCACCAGGACCTGTAGGGGTCTGCCTTACTCCCTGCACGACAGGCCTTGTAGGGAATGTGTTGCAACTGGTCACGGGTATCCCATAAAATGCGTTATTGCACTTTCTGTGACGTATCCAAGTGCTAACGAGAGCACAGAGTGGCCACAAAAGACAAACTTCTGTTAAGGCCCCCCACCCAGTGTGGACAGTCTTGCTAGTGTGAAAGAAAATGCTCTAAGATGTCACAACGAAATGTAAATATCTATAAATGAACTGTACACATATTTAAAGATAAGTAAGCAGTTAGGAATGCACCAATGAAGCACTTCTTTTCTAATTATGAAGTGTGACGGAAACAAAAAGTTTATAGGATCAAAACAAATCAAGACACTTTACTTGGTGAAACCCAATTTCCCGACATTTTTGTTTGTGCACTTTGTAGTTTTATCATTTAAACTGTATTTCCATACAAATGTAGAGGTAATTTCAATGGAAAATGTGCGCTCTGTAAATGACAGTGGCTGCCATACCATGTTTTAGTAAAATATTTGCGACAATGTTCTCCTAAATGCACCACCGGCTACACGCCACACCCTTGCCACTCTTCTGCTGAATGGTCGTTGCTCATTTGTGACACTGGTTCTTTGTGTGATGCTTTGGTTTCTCTGAATCCCTACGAGTTCAGTGATGTAACATTGATTGCAGCACCAGCAGTCTGAAAATTGTTCAGGCACCGCTGTCTTACCGTGGGCCAAGCATGTTCCACTATATGTTATTACACGCTAGCAGTGGTGGCGGTTTGAATTATGGGTTAAAGTTTGGAAGCACCCCAATGTACCCACAGCAACCCTAAGGATACAGTTCCCCTCTCAGTGAAGACGTGGTGGCACACTATGCAGAGCTAACTGCAGCTCCTAGAAGTGGATCTGTGCTCAGTGTGGGTCTAGTGGTTGCCACGTGCCCCCCTCTCCCGCTGCCTCACATTCAGGGTCACTGCTGCTTTCCTTGGCACCCCGAGGTGACGCAAAGACCACACATGCAGCCCCAGTCTACTGACTGTTCTCAGGTGATATTTAAAAAGCGCTTGTCTGCCAGTGCCTTGGCCTCTCGGTGCTGATGGCAGTGCTGGTCAAGTTACTTTAAAAGTGGTGTACCCAGTACCCATTCCTGACTGGTCTGTGGCTGACTGTCCATCTTGGTGTACATGGCTGAGCCAAAGGACGCACCACGCATCCCCGTCAGAAGTCTGTGTCTCACTTTTACAGCATTCACTCCTCTGTCCCAGTGTCTCTGTGTCTCAACATCATAGAATATCTGTGTCTCTTCTGTCCCAGTGTCTCTATGTCTCCACATCATAGACTGTCTGTGTCTCCTCTGCCCCAGAGAATCTGTCTTCACATCACAGACTGTGTCTCCTCTGCCCCAGTGCCTCTGTATATCCACATCACAGACTGTCTGTGTCTTCTCTTCCCCGGTGTCTCCACATCACAGACTGTCTGTGTCTCCTCTGTCCCAGTGCCTCTATGTCTCCACATCACTAACTGTCTGTCTCCTCTGTCCCTGGGTCTGAATGTCTCCACAACACAGACTGTCTGTGTCGCTTCTGCCCAATGTGTCAATGTCTCCACATCACAGACTTTGTCTCCTCTGCACAGTGTCTCTGTGTCTCCACATCACAGACTGTCCG
Source organism: Calotriton arnoldi (assembly GCA_963921515.1). Taxonomy (NCBI): domain Eukaryota; kingdom Metazoa; phylum Chordata; class Amphibia; order Caudata; family Salamandridae; genus Calotriton; species Calotriton arnoldi. The sequence continues at coordinate 2,477,235 of CAWUFW010001682.1, forward strand.
TGTCTCCTCTGTCCCAGTGTCTCTATGTCTCCACATCACTAACTGTCTGTCTCCTCTGTCCCTGTGTCTGAATGTCTCGACAACACAGACTGTCTGTGTCGCTTCTGCCCAATGTGTCTATGTCTCCACATCACAGACTTTGTCTCCTCTGCACAGTGTCTCTGTGTCTCCACATCACAGACTGTCTGTGTCTCCTCTGTCCCAGTGCCTCTATGTCTCCACATCACTAACTGTCTGTCTCCTCTGTCCCTATTTCTGAATGTCTCCACAACACAGACTGTCTGTGTCTCCTCTGTCCCAGTGTCTCTATGTCTCCACATCACTAACTGTCTGTCTCCTCTGTCCCTGTGTCTGAATGTCTCGACAACACAGACTATCTGTGTCGCTTCTGCCCAATGTGTCTATGTCTCCACATCACAGACTTTGTCTCCTCTGCACAGTGTCTCTGTGTCTCCACATCACAGACTGTCTGTGTCTCCTCTGTCCCAGTGTCTCTATGTCTCCACATCACTAACTGTCTGTCTCCTCTGTCCCTATTTCTGAATGTCTCCACAACACAGACTGTCTGTGTCGCTTCTGCCCAATGTGTCAATGTCTCCACATCACAGACTTTGTCTCCTCTGCACAGTGTCTCTGTGTCTCCACATCACAGACTGTCTGTGACTCCTCTGTCCCAGTGTCTCTATGTCTCCACATCACTAACTGTCTGTCTCCTCTGTCCCTGTGTCTGAATGTCTCGACAACACAGACTGTCTATGTCGCTTCTGCCCAATGTGTCTATGTCTCCACATCACAGACTTTGTCTCCTCTGCACAGTGTCTCTGTGTCTCCACATCACAGACTGTCTGTGTCTCCTCTGTCCCAGTGCCTCTATGTCTCCACATCACTAACTGTCTGTCTCCTCTGTCCCTATTTCTGAATGTCTCCACAACACAGACTGTCTGTGTCTCCTCTGTCCCAGTGTCTCTATGTCTCCACATCACTAACTGTCTGTCTCCTCTGTCCCTGTGTCTGAATGTCTCGACAACACAGACTGTCTGTGTCGCTTCTGCCCAATGTGTCTATGTCTCCACATCACAGACTTTGTCTCCTCTGCACAGTGTCTCTGTGTGAGAAGTTGGCCTGGTATATGCTGTTCACTAATTAAAGTGGACACCTTGCACCAGAACAATTTGACTCTTATGGTAGATAGGTTTAAGACAACCTTTATAGAAAGCTATCCTAGTGGTAGCTGTGGAGAGCAGCCTTCAGGCTAAGTCTTGAAGGAATGTAAAGCAGCTTGTTTTACCACACAATCTCTTGAATCACCAAATGAAAAGACACCACACAGGTATATATATCAAATATATATGTATTTATTAATAAACACTCTCTACTAATCTCTTTATGAGATTAGAGGTCAGGAACATATGTACAAGTCAAATGTTATCAAAATAAGTTAAGCACAATCGAATATCACAATCTTAGTTTGCTAGACCTAGGTCTAGGGCATCTAGAATCGAGGGACCCCCAAGAACCACCCCAGGTAGTTGTAGGAGACCCACAGGGGACGGACGCGGTGACCTGGCACCGGTGCGAGTCCTGTACGAGTCTATGCGAACAGACGCGATTGAGATTTCAATGTTAAAGGTCCCTTGCGTGTTCGAGGCGAACACACCGATCGGTCCTTGTACGAGTTGAAGGACGCGGTCACAGATAGAGTTGCAAGGGAGTTGGATGCGCTGTGTCTAACACAGACGCGAAGCTTGTGCGAGTCAGTTCAATGGAGATCTCAGAGTTACAGGCCCTTTGTGTGTTCGAGGCGAACACCGATCGGACTCAGTACGAGTCGAAGGATACAGTTTTAGATAGTGTTACAAAGGAGATGGACGCGGTGTGTCTAACACAGACGCGAACCCTGTACGAGTCAGCGCAATTGTCGCACTTAGAAAGTTAGAGTTTTAGGACACTTCTAGGGAAGCTACAAGCAAGTCACTTACAGGGTAAGTAGTTCTAGGGCCCACACCCACAGGAGCACCATAGTGCTAAAGTTACCTCACCCAGGGGAGCCGGGTGCATAGGTGTTCTTTGGTGTCGGGTCGCGGCGTCGTTCTCAATGTGAGCCAGTGAAGACTTGCTGCTTGCGGCGACAGGAGAAGTGTCCGGAGGAATCCAAGCCTGGATTCGGAAGATGGAAGACCTGAAAGCAGAGGGGACAGTGTTCAAAGTCACTTGGCAGTGACTCGGGGCAAGGAAGATGGATGCCCACCGTCGTCGCAAGGTTCAGGTCGTTCGCGGTTGCCTTGACTCTTCAGCCACGAGGTCCAGGAGGTGTCGACGACGACCAGGAGCTGGATTCGGCGTGTCCCACGATGTCTGCAGCTTACTGCGGTGTCAGCGACTCGATCGGAGCCAACAAGCCTTGGTAACAGCAAGTCTCGGGGAAAGTGTGAAGAGGCAATGGCGCAGACCAGCAAGGTCTGGGGGACTCACCCAGCGAGGGTAAGTCAGGGCAGGCCTGGAGCAACCAGGGGAGCCCTTTGGTTTCTTTAGGAAGACTTCTGGGGACCCACAAGCCGGCTGGCAAGGGATCACGAAGACGCCTCGGGAGGATTCACTCACAGGGGCCCACGGTCACTCGGGACGTGGTAGGCCTCTGATCTAGGAGGGATTCCTGCTGGAGGCTGGGACCACACGTGGTCCTAAGCACAAGTTTGTGGAACGTTGTGAAGGGGTTGAACTCGACAATAGTGCACGGTACCCAGGGGTCGCGGTTCCTCGTTACTCTTGGGGTCCACTGGCCTCAGCTTCGCTGGGGACTCACAATGGCCTTTGAGAAGTCAGGAAATCCACTTCTTGGGCTGCAGGGACTTCGGACTCCGGCGGGAGCGGCATAGTTTGCGACCGTCGTTTGTAGTTTTGGTGCCTGCCAAGCAGGGAGTCACTCCTTGACTCCAAGGGAGATTCTTCAGTCTTCCAAAGGTAGTGGAACGTCGAAGGTCCGGGATTCGTCTTCAGAGCGTCGTCCAGGAAATCTAGGGTGCAATGCACAGGTTCCCCCTCTTATACTAAAAGAAGGGGAGGGACTAGCTCTATGACCCTACCTATGGGAGGGTCAGGGGAGTGGGCGGCTACACCCACTTCCCTTTGTCCAGTTTCGCGCCAGAGCAGGGACAGGTAGCCCCTGAGCCGGTTTGAACTGGCATATGCACAGAGGAGCCTTCTGCTCCCCCAGTGCAGGACTTCAAAGCACTCTAAGAGTGCACCCACCCAGCCCCAATACACTAAACCCTGTCTGGAAGGTGGTCACACCCCCTTGGGACAGGATATCTATTGTTGGGCTTCCTCCACTGCGAGTGTTGGTCATCAGCAGGAGGGCAGCCCAGTGTCTGTGACTGGTGGCATCCATTTTGTGATGCCAGGGCTCTGCAGGATTCTACCGCGTTTCCACAGTAGGTACATGTCTATCCCTCTAGAAGGGTGGAATGCTACCCCCGCCGCCAGGACTGGCGGGGGGTAGTATTCCAAGATGTTTGACACCAAACACGACATGTTTCGATGCAGCCATTCCAAAGTTAGCATTTTACCGCGAGGATATAATGCACTTAAAAGTATATGGTTTAACCGCATCCACAAACTGCACCAGAGAATGGACTCTGAGAGCTGCAGAGGGGCCCTGCTCAGGCAGAGGCACCCCCTCACATAGAAGCCAAGCACCCTGCCCTCAGGATTGATAGGGCCTGCCTTAGGGGTGACTGATAGGGTTATATGTGTGTGCAGGAGAGATATAGGGAACCTATATCTCAGTGAGGAGTGCTAGCACTTCCTCACTCAGGCTGCAGTAGCAGGCCTGTGGTGTCAGATTTAGTCTGCTTCCCAGGGGTGGCATAATACATGCTGCAGCCCCTGGTAGGCCTGTGAAGTACCTATGCCCTTGGTACCTAAGGTACCATATACTAGGGACTCATAAGGTGCCACAGTATCCAATCACTAGTGCACCTAGAGTGCACTCCAAATCGTTTAGAGAGAACAGAGAGGCTGGGGCCCTGATTAGCAGGGACCCAGCCAGACTATAGCCAGAAACCAGTGTAAACATCAGAAAAAAAGTGGGGGCAACATAAGAGGCAGATCCTACTCTCCTACACACTGTGTCTCCACATCACAGACTATCTGTGTCTCCTCTGTCCCAGTGTCTCTATGTCTCCACATCACAGACTTTGTCTCCTCTGCACAGTGTCTCTGTGTCTCCACATCACAGACTGTCTGTGTCTCCTCTGTCCCAGTGTCTCTATGTCTCCACATCACTAACTGTCTGTCTCCTCTGTCCCTGTGTCTGAATGTCTCGACAACACAAACTGTCTGTGTCTCCTCTGTCCCAGTGCCTCTATGTCTCCACATCACTGTCTGTCTCCTCTGTCCATCTGTCTGAATGTCTCCACAACACAGACTTACACACACATTTACAAGTCTACTGTATATAGGCACATATTTACAAGGGTACGCAAAAACAAGGACCAGGAGGCAATGTGCCACACGCCCATAGGGGCGGGACTTTTGGTGAACATTCAAAAAGGCGTTCCTCAAGATGGCTGGTGTCCCCCTGATGTTTGCCTGTGAACAAGGACATCGCAATTGTCCGAAACGCGTCGGGCTTTAAACAAGGGATTGAGTTTGTGTACCTGATGTTGCTGCAGTCTACAATAAAAGAGGAACAAAGCTCCCTGCGTGTGGCGTCTTCAAGCAGGGGCACTGTGAATATGGATATATATATATACACACACACACACACACACACACACACATTTACAAGTCTACTGTATATAGGCACATGTTTACAAGGGTACGCAAAAACCGGGACAGGCAGATATAGAAGTAAGACTAAAGGCTTTAGTCCTACTTTTATTTCTAGCCTGTCCCGGTTTTTGGTCCTCAAAATCTGGTCACCCTAGGCATGACGTCATGCCAGGTGAGCGTTGTAGGGGAAAGGAAATCCTCTAAAGAGAGTCATTTTCTGTCTGGATTTCCCTTCTCTTTTTGAAACTCAGGAGCAGCAACATTATCGTGGTGTCACCAGGGCTTAAGTGGAAGCTTTTTCAATATTAAACACAAGCCATAGTTGCTGCTTATTTATCTTATGCAAATAACAACCATTGACAAAGCCAATAGTCATGACTTGTTGTAGGTATGATGTGACTTGTTGTATCATATATCTGGATGCAATGACAGAAACGGCAAAATACAAGTCAGGCGCACTATGCTAGTTATACAATAATGGGGTAAACCCAACAGTCACTGGGACCAGGGTAAAGTGCGGTACAGTATTGGGGGCCCAGTGGGAACAAAACAAAACAATATCAACATCACCTAATAAATCAATTATAGACAATACTTGAACATTTTCAAAGCATTTTAATCGTATTGAACATATAATGTATCATGTTCTGAGCACAGTACATTATTCAAAAGTAATTCAGTACGTAGGTGCCCCAAAGAAGTGGGGGAAGAAGGCGAGGTGGTGCATCTGAGTGCAAAAGTGAAAGTGAGTGATGAAAGGAGGGCAGTGGGTAGTGCGTGCATCAAACACCATAAACAGGCCTGTCCAGCCTCGGAATAGGCTCAATTATTTACACAACTGAATGGTAAACACGAGGGACACAGTTAAACAATCGCTGTTGCCCACATTCAGTATAAAACACAAAAGATTGTCGACGTTTCGACCCTGTGTGAGTGTAGGGGAATTCTGCTCCTTACAGGCGGGTCTTCATCAGGACCAAGGGGGCACCTTCGTGAGTTTAGCCGTCCGTCCACTGGCAGATCGTGCTAAGCACAGATTTTTAGCTTAAGTGTTTTAAGCCACGCCCCTAATTACATTGGCCACGCCCCTTTGAGAGACCCTCCAGTTTTTTCGTCCCACTTAAAACCCTGGTCTTAGGCCATGCTCCTATAAGGAGGGGCCTGTGTAATCATGAGCCTCAGCGCCCTGGTAATCAGCAGGCCCATCTCCGGTGCCTCCCTGCCCCAGCTCCTCTGTATCTCTGCCAACCAGCCCTCCTCGCTCCCATGCCTTGTGCCCCCTCGGCAGCCTGGCCCCTCCCGCGGTGTTTGCGTTACACGCTAATTAGGCATAATTGCGACACCTTGCTGCAGGAGCTGCGATCAGCGTTTGCCACCCCTGCCCCCCCCCCCCGCGAGACTGTTCGCAGCCAAACGTGAACATTAAACTGTTACAAACACCGCGCACTGATGGGCTGGGAGGCACCCTGGCACCCCCCCAACCACCACATAGGAAGCAGCCCCGGAAACACGCACTGTGTTTATCTTTCTGCTGAAACGTCAGCCTCACCAACAGCAAAGATACATTAAACCGTTGTTATTGTGACATTCACACGGATTCTGCCTTTCCATTTTTACTTCTATAAAAAGGGAGCCGCTGCCAAGGGTGATGCAAGAATTTCCAAAGCCCGAGGCAACATTTCAGCTTCTCGTTTGGGCGCTCCACCTGCCTAGCGACAAATCTATTTTTTACGCCATTTCTTGCTCGAGGGCGCCCCCCTCTGGCATGTTCAGGTCTATTTTCCGTAAAACTCAATTCTAAAGGTTTTTGGCTGCAATTTTAGCCGTCCCGCCTGGACCGTCCAAGAAGGGGGATATTTAACGGTGACATTTTCCCCCCTCTGAATTCTGTTTTAATGTTGGTGCTCGTGTAAAATCCTCCAATGTCCGTAAAAAGTCCTACATCGGAAGTAAAACTCATGGGAGAAATTTCCATCAGTGCCCAGTCGCTATGATGCAGTTAATTCCGCCGGCGGATGCTTCCACAGACTGTACACCTCACCCAAAATCCAAGGGCTTTTTTTTACTTCTTTAAGTCGATTAAAAAAGGACTGTGGAAATATTTTCAGGAGTTGCAGGGCAGGCAGGGGCAACTGGGCTCAGATTGTGGCAATTAGAGCCTTTTACTACTGGCGTTGTGCGACTTGACCTTACCGCTGAGCCCAAAGAGTCCAAGACTTAGCAATAACTACATCCTGTTAGCACCAGGGGTGCAAAAGGTGCCTCATTTCCTTATGTGTCATTATGAAAAAAATCAGCAAAATCACTTGAAATTATGCATAAATATGTGAAATGCAAATCTGTCATCTTGTGCTATATTTTAGCGCAAAATGCGTTCTGGGGTCAATTTGTGGCGAGAGGGCACATTTAAGTAAAGCCCTGCAAACCACAGCAGCCTTGTTCTGCTGTTCCTAGGCGTTTGCAGTAAGTTTTTACAGCCAATGACAGGTAATTATGCGAAGCAGCATCATTTTAGAAATTTTGCATAACAAGCATAACATGAAATTCCAGAAATTACATCAATTATGCCAGCGTAATTTAAATTTTACCCAGGCGCACTTAGCACTTGACCCTCAGAACTGGCCAAAGTTTACTCAGCGGGGTGGTCTGTGGTTAGAGGCTCAGAACTCAACAGATCATACAATAAGAACTAATAAATGAATGTCCAGTTGGTACTTTCTCTTAAAAGAGAAAGTAGTCTGGGACCAAACCTGCAAGGGGCGTTGGAGATCAGTAACCCATCCTTGGACCACAGAGAGTTTCTTGGGAAGACCACAGAGTCTGTTAGAGAAAAGGCACACGGGCTGGACGCTTCTGTCCTATCTTCAAACCAAAGGTGCAGCCGGTGTCTTGTATCCCAGTCAGCTCTGAGTCTGGCTTTGGGTAGTTCCTACCTTTTTCTTTGTCCTCCCAGACTGGTCCAAGTCATGGTCTTGGCTGTCAGATATTATCGGGAAAGTGGGGCGAAGGTGGGAGCCTCCTATCAGGGGAGACCCGAAGCAAGGACACATAAGAGACCTCCCTCTTAAATAACGCATAGCCTGAGGTGGGTAGCTCCTCCAGTGAAAATGGGGCAGGAAAGGTCAGAACTAACTCCCCAAGCTTCTGAGCGGCCCTAGGTCTCCTCTTGTCCACACCCAAAAGAATGACCACCTCCGAAGAGTCCCTGAAATGACAGATTGCCTGAAGTGACTGCCCCATTATTTCTTGATGACGCGGTCAGCGAGGTTAGGTTGCTGGTGAGTGTTCTGGGTTTAAGCTGAAAATCCACCTTCGAAGAAGAATTTGAGCTCTGGTGCCATGCATAACATTTTTCTTGCTGTCGAGAAGCCCGTCCATGCTGCCAGTCTCAAGAGTTTGAGAAGTCCTAGGAGGTCAGTCACTCTCGGGATGAAAGTCCTTTGCATGGCTTGAAAAGACGCGGTGTCCTATGCATTTCCATAGCTATCCTTATGCCTTCCTTTCTGCTCACTTAACAATCATGCCAGTTCACCGCAGGTGCTCCAATTTGTAACTTGACTTCTTTTCCTTTGAGCTGTGCTCTGTTCACAAGCAGGCACCCGAGGTATGTTATTAGGGGGTAGCGGATGCTTTCACCGTATTTTGAATTTCCATACTCGTACCCAGAGAAGAAATGAAGGAATATGCAATTAGATACAAAGGTTTGTTTCAGGTAACAAATACAACGAAATAACCAAGCGGCTTGTGGAGTTCTTTAATTCTTGTTCCTTGGTTGAGAAAGCCACAGTCAACACGTGTTTTGCCCCCTTGTGGCGCGCAAGCCTGAGGCTTTTTCAAGGCTGTAAGAACCTTTAGTCACCATCAGAACATTGCATATATGTAATCACAGCATAAGGCAGGTAACTCCCTGATTCAAACTCCTATGTGCATAACACTGAGTGATTCTGCTGTAACTGTGAGTACTTGCACATTTATAAGGACTGTGGAGAAGAGGAGAAACACACTGTGCAATCTGTGCGCAGTGAAAAGAGTCACACATTATCCAAAAAGTATGGGAAGCAGGGGTATATATACAGGAGGGTGAGTGTCCTCTAATCCCATGTATTGTACTTAGGAAAAGTAAATATCTTATTTACACTATTATCGTTCTCTCAGTAGTGTTTTGCAATGAGGGCGGAGTATTCTCCTAGGTATGGTAACCTAGGTGAAAGTTTAGGGAAGAAACATATAATTAAGTTGGATTGTCCTGAGTAAAACATATGTAGTGATTTGAGTATGTAGTAGTGGGGAATCACTTAAGGTGAGCTTCGGGGGTAATTATTTGAAAGAGGTCCCAATTGGTAACGTAGTTCCACCAGTTCAAGGGACAGGCTATTGCCCCTTATCCCTGGCTCTGCGGGGACTGGCTAATGCCCCTTATCCCTGGCTGTGCAGGGACTGGCTAATGCCCCTTATCCCAGGCTGTGCGGGGACTGGCTAATGCCCCTTATCCCAGGCTGTACGGGGACTGGCTAAAGCCCCTTATCCCAGGCTGTGCGGGGACTGGCTAAAGCCCCTTATCCCAGGCTGTGCGGGGACTGGCTAAAGCCCCTTAACCCAGGCTGTGCGGGGACTGGCTAAAGCCCCTTATCCTGTGCGGGGACTGGCTAAAGCCCCTTATCCCAGGCTGTGCGGGGACTGGCTAAAGCCCCTTATCCTGTGCGGGGACTGGCTAAAGCCCCTTATCCCAGGCTGTGCGGGGACTGGCTAAAGCCCCTTATCCCAGGCTGTGCAGGGACTGGCTAAAGCCCCTTATCCCAGGCTGTGCGGGGATTGGCTAAAGCCCGTATCCCAGGCTGTGCGGGGACTGGCTAAAGCCCCTTATCCCAGGCTGTGCGGGGACTGGCTAAAGCCCCTTATCCCAGGCTGTGCGGGGACTGGCTAAAGCCCCTTATCCCAGGCTATGCGGGGATTGGCTAAAGCCCCGTATCCCAGGCTGTGTGGGGACTGGCTAAAGCCCCTTATCCCAGGCTATGCGGGGATTGGCTAAAGCCCCTTATCCCAGGCTGGTTATCCCAGGCTGTGCGGGGACTGGCTAAAGCCCCTTATCCCAGGCTGTGCGGGGACTGGCTAAAGCCCCTTATCCCAGGCTGTGCGGGGACTGGCTAAAGCCCCTCATCTCAGGCTGTGCGGGGACTGGTTAAAGCCCCTTATCCCAGGCTGTGCGGGGACTGGCTAAAGCCCCTTATCCCAGGCTGTGCGGGGACCGGCTAAAGCCCCTCATCTCAGGCTGTGCGGGGACTGGCTAAAGCCCCTCATCTCAGGCTGTGCAGGGACTGTCTAAAGCCCCTCATCCCAGGCTGTGCAGGGACTGGCTAAAGCCCCTTATCCCAGGCTGTGCGGGGACTGGCTAATGCCCCTTATCCCAGGCTGTGCGGGGACTGGCTAATGCCCCTTATCCCAGGCTGTGCAGGGACTGTCTAAAGCCCCTTATCCGAGGCTGTGCGGGGACTGGCTAAAGCCCCTTATCTCAGGCTGTGCAGGGACTGGCTAATGCCCCTTATCCCAGGCTGTGCGGGGACTGGCTAATGCCCCTTATCCCAGGCTGTGCGGGGACTGGCTAAAGCCCTTTATCCCAGGCTGTGCGGGGACCGGCTAAAGCCCCTTAGCCCAGGCTGTGCGGGGACTGGCTAAAGCCCCTTATCCCAGGCTGTGTGGGACCTGGCTAATGCCCCTCATCTCATGCTGTATGGGGACTGGCTGAAGGCCCCTTATCCCAGGCTGTGCGGGGACTGGCTAAGGCCCCTTATCCCAGGCTGTGCAGGGACTGTCTAAAGCCCCTTACCCCTGGCTGTGCGGGGACTGGCTAAAGCCCCTTATCCCAGGTTGTGCAGGGACTGGCTAATGCCCCTTATCCCAGGCTGTGCGGGGACTGGCTAATGCCCCTTATCCCAGGCTGTGCGGGGACTGGCTAAAGCCCCTTATCCCAGGCTGTGCGGGGACTGGCTAAAGCCCCTTATCTCAGGCTGTGCAGGGATTGTCTAAAGCCCCTTATCCCAGGCTGTGCGGGGACTGGCTAAAGCCCCTTATCCCAGGCTGTGCGGGGACTGGCTGAAGCCCCTTATCCTGTGCGGGGACTGGCTAAAGCCCCTCATCTCAGGCTGTGCGGGGACTGGCTAAAGCCCCTTATCCTGTGCGGGGACTGGCTAAAGCCCCTTATCCCAAGCTGTGCGGGGACTGGCTGAAGCCCCTTATCCTGTGCGGGGACTGGCTAAAGCCCCTCATCTCAGGCTGTGCGGGGACTGGCTAAAGCCCCTTATCCTGTGCGGGGACTGGCTAAAGCCCCTTATCCCAGGCTGTGCGGGGACTGGCTGAAGCCCCTTATCCTGTGTGGGGACTGGCTAAAGCCCCTCATCTCAGGCTGTGCGGGGACTGGCTAAAGCCCCTTATCCTGTGCGGGGACTGGCTAAAGCCCCTTATCCCAGGCTGTGCGGGGACTGGCTAAAGCCCCTTATCTCAGGCTGTGCAGGGATTGTCTAAAGCCCCTTATCCCAGGCTGTGCGGGGACTGGCTAATGCCCCTCATCTCAGGCTGTGCGGGGACTGGCTAAAGCCCCTTTTCCCAGGCTGTGCGGGACGAGCTAAAGCCCCTTATCCCAGGCTGTGCTGGGACTGTCTAAAGCCCTTATCCCAGGCTGTGCGGGGACTGTCTAAAGCCCCTTATCCCAGGCTGTGTGGGGACTGGCTAAAGCCCCTTATCCCAGGCTGTGCAGGGACTGGCTAATGCCCCTTATCCCAGGCTGTGCGGGGACTGGCTAAAGCCCCTTATCCCAGGCTGTGTGGGGACTGGCTAAAGCCCCTTATCTCAGGCTGTGCAGGGATTGTCTAAAGCCTCTTATCCCAGGCTGTGCGGGGACTGGCTAAAGCCCCTCATCTCAGGCTGTGCGGGGACTGGCTAAAGCCCCTTATCCCAGGCTGTGCGGGGACTGGCTAAAGCCCCTCATCTCAGGCTGTGCGGGGACTGGCTAAAGCCCCTTATCCCAGGCTGTGCGGGACGAGCTAAAGCCCCTTATACCAGGCTGTGCGGGGACTGTCTAAAGCCCCTTATCCCAGGCTGTGCGGGGACTGGCTAAAGCCCCTTATCCCAGGCTGTGCGGGGACTGGCTAATGCCCCTTATCCCAGGCTGTGCGGGGACTGGCTAAAGCCCCTTATCTCAGGCTGTGCAGGGATTGGCTAAAGCCCCTTATCCCAGGCTGTGCGGGGACTGGCTAAAGCCCCTTATCCCAGGCTGTGCGGGGACTGGCTGAAGCCCCTTATCCTGTGCGGGGACTGGCTAAAGCCCCTCATCTCAGGCTGTGCGGGGACTGGCTAAAGCCCCTTATCCTGTGCGGGGACTGGCTAAAGCCCTCATCTCAGGCTGTGCGGGGACTGGCTAAAGCCCCTTATCCTGTGCGGGGACTGGCTAAAGCCCCTTATCCCAGGCTGTGCGGGGACTGTCTAAAGCCCCTCATCTCAGGCTGTGCGGGGACTGGCTAAAGCCCCTTATCCTGTGCGGGGACTGGCTAAAGCCCCTTATCCCAGGCTGTGCGGGGACTGGCTAAAGCCCCCCAGGCTGTGTGGGGACTGGCTAAAGCCCCTTATCCTGTGCGGCGACGGGCTAAAGCCCCTTATCTCAGGCTGTGCGGGGACAGGCTAAAGCCCCTTATCCTGTGCGGGGACTGGCTAAAGCCCCTCATCTCAGGCTGTGCGGGGACTGGCTAATGCCCCTTATCCCAGGCTGTGCATGGACTGTCTAAAGCCCCTTATCCCAGGCTGTGCAGGGACTGGCTAAAGCCCCTTATTCCTGGCTGTGCGTGGACCGGCTAAAGCCCCTTATCCCAGGCTGTGTGGGACGAGCTAAAGCCCCTTATCCCAGGCTGTGCAGGGACTGGCTAAAGCCCCTTATCCCAGGCTGTGCGGGGACTGTCTAAAGCCCCTTATCCCAGGCTGTGCGGGACGAGCTAAAGCCCCTTATCCCAGGCTGTGCAGGGACTGTCTAATGCCCCTTATCCCAGGCTGTGCGGGGACTGGCTAATGCCCCTTATCCCAGGCTGTGCGGGACGAGCTAAAGCCCCTTATCCCAGGCTGTGCAGGGACTGGCTAGTGCCCCTTATCCCAGGCTGTGCGGGGACTGGCTAATGCCCCTTATCCCAGGCTGTGCGGGACGAGCTAAAGCCCCTTATCCCAGGCTGTGCGGGGACTGTCTAAAGCCCCTTATTCCAGGCTGTGCAGGGACTGGCTAAAGCCCCGTATCCCAGGCTGTGCGGGGACTGTCTAAAGCCCCTTACCCCAGGCTGTGCGGGGACTGGCTAAAGCCCCTTATACCAGGCTGTGCGGGGACTGGCTAAAGCCCCTTATCTCAGGCTGTGCAGGGATTGTCTAAAGCCCCTTATCCCAGGCTGTGCGGGGACTGGCTAAAGCCCCTTATCCCAGGCTGTGCGGGGACTGGCTAAGGCCCCTTATCCCAGGCTGTGCAGGGACTGTCTAAAGCCCCTTATCCCTGGCTGTGCGGGGACTGGCTAAAGCCCCTTATCCCAGGCTGTGCAGGGACTGGCTAATGCCCCTTATCCCAGGCTGTGCGGGGACTGGCTAATGCCCCTTATCCCAGGCTGTGCGGGGACTGGCTAATGCCCCTCATCTCAGGCTGTGCGGGGACTGGCTAATGCCCCTTATCCCAGGCTGTGCGGGGACTGGCTAATGCCCCTTATCCCAGGCTGTGCGGGGACTGGCTAATGCCCCTCATCTCAGGCTGTGTGGGGACTGGCTAATGCCCCTTATCCCAGGCTGTGCGGGGACTGGCTAATGCCCCTTATCCCTGGCTGTGCGGGGACTGGCTAAAGCCCCTTATCCCAGGCTGTGCGGGGACTGGCTAAAGCCCCTATCCCAGGCTGTGCGGGGACTGGCTAATGCCCCTTATCCCAGGCTGTGCGGGGACCGGCTAAAGCCCCTTATCCCAGGCTGTGCGGGACGAGCTAAAGCCCCTTATCCCAGGCTGTGCGGGGACTGTCTAAAGCCCTTATCCCAGGCTGTGCGGGGACTGTCTAAAGCCCCTTATCCCAGGCTGTGTGGGGACTGGCTAAAGCCCCTTATCCCAGGCTGTGCAGGGACTGGCTAAAGCCCCTTATCCCAGGCTGTGCGGGGATTGGCTAAAGCCCCGTATCCCAGGCTGTGCGGGGACTGGCTAAAGCCCCTTATCCCAGGCTGTGCGGGGACTGGCTAAAGCCCCTTATCCCAGGCTGTGCGGGGACTGGCTAAAGCCCCTTATCCCAGGCTATGCGGGGATTGGCTAAAGCCCCGTATCCCAGGCTGTGCGGGGACTGGCTAAAGCCCCTTATCCCAGGCTATGCGGGGATTGGCTAAAGCCCCTTATCCCAGGCTGTGCGGGGACTGGCTAAAGCCCCTTATCCCAGGCTGTGCGGGGACTGGCTAAAGCCCCTTATCCCAGGCTGTGCGGGGACTGGCTAAAGCCCCTTATCCCAGGCTGTGCGGGGACTGGCTAAAGCCCCTTATCCCAGGCTGTGCGGGGACTGGCTAAAGCCCCTCATCTCAGGCTGTGCTGGGACTGGTTAAAGCCCCTTATCCCAGGCTGTGCGGGGACTGGCTAAAGCTCCTTATCCCAGGCTGTGCGGGGACTGGCTAAAGCCCCTCATCTCAGGCTGTGCGGGGACTGGCTAAAGCCCCTCATCTCAGGCTGTGCAGGGACTGTCTAAAGCCCCTCATCCCAGGCTGTGCAGGGACTGTCTAAAGCCCCTTATCCCAGGCTGTGCCGGGACTGGCTAATGCCCCTTATCCCAGGCTGTGCAGGGACTGTCTAAAGCCCCTTATCCGAGGCTGTGCGGGGACTGGCTAAAGCCCCTTATCTCAGGCTGTGCAGGGACTGGCTAATGCCCCTTATCCCAGGCTGTGCGGGGACTGGCTAATGCCCCTTATCCCAGGCTGTGCGGGGACTGGCTAAAGCCCTTTATCCCAGGCTGTGCGGGGACCGGCTAAAGCCCCTTAGCCCAGGCTGTGCGATGACTGGCTAAAGCCCCTTATCCCAGGCTGTGTGGGACCTGGCTAATGCCCCTCATCTCAGGCTGTGTGGGGACTGGCTGAAGGCCCCTTATCCCAGGCTGTGCGGGGACTGGCTAAGGCCCCTTATCCCAGGCTGTGCAGGGACTGTCTAAAGCCCCTTACCCCTGGCTGTGCGGGGACTGGCTAAAGCCCCTTATCCCAGGTTGTGCAGGGACTGGCTAATGCCCCTTATCCCAGGCTGTGCGGGGACTGGCTAATGCCCCTTATCCCAGGCTGTGCGGGGACTGGCTAAAGCCCCTTATCCCAGGCTGTGCGGGGACTGGCTAAAGCCCCTTATCTCAGGCTGTGCAGGGATTGTCTAAAGCCCCTTATCCCAGGCTGTGCGGGGACTGGCTAAAGCCCCTTATCCCAGGCTGTGCGGGGACTGGCTAAAGCCCCTTATCCTGTGCGGGGACTGGCTAAAGCCCCTCATCTCAGGCTGTGCGGGGACTGGCTAAAGCCCCTTATCCTGTGTGGGGACTGGCTAAAGCCCCTTATCCCAAGCTGTGCGGGGACTGGCTGAAGCCCCTTATCCTGTGCGGGGACTGGCTAAAGCCCCTCATCTCAGGCTGTGCGGGGACTGGCTAAAGCCCCTTATCCTGTGCGGGGACTGGCTAAAGCCCCTTATCCCAGGCTGTGCGGGGACTGGCTGAAGCCCCTTATCCTGTGCGGGGACTGGCTAAAGCCCCTCATCTCAGGCTGTGCGGGGACTGGCTAAAGCCCCTTATCCTGTGCGGGGACTGGCTAAAGCCCCTTATCCCAGGCTGTGCGGGGACTGGCTAAAGCCCCTTATCTCAGGCTGTGCAGGGATTGTCTAAAGCCCCTTATCCCAGGCTGTGCGGGGACTGGCTAATGCCCCTCATCTCAGGCTGTGCGGGGACTGGCTAAAGCCCCTTTTCCCAGGCTGTGCGGTACGAGCTAAAGCCCCTTATCCCAGGCTGTGCTGGGACTGTCTAAAGCCCTTATCCCAGGCTGTGCGGGGACTGTCTAAAGCCCCTTATCCCAGGCTGTGTGGGGACTGGCTAAAGCCCCTTATCCCAGGCTGTGCAGGGACTGGCTAATGCCCCTTATCCCAGGCTGTGCGGGGACTGGCTAAAGCCCCTTATCCCAGGCTGTGCGGGGACTGGCTAAAGCCCCTTATCTCAGGCTGTGCAGGGATTGTCTAAAGCCTCTTATCCCAGGCTGTGCGGGGACTGGCTAAAGCCCCTCATCTCAGGCTGTGCGGGGACTGGCTAAAGCCCCTTATACCAGGCTGTGCGGGGACTGGCTAAAGCCCCTCATCTCAGGCTATGCGGGGACTGGCTAAAGCCCCTTATCCCAGGCTGTGCGGGACGAGCTAAAGCCCCTTATCCCAGGCTGTGCGGGGACTGTCTAAAGCCCCTTATCCCAGGCTGTGCGGGGACTGGCTAAAGCCCCTTCTCCCAGGCTGTGCGGGGACTGGCTAATGCCCCTTATCCCAGGCTGTGCGGGGACTGGCTAAAGCCCCTTATCTCAGGCTGTGCAGGGATTGTCTAAAGCCCCTTATCCCAGGCTGTGCGGGGACTGGCTAAAGCCCCTTATCCCAGGCTGTGCGGGGACTGGCTGAAGCCCCTTATCCTGTGTGGGGACTGGCTAAAGCCCCTCATCTCAGGCTGTGCGGGGACTGGCTAAAGCCCCTTATCCTGTGCGGGGACTGGCTAAAGCCCCTCATCTCAGGCTGTGCGGGGACTGGCTAAAGCCCCTTATCCTGTGCGGGGAATGGCTAAAGCCCCTTATCCCATGCTGTGCGGGGACTGTCTAAAGCCCCTCATCTCAGGCTGTGCGGGGACTGGCTAAAGCCCCTTATCCTGTGCGGGGACTGGCTAAAGCCCCTTATCCCAGGCTGTGCGGGGACTGGCTAAAGCCCCCCAGGCTGTGTGGGGACTGGCTAAAGCCCCTTATCCTGTGCGGGGACGGGCTAAAGCCCCTTATCTCAGGCTGTGCGGGGACTGGCTAAAGCCCCTTATCCTGTGCGGGGACTGGCTAAAGCCCCTCATCTCAGGCTGTGCGGGGACTGGCTAATGCCCCTTATCCCAGGCTGTGCATGGACTGTCTAAAGCCCCTTATCCCAGGCTGTGCAGGGACTGGCTAAAGCCCCTTATCCCTGGCTGTGCGGGGACCGGCTAAAGCCCCTTATCCCAGGCTGTGCGGGACGAGCTAAAGCCCCTTATCCCAGGCTGTGCAGGGACTGGCTAAAGCCCCTTATCCCAGGCTGTGCGGGGACTGTCTAAAGCCCCTTATCCCAGGCTGTGCGGGACGAGCTAAAGCCCCTTATCCCAGGCTGTGCAGGGACTGTCTAATGCCCCTTATCCCAGGCTGTGCGGGGACTGGCTAATGCCCCTTATCCCAGGCTGTGCGGGACGAGCTAAAGCCCCTTATCCCAGGCTGTGCAGGGACTGGCTAATGCCCCTTATCCCAGGCTGTGCGGGGACTGGCTAATGCCCCTTATCCCAGGCTGTGCGGGACGAGCTAAAGCCCCTTATCCCAGGCTGTGCGGGGACTGTCTAAAGCCCCTTATCCCAGGCTGTGCAGGGACTGGCTAAAGCCCCGTATCCCAGGCTGTGCGGGGACTGTCTAAAGCCCCTTAACCCAGGCTGTGCGGGGACTGGCTAAAGCCCCTTATCCCAGGCTGTGCGGGGACTGGCTAAAGCCCCTTATCTCAGGCTGTGCAGGGATTGTCTAAAGCCCCTTATCCCAGCCTGTGCGGGGACTGGCTAAAGCCCCTTATCCCAGGCTGTGTGGGGACTGGCTAAGGCCCCTTATCCCAGGCTGTGCAGGGACTGTCTAAAGCTCCTTATCCCTGGCTGTGCGGGGACTGGCTAAAGCCCCTTATCCCAGGCTGTGCAGGGACTGGCTAATGCCCCTTATCCCAGGCTGTGCGGGGACTGGCTAATGCCCCTTATCCCAGGCTGTGCGGGGACTGGCTAATGCCCCTCATCTCAGGCTGTGCGGGGACTGGCTAATGCCCCTTATCCCAGGCTGTGCGGGGACTGGCTAATGCCCCTTATCCCAGGCTGTGCGGGGACTGGCTAATGCCCCTCATCTCAGGCTGTGCGGGGACTGGCTAATGCCCCTTATCCCAGGCTGTGCGGGGACTGGCTAATGCCCCTTATCCCTGGCTGTGCGGGGACTGGCTAAAGCCCCTTATCCCAGGCTGTGCGGGGACTGGCTAAAGCCCCTTATCCCAGGCTGTGCGGGGACTGGCTAATGCCCCTTATCCCAGGCTGTGCGGGGACCGGCTAAAGCCCCTTATCCCAGGCTGTGCGGGACGAGCTAAAGCCCCTTATCCCAGGCTGTGCGGGGACTGTCTAAAGCCCTTATCCCAGGCTGTGCGGGGACTGTCTAAAGCCCCTTATCCCAGGCTGTGTGGGGACTGGCTAAAGCCCCTTATCCCAGGCTGTGCGGGGACTGGCTAATGCCCCTTATCCCAGGCTGTGCGGGGACTGGCTAATGCCCCTTATCCCAGGCTGTGCGGGGACTGGCTAAAGCCCCTTATCCCAGGCTGTGCGGGGACTGGCTAAAGCCCCTTATCTCAGGCTGTGCAGGGATTGTCTAAAGCCCCTTATCCCAGGCTGTGCGGGGACTGGCTAATGCCCCTCATCTCAGGCTGTGCAGGGACTGGCTAAAGCCCCTTATCCCAGGCTGTGCGGGACGAGCTAAAGCCCCTTATCCCAGGCTGTGCGGGGACTGTCTAAAGCCCCTTATCCCAGGCTGTGCGGGGACTGGCTAAAGCCCCTTATCCCAGGCTGTGCGGGGACTGGCTGAAGCCCCTTATCCTGTGCGGGGACTGGCTAAAGCCCCTCATCTCAGGCTGTGCGGGGACTGGCTAAAGCCCCTTATCCTGTGCGGGGACTGGCTAAAGCCCCTCATCTCAGGCTGTGCGGGGACTGGCTAAAGCCCCTTATCCTGTGCGGGGACTGGCTAAAGCCCCTTATCCCAGGCTGTGCGGGGACTGTCTAAAGCCCCTCATCTCAGGCTGTGCGGGGACTGGCTAATACCCCTCATCTCAGGCTGTGCAAGGACTGTCTAAAGCTCCTTATCCCAGGCTGGACAGGGACTGGCTAATGCCCCTTATCCCAGGCTGTGCGGGGACTGGCTAAATCCCCTTATCCCAGGCTGTGCGGGGACTGGCTAAAGCCCCTTATCTCAGGCTGTGCAGGGATTGTCTAAAGCCTCTTATCCCAGGCTGTGTGGGGACTGGCTAAAGCCCCTTATCCCAGGCTGTGAAGGGACTGGCTAATGCCCCTTATCCCAGGCTGTGCGGGGACTGGCTAAAGCCCCTTATCCCAGGCTGTGCGGGGACTGGCTAAAGCCCCTTATCTCAGGCTGTGCAGGGATTGTCTAAAGCCTCTTATCCCAGGCTGTGCGGGGACTGGCTAAAGCCCCTCATCTCAGGCTCTGCGGGGACTGGCTAAAGCCCCTTTTCCCAGGCTGTGCGGGGACTGGCTAAAGCCCCTCATCTCAGGCTGAGCGGGGACTGGCTAAAGCCCCTTATCCCAGGCTGTGCGGGACGAGCTAAAGCCCCTTATCCCAGGCTGTGCGGGGACTGTCTAAAGCCCCTTATCCCAGGCTGTGCGGGGACTGGCTAAAGCCCCTTATCCCAGGCTGTGCGGGGACTGGCTAATGCCCCTTATCGCAGGCTGTGCGGGGACTGGCTAAAGCCCCTTATCTCAGGCTGTGCAGGGATTCTCTAAAGCCCCTTATCCCAGGCTGTGCGGGGACTGGCTAAAGCCCCTTATCCCAGGCTGTGCGGGGACTGGCTGAAGCCCCTTATCCTGTGCGGGGACTGGCTAAAGCCCCTCATCTCAGGCTGTGCGGGGACTGGCTAATGCCCCTTATCCCAGGCTGTGCGGGGACTGGCTAAAGCCCCTTATCCCAGGCTATGCGGGGATTGGCTAAAGCCCCGTATCCCAGGCTGTGCGTGGACTGGCTAAAGCCCCTTATCCCAGGCTGTGCGGAGACTGGCTAATGCCCCTTATCCCAGGCTGTGTGGGGACTGGCTAATGCCCCTTATCCCAGGCTGTGCGGGGACTGGCTAAAGCCCCTCATCCCAGGCTGTGCGGGACTGGCTAAAGCCCCTTATCCCAGGCTGTGCGGAGACTGGCTAATGCCCTTATCCCAGGCTGTGCGGGGACTGGCTAAAGCCCCTTACCCTGTGCGGGGACTGGCTAAAGCCCCTTATCCCAGGCTGTGCAGGGACTGGTTAAAGCCCTTATCCCAGGCTGTGCAGGGACTGGTTAAAGCCCTTATCCCAGTCTGTGCAGGGACTGGTTAAAGCCCTTATCCCAGCCTGTGCAGTGACTGGTTAAAGCCCTTATCCCAGGCTGTGCAGGGACTGGTTAAAGCCCTTATCCAAGGCTGTGCGGGGACTGGTTAAAGCCCTTAGCCCAGGCTGTGCGGGGACTGGCTAAAGCCCCTTATCCCAGGCTGTGTGGGACCTGGCTAAAGCCCCTTATCCGAGGCTGTGTGGGGACTGGCTGAAGGCCCCTTATCCCAGGCTGTGCAGGGACTGTCTAAAGCCCCTTATCCCTGGCTGTGCGGGGACTGGCTAAAGCCCCTTATCCCAGGCTGTGCAGGGACTGTCTAAAGCCCCTTATCCCAGGCTGTGCGGGGACTGGCTAAAGCCCCTTATCCCTGGCTGTGCGGGGACTGGCAAAGCTCCTTATCCCTTGCTGTGCGGGGACTGGCTAAAGCCCCTTATCCCAGGCTGATCGGGGACTGGCTAAAGCCCCTTATCCCTGGCTGTGCGGGGACTGGCAAAGCTCCTTATCCCAGGCTGTGCAGGGACTGGCTAAAGCCCCTTATCCCAGGCTGTGCGGGGACTGGCTAAAGCCCCTTATCCCTGGCTGTGCGGGGACTGGCTAAAGCCCCTTATCCCAGGCTGTGCAGGGACTGTCTAAAGCCCTTTATCCCAGGCTGTGCAGGGATTGTCTAAAGCCCCTTATCCCAGGCTGTGCGGGGACCGGCTAAAGCCCCTTATCCCAGGCTGTGCGGGGACGGGCTAAAGCCCTTATCCCAGGCTGTGCGGGGACTGGCTAAAGCCCTTATCCCAGGCTGTGAGGGGACTGGCTAAAGCCCCTTATCCCAGGCTGTGGAGGGACTGGCTAAAGCCCCTTATCCCAGGCTGTGCGGGACTGGCTAAAGCCCCTTATCCCAGGCTGTGCAGGGACTGTCTAAAGCCCCTTATCCCAGGCTGTGCAGGGATTGTCTAAAGCCCCTTATCCCAGGCTGTGCAGGGATTGTCTAAAGCCCCTTATCCCAGACTGTGCGGGGACCGGCTAAAGCCCCTTATCCCAGGCTGTGCGGGGACTGTCTAAAGCCCCTTATCCCAAGCTGTGCGGGGACTGGCTAAAACCCCTTATCCCAGGTTGTGCGGGGACTGGCTAAAGCCCTTATCCCAGGCTGTGCGGGGGCTGTCTAAAGCCCCTTATCCCAGGCTGTGCGGGGACTGGCTACAGCCCCTTCTCCCAGGCTGTGCGGGGACTGTCTAAAGCCCCTTCTCCCAGGTTGTGCGGGGACTGTCTAAAGCCCCTTATCCCAGGCTGTGCGGGGACTGTCTAAAGCCCCTTATCCCAGGCTGTGCAGGGACTGTCTAAAGCCCTTATCCCAGGCTGTGCAAGGACTGTCTAAAGCCCCTTATCCCAGGCTGTGCAGGGACTGTCTAAAGCCCTTATCCCAGGCTGTGCGGGGACTGGCTAAAGCCCTTTATCCCAGGCTGTGCGGGGACTGGCTAAAGCCCCTTATCCCAGGCTGTGCGGGGACTGGCTAAAGCCCCTTATCCCAGGCTGTGCGGGGACTGTCTAAAGCCCCTTATCCCAGGCTGTGCGGGGGCTGGTTAAAGCTACTTACCCTATGCGGGGACTGGCTAAAGTCCCTTATCCCAGGCTGTGCGGGGACTGGCTAAAGCCCCTTATCCCAGGCTGTGCGGGGACTGGCTAAAGCTCCTCATCTCAGGCTGTGCGGGGACTGGCTAAAGCCCCTTATCCCAGGCTGTGCGGGGACTGGCTAAAGCCCCTTATCCCAGGCTGTGCGGGGACTGTCTTAAGCCCCTTATCACAGGCTGTGCGGGGACTGTCTAAAGCCCCTTATCACAGGCTGTGCGGGGACTGTCTAAAGCCCTTATCCCAGGCTGTGCGGGGACTGGCTAAAGCCCCTCATCTCAGGCTGTGCGGGGACTGGCTAAAGCCCCTCATCTCAGGCTGTGCGGGGACTGGCTAAAACCCTTATCCCAGGCTGTGCGGGGACTGGTTAAAGCCCCTTATCCCAGGCTGTGCGGGGACTGGTTAAAGCCCCTTACCCTATGCGGGGACTGTCTAAAGCCCTTATCCCAGGCTGTGCGGGGACTGGCTAAAGCCCCTCATCTCAGGCTGTGCATGGACTGGCTAAAGCCCCTTATCCCAGGCTGTGCGGGGACTGGCTAAAGCCCCTTATCCCAGGCTGTGCGGGGATTGGCTAAAGCCCCTTATCCCAGGCTGTGCGGGGACTGGCTAAAGCCCCTTATCCCAGGCTGTGCGGGGACTGGCTAAAGCCCCTTATCCCAGGCTGTGCGGGGGCTGGCTAAAGCCCTTATCCCAGGCCGTGCGGGGGCTGTCTAAAGCCCCTTATCCCAGGCTGTGCGGGACTGGCTATAGCCCCCTATCCCAGGCTGTGCGGGGACTGGCTAAAGCCCTTATCCCAGGCTGTGCATGGACTGTCTAAAGCCCCTTATCCCAGGCTGTGCGGGGACTGCTAAAGCCCCTTCTCCCGGGCTGTGCGGGGACTGTCTAAAGCCCCTTCTCCCAGGCTGTGCGGGGACTGTCTAAAGCCCCTTATCCCAGGCTGAGCGGGGACTGTCTAAAGCCCCTTATCCCAGGCTGTGCAGGGACTGGCTAAAGCCCCTTATCCCAGGCTGTGCGGGGACTGGCTAAAGCCCCTTCTCCCAGGCTGTGCGGGGACTGTCTAAAGCCCCTTATCCCAGGCTGTGCGGGGACTGGCTAAAGCCCGTATCCCAGGCTGTGCGGGGACTGGCTAAAGCCCCTCATCTCAGGCTGTGCGGGGACTGTCTAAAGCCCTTATCCCAGGCTGTGCGGGGACTGGCTAAAGCCCCTCATCTCAGGCTGTGCGGGGACTGTCTAAAGCCCTTATCCCAGGCTGTGCGGGGACTGGCTAAAGCCCCTTATCCCAGGCTGTGCGGGGATTGGCTAAAGCCCCTTATCCCAGGCTGTGCGGGGACTGGCTAAAGCCCCTTATCCCAGGCTGTGCGGGGACTGGCTAAAGCCCCTTATCCCAGGCTGTGCCGGGACTGGCTAAAGCCCCTTATCCCAGGCTGTGCGGGGACTGGCTAAAGCCCCTTATCCCAGGCTGTACGGGGACTGGCTAAAGCCCCCAAGGCTGTGCGGGGACTGGCTAAAGCCCCTTATCCTGTGCGGGGACTGGCTAAAGCCCCTTAACCCAGGCTGTGCGGGGACTGGCTAAAGCCCGGTATCCCAGGCTGTGCAGGGACTGTCTAAAGCCCTTATCCCAGGCTGTGCGGGGACTGGCTAAAGCTCCTTATCCAAGGCTGTGCGGGGACTGTCTAAAGCCCCTTCTCCCAGGCTGTGCGGGGACTGTCTAAAGCCCCTTATCCCAGGCTGTGCGGGGACTGGCTAAAGCCCCTTATCCCAGGCTGTGCGGGGACTGGCTAAAGCCCCTCATCTCAGGCTGTGCGGGGACTGGCTAAAGCCCCTTATCCCAGGCTGTGCGGGGACTGGCTAAAGCCCCTTATCCCAGGCTGTGCGGGGACTGTCTAAAGCCCCTTATCCCAGGCTGTGCGGGGACTGGCTAAAGCCCCTCATCTCAGGCTGTGCGGGGACTGTCTAAAGCCCTTATCCCAGGCTGTGCGGGGACTGGCTAAAGCCCCTCATCTCAGGCTGTGCGGGGACTGTCTAAAGCCCTTATCCCAGGCTGTGCGGGGACTGGCTAAAGCCCCTTATCCCAGGCTGTGCGGGGACTGGCTAAAGCCCCTTATCCCAGGCTGTGCGGGGACTGGCTAAAGCCCCTTATCCCAGGCTGTACGGGGACTGGCTAAAGCCCCCCAGGCTGTGCGGGGACTGGCTAAAGCCCCTTATCCTGTGCGGGGACTGGCTAAAGCCCCTTAACCCAGGCTGTGCGGGGACTGGCTAAAGCCCCTTATCCCAGGCTGTGTGGGGACTGGCTGAAGGCCCCTTATTCCAGGCTGTGTGGGGACTGGCTAAGGCCCCTTATCCCAGGCTGTGCGGGGACTGGCTAAAGCCCCTCATCTCAGGCTGTGCGGGGACTGTCTAAATCCCTTATCCCAGGCTGTGCGGGGACTGGCTAAAGCCCCTTATCCCAGGCTGTGCGGGGACTGTCTAAAGCCCCTTATCCCAGGCTGTGCGGGGACTGGATAAAGCCCGTATCCCAGGCTGTGCAGGGACTGGCTAAAGCCCCTTATCCCAGGCTGTGCAGGGACGGGCTAAAGCCCCTTATCCCAGGCTGTGCGGACACTGGCTAATGCCCCTTATCCCAGGCTGTGCGGGGACTGGCTAAAGCCCCTTATCCCAGGCTGTGCGGGGACTGGCTAAAGCCCCTTATCCCAGGCTGTGCGGGGACTGTCTAAAGCCCCTTATCCCAGGCTGTGCGGGGGCTGGTTAAAGCCCCTTACCCTATGCGGGGACTGGCTAAAGTCCCTTATCCCAGGCTGTGCGGGGACTGGCTAAAGCCCCTTATCCCAGGCTGTGCGGGGACTGGCTAAAGCTCCTCATCTCAGGCTGTGCGGGGACTGGCTAAAGCCCCTTATCCCAGGCTGTGCGGGGACTGGCTAAAGCCCCTTATCCCAGGCTGTGCGGGGACTGTCTAAAGCCCCTTATCACAGGCTGTGCGGGGACTGTCTAAAGCCCCTTATCACAGGCTGTGCGGGGACTGTCTAAAGCCCTTATCCCAGGCTGTGCGGGGACTGGCTAAAGCCCCTCATCTCAGGCTGTGCGGGGACTGGCTAAAGCCCCTCATCTCAGGCTGTGCGGGGACTGGCTAAAACCCTTATCCCAGGCTGTGCGGGGACTGGTTAAAGCCCCTTATCCCAGGCTGTGCGGGGACTGGTTAAAGCCCCTTACCCTATGCGGGGACTGTCTAAAGCCCTTATCCCAGGCTGTGCGGGGACTGGCTAAAGCCCCTCATCTCAGGCTGTGCATGGACTGGCTAAAGCCCCTTATCCTAGGCTGTGCGGGGACTGGCTAAAGCCCCTTATCCCAGGCTGTGCGGGGATTGGCTAAAGCCCCTTATCCCAGGCTGTGCGGGGACTGGCTAAAGCCCCTTATCCCAGGCTGTGCGGGGACTGGCTAAAGCCCCTTATCCCAGGCTGTGCGGGGGCTGGCTAAAGCCCTTATCCCAGGCCGTGCGGGGGCTGTCTAAAGCCCCTTATCCCAGGCTGTGCGGGACTGGCTAAAGCCCCCTATCCCAGGCTGTGCGGGGACTGGCTAAAGCCCTTATCCCAGGCTGTGCATGGTCTGTCTAAAGCCCCTTATCCCAGGCTGTGCGGGGACTGCTAAAGCCCCTTCTCCCGGGCTGTGCGGGGACTGTCTAAAGCCCGTTCTCCCAGGCTGTGCGGGGACTGTCTAAAGCCCCTTATCCCAGGCTGAGCGGGGACTGTCTAAAGCCCCTTATCCCAAGCTGTGCAGGGACTGGCTAAAGCCCCTTATCCCAGGCTGTGCGGGGACTGGCTAATGCCCCTTCTCCCAGGCTGTGCGGGGACTGTCTAAAGCCCCTTATCCCAGGCTGTGCGGGGACTGGCTAAAGCCCGTATCCCAGGCTGTGCGGGGACTGGCTAAAGCCCCTCATCTCAGGCTGTGCGGGGACTGTCTAAAGCCCTTATCCCAGGCTGTGCGGGGACTGGCTAAAGCCCCTCATCTCAGGCTGTGCGGGGACTGTCTAAAGCCCTTATCCCAGGCTGTGCGGGGACTAGCTAAAGCCCCTTATCCCAGGCTGTGCGGGGATTGGCTAAAGCCCCTTATCCCAGGCTGTGCGGGGACTGGCTAAAGCCCCTTATCCCAGGCTGTGCGGGGACTGGCTAAAGCCCCTTATCCCAGGCTGTGCCGGGACTGGCTAAAGCCCCTTATCCCAGGCTGTGCGGGGACTGGCTAAAGCCCCTTATCCCAGGCTGTAAGGGGACTGGCTAAAGCCCCCAAGGCTGTGCGGGGACTGGCTAAAGCCCCTTATCCTGTGCGGGGACTGGCTAAAGCCCCTTAACCCAGGCTGTGCGGGGACTGGCTAAAGCCCCGTATCCCAGGCTGTGCAGGGACTGTCTAAAGCCCTTATCCCAGGCTGTGCGGGGACTGGCTAAAGCTCCTTATCCAAGGCTGTGCGGGGACTGTCTAAAGCCCCTTCTCCCAGGCTGTGCGGGGACTGTCTAAAGCCCCTTATCCCAGGCTGTGCGGGGACTGGCTAAAGCCCCTTATCCCAGGCTGTGCGGGGACTGGCTAAAGCCCCTCATCTCAGGCTGTGCGGGGACTGGCTAAAGCCCCTTATCCCAGGCTGTGCGGGGACTGGCTAAAGCCCCTTATCCCAGGCTGTGCGGGGACTGTCTAAAGCCCCTTATCCCAGGCTGTGCGGGGACTGGCTAAAGCCCCTCATCTCAGGCTGTGCGGGGACTGTCTAAAGCCCTTATCCCAGGCTGTGCGGGGACTGGCTAAAGCCCCTCATCTCAGGCTGTGCGGGGACTGTCTAAAGCCCTTATCCCAGGCTGTGCGGGGACTGGCTAAAGCCCCTTATCCCAGGCTGTGCGGGGACTGGCTAAAGCCCCTTATCCCAGGCTGTGCGGGGACTGGCTAAAGCCCCTTATCCCAGGCTGTACGGGGACTGGCTAAAGCCCCCAGGCTGTGCGGGGACTGGCTAAAGCCCCTTATCCTGTGCGGGGACTGGCTAAAGCCCCTTAACCCAGGCTGTGCGGGGACTGGCTAAAGCCCCTTATCCCAGGCTGTGTGGGGACTGGCTGAAGGCCCCTTATCCCAGGCTGTGTGGGGACTGGCTAAGGCCCCTTATCCCAGGCTGTGCGGGGACTGGCTAAAGCCCCTCATCTCAGGCTGTGCGGGGACTGTCTAAATCCCTTATCCCAGGCTGTGCGGGGACTGGCTAAAGCCCCTTATCCCAGGCTGTGCGGGGACTGTCTAAAGCCCCTTATCCCAGGCTGTGCGGGGACTGGATAAAGCCCGTATCCCAGGCTGTGCGGGGACTGGCTAAAGCCCCTTATCCCAGGCTGTGCAGGGACGGGCTAAAGCCCCTTATCCCAGGCTGTGCGGACACTGGCTAATGCCCCTTATCCCAGGCTGTGCGGGGACTGGCTAAAGCCCCTCATCCCAGGCTGTGCGGGACTGGCTAAAGCCCTTATCCCAGGCTGTGCGGGGACGGGCTAAAGCCCCTTATCCCAGGCTGTGCGGAGACTGGCTAATGCCCCTTATCCCAGGCTGTGCGGGGACGGGCTAAAGCCCCTTATCCCAGGCTGTACGGAGACTGGCTAATGCCCCTTAGCCCAGGCTGTGTGGGGACTGGCTAAAGCCCCTTATCCCAGGCTGTGCGGGGACTGGCTAAAGCCCCTTATCCCAGGCTGTACGGGGACTGGCTAAAGCCCCCCAGGCTGTGCGGGGACTGGCTAAAGCCCCTTATCCTGTGCGGGGACGAGCTAGAGCCCCTTATCCCAGGCTGTGCGGGGACTGGCTAAAGCCCCTTATCCCAGGCTGTGCGGGGACTGGCTAAAGCCCCTTATCCCAGGCTGTGCCGGACTGGCTAAAGCCCCTTATCCCAGGCTGTGCGGGGACAGGCTAAGGCCCCTTATCCCAGGCTGTGCGGGGACTGGCAAAGCTCCTTATCCCTTGCTGTGCGGGGACTGGCTAAAGCCCCTTATCCCAGGCTGTGCGGGGACTGGCTACAGCCCCTTATCCCAGGCTGTTCGGGGACTGGCTAAGGCCCCTTATCCCAGGCTGTGCGGGGACTGGCTAAAGCCCCTTATCCCAGGCTGTGCGGGGACTGGCTAAAGCCCCTTATCCCAGGCTGTACGTGGACTGGCTAAAGCCCCCCAGGCTGTGCGGGGACTGGCTAAAGCCCCCCAGGCTGTGCGGGGACTGGCTAAAGCCCCTTATCCTGTGCGGGGACGAGCTAGAGCCCCTTATCCCAGGCTGTAAGGGGACTGGCTAAAGCCCCCCAGGCTGTGCGGGGACTGGCTAAAGCCCCTTATCCTGTGCGGGGACGAGCTAGAGCCCCTTATCCCAGGCTGTGCGGGGACTGGCTAAGGCCCCTTATCCCAGGCTGTGCGGGGACGGGCTAAAGCCCCTTATCCCAGGCTGTGCGGAGACTGGCTAATGCCCCTTATCCCAGACTGTGCGGGGACGGGCTAAAGCCCCTTATCCCAGGCTGTGCGGAGACTGGCTAATGCCCCTTATCCCAGGCTGTGTGGGGACTGGCTAAAGCCCCTTATCCCAGGCTGTGCGGGGACTGGCTAATGCCCCTTATCCCAGGCTGTGCGGGGACGGGCTAAAGCCCCTTATCCCAGGCTGTGCGGAGACTGGCTATTGCCCCTTATCCCAGGCTGTGTGGGGACTGGCTAATGCCCCTTATCCCAGGCTGTGCGGGGACTGGCTAAAGCCCCTCATCCCAGGCTGTGCGGGACTGGCTAAAGCCCTTATCCCAGGCTGTGCGGGGACGGGCTAAAGCCCCTTATCCCAGGCTGTGCGGAGACTGGCTAATGCCCCTTATCCCAGGCTGTGCGGGGACGGGCTAAAGCCCCTTATCCCAGGCTGGGCGGAGACTGGCTAATACCCCTTATCCCAGGCTGTGTGGGGACTGGCTAAAGCCCCTTATCCCAGGCTGTGCGGGGACTGGCTAAAGCCCTTTATCCCAGGCTGTACGGGGACTGGCTAAAGCCCCCCAGGATGTGCGGGGACTGGCTAAAGCCCCTTATCCTGTGCGGGGACGAGCTAAAGCCCCTTATCCCAGGCTGTGCGGGGACTGGCTAAAGCCCCTTATCCCAGGCTATGCGGGGATTGGCTAAAGCCCTTTATCCCAGGCTGTACGGGGACTGGCTAAAGCCCCCCAGGATGTGCGGGGACTGGCTAAAGCCCCTTATCCTGTGCGGGGACGAGCTAAAGCCCCTTATCCCAGGCTGTGCGGGGACTGGCTAAGGCCCCTTATCCCAGGCTGTGCGGGGACTGGCTAAAGCCCCTTATCCCAGGCTGTGCGGGGACTGGCTAAAGCCCCTTATCCCAGGCTGTACGTGGACTGGCTAAAGCCCCCCAGGCTGTGCGGGGACTGGCTAAAGCCCCCCAGGCTGTGCGGGGACTGGCTAAAGCCCCTTATCCTGTGCGGGGACGAGCTAGAGCCCCTTATCCCAGGCTGTAAGGGTACTGGCTAAAGCCCCCCAGGCTGTGCGGGGACTGGCTAAAGCCCCTTATCCTGTGCGGGGACGAGCTAGAGCCCGTTATCCCAGGCTGTGCGGGGACTGGCTAAGGCCCCTTATCCCAGGCTGTGCGGGGACGGGCTAAAGCCCCTTATCCCAGGCTGTGCGGAGACTGGCTAATGCCCCTTATCCCAGACTGTGCGGGGACGGGCTAAAGCCCCTTATCCCAGGCTGTGCGGAGACTGGCTAATGCCCCTTATCCCAGGCTGTGTGGGGACTGGCTAAAGCCCCTTATCCCAGGCTGTGCGGGGACTGGCTAATGCCCCTTATCCCAGGCTGTGCGGGGACGGGCTAAAGCCCCTTATCCCAGGCTGTGCGGAGACTGGCTATTGCCCCTTATCCCAGGCTGTGTGGGGACTGGCTAATGCCCCTTATCCCAGGCTGTGCGGGGACTGGCTAAAGCCCCTCATCCCAGGCTGTGCGGGACTGGCTAAAGCCCTTATCCCAGGCTGTGCGGGGACGGGCTAAAGCCCCTTATCCCAGGCTGTGCGGAGACTGGCTAATGCCCCTTATCCCAGGCTGTGCGGGGACGGGCTAAAGCCCCTTATCCCAGGCTGGGCGGAGACTGGCTAATACCCCTTATCCCAGGCTGTGTGGGGACTGGCTAAAGCCCCTTATCCCAGGCTGTGCGGGGACTGGCTAAAGCCCTTTATCCCAGGCTGTACGGGGACTGGCTAAAGCCCCCCAGGATGTGCGGGGACTGGCTAAAGCCCCTTATCCTGTGCGGGGACGAGCTAAAGCCCCTTATCCCAGGCTGTGCGGGGACTGGCTAAAGCCCCTTATCCCAGGCTATGCGGGGATTGGCTAAAGCCCCTTATCCCAGGCTGTGCGGGAACTGGCTAAAGCCCCTTATCCCTTGCTGTGCGGGGACTGGCTAAAGCCCCTCATCTCAGGCTGTGCGGGGACTGTCTAAAGCCCTTATCCCAGGCTGTGCGGGGACTGGCTAAAGCCCCTCATCTCAGGCTGTGCGGGGACTGTCTAAAGCCCTTATCCCAGGCTGTGCGGGGACTGGCTAAAGCCCCTCATCTCAGGCTGTGCATGGACTGGCTAAAGCCCCTTATCCCAGGCTGTGCGGGGACTGGCTAAAGCCCCTTATCCCAGGCTGTGCGGGGATTGGCTAAAGCCCCTTATCCCAGGCTGTGCGGGGACTGGCTAAAGCCCCTTATCCCAGGCTATGCGGGGACTGGCTAAAGCCCCTTATCCCAGGCTGTGCGGGGACTGGCTAAGGCCCCTTATCCCAGGCTGTGCGGGGACTGGCTAAAGCCCCTTATCCCTTGCTGTGCGGGGACTGGCTAAAGCCCCTTATCCCAGGCTGTGCGGGGACTGGCTAAGGCCCCTTATCCCAGGCTGTGTGGGGACTGGCTAAAGCCCTTATCCCAGGCTGTGCGGGGACTGGCTAAAGCCCCTTATCCCAGGCTGTGCGGGGACTGGCTAAGGCCCCTTATCCCAGGCTGTGTGGGGACTGGCTAAAGCCCCTTATCCCAGGCTGTGCGGGGACTGGATAAAGCCCCTTATCCCAGGCTGTGCGGGGGCTGTCTAAAGCCCCTCATCTCAGGCTGTGTGGGGACTGGCTAAAGCCCCTTATCCCAGGCTGTGCGGGGACTGGCTAAAGCCCCTTCTCCCAGGCTGTGCAGGGACTGGCTAAAGCCCCTTATCCCAGGCTGTGCGGGAACGGGCAGCGGTGGTCGTCTGATTCTAGTGAAGGTCCCAGGTTTGTTGACATCTTCCTTTGTGTGGAGACTTTCAACTGCGCTCAATAGGCAGATGTTTTTCCCGTTCCCCTATCTAGGTTCCCTTTCTTTCCTGTTGTGTGCGGCTGGTGGAGAAGCTGTGAGTATGTGTAATGTGTGAGTGTCCTCCTGTTGTGTGTATGTTTACTTGTTGAATGAACATGGAGCCCCCTTGCACCCTGTGTGTCCGCTGCGCATGTGGTGACTCCTTCATGCGTCTGCCTTCGTCCAGGGTGGACTTGCCAGCCGGCCTGTACTCCTCCTCAGGACCTCCATCTTGGCACCTGTTCTACCTGCTGGGTGGCTGAGGCTGCAGGCCCAGTCACTTCATTACTGTAAGTCTATCCCTGTACTATAAACCTTTACCTCTGCGAAGCCTAGCTGAAAAATCACCTTCTGCTGTCCCAGCGCTACACACGTGAACCTGGTACATCACCCCCTCAGCCTCCAACAGCATGGCACATCAACACAGCAAAAACCACTGCATATGTTGCATATGTTAGACTGCATTACCTACCTCTTGGTTATCAAAAATATTCTTGTGTTTTTTCAAAGTAATGAAGATGTTTAAGGCTACCTATGTCTCATGACACCTAAAAACTCTCCACTAGTTGTAGAGGAACTAACATCCCTTGGGATAACGTGGGCACTATAAACAAAAGCAGAACACAGAGCTTTAGCTCAAAAAGTTCACTTTCTTTCTCTCACGGTGGCGGTTTGGTGATCCCGGAGCCATCTCTGGTACCTGCACCCACCTCTGGCACCTGCACCCACCTCTGATACCTGCACCCACCTCTGGTACCTGTACCCACCTTTGGTACATGCACCCACCTCTGGCACCTGCACCCACCTCTGATACCTGCACCCACCTCTGGCACCTGCAACCACCTCTGGTACCTGCACCCACCTCTGGTACCTGCACCCACCTCTGGTACCTGCACCCACCTCTGGTACCTGCACCCACCTCTGATACCTGCACCCACCTCTGGCACCTGCAACCACCTCTGGTACCTGCACCCACCTCTGGTACCTGCACCCACCTCTGATACCTGCACCCACCTCTGGCACCTGCAACCACCTCTGGTACCTGCACCCACCTCTGGTACCTGCACCCACCTCTGATACCTGCACCCACCTCTGGCACCTGCAACCACCTCTGGTACCTGCACCCACCTCTGGTACCTGCACCCACCTTTGGTACCTGCACCCACCTCTGGTACCTGCACCCACCACCTCTGATACCTGCACCCACCTCTGGTACCTGCACCCACCCCTGGTACCTGCACCCACCTCTGGTACCTGCACCCACCTCTGATACCTGCACCCACCTCTGGCACCTGCACCCACCTCTGGTACCTGCACCCACCTCTGGTACCTGCACCCACCTATGATACCTGCACCCATCTCTGGCACCTGCAACCACCTCTGGTACCTGCACCCACCTCTGGTACCTGCACCCACCTCTGATACCTGCACCCACCTCTGGCACCTGCAAACACCTCTGGTACCTGCACCCACCTCTGGTACCTGCACCCACCTCTGATACCTGCACCCACCTCTGGCACCTGCAACCACCTCTGGTACCTGCACCCACCTCTGGTACCTGCACCCACCTCTGATACCTGCACCCACCTCTGGCACCTGCAACCACCTCTGGTACCTGCACCCACCTCTGGTACCTGTACCCACCTTTGGTACCTGCACCCACCTCTGGTACCTGCACCCACCACCTCTGATACCTGCACCCACCTCTGGTATCTGCACCCACCCCTGGTACCTGCACCCACCTCTGGTACCTGCACCCACCTCTGATACCTGCACCCACCTCTGGCACCTGCACCCACCTCTGGTACCTGCACCCACCTCTGGTACCTGCACCCACCTATGATACCTGCACCCATCTCTGGCACCTGCACCCACCTCTGATACCTGCACCCACCTCTGATACCTGCACCCACCTCTGATACCTGCACCCACCTCTGGTATCTGCACCCACCTCTGGTACCTGCACCCACCTCTGATACCTGCACCCACCTCTGGTACCTGCACCCACCTCTGGTACCTGCACCCACCTCTGGCACCTGCACCCACCTCTGATACCTGCACCCACCTCTGGTACCTGCACCCACCTCTGATACCTGCACCCATCTCTGGCACCTGCACCCACCTCTGATACCTGCACCCACCTCTGGTACCTGCACCCACCTCTGATACCTGCACCCACCTCTGGTACCTGCACCCACCACCTCTGATACCTGCACCCACCTCTGGCACCTGCAACCACCTCTGGTACCTGCACCCACCTCTGGTACCTGCACCCACCTCTGATACCTGCACCCACCTCTGGTACCTGCACCCACCTCTGGTACCTGTACCCACCTTTGGTACCTGCACCCACCTCTGGTACCTGCACCCACCACCTCTGATACCTGCACCCACCTCTGGTACCTGCACCCACCCCTGGTACCTGCACCCACCTCTGGTACCTGCACCCACCTCTGATACCTGCACCCACCTCTGGCACCTGCTCCCACCTCTGGTACCTGCACCCACCTCCTGGTACCTGCACCCACCTATGATACCTGCACCCATCTCTGGCACCTGCACCCACCTCTGATACCTGCACCCACCTCTGATACCTGCACCCACCTCTGGTACCTGCACCCACCTCTGATACCTGCACCCACCTCTGGTATCTGCACCCACCTCTGGTACCTGCACCCACCTCTGATACCTGCACCCACCTCTGGTACCTGCACCCACCTCTGGTACCTGCACCCACCTCTGGCACCTGCACCCACCTCTGATACCTGCACCCACCTCTGGTACCTGCACCCACCTCTGATACCTGCACCCATCTCTGGTACCTGCACCCACCTCTGATACCTGCACCCACCTCTGGTACCTGCACCCACCTCTGGTACCTGCACCCACCTCTGATACCTGCACCCACCTCTGGTACCTGCACCCACCACCTCTGATACCTGCACCCACCTCTGGTACCTGCACCCACCTCTGGTACCTGCACCCACCTCTGATACCTGCACCCATCTCTGGTACCTGCACCCACCTCTGGTACCTGCACCCTCCTCTGGTACCTGCAAGCACCTCTGGTACCTGCACCCACCTCTGATACCTGCACCCACCTCTGGTACCTGCACCCATCTCTGGCACCTGCACCCACCTCTGATACCTGCACCCACCTCTGGTACCTGCACGCACCTCTGGTACCTGCACCCACCTCTGGTACCTGCACGCACCTCTGGTACCTGCACCCACCTCTGATACCTGCACCCACCTCTGATACCTGCACCCACCTCTGGTACCTGCACCCACCTCTGGTACCTTCACCCACCTCTGATACCTGCACCCACCTCTGGTACCTGCACCCACCTCTGATACCTGCACCCACCTCTGATACCTGCACCCACCTCTGGTACCTGCACCCACCTCTAATACCTGCACCCACCTCTGGCACCTGCACCCACCTCTGGTACCTGCACCCACCTCTGGTACCTGCACCCACCTCTGATACCTGCTCCCACCTCTGGTACCTGCACCCACCTCTGATACCTGCACCCACCTCTGATACCTGCACCCACCTCTGGCACCTGCACCCACCTCTGGCACCTGCACCCACCTCTGATACCTGCACCCACCTCTGGTACCTGCACCCACCTCTGATACCTGCACCCACCTCTGATACCTGCACCCACCTCTTTTACCTGCACCCACCTCTGGTACCTGCACCCACCTCTGATACCTGCACCCACCTCTGGTACCAGCACCCACCTCTGGCACCTGCACCCACCTCTGATACCTGCACCCACCTCTGATACCTGCACCCACCTATGATACCTGCACCCACCTCTGGTACCTGCACCCACCTCTGATACCTGCACCCACCTCTGGTACCTGCACCCACCTCTGATACCTGCTCCCACCTCTGGTACCTGCACCCACCTCTGATACCTGCACCCACCTCTGATACCTGCACCCACCTCTGGCACCTGCACCCACCTCTGATACCTGCACCCACCTCTGGTACCTGCACCCACCTCTGGTACCTGCACCCACCTCTGGTACCTGCACCCATCTCTGATACCTGCACCCATCTCTGGCGCCTGCACCCACCTCTGATACCTGCACCCACCACCTCTGATACCTGCACCCACCTCTGATACATGCACCCACCACCTCTGATACCTGCACCCACCTCTGGTACCTGCACCCACCTCTGATACCTGCACCCACCTCTGGTACCTGCACCCACCTCTGGTACCTGCATCCACCTCTGGTACCTGCACCCACCTCTGGTACCTGCACACACCTCTGGTACCTGCACCCACCACCTCTGATACCTGCACCCACCTCTGGTACCTGCACCCACCACCTCTGATACCTGCACCCACCTCTGGCACCTGCAACCACCTCTGGTACCTGCACCCACCTCTGGTACCTGCACCCACCTCTGATACCTGCACCCACCTCTGGCACCTGCAACCACCTCTGGTACCTGCACCCACCTCTGGTACCTGTACCCACCTTTGGTACCTGCACCCACCTCTGGTACCTGCACCCACCACCTCTGATACCTGCACCCACCTCTGGTACCTGCACCCACCCCTGGTACCTGCACCCACCTCTGGTACCTGCACCCACCTCTGATACCTGCACCCACCTCTGGCACCTGCACCCACCTCTGGTACCTGCACCCACCTCTGGTACCTGCACCCACCTATGATACCTGCACCCATCTCTGGCACCTGCACCCACCTCTGATACCTGCACCCACCTCTGATACCTGCACCCACCTCTGGTACCTGCACCCACCTCTGATACCTGCACCCACCTCTGGTATCTGCACCCACCTCTGGTACCTGCACCCACCTCTGATACCTGCACCCACCTCTGGTACCTGCACCCACCTCTGCTACCTGCACCCACCTCTGGCACCTGCACCCACCTCTGATACCTGCACCCACCTCTGGTACCTGCACCCACCTCTGATACCTGCACCCATCTCTGGCACCTGCACCCACCTCTGATACCTGCACCCACCTCTGGTACCTGCACCCACCTCTGATACCTGCACCCACCTCTGGTACCTGCACCCACCACCTCTGATACCTGCACCCACCTCTGGTACCTGCACCCACCTCTGGTACCTGCACCCACCTCTGATACCTGCACCCATCTCTGGTACCTGCACCCACCTCTGGTACCTGCACCCTCCTCTGGTACCTGCAAGCACCTCTGGTACCTGCACCCACCTCTGGTACCTGCACCCATCTCTGGCACCTGCACCCACCTCTGATACCTGCACCCACCTCTGGTACCTGCACGCACCTCTGGTACCTGCACCCACCTCTGGTACCTGCACGCACCTCTGGTACCTGCACCCACCTCTGATACCTGCACCCACCTCTGATACCTGCACCCACCTGTGGTACCTGCACCCACCTCTGGTACCTTCACCCACCTCTGATACCTGCACCCACCTCTGGTACCTGCACCCACCTCTGATACCTGCACCCACCTCTGATACCTGCACCCACCTCTGGTACCTGCACCCACCTCTAATACCTGCACCCACCTCTGGCACCTGCACCCACCTCTGGCACCTGCACCCACCTCTGGTACCTGCACCCACCTCTGATACCTGCTCCCACCTCTGGTACCTGCACCCACCTCTGATACCTGCACCCACCTCTGATACCTGCACCCACCTCTGGCACCTGCACCCACCTCTGATACCTGCACCCACCTCTGGTACCTGCACCCACCTCTGATATCTGCACCCACCTCTGGTACCTGCACCCACCTCTGATACCTGCACCCATCTCTGGCACCTGCACCCATCTCTGGCACCTGCACCCACCTCTGATACCTGCACCCACCTCTGGTACCTGCACCCATCTCTGGCACCTGCACCCACCTCTGATACCTGCACCCACCTCTGATACCTGCACCCACCTCTGGTACCTGCACCCACCCCTGGTACCTGCACCCACCTCTGGTACCTGCACCCACCTCTGATACCTGCACCCACCTCTGGCACCTGCACCCACCTCTGGTACCTGCACCCACCTCTGGTACCTGCACCCACCTATGATACCTGCACCCACCTCTGGTACCTGCACCCACCTCTGATATCTGCACCCACCTCTGGTACCTGCACCCACCTCTGATACCTGCACCCATCTCTGGCACCTGCACCCATCTCTGGCACCTGCACCCACCTCTGATACCTGCACCCACCTCTGGTACCTGCACCCATCTCTGGCACCTGCACCCACCTCTGATACCTGCACCCACCTCTGATACCTGCACCCACCTCTGGTACCTGCACCCACCCTGGTACCTGCACCCACCTCTGGTACCTGCACCCACCTCTGATACCTGCACCCACCTCTGGTACCTGCACCCACCTCTGATACCTGCACCCATCTCTGGCACCTGCACCCATCTCTGGCACCTGCACCCACCTCTGATACCTGCACCCACCTCTGGTACCTGCACCCATCTCTGGCACCTGCACCCACCTCTGATACCTGCACCCACCTCTGATACCTGCACCCACCTCTGATACCTGCACCCACCTCTTTTACCTGCACCCACCTCTGGTACCTGCACCCACCTCTGATACCTGCACCCACCTCTGGTACCAGCACCCACCTCTGGTACCTGCACCCACCACCTCTGATACCTGCACCCACCTCTGGTACCTGCACCCACCTCTGGTACCTGCACCCACCTCTGGTACCTGCACCCACCACCTCTGATACCTGCACCCACCTCTGGTACCTGCACCCACCTCTGATACCTGCACCCACCTCTGATACCTGCACCCACCTCTTTTACCTGCACCCACCTCTGGTACCTGCACCCACCTCTTTTACCTGCACCCACCTCTGGTACCTGCACCCACCTCTGATACCTGCACCCACCTCTGGTACCAGCACCCACCTCTGGTACCTGCACCCACCACCTCTGATACCTGCACCCACCTCTGGTACCTGCACCCACCACCTCTGATACCTGCACCCACCTCTGGTACCTGCACCCACCTCTGGTACCTGCACCCACCTCTGATACCTGCACCCACCTCTGATACCTGCACCCACCTCTTTTACCTGCACCCACCTCTGGTACCTGCACCCACCTCTGATACCTGCACCCACCTCTGGTACCAGCACCCACCTCTGGTACCTGCACCCATCTCTGGCACCTGCACCCATCTCTGGCACCTGCACCCACCTCTGGTACCTGCACCCACCTCTGGTACCTGCACCCACCTCTGGTACCAGCACCCACCTCTGGTACCTGCACCCATCTCTGGCACCTGCACCCATCTCTGGCACCTGCACCCATCTCTGGCACCTGCACCCACCTCTGGTACCTGCACCCATCTCTGGCACCTGCACCCACCTCTGGTACCAGCACCCACCTCTGGTACCTGCACCCACCACCTCTGATACCTGCACCCACCTCTGGTACCTGCACCCACCTCTGGTACCTGCACCCACCTCTGGTACCTGCCCCTCAGCCCTTGTCCGGTGGGGTTTCCATGAGCTGTTATTGTGGTGTTTGCACAGCGCAGTCGAGGTGTCAGGAGGGGGGCACTCACACGCACAGCCTAGTGGGAGCCCAGAATGGGTGCTTTTAAGTTGTGAATTCTTCTACTTATCCACAAAAGTCCCTTCTTATCTTTGAAGCTGTAGTTCTGATGGAACATGTATTTCATTGAATGATATTCGCTATATCCGTCTTTCTTACCCCTGCAACATCTAGACTCATCCTCGGCTGCTTGGCTTCACTAGTAGAGAGTCAAGTACCCAAAGAAAGTTACTCGCTGATCCAATAGCATTGGTGGCCGTGGTACACCAGACGAAACCCACATTACCCACCAGGACAATGCCCACTTACCAACTCACTGCCCTGGGCACGAGACAAGGCCTCACAGCCACATTTTCAGACATTAAGTATCTGTGCAACCATATGGGGGGTGGGTCGGAAGGGCTCTGCACTTGTTCAGGGCGCCACGCTTGAGCTGCATCATCTGTTTAGTATGTATACATTTTGAAGCAAGCCTGCCCGGTTTATTCATGGACGCTACCATGGCTTCCACCACTAGAGGGCACCATGCACTGTCACGTGGGCCTTGCGTGACGTCTCCAGTCTCACGCCTGCTAATTACAAGCACTGCTTTAGGGACAATGTCAGCTTCGCACCGATAGGACGAACGCAGGAGCCTGGAAAGCCTCTGGAAATGGAAATAATTTTTAGTACGTGGTAACACTCCCATCTAGTGGACAACATTCAGTACTGCGCCTTGTATTAAAAAACAAAGAAGGGATTCACGCACAAACGCCTGCCAATACAGTTTAATCTCCCTTCAGCCTAGCATAACTTGAACAGCTGAGAAGGATGAATATTTTTTAGGTCAAGCCTAGGCAGCACATTCTGGGGCATACTTACAAGCCCCTTGCTCCACAGGTGCGTCACTTTTAATATGGGAAAAAGGGACGCAGCGGCAGCGCAAGAGGCTTGTAAATAAGCCCCTTTGTCTCTTCAAGACATGCTCTATCCACTCTGTGGACTTAGAGCCCGCCCATTGCCTTTTTCTTTGTCCCTTCCATTGTCCTTCAAAAATACTTGCTTGCTATTGGTCAATCCATCCTCTTTGTCCCTCCTTTTTGTGTTTTGTTTACTCCTACAGAGCACCACCCAACTGCTGGTAGCGTTCCGCTTCAGTGCTTATCTGTTTATGTCTGGGACTACCACGCTCCCTCATCCCTGCAGCACTTGCTCCATGCTTCCTCCGTAAACAGCTGTAATTATTGTTCTTATCTCCTCACATAGAATATTTCTAAAAAGTTGGCATAGAGTGCGACGAGTGTAAATGTCATGGTGTTACTTCCTATTACAGAACTAGCATTGATTGCTTTGGTACATACGAGGCCACGTTTAAAAAACAAAACAAACAACAAGTAAATATCACTGCAGCTCTCCCAGGCACAGCCGGAGAGCCGCTACTATAACATTTTCTGATTACTGCAAACTCACCCCATAATGCTTTGTGAGGCCTTGCTTTTAAAATGCCTTTTCATCCATATCTCCGCCTGTGGTGGTCCCAATGCGACGGGACCACCACCAAATTGTTCAGTACGATGTGGCCTTGCTTTTCTTAAGTTGTCAACTTCCAGGTCCTCACCCTAAGTTGGGGGGACCTCAAAATCATCATCTTCCCTGCCTTCCAATATATTTTCAAGCTTTCGCTTCTATTGATCTACAACTTGGAGTGGTTTGTTCTTTAGAAATGGTCTGCTTGGTAATACCGTTCAAGACAATAAAATACATAATGTATTGTTCATGTAATTCTGCTCTTTCACAGCGCAGTTTTACTGTTATGTTTTGTTTCCCTTGGTTTCTCTTAATTGTGTTTGAATGTATCTTAAGTTATCCACTTCTCAAATTTAAAGATGTAGTATAGTTATTTCTGCAGAACGCAATGTTTTCGTGATGAGGTAAAACAGTATGTCATGGTGTTACTTTCTAATACATGACTAGAGCTGACTACTTTGGTACACAAAGCTATCAACAAGTCAATATCAACATTATCCAGCTCTCCAGGCACAGCGGGAGAACTGCTACTATGAATTCACTGCTTGCTGCAAACTCGCCCCATAATGCTTTGCAGGGCTTTGCCTTTAAAATGCAGTTTCATCCATATCTCAGCCTGTGGTGGTCCCAGGGTGATGGGACCACCACCAAATGGTTCAGCACGACATAGCCTTGGTTTTCTGGTCAACTTCCAGGTACTCACCCTAAGCTGGGAGGGAGGACCTCAAAACTATCACCTTCACTGCCTTCCAATGTATTTATACGCTCCTTCATGGCTGTTTCTTTTGTTCTACAGTCTGGAGAGGTTAGTTCTCTAGTGGCTTTGTGTATAGTACCATTGTAAAACACCTGGATGACAAAAAAATATAAACTGCATTGTTCATGTGGTTATGCACTGATTGGATGGTGACAAGTTGCTGTTCTTTCGCAATGCAGTTTTTCTGTGATGTTTTGCCTCACTTGATCTATCTTGATAGTGTTTCAATCTATTATCTTTATTTATCTATTCTCCAAAATTTAAGTTGAAGTACAGTTATTTCTGTAGAACTCAATATTTATGTTGTGAGATAGAACAGGGTGTCATGTTGTTACTTTCTAATATGGAACTAACAGCCAGGCCTCAGTCTCAAAAAACAACAAAGACATATCACAGGGGCTCTCTCCATCACAGCAGGAAAGCTGCTACTATAAAATTCACTGCTAGCTGCAAACTCGGCCCATAATGTTTTGCAGGACCTTGGATTTTAAATTGCCTTTTCACCCATATCTCAGCTGTGGTGGTACCAAGGCGACGGGACTAACTCCAAATTGTTCAGCATGAAGAGGCCTTGCTTTGCTTGTCAACTTTCAGGTCATCGCCCTAAGTTGGAGAGGACATCAAAATCATCACCTTCCCCGCCTTCCAATACCTTTATAGGTTGTTTTCAGGCTGTGGCTTTTGTTCTATAGCAGAGAGTTGATTTTTTATGAGGTGATATTTATATAGTCACAATGTAGATAGTTTAGAAGGTTACAAAATATATAATGTAGTGTTTATGTAGTTATTCTTTCCAGAGGCTCACTGAATGCTTATAATTCATCAAGCTTTGGCAAAGCAAATTTAGCGTGAAGTCTTATTTCTTTTAATCTAAAGTTATTTATTCTTATCTAAAGTTGTAGTGTAGTTGTTTCTGTAGTACCCAATTGTTATGAGGTGAGATAGAACACGATGTCATGGTGTTACTTTCTAATATAGAACTAACAACCTGGCATCATTCTCAAAAAAACAACAAAACAACAAAGATATATCAAAGGTGCTCTCTCCAGCACAGCAGGAAAACTGCTAGTTTAAAATTCACTGCTTGCTGCAAACTCGGCCCATAATGCTTTGCAGGGCCTCGCCTTTAAATTGCCTTTTGGCCCATATCTCAGCTGGTGGTGGTACCAGGGTGACGGGACCACCATTAAATTGTTCAGCACGATTTGGCCTTGCTTTTACTGTCAACGTCCGAATCATCACCCTAAGTTGGGTGGGGTGACAAGGGAATCTGAAAATAATCACCTTGACTACTTTTTGAAGGGTTTATAAGCTTTTTTGTGGTAGGAGTGTTTGTTCAATAGCTGGGAGAACTTTGGGGCATATTAGCAAGACCCACGTTAAAATTATCGCCAGGAAACTGCCGCTAAAAAGGCGATAATGGGCTTGCTAATATGCGTTATGGAATTCCAATAGAAGCCCAAGTTAGACGTCCTGCACATCTAACCTGGGCTTCTATTGGAATTCTATAACGCATATTAGTAAGCCCATTATTGCCGTTTTAGCGGCAGTTTCCTGCCGCTAAAACGGCGATAATTTTAACGTGGGTCTTGCTAATATGCCCCTTTGTTTTCTAGGGGTTTGTGCATGGTAATGTTATAGAAGATCTGGAAGACTGAAAACTGTATAAAGTATTGTATATGTGAATATGTCCTTTAGAGGCTGATTATATTATTGCTATTTAATGTTTGTTTGCTATGCAGTTTTACTGTGATATCTTATTTCTCTTAATTGTGTTTGAATCTATTGTAAGTAATGCACTCCCCAAAGTTCAAGTTGAAGTACAGTTATTTCTGTACAACCCAATATTTATATGGTGAGATAGAACAGAATGTCTTGGTGTTACTTTCTAATATAGAACTAACAGCCAGGCCTCAGTCTCAAAAAAACAGCAAAACAACAAAGATATATCACAGGGGCTCTCTCCAGCACAGAGAAGAGCTGCTACAATAAAATTAACTGCTTGCTGCAAACTTGGCCCATAATGCTTTGCAGGGCCTTGCCTTTAAATTGCCTTTTCACCCATATCTCAGCCGGTGGTGGTACCAGGGCGACTGGACCACCACCAAATTGTTCAGCACGACGTAGCCTTGCTTTTCTTGTCAACTTTCAGGTCATCGCCCTCAGTTGGAGGGGACGTCAAAATCATCACCTTCCCCGCCTTCCAATATGTTTGTAAGTTGTTTTAAGGTGGGGACCTTTGTTCTACATCTGAGAGTTGTGTATAATCACATTGTGGGTAGTTTGGAAAGTTAAAAAATATATCATGTATTGTTTGTGTGGTCTGTCACTTTCTGTTATTGATCTTACCTGCGTTGAGTGTTGGTGTTCACACTCTGTTCTTAATTGCTGCTATTCTCTGAGACTAGTTCTGTTTTTGTCTTTAACTCCTGGTTTCTCTTATATTTAATTTCATTACCTGCTCTGTTTTAATTAAGTACAGTTCATCAGTTTTTATTGTAACATTTGCTTATCTGTTTCCGCAATGTTTGGAGTTTGAATCTGTTCTGATGCCTTACCGGAGTGTGTTTCTGCCTCTCCCGATCCTTAGTTCTCTTTTTGTCGGGATGACCAGAGATGCAATTTTTGTGCGTGCGTGCGTGCTCTAGTCGTCCGAAGGGGAGTACATTTTAAGATGCGCGCTGCGAGGACGCGCTCGCCTGTGTGGTCGGTCACTCTCTGTTACCGATCTTGCCTGCACTGAGTTCATTGTCAGTGTTCACACTCTGCTCTTACTTGCTGCTATCCTCTGAGCCTAGTCATTTTTTTATCTTTAACTCCCGGTCTCCCTTATTTTTAAATTCAGTGCCCGCTCTGTTTTAATTGTGTACAGTTCATCAGCTTTTATTGTAACATTTGCTTATCTATTTCCGCAATGTTTTGAATTTGAATTTGTTCTGCTGCCTTACCGGAGTGTGCTTCTGCCTCTCCCGACCCTTAGTACTCTTCCTGTCGGGACAACAAGAGACGCCATTTTAGTGCGTGCGTGCTCTAGTCGTCCGGAGGGGAGTACATTTAAAGATGCGCGCTGCGCGGACGCACCACCTGGCGCACCTAACCCTCACCAAAGGCAAGCCTGTCTGCTCCCGTCAGCGTCCCGGAAGCAGCCAGCCACGCTGCCTGTGTAACCTCCTACAGTAAGTCTGTTCATCGTCCTTACAGCCGGGATGAGCTGTTATCGCTCAGCCCACAGATATATAATGAAGCTGGTAGGTGGGATGTCTTAGCTAACACGGCCACCGTCCGCAGCCACTGTAAGTTTTGCCTTTCCCCAGGGTCTGCGGACCTCTCTTCTCTCAGCAATGTACAGTGTAAAAGTCAGACGGAGTGTACAATTAGAGCGGCTGTGATCAATGCACGTACGGTTGTCAAACACTCACAAGATATTTTCGATTTACTTTCTGAGGATCCTCTAGACATGCTTTTCATAACTGAGACCTGGTTTACTGAGCATTCCAATCCAGTGATTGAGAAGGCAATCCCTGCGGGATATAAAATATCGCGAGCTGATCGTAAATCTGGAAGGGGAGGTGGTTGTGTTCAAAGAAAATTGGAAATTCCACCGGGGCGAGATTTTGGAGATTGGGGAGGGTGAAGCTCTCGATTTCTGCATCACTATCTCCCCTCATTTTTCGCTGGGAGGCACCTTGGTAAACAGACCCCCCGGTCCAGCAGGCCCTTTTCTTAAAGCCCTGGATGAGCAAATTATCCCACGAGCTCTGCGTTTCTCCCACTTCATACTCCTCAGGGATTTTAATAACCACTTGGACTGCGGTGAAGCAGGGGACACTCAGGAGTTCCTCGATTCTCTGAGACTTGCC
Source organism: Calotriton arnoldi (assembly GCA_963921515.1). Classification (NCBI taxonomy): domain Eukaryota; kingdom Metazoa; phylum Chordata; class Amphibia; order Caudata; family Salamandridae; genus Calotriton; species Calotriton arnoldi. The sequence continues at coordinate 2,521,989 of CAWUFW010001682.1, forward strand.
CAGCTCTAACAATCGGTTAGCTCCTAGGGTTAGGAGTGGTCACCTGCTTGATCCTATCTGCTCCAACTTTTCTATCTCAGTTAAGGATCCCCTACCCGTGCCCTGGTCTGACCATTTCTTGATCCATTTCTCCTGGCAAATCCATAATAAACATATGTCGGGACCACCCAGTCAGGGGCACCAGGGGAAACCCTCCTTCAGAATTGAACCTTCTGCCCTCAGTCTTGCTCTTGCAGAGTCACGCCCGGCTCTCTCCAATGACCTGACTGAAACCCTTGACAGTTTCACCAACTGTATTTTGCGGCGGTAGAGAGCCTTTCTCCTCTGACCTGTCATAGGCGCACAAGGGATTCCCCTTCTAAACCGTGGTTCTCGATCTCTCTTAAAACCCAGAAGCAAAAGTGTAAAAAACTCGAATGGAGACAGGAGTATTGCCCGATTGCTAGGACAGCCCTTAGAAAGGCACAAAAGTCCTATTATGCATTGATCGCTCAAGCTAAAAGTCTTCATTATGCTGAGTGCATTGCCCTTTCGGGGAACAATGCCAAAGAAATCTTTAACATCGTTCAAAGTTTCCTCTCCCCTAAAGTGGAGGCCATCACCCACCCTTCCTCGTCTGCCTGGTGTGAAGAACTCTCTAGTTTTTTTATCAATAAGATCCGAGCACTCCAATCTAATTTTGATGTCGGCAATAGCTTGCCAGCAGGGAGCACTCCTCCTAACTGGCTGTCTCCTGCTACTCCGACCACATTAGTGGCCTTCAAAGCCATTGCTAAGCCGGACTCTTTAGCGGCCTTCAAGTCTCTTAAATCTGGTTCACCAGCAGACACTTGTCCGGCTAAATTGCTGACTATGGCAGTGGAGATGATCAATCCTGAGTTAAATATGCTGATCAACATATCTCTCACCACAGCCACTGTGTCTACAGCCTGGAAACAGGCCAAAATTGTCCCACTGCAGAAAAAACCCACTCTAGATCCCAACATCCCCTCTAGCTATCGCCCTATTTCCCTCCTCCCTCCCGTGGCGAAAGTATGTGAGAAGCTGGTTAACGGACAGTTGACTGAATATGTAGAACAACATGGCCTGCTTCACCCGACACAATCTGGCTTCAGAGCCTCTTTCAGCACTGAGGTGGCTCTGGTAGAAGTTGCTGAAGCCATTCGGGAAACTTTAGATTCAGGAGTCAGGGCAGCTCTGATTCTGTTAGACCTGTCGGCTGCGTTCGACACCGTGCCACACTCCCTGCTCCTGGATCGTCTCCAGGAAATTGGAGTATCTGGGTCTGCTTGGAGGTGGCTGAAATCCTTTCTTGAGGGCAGAACGCAACAAATCTGGATCCCTCCATTTTCATCCTCCCCTCAGAAAGTGACCATGGGAGTGCCACAAGGGTCTATACAGAGCCCTCTACTCTTTAACATTTATGTCTCTCCCCTGATCCAGATGGCTGAGGAGCTCGGTGCCAAAATCATCTCTTATGCTGATGACACCCAGCTCCTTTTCACATGGAAGAAAAATGAATCCTCCACCTCCCTAGTTAAATCAGGTCTGTCAGCTGTCTTTTGCTGGCTCTCTGCTGCCCAGTTAAAATGTAATGAGGAAAAAAACCGAGATTCTTCTTTTCGGGAACTTCCCCCTACAGTTCCGGAAGTCGTTCTGGCCAGAAGAATCTCCCATGCCGACCTCCGAGGGTCAACCCACGAAAAATTTAGGGATCTGGTTTGACGAGAAGTTGAGCTTCACTACTCAGATTAAGAAGCTTACTGGTCTGTGCTTTGGCACACTGAAATCCCTAAAAAAGTTCCTCCCTCTTCTCCCCATCTCGGCAAGGGAAACTGTCACCCGTGCGCTGGTATCCTCGGGCCTTGATTATGCCAATGCCTTGTACGTAGGTCTGCCCGGCTATCTACTGAACATACTTCAGGTGGTGCAGAACGCCGCGGCCAGAACTCTTCTTAATATTCCCATAAAGACCAGCGTGAGACAACACCTGCATAGCCTGCATTGGCTGCCTGTGATTGAGAGGGTGAAGTTTAAATCCCTGATCCTGGCACATGCAGCTCTCTATGGACTTGGCCCTGTATACTTGAGAAAGCGCTTCGGGTTCTATGTCCCTACCAGACAGCTGCGCTCAGCCACGCAGCTTCTTGCCCATGTCCTGAGATTTCACCTTGAGAGGGTAGGAGGGAGCTCTCTTGCTTTCACGGCGGCTGCGGCCTGGAACCTTCTCCCCCTTGACCTCCGCAGCATTCAGAATACTAAGCTTTTCAAGAAAAGGCTTAAGACCTTCCTTTTTATCTAAGCCGTCTATCTCTCTTACCTGCCTTTCCTTCCACTGGGCTCGCTCCGGGACACTCTTCTGAGTAGCTGTGCGTGCTATAAATCCCCCATAAATATAAACATATCCTCTCCAGGGACTGACTCAATGCTTATAATTCATTGATCTTTAACAAAGCAATTTAACTGTGAAGTCATATTTCTTTTAATCTATCTTTATTTATTCACTTTCTAAAGTTGCAGTACAGTTCTTTCTGTAGAACACAATTTTTATGTGGTGACATAGAAGAGGATGTCGTGGTGTTACTTTCTTATATAGAATTAGCAGCCCGGCCTCATTCTCAAAAAAACAACAAAACAACAAAGATATATCACAGGGGCTCTCCCCAGCACAGCAGGGAAGCTGCTAGTATAAAATTCACTGCTTGCTGCAAACTCGGCCCATAATGCTTTGCAGGGCTTTGCCTTTAAATTGCCTTTTGGCCCATATCTCAGCCGGTGGGGGACCAGGGTGATGGGGCCACCACTAAAATGTTCAGCACGACCTAGCCTTGCTTTTCTTGTCAACTTTCAGGTCATTGCTGTAAGTTGGAGGGGCCGTCAGAATCATCACCTTCCACGCCTGCCAATGCGCTTTCAAGTTGTTTCAAGGCTGGGACTTTTGTTCTACAGCTGAGAGGTGTTATTTTGTTTGGGTGTTTGTGAATAACCCCATTATAGGCAGTTTGGAAGGTTAACAAATATATAATGTATTGTTAGTCTTGTTATGATTTTTAGGGGTTGACTGTAAGCTTATATTTTAATGTTCATTGACAAAGCAATTTTACTGTGAAGTTTTATTTCTTTTGATTTATCTTTTTTTTTTATCCACTCTCTGAAGTTGCAGTACAGTTCTTTCTGTAAAACGCGATTTTTATGTGGTGAGTTAGAACAGGATGTTATAGTGTTACTTTCTAATATAGAACAAACAGCCAGGCCTCATTCTAAACAAAACAACAAAGATATATCACAAGGGCTCTCTCCAGCACAACAGGAAAGCTGCTGCTATATAACTCACTGCTTGCTGCAAACTCGGCCCATAATGCTTTGCAGGGCCTTGCCTTTAAATTGCCTTTTCACACATATCTCAGCCAGTGCTGGTACCAGGCCGACAGGACCACCACCAAATTGTTCAGCACGATGTAGCCTTGCCTTTCTTGTCAACTTTAGGTCATCGCCCTAAGTTGGAGGGGACGTTAAATTCATAACCTTCCCCGCCTGCCACTCGTGAAAGGTGGGAGTGTTTGTTCTACAGCTAAGAGTTTGTATTTAAGGAGCTTTGTGTATAATCATTTTGTAGATAGTTTAGAAAATATGTAATGCTTTGTTCATGTGATTTTTCTTTTTAGGGGCTGATTTAATGACTATAATGCAATGATCTTTTACAAAGCAGTTTTATTCTGATGTCTTATTTTTCTTAATATTGTTTGCATATATTTTTAGTTATTCACTCTCTAAAGTTTAAGTACAGTTATTTCTGTAGAGCAAAATATACAGCCAGGCCTCATTCTAAAAAACAACAACAAAACAACAAATATATATCACAGGGGCTCTCTCCAGCACAGCAGGAGAGCTGCTAGTATAAAATTCACTGCTTGCTGCAAATTTGTCCAATAATGTTTTCAGGGCCTTGTCTTTAAATTGCCTTTTCGCGCATATCTCAGCCTGTCGTGGTATCAGGGCGACGGGACCACCACCAAATTGTTCAGCACGACTTGGCCTTGCTTTTACTGTCAACGTCTGAATCATCACCCTAAGTTGGGGGAGTGACAAGGGAATCTGAAAAAAATCACCTTCACTGCTTTTTAAAGTCTCTTTAGGCTTTTCTGTGTTATGAGTGTTTGTTTTATAGCTGGGAGAACTTTGTTTTCTAGGGGTTTGTGCATGGTAATGTTATAGAAAATCTGGAAAACTGAAAACTGTATAAAGTATTGCATATGTGAATGTGTCCTTTAGGGGCTGGTTGTATTGTTGCTATTTAATGTTTGCTTGCTATGCAGTTTTACTGTGATGTCTTATTTCTCTTAATTGGGTTTGAATCTATTGAAAGTAATCCACTCCCCAAAGTTCAAGTTGAGGTATAGTTATTTCTTTACAACACAATATTTATATGGTGAGATAGAACAGACTGTCATGGTGTTACTTTCTAATATAGAACTAACAGCCAGGCCTCAGTCTCAAAAAAACAGCAAAACAACAAAGATATATCACAGGGGCTCTCTCCAGCACAGAGAAGAGCTGCTACTATAAAATTAACTGCTTGCTGCAAACTCGGCCCATAATGCTTTGCAGGGCCTTGCCTTTAAATTGCCTTTTCACCCATATCTCAGCCGGTGGTGGTACCAGGGCGACGGGACCACCACCAAATTGTTCAGCACGACGTAGCCTTGCTTTTCGTGTCAACTTTCAAGACATCGCGCTAAGTTGGAGGGGATGTCAAAACCATCACCTTCCCCGCCTTCCAGTACCTTTTTAAGTTGTTTCAAGGTTAGAATGTTTTTTCTACAGCCGAGAGTTGTTTTTTTGTTAGGGGATTTATGAATAATCATGTTGTAGGTAGTTTGGAAGATAAAAAAATATATAATGTACTGTTTGTGTGGTTATGCTCTTCAAGCGTTGATTCTATGCTTATAATTTGATGTTCATTGGCAAAGCAATTTTCCTGTGTAGTTTTATTTTTTTAAATCTATCTTTGTTTATCCACACTCTAAAGTTGGAGCACAGTTATTTCTATAGAGCACAATTTTTATGTGGCGAAATAGAACAAGACTGTAGGAAAGTATGTTATGCTCTACAGGATCTCCCTTCAACAAATAGGAGATACACAGCCACATACGGATACCATCCAGGTGGGGTCTTTTTTACATATATACATCACACTTGGCCTCAGAATTGCCCTTCCATGGTCGGCCTCGATATGCCATGCGTTCACTCCTTACCGCCATCATTATAAATTCCTCCACATACGGCGGCCTTGCCTTAGGGGTCATCATTCCTCACTTCCACACATTCAGATATGTTGCTTTCCTTTTTAAAGGCCTGCGTGAAACGCCTTGCGGGAACTTATTACTTTATACCGATGTAAATCCGACCCCTGGAATTGCCTTCTAGTGGTCTTGGCCCTTCCTCCTGTCTCCTTAGCCCATTATTGTCAGGCTCACATTGGTCTGGTTTTACACAAAAAGGAACCTGTTGGTTCGCTGTTTGATATTGAGGGAAGACCGAGCACTCCACCTCTACTCCCAGAAACCCTCCGTTTCCTGGCTTACCTGCGCCTCATAGGTCGGGAGCCGAGTAGAGCGCTGACTGGGCTATTGATATGGATCCTAAATCCGTGAAATCCATCTCTCCCACAATCGAGCAGGCGGGCCATAATGCTTTCCGAATCATATATCCCCCTAACCTATCAAAAAAGGCCGAAAAAAACTTCAAACACCGACTACTTAAAACCCATCCGGAAACCCTTATCTCAGATCCTTACTTCTCCATCAAAAAAGTTGTCACCATAAATGATCTCATCTTCTACACTAAACGTCACGCTCAATGGCGGAAGGCCATATTCACTCTGCTCCAGATCTCCACTTCCCTGAAGACTCCTCATGGTCTTAGATTGTTGGTCCCGCCCTCCTCTGCTTACAGAGCAGAAGCCACCATCTCCCTCTACAAAAATGGAACCAACCTTATACAAGCCTCAGATCACAACCTAGTGGTTTTTGACAAATTTTTCCCCACCATCTTGAATAAAGTGGCTAACATCAAATACACCCCATCCGGTGGTGTCGTCCTCCCTACGGTCCCCCAGTCTCCTCAAAATCTATCCCATAACCCTTTAGCACCCTCTTCTGACCCTACCTTAGCTCCGAAGGGCCCCCCTTTAACTACCTCTACCCATAAGAACAATTCTCCTTCAATGCCCGATGGGAATGAGCTGCGACAGTATAGTCAGAATACTACTAGGCTTGCTACCCCCTCCTCAAGGATTGCCAGCTCTATCTCCCCTAGCTCCACAGCCCACAGCCCACAGCATTGCCTCTATTCTCCCCATAATCCCTTCCCCCAGCCCTGCCACTAATCCCAGCCTGCTCCCACTGGCGTCTTGAGGTCAATATCCATTCTACCCCGCCTCCCCTATCTTACCCAACCCTCCGAACACCCAGCTCCAATTCCTGGAATCTCTCCCCTCTGAGCACATACATTCGCCGCCTGCCCTACTGTCCCCTGCTTCTACTAGCTCTCTACCTGCGCAGGGTCTTCAGATCCTAGCCTCCCAATCCCATTCCCATACCTTAGTGGAAGACAGACTTAATGAGATCTCACTCTGCCTCCTCCAACTTAAGTCAGAGGTACGTAGCCTATTGCATATCTCCGCAGAACTGGCTGCCAACTCCAGGCTTAGCTGCGCCACTATGACCAATCACCATCTCTGCTCGCTCTCATCTAAAGTGTGTACCTTGCGCCCTACCCCCCCACAAATCGTCGGTCACCGGCCTACATCACCCACTCACCCCATAGTTGGGCTTCCGCTCCTCTTACTAATGACCCTTCACGCCCATCCAGATGTAGACCCTCCCTGTCGGATAGGGATATCTATTCTCTCCTACTTTCCTACGATCCAGCACATTCCTCCAACATATACAACTTGCAACAAATTGAATCCATCACCACTGATCCCTTCAGGGAACCTAGGCTAAACACTAGAGCATCAAATGAGAATAACCTCACGAAAGACACCACTTCACTACTAGCTCCAATTGACGCCAACTCAAAGCTCAAATGCGTGCTCCTAAACTGTAGATCGGCAGTGAAACATGCTGCTGACATTGCCGACCTCATCCTTGCACAGGACTTGGACCTGGTAATGCTGACTGAAACATGGTTAAATGACTCAGCTGCGCCCATCCTGGACATTTTAGTCCCTCCCAACTATGATATCATTCGGTTGGACAGAGCAAGTGGTCAGGGTGGAGGCATCGCCTGCTTACATCGTAGCAACCTAATAGTGAAAGCACTACAATTGGACCTCCTGCCGTCCTGTGAATACCTATTCATTGAAGTGTCTGGTAGCAACAATCACCCATGCAAACTGCACACGTTCTACCACCCGCCTCGAGACAACCTTCCCTTCACTGAACAGATCATGGACATTATCTCGGCGAACGCAGATTTCTAGGGCACTCAGATCTTCCTAGGAGATTTCAACCTCCACTGGAACGATGCGAATGATGTGGTGGTCAATAGCCTTAAAACCTTCCTACTTGACCTCAATCTAATCCAAATCTGCGACAGCCCTACTCATATCAAAGGAGCTACCTTAGATCTTGTCATTGGTCAGCCCAACGCCATCCGTCTGGATTCGATCCTCCCATGTGATTGGACAGACCACTACTGCATCACCTTCCTCATCCGGGAGTCGGTAAGAGCAAGCAGAGCCCAAACTAAGAACCCAAAACAACTGAAAAGATGTCTACGGAACATCAACTTGCACGATCTGAATGCGCTCTGCGATGACATCCTGCCCCCTCCTATGAACATGTCGGATGTACATGACCCTTACGGCCCATTATAACTGCTCAATGGCCAATGTTTTAGACTTGGTTGCGCCACTACAGCTTAAAAGACTGTTCTCCAAACTCTCCAAACCCTGGTTTAATGACAGTCTTAATTCCGAAAGAAGGAATTTAAGACTTGCGGAAAGATTGTGGCGAGCATATCCCTCCCTTGATCATCTCTACCATCTGAGATCCCTAAGAAGCATCTACAACAAACGCATCAGATGCTCAAAGGCCACCTTCTTCCGAAATCAACTAGAGCAAGCAAAAAACCGTCCCAGAAAACTGTTCGGACTCATCAAGTCCCAAGCAAACAGTCAGCCTAATCCATCGCCACAGGGTCGAGTGCCACTGCCGAACTGCGATGAATTTGCTGACTTCTTCACTGTTAAGACCACTAAGATCGTAGCAGAACTACGCTCTGCCCTTGAACAACTGCCGATCAGTCTGCTGAACACCCTCCCGCCCACTGGGTTGCTTGTCACGGTACCAGTGCAGCCCTACCTCCCCAAAACCAACGCATCCTGGAGCCTGTTCCAAACCTTGGATGAAAGCACCATACGCAAAACGCTGGCTACTCTGAAACCGTCTAATCACTATAACATAACATAACATAACAACGATCCCCTGCCATCGAACCTCTTCTCCGAAGTTAGAACCTCCGTACTCCCACTTTGGACTAAGATCGTCAATGCATCACTTCGGCAAGGTGCTATTCCGGACTGCCTAAAAGTGGGTCAAGTTACCTCGATCCTAAAGAAACCATCTGCAGATCACACGGACCTTCACAACTCTCACCCAATCTCTAACATCCCCACGTTGGCAAAGCTCCTGGAGAAATGTGTTCTCGCCCAACTCTGTAACTTCATCGATCACTTCCAACTCCTGGACCAATGTCAATCTGGTTTTCGTCCGGGTCATAGTACAGAACCTGCGTTAACTCACATTGTCGATGAGGCGCTAAGAATGTTGAATCAAAATGAATCTTGCCTACTGATCCTTCTCGACCTTTCGTCAGCATTTGACACCGTCAAACACGATAACCTAATTGACCTCCTGGAACACAGAATGGGGCTGTCTGGGCCTGTACTAAACTGGTTCTCCTCATTCCTTCAGGACAGATCCCAAAGCTTCAAGGTGAACCATCCTTCGCCGGTCACGCTTGGGGTCCCACAGGGTTCAGCTCTCTCACCCACGCTCTTCAACCTGTTCATGGAGCCTTTGACAGAAATTCTGAAATCATCCAGCATTCACTATCACATGTATGAGGATGACACCCAACTATACCTGAAGATCGCCTCCCTTGAGGACATCTGGTCCCTCAATTCAGTCCTACTGGAAATGCAAAGCTGGCTGACACGCAACCACTTGAAGTTAAACGCTCTCAAAACAGAATTCCTACTTATCGCACCACGCAAGCAATCTCTGGTCATCGAACAATGGTTGAATCATCTCACTGCTCTTAACTGTAGGCCGCACCTTGTTGATTCTGCAACCTCTCTGGGAATTATGTTAGACAAAAGTCTGAACATGCAGAAGCACATCAGCTCCCTCTCCAAAGGAGCGAACTTCCAACTCAGCATTCTAAGGAAACTCAAACCCTACCTCCCTGCTCATGACCTAAAGGTGGCAGTGCAAGCCTTAGTGATATCAAAGCTGGACTATGGTAGGGCAACCCTTTGCGGCCTACCTAGAGTGAAGACTGCTCCTCTTAGGGCTGCACTCAACTCAGCTGCTAGGCTCGTAACAGGCATCAAAAAATACAACCACATCACCCCTGACCTTTTGTCCTTGAACTGGCTGCCATATGAAGCTCGGATACAATTAAAAATTGCTTGCATGGCACACAAAGCCATTCACTTCAATGCCCCTTTGTACCTCGCTCAGAAACTGGAGCTCTCATGTGGCGAGAGAGCCTCCAGAAGCGCCAGCACACTATTGCTCAAACCACAAAAATTCAAGAAGAAAAAAACCTATAATCGAGCCTTCTCCGGTATAGCACCGAGGATCTGGAACTCCCTTTCCCCCTGAAGTCAGGGTGAACCCTTCCATTGTCCTCTTCAAAAAGGAAGTCAAAGTGCTCTTGATGAAGAAATTTCTGCCTCTGACTGGCTATTCCAGTGGATACTGAGGTCACAGTCGCAGTTCTGTGGCCCAGCTGCTATGGTCACGAGATTCCCTTTGCTCTACATGTCTTTGTATCTTTTGCTTTGTTGGTTCTGTCTTGATTGCATATATCTGTATCCCTCATGATGTATACATTGTAAAGCGCTCTGATACCCCCAGTGGTCATGTTCGCGCTATAGAAAACTTTCAAAATAAAATAAATAAATAAAATAAAGTAGGATCTGCTTCTTATGGTTACCCCCACTTTTTGCTTGATGTGATGCTGTTTTTGACTAGTCTGACTGGGATCCTGCTAATCAGGACCCAGTCTATCTACTTTCTCCCTAAATTGTTGTGTTCAGTACTTAGGTACATCCCAGATTGGATACTGGGGTATCCTTGTCAGTCCCTAGTATATGGTACCAAGGTACCTAGGGCATAGGTACCCCAGAGGTCTCCTATGGGCTGCAGCATGTATTGTGCCACTCATGAGAGACCATTCAAAATGGAACTGCAGGCCTGCCATTGCAGCCTGTGTAAGTTGGTGTGTACACCAATTACTAAAGATATAGGTTTACTATATCTTGGTTCACTGCACTTAAAAGCTCTAAGTCACCCTTATAGCAGACCTTTGCAATCCTGAAGGCAGGATGCTTGGTTCTAAGTGAGAGGGTGCCCCTGTATGAGCAGGACACCCCTGCAACCTTCGGAGTCCATTCTCCCGGGTTGTCAGTGAAGCAGCCATATACTATATAGAGGGACATCGCGTAATTACGCGATGACCATCTCGAAACCGGCTGCAACGAACCCCATCATGTTTGCATCAAACATGTTGGAATCATACCCCCACACTGTAATTCCAAGCACTGGCAGAGCCCTCCGTTAGGCTCTTAGTGTTCCCGTGCCAACCTTCTAGTCCCGGACAGCATAAAATGGTTGCTGCTGACTAGAGACACACTTCTGCCCTCCTGCTGCTGAGCCAAGCTCTAGCAGAGGACGGTGGAACAATAGGCATCCTGTCACAGGGAGATGTGACCACCTCCCAGACAGGATTTAGTGTATTGGGACCGGGTGGGTGTGCTTGCCAGCACCAGAAAATCTGCATGAGGGGCACATTTGGTGTCTCTGTGCATAGTCCAGCTCAAACCAGTTCTGGCAGCCGTTGGCTGGCGCGAAACTGGACAAAGGACATGGGAGTAACCTCCCCCCTGTCCAGACCCTCCCCTGGGAGGGTCCCCTGAATCTTCCCAACCATTTCCCTAGGGTACTTAAGGGCTTACCAGGGTGTAGGTCCCTAGATTCGTCATGGGATAAGATTCAGAACTTACACCACTGCACTTCTAACGTCTCGGCACTCTGGATTTCGCTGGACTTCGTTTCGGCCTGACTTCGTCTCCCTTTCAGTATGCTGCATCCTCTGTGCACCATACAAGATCCATGCAGGACCTGTACAGGACCTGTGGAACATCCAAGACACTTGAAGGAATCTCCCTTGAAGTCACTTCCCTGCATTCGCAGGTACCTCAACACTGCTGACCGGTCTGCTGATCCCGAGCTCCTGCGGACTCCGAAGGGTTCAACAACACAGTTTGTGGTTTCCTACATACATCAAGGTCCGAGCTGTCCTCTCACTGAGTTTGAGGCCAGTATCCCTCGCGGGGGCTGCATTAACCGAACCCCTGTGCACCGTGTTCTTTTGCAAGTGCAAATGCTTGTTGGCAACTTTGCGACAAGTGCATTGGGCTCCAAGTAGCCCCATCCTCTGGCAACTTCTTCCACCAAGATCTTCAGCCACACAGCTTCGTGGGCACCGTGGCCTGCTCCTTTGGTGAGATGCTCGAGGTCCTCTCGCGACTCCAGTGCCTCCGGCCTGTGGGTCCATTTGAAGGTCACTTTTGTTTCCTTTGGGCTCCCCTAATTGCTTGGGGCCTGCCCTGATGACCCTGCATGTGGTGACTCCCCTGGACCTTGTTGGTCCCAACTTTGCATCTTCTTGACTTCCTGTGTGGGCTGCATCTGCCAAGGCTTGTTGGTGCTCCCTCCAGACACCGACCCCTCAGCACTCAACATCCTTTGTGGGACAGCTCGTATCCGGGTCCTGGTCATCCTCAGCGTCGCCTGGTCCTTGCAGCTGCAGAGTCAAGGTCATCGTCATCTTTCCTGAAGCACCCAACATAGGAGGGCATTCGTCTTCCAGGTCTCCTGGTCACTCCCGAGTGACATACACTCTGTCCCCTCTGCTTTCAGGTACTCCTCTTCAAGAATCCATGTTTGGATTCCCACGGACACTTTCTCCTCTTCCAGCAGTGGCACTTTCTTGAAGTCCTCCAGTGGGTTCGACTGCGGTTTCCGACACCACTTAACCCCTATGCACTCGGCATCATTGGTGTAGGTAACGTGGGTCCTAGGGTATCCACGGGTGTGGTGGCTCTTCAACCTTATAACTCCCAAGGGGTTTCTTCAGGGTCCATTGGGAAGGGTCCCAAATCTTTAAAAATCCAACCGCGACTTGCACATAAAATTGTACGGAGCACACGGTCGTGTACTCACACTGCACACGCTCTCCGTGGGGTCCCTATCAACTTACCTTGGGTGGTTCTGTGGGTCCCCAGCAATTCTATGTCCTCTCGACATCGCCCTGACTCGAGTCGTGGTTCTTATACCACTTTCTTAATATATGGTTTTTCCCCCCCCTGGGGTCCACTGTGTATATCATGGTATTTACTGCATTTCTAACAGAAGTACTGTGTGCATTGTGTTTATATTCGTGTTGGAGATACTTAAACATTTTAGAGAGTATTGTATAATAAATACATATTTTTATAAATACTTGGTGTGGTTCTTTTTCAGTTAATCTATACGATAAGATTGCATTCTGGTAAAACAATCTGCTTAACACTCCTTCTGGTCTAAGCCTGAAGGCTTCTCTCCACAGCTACCACTTAGAGAGCTTTCTAAGGTTGTTTAAGACCTCTTAAATCACCATAAGGGTTGTCTGGACTGGTGCAAGGTGTCCACTTACCTAAGTGTACATCATATACCAGGCCAGCTTCTCACAAGGATGTTATGGTGTTACTTTCTACTATAGAACTAACAGCCAGGCCTCATTCTCAAAAAACAACAAAGATATATCACAAGGGCTCTCTCCGGCACAGCAGGAAAGCTGCTGCTATATAACTCACTGCTTGCTGCAAACTCTGCCCATAATGCTTTGCAGGGCCTAGCCTTTAAATTGCCTTTTGGCCCATATCTCAGCTGGTGGTGGTACCAGGGTGACGGGACCACCTCCAAATTGTTCAGCACGACGTAGCCTTGCTTTTCTTGTCAACTTTAGGTCATCGCCCTAAGTTGGAGGGGACGTTAAATTCATAACCTTCACCGCCTGCCAATGCTTTCACTAGTTGTTCCAAGGTGGGAGTGTTTGTTCTACAGCTAAGAGTTTGTATTTAAGGAGCTTTGTGTATAATCATTTTGTAGATGGTCTAGAAGTTTAGAAAATATGTAATGCTTTGTTCATGTGATTTTTCTTTTTAGGGGCTGATTTAATGACTATAATGCAATGATCTTTTACAAAGCAGTTTTATTCTGATGTCTTATTTTTCTTAATATTGTTTGCATATATTTTTAGTTATTCACTCTCTAAAGTTGAAGTACAGTTATTTCTGTATAACAAAATATTTACACGTTGAGATAGGACAGGATGTCATGGTGTTACTTTCTAATATAGAACTAACAGCCAGGCTTTAATCTAAAAAAAACAACAGAACAACAAAGATATATCACAGGGTCTCTCTCCAGCACAGCAGGAGAGAGGCTACTATAAAACTCACTGATTGCTGCAAATTCATCTCATAATGCTTTACAGGGCCTCGCCTTTAAATTGCCTTTTCGCCCATATCTCAGCCTGTCGTGGTACAGGGGTGACGGGACCATGACCAAATTGTTCAGCACGACTTGGCCTTGCTTTTACTGTCAACGTCCGAATCATCACCCTAAGTTGGGGGGGTGACAAGGGAATCTGAAAATAATCACCTTCACTGCTTTTCAAAGTCTCTTTAAGCTTTTCTGTGGTAAGAGTGTTTGTTCTATAGCTGGAAGAACTTTGGGGCATATTAGCAAGACCCACGTTAAAATTATCGCCGTTTTAGCGGCAGGAAACTGCCGCTAAAACGGCGATAATGGGCTTGCTAATATGCGTTATGGAATTCCAATAGAAGCCCAGGTTAGATGTCCTGCAAGCCCATTATCGCCGTTTTAGCGGCAGTTTCCTGCCGCTAAAACGGCGATAATTTTATCGCCGGTCTTGCTAATATGCCCCTTTGTTTTCTAGGGGTTTGTGCATGGTAATGTTATACAAGATCTGGAAAACTGAAAACTGTATAAAGTATTGCATATGTGAATATGTCCTTTAGGGGCTGATTGCATCGTTGCTATTTAATGTTTGTTTGCTATGCAGTTTTACTGTGATGTTTAATTAATCTTAATTGTGTTTGAATCTATTGTAAGTAATGCACTCCCCAAAGTTCAAGTTGAAGTACAGTTATTTCTGTACAACCCAATATTTATATGGCGAGATAGAACAGAATGTCATGGTGTTACTTTCTAATATAGAACTAACAGCCAGGCCTCAGTCTAAAAAAATAAAAAAAAATAAACAAAGATATATCACAGGGGCTCTCTCCAGCACAGCAGGAAAGCTGCTGCTATTAAACTCACTGCTTGCTGCAAACTCTCCCCATAATGCTTTGCAGGGCCTTGCCTTTAAATTGCCTTTTTACCCATATCTCAGCCGGTGGTGGTACCAGGGCGACGGGACCACCACCAAATTGTTCAGCATGATGTAGCCTTGCATTTCTTGTCAACTTTCAGGTCATCACCCTAAGTTGGAGGGGGCGTCAAAATCATCACTTTCCAAGAGTTGTTGTTTTGTTAGGGATTTTGTGTATAATCACATTGTAGGTAGTGTGGCTGATTAATAAATATATAATGTGTTGTTTGTGTGGTTATGTTATCCAGGGGCTGATTTTATGCTTGTAATTTCTATGCTTGCAATACAAAGATTTTTGGTAAAGCAAGTTTATTTTGTAGTCTTATTTCTATTAATATATCTTAATTTATTTATTAACTCTCTAAAGTTGCAGTACAGTTATTTCTGTAGAACACAATTTTTATGTGGGGAGATATAACAGGATGCCATAGTGTTACTTTCTAATATAGAACTAACAGCCAGGTCTCATTCTCAAAAAAACAACAAAGATATATCACAGGGGCTTTCTCCGGCACAGCAGGAAAGCTGCTGCTAGTATAAAATTCACTGCTTGCTGCAAACTCGGCCCATAATGCTTTGCAGGGCCTTGCCTTTAAATTGCCTATTTGCCCATATATCAGCCTGTTGTGGTACCAGGGTGACGGGACTACCACCAAATTGTTCAGCACGACTTGGCCTTGCTTTTACTGTCAAAGTCTGAATCATCACCTTAAGTTGGGGGGGGTGGCAAGGGAATCTGAAAATAATCACCGTCACTGCTTTTTTTGTGGCAGGAGTCGTTATTTTTTGTTGTTTTTTTTTTTATATAGCTGGGAGAACTTTGTTTTCTAAGAGTTTGTGCATGGTAATGTTATAGAAGATCTGGCAAACTGAAAACTGTATAACGTATTGCATATGTGAATATGTCCTTTAGGGGCTGATTGTATTGTTGTTATTTAATGTTTGTTTGCTATGCAGTTTTATTGTGATGTCTTATTTCGCTTAATTGTGTTTTAATCTATTGTAAGTAATCCACTCCCCAAAGTTCAAGTTGAAGTACAGTTATTTCTGGCACAGGCACCATGGCGCAAGGGGGCCTGTGTTGGCGCATGGCAGCTATTGTGCGCCAACGTAGTGGAAAAAGACAGGAGGACTTATTCATGAGCCCCTTCTGACAGTTTCACTCCGCCGGTGCGTCATTTTCTTGACGTACTTGCAGCGTGATTCTTGCACCATATTGCGCTGTATTTGCAAAATGACGCATCAATGCATATGCGTGACCTTGTGAAGCCCTGTGCCACATTATACCTGCATCAGGTATGATGTATGCAGGTTGGATGTTCCCACGCAACAAAGCCTCATAGGAGTGGCGCAGTGAAATCCATCAGATTTCACTGCAACAATTGTAGAATGCCATTGCGTCAGTACCTTACAGCTGCCTCATGGCAGGTGTAAGGGTGACGCAGTGCCACAGGCATAGGCTGGCCCCATGCATTGCTGGAGTTGCGTCATGCTTGTGACACAACTGCAGCAATGCATGACTTTAGCGCTGACAGATACGCCAGGATTCTAGACGTATCTGCCATGAATTGTGACATGGAGCACCGTACAGTGAATACAGAGTATCCATTGTGTCGCAAGAAGGGCGTAGTGAAAAGTGTTGCAACGCTGTTTTCTCGCAGCGATGCAACACTTTTCATGAATGAGGCCCAGGAATGCGCCCTATCTTATTGATGGTGCGCATTCCTGCCCTGTAGTTTTGTCGCAGGGCAGCGCAGCAACATTCCTTGCAGCGCTGTCCAGCACCAAAAACTTCTGAAATGAGGCCCCAAATGTTTGCACCATTTTTAAGACCAACTATTTACTGGTCTTAAAAAGCTGCCTCTAACTGGAGTTAAAGGCAGTTTTTTTGGTTTTGCACCATACAAGGAATTCCTTGTAAATATCACGAACTGGGGTTAGTGGCAGTTTTTGCACGGGAACGTCTACCTTGCATCTCATTTTCGTTCAAGTCCCGATAACAGAAGTGGCGATCCTAAAAATTAATGTTTATGCCTGAAAACTGCCGCTAACTGCAGTTAGTGGCAACTTGTAAATACAGCGATAAAAAAAAGCTGCCATAACGTCAAAAACTTTACGCTACGGCGGCGTTAACTCCTTGTACATATGCCCCCTGGTCTTACCCTAGTGAAACGAGGAGAAATGTTTAATTTCTCCTCGTTTGTGCCATTTCCATGTGTGCTGCGTTGTGCCGCACACATGGAAACAGCAAAACGCCAATGATTGTTTATGTGCAGGAAGGTGTCGCTTCCTGCACATAAACAATCATTTTCAAAAAATTACGTTTTGCAACTTCTATGTGTGCTGCATTGAGCAGCACACATAGAAGTTACAAAACGCCATTTAAACATTGTTTATATGCAGGAAGGGACACCTTCCTGCACATAAACAATCTTCCCCTGCAACACAGACACCCATGCACTTTGGTGCAAGGGTGCCTGCGTTGGCGCTAGGCAGCTAAATTTAGCACCAGCACAGGGGGAAACGCAGGGCTGCACCATATTCTTGTAAATATGGTGCAGGCCTGTGTTTCTAAAGTGACGGAGCATGTTGTTAGCCTTCTTGGCTTAACGACACGCTTCACCACTTTACTAGTAAATATGCCCCTGAGGGCCATATTATCAAGAAGGGTGCAAACATTATCGCCGCTTTAGCGGCAGGAAACTGCCGCTAAAGCGGCGATAAAGGCTTGATAATATGCCTAGAGAATTCAATAGAAGCCCAGGTTTGATGTCCTTGACACCAGAACCTGGGCTTCTATTGGAATTCTCCTAGGGCATATTATCAAGCCCTTACTCGCCGCTTTAGCGGCAGTTTCCTGCCGCTAAAGCGGCGATAATGTTTGCGCCCTTCTTGATAATATGGCCCTAAGTCTTTTTCAGCCAAAGATAGAAAGTATACACTCGTAGCTTGAAAGGGAGAGGCAGTGTTGGCAGTTCAGGTTCTCTTAGATCCGATGATAAATCATCATAATGCACAAAGTAGCCATCCGGTCTATTCTTGGCAGCTCAGCAGGTTTTGTAAAACTGGTAGGTGACTCGATCTGTGGCATGTTTACATAGACGTTGTCAATTTTTCGAATTGAAATTTCTGTACTTGTTGATTGTACAATTGTAGTTGTTTCACCTGGGAGAAGTATCATTTCAGCTTCTCTTTGGAAAGTGGAATCTTCAGTCGTTATTAATGCTTCCATCTGAACTTCCTGCACGGTAACAAGAGGAGTGTGGTGGCTACCCAGGAGCCCACGTGGCGTACTGTTGAGAATCGGCCACATAGTCTGGTATGATCACATCAATTGAGACAAACCGGCAAGTGGCGGAAGAAGTACAGTACTAGTACCTTCGACAGCCAGGACAGGTACAGGCGCTCTGTAAGATGGCCCAAATTCTTTCTTGTCCACAATTTTCTCTCTTACCAGGTCCCCAATCATCGGGATCCAGGCAGGTCTTGCCGATACTGTTTTCACTTCCCCATTGGGGTGCGTTTTACTTGGATGTTGCTTTGTAAATCTCTGTATTCTTTAGGGTCCTGCAAAACATCCAAACGGTCATTGATGTCAAATGGGGTTTCAGCCGCCACCGTGCTGACACTATCGAGGTCGGGTACCCACATCCTCACCCCAAACAGGAGTTCATAAGGTACACCACCCCCAGGGGTTTTCTTGGCATATTATTAAGTGCCCTCTGGACCCCATATAGATGATTGACCCAACTGCCAACCGAGCCTAATACCGTAGCTGTCAAGGATTGCTTTAAGTCACATTTTTTCCTCTCAAAGACCGAATTTCCCTCAGGATGGTATGGGGAGGAGTACCGCAAGGCCACACTCAAACTTCCCATGGCTTCTTTGTAAGCCCGAGAGTTAAACGCTGGACCCTTGTTGAAATGTAGTGTGGCAATTGCATACGTGCCGATAAAGACTTGCAAATCCTTTATAACAGTTCGAGCGTCAGGCGAGCGCTGGGGCCAAACCCACAGGAATCTGGAGCATGAATCTACTGCCACCAAGATGTACTTGTAAGCCCCGTCTGAGTGTAAGGGGCCACAGAGATCAAAATATACATCCGCGAGAGGTTTGTCTGAGATCAATAAAGGTGTTTGTGGTGGACGTGCTATGGTGGAGCCCTTCATCTGCTGCCAGATGTCGCTTTTGAGGACAAAGTCCTTGGTCTGTTTAGTAAGACCTGGCTACCAATAGCGCTGCTTTAGTAGGAAACTGTAGCCGTGATCCCTGCATGAGCAGAACCCAGATCCTCGTGTGCAGCTAGTATCAATCCCAATCTGCGATCCATGTTTGGTATTACTCTATCCCCCACTCCTGGAATCTGAGCATACGGAATGTTTTGTGCATCTAACTTGTAGGAGTACTTGAGTGGAAAGCCTTTGAGTAGGACTGAGCTGTTGCGCGTGGCATTGACAGCTATCATAGTTGTTCTGTCTATTCTCATACTAGAGCAAGTTATTGCAGCAAAGGCAGCAGTACGAACTGTTGCCTTGGCGGCTTCATCTGCCATCGAATTCCCTTCAACGTGAATACCATCACTTTGATGACTCAATGTATGAATAACATGAACCTGTGGCAGGCCTTCTTTCAGCTTTGCCACTTCTTCCCAAAGCATCTTGGGGCAGATTTACAAGAACTGACGCATCCCTGCATTTTAGCAGAGATGTGTCAGTTCAATTGCATCATGCAAAAAAAACCTTGCGCCACCATGGATGCGTCGGATTTACAATGCGGCGCACCGTGGTGCAAGGATTGACAGATGCATCACACATCTGTTGGCGTAACGGTAACGCATTGCTGGAGTCGTGTTGCAAGCACGACGCAACTCCAGCAATGCTCAGGAATGCCTATTCCTATTGTGCTGCGTCACTCCTTACGCCTGCTTCAAGCAGGCATAAGGTTTTGATGCAGTGGCGTCGTAGAAGTCATGCAGTGAAATCTTGTAGATTTTACTGCGTCACTTTTACGAGGCTTTCTTGCGTCAGAACGCCCACCCTGCATACATTATACCTGACGCAGGTATAATGTGACACAGGGCTTTACAACGTGACGCATCTCCCTAGATGCGTCAAGTTGTAAATGTGTCGCAACGTGGCGCATTGTTTATGATGCCGCTGCGTCACAAAAGTGACACAACAGCGGCGTAAAAGTGTTGCAAGGGGCTTGTAACACTGCCCCCTTGTGCTTTACTGTGCAACCTTTGGAATCCCTAAATCCATTCTGGCCCCAATAATGTAGATATTCGTTATAGGACTGGACACAGTAAAATTAATCACACACAATGAGTGTGGGGAATTCACAATGCGTATTTTGTAGTGTCAGTATCAGAACTTTTAGTTCCGCCAGCACGCCGTACAGTCCCCTAGAGACGGAGTGTGTGTTTTCCCAGGATGGAACTTTCCATCCTGCATGCACCCTTTTACAATTGCGCATGCTGCGAAATATTGTTGTTTCATTCCTACAGCCAGCTGGGCAGAGCCATCGGTGTAAATAATACATTCATATCGATCTAGAGGCCTTATTTCATTCGTCAGAGGGTATTCTTGTTCATACTGCAAGAATGCTTGTGTTTGTAATGTAGAGTCAAATCTGTAATCTACATCTGTTACAGTCAGAGACTTAGCCCATTGAATCCATCATGGATGTAATGCTTTAGCCTTTGGGATGCTTGCCTTTGTAACGGCCTCTAGTGTCGGTACCGGGGTCACGACAATTATGCGTTTCCCCTGCGCTAGTGCTCTCTCTCTCACTATAGCAGTCTGTACCGCTGTGAGTATCTTCTCAGTTGGTGCAAAACGCATTTCAGCGTTCGTGTACAAATGTGATTTGTATGCAATAGGGACTGTATCACCTTCATTGAACGTGATGTATGTGTACCCAGTTGGACCAGCGACTACGCGGATCACCTGGTTAGTTGTGTTGACACGCGTGTGTAAACGTTTGGAAGCTATCATGTCAGCTTGTACGGAACACAGAATATCTGTATGCTCCTGTGTCCAATGATGTACTGAAAAATATGGTCTAATTAAGTCATAGAAAGGTTTCACCCTTTCTGCGTAATCCAAAATGTATGTCCTGCCAAAATTAAAAAATCCTAAAATGGATTGTAGTCTTTTCAGAGTCATTGGAGGTTGGAGCAGTGCACATTTTTCAAACAATTGTGCCGCTAGGCTTTTGCCTTCACTTGACAATTCGTACCCTAAACATAGGACACTGAGGTGGGTAATTTTTAATTTTTTTTAATTGAATTTGTATCCCAGGTGGGCGAATCCAAGAATTATGTGGTTCACACTAGACAATAATTCATCATCCATCAGATAGATGTCATCTACATAGGACAATGCCTCCTCATCCAAATTTTGAAGTAACTCTGTTACTCTGGCTGAAAACAGTCCGGGGCTGTTCTTATACCCTTGTGGTAATCAACAAAATTGGCGTTGAGAGCCTAGCGCTGCGAATGCTGTCAAATATCTGCTCCCAGGCGCTATATTTTGGCAGAAAAATCCATTTGAGAAGTCTAGTGTTGTTTTGTATTTCTTCCGCACAATGTTATTCATTAGTGTGGCACTATGTGTATTTAGTACTGCAAATGTGCGTGTGGATGCGTTTAAATGTCTATAATCTAAGACCAGACGATATGAATTATCGGGTTTCATTATAGGAAACAAGGGATTATTCATAGGTGAGGTGCAATTCTCTATCACACCCTGGTATTCAAGTTGATCTAGGATCTCCCTGACTTGTTTCTTTGCCTCATGTTTAATCGGGTTTTGTCTCTGTGGTTGAGGAATTGATTTTAATGGGATTTCGTGATGAGGTGACACGTCATCCCATCCAACATGATTGCGGTAAAGTGCAGGAGCTAACGCTAATGCCCACTCCTGCATGTATTAATTTTTAACTGATTCTGGTACGAGGTCGGAGGAGGCAGGTAAAATAACTTCTTTTCCCATTGGGCAATCAAATTACGAACTCAGGTGGCCAATCCTTTTCGGCCAAAAGAATATTGTAACCATATGTCTAGTTCACCCAAAAGAGGCCCTTTACTTGCCTGGGTATGTCCCCCTCCATTTGGAGCGTTATTTCGTATAAACGATGTGGGACACTTACCCTTGTATCAGGTGTTTCCACCGTGATATGCTCAATCAGCGCTACTACCCCCAGATAATCCATCAGGTTCTGGCAAGCTATTGTGACTTCTGCCGCACTGTCCAGCATCGTCACTGCCCATTCCCCGTTCAGAAGCAGAGTCCTTAGTAGCCTGGACATTTCTAAGTTTAATCCCCGCTACCTTCTTCTTCTTAAATTGAGGTTTAGAAGTCTTTTGTTTATCTTCTTGTTTAATTATATAGTCCGAAGTGCGATGTGTCTCCCTCTTCGACTTGACTCACTCTTCCGATCTGTGCTCTGACAGTCAATCTCTCTCCGAACGTTTTTCGGATGACTCCTGAAAGGAACGAGTGGAACGTGTATCAGTATCCTGATACCTGTCAGGCTTTCTAACATTGTCATGGGTTCTCAAATTGTATTTTATCTCGGTGTGCTCCTGTTGAGGAGACCCACCCGTGACTGTGATTTGTTTTGTTTATTTTTTGTTTATTATCCCATTTCTTCTTTTTCGAAGAATCAGTTACTTGCTTTGAGTTATCCTTTTCAGAATTGCTCTTAACTATTGGTTTCCCAGGTCTGGCTCCCAGATTATCTCTACCAAGTGAAGCATATGTGTCTTTGATAATCTTAGGCAATTCTCACTCCTGCTGTGCAGGAGTGAATTCCCTCAGGCGTTGGCGTATAGCCACTGCTGCTGCCTCCCCTTTTATGTTACACAACATAATGGTCGATACCTGGGCAAAATTGCCTATTAGTTTCATCCCCAGATCTAAGGCAGGCTCCGCCCCGTACTCATTCTGAATCTGTTTCAGTACATCTGGTATGACTGCTATTGAAGGGGTACCATGTGTTCTGGTATATACGGCAGCGCAGATTGTACCCCAAGTGGCAAAATCTTCTATCGGGGGAGCCATCTCCATTGGCAAGCAAATTGTCAGTATTCTGTGTTTTTCCTGCGGACCCATAAGGGCAAAAACTACTATAAGCTGTGCCATTTTTTGTGCTATCCAGAACGGGAGATGCTCCCGACTGGTGGGAACCTTTCCCATAATGGCATTTGGGGTTTGTGGGCTAATGCCTGTAGTAACCATGTGTGGTTGTGTAGCCTGAGCAGCCCTTGTAGGTGGAACTGTTGATGTTCTCATTATGTATTGTTGAAGATTTCTGTAGATTTTTACCAAATCTCTGTAGAGTGTACGCATTCCTGCTGCTGATAAAGCAACAATGTCTGGATGCGGTGTATATGAAGCTGAGACCGTCTGGTCGTTCCGTCTCTGCTGAGCGGACTGAGTCTCACATGTTATGTGGTATGGGATAAGGAACCTTTAAACCAATTAATATGCTCTTGGTAAGTTAATGGGACTTCTAAGTCCATGTATGGAAAATACTCATCTGGTGGTTCTACTTCAATGTATTCATGAAATAACCGTGAGTGTGCATCAGCAGGCGGGAACTTAACCCAAGAGTAGAATACTTCTGAATGCTTCAGGTGCCTCAAACATGAAGGCAACCGTTGCCGGGAGGCCGGGAGGGCAGGTTGTAATATTTTCATGGTAACTGCCTGTCTGCAATTTTCGGAAATATTTAGAGCCACTACCTGCTCTTCAATGTCCTCAGTTTGTTTGGTCATTGTCAGAGGGGTAGTATTTTGCTAAAATTAGAGATATGGTATGCACAATGTGAGAACTTCTAACCTCCAAGCTTGATTAACCGACAGCCAATTCATAGGGTATACCTACTCAGATGCGGCGAATTTGTTTTCCCTTCCCACTCATACGTCCCCTGTTAAAATGAGAGTAGGGGTCTCTGAGAAAGCACAACTGAACTACTCAGATTGATCATTAAATAAGAACCTAACCAAGTAGAGCAACAAATGACCACTCTGGGGTACACACTAGTGAAACGCGCAATTGCAATGAAGTGGGGGGTAGAAGAGAAGCCATCGCCGAAAGGTTGGGCTAGGGAATTAGATAGATGCATGATAGCAGAAAAAGAGGTGTTCAAATCCAGGGGTTGTCCTAAGAAATGGGATAAAAAATGGAGCAAGTGGAACAAGTACCGAGGTGAACTGTGTACCTCACCTACCAAGGAGATGGAGATGAGGAAAAACATTGGAAATATTATGGAAGCGAATGACTGATTTACTATTGATTCCTATTAAATGTACGAAGGTTGTACCTGTATTGAAATGTATACAAACAAAGAAATGTGACTTATTTGTTTTTCAAAATAATAAAAAAAAAAAAATAAGAACCCAACCAACATTGGTGGCGCCATCTTGTGTAGTTCCTACCAATCCATAGGATCTGCGCATTGTTTGGACAACATAAAGTATGGGCTTGGTGTCTAGACTGACTTCTGACACCCCGCAGGATATGTTGGCCTATAGACCAGCTAGCTCACAGTGCCACTGTAAGCCCCCCTAACCTACAAGGGAGCAAATGGTTCCTGGCAACCACTGAACATGACAACCCGGACCCCTCAGGGATCGTGGAAACAGTACAGAACCTTTCGCTCAGTCACTCGTGCTCACTTATTCTCAGAGAAATATACAGAGAATACACAGTGGGACGTTTTCAATAATATTTATTGAGCCAACGTTATTCTTGCATAAAATACGTGTGCTTCAATGATTAGTAGACCGAAGCAGATAAACGTGATTGCAAGCACCAAAAGCGTAAATAGTAGATATAGGGGCATATTATCAAGCCATTTATCGCCGCGTTAGCGGCCCTTTCTTGCCGCTAACGTGTTTTTTTCTTAACGCCCTATTAACAAGCTATCGCTAACAGGCGTTAGCGACAGCTTTCCAGCGATAGCAGCCGGTTTTTCCATCGCCTTGCATGCCAGCGATATTTATTGCTAATGACATCCAAGGTAGGCGTTCCTTCTCAAAATTACAGGAAAACTCACGCTAACACCACTGCGCCCTATTATCAAGGATGGGCCGGACCCGCGAAGCGATAAAAAAAGTTGCGCTAAGGCCCGTTAGCTGCAGGAACTTAAGACCAAAAAATAGCTGGTCTTAAAAATGGGGACCAGGCTTGGGCCCACATGTATGCATGTTTTTGGTGCTGGACAGCGCTGCAAGCAATGTTGCAGCGCTGCCCTGAGACAAAAATACAGTGCAGGAATGCGCACCATCAAAGAGTTAGTGCGCATTCCTGTACCCCACTCATGAAAAGTGTTGCTGCGCTGCGACAAGACAGCGTAGCAACACTTCTCATTACGCCCTCCTTGCAACAGCATGGATGCGCTGTACTCACTGGACAGCGCTCCATGACGCAAGTAATGACAGATATGTCAGGAATCCTGACATATCTGTCTGCGCTAAAGTCACGCATTGCTGCAGTTGTGTCACAACCATGACGCAACTCCAGCAATGCATGGGGCCAGCCTATCCCTATGGCACTGCCTCACCCTCACGCCTGTCATCAGGCAGGCGGAAGGTACTGACGCAGTGCCATTCATGAGGGGTGCCCGAATGTCGGCGATGTTGGAGATCCATCGGTGGTGGTTGCGCGCTGCGGTGTCATCGTTTGGAAGCATTGGTGGAGTGTCGGTGCGGAGGTAGTTGACCAGACGTTCTGCGGTGGCCTTGATTCAGCTGCGACGGGGTGCGATGACGGCGCTGGCGTCTGGTGGGCAAGGTGAAGACGTCATTCATCCAATGATGGTAGTGCCAGGAGAGTCTGGTGTTGTGGCTGTAGTTGAAGTACCCGCTGGCAGAGGTGACGTGCTCGGCCGTGTGTCCTCATATGTGGCCTGTTGAGGTGACTTGCTGCTTGCGTCTGATGTCGGTGACAGGAGAGGGTGGTGCTCTGTTCACTGGGGTTGCCCAGGTGGAACTTGAGTACACCGAGTTGGATGTCGTCGGGGGATGGGAGACCCTGGGGTGCAATGATGTCTACAATGGGATTGTAGAATGGGGGGCCATGGCCCGGGGGGCCTGCACATGAGGGTGCCACAGAGGATGTTCTTGGGCTTGGTCCGGATCTGGGAGTTGACGTGGTCCATGGTCACCCCTGGCACATTAGAGTGCGTGGTCAGTCGGAGTGTGCCTCTGTAGGTGATGGCAATGACTCCTCCTTGATGGTCGGGGTGCTCCTTGCGGGTGATACTGCATCCGTCAGTGATGGCGAAGGCGATGTCCGTTACGGAGCATAGGTTTGTCCTGGCAGGCGAGGTGGCGTCCAGGGTTGATGGCAAGGAGGGTGCTGGCGTCGTAGCGGTGGAGTGTCCAAGATGAATACACCTTGGTGCTGAGCACGGTCCAGGGGCAGACGGACACAAACGGCGTAGCTTATGTGTTGCCTTTGTCACTGGAGACGACCATTACAACGCAGGCAGTACATCGTTAACAACGCAACTCCGACAACGCGGGTCCCTTAACATCGCATTTGATTACAACGCATTGTGAGGTAAGTAATGGGGTAATTTAAACTTTTTCAGGTGTGTATGGACTATTTCTTGAGGTAAAATATGAAAAATGGTCTTTATATTGGGGTAAAATATGAAAAATGGGGAGTTTTTTGGGGTAAAATATGAAAAATGGGGTGTTTTTTGGGGTACATTTTGAAATTTTGGGGTGTTTTTTGGAGGTCAAATTTCTAAATCTTGGGTGTGTTTTGTGCCAAAATAAAGAGAAATTTGGGGGGTGCATTTGTCTCAAATGTGATCTTTTGGGTGTCTTTTGGGGGTTCAGAAAGGAATTCCAGGGTTCACGGTTGGGTTTGTTGTGCAAAGGTTATTCTTGGGTCGCACTCACTGTAGTGGGAACAGTGATCTTCATGTCTCCGCTATGCAACACCTACTCTACTGTTGCAATGTGCCTAGTATTAGTATGTATTGGAATGGAATGCGATGTTATGGCATGCATTGCAACTACGTATGTGCCTTTGGCACACGAGTGGTACGCCCGCTGTGCATGGGCGCACAGCGG
Organism: Calotriton arnoldi; assembly: GCA_963921515.1. Classification (NCBI taxonomy): domain Eukaryota; kingdom Metazoa; phylum Chordata; class Amphibia; order Caudata; family Salamandridae; genus Calotriton; species Calotriton arnoldi. The sequence goes on from CAWUFW010001682.1 coordinate 2,548,822, forward strand.
CCACCATTGAGAAGTGCGGGGGGTGTCTGGACAGCTGTGAGGTGGTAAACCCTGTAAAGAACACTGGATGGTGCGTGGACGCGGGGATGTGTGTGTGAGCGTGTGTTGTTAAAAATGTATTGATGGAAGTCTTACCTCTAAGCCGTGTCCCGTGTCTTCGTAGCTCCTGCTCTCCTGCGTCTGCTTCCAGGAAAAGGAAGTCGGCAGCCAGGCTCCCTCCCCTGAGTCAATCACAATGCTGCGATGCGGCGGTGGGATTGTTAATTGGCAACGGGACAAGTCATGCTGCCAGGGGCCGGAGGGGTGGGCATGTTCTCCATGCAGGCTGTAATGCAGCCTGCATTGCGAACAGAGAAGTGCGCATGTCTGCATTGGGCGGCCTGAGTGGGCCGACCAAACAGTCATTGCGCACTTGAGTGTGCATGCCAATCCGCACATTCCCTGCTCCGTGTTTGGAGCAGTCCTACCCACCCGCCCACCCCCTGAGGATAGATAGCATGATTACATCAGTTATTTATCCCTTGTTTTTCCCTTTTTTAACTGTTTTATTGGCTTCTCTGAGCCCGCACTACCCGCTTCCCGCCGCTGCTGCCCCTGCAGCCCCGCACCTCTGTCCTCGCACATTCCCGCCTCCCAGCTGATCGTTCCTCCACCCTCCCCTACTTAATGGCGGACACTGGCGCAGAAGGCGCGCCTAAGACAAGCCCGTCTGCGCACATCTTCAACCCAACCGCGACCAGCGCCAGGAAGCCTGGATCACGGGTCATCCACTGCTACAGCACAGCCACCCTCCACGCACTCAACCCCGGGAAAGTCAGAGACTGACAACAGGCCTCGGCAAACACGACCCATGGCCAGTTCTCCTGCCTCCACTGCCGCCAGAGCTTAACCACCACCCCGGACTCCAACACAGCCGACGCCAGCACCGGCGAAACCCTAGGATGCATCCTCCTCAATGGGCGCTCCGTGCACAAACACGCCATGGAAATCTGGAACCTACTCGACTCTCTCTCGCCCGACATAGCCTTCTTCACGGAGGCCTGGACCAACGCCTCCTCCGCCCCCGACATCAACACCGCCATCCCGGACGGATACAAGATCCAGAGGAAGGACCGCACCAACCACCTGGGAGGGTGCCTCGCCATTGCCCGCAAGAGCACCCTGCGCCTCACCACCTCCAGCAGAATATATACGTACAACGCATGCCATAACAACGCGGTCGTTACAACGACCGCGTTGTTATTTCGCATACCGTTACAACGCATGTCGGAACCACGACTTGCTGTAGGGGGCGCTGGATGTTGGAATAGTATAATTTACTATTCCAACTCCAGTCTGTGCGGACCTTAGGGAAGGTGTTGGATTTAAAATCTGCCCCGACTTGCGTTGTAACGGTATGCGAAATAACAACGCGGTCGTTGTAACGACCGCGTTGTTATGGCATGCGTTGTTCAGCATGCAAAATAAACGCTGTTCACCCCTCCAGCGAAACCTTCCCCTCCGCCGAACACCTGCACTTCCAGATCCAGACCAGCCACAACTCCACACTCCGAGGAACCCTCGTCTACAGACACCCCGGGCCCCGGACACACCAGCCATCCCACCATCTCCACCTGGACGCCAGTCCCAGCCGAAGACACAGCCTCAACCATGAAAGGCATCCACTCACGGGCCCCCACCAACCCATGCCCTCCCACATCTACCACAGCGCTGCGGCCGCCATCACACACGAACTGCAACGCACCATCAACACCACCTTCAAAACAGGCACCTACCGAGGTGACTGAAAGCGTGCAGACGTCTGGCCCCTTCTCAAAAAGACCACAGCTGACCCCACCGACCTCAAGAGCTGTAGGCCCATCTCGCTCCTCCCCTTTGCGGCCAAAGTTGCAGAGTAAACAGTCAACAGGGAACTGACACGATTCATTGATGACAACACCATCCTCGACCCGTTCCAATCCGGATTGGGTACCAACCCCAGCAACGAGGCCATCCTACTCACCGCCACAGACGACATCCGCACACTCCTGGACCAAGGCCACTCCGCAGCCCTCATCATACTCGTCCTTTCAGCGGCCTTCGACACCGTCTCCCACACACACTAGTCGCCAGACTATACGACGCCGGCATACAAGGAACAGGCCTCGACTGGATCCGATCATTCCTCCCCGGAAGAAGCCAAAGGATCAGACTGCCAACCTTCCTCTCCGATCCCACGTAAATCACCTGCGGAGTCCCAGAGGGTTCATCTCTGAGCCCGACCGTCTTCAACATCTACATGGCACCCTCAACGCCACCGTCCGACAACACGGCCTCAACATCGTATCCTACGCTGATGACACCCAGCTCATCCTCTCCTCACCAAAGACCCCACCACCGCCAGACTCAACTTCCAGAAAGGAATGCAGGACGTTGCAGTCTGGATGACCAACAGCTGCCTGAAGTTCAACGCAGAGAAGACAGAAGTCCTTGTCCTTGGAACCACACCTTCAGCATGGGACAACACCTGTTGGCCTTCGCCCTCGGAAGCCCACCTACCCCCTCAGACCACGGCAGAAACCTCGGCATCGTACTCGACCCATCCCTCACCATGAACAGACAGGTCTACGCCGTCACCTCCAGCTGCTTCAACATCCTCCGCAAGACCTTCAAATGGATAACCCCAGAGTCAAGGAAGACATGCACTCATCACCAGCAGACTGGACTATGGAAACGCACTCTACGCCGCCATTTACAAGTCCCTACTCCACAAACTACCGACATTACAGTACACCGCCGCCAGAATCGTCCTCGGCATCCCCCGGCACTAACACATGAGCTAACACCTACGTAGACTCCACTGTCTCCCCATGGTGAAAAGAGTCACCTTCAAAATCATCACTCACGCCTACAAATGCCTACACAACAACGTAACCAAATACCTCAATGACAGAATCAACTTCCACGTACACAAATGAGACATCCGATCTTCCAACCTCGCACTGTCCGAAAAACAGCGCATCCACAGAGCCAGAGCAGGCGGGAGATCCTTCTCCCACATTGCATCCAAAACCTAGAACGAGCTACCGGCAGACATCAGAGGTGCCCCCTCCCTGAACACCTTCAGGAAGACCCTCAAGACCTGGCTCTTCGGCTAACAGATCTGCGGCCCCCCACCCCTCAGTGCCTTGCGACCCTCACGTGTGAGTGGCGCGCTTACAATTCCCTTGAGTGATTGATTGATTGAGTTATCATCATGTGATGATTGTTCCTCTTCTGCACTGCTTGAGGTGGTGGGGCAACGCTCTTCCAACATAGCGGTAGAGCCGCCACTGGGGGTGCGTCATCTACGTGTGATAGGCATGAGCGACTCCCCCCCCGGCCCTCCTGCGCTATGCGTCCCGCCTTCTCCTTACCTGGACATTGAACCCGTGGCGCAATCCACTGCACTCTCTCCAAATCTGTGACTCAGCCAGCAGGAGCCTGAGCCAGGTGTGCTTTCACTGGGCTGGGTACAGCAGTCACTGCGTAGTCCTCTGGTGGACCACCCGATGCAGTTGATGCAGCAGGGCTCCCTTAGGCGTGTAGTTGCAGCGCTCAGTCCACACAAGTTCGGCGTGGCACAGGGGCCTCACCCTCCAGAGCGTCCAGCCAGCCCAACATCATCCGTCCTGTGATGCAGGGAGACGGCACCCACCGTTGGTAATCCCCTCCGTGCACCCCGGTGTAGTGGTGGATCATAGTATGCGAAGCGGACCTCACTACGTTGGTGCGCAGGATCACCTCTACCATTGACTGCACCAAGGTGCGCAAGGCGGGCTTCTCACACAAGTCAGCAACGTGTCTCCATGCAACCTGCCAGACTTCACCACCAGGTACGAGCGATCGTCGCACATCAATGTCTCCCACCACTGGTCATCGACTCCACAGCTACTCCACATCCCACTCCAGGCCACAGACACAGGTCCAGCGAGGGATCCAGGAACTAGACGCAGGTCCAGCGAGGGATCCAGGAACCAGATGCAGGTCCAGCGAGGGATCCAGGAACCAGACGCAGGTCCAGCGAGGGATCCAGGAACCAGAAGCAGGTCCAGCGAGGGGTCCAGGAACCAGACGCAGGTCCAGCGAGGGATCCAGGAACCAGACGCAGGTCCAGCGAGGGATCCAGGAACCAGACGCAGGTCCTGCGTGGGAACCAGGATCTCATCCTGGTCAACCCGGATGTTTGGTGGCTTGAGGGGGTTGTTGATGTGTGCTGCACTATGCCCTGGCTGCTCAAATCTGCATTTTTCCTTTTTTTGTGTGCATCTTTTATATTGGAGGTGGACAGATAGGCTAAGTCCAAACTTGCGGGTTAGCGTGCCTTTTTCTATCGCTAAGGGCTTATCGCTGGATTCCACCCGCTATCGCCGGTTTCATTAACGCCATCGCGCTAATGTTAGCGGCGGTTTTCGCCGCTGATCCCTGAAGCTATCGCCTGTTAGCAAAACGTTGCTAATACGTCGCTAACAGGGCGATAACTTGCAGGGAACGACGGCGATAGGAAAACTAGCACTAACCTAGGTTAGCGATAGTTATCGCCATTTTTTGGTAATATGCCCCATAGTTCTACCATGGTGCTGAACAATGTATATATGCAGGCATATAACTCAAGGCAGTAATCGAGCGTACTCCTACGAAGCGGACCCTACTCTGAGTGTACCTAGAGTGTGTGAAGGTGTAAAGCCAAGAATCCCCCCAAGGGACAAAACAATTCCATTACCTGATGGGACAGAGTGAAGGACCCCATGTTGGTCACGAACCGGACACCCCTCACTAGATGTCAGACTGCTGCGTGGTGATTTCTCAGCATGCAAGGCCCTCGATGTCTCCAGAAGCGCCTCCTCTGCCAATCTTTTGGGATGCTCATCTTTTATAATAGAAAGCAGCCTTGCGATGTGCATGTAGGTTAGCGAAGTTATGGATATGTAGATAGCCCTGTCGCCCCGTGGATGAAGATAGTGATGACATTTGTACATAGTGCAAAATGAGAATTTGTACATGATGTTCAGGGCGTTGTGATAATGTTGTGCAAAGCTAGATGTGAAAACAAGTTTTGTTTCAGAGAAGCTAATCCAACATTGTTGTGCATGCAAATATGTGTAAAAGGTCACAGCTGAAAATGTTATTTGTGAGGACAATGTATGAAATAAGCTGCTTCGCTACATGGCTCTAACTTAGGAATATAACAGTAGAGGATCTGGAAACCTGAAAAATGTATTGCATATGTGGTTACGTCCTTTAGGGGCTGATTGTTTTGCTATGCAGTTGTAATGTGATGTCTTGCCTTTCTCTATCTCTCTTAATTGTGTTTGAACCTATCTTTAGTTATCAACTCCCCAAAATTAAAGATGCAGTACAGTACAGTTATTTCTGCAGAACACAAGGGCACAGGGGAGAGCTACTTTAATATTCTCTGCTTGCTGCAAACTCGGCCCATAATGCTTTGCAGTGTCTCGCTTTTAAAATGCCTTTTCACCCATATCTCAGCCTGTGGTGGTACCAGGGCGAAAGGGACCACCATCAAATTGTTCAGCACTGTGTAGCCTTGCTTTTCTTGTCAACTTCCAGGTCATCGCCCTAAGTTGGAGGGGACACCAAAATCATCACATTCTAATGCAGTCTCAAGTTTTCCAATGGTTGGACTGTTTGTTCTACAGTTGTTTGTATTTATAGTTGGTTTGTGTTTGATAGCTAATTAAAAATCCTGAAAAACGTATCATGAATTGTTCATGTGGCTGTAGTTCGATATTGTTTAATCATACAATTTTATACAAATGTCTTTTTTTCCTTGATCTCTGTTAATTGTGTTTAACTTATTTTTAGTTATTCTCTCCCAAAATTAAAAATGCAGTACAGTTATTTCTGTTGAATAAAAGAGCACAGGGTAGAGCTAATATAAAATTCACTGCTTATTGCAAATTTGGCCCATAATGCTTTGCAGGGCCTCGCCACGATGTAGCCTTGCCGGGGATCTCAAAGCCATCACCTTCCCTGCCTTCCAATGCATTTTCATGATTTTCCATGGTTGGAGCTTTCGTTCTCCATCCAGGAGAGGTTTGTTTTCTAGAGGCCTTGAGCATGGTTATATTGTAGGAGGCTTGGGATGCTGAAAAATGTATAGTACAATAGTAATGCTATTTAGGGGCTGATTGTTAAGTTGCTATTTAATGCTCTTTCACTATACAGTTTTGCTGTGATGTCTCACCTTTCTTTATCTCTCTTAATTGTGTTTGAACCTATCTTTAGTTATTCACTCCCCAAAATTAACAATGAAGTACAGTTATTTCTGCAAAACAGAGGGCACAGGGGAGAGCTACTATAAAAATGCTCTGCTTGCTGGAATCTCGCCCCATAATTCTTTGTGGGGCCTCGCCTTTAAAATGATTTTTTTCCATATCTCAGCCTATGGTGGTCCCAGGGTGACAGGACCAGCCTGTGGTGGTCCCAGGGTGACGTAGCCTTGCTTTTCTTGTCAATTTCCAGGTCTTCATCCTTCTCTGCCTTCCAATGTGTATTCAAGCTATTTCCTGGTTTGAGTTTTTGTTTTACAGTTGAGAGTGTTTAATTCTTTAGGGGTTTTGTATTTAGTAATGTTGTAATAACCTTGGAAAACCTAAAATTGCATTGTTGTTAAGTTCTATAAGCGTTGACTGTATGGTTGCTTTTTAATTCTCATTCATGTTGCAGTTTTACTGTCATGTCTTGTCTCTCTTAATTGTACTTATTTGCTCCCCTGCCGCATTCTTAAAAACAACAACAAAGAAATATCATAGGGGCTTTCTCCAGCACATCAAGAGAGCCGCTACTATATAATTCTGTGCTTGCTGCAAACTCTCCCCATAATGCTTTATGGGGCCTTGCTTTTAAAATGCCTTTTCATCCATATCTCAGCCTGTAGTAGTACCAGGGCGACAGGGTCACCACCAAATTGTTCAGCACGTTGTGACCTTGCTTTTCCTGTCAACTTCCACATCCTCACCCTAAGTTGCAGGGGACCTGAAAATCATCTCCTTCACTGCCGGCCATTGTTTTTTTTAAACTTTTCTTATGGCTGGAGTATTTATTTTATGACCAATAGTGGTTTATTTTTCAGATGTTTTGTGTATGATACTATTAAACACTTGTAAGGGTAAAAAATGTTGTTTGATGGCAATTCAACGTTTTTTCACCATGTAGTTTTGCTGTGATGTTTTTCCTTACTAGATTTTCCTTAATTGAGTTTGAACCTATCTTTACTTATCCACTCCCCAGAATTAAAGATGCAGTACAATTATTTCTGCAGGGGAGAGCTGCTATAATGATTTGATTTACCAATTTCTCACGCAGCACAATGCAGCAGCCGCAAACACTGCGCTGCGCTGGCCTGCATGAGAAGGAGAAAGAAGGACGTGCCAAATTTACTGAAATATGGCACTCTCCTCCCCCCTCCCTAGCGCCGGCACTGAAATTAGCTGCAGTGCGACACGGAGACACCTTTGCGCCATAGTGCAAAGGTGTCTCCGTGAGTCAAGCATTGGTTTTATACTGGAAGGATACTCGCCTAGTACAAAATACTATGCTTAGACTCATTTTAAAAATGTTCCCACTTTGTATGTGTGCTGTACAGTGCAGCTCACATGCAAAGTGAGAAAATAAAGGAGAAAAAAGGCATTTCTCCTTCATAGCACCTGGTTAAAGGGTGAGCTATTTTCTGATGCTAAACCCTGGGTCATATTTACAAGCCCCTATCGTCACCACAACGTCACTTTTCTCAACGTTGTGGTGGCGATAGGGACTTCACCTTATTCACAAGGCGGCGTTAAGCCACTTAAAGTGGTTTAATGCTGCCTTGTGAATAAGGCACCCTTTCACACTGTACTTAGCGTGAAAGGGGAAGGCAATGGGTGTTGTGGTGGGTGTTCCACCGCAACACTTATTGATTTTGATGCTGCCCCATATTTCCAAGGGTGTCGTAAATATAGGGCAGCACCAAAATTAAGACCAGGGATAACCTTGGGCCATATTTACTACGAAGTGGCGGAGCGCGATGTTAGCCTCCTTGGCTTAACGCCGTGCTCCGTCACTTCTGGAACGCAGGACTGAACCAAATTTACAACAATATGGTTCAGCCCTGCGTTTCCCCCTGCGCTGGCGCTAAATTTAGCAGCCTAGCACCAACCAGGCACCCTTGCACCATAGTGCAAGGGTGTCTGCGTTGAGGGGAAGATTGTTGGGGCCTTATTTATGAAGGCCTGCAACACTTTTACGCTGCTGTTGCATCACTTTTTGTGATGCTGCGGCGGCATAAATAATGCACCACGTTGTGCCATATTTACAAGGTGACGCATCTAAGCGGATGTGTCACTTTGTAAACCCCTGTGCTGCATTATACCTGCGTCAGGTATAATGTATGCAGGGTGAGCATTCCCCCGCAATAAAGGGTCATAGAAATGGCGCAGTGAAATCTATGAGATTTCACTGCGACACTTCTAGGACACTACTGCGCCAATATCTTACGCCTGCCTCACAGCGGGCATAAGACTGACGCAGGCCCTTTCAAATGGGGCTTGCCCCATGTGAAAGGACACATTGCTGGAGTTGCGTCTGTTTTCAGACACACTCCAGCAATGCGCCACTTTTGCGCCTACAGATACATCAGAAATACTGACGTAGGGGCGTGGCCAGGCAGTCCAATATGGTGGACGTGCCTTAGCCTCACTCCGTAAGCCCAAGTAACATCCTGCATTATCCTGCCGGTAAGCGGTAATTTTCCACCTCGCCTGGCTCACCGGGAAGCTGCTCAGGGCCCCGGAATTTATCCTGCTGGTCTCCGCATCGCACACGCCATGAGGAAAGCGGAGAAACAAGATCAGATGATCAGGGGCGGTGCGACCTGGAGGACACAGCGGAGCCACGCCCTGCTGTGGGTGCGATCCGGAGCAGTGGAACTGAGGCCAGGCGCCTTCGGGGTTTGGGCCGCTGGTCTGTCGCCTGGGCCTGGATGAGCAGCGGTCTTTCTCCCCACACTTAACTCGGGGAAAGGTGACACTGCGGCGTGACAGCGCCCGCCGGAGCGACTCGTGCGCTCGGCGGGAGTCCAGGAGTGCTGCAGCTTCAGCTGGGGGCTGTGCAGTGCGGAGGGATCCGGAGGGGAGATCAACCCTCCCAGTGAGAGTCCAGACACCCACACCAGAGAGACGTATCGAGGACAATACAATATCAGAGGTGGGTGCAGCCTGCATCGGCAGGGCTATATGTGGACTGGAGTGGAGGGAATAAGCCACCCTGTTGATCGTCTCAAGATTGCGGCACAGACGGCACAGCTATCCCTCCACACGCAAGCCCTTCATGATTCCTCCATACATCTACCCTCAGCCTTGAATACAACCATCGGGGGTAGGGAGAGGAGTTAATGTGACTCGTGGACAGGGGTGTTGGTCACATTCAACTGTCGTCGCAGAGGAGAAAAGGGGGTTTGGGATGGCTATTCTGCATACACCTGGCATTAAAGCCTTGGGGCGACACTGAGAAGACCCAAGGGACAAATACATGAAGCCAACCACCAGGTGGGGAGTGAAAAGACATTAGCCTACCATTCACCATCATATACAGCTGGGTGAAGATCATTTGGACAAGCCCCTCCTGGCACCAACAGCACAGGTAAAGAACTCCAGGAGCGTCCATTAGAGGTGGGGGGCGCCTTGACTGCAGAGGCGGCCGGGCTAGGTCCCGGTGCGGCTTGTGGTTGAGGGGCGGCCTTCCTTTGCGCCAGATCCTGGCACGTGACTATAAGACCCTGGCACATACTGGCACAAGACCTTTCCCCCCCCCCACCCGATTATTACTGCATTAACAGCCGTTTCCACAGCCATATAGTCATCATTTCTAAAGGACAATCAGCCGGGCCAGCTACGAAGCAGAGCACACTCAATAAATATACTGGAAGCAATACCAGCACCACTACAACCAATGATATGTCCGCCATGACACCGGACACCGCAGCTATCTTAGCCGCGATCGCCCAATCGCGAGATATGCTTGACGCTAAAATAGGTGCTGTAGGGGCGGATGTCATGTTGTTGCGGCAAGATCTGCGCAATGCCGTGGAACGTGTGACTCAGGCTGAGTCCAGGATTTCGGGGGCAGAGGATGCCATCACCACACTCCAGGGAAAGGTTGCCACCCTCGAGACGCTTAAACAGGGCCTGGCCACATGTTTGGAGGACGCAGAAGGCAGGGCCCGCCGCAATAATTTACGATTCGTGGGATTTCCAGAAGGCTGCGAAGGCACTGATATGTGAGCATTCCTTGACAAATGGCTCAAATCCTGGATCCCAGAGGGGAATCTGTCGCCTTGCTTTATACTGGAACGAGCTCACCGTACCCTTTCTGCCAAGCCCCCGCCGGGAGCTCGTCCTCGGCCAGTGATTGTGCGCATCCTAAATTATCATGACAGAGATACTATTCTGAGACAGGCTCGGGTGCAGAAGTCTCTTGCCTTTGCGTCTCAACCAATAATGATATTCCATGACTATACGAAGCAGGTACAGTAGCAGAGACAATCTTTTACGGCCGTGAAGTTACGCCTGCGGGAGCTACAAATCCCATATATGTTACTCTTCCCGGCTCGCCTCCGCGTCAGCTACAAAGCCCGTACACTGTTCTTCGATACCCCTGAGGAGGTTTTCCATTGGGTGGAGGAAAGCCGTCCAGTTAAACCCCATACACCACCGCCTCAGGATTCAGATTCATCCTCTGGGGACCCACACCTTCACCAAGACAATAACAAGAAGGACAAACGAAGGCACTGATCGAGGTTGACCCAGCGCTCCCGCTCTCGGGGAGACAAGCAGATGGAGAAGCCGGACAACTGATACTCAAGCCATTCGATACTGGCACTTTAAGGGCTTCTCTTTGGGATCTCTTCATTATCTGTTTCCTGCTCGTCTTAACTGGTTCCCTATTGTGGTACGTTCTCCCTGGTTGGATGTGTCGTCTTGACTTGAGTGTCGCCACTCCTTGTATCTCTCTTCCTACTCTCCCCCGGAGTGCGCCACAGGACTTGGATTCATCCTCTGGGGATCCACGCTGGCGGCAGGACAACAACCCAAAAGGCAAACGTCGGCATAGATCGCAATCTTCCTGGCACTCTCGCTCTGGGGGAGACAAGCAGCTTGAGAAGCCGGATAGCTGATTCAAATATCACTCGACGTTGGCAGTCTAAAGTATGGAGCAGGCGAAAGGTGTGATACAATATGCTAGGCTTCCCAACAACTTTAAGGGCTTCCACATTCGAACTGTTGAACTAGATCCCAAGGACACCAATTAGGGATGGAATCTAAGGGGAACCATTGGATTGTTACAGTCGTTACCCCCTGTTGGGGTGGGACCTGTTTACAAGCCGCGACAGATACTTCACTGTTTTCTGAGGTATTGGGGTGGGGGCGAAGGGGGAAGGGTCTGTTGATACGGTTGTTAGTCTTTGAGACTCAGAAATGCCAGTATTGTGCTACACTTTCTTGGTCTATGTATTGCACAGCTATACACCTGCTATGTAGAGTAACATGACAATGCCGTTGAATGAAACAACTCCAATGGGGGAGATTAAAGTATTCACCTGGAATCTCGGGGGTCTCCTCGATAAGTCTTTCATGCGGCCTTTGCGAGAGGATCCGGGGGGTGGCTATTATAATCCACCTGAGACTCGCATTCACACACTTACGTACATGGGCGGATACACTGGGCAGATATATATTAATTCAGGGTACGATTGTGGGGGAGCCCGTGGTACTAGGAAGCGTGTATGCCCCTCCCCCACTTAGTCAACCACTCGTAGAGCGTATTATTGATATATGGGGGTCTTTGCCCGATGTCCTTGCATTAGTCGGGGAGACTGGAATGATGTTATTCGTCCAGACCAAGATAGATGCCGTCCCATGGTTACACACCACTCGCAGGGGGAATCACGTCTAGGACCATTGATGGAGGCCTTGGGGTGGACTGACACCTGGAGGGCATTGCACCCAGCAGACACGGGCTTCACATATTTCTCGGCGGTACATGGGTCGTTTTCCAGGCTAGACTACATCTTCATTACTACCGCATGCGCACATAGAATGACAAGTGGGGATATCCTACCTAGAGACCTGTCCGATCATTCTCCTGTTCAATTGAAGGTAGAGATAGGCCAGAGTAGGCCAGCGTTTGGTTGGAGGCTATCGCCATGGCACCTACAAAACCCGAGCTACAGAACATGCATACATAAAGCCGTAGTAGAATACTTTGCCTTGAATGAGGGGACGGTGGAATCAGCTACTGTATTATGGGAGGCCATGAAACCAACCATCCGAGGCTTTGATATCGGCCACTGTGCAGAGGCCAAATGTCGGAAAAGACAGGAATTAATGCAACTTGAATCCCAAATTATTCAGGCTGAGGTGGCGGCGCAGGCGCGAGATGGGGGTGGCGCTCGCCGCCAATTAGGAATCCTGCAGAGACGGTATCAAAGCATTCAAATAGACGGAGCCAATCACATATGGCAGGCTACACAAAGCCGAATTTATCAATGGGGGTACAAGTCAGGGAAAATGCTTCACAGACTGTGCCAATATTCCCTAAAACACCCATAATTAACTTAATTAACTTAAGTACTGGCGAGACGATCACCAAGCCTGCTCGGGTCGCGGACGCCTTTGCAGAATTTTACCAAACACTATATACCAAACTGGAAGTCATTTCGGAATCCCAAATTCAGGATTTTTTTCGGGACATACCGCCCCGGACACTGACAGCCGCGGAGCGCGAATCTTTGGATAGCCCCATCACACCGGAAGAAACTTCCGCAGCAGTTACGGGGATAGCGTCCAGTAAATCACCTGGACCTAACGGATTCCCTAGTGAATATTTCAAAATGCACATATCAATATTGGGCCTGCGATATCTTGCAACCCTAAATGAAGCCCTCACGGCTAAATGTCTGCCCCCAGACTGGCGACATGCAGAGATAGTGGTCTTCCCGAAACCAGGCCGTCCACCTGAATCATGTGCATCGTATCGGCCGATCTCTTTATTAAATATTGAAGCTAAGATACTTGCCAAGATATTGGCGGATAGGCTAATACTGCACCTCCCAGCCTTGATCCACGCAGACCAAGCCGGTTTCATGCCACAACGCGCGACTAGGTATAATAATCATAGAGCCTACAACGCGATAGCCTCAGTGGATAAACTAGCCAGACAAGCAGCCTAACTATTAGTGGATATGGACAAGGCATTCGATTCGGTCAGTTGGACCTACATGTTCATGCTACTACGACACTTAAATATGGGGCCTAGATACATAGCACTAATCAGATTGTTATACACGACCCTCACAGCCTCAATACGAGTGGCTGGGGCTATGTCGGCACAATTCCTGATTCAACGGAGAACTCGACAGGGGTGCCCCCTCTCTCCCTTGCTATTTGCTCTGGCCATCGAACCTCTTGCGGCTTGGGTGAGAAAAGATGCGCTCTATCGCTGCTTTGAGTGGACCCCCGAAATCTCCGACCGTATAGCATTATATGCGGATGATATCCTATTCTTCTTGACCGATCCTCGTCGAACTGGCCCCAGAATATTGCAGATAATGCGCGTATTTGGAGAAACTTCCGGCCTATATATGAATGCATCTAAATCATTGCTGTGGCCGCTACGGGGCTCGGTGGGACAAGGTCGGTGGGTGGATGAACTCACAATGCTCGCGCACGGGTTCATGTCTCTCGGTGTTTACGTATCAGATAATCAAACCATTTCCTGGGAACGCAATATTGAGGCAACAACCGATAAGGTTAAGTCGGAGGTTAGTACCTGGTTGACGCTCCCTCTGTCGTTATATGGTAGCTCGGCCATCTTTAAGATGGTCTCTCTGCCCAAATTGCTGTATCAACTACAATCTTACCCTTATCCAATCCCCATGGCCTGGTTTCGTCAGGTTAACGCAATGCTGGGACACTTCCTATGGGGGGGGGGGTGGAGACAGAGTGGCCCTACGTATGTGCATACAGTCCACTTACTGCGGAGGTATCGCTGTGACCGATATACAGTCATATCATGCTGCGGCGCATTTGCAGATATTGAATGAGTGGTGGTACGGGTCCAAAGAGGATCCGGCATATAGGCTGGAAGAGTGGATAATGGGAGAGCCCTCGGGACACACACTCTAATATAGTAGGACTGACCCTAAAGACCTTCCCCCAGCGACAAGGCTGGTGATTATGACCTGGAAACAGACTCTTCGTAGAATCGGATGGTGGGGTCGTTTAACACAAGCCACGCCGATCTGGCAGAATCGCTTGCTCCCGCAGATCGCTGATCTGTAGGGATTCAGAAACTGGGACCAAATTGGAATATCTACCCTGGGAGATGTCATGAGGGGCACGATACTCAAATCCTTTGAGGACCTTCGTAAAAACTTCTCTATGCCCAGTACGCAATTCTATAAATTTCTACAATTGAGACATGCCCTTCACCCATATATTAAAGACCTGACTAAGCTATCAGAATTCAGTCCACTAGAGGGCAAACTTTTGATGGGGGACCTTGGGGACCATAAGATTTCTAAAATGTATCAGTCGTTAGTCACTAACAGCCCTACGAAAGTAGGAGCCTTAAGGGCCACATGGAATGATGACATCGGTCCAATCGAAGACAATGATTGGACCGAGGCACTTCAATCACCGAGGGAAGCAGTGGTCTCGACCCCACTTTGCCTCATCCAATTTAAATATTTACACAGGGTATATTACACCAGACACAGGTTATGGACGGCGGGGCTGATTGCATCTCCACGATGTCTTCGATGTCACGTGGAAGATGGAACATTCATACACACAATATGGTCTTGCCCAGCTCTAGAGCGTTTTTGGCGGGGTGCTAAATTGCCTGGCAGAAGTGTTGGCCTGGGACATACCGAGATCCCCCAAACTAACGCTATTGCACTGCACGGACACTATAGGGGGAAAAGGTACAAAAGACACTTGTTGTTCCTTGGTCTCACGTTAGCAAAACGAGACATTGCCAGACAATGGAAAGCGGAGAATCCGCCCCGAATAGTGCTGTGGAAGTCAGGCATGGACTTTACTATGGAACTGGAACTCCCTGTGTTTATAGCCCGAGGGTGCCCGCAGAAACACACCAAAATATGGGCAAGGTGGGCCACCTATAGAGGTATACCCCTACAAATGTATAAAACGGCAGATGGTCATTTATTAACGGAAGAGATAACATAGATGTATGAACGAAGAGTCTAATGACTTGTCTATAGATACAATAAGTGGATGTACGACCAAGATCATGAACATATATAGGTAAATGGCATTGTTAGAGTCGAGTTTTTGTTAGAATTATGTTACGGGGGAAGATATTTGACTCAGAATATACATGTGAGACTGAGAAAGGCTGTTTATAACTGTTATGTGATCCAAAGAATTGTTGACACATGATATTTGAACATCCTGTACTGTATATCTTAAAACTAATAAAATATGTTTTCAAAAAAAAGAAAAACGAAATACTGACGTATCTGTAACTCCTTGTGACATGGAGTGCCATACAATAAATACGGTGCATTCATCCTGTCGCAAGGAGGGCGCAGTAAAAACTGTTGCATCGCTGTTTTCATGCAGCGATGCAACAGTTTTCATAAAAAAGCCCCTTTCTGTGCAGGAAGGTCTCCCTTCCTGCACATACACATTCTTCAAATGGCGTTTTGTAACTTCTATGTGTGCTGCTTAATGCAGCACACATAGAAGTTTCAAAACGTAATTTTTTTTATTGATTGTTTATGTGCTCGAAGGGTCACTTTCCTGCACATAAACAATCAATGGCCTGTTGCTGTTTTTATGTGTGCTGCACAACGCAGCACACATAGAAACAGCAAAAAGGGGGAGAAATGAAACAATTCTCCTCGTGGCGCCAGTTTAAGACCGGGTTTTCCCTGGTCTTAATATTGGTGCTGCCCCATATTTACGCTGCCCTTGTAAATATGGGGCTGCGTCAAAATCATGGGTGTTGTGGTGGAACGCCCACAGCAACACCCATTGCCCACCTCTTTCAAGCTAAGTACAGTGTGAAAGAGGGCCTTATTCACAAGGCAGATTTAAGCCACGTTAAGTGGCTTAACACTGCCTTGTAAATAAGGCAAAGCCCCTATCGCCACCACAGCGTCTGAAAAAGTGATGTTGTGGTGGCGATAGGGGCCTGTAAATATGCCCCCTGGTCTTACCCTGGCGCAACAAGGAGAAATGTTTATTTTCTTCTCGTTTTTGCTATCCATGTGTGCTGGGTTGTGCAGCACACATAGAAACAGCAAAACGCGATTGATTGTTTATGTGCAGGAAGGTGTCCCTTCCTGCACATAAACAATCCTTTAACAAAATGACGTTTTGCAACTTCTATGTGCAGCACAAATAGATGTTTCATAACACCATTTCAGATCGTTATGTGCAGGAAGGGACTCCTTCCTGCACATATGGTGGAGCCCTGCATTTCCCCCTGTGCTTGCGCTATATTTAGCTGCCTAGCACCAATGCAGGCACCCTTGCACCATAGTGCAAGGGAGCCTGCGTTGTGGGGAAGGATTGTTTATGTGCAGGAAGGTGTCCCTTCCTGCACATACACAATCTTAAATTGCGATTTGTAACTTCTATGTGTGCTGCTTTTCAACTCGTCATTTTTAAAATGATTGTTTATATGCAGGAAGGGACACTTTCCTGCACATAAACAACCATGCATGGAGTTTTGCTGTTTTTATGTGTGCTGCACAATGCAGCACACATAGAAACATCAAAAACGAAGAGAAATAAATCATTTCTCCTCGTTGCGCCCAGTTAAAGCCAGGGGGCTTATTTACAAGCCCCTTGTGCCGCCGGTACATCACTTTTTCCAATATTAAAAGTGATGCACCAGCGGTGCAGGGGGCTTATGAATAAGCCCCCATTGGGCATATTTACAAGAACTTAGCACTGCCGTAGCATCCATTTTTTGACGTTACGGCTGCTTTTTTTAATCGCCTTATTTACAAAGTGACGCTAACTGCAGTTAGCGCCACTTTTCCAGCGAAAACATGAATTTTCAAGATCGCACTTCTGTTAGCGGGACTTAACGAAAATGAGATGCAAGGTAGGCGTTCCCGTGAACAAACTGCCGCTAACCACACTTTGTGATATTTATAATGAAATTCCAGTACGTCAATAACCCCCAAAACTGCAGCTAACTCAAATTAGAGGCAGTTTTTTAAGACCAGAAAATAGCTAGTCTTAAAATTGGTGCAAACACTTGGGCCCACATATACGATGTCTGGGTGCTGGACAGCGCTGCAAGGAATATAGCTACGCTGCCCGGCGCCAAAACAAAAGGTCTTGAATGCACCCTATCAATAAGATAGGGCGCATTCCTGGGCCCCATTTATGAAAAGTGACGCATCACTGCGATAAAACAGCGATTGGACATTTTTCACTCTGCCCTCCTTGAGACACCATGGCTGCGCCGTATTTGCTGTACGGCACTCCATGTCGCAATCAATGACAGATACGTCTGGAATCCTGACGTATCTGTCAGCACTAAAGTCACGTATTGCTGCAGTTGTGTCGCAAGCATGACGCAACTCCAACAATGAATGGGGCAGGCCTAACCTTATGGCACTGCGTCACCCTTACGCCTGCCATGAGACAGGTGCAAGTTTTTGACATAGTGGCGTCCTAGAATTGTTGCAGTGAAATCTGATAGATTTCAATGCGCCACTCCTACAAGGCTTTGTTGCGTGGGAACGCACACCCTGCATACATCATACCTGACCCAGGTATAATGTGGCACAGGGCTTTACAAGGTCACGCATATGCCTAGATGCGTCACTTCGTAAATACGGCGCCACATGGTACAAAATTCACTCTGCAAGTATGTCAAGAAAATGACGCACCAGTGGCGTTAAACTGTCGGAAGGGGCTCATGAATAAGCCCCCCTGTATTTTTCCCCTAAGTTGATGCACAATGGCTGCCATGCGCCAACGCAGGCACCCTTGCGCCATAGTGCAAGGGTGACTGTGTTGCGGAGTTGATTGATGTTGTGCAGGAAGGGACACCTACCTGCACAAAACCTATCAATCCAGGGTATTTCCTCTTGCACTTAGTGCTGCAGAATGCTGCACACATAGAAAAAGTGAAAAAAAGAGGAGAAATTAAAACATTTATCCTCGTAGCGCCTCCCAAATGTCACCCTTGGGGTGGTATTAGATTCTGACACCTTCTGAAGGTTTACGGTTTCTCGTAAACCTTGGAATGCTTCAGATTCCATTGATTTGGCGTGGGAACGCCCACAGCAACACCCATTGAACCAGTGGCAGCTCCTCTGCTATGGCGGAGGAGCGTCGCCCCACTGCTTTCAAGCAGTGCGAGAAGTAGAAACATAAATGATAATATCATTCAGTTATAACATTTTATGTTGGTGCTGCTTTGCGGGCGGGCGGGGCTGCTCTGCTCTCGGAGCAGGAGAGGAGTGGTTTGCCCACTCCTAAGTGCGCAATGACTGTTTGATCAGCTGTCTCGGGCCGCCAAAACCAGTCATGTGCACGTTCTCCATGCACGCTGCATTACAGCCTGCGTTCAGAACATGCCCAGGCCCCCATTACCTGTTTGAGCGTCAAACCAGGACACTCAAAACCAATCACAACGCTGCATTGCAGCATTGTGATTGGTCAGTGGGGCCTGGCTGTGCTTCCTGTTCCTCGGGGAGAGCAGGAGCAGAGAAGCGGGACCCGGCAGCAAGCTAAGTTATATATTTATTTTAATTTTTAATTTATAATGCGCACCCTCCTGCAATCGCGACCCCCCGTTACCACCGGCGAGCCCCCCCGCAACTACCTGCACCTGCCGTCGCCCACCACCTGAGAGCCATGCTGGCCGCCACTGCATCGAATGCCCCTTTCACACTGTTTAATGCGTGAAAGGGGCACATATTTGCAAGTCCATGAAAAGCCACGTAAAGTGGCTTCACGTGGCCTTGTAAACATGCTGTGGCACATTGTGCAACCGGAACGTCAAACACGTGACGTCACAGCGTTGCAAGAGTGCTGCTAGGATAATCTAGGAACTCCTACAATTCATCCTTGGCAAGGTCAACAACGCTATGGACTTCATGCCATTGCAGCTCAGAGCACCAAGGAGACCACCACCACCACCCCTGACATGCATCGCTCACCTGGACAACTGCTCCATTCCCTTTGGGTGACGACTGGACCTGATCCCCTCTAAGTGCTGACCTTGGTAAACCGGAACTTCAGCAACAGGAAGCTGGAGACCAGGAACCGCCGAAAGCCAGAGACTCTCTGGAGCTGTCTGTATCCGTAGAAGAAGGACAGGCGCACAATCAGTCAACATTAAATTAGGTTATCTGCCATCTGAGGAGTCACATCCGGGGGCTGCATGGACTCTGCACCAGATGACCACGTTGCAGTGGAGCCCACATTGCTGGGGGAGCGTTCAGGGGAAGTGTCAGGATCCTGTCTCTGAGTGCGATTGCGCATTGTCTGCTCCGTATGCAGCTCCTTCCGCCTCTCTTGTACTACCTGCTGCAGATTGGGGGTGGCTTGTAGTTGTGGCGGGGACGCCTGCTCCTCCTACACCTCCCAGTACAACTGGCTCCACGAATGACAGCTTGTTGCGCAGACCCTTCACTCCCTGTCCGCAGCACCTGTCGACCATTAGATTGCAGCCAGGTCCAGACCTGTTCAGCGGCGTCAATGATTTGCGTGTCAACATCTGAGATCACTCGCAGCCTTTACGGGTAGAGGAGGGAGTATTTGAACCCCAACTCTCTGAGGCGCCGCTTAACCACTAGAGATGAGCCCCTCTGCACCCCCGTGGCGTAGTCAGAGAAGAAAATAACTGTGGCGTTATCCACTTTCACCTCCCCCAGCTTGCGTACCTCCCTCAGGACAGCTTCATGATCCCTGTAGAAGGCAGAAGAGAAAGGGTCTAGGACCTGTCCGCGGAAGCGTGCGGCTCGCCGGCACTCGATGAGCCTGCTCCACAACAAGGAATGGGGAGAGTGCACCTGCTGGCAGTAGACCACGCAACCATGTCTCAGTATATGTCACTGTATCAGCCCCTTCTGCTCCCTCAAGCAGACCCAACACCCTCACGTTGTTACACTGGGAGCGGCCATCCACATTCTCCACTGTTCTTTCCAGTGACTTCACATGTGCATTAGCTACTACACCTCCAAAGCTGCGCTCAGGGTACTCAGAGGGACTTTGGCCAGTTCTTGCTCAATGTTGTGTACCTTGTAAGTCAGCTTGTGATGATCTGCGTGGTCCAGGGTGAAGTCGACTGTGATTTTGTCTATGCGGCCCTCAAAGGAAGTGCCCGTTTCTTCGAGGGTGGTACCTGCTGCGAGTATAGAGTCTAGTTTGGAGTCCAGGCTGTCCACTGTCACCTCCCCCGGCGGCCACTGATCCCCAGCCGCTCGGTTCACTGACACAGAGGAGCGCCCAAATGTCGACGACACCCCCGTCTGCAGGCGGGCCATCGTTGCGCCAGTCTGCCAGGCACTATGTATGAAATGCGGTGCAGTGCAGTGTGGCCAGCCGGGCCATCTCCTCCAGTCAGGTGTATGCTAGCCAGGAATCTTCGTTCGGGCGGCACCGATAGAAATCCCCCCGTACACCCAAGAGCTTACTACCATGGGGCGACGAAAGACAGCACCACCAGGTCGCCTCCTCTGATCTAACAGTGGCAACAAGATTCTGTGTTCTCCAGTACCCCAGTGAGTGACAGCAGATCCAGAGGCACACCCAAGAGCCTGGTCCTGAACTGACCCCCGTGCCCCTGGCATCCGCCGCCACCAACGGCCAATATCAGCGACTAGAGCCAGTTAGTGGAGTCCCCCACCAATCTTGTGCAGTGCTCTTGGTGATGTTGGCCAGCTGCAGCGCAGGGATTGCTCACGGCATGGTGTGCGCCACCCATTGGCGCTAGGCCTGGGACCGACTCGACCCCCGGGCCTCCTCCGCTCCGCATCCCACCTTCTCCACACCTGGACATCAACACCAGGGCTCAGTCCGCCGCGCTCTCCCAAATCTGTGACTCAGCCAGCAGGAGGCTCAGCCAGGTGGAATTTCACAAGCCTGGGTACAGCAATGGCCACCAAGTCCGCGGGGGAACGTCCCGATGCAGGTGATGCAACAGGGCCCCCTTAGGCGTGAAGTTGCAGCATTCCCGCCACGCAAGTTTAGCAGGGCCTCACCTCCACAGCGTCCCCACCTCCACAGCGTCCGGCCAACACCACATCCTCCGGCCTGTGATGTAGAGAGGCACGGCCCAACATTGGCAATCTCCTCTGTGCACCCCGGTGTAGTGGTGGCGCGTGTTATGCAATGCAGACCTCCTTACGTCGGTGCGCAGGAGCGCCTCTACCGATCACATCTCCAAGGGGCGCCAGGCGGTCTTCTCACACAGGTCAGCAATGTGTCTCCATGCGACCTGCCAAACCTCATCACCAGGTACGGGCGATCGCGACGCCTCAATGTCTACCACCACAGCCTGCAGGCTTGAGCCCGACGCGGCCCGCCTCCACCGTCAGGCCGCAGCGACTCCACAGCACCACCGCCTCCCACTCCGGGTCTCAGATGCAGGCCCAGCGAGGCCTCTGTTCCCCGCACACTGTCCGCGCTTCCAGGCATCGGCTGCCATGGTGTCGTAAGGATGGCGCAATGAAAAGTGCTGCGCCACTTTTCATGAATGAGGCCCAGATTCTGCATTTCCTCTTGCCCAGGGACTCTGGCTGGTCATCCTTGCTGTTCGGGGGTTTGGGGGGGTTTGTAGACCTGGGCTGAACTTGACCTTGGCTGCTCCATTCTGCATTCCATTGTTTTTATTTTATTTTTTTCATTAGAGGTGTGTTGATAGGCTATTTTTGCCTCTTGAGGCTGAAAAGTAAGGTTGGGCTGACTAACATGAATTTTTTTTGCCGCTAATTGGCTTTTCGTCACTTTTCTCTCGCTAACGTCAATTTAGTTATCACCTTGACGCTAGTGTTAGTGGCAGTTTTCGCCGCGGCTAGCTGATACTATCGCCAAGTAGCAACATATTGTAAATACATTACTTGTTTTCAGGTGTGTTTCACCAGTGTGAACTAATCCGTGGATTTTTTTTATCTAAGTAAAGATAAGAAAACATGCCTCTGTCAGAGTGTTTTGCGGAAAGGCAATATGCAAATGTGGGCCACTTTTTTTTAGCGTGCCCGGGCCGATTTTTAATCCCAATCCAACTCTGCCTGCAAGTGACACGAGTCCAACACATATTAAGGTGGGCACACTCCAAGGAGAGGCTACGTGCCCGTCCAGCCCTCTTGCAGGGGCATTGCAGCTTTGTGGCACGTACTGCTGTTTATTCGGTCACAAAGAAAATAGTACATCTGCACCCGCAGGTTTACTCCCTGACATGATGTGTGTCACAGGCGCAAGTAGAGCCAAATTTAGGGGGGGGGGTGGGGGAGGGATAAAAATTTCAGGGGGGGCTCATTCTTCCTGCAATAGGCAGAGTGGAGATGCAGGGGCTCTAAGAAGGGGTGAAAACACATCGAAGCCTCGTTAACAAGTAAATGGTCTTTTAAAGACCTGTGAAGTACTCAGGTGCATCTGCAATAAGATGGTCGCCAGCCCGGGAAGCCGGCTCAGCCCGGGCTGACACACACGACAGGGGTGGGGGGGCTGAAGTTCCATGGGCGTCCGCAGGGGGGGGCAAGGAGGGGCGCTTGCCCCCCCTGGAGTGCCCCCCCTGCGGACGCCCATGACCATCACCACGCGGCGTCTTCAATCCCTCGTTCACCCCTCTTTTAAACCTCACGTCAACTCGTCTCCCTCAAATTTCGGGGGGGCTGATAAAAATTTCGGGGGGGGCTAATTCATCCAGCCATATGCAGAGTGGAGATGCAGGGGCTCTAAGTAGGGGTGAAAACACAACAAAGCCTCATTACCAAGTAAATGGTCTTTTAAAGACCTGTGTGAAGTACTCAGGTGCGGCTGTGTGTGTGCCTGGGAAGGGGGGGGTGGGGGGCTGAAGCCCTTTGAGCGCAATGGGTGTTGCGCGCCTGACTTTAAACACTCAGCTGTGCCCTCCAAGTTCCACCCCTTCTGTCATACACCGCTCCTAACACCCGTGCCGCAGCGACTGAGACTCCTACCACCTGTTACCCTCACACAGGTCTGCGTCTGAAGCTCTTCCTTGAGCCAACTAGTCCTCGTTCTACCTCTACTAACCCACCACATCTATTATTTATATTATAACTTCTAACTCCCAAGTAACAATGACTTAGGGATAGGGGCAAAGTTTAGTACATCGCAGTTTCGTTTGGGTACTTGCAATATGATGATGGAATCAATGGCCTATAACACGGTGCAATGGTACTTACTATATTATCGAGCGGAGAAATATTGGAATATGCATTGTACGCTTAAGACGCACATTGATATGCCGCTCTGTGTTTCTTTTGCAATGTCAACATAAATACACTTAAAAGTCAGATAATAACTTCTAAATGCCAAGCAGCAACTCCTAACCGTCGTTTCACCTGGTGTAACCCTCACACCAACGCACCCACCCCCATACTACCTCTGGTCATTCTCATAACATTCACACCCCTCAGAATGACAAATCACCACTTCTAGCTGCCTCGTCATGGGGTGGGAGTGGGAAGATGTGCACAGCAGGGGAAAGGGATGGCCAGTGCAGGTGACGCTTTTCTTTTGTATAGGAATTTCTGCTGGCGTCATAGCCCAGGGTTTGCTGTCTGTGCACTTGTATAGATGTGTATTCCATACAAGTGCACAGACAGCAAACCCTGGGCTATGACGCCAGCAGGAATTACTTTACAAAGGAAAAGCGTCACCTGCACTGCCATCCCTTTCCCCCTGCTGTCTGTGCACTTGTATGGAATACAGATCCACGGCGCTGCTCACCAGATAAATGGTGAACAGGGCCATGGATCTGTCTCTTTTTGCATCCAAGGGCACCGACGAAGAAGCAGAGGAGGCCCAGGCAAGGAGAAACCAGGAGACATTTGACCAGGGCCGGACTGGCCGTTGCGGGCACCGGGCGTTTCCCCGGTGAGCCGCCAGGGTGGGGGCCGGTTTTGGGCCCCTGGGGGGCCGTTTTTGTTACCGGGGGTCGGCAATCTCGGCCCCCTGTAACAAAATCGGCCGAAACCGGCCCTCGCAAACAGCTCGGCTGCACCCCCCTCCCACCAGGGGGGTGCCGGCCGAGCAGTTTGCCAGGGCCGGTTTCGGTTCCCAGTCCGGCCCTGCATTTGACCCACGTCTATCTACACAGTGAGACCTTCAGGAGGGGCTGGATGCCAGGACGACAGTGCTGCTGATCAGCCCGACTCCACCGACTAGTATCAGAAGAGCAGGCAGCAGTTTTTAAGTAAGTCCCAGTAACCTTAATGCATTCTACAGCATCACCAGCATTACCTACTGGCTGCATATCTAGGTTACTCTAAGTGAACGGTGTTCTAGACTTACATGCATGGAAACGTCAAGGAGGACAGTCCCCTCCGAATATGCAAATGTAGTGTAAGCTTGTAGGGGCAGATTTACAAGCCCCTTGGGCCACTTTTGCGTCACTTTTCCCATGTTAAAAGTGATGCAAAAGTGGCGCAAGGGTCTTGTAAATCTGCCCCGTAGTGTTCAGCTTTTGGGGTGCCAGTGGGGTAATTTTAGGGTTCAGGGTGGGTATGGGTTTTGGGGTGCCAGGGATAATTTTAGGGTTTAGGGTGGGTATGGGTTTTGGGGTGCCAGGGGGTAATTTTAGGGTTCAGGGCTGGTATGGGTAATGGGGTGCCAGGGGGCTAATTTTAGGGATCAGGGTGGGTATGGGTTTTGGGGGGGCAGGGGTAATTTTAGGGTTCAGGGTGGGTATGGGTTTTGGGGTGCTAGGGGTACTTTTAGGGTTCAGGGTGGGTATGGGTTTTGGGGTGCCAGGGGGTAATTTTAGGGTTCAGGGTGGGTATGGGTTTTGGGGTGCCAAGGAGTAATTTTAGGGTTCAGGGTGGTAATGAGTTTTGGGGTGCCAGGGGGTAATTTTAGGGTTCATGGTGGGTATGGGTTTTGGATTGCCAGGGGGTAATTTTAGGGTTCAGGGTGGTAATGAGTTTTGGGGTGCCAGGAGGTAATTTTAGGGTTCAGGGTGGGTATGGGTTTTGGGGTGCCAGGGGGTAATTTTAGGGTTCAGGGTGGTAATGAGTTTTGGGGTGCCAGGGGGTAATTCTAGGGTTCAGGGTGGTAATGAGTTTTGGGGTGCCAGGGGGTAATTTTAGGGTTCAGGGCGGGTATGGGTTTTGGGTTGCCAGGGGGTAATTTTAGGTTTCAGGGCGGGTATGAGTTTTGGGGGGGGTAGGGGTAATTTTAGGGTTCAGGGTGGGTATGGGTTTTGGGGTGCCGGGGGGGAATTTTAGGGTTCCGGGTGGTAATGGGTTTTGGCGTGCCAGGATGTAATTTTAGGGTTCAGGATGGGTATGGGTTTTTGTGTGCCGGGGGTAATTTTAGGGTTCAGGTTGGGTATGGGTTTTAGGGTGCCGGGGGTAATTTTAGGGATCAGGGCTGGTATGGGTAATGGGGTGCCAGGGGGCTAATTTTAGGGATCAGGGTGGGTATGGGTTTTGGGGTGCCAGGGGTAATTTTAGGGTTCAGGGCAGGTATGGGTTTTGGGGTGCCAGGGGTAATTTTAGGGTTCAGGGTGGATATGGGTTTTGGGGGGCCAGTGGGGCTATTTTAGGGTTCAGGGAATGTATGGGTTTTAAGGGGCCAGGGGGGTAATTTTAGGGTTCAGGGCGGGTATGGGTTTTGGGTTGCCAGGGGGTAATTTTAGGTTTCAGGGCGGGTATGAGTTTTGGGGGGGCAGGGGTAATTTTAGGGTTCAGGGTGGGTATGGGTTTTGGGGTGCTAGGGGGTAATTTTAGGGTTTAGGGTGGGTATGGGTTTTGGGGTGCCTGGGGGTAATTTTAGGGTTCAGGGTGGGTATGGGTTTTGGGGTGCCAGGGGGTAATTTTAGGGTTCAGGGTGGTAATGAGTTTTGGGGTGCCAGGGGGTAATTTTAGGGTTCAGGGTGGGTATGGGTTTTGGGGTGCCAGGGGGTAATTTTAGGGTTCAGGGTGGTAATGAGTTTTGGGGTGCCAGGGGGTAATTTTAAGGTTCAGGGTGGGTATGGGTTTTGGGGTGCCAGGGGGTAATTTTAGGGTTCAGGGTGGTAATGAGTTTTAAGGGGCCAGGGGCCATCTACAACTCACTTTATTCAATACAGCCAGCCTGGTGATGAGCAGAGTATTTAATGATCCCCATTTCTTTTTAGGAATGGACATCCAAAACTTTTTTCAAAACGAAAATTGGATGATGTAGAATCTGATATTATGGAAGCAAGAAAAAATCTAGACATGGTGAACAGGAGGAGGCAGAAGAACTAAGCACAAGCAGTTCTGCAGGTCCACTTTCAGCTCCAACAGAATCTAGCCATGATGTTGATGCTTCTGTAAATGATATTGTATTGTATTTTAATTTAGCAAAAAAACTAACAGACGATGTAAAATACAATCTTCTAATAAATACGTATACTCCACCAGAAACGTATGACTTCAAGAAAGATTCAGGTGGAACACGCTGTTTCCGTCATGTGTGGATTAATCAATATTCACCATGGCTTAGCTACTCTCCACAACTGAAAGGTGCAATTTGCAAGTTCTGCACAGTTTTTCGACAGCCAGTTCATCGTGGGATACAAGGAGCATTCATAACTAGGCCTTTCACTAAATATAAAGACTTCCATGAAAGTGCACGCAAGCATGTCTTATCGTCTTGGCATAAAAACGCACAAGTGGATGCAACTCACTTTTTGGCGATCAGAAAGAAACCGGAAACAAGTATTGTTTGCCAAATAGACAACGCTGTGAAAAGGCATGTTGAAGAAAATCGGAAAAAGTTATTTCCAATTTTGTCAACTATCTTATTTTGTGGCACACATGACATTGCTTTACGTGGGAAAAAAAGTACATCCGGAAATGTGCAAAGTCTGTACCAATTTCGCATTGAAGCAGGAGATGTCACCCTAAAGAACCATCTGGAAAATGCACCAGTTAATGCACGTTATACAAATGTTCGAGTTGCACATGAATTGTTTACATTATGTGAAGAAACATTAAGAGAAGATCTATTATCCTTAGTCAATAGGTCAAATGGATTTTCAATCGTTGCTGATGAAAGTGTTGACATATCTGGAAAAGAACAGATGTCACTTGGAGTACGTTTTGTAGACACGACAAGTAGCACCGTAGCTGTCATCAGAGAAGAATTCCTTGGATTTGCAACCTTAAAAGAAATGGATGCCATCTCAATTGCAAATATGATTATGGATACATGTTCTAAATTTGGATTAAACTTAGAAAAACTCCATGGCCAAGAATATTATGGATGCTCTACAAAGGCAGGAAAGGAAGGTGGCGTTCAAGCCATAATAAAGAGAAAATATCCTAAAGCTGCTTCTGCTCACGGTGCTGCACATAAACTTAATTTGGTTGTTAATGACCTGAATGCTGTTCTTGATATATGGAATTCTATTGGCACAGTGAAAGCCATCATCAAGTTTTTCCGTGAGAGTCCAAAAAGAAGATCTCTTATTCCTAATCTGCCATTGCTGAGTGAAACACGATGGACAGCAAAATACAAGAGCATTAGAATTTTTAGCTCACACTTTGAAGAGATTTTTAAGCAATTAAGCTTACTGGGCACTACAGCATCAGGGAAAACACGTCTGGATGCATATCAATTGCAATGTTCCTCCAGCACAGTGAGCTTTCTCTTTTGCTTGTCCATAATTTCAGATTACTCATCAAGATTGGAATCTGTAAGCCAGGCTCTCCAAGCTGTTCAGCTAGACATCCTCAAGGTGCGTAATCACGTGCAAGACCTTCTGACTGTGTTCCGTGATCACAGACAAAAAGCAGAAGAGCAATTTAAGGACATTTTTACAAACGTTCAAACACTGGCAGAAAAACTGAACATCGAACTTTGTGTTCCCAGACAGTGTGGCCGGCAAGTATTTCGTTCTAATTTTGGTTCCTCTTCTGTGGAAGAATACTATCACCAGTCTATCTATGTGCCATACATGGACTCTATCATCGCATCATTAGAAAGCCGGTTTGGCAATGAAAACAAGAAAAATTTGAGTTTGTTCTCACTTTACCCAAAACATATGGCAAAAATGACACTTGAGCAATACAAATGCCATATTGCAAACATCAGAGAAATTTACGACATTGAAAACCTGGAAGCCGAAGCAGTCACATAGTTTCAGATCTGGTCAACGAAGGATGAGCAGTTAGACAATGGATTTCTGGATTTGCTAAACCACACAGATTTATTTTCATCAGTCCAGCAAGCAATTCTCATTGCTCTCACATTACCAGTGACCACTTGCACAGTGGAAAGGTCTTTCAGCACAATGAGAAGGGTGAAAACCTGGTTGAGGTCAGCAATGGCAGATGATCGCTTATCGGGTTTGTGCACGATGAGCATACATCGAGCAAAAATTGATGAAAACAAACAACAGCTGATTGAAAAAGTAATTGATAAATTTGCACAAGACTAGAGACGTTTACAGTTCCTTTTTCGAGATCAGCACACTAACCAGTGAACAAAAACTGTATAAAACTACTACTCATTGAAAAATGTGACTGTTACATTTCAGCAAGACTGTACATGTTTGCAGTTCCTGCAACAGTTATCCAGGTTAAGTTTATATGTTTTATTTTCCAATTTGGAAGAGAACAGCTGTTATTTTATTTATGGTAATATATTTGATTTGATTTATTTTAATATATTTAAGTTAATACATTTCCAAAATAAATACATTTGTCATATATTTTAATTCTCATTCGTTTGTGCGCGTTAACACCAAATGCAGACTGGCTCTACATGGTTTTTTTAGAATGCAGTTATAGTGCCTTCACTGCCTTGATCATGTGTGTATGAATAATGTGGTGTATTCAATAGTGGTGACATAAAAACAGATTAGAAATTGCTAATCAGACAATGGCAGCTTGATCCTTCCATTAAGCCTTTGCATCAGGTTTCTAAACCCTTTGCATGCCTGTGCTTTTTCACTTTTGGCCAAGAGCCGCTCCTGTCTGCAGCTGAGCTCTGCTTTTTTCTTTGCCAACTGCTAGAAGGTGTGAATGATATCTACCAAAGTCCACAAAAGAAAGAGATGGCTGTGGCACAACAACCCTATGGTGTATGAGATCATATGTAGCCTGCTTCCTGTCCCCCATGGCTCCTCCTGCGCCCCAGTGTTTCTTGTGCCCCACCTGGCACACATCATGTCGGAGGATGGTGATGACGTTAACATTTTGCACCCCCCCCAGAAAAATTTCTGCGGACGCCCATGGGCTGAACCTCTTTGAGCCCAATGGGCGTTGCGCGCCTGATGTCTGTCTATTTGTAGCTTTCACAAGGCTTTCCAAAAGTACACCCGAAAACTGCATCAGTGGTCGTCAATTGTCAAGAGAAACGTCTATGTATTAGCGCTTACCAGTTCCCGCTGTGTCCACAAGATGGCAGCAGCCGGCCAAGAATGTTTTTCTTGGCCCGCTGTATGACGCCGGGGGTGTCTGCTCCTGTTACCTGCTCTGTAGCCCCTCCCTCCACACTGGGCCCCAGCAGGCACCAGTCTCGCCTGCCAAGCGCCAGCCTTAGCCAGGGGCACCGGCTGCTGCGAACAGAATTCCTGCTCCTTGTCGGACACCTGGCAGTGGCAGCTTCCGAGCAGGATCCCAAGGAGACTCTGCTTGGCACTCTGGTTCAAGGCGCTGCATCTTACTTAGAAAACTCGGCCATTAGCAGAGAGGCGGGGACTCTAGTCCAGCCTCAGGTCCATGGACTTTTTATCTTATAACCCCCGCCTTTATTTACGAAATGTTACATATAATTGTATTTCTGTCTATTTTGTTGATTTTATTTCTCAGTAGTTGCACTTAATAATTATATCACAACGCCTCCTTGTAACGCACACACAGCAGCGCCAATGCTTTTCCTGGGGCGGCTCTCGCAAGAAGGGTGACACGGAGATATGGGATGGGGGGCTGAGAGATAGAGGGAGAGAGAGAGGGAGGGAGAGAACGAGCGAGAGAGAGGGGAGAGAGAGAGAGAGATACTGAAGTATGGTGAGAGGGGGCGAGAGAGATACTGAGGGATGGAGAGAGATAAAGAGAGGGAGAGAGAGAGAGGAGGGATATAGAGGGGAGAGAGAGGGAGGGAGACTGAAGGATGGAGGCAGAGAGAGAGAGAAGGAGAGAGAGAGATACTGAAGGATGGAGAGAAGGGGGTGAGAGAGATACTGAGGGAGAGAGAGAGAGAGAAAGAGAGAGAGAGAGGGAGAGAGAGAGAGACTGAAGGATGGAGAGAGAGAGGAGGGATAGAGAGGGGAGAGAGAGGGAGAGAGACTGAAGGATGGAGACAGAGAGAGAGAGAGAGAAAGAGAGAGAGAGAGACAGAGAGAGAGAAACAGAGAGAGAGAAAAGGAGAGAGAGAGGCACTGAAGGATGGAGAGAGGGGGCGAGAGATACTGAGGGAGAGAGACAGAGAGAGAGAGAGAGATAAAGAGAGAGAGAAAGAGAGAGAGGGAGAGAGAGAGAGAAACTGAAGGATGGAGAGAGACAGAGAGAGAAAGAGCGAGAGAGAGGAGAGATAGAGAAGGGAGAGAGGGAGAGAGACTGAAGGATGGAGAGAGAGAGAGGGAGAGAGAGAAATAAAGAGAGACAGACAGACAGAAAGATGGGGGGAGAGAGAGAGGAGAAAGAGAAAGGGAGAGCGAGAGATACAGAGAGAAAGAGAGAGATGGAGAGAGAGACAGGGAGAGAGAAAGAGAGAGAGGAGAGAGAGAGACTGAAGGATGGAGAGAGGGAGAGAAAGAGAGACAGAGAGAGAGAGAGGAGGAAGAGAAAGGGAGAGAGAGATACAGAGAGAGAGAGATACATAGAGAGAGAGGGAGAGAGAGAGAGAGATGGATAGTAAAGCACAGTGAAGTAAGGATGATGTACATAGAGTCACTCGAAATTGGTCAAATTGGGAAGCTGGAATTTTAAACCAGGGGGCTTATTTACAAGCCTCTTGCGCCGCCGGTACGTCGCTTTTTCCCATTTTACAGGTCACGCAACGGCAGCGCAAGGACCATGTAAATAAGCCCCAGATTTCCTAGTCTCGCTCTCTTTTACCACTAAAGGGTAATGGGTTATGTTCAATTGACTACTACAATATGGCCGCTACCATCATCAGAACTTTAACTAGAAACTCAACACCTCTTCCCTTTTGCACACCTTATTTTACTTGCATTCCACGCACAGGCATGGCGGCGACCAGATGGAGCTCTCGTGTCCTCAGTACGGTGTTTAGACGGGAAGTTTTAGGAGCCCCTTGCATGTATGTTTTTTAATATCTGTTTTTCTAGTTGTTCTTGCGCCATTTGTAATACGTTGTCATACATGCTGCACATCAGATTACACACCTAGTATATGCTAACCCAAGGTTACTACTGCCAACGACGTGCACGTCTGGGATTTTATGGTGCACTTGCTCTTAGGTGCTTCATGAGGTGCCAATACTCTGTCCCATATTCTGATACCACCACTCCATGGGAGTACGTCTTTTCCCGCTTTCTCACTTACATGCGTCCAGGTTGCTTTTTCTTGGACCTCCACAGCTTATAGTGACATGTGCACGCATGCACAACATCACACTTTTTCTTTTTTATGCTGATCAATTGAAAAACTAGTAGGTCTGCATTCACATCCAAAATCGAGACCTCTTAGCTATTGCACTTTTCCAACGTCATTCAATTCCCTTCTACTCATCAGACCGCCCTGAGCCCAGAACAAATCATACTTCCTGTTCCGTTTTCCATGTTACTATTTCTTGGGTGTCTTGTCATTCTCATTTCCTTGCTTCTTATTTGATAACTTTCCTTGTCCCAATTTGTATATCTAGTTTTTGTCCCTCCCCTGGATTAAAGTCTCTTTACCATCTCTCTGATTGATTGACTTCTATCCTGCCACTGCTCACTCTTAAGGAACTACGGGGCATTTTTACAAGCCCCTATTGCCACAGGAACATCACTTTTACTGACGTTCCTGTGGCGATAAACCCTTTGCCTTATTTACAAGGTGGCATTAAGACAATTAATGTGGCTTAACGCCGCCTTGTAAATAAGGCCTCCTTCCACACCACACTTAGCGTAAAAAAAGGGGCATGTAATGGGTGTTGTGGTGGGCGTTCCACCGCAACACCCATTGATTTTGACGCTGCCCCCTATTTACAAGAGCGGCAAAAATTGGAAGCAGTGCCAAAATTAAGACCAGGGCAAACCTGGTCTGAACAGGGCGCAACGAGGAGAAATGCTTTATTTCTCCTAGTTTTTGCTGTTTCTATGTGTGCTGCATTGTGCAGCACACATAGAAACAGCAAATTGCCATGAATGATTGTTCATGTGGAGGAAGGTGTCCCTTCCTGCACATAAACAATCATTTGAATAATGATGATTTGCAACTTCTATGTGTGCTGCACAATGCAGCACACATAGGGGCATATTTACGAGAGAAGTTGCAAGAATACGGTGCAGCCCTGCATTTCCCCCTGCGCTGTCACTAATTTAGCTGCCTAGCGCCAACGCAGGCATCCTTGCACCATAGTGCTAGGGTGTCTACATTGCAGGGGAATGATTCTTTATGTGCAGGAAGGTATGTCAGTAATGGCGCTTTGTAACTTCTGTGTGTGCTGCTTAATGCAGCACACATAGAAGCTGCAAAACGTCATTTTTTTCCAATGATTGTTTATGTGCAGGAAGGTGT
Organism: Calotriton arnoldi; assembly: GCA_963921515.1. Taxonomy (NCBI): domain Eukaryota; kingdom Metazoa; phylum Chordata; class Amphibia; order Caudata; family Salamandridae; genus Calotriton; species Calotriton arnoldi. Next base: position 2,581,745 of record CAWUFW010001682.1, read on the forward strand.
CCCTTGTAAATAAGGTGAAGCCCCTATTGCCACCACGTCTGAAAAAGTGACGTTGTGGTGGCAATAGGGGCTTGTAAATATGCCCCATAGAAGTTACAAATCGTTATTCTGGATTGTTTATGTGCAGGAAGGGACACCTTCCTGCATATAAACAATCATTCCCTCAACACAGGCACCCTTGTGCTATGGTGCAAGGGTGCCTGCATTGGCACTAGGCAACTGAATTTAGCATCAGCACAGGGAGAAACGCAGGTGTGCATCGTATTATTGTAAATACGGCACATCTCTGCATTTCTAAAGTGACGGAGCAAGGCGTGAGCAATTTTGGAGCTAACCTGTGCTCCGCCACTTTCTTATACATATGCCCCTGCATTTTTTCATTTTGCTTACGCACTCAATGAGAGTGCATGTGTTTTCCAGCTCTTTCCCTTGAGTCCTTTTCTCACCCACTACATACCCACCCATCACCACTACATATTGCTGCCGCCCTCATGAAGTAAGCTCTCGCACGTATTTCCCCCTCTTATCACCTCGTTAGCTGAAAGATGAGATTCTCAGAAGCAGGAAGGCATCATTCTATTTTGTTTGTGAAATAAAAGTACACCTTCTCTAAGCCACTAGTGTATCAAACATGATTCAGTTATACACAATCCGTGCCTCAGCTGGAAGCCAGAAGAGAGATCGTCTGGCTGATGAGGGATAATCTCAATATGAGCCCCTTTGAGAGCCTAGCACATGTATTTTTGCCTTTTTTATATTTTTTGAGAATGTTTCTTGCCATGCCGGGTGTATGGGTGGTGGCGTTATCAATTCATGTTGTGAAGTTTCAAAGTTGTCCTATAGAAATCCTAACGCTGGTCAGTGGGTTCATCGTCACCTGTCACCTGATTCTCAAACAAATACCCAGAATATATAAATTAATTAAAAAGAAATCAAAGTATACCCTATAATCAAAGCAAGTACCTGAGAGGAGATGGAGACAGACTCAAGACTGTTTGTCTAAATGGAAACAAAGACTCACTATAGACAATCTTGAATTTTGGAATTAAGTAACATTTTTGCTCAGGATAAAGTTTTTACTACAGTGAATGAAAGAATATTGTAGACAGAAATATCTTCAGACATAAGTATTGTTTCTTAAACATCATTTACAAAAATATTGTCCTAGTGTTTGTGGATTTTCTGTTATTAACTCCGTTAGGGTAGACAATATATAGGACACAATACTAACGTCAAATAATATTCTGACAACGCTATGCCAGACATCATTCTCTCCATGATAGCCTCCAGGCACATGAACAGAAAGAGGAGCAACTGAATCTTAAGGCACAGGCATGCTCAGTGCCCCTAGAAGGGAATGCGTGTGGCTTCCAGTTTGCATCACCCTTCCTACTTCTTTAAATAGTTCTTTGGAAAGAACTCTCACCAGGCAAGTGTTGCGTGTTGCTATGTGGATCCCAACAGTACTGTTGTTTATTGTCCTTTGCACGCACAGCTCTCAGGGTTCTAAATTCCCTCTATTTCTTAGCTTGTCTGTATTCAGAGAATGGGTGGGTGGATTTTTCCAAAGGAGAAGTGCTACTACTCAAAGAGGTCTAGCACGCCCTTGATGTTCCTCTCCAAATTCACTGGCTCTATCTACAGCGCTTTTTCACTCCTCATCAAAGTATTCTGCAGTGGGCACAAGATGACATGCCTGGTACACTCTAAAACAAGAAAAAGCAAGCATCTATCTATGCTTCTCTGCTCTGAGGGCAAGGAATTTACTCCCACAAAAAGAGGTGGGTTTTGAAGAACTGGTTTTGTGGAGCATTGTAAGCCCTTGTACATACGGACCTATGACAAGGTCCTAGAGAACCTGGTCTGGCAGATTTGGCTGGACTGTTTCTATGGGGACCAGGGTCAAGACTTATTTGTATATGGCTGGGTCCAAACTGGAATGGCATGGCATAGTGAGCAAAAAAGCAATGGGTTTAGGCCCAGATCTCTGGACTGGGGTGAATGTTTGACAATGTTCAGCATTGTGTCGATCATCTTTTGTGTTGTTATAGTTGCCCTAAGTGGGAAGGGTATGCCCAGACGTGGTTCCCGTGCTCACTATGCCATTGGATTGAAGCTAACCTGGTTAATGATGGATGATACCCTGAAACCAGTCCCAGGATGCCTGTTTCTGGTATAGAGAGGACCTGGATGGGAAGCTCGGCCTGGACTGTTCCCATGGGGAGCAGGGTCAAGACTGATATGCATATGGTTAGGTCCACACTGGAATGGCATGGTGAGCAAAAAAATGATGCATTTAAGCTCAGCTCTCTGTATTTGCAGAGAATGTTTGACAATATTCAGCATTCTGTCCAGCATCGTTTGGTGTTATTATAGTCACCCTAAGTGGGAAGGGTATCCCCAGGCGTGTGTCCTGTGATTACCATGCCATTGGATTCAAGCTACCCTGGCTGATCAGGGTTTATATTCTGAAGCTGGTGCTTGAATGCTTGTTTCAGGTCAAGAGAGGATCTGGTCAGGCAGTTTGGGATGAACTGTTTCCATAGGGAGCAGGATCAAGACTGATTTATATATGGCTTGGTCCAAACTGAAAAGATGTGGTGAGCAAAAAAACAATGGATTTAAACTCAGCTCTCTGTACATGGAGGTGAATATTTGACAATGTTCAGCATTCTGTCCATCATCTTTTTGTGTTGTTATACTCACCATAAGTGGGAAGGTTATTCCCTAACATGGGCAATGTGCTCACTGTGCCCTTGGATTCAAGCTACTCTGGCTGATGAGGGGTGATACCCTGAAACCGGTCCCAGGATATTTGTTTTCAGTCCAGGAAAATCCTGGCTTGGCAGTTCATGCTGGACTGTTCCCATGGGGAGCAGGGCAAGACTGATTTGCATATAGCTGGGTCCAAACTGGCAAGGCGAGCAAAAAAAATGATTGATTTAGTACCAGATCTCTAAACTGGTAATGAATATTTGACAATGCTCAGCATTCTGTCCATCATCATTTTGTGTTAATATAGTCGCTTTAAGTGGGAAGGGTATACCCAGATGTGGGTCACATGCTCACTATGCCATTGGATTCAAGCTAGCCTGGTTGATGAGAAGTGATACCCCGAAAACGGTTATCAAATGCTTGTTTCCGGTCCAGGGAGGATTTGGCCTGGCAGTTCGGGCTGGACTGTTCCCATGGGGTGCAGGATCAAGAGTGATTTGCATATGGCAGGTTCCAAGCTGAAATGGCATGGTAAGCAAAATAATGATGGATTAAGGCCCAGATCTCTGTACTGGGGGGGGGGAATGTTTGACAATGTTCAGCATTCTGTCCATTATCTTTGTGTGTTGCTATGATTGATCCCTCCCATGTGCTCAGATTCTGGTGATTGCCCCCTGTTCCTTCCACCTAGATGTGATACCACAGCCTAGTAGAAGTGGAATCCTTGCCACCCGATTACAAGCCCTTTACTATCCATGATAGCATAACAACAGACTAATCACAGAGAGAAAAGGATATCAACTGGGTAACAGCAACAGAACGGGTACAGAGTGCTAGAAGTCCTGGTTGTCCACCTGCAAACACCTTATGACCTGAGGGCTAAAGACCTTCTGGGGCTGGTGGTGCCTCCTACAGCTGACAACGCTGTGCTTTTAGCTCCATGCTCAAGGTCAACTGATGCTGCTCATCAGCTCAATGTCATTGTAAATTTAAGTCTCCACCCTGAAAAGGGGATTGTGGCTCAGGAACCAGAGTGCCACTGCTGCCAACTCTGAGGCAGTGCATAAAGTAGCATTCCTTGGGTACGGGCAATGTGTACAAGGCAGCTTCCCAATGGATGGAGCCCTTGCCTACAAGAACCAGGCATCCAACGCAGGAGAAATATGTACATAGGTCTAGGCGCCTAACCCATGAAGGAATTTGCCTTTTTCCTTGTCTTTGCTCATCGTTGTATTACACTAACCTGTGTTTCCCTTTAATGTCAAATTTAATTACATCTTCTAAATTTCCACCAGTTCAAAAATAAATGATAGCTGTACTCCCCCCACCCTTTTGTTGAGTCACTATCTGTTTCATATGGTATAAGTTTACTCTGAATTCCCCTATGGACTGTGGGATGTCTTCAATTTTCTTCTGGGGGAGATGTTGTGTCATCACTCAAACAGTAAGTCCTTGAAGCTCAGAATCCTCCTACCCTAAACACCACTTCAGGGGGAAGGAATAAACAGGAAGTGGTGAAGAAAATGGACATTTAGAGCTCCAGCAGCTAAGGGAGAACAGTTCTGAAAGAGGACGAGGACAAGTAAGAGCAAGGGATACAAACTAAAGAGATATATTCTTAAGCATTGCTGGAGTATAGTTATTCACCCCTACAATGTTCTCAGTTTGAAGATACCACAACATGGTAGAGTTGCATTTTGTTGGATCAAATGTGTGCTCCAACTAGATGAATTGAGACATAGATTTGTAGATGGGATGTCCGACTTTGACTTGATCCATGGCATCTTTTGAGGATTATTATTGACTATGTCAAGCTGGAGTGTCATAGGTAGGTCCCGAAGGGTGGGATCTGTAGCGTCTTCCCAAGCCCAGGAGCATGCAAATTGTTTTGCTAAACACGGAGCTCTGTAACAGACGTCTTTAATCCTCAGCATACGATCACACACTGATCACTCATTATGTCATAACCTTTAATAACCACACCTTAACACCTCCCACAAGTTATGTACTTCCTCTGTTGAGTCCACCCACAACCACAAGGACCCCATCATACATAGGGCCATATGTACAAGGACTGGCGATAACTACCGCTAACGCTAGTTAGCGGCAGTTTTCTTACCGCCGTGTACCGCTGAAAACTATCGCCATGTTAGCGACATATTTACAAGACGTCGCTACATGGCGATAGCTTCAGGGATCGGCGGCGAAAACTGCCGCTAACATTAGCGTGATGGCGATATGAATTCCGGTGTTAGCAGGCGAAAACTAACTAAAGGCCCATTAGCGGCAAAAAAATGCACGTTAGTCAGCCCAAAGTGAGTTTTTTTTGCCTCTATTGGAAAAAATAGCCTATCAGTCGACCTCCAATAGGAAAATAGGCAAAAAAAACAATGAAATGCAGAATGGAGCAGCCAGGGCCAAGTGCAGCACAGATCAACAACCCCCTCAAGCCACCCAAAATCCAGGATGACCAGGATGAGAGCCTGGTTGCCTCGCTGGACCTGCGTCCGGAGCCTGGATGTCTCGCATGACCTGCGTCTGGAGCCTGGATGCCTCGCTGGACCTGCGTTTGGAGCCTGGGCGCCTCGCTGGACCTGCGTCTGGAGCCTGGAGTGTGATGCGGAGGTGCTGTGGAGTCGATGAGCCGTGGCGGTAGACATTGAGGCGCGGCAATCGCCCGTACCTGGTGGTGAAGTCTGGCAGGTCGCATGGAGACACGTTGCTGACCTGTGTGAGAAGACCGCCTTGCGCCCCTTGGAGCTGTGAATAGTAGAGGCGCTCCTGCGCACCAATGTAGGGAGGTCTGGATCGCATACTATGATCCACCACTACACCGGGGTGTACGGAGGGGATTACCAACGGTGGGCGGCGCCTCTCTGCATCACAGGACGGATGATGTTGTGCTGGCCGGACGCTCTGGAGGGTGAGGCCCCTGAGCTGCGCCAAACTTGTGTGGCGGGAGCGCTTGAACTTCACGCCTAAGGGGGCCCTGCTGCATCAACTGCATCGGGAGGTTCACCAGCGGACTTGGCGGCGACTGCTGTACCCAGGCTTGTGAAATCCCACCTGGCTGAGGCTCCTGCTGGCTGAGTCACAGATTTGGAGAGAGTGCAGCGGATTGCGCCACGGTGTCAATGTCCAGGTAAGGAGAAGGTGGGACGCGTAGCGGAGGAGGCCCGGAGGTCGAGTCGCCCAGGCCTAGCACCTGTAGATGACGCACCCCCAGTGGTGGCTCATCCGCTACGGCGGAAGAGCGTTGCCCCACTGCTTTCAAGCAGTGCATGAAGAGGAAAAATCATCACGATGATGACTTCCTGATGTAATCGTGCAATGTTTCCTTTGCGGGCGGGAGGGTGGGTAGGGCTGCTCCACTCACGGAGCAGGGCAGGGCAGGGGCGGAGTGGCATGCCCACTCAAGTGCGCAATGACTGCTTGGTCAGCCCGCTCAGGCCGCCCAAAGCAGTCATGTGCACTGTCCTGTTCGCAATGCAGGCTGCATTAGAGCCTGCATGAGAACATGCCCGCCCCTCCAGCCCCTGGCTGACGCCTTGTCCCAGCACCAATGACCAACCCCAACGCTGCATTGCAGCGTTGTGATTGGCTTAGGGGAGGGAGCCTGGCTGCCTACTTCCTGTTCCTGGAAGCAGACTCAGGAGAGCAGGAGCAACGAAGACACAGGACCCGGCCTCGAGGTAAGATTTCTCTCATTTAAATATTCACAACACCTGCTCACACACACAGACCGGCGTCCTTGCCCCATCCAGTGTCCTTTCCGGCGTTTCCCACCTCCCAGCCCCCCCGCAGCACTTCTCAATGGCGGCCGCTGTCCGCCCATGCGCAGCGGGCGTACCACTGGTGTGCCAAAGGTATATATGAAGTTACAACGCATACCATTACATCGCATTCCATTACAATGCATACTAATACTAGGCCTATTGCAACAGTGGGGAAGGTGTTGGATAGCGGAGATGTAAAGATTACTATTCCCACTTCAGTGAGTGCAACCCTAAAACTAACCCTTGCACCCCAAAGCACACCCTGAACCATAAAAATCCATCTTTGAGCCCCCAAAACACACCCTAAAAATCCTATTTGACCCAAATGCACACCCCAATTTTCATATTTGACCCAAATGCACACCCCAAATTTCATAATTGACCCCAAAACACACCCCAAATTTCACCCCATAATACACCCCAAATTTCATCTCCGACACCCGAAACCCATACCCACCCTAAAACTTAAAAATACCCCATTACTGACCTCACAATGCGTTGTAATGTAATGCGATGTAAAGGCACCTGCGTTGTTGGAGTTGCGTTGTAAAGGCATTACGATGTAATGCCTGCGTTGTAATGGACGTCTCCCGTGCCAAAGGCAAGCCATAGGCAAGCCCGTCTGCGCCCGTCTACCCCTGGACCGCGCTCAGCACCAAGGACCCTTCCTCTCAGACACTCCACTGCTACGACGCCAGCACCCTCCTCGCCATCAACCCTGGATGCCACATCGCCTGCCAGGACCAACCTCTGCTCCGGACCGGACATCGCCATCGCCATCACTGACGGCTACTAAATCACCCGCAAGGACCACCCCGACCGTCCAGGAGGAGGCATTGCTATCACCTACAGAAGCACACTCCGACTGACCACGCACTCTAATGACCCAACGGTGACCATGGAACACCTCAACTTCCAGATCCGGACCAAACCCAACCCCATACTCTGGGGCACCCTCATCTGCAGGCCCCCCGGGCCATGGACCCCCATTCTCCGATACCATTGTAGACCTCATTGCACCCCAGGCTCTCCCATCAACCGACGACATCCTACTCGGTGAACTCAAGTTCCACCTGGACAACCCCAGTGACCAGAACACCACCCCCTCCTGGGAAAGCTCCCCAACATCAGCCTAGAGTAGCTAGTCACTGCAACAAGCCACATAGCAGGACACACGGTCGAGCATGTCTCCTCCGCCAGTGGGAACTTCAACTACAGCCACACCACCGGACTCTCCTGGACCGACCATCATTGTATACATCACGTCTTCACCATGCCCACCGTACACCACCGCCATCATCGCCCCCCCTCGCAGCTGGATCAAGGCCACCGAAGAATGTCTCGTCAATTCCCTCAGCACCACCACTCCGCCAACGCTTACAGACGATGACACCGTAGCCCGCAACCGCCACAGATGGATCTCCAACTGCGCCGACACCCTGGCACCCCTCAAGAATGGACCAGGCAAAACTAGCACCACGTTGGGCCGTATTTGCAAAGTGACGCATGTAGGCATATGCGTGACCTTGTGAAGCCCTGTGCCACATCATACCTGCATCAGGTATGATGTACGCAGGGTGTGCGTTCCCACGCGACAAGGCCTCAAAGGAGGGGCACAGTGAAATCCCTCAGATTTTACTGCGACAATTGTAGGACGGCACTGCGTCAGTACCTTACGCCTGCCTGATGGCAGGCGTAAGGGTGACGCAGTGCCACAGGGATAGGCTGGCCCCATGCATTGCTGGAGTTGCGTCATGCTTGTGAGACGACTGCAGCAATGCGTGACTTTGGCGCAGACAGATACGTCAGGATTCCAGACGTATCTGTCATTACTTGCGTCATGGAGCGCTGTCCAGTGAATACAGCGCATCCGTGGTGTCGCAAGAAGGGCGTAGTGAAAAGTGTTGCAAAGCTGTCTTGTCGCAGCGCTGCAACACTTTTCATGACTGAGGCCCAGGAATGTGCACTATCTTATTGATGGTGCGCATTCCTGCCCTGTAGTTTTGTCGCAGGGCAGCGCAGCAACATTGCTTGCAGCGCTGTCCAGCACCAAAACCTGCTGAAAAGAGGCCCCAAGTGTTATCTCCATTTTTAAAACCAGCTATTTTCTGGTCTTAAAAAACTGCCTCTAACTGCAGTTTGCGGCAGTTTTTTTGGTCCTCCAAACTTCAGGAATCCCCTTCTAAATATCGCAAAGTGGGATTAGCGGCCGTTTTTGCACGGGAACGCCTCCCTTGCATGTCATTATCGCTAACAGAAGTGGCGATCTTTAGAATGGACGTTTTCGCCGGAAAACTGCCGCTAACAGAGGTTAGCGACAGCTTGTACATACGGCGATAAAAATCTCGCTGCAAAACCGTCAGAAAAGTGCCGCTAAGGCGGCGTTGACTCCTTGTACATAGGCCCCATAGTCTCAAGACGCAACATCTCTCCCTTTGTAAAATAAAAACCACGAACAGAAATCACATCATATTTCTTCAATAAGTTGTTGAGGTGCTCGCACTGGTCGACCAGATTGAGGGGTGTAAGATAGTTGAGATGCATTCTGATTTGGCACCGATGGCACAGGTTCTGATGCTTGATCTGGACTGTTAGGCATGATCGCCTCATTCATGATTGCAGGAGCTGATGACCGTCAAAGTAGGTGCTCAAAGTGTGACGAGTTCCGTGTAATGGACTTTTCGGGACGATGTGCTGTCACCATTTATCCTTTGCATGTCACAACCCTCAAAGCATTGACAGCAAATGAAATGTCTGTTTTCCCTTGTCTTTTCTGCTTGACCAGGACCCAGTCATCTTCATAGAAGACTGTTTCCTGAGTTTGTTGATACCGATTGGTATATGTCTTCATTTTGCACTTTCGAGAAGTGTCTGTGACACGAACCTTCTCAGTGTTCAAAGATCGACCTGCTGTCCACTGTGGCAGCTTGGTTCTGATGGCTCTCCCAGATAGCAAGGTGGCAGACTCTCACCAGTGGTGGAGTGATGAGTTGAACGATGAGCATGGAGGGCTTCACACAGGGCCTGGTTTAATGAGATTACCTCCATTGAGGCTAGTTGAATCACCCTTTTGAGGGTACCCATGAATCGTTCCACAACACCATTGGCATGGGGCCACAAAGGTGTACACTTTTTATGCTTGACATTTAGTCTGACTAGAAACTCCTTGATTTCTTTGCTATTGAACGGTGGACCATTGTCAGGTTTGAGAATAGCGAGGATATACCATGCTACAAAGATGTTATCCAGCCGCTCGATGACCTTGTCATGTGTTGTTGATGATAGCTCCTCTACTACAGGACTTTTATGTTAGAGTCCACACAGGAGCAATTGTCAAGAACATTCTCACTGGAGAACACGTACACTTTTGCCTCAGAAACGATAAAATAAATGTAATTGATGTTGAAGCTTCAATAAACTGACTGGTCTGGCTCTTGACCCCACGATGCGGAAAACAGAAATGATTTGTAGCATTGTTATGATAGTGTAATATCCCCCAAATGTTGGTTGTCTTTACTGGGTCAAGAAAGGCCTCCTTTATAATTATTTCCAATGCAGCAGAACACATCTGATAGGTTACACCAGATTCTAGTTTGCTATCCAAACTTCAGCAAACACCTCTGACAATTACTGGAAGTAAACTTCCACTATGGCAGAGTAAGTCAATGTGTTCAACAAATGTTTTAAAACTTGTCTTGCACTTAACACATCACTATTTCCTGATAAAATCATGTTTATTCCAAATGACTTTTCTGCAGTGCACAAAATCTCCAAGAACAAAGGGTCCCCCTTCCTGCACATAAACAATCATTTTTTTAAAATGCCGTTTTGCAACTTCTATGTGTGCTGCATTAAGCAGCACACAGAGATGTTACAAAACGGCATTTAAAAAGATTGTTTATGTGCAGGAAGGGGGACCTTCCTGTACATAAACAATCTTCCCCTGCACGCTGACACCCTTGCACCATGCAAGGGTGCCTGCGTTGGCGCTAGGCTGGTAAGTGTAGCGCCAGCGCAGGGCTGCACCATATTCTTGTAAATATAGTGCAGCGCCGCATTTCTGAAGTGGTGGAGTGAAGCGTTAAGCCAGGAAGACTAACGCCTCACTCCGCTACTTCCCTTGTAAATATGCCCCAAAATGTCTCCTTAGACTTTAATGGAGTTACCCACTTTTCAAAGCTGTATCGCCCTCCAAAAAAGTGTTAATTCTCTACTCACTTTAATGGGATCACAGTCCAAAACATGCCTGACTTCAGCCGCATTTTTAAGACAAAATGTTGATAAGTGATGTGAGCAAAGGCAGAGAGGAGAACTGTAGTTTACATCGAAAAATGTACTGGGGTGTTGGACACTTTAGGAACAATGCGGCACTAAAGGTTTTAGACCCCTCCATCACTCAAATATGGGCGGTCAAATGCATACCACTTCCATGAATGTGAAAAATGGACACACTGTGAAAATTTTTGCAAGTTGGCTCGTCTGAAACTTTGAAAGTCTTGGTCTATCTAGACATTTTTTAAGCTTTTTAGCTCTTGAAAAAGGTCAACAAAGGGTTTACTTCAAGTTGTTTTTGCAGATGGTCTAATGCCCTCCCTTCCCCCCATAGGGACACACATGCCCCTCTTCCAAACTCCCTTCCCATATGGGAGAATAATGGTGGAAATCCTTGGAGGGAATCCCCTATGTGGTGCCCATAGAACCCTTTCATGCCATAGCCCTAGCCTTCTGCCTGCTGTTGCCATGGTTACTGGCTGAGCCCGGCCCCAGGCCTTGGGGAACCGGAAGTGGGAAGCAGGGAGGGCGGTATCCGCTCAGTCCTCCATGTTCCCACAATCCCCAGCGGCCACGCCCCGGACGAGTGCGCCTTCGATCCTCGCACAGCTCAACCGACCTTGATGGCCCCGCCCGCTTCCACCCTGCCCCGCCCCTGCCTGCCCTCATGACGTTCGCAGGCCTGAGCCCAGCGCTGACGTTAGTCAAGAGGCGGGGTCAGGTGGGCAGAACGCGGGAGCCCATTGGCCGCGCCGGGCTGTCGCTCAGTGGCTTGTTTTGAGGCGCGCGTGCGGGTTAGGTTGCGCTCGGCTGGGCTCTAAGGGGAGCGGGGCTCTGGCCGGGTGTGCGGCGGGCGGTGCGGGTCTCATGATCGGCGGGTGAGCATCAGCGGGCCCCCCCCGGACCTCCGGAGGGATGACTCTGGACTCCATGATGGCGTGCTGCCTGAGCGACGAGGTGAAGGAGTCCAAGCGCATCAACGCCGAGATTGAGAAGCAGCTGCGGAAGGACAAGCGCGACGCCCGGCGAGAGCTCAAGCTGCTGCTGCTGGGTGAGGGGGGCACCCGAGGGGCGGGCAGGGGAGGCACCGGGCCGCTCTGGGGGAGAGGCCTGGGGTGAAGGGGGTGAGGCGTGGTGGGCACGGAGGGGGACCCGGGGTCAGGGCCGGGACACTGCTGCATGTGTTTCCTTCTCGCATCAAACTCTCCCCATAGGCTGCAGTCCATGGTCGCCTTCCCAGGGCATGGTAGCCTGTGCCCACCTCCCTCCCTGAAGGATTGCAGCCCGTGCCAACCCCCTCTGCAGTCTACTACCTGTGCCCACCTCACTCCCTAAGGGATTGCAGCCTGTGCCAACCCCTCTCTGGAGATTGTAGCTGTTGCCAACCCCCTCTGCAGACTACTTGTGCCCACCTCCCTCACTGAGGGATTGCATTCTGTGCCAACCCCTCTGGAGATTGCAGCCCGTGCCAACTCCCTCTGCAGACTAGAACCTGTGCCCACCTCCCTGAGGGATTGCCGTCTGTGCCAACCCCTCTCTGGAGATTGCAGCCTGTGCAAGCTCCCTCTGCAGACTACCTGTGCCCACCTCCCTCCCTGAGTGATTGCAGCCCGTGCCAACCCCTCTCTGGAGATTGTAGCTGTTGCCAACCCCCTCTGCAGACTACTACTTGTGCCCACCTCCCTCCCTGAGGGATTGCAGCCCGTGCCAACTCCTCTCTGGAGATTGCAGCCTGTGCCAGCTCCCTCTGCAGACTCTGTGCCCACCTCCCTCCCTGAGGGATTGCAGCTCGTGCCAGCCCCTCTCTGGAGACTGCAGACTACCTGTGCCCACCTCCCTCCCTGAGGGATTGCAGCGCGTGTCAATCTCTCTTTGGAGATTGCAGCCTTTGCCAACCCCCTCTGCAGATGACTACCTGTGTCCACCTCCCTTCCTGAGGGATTGCAGCATGTGCCAACCACCTCTGCAGATTACTACCTGTGCCCACCTCACTCCCTGAGGGATTGCAACCCATGCCAATCCCTCTCTGGAGATTGCAGCTTGTGCCAACCTCCTCTGCAGACAGCTACCGGTGCCCAACTCCCTCCCTGAGGGATTGCAACCTGTGCCCACCTCCCTCCCTGAGGGATTGCAGCCCGTGCCAACCCCTCTCTGGAGATTGCAACCTATGCCAACCCCTCTCTCCAGATTGCAGCCTGTGCCCATCTCCCACACGAGGGATTGCAGCCTGTGCAAACCCCTCTCTGGAGATTACAGCGTGCCCCCCCTGCAAATTCTGCGGATTTCTGCTAGTTCCCACCTCACACTCTAATGGTTTGCTGCCTGTCATCGTCACTTTGCAGATTGCAGCCAATGCCCACATCCAAGGAGTACCAGCCTGTGCCCACCATCATTTCGTGGTCCTTGCAGCCTGTGCTCACTTTTCTTTCGAGATTGCCACCTCCCCTCACTCAACATTTCAGACTTTTCTAACTGCATATTTACATACAAGCGCTTCGAAGTAGATGGCACATGGTAGATCCAGGGCTGTAATAACCTGCAAGTTTGTGCACACCCACAAAGTTACATGTTTAGGATTATTCACCAACTAACCTCCAAACTCTTCCCACACTGGAAAGCATTGGACATGTTCTGTGACAAAGATGGGCATAAGTTTTTAACAGGGTGGGCAAAAAGAGTGTGTAGTGAAAGTAAGTTTGCAACTGCTCAGCAGACTTCATTGTGAGCAAATATGCACACGTATGTTTGCTCGTAAAAATGGAATTTACAAAAGTTTTGCTAGGAGTATGATTACCAGACATACTAGTGAATTCCTGAAGGTTTCTACTTTACTCCATTGTAAGAGCATACGCATGCGAGTGAACTTTGACTTTATTTAAGAACTGCGGGGCTTATTTACAAGCCCCTTGCGCCGCCGGTATGTCACTTTTTCCCATTTTAAAAATGTAAATACGCCCCTAAGTCCCTAATTCACTTTGGTGTTGTAGATAATGTTTTTACACTAATTCTCCATTCGCTCTGGGTTTTTTTTAAGTATTGGCATGTGCACACATACTTAATCGGGGGTCTTGAAACTGGGGGGGCTGCCTCGGGGACTTCAGGTTATCCCAAAGGGGGCGCCAGGCTCTGGCTTAAAGAAGCAATATACTGCCAATTGCCTTGTTTTAAGTGGAAAAAATGAGCAGCAGTAAACTGCAATGCAAATTGCCCATCACTAACCTCTTTTATAATTTATTTCCTGGCTAGGAGTATGTGTCAAAAGGGAAGGGGCTCCAGATATTCTTCAAACCCCCACCCCCATTTTGAATAAACACACTGTGGATACTTGTATGCATTAATGAGGCCTGTATGACCAGAATAGTATGTTCTGCAATCATGTATTTGATTGCATTTTTAAAACGGTAACAGAACTTAACTGCAATGTTTAAATAAGTCTAGACATATTTAAACATTGCCAATTTTATAGGATAATTGTGAACAATTCTGTGGGGGGGGGGGCTGATGTTTTTTTTTTTCCTCGCTGGGGGAGCGCGGCTTTAAAAAGTTTGAAGACCACTGTACTAAATTTTATGTCTCAGAGAAATGGTATATGAAACTACAATAGTAAAGCAAAACGTTTTTTCAAAAGTTACTATTTTTCCATGTTTTTTTTTGTATTGTGAAAGCAATCCTCAATCTCGCTTTAATGCTTATACATGTATTTGCATACACACGGGGAGCAATCTGAGAGCAGTGTAGTTAGCCTCACATTGCCAAATTAAGCAAGTAAGTACACATTTTGTACTGTAACTACTGATAGTAATGCAGACTGACCTCAGTATTTCTTTAGAGGGCTTTGCATAAATGCTTGTACTATAAATGTAAACCTTGCTTTAGTGGCAGACAATCCTCTTTTACACATCCATAATGTTGTACTGCAAACTAGTAGCCAAAGGGTTTGTGCTGCAGGGGGAGCACCTACTTATTTTGTGGACAAAATGACCATGAAAGGAATCTTGTTGTCCTTAACCCTGATAATATGACCTAGGCGAGGGAACTGCGAATTTCAGGCCCCTTCCCCAGGTGTGACAAATTATGGCTGTGCACCCCAAGTTGGAGACTCCCTTGTTGTATATCTTACACCCCCCTCCCATTTGAGGTCATATTGGCCGAGCCCCCCTGGATTCCATAGATATTGTCTACTCAACCTTTCCTTCACCCTTGCATCTCAAACATTCCTTTTTATGCATCTATAAAAACAGGATTGCAGTGCTCCTAATATGCATGCATGGCAGAGGCTAATACCCTTTCTGCAAGGTGCCATACCTTTTGGCAGCTTTAAATAGTAGGAGTTTCTTGCTCGCTGTCATGGTCTGAGAAGAGCTCATCTCTATTCGTTTGGGTGTGCTTGCTTGATGTTGTGTTTTGAGAAATACTGGCCATTAATCAGAGGTACAAGTGAAACAGAAGTCCAGTGTGTGACTTGAGAACTTTTCTACTGTGCTTTAAGAATTTTATAGATGCTTATATTGTTGTGGAGGATTTTCTTTTTCCCCATCATGTTGAGATTCGCACCACCTGAAAAATGTCAAGACCAACAATTATTTTGTCAAAGTGAAGTTATCCCCTGCAATTACATAAGGCTAATGTTGACTGTCAAGTTCTCTATATGTATTGTTGATACGAGAATGCCCTACTCTCCTCTTTCCGTCCATAGCAGATTTTGCTCCCCTTTCTGACTGTTAGTTGGCATTTCTGATAGGGTGCATGGTGTCCTGGATTTGCTAGGACAGTCCGGATTTTTTCACTAGCTATCATAGCTGACTTGGCAAAATTTAGCCCATGTTTCGATTTTCAAAGAGGAATGACTCAAAAGGAGGGAGGCACAATTTTATGTTTTCCAAGACAGTTTAATTTACATGCATGGGACTGAATTTAAAAGTTCCATTTAATTTAGTGCCTCGTTATCTGTGTTTCTGTGTTGATGAGCGCTGTCATTGAGGGCCCCTCGGCTGATGTACACTCGTCCTTCTAATTGTAGTCCTTCTTTGTTTGCTGAATATCCCAGTTTTTGGTTTCCAAAATCTGGTCACCCTAATTTGAGGTTCGCAAGACCTTGATTCATGTTCATAATTGAGTAATGTAGTTCAAGATTCTTTTAACATGTTGTCATTTCACTCTGATCCCTCTGAAGATTTATGCAGAGGACGATGTTTCATATTCAGTCTAAATTGTCTAATGCTCAGGTCTTAATAGACCTTTAAGTCTAATTTTGTGCGCAGCACACATGGTGTAAGAAGACTGACCAGACGCCTGTATTCTGGTGCATGTAAACATACTTGTTGATCTCTTGCTTTCATTTAACACCAGTGTCCCCTCAAACATTGGCCCATTGGCTACAACATGCGGTATTGGTGGTTTTCGTGGCACTTCTTTTCTACAGTGTACGGTATTTGATGTTGGCGTGTCTTTCCAAAGCCAGTCAACACTGTGGTTGAGAGTGTCAATTTTTTGGCTGGCCTTGTCTTGAAAGATGCCCATTCTTCTGCACTTGTGCTGGACTGACTAGCTTTAGAAATGTCTCAGCGACACTACTGAAATGTGGAATGTTTGGGGAATTTTAAAATAGTGATAACAATGTGACAATTGTGGATTCGGGAAGCCAAGCTGCGCCAGAATTTCTGAAGCATGGACATGTAAAGCCAGTATTAATTATTGAATACATTTCATTGGCTGAAAGTAGATGTTTTCTGGTTTAATGCTCTGTATTGTACATAAAACTTGTTGGTTGACAGGCGTGGGTACAGGTTAAATCTTTTCACAAGTTATATCCCAACTAGAAATGTGGGCAACAATATCATCAGATTACTCGGCATGCCTTCACGGAGGCTGATTCCTAGGAGTACCATACCTAAAGCAAGCTGTGGAAATCACTGCACTCTCCCTTGAGCGAAGAGCCCAACTATCTGCATTTCAGGAGGCCCCTAAAGTCTGATTTATTCTGAATAGATTTTAACTAGTCAACAGAGCTGGTGATGACAAGTAAAGGATAACACACAGGGGTCAAGTCTTGCAGTCTCCTGCTGCACCAATAATCCTGGACATGCAATTCGAAATATGCAACGTTTCAAAGTTATCAGGAGGAGATCTGAAACACAATATAAAACTCCTAAATTGTACCACTTGCACTTAACATTTGTGAAGGATCTTATTCTCTGGTTCGCGTTATTGTTGCACAGATTCCTGATTAAGATAGTTTGAATGTCTACGTTGTTATGCACTCTCGGTCTGCAGTTTCTCAAAGCAAAGCATTCTGTGTAATCATCCAAGACAGTAGAAGGCAAGTAGCATTACCATTGCCTCTTAGCAGTGCCTCAAACATGCTGGGAGTCTCTGGAACTTAAATGTGTAGAGTGTATAGGTTTTGTACGTATTGATAACTTGCAGTCTTAGCTTCACTTTTTAGGTTGAGCATTCAAGACCTCTTATATATACACTTTAGTATATACTTATATGTACTTTGTGGTCTCTGGAGATCAGCCCTAGGACTTGTCTGCTTCCGCTTAGGGACTTTTTTTTTCTGTTCAACTGCCTCTATTTAACTGTCTTGATAGAAAACGACCAGCAGAGGTCAGTAAAATACCATAATTGTTTTCTGCTGAGGGACTTTCTTTTTTTTATTTTTCTGGCAACTGCCTCTATTTAACTTTCTTGATAGCAAACGACCAGCAGAGGTCAGTAAAATACCAGAATCACTTTAGCATTCTCTAGATTCCAGTCCATAGAAATTGTCTTCCACGAGCACCCGTAGACAATAATAATTTTTTCAAATCTTGTATTTTCAGTGATATGACCACGAAGGCACTGATTTTATATTAAAAACAGAGCTTTGGACTATACCATTTCCCGCTGAAAGGCAATATTTCTCTCCATGTGTTCCCATACCTGGCGTGTCGCACAGTTTGGTGCTTACTTTCCCTCCATGCTAAATACATGTAAGGTCCCAAAGGCGAGACCAATTGCATTGCAAATGCTTGTTAAAGTATGCAGGTAATACGTCACCTCCCATTAAGGGCTTGATTTATTTATTATCTCTAAGTGTCTGGTGTTTGCCATCTGAGGCTACAAGGGGCAGATGTGAAAACGAATCGCTCTTTGAGTGACTTCAAACTTGTGATTTAAAAACAACAAAAAATCGGGATAAGATGAGAAATCCCTGCCTCTTCAAACAAAATACTCTGGGTTTTCCGGCACCGTGTTGCTCACCATAAGCAAAAGATACCCTATATCTGTCTTGCGCTTGCATGTGTATTGCTATAGAAGGTCCAAAATAATGTTCATGTTAAGTTTTTGAGTTCTATTATAGCATGCTGCTGAGTGCTATACAAGTTGGCGGGGGCCTGTAACAAGGGTGAGGGCCTTTAACAACATGTATACCCTGAGGCAGAAGGGCTCTAAGGCTATTAGAACATTCCACCCACTAAGGGTAGTAAGTTGGGGAGCAACAGAAAGACAAACATTGGAATGATGGAGCAGAAGGCTTATACCAGCCATTATAAGCTTGGGCCACTTAATTGTCTTTAATGGAGCTTTCAACATTCCAATGTTCTAATACATTTTCCTACACTTTTTATGCTTAAATTCAGAGCTTTTGCACATTGTCCTCCACCCCCTGTCAGTTGTAGGAGGAAAAAATACAGCAATCATTCAGCCCCTTGTCTAGTGATTTCGCCTCATACATGTCATGCACTGTGTATGCAGTTGGCAGTGGGGGCAGTGTTCATCTTAACGTGCATTTACGCCTTCCTCTTGAACAGATTTTATGCCTGGACTCTTTCTCCTTTTGGTGGCTGCTCCCCTTCTCAGAAAGGGTTAATGAGACTGGAAGACAAGAGTTGGACTGAAGTGGCTCACACTTTCCCTGCGTGTGTATCCTCTCCCCACATTCTGCCATGGGGTCTTTTTGGGCCTAGTTTCACCTTACTCCCTCTGCGTATCGGCTGGGGGCTTGGAAATTTCCCTTTCCATACTGTTGAGTGTAGATGTCTGGTGCCACCCCTAATATCGGAGCTGAGTCGTTGGTTTCTTCCTTTTGTGGAAAACCAGTGACTGGCTTTCTCTTGTTCCTTTGCTGGCTTTGACATATTGGTATCGTACTTCTTTCCCACTGCACCAGCTATTTCTGTGGCTTTTCTTGGTCTCAAGCAACACCCCTTTCATCTGACTCCTGCAGGGCCTCTGTGTAGGACTTTCACTCTTTTCTTCTTGTGAAATTATGGTCATGAGTAGTTGTGGAACTTGGAGCCCCTGTATCCAGTGATGAACTGTCAGTCACATATAGCACTTTACAGAAGGCAGAATTAAGTTCTGAAATATTGAATGGTTTATTCTTCCAAGGCCCTACGGCTTGGTGCAAGGTGAAGGAGGCAAGAGTTTGTACAACCGTGAAGGCGGAAATTATTTGCAGAGACTATTTGCTTAAAAGTGGTGATTGTTAAAGCTGCTTGCTGTGTTGTGAGGTGGTTGGGCCTTAATAGTCTTGTGTCCACTTGCAATCCTTCTGCTTCCACAAGGCAGTGATGCACAAGACAAACTCAAGTGTGTGAACGGCAGCATGAGGGTACGCAAGCCAGATGGTAAGCACATTATTTGTGTTCTGTGGTACCAGTCTCCATTGTGTAGTTCGCAGTTAGTCAGTTGGTTAATAGTTCATTCAGTCTGTAATTTTGGCCTTAGGAGTGTGGGCAAACCTCTCACTGGCACCCTTGGTACGGTGTGCTGGCAGTGATGGGCTTATGCTGTTAGGCAATATTCGTCTACTGCTACTAACAAGAATGATCTTTAAAGCATGCTCTACTGGCTGCTTAACTGTTATGAAAGTCATTGGCCTCTTCCCAAGGTTGAAGGCTTATCAGACAGCATGTGAGAATATGAGGAAGATGCCCTCTTGACCACAGCTGTGTAATTACTGGTGCTTTAGAAGAAACTGGAGTACTTGAGATTTTCACCAGGGTGATGAGCAAGAATACAGTTATTTCTGTATAGTGCATCAAGAATTTTCAATTCTATTTAGGACGCAGAGGCCAAAATGCTTCTTTATTTACTACAAGAAAACACAGCAGCCAAAAAACATAACAAATGCTCCTAAACGGGGGAACTGAATGAGCCCCAAAAATGGCTATATTTATCCCAGCTTCCCCCAAAAGCTACCGGACCCACCTAGCAATGGTGCTGTAAGACACAGGATGAAAGGGTCGATGAAGAGAAATGAGCAGCTGCACACTCTGTCTCTGCGAAACTCTCGTATAACATCCTCATACACCTTAAGATATCTAACAACACCCAATTTTTGATTATATTGAAATGCCGGATAGCTTACACGACTCTACCTATAATGTCCAGAGCCTTCACATCAGACACTCATCTACACGACAACAGGCATAAAAGTAGTCAGCTTAGCTGAAAGCTGTTTCCTCGAAAGATCTTTATTCGCAGGGCAGGCAAGCAAAAATCAAAGCACTATGTCCACAGGACGGAATACTTGGGCTTAGGTTGATGAACCATTCTGATCCCTCTAAGGAGTTTGCAAACCAAAGGATGCTCCCCTACAGGCATACCTGAAACCTGGATATGACCTGCCGAAATGGGGAATGTAAATTGTTAACCGTTCGATAAGCCAAACCCTGAGCAGCAAGCTTCGACAAAAGAAATGACCACTAACGGCACATTGGCCCCCAAGGGGTACACATTCCTTTCACCACACCAATGAACCCATCCCTGCCATGGTGAGGCATACCTCTTATGGGTACCGGGAGACCAGACTCTGGGAAAGAAAGAACTTGGTTTGCTCCGAAATTCCTGGCACTTGCCATCGTCTCCCGATACTCTCCAAGCAATGAGGGATAACTGCCCCTCCATGATAGAGGATGTTGACAACCCATCGGGACCAAACTAAGTTCCTGGAAAAGCTCTATCTGTACTGGTGGGGCACATGACAGAGCCATTACCACTAGGAACCATGACTGTGCCCCCCAGCAATGGGTCACCAGAATCAGCTCGGCACGCTGCCTACGTACATGGGCCAGAACCCTCCAAATTTATAGCAAATGGGAGGAAAACCGTAAAGTAAGCTCCCTGTCCAAGAATGGAGAAACGCATCCGAGCTCATCGCTAGTGGGTGGGGCCTCCAACTGTAAAACTGTGGGAGTGAAAATTGAGGTGGGATGCAAAGATGTCCACCGCACACAGGGCCCCACAATCGAGTCAGTGCTTCGAGGCGGAAGAGTCCGGTCGCTGAGGAACCGGGAGTTCCAGTCCGCCTCTATGTTCATGCGCCCCGGAATATACTCCGCTGTTAATGCCAGTTTTAGGTCAAGGAAGTAATGCCAAAAATCCTTGACAATCTCTGCCAGGAGATGAGACAATCCCCGTCCCCTCTGCTTGTTGGTGTACCTCACAGCCAAAATGTGCAACACTTCACCCTGTGAGTTGACAGGCTTCACCACAAACGAGCCGGCAAGGAGCTTGAGGCAGTGTATGCGGAGACGAAGCTCCACTGGGGTCCACCTGACCACACATTGCTCCCCAGCCCCACTGTCTGGCATCTGACTCTATGATCACCGTCGGAAACGAGGCAAAAATCTCCTTGCCTTTTCAGGCGTCCATGTGATCTAGGCAACTAGAAATTTTAGTGTGGTCGTCCTCCGATAAGCTCACTTGCTCCTAATATGCCAATTCCCCTCCGGAGGGGGAACATTTTCAACCTCTGAAGAGTCGAGGAGAGGACCTGGAAAGATGGCATGGATGGAAGATGCCAGGAGACCCACCAGCCTGGCCAATATCCGTAAGGATGTTATGAGGGTTAAGGGCTCGTCTCAACTCTTTCCTGATGGAAACCATTTTTGTCAAAGGCAGCTTGAGTTGGACCAATACTGAGTCCACCTGAAACCTCAGAAATCCCAAAAACTGGGACGGAACCAAAAGGAATCTCTCCGGATTGATGAAGCCCAGATCCTGAAGAAGATGAATCGCCTAGAAAAGATGAAGGACCGATAATAGGTCCTGGGCCATATCATCTACATAGACAAACGCACCTCCTTGGGGTATTGATCCACCAGCCGCAACAACTTGGTGAAACACCAAGGGGCCGAGAAGAGACCGAAAAGAACAGGAAACTCGTATCATCGTTGATGGCAACAGAATTAGAGAAACCTGTGAAGAGAGAAAATTGGGACTGTCAAGTACACGTCCTTCAGATCTAGTCTGATTATCCAATCTCCTTCCAGTAACAGATCCTGCAGAAGATGGATACCTTCCATCTTGAAGTGTCATTAGACCAGCCAAGAATTGAACTGCCCGAGGTTGAGAACCAGACAAAAACCTCTACCCTTCTTCTGAACGAGAGCTAACAAAACCCTTGGGGTGTGGGCGAGAGGGCACTATTGCTTCCTTCAGCAGGAGTTACTGAATCTCGGAGTCTATGAAAAGACTTTCTGTCAGCAGAAAAATGGAGAGGGGCTTTTGGGGAGGGGGGGGCGCGTCGCATAGAATTCGAGTTTGACTCCTGTCACAGTCTCCAGTACCCAAGCGTCCTGAGTGATCGCTTCCCAATTGTGAAGGAAAAACCTGATTCTGCTCCCAGAGTAACTTATGAACATAAAATCTTTTCCTGTTAAATCAGAAGTAGCACCTCCTCCACGGTACTGGCCTCGTTAAGCCCATCCATGTCCCCAACAGGAGTTGGATTCTAAGTAGGAACACGTCGCTCTTTCTCTCTAGCCGTAACCTCGTAGAACCCTGGGAGAAACCATGGCCCGGTGCACGACTTCTGTCACGCCCAGCCCTGGCAAAAAGGCCATCCCCAAATACCTTCCTGATAGAAGAGTGGACTTTGTCCAAGGCAGAGATGGTAGCAATGCGTTTCCCCAATTCCTTGACCAAGGCATCGCCGAATAACAGGCAGTTAGCTGAAGGGCCTGCCTCCATGGACACCATTTCACCAGTGATTTGCGCCTTTCCGCTGAAATGACCCAGGATGCACATGGTGCGCTGGGCCCAGCCGAGGAGGACACTCTGGTCTATCTGGGTACTCGCTTCCTTGGCCTGAACGGTCAACTACTAAATTTTAGTATGGGGATCGGATATATCCAATGGCTTATCCTGACATCTGCGCTAATAGCGGTCGATTCCTTTTTTGGGGTCTTTGGCGTATTTTTTTTAAAGAAAGATGGTCATGTTCAGATCCAAATCTGTGAGATATGCCAATTTAGCCTGTAGAGAAGGCCTAGGGCATTCCGAGCACAGGGTGGCTCATACCTCTCTCTCAAATCCCTTGCAAAGATGTGGCGGCACATAGTCTGCCACTCAGGGCATGGAACCCAATTCGTGGAGTGAGGGTGGATGATGTCATCCGGGTTAAGCCCCAGGTTCCTATAGCAAGGAGTCGCTGAAGTGCCAGACACATTATGGGTCTTGTGTTTGCGCTTACCGGGAGGCTGCACCTCTTCTTGCGATTGCTCATCAGAGTAGGGCTGAGAGGCAGAGTCCTCCGCCGTATGGTCACGCTCACCAGCAACACGCTTTCCAACTCTGGAGCCGACATCGCTTGTTTTTAGTGCACTTGCAAGGTGCTCACAATAGACAGAGGACCGAGCACCACATCTCCTCAGAAAGATCCCCGCTCCATGCTGGCATAAGGTGGGACCAGCTATCCCACACAAGGCGCCAAGTCAGTAATAGAAATCACAGTAAATCACCATATCAGTAAAAGACTAAGAAATTGAATGTACTTAGCTCGCTGCTGTGCAGCACTAAAGAAAGAGAAAGCTCTCTGGTACCTTGGGGCTGTATAGGGGCCACTGGGGCTCTATTGGTAGAGCAACATGGAAGAGACTCATGGGGCTGTATAGGGGCCACTGGGGCTCTATTGGTAGAGCAACATGGAAGAGACTCATGGGGCTGTATAGGGGCCACTGGGGCTCTGTTGGTAGAGCAACATGGAAGAGAATCATGGGGCTGTATAGGGGCTCTATTGGTAGAGCAACATGGAAGAGACTCATGGGGCTGTATAGGGGCCACTGGGGCTCTATTGGTAGAGCAACATGGAAGAGACTCATGGGGCTGTATAGGGGCCACTGGGGCTCTATTGGTAGAGCAACATGGAAGAGACTCATGGGGCTGTATAGGGGCCACTGGGGCTCTATTGGTAGAGCAACATGGAAGAGACTCATGGGGCTGTATAGGGGGCCACTGGGGCTCTATTGGTAGAGCAACATGGAAGAGACTCGTGGCAAATGAAGTTTTTGATATTTGAATGTTTTGATTTGGCTGCTGTGTTTTCTTATAATAAGGAAAGAGAAGCGTATTCCAAAGACATAGAATTGTGCCCCCAGTTACATTTTACAATTGATACAGAATGCACGGTGGAGGGAGGATGCGTTTCCAAATTTCCGGGGCATAGATTTCGACTTTCAAGCTGTAGTCCTTGGCGCTGTGATGTAAATTAAATAGTTGTATGTGATATCATAGAAAAATAAATTCATAGAATTAGTTTCAGAAGAAAGTTTGAAGATGAATTGCTATATATACCATATGGTTGAAACAAATTTGCCGAATATATGTTCCTGACCCTTGAATCCCTTTCCTTTATCTTCTGACATGGTCATTAAAAAATGGGCTCGTGCATCATCCTTCTTGCAAAGCAGAGTGACTGCAAGGCTGGGGTTTTGCTGTAGCGTGAGTGAGAAAACATGTCATCTGATTTCTGTAGCTCTTTGTGTTCATAGATTTTGCATCTGGCGACGTTTCTTTATCCAGATTTACTACAGATTTAAGTGCTTTGCATCAAAGGTAGCTTCTGTATTTGTGGTGGTTTCACAGCATAATTCAATTATTTTTCTTTTAAACCATTTTATATGTTGTATTCTTTGTTTTTAGGTCTCGCGCCTAGCGTTGCAGTGCGCAGCACTGCTCGCGCAGCGCGAGACCTTTAGAAAGGGCTTCTGAAAACGACCCACACGCTCGTGCGTGTGGTTTTGTTTTCAGAAGCCCACATTGGCTGGAGCGTGCGTTTTTTTAAAAAAAACGGCACGCGATTGGGCAAAGGCGGGCGCATGTCCCGCCTTTGCTCCTCCCATTCCCGACGGTGGCCAGAACGCGCAGCAGCGCGCGTTCGCCTCGCTGCCGCGCTCCCTCCCCCAGCTCCTCTGTGGTGCGCGCGCACCACTAGTTTCGATTCCCGCGTTCGGCTGGTTTTCGGCTGGGGTTGATTATACAGTCTGATGGACGAGCCAGGGCCTTTTAGCCTCCGCACGGGCAGGCATGATGCTTCATTTTATCTTTTTAAACACCACGTGTGCCTGCACATAAACAGAACTTCAGACCATCGGAGTGCACGCTGAGTTTGCAAGTTAACCCACCTTCAAGCTGTCTGGCAGAAAACGACGTTGGTTTCCCTTTAAATTCTGGCCCACACAACGCACCGTAGTCTGACGGGGAGATACGACACGCTTCGTTCGAAAAGGGATGTGAAAACAATACCTTTCTGAGGAGCCAGGTTTGCGCTGCATACATTATTTAGGGGCCATCTTTGCAATTTAGTAATAGCAGACCTGCTGAACGGCCCTGGACTCCTCCTTCAACCCCAACCCCCGCCATACCGAGGAAAAATCCCCGCCTTTCATCCAGTCCTGCTTCCATCGCAGGGCCTCTACCGAAACCCCCACATTTGACACGGTTTCTCCTCACGGCACTGGATACGCAGCAAGGGCGTGTCCCGCCCCAGGGGCTCTCAGAGGTGCATTGTGGGCTGTGCGCGCTAACAGGGTAACGCAATACACATGTGACCGCTGCTGCCCCGGGGCTTCAATTACTGAGCATGCTTTCTCCTACCCCTGCTGTGCTTTTTAACCCAGTTCTGCGATGGGTTTTGGGGGTACCCCCTACGATTTCTGCAGACCAGACACTGTTTTAGCCGAGCCGGAGGTAGGAATAATAGATCCCCATGCGCGGTGGGCAGTAAATAGGCCCTGACAGAAAACAGTGGCCTTCGTTTGCAGATGGGGCAGTTCTAACTTGCACAGACTCGCTGCGTAGGTTTGTACAGACTCACAGTATAGGTCTTTTGCGAGCTATGAACGGCTATGCATTTGTTCTTGCTTAAAGCAATGTTTGTGGTAATATCAGGGAAATCAACAGGGCAGCCCGGCCCAGCAGATCATTAAACCGGCCCACATGCAGTCCCGTCAGACTAGCCCAACCCGGTCACAATGGGCCGTCAATCAGGGCCTCTGGTGGCACGGGCGGGGCCGGTTAAACAACATCGGTACCACAGCCCCCTCACCCCAGAGATCTGATAGATTCCGAGTTCCATAAATAGTTTTTTTCATTGTTTTTCCTTCTCTCTCCCATCTATTCTGCTGGTCTATCCGAGGTAACAGGAGCGGTGGCAGGGAGGGCTGCTCGTCTACTACCCTCGAAATCGTCAGGGGTGTGCTTTATAGGACTGCAGGGCGCAGGGGATTTTGTTTTTTAAAGGCAAAAACTAAAATGCATTAAAAGCAGCTTTTTCAAGCTCTCACAACCTGAAACATCGCTCCGAGCTGAAGACCACCGAGTGGGCCTCACCTCCCGGGCAGGAAGTCTAATTAACACCCGACGCCCCCCCTGAACGCACAACAAAGAGTGCGTTCCGAGGTCTCGGCGCACTTCCGGCCAGCACTGACACAGCTGTGAGTGGGAAGGGACTGGTTGCGATGCCCTATACAAATCTCAGCCTGACACAGCTCTAAGGGAGCTCAAAAAGTGCTGCTCCTTCGGGGGGTCCTGTCTCAAGGGTATGGGCACAGTCAGTGCTGCCTACTGTGGAACTGGGAAACCAGGTTAGAGCTTCGTCGTCCTCTCAGCATCCTGTGATTCTGGACAAATCACTTAATCTCCCCAGCCAAAAATTAAAAGGAAAATGAATGTGACCTTGTGTAATGTAAACAGCGCTCATGTAGAGCTCGAGCTATATAAAACTACAAAAAAGAGACACTCTCGGGAACCCCGCCACCTGCCAGCCAGGGGAAACTTAGAAGAGACGACCATCAGGAGGGGTACCATACCATGGAAGGCGTCCCACCTAGAGAGGCTCGCAGGACAGAAGAGGCTTTGTCCGGGCTATTGTCCATCCAGGGCCAGACGGCGCCCTGGGTGGGAAGAAATGTGCCACCCTGCTGCTGGTCAACAAAACGAGGCAGCAGGGGTCTTTCCATAGTCCCTGGCTGGCTACCTCAATGATCTGTCTTTGTACACAAACATCTCCCTTCTCCCCCCTTACCTGAATCGCCGGCTGGTGCCAAGTTGGGGGTGGGTGTGTGGCAGCAGGGGGTGACAGGTAACTGGGAGGGCAAGGAAAGGGGTTCATAAGGTGCTAAAAACAGCGGCTGCTCGTCTATACCAAATGCCGGCCCTGGTCCCATCTCATTTTCATGGAAACAGTGAATCACCTCTTGTGAGAATAGCACCTCATCTACTACAAGTGAATATGAGAAACGAGCAGTAGCAAAGCCAATGGGTCAAGCGACAGCTGTCAGCCTTTGTCAATACTTGTTTTGTGTGTGTGTGTGTGTGTGTGTATATATATATATATATATATGTATATGTATATGTGTATATATATGTATATGTATATGTGTATATATATGTATATGTATATGTGTATATATATGTATATGTATATGTGTATATATATGTATATGTATATGTATATGTGTATATATATGTGTATATGTATATGTATATGTGTATATATATGTGTATATATATGTGTATATATATATATGTATGTATATGTGTATATATATGTGTATATATATATGTGTGTGTATATATGTATATGTATATGTGTGTATATATATGTGTGTATATATATATATGTATGTATATATATATGTATATAGTCATTCTTGGGGAGCTATGGGGCTGTCGGCTGTGCACAGGTGTGCACAGGTTATAAGGAAAAAGGATGAGTGGAAGCAAAATGTAACACCTGAACAGACAAAGCTGGCAGTCCTTGTATTTATTTTGAATTAATTTTTAAATACATTATATTTTTAGGTCTTGGTTAGACACCACCATGGTTGCTTGCATGCTAGGCAAAAAATAAAATTTATGGTTTATAAATTCAATCATATCTTTATGTTCCTTAACATTACATTTGGTTTGCAGTAGTACTCTATGCCCAGAACAATATTACATACTTCAACACAATATGGTATAACCAAGAGCATATTTCATGATATGCATTTCAGGACTTCCGACGGTATAAAAGCAAATTGCACACGCAAACTAGAATGAAATTCAGCATTATAAACTGATTTCGTCAATTCGTTACTGGGACCAGTGCATCCATCAGAAGAATATTGTAATTCACCAATTTACAAAAACAGATAAACATGTGGAAATGCAGATGCTGCTCTTCATGCAGCAATGAGAATTCGGAAATAGCTTATTAGTTGTTGAGTTTCTTAAGCATGGTAATAAATAAAAGCTGTTTTATGCTCAATGTGGAAAAAGTACTAGTGCTCAGCTAAAACGATAACACAGAATATCACCAAAGACGGTGTAATATAACAAAGTCTGCCAGTTGCTTATACGAAGAAAAACATTATCTGTGGGTTACATCAGTCGACTACTAAAGTGTTCATCCAAGAGGGTGGAAAGAAGTTGGTTTGGTCTTAAAGAGGCTCATTAAATGAATCGACAGATCCATACACTAGGGACAGAACCAGATGCCTTTTCACATAATCTAATGATTCTCTTGTGGTTTATACTACAGGTAATGTTCCACATTAAACCCAATCCATTGGCTTGTAACAAAATAAACCCCACACTGAAGCAGCAATTTTTTTTTTTTATGGAAGCACACAATTTTTGCCCAATCAAAATATGTGCTCCTGGCTCCAACATGTGGGCAGTGCCAAAGACCTACTCTAGTGCTGTCAAGCCAGACCCCAAAACAAGCATTTGCAATGCAATAGGTCTCGCATTATTAAAGTTTGAGCTATTGGCATTGCTAAATAATGCAACACCAATAGCTCAAACTTTAATAATGCGAGACCTATTGCATTGCAAATGCTTGTTAAAAGCCTGTTAGCGCTTTGTAGCTGTTTGAAGGCCAGCGATATGATGGCTTTTCATGTAAACGGCATCCTACATCTTTAGACTGTGCTAAAAATTAAAAAGTAAAGTAGGATATGTTCATCAATGCCAGAGTTCATCGTCCGGATCGCTATTTGATACTCAAAAGTGGCCTGAGTGAAAGTAGAATATTGCGTGCTGTATGAGTTATTGGGCTGTTACAGGCCTGCTTCCTTTATTCGTGCTACTGCACAACTCGGTGGTAGGTGGCTTGTTCGGCTGCTCAGTGTTGGCAAACTTGCTGCACAATGGGCAGTGGGCAGTCTTATCACTGTTTGCGGTGGCAGTTCACGCCCTGGAAGTGCAGTCTATTTGTGATGCTTAAAGTCCATAGAGTGGTTAATAAGACCTGGTCTTGCTGAGACTTGATGTACTCACTAAACAGATTAAAACCATTAGACGAGTCCTTGGAAAAGCCTCTCTTATGAAACGTGGCCAAACTGATTGCACCGTAATGCCCTAAATAAATGAACGCATGTACATCTGTGCATTCATATCTGAAGCTGAGGTGCATAAAGCCAACCAACCTGCAGGGACGTGCAGTTCTGAGCGCAGAGACATCTTGCTGTGCTTTCTAGCTTGGCTAGCTGTTCTTTGAAGACGTATGCTTGTGTGAGAGCACGTAGCATGGTGTGCAGAGAGAACCAGTCACTTAGAACTCCCTACACCGCCTTCCTTTTTAGTGTTTGTTTGCTTCTGTGGTTAACCATCAGGAAGTGCTTGCCAGATATCTAACCAGTCTTGGTTTTGGTTTCTGAATCTTGTGGTGGTGGTTCCGGCCTAACGACACAGATTTTGCATGTTCATCACTTTCTAGGCGCAGAGACGTGGGTTCACTCTTTTGTTCTTGTTGGTCCTTCGTTATAACGTTTTCTTTGCATAAATGTTCTTCTTTGGTTTGTGCTACTAAATGTTTTGCAAGAGGTTACTCACATTTAGGCTGTTTACCTTTATCCACTGACTTCTATACCTGTGGGTCTCCTGTCTCTTAAACATGGTCTTTGTGCTGTTAAGTCTTACCTATTTCTGCTTACTGAGAGTGTGTGAACTGTACAACTCTTAGCACCTACTGGTATTGCATGGCAGTCTCTCACACAATTTTTTGTACTGTTTGCTTTGTGTATTTTGGTCGCATACCACTTCTCAGGTAAGGTTTTCATGATATGTTCTGCTTGGTTTCTTACCAGCAAATATCCTTTTAGGTCTGGCTTGACCGCTCGGCTGTTGCCAATCTAAAAAGAACTTTCAGGAGTATTACATACAGAATGAGTGACTTTGGTTGGGTCCGCCCAGGTATTGGTTTACGTGAGTACAGATTGTAATTTGGCTAAAGATTTGAGCTTCCACAAAGAGTGCTGCTTTAGCACTCCTACTGGACGTAACATGGCCATTTAGTTATGTGATGACGTGACTGCAAACAAGGGGACACCCTCCATGCAGTTCAGATAAGTTGTTTTCATGCTGCACGAGCCAGCAGCAGTAAAACATTTTTTGGGCTCTGAGGATGTACCAAAAAAATATGGAAAAACTGTAACAAATGAAGTGAGCGTGCCATTGAATTAGTAGTAATGTGTACATGTTTCACATGAGACCCCTAGCCGTCGCATCTTGCAGTTTGTCTGCAAATCTTTGGGACAAGGTGTCTAATTCACATTGACTGAAGCTGCAGCAGTGACCTGAGTTTATTTTTTTGGGATTCACATATATTGTTGACAGAAATAGATTGTTAATTTTTTTCATTTTTGAAAAATATTTTTCAAATTGCATAGTTCTGAGAAATGTGGTCGGTGCAGGTATGCTTATTTTCCTTGTAATTTCAAAAAGGCTGCTACGTTCCCTCTTAACCACCGAGAAGATGCTTGCTGTGCCTTGCTTTCCTTTGTTAATTAGATATAAGAGTGGGAGAATGCAGGTCGTATAGTGCAGGAGTCTCTCAGTCTTTCACTAATAAGATCTACTTTTGGTTCTAAACAGACACGTGCTTTACTGCTCTCGCTTGGATCTCTTGTAGTGTTCATGCTCTCACGTTGAATTCATCACTTTCTACATGCCTGCAACTCGGCTCAGGCAGGAGTTTTGTGCTTCCACTGACAAAGTGTGCATTTATTTAACTTTTTACCTTGTGGGGAAG
Organism: Calotriton arnoldi; assembly: GCA_963921515.1. Classification (NCBI taxonomy): domain Eukaryota; kingdom Metazoa; phylum Chordata; class Amphibia; order Caudata; family Salamandridae; genus Calotriton; species Calotriton arnoldi. Next base: position 2,612,798 of record CAWUFW010001682.1, read on the forward strand.
CTCATTCTCACTACAACAGATATGGTGTCAAGCTAATGATCGAGGTTAAAGGGTTGATATGTTTATTATGAAAAATCACGATAAAGACAGTAGGCCCGGCATTTATTGTGAAAAGCATGTTCGTATTTATTTAATGATGGGTTGTTATTACTTTATATTAAAGTATGTAGAGAGGTATGTTGCTACATTTAATCTCCAGATTACCCTAGTAGGCAAGGGTTTTGCTGTTGGTTATCCTCTCTGATCTTTTGATGGAACACATGCACTCTGATAATTCTCGTTGGGCCCTCTTAGGAGAGATAGTATTTAGAATTACCAGCTGCAATTTTTAAAAATATATTTGACTTTACGATTTAATGCCTGAAAGTTGGCTTGTAGGAAAGCGAACACTCAGTACGGTAGGCCTGAGTTGGCGGTGATGATGAGCCAGTGATAAAGACCATGGGAATTACTAGTTCATTGGGATAAGTTATGTTGTATTCCAGTTTTGATCTTTTCTATTATGAAACGTTCCCTTCGTCATTGCCTCATATAGGAAGAAGTGGGGTCTCACTTGATGTTTTTCCCTGAAGATGAAGCGGATCAAGGTGTGCATATGATCACTGCTCTGAAACTATATGCGCTTACACACTCCACGTTGGATGCCTTCTTTAGCTTCAGAATCTCGGCAGTTTAGTGTCCTTGTTGGCTTGTGTCTTTCACTTGCTATTCTTGTGCTGGTGCAGACTGTTCATCTCGGTTTTAGTTTTCCTCCTAAGAGACACAGCAGCTCTAGTTTAATAGGGTCACTCCGCCAAAATTAAAAGGCAGTAGGTGAAAGAAGGGAAAATACTAATATGTGAAAACATGTCCCAGGCAACTTGAAGTCGATTTCCGAAGGAGATTCTGAAACTAATGCAGTGAGTGAGGTGACAATTTGTGTTTTGTAGGGATATTTGTGTTTTGTAGGGTTAGAAATTATATTGTTTCATTGTGTAGGGGAGAAATTGCCCCCCATAACAGTCCTGGGTTTGCCAAACCCATGATCCCACTTCCCTACACCCTCTCCAAATCCCTTAGAATAACTATAAGAAGTTTTTCTTGTGATATTCCAGTAATGAGTCCTGAACTCGTTAGCATACTGTAACAGTACTACAACAGAAACGTCCATTCAAATGATCCTGTTGGATGTCTGTTCATAAGTGCAGCTATTCCATCTCTTGCCTCGTAGCTCTGTGGCTACTTCTTTAACCACTTACTAGACATTATGCTCTTTGGTTTACTGTCTAGTTTATACCTTCTACAATCTCCTTGGGGGTTTAGAAAACTTGTGGGGAGAGGTCTTTTTTTTTTCTTCTTCAATGAGTGTTACCAATCGTAGAGGGGATAGTTTTGTTGTGTAACCAACACCATTTTGCATGTGGTGAACTTTTTTCTGTAAATCATTGGCGGTGGTTTATTTTTAGTTCATTTGGACGCTAGTGACTGTACTCAATCACCTCATCTGATGCCCTAACGACTTCATCAGATAACAGCGTGGGGCCAATTTATAGTACTTTGAGCCACACCTCCAGGCTTATCCCACCTATCTTGGAATCAAGAGAAGCCTGAAAACAGAATTGAGTTTGGGAATTGGTTTAGTCTGAGCACTTGTCATTACAAAGAGAATATCTGAGAGCTTGTGGATCACATACAAATGTGTACTTCCTGCTGGATTCTCTCTCCGTGATTGGCCTTTCTTTTCATAATGTGCTCTTTCTCAATTGAGTGCTCTGCAGTGGTAGTTGACTAAGTATGTTGCACAAAATAAAAACTCGGGGATAAAAGACACCATCCAAATAAAACAATCTTAACATGTATTTTTCATTTATTTTCATGCTCTTTTGTCTGTCTACTGGAAATTTGACTGGTTTTGTTTGAATGTATTATGAATTAGCTGTTTTTTAAGTTTTCTAGGGCATTTTGGCTGAATTAACCACAGTGAACTTGGGGACTACAACAAACCTCATACTATATCTGACAGAATGTTTGTGTACCATAGCATCCATCTGATGTCTCTAAAGGCTATCGGAACAAAACATTTGCTATGGGTTCCTATAATTAACGTATCCCTAGTTGTGAGTTGGTTGTGTGAAGCTCGAGAATAATCATTTACAGAGACGTGTATGGAAATGTTCTTGTTTCAGACAATTTATCTTTTCCCTCTTAAAGTCCAAGCTTTCTAGAATTGCTTTTAAGACAAGTCAAAATAAAATAGGGATTCGTCTTTTTTTGCTAAAACTATTTTTGGGAGTCTTGACATGTGTCTTCTTGGTTGTGAAGCTTTTTATCTGGAATGTTGCTCTGATTCATCTCTTGGCAGATTTTTCTTCCCATTACGTAACAATTCAACAACAACGTACTTTTGGAGCAATCTTGCCCGGTTTCCCCAACAATTCTACATTGAGTAATACTGCAGGGACACCTTGTGCCTGTGTGGATTTGGGCTAAACAGGTAATACTAGAGTTACTTCCTCCTGGTGGGGCGTTGTCCAGGTTGTCTTTTTTTTTTTTTTTGTGTGCCCTTCTCACTGATTGACCATTTACAGAACTCAGCAGTCCGACTTGCTTTTCTTTCACTGCTTCAAGACTTCAGACTTTTTATATTTATGTGAATGTGAAAGTAACATTTCTCAGAGCAGTCTGGTACCTTCAAACTGTGATTTATGTGTGACGTTCTAGAACTCAACGTGTATTGAAATATAAAGAGGTCCCTTTTTAGGTCTCGCCTGGCGACGCAGCGCGAAAGCGATGTCGCTAGCGAGATCTATTGTTACTGACTTGCTTTGGAAGGGAGACAGGAGCTGGACGGACTGGAAATGTGAACGCGCCCGTGAACACGCACGTACAGACACGCGATGTGCACATCTCCTGTCCCCCTTCCGTCCTCGCAAGCCTCATGCAATATCATTTAAAAAAAAAAAAATTTATGCGCGCGAGGTCCAAGCGCGGCGCGCTTTACACGCACAGCATGCCTCACCCCACTTACTTGCTCTTGTGGGGACTCTGCGCTGCTCCTCGGCTGGTCTCCGTCTTCAGCCGGTCACTGCAGCAACATGCGAGGCAACATGCGGGGCTCCGTCTTGCTCCCAGGAGCCCTGCCTAAAATCCTGCTTTGGCCGCTCCCGCCGGACTTCCTCTCCTGTTTTTTTTTTTTGTTGCTTTGGCGGCCCGTCCCTGGGCCGCACGAGCCGCGCAGCACTTATTGAAGTACAGCGAAGTCCGCAGGCGCCGCCACTGGGCACGAGCCGCAGGCCACGCCAATGTGCACGCTCACGGCGTGCCTACAACGCGCGCATGGCGCTCTTTCACTTTCCCTTGTATAATGAAGTTTCGGCCGCAGCTAGGGACACCATTTCCCACAAGGCCACCGTCCTGGTCAGGAAATGAGTGAACCTCGGGTGCTTGCGTTCTCTTGAGCGCGTTGCATTGTGGGAGGGAGGGGGGTTTCCATCATGGCGGCTTCCATTTCTGGTTACACCTTCAGTTCTGTGTGTTTCCACAGTGCCAACAGCGGAGCGGACCATGTGAGCGGGGCAAGAGGGAAAGTGGGAGGAGGGCAAGGGAAATGGCAACTTGTTTTTTGTAGTTAGGTCGGCTCTGTGTCGCTAATATAAATACATATAACTCTCAATCGGCTACAGACAGCCCCTCCTACCAGAACCAGCAGCCAGGCTTCGAGGCGCTCCCTCACTAGTGAACCAGCCGATGACGTGAAAGCGTCTGAAGTATATCTCACGGACAGTCCCACACACCCTCCTCCCTCGGGACCAGCAGCCTGGCTTCGGGTGAACCAGCAGATGGCGTGTGACTGAGAGCCTATGATAAATCTCAGTCGGCTAGGGACAGTCCCTCCCGAGTACCACCTCCCCCAGACCAGCCGCTCGAAACCGCGGCACTCCCTCTCGCTAAAGAACCAGCAAGTGGTTTGAAACCCTTTAAATAAATGTATCTCACCATCATCTAGATACAGTCCCTCCCGTGTCCCCTCTAGGACCATCAGCCAGGCTACGCGGCACTCCCTCCCACTAGTGAAGCAGCAGATGGTTTGAGACCCTTTAAATGAATGTATCTCACCATCGGCTAGAGACAGTCCCTCCCACCAGGACCAGCAGCCAGGCTCCGCGGCACTCCCTCCCTCTAGTGAAGCAGCAGGTGGCTTCAGAGACCTTTTAAATGAATGTATCTCACCATCAGCTAGAGACAGTCCCCCCCCCCCCGGGACCAGCAGCCAGGCTCCGTGGTACTCCCTCCCTCTAGTGAAGCAGCAGGTGGCTTCAGAGACCCTTTAAAGGGACAGTCCCTCCCCCGGGACCAGCCGCCAGACTCCGCGGCACTCCCTCCCACTAGTGAACCAGCAGGTGGCTTCAGAGACCCTTTAAATGAATGTATCTCACCATTAGCTAGGGACAGTCCCTCCCCCAGGACCAGCTGCCAGACTCCGCGGCACTCCCTCCCACTTGTGAAGCAGCAGGTGGCTTCAGAGCCAGCCAGAGATCAGGAAGTGCCTCTCCTCAAATACACGTCAGCCTCGTCCAGGGCAGTCAGTCACTAACATCAGAGGCCACAGGGGGTATAGCTCAGTGGTAGAGCATTTGACTGCAGATCAAGAGGTCCCTGGTTCAAATCCGGGTGCCCCCTTCGCAATTTTAGTGAAAATTAAGTTATTTTCAAATTAGCGTCAGCTTACACGTTACTCTTTTTTTAATCAACAAATTGCATTCCTGTTTTTAAGGCAACCGATTATATGAGTGTGTTTAGTGTGTACTGAAGGGCTTTTTACTCACCGTTTCAGAGATCAGATCATAATCCGTGTCAGGTGTGCATTGGTTTTCCATCTATTTATTCTTTACCTTGTGGTACTTGTAATCTTGGATTTTATAGCGCAGAAAACAAAACAGAAATTTCCGGAACCTAGCAGCAGCAACGCCGTGTGCAGCAGAGCTCAGTTCCATGCCTGAGCAGCTTACCCAGGCCTGGTCTTTATTTGTTTCATGCTGGGAATTGCGGTCCATTTTCACCCGTTACACAACCAGGACTACAAGTCCCAGAAGTCAAAGAAAAGCATGGACTGGATCAGCTACTGACGGGTGAAACTTGATGGATCTGAAACAGTTTTCCAAGTGTGTGTACTGTATGATATGCCTGTGTACCCGAGTGCACACCTCTGTGTAATGGTGTGTGTCCATGTTTACCTCCATGTTTGTCTACGCTGTGTTTTTTTAGGTCTCGCCTGCTGCGTAGGAGGGCCTTTAGCCGTCGCTCTGCTCTTTTTGAAGCACACACTCGTGCTTGTGGCGGCATCCACCTTGCGGGAGCGAGCAGCGGTGCGCATGCTAATTGGCTGTTGCTCGCTCCCGCAAGGCGGATGGTGCCACAAGCACGAGTGTGCTTCAAAACAGTCATTAAGCAGTGCGAGGCGCGCGCGCTTGTGTGTTGCTTTCCTATGGCCCGTTCTGCCACTTCCAGTTTGCTTTCGTCATTTTCTTTTTACCCTACTGCATTTTCTACACCCCCTCCCTTTCTCTGCCCCTCACACCCGTTCTCTCTCCCAGTCTCTTGTTTTCTTTGCTCTGCCCCCTCTCTGCTCACCAGTCCTCCTTCCCTCCCCTCCTCTTTCTTGGTTGATTTGGCCCTTTTCCTCTTAGGCTCTAAATTCCTCGCCACCTTTCTATACCCATCTGCCCTTACCGTCACCAAGTTCTGTTTTGCTTGTTTCGTTTTGTTTAGGCACTCTGAGAGAGTGCTTGTGTTTTCCAGCTCTCTCCTGAGTACTTCGCTGCCGAACTCGGTCGTGTTGCTCAATCGCTGTGTGCCACCCCAGGCCTCCTCTATTTTGCCCGTGTGCTTCTCCCCTGCCCCATGTTGCTTTATCTCTCTCATCCTTATTCCCCCCTCTCTCTGTGTTGTTAACCCCCACCCGCGCCTGGATCTTGCTTGCACCTCCTGCCTTCCTGTTGCCTCCCCAGCCCTATGCCTTCCTCTCCATGTTGCTATCCCACAACTATGCTACCTTGTTTTTCTTTCCTTTACCGCTCCAACTCGGATCGGCAAACAAAAAGAAAACCAGCATTTGCAATGCAATAGGTCTCGCATTTACGCCAGTTTGAGCTATTGGCATTGTAAATGACAATGCCTTTAATTTTGTTTTGGTTTTTGAAAACATAAATAAAACAGTGTCATTTACAATGCCGATAGCTTAAACTTGTGTAAATGCGAGACCTATTGCATTGCAAATGCTTGTTTGGATGAGTTAGAGTATCTCATTGTAATGCGTTGGTTACTGGTTGTACTTTTTTTTTTTTTTTTTTCTCATTGAGAGGCAAGCTGTTGATGAACGCAGTGGCATGTACTTCTGTTTCTTTTGACTGATGGGTGGATACACACCATCAGAAGATATTGATGGATCCTCCAAATGGCGATCTCCTAAACCTGTCCACTCCAGCCCACTCCTGGTAAAAACTGAGATGCCAGTACTTCATGGTCTGCTAGTTACTAAAGCTACGTAGCAGTACGTTGAAATTGTTAATGGGCAAGAACCAGGTAAACAGACAGCTGGCGGTTGTACTATGGTAATGGTGTAGCCACACTTCATTACCTAAAGGAAACTTTAAGCTAAATTTTTAATTTGTTTTACGCAGAGTTAAAAAATAAAAAAAATCATTGCTGCTGCTGTTTCATGAACAAAATACGTCTGTTAAACAAAAAAAGGAAAAAAATATCATCAGAAACCTAATTGAAGTGTTTAGTTCTTTGCTGTGAAGAAATGTATATTTTGCTTCTGGTGTTCACTTATCAATAGTCCTTGTGCTCGATTTAGTTAGAATTGACTTCTGCAGTTGATTGACCCATGTCCTCATTGTAAGGTTGGCCGCAAGATACTAGAAATTTCACTCGCTCTGTGATCTGAGTATGCCTTCAGATTGCGGCAAGTTACCCTATTGAGATTTAACATTCACACTGGCCATCGAAGTTAATCGTTAATTCCTATAACGGGTGAGGTAAAAAATTGTAACCAGCGGCATAATGTTCTGGAAAATCCACCAGGGATATTTCTCAAAGTATGCTCTTGTAAGTAATCCTTTCCCTTGATGTCTGGATTGCCCTCTAACACTTTATTGTTCCAAGCATGGACCGGCTCAAATCCATGCTTCTTTCAGTGACTTTCAACCACATTAGTGTTGTGGATCATCGGTGGCCACAACGTACTCATTTCAGAGGTTTTATTTCATTCTAACCAGCGCTCCTGGGTTTATGGTATTTATTTTTTTACATTTCTGTCTATATCCATATTTATTTGGGTTTTTATGAAAAAAATAAGTTGAAACTAGTATATTGCAATATTTATTTAACCAATAAATGTAAACTTATACTTAAACATGCGACATGTTTCAGTGACATGAATACCCATTAGTGATAAATCAATACATTGGTATAAAAACATGTAGAATTTAGAATCAACCTTTTACACCTCTACAGCCGTTTAATCCTCATTAAGAAACGTTCTGTCTCTTTTTTTTGTTTTTCTCCCTTACATGTCAATTTTCATGGCCATTGGCCTGGAAGTCATGACTGTCAGCATTTAAAATCCCCCCCAAACATTAAAAAAAATAAATGCAGACCGTCTGTATTTATCTGTAAAAACTGGGCGCCTTGAATACAACCATAAATGTTCTTCAGTTTTGTCACTGAATTTCTTTTTGGTGATCGTCTTTAGGAGGCCTTTGTCCTCACCCCGAATTCCCGCTGGAAAAGGCTTTTGGTCACACCTGGCATGTGCTTGGTAGAATGCTTGGTTGTGACCAGCGCCCATTGGACAGGGTTTTTTGTTGTGCCCACCTGCTGCTGGGTGTGCAGACCAGGTTTTCCTAACTCCATATCTCCTGTGTGCCACCTAAGATAAAAAATGAGCTTGAAGACTTCTTATACACCACTCTGTTATGGAACCTTCATCACCACCCTTTAGGTTTAATTAATGCAAGACTTGCAGGTTACAAATTAACGTGAATTGCTTTCCCCCCTCTTCTTTGTAAGCTTGATACTGAGTCGAGGTGCATTAAGTAAAACAAAAACTTTCACTGTTGATCGACTGGTGTAGGCATTGCTACAGATGTGCCAGTGAAAGAGCGGCTGAGCAGATTGCTACATTTCACAGGCACTCAGTACCACTATCTTCAATGCATTTTATTATTTTTATATTTGAGGGAATTCTCTGAAAAGTAGTTATCTGTAATTTAGTAAATGAAATGTATCTACATCTAGGTGTGGCTAGGGAAAGATTCGGACGTTGGCAGAACTTGATGTTCTGTCTCTGGTAGTTTTGAAATTTAATGTTGTCATTGTCAGCCACATATTTAAGCCCTATTGAAGTTTGGAAACTGCTGCAAATAAGTCAGAAAATGTACCTGTCCAGTGGATGCTAATCTGCTCTACTCCAGAACCGTCCGTTCCGTGGTCAAGTCAAGCTTTGAAACTCTTCACACTGAGTGCCCTCATTTTGCTGAAAAGAACTTTCTTTGCGAGCTATGATTTTCTGTTTTCCGTTTCAATTCTGACATTGTTTTGGGTTGGCGGATATTTAAAGAGAATAAACTTCAAATTGTACAGTATTTCTGTGCTTGTAGGGGCACTCACTCTTACTGACGCAGCATTTGATGCAACTTTACATACACGTTTAAAAAAAATGACTGGTTACGGAACCCACCAGAGGCGTAACATATGGTCTTGAATAGAAAACAGCAAAGGTTTGAAGCGCACTAGGGTAGAGTCAAGTGATCTTAACTGGTGAATATCGGAGGTTTTAATTCTTAGATGTAGTCCTGACAACATTCAGCCTAAGTTTAATGTTAATACATTTATTGAAAGTTCCAGCCCATGACATGTGAAATACAGATGTAAACAGAAGATGTGCCAGGCTTACTGGTTCGTTTATACCTGCAGCAGCGTGTGAGCCATGAAAGTTGTGCATCAGATGTGAAATGGTAGCGACAAAATGATGGCAAAGGTGCCCCGAAAATTTCCATAGTAGGTGCAAAGGTCATGTTGATAGAATATTTGTAGGCTCTCATTACAAGTGCCCTTTAATTAGGATGGGATTGGTAATAGCAGTTACCAACCCTCTTGGAATTGTACTTTTTCCTCTTTCAAACTGAGATTTTTGGCTGCTGAAAACAGCTATAATCTCAGTGTTGGTCTGCAGAAAAATGGTACATATGTCCGGGAATTGTCCTGTTTAGTTCCACATTGTGTTGTGGACCCTAAGGGTCCACCTTATAATGTGCTGGATTTTCCCCATCTTTGGAGTTACTGGTGCTCCCGATCCGGTATCACTAACTACAAGGGTTGTAAGATTACAGCCCATTTTCCAGGTCACTCATAATGAGAGCCTTAATGGAGGCTCTACTTTCCTTCTGGCCAGAAGTCTGCAGTTTTAAGACTGAAGCCCTTGGGTCTTGCACATTAGTTTATCTCCCTACCCTACTGGGTTTTGGGATTTTTTTTCCTACAGTAAAACTCAACATTGAAGTTCACTTTTTTGGTACTGGTATTGCAATCTACTTGATAAGAATGTAGGAAGATGTGGAAATCCTCTCTAGGTGCGGAAGTTATGGTTGGAGTCCTGAAGCCCCTGTGCGTGCTTCACACGAGCATCTAGCACCATGCCATGGCTGCTTCATTTAGTCTCTGAATGAAAGTTGAATGCAGTGTTATTCATTTACATGTAATTCATTATACCTGTACCCAAGATGAGGGTGTGAGGAAATTGATGTTACCATTCACTTGAGAGCCTTCTAGAGTATCCTAGAATAATTTTATGAGGAAACAACCCCTTTCATTTTTACAGCAGCATGAATCTTGCCCTTGTACGTTTGAAGAGAATCTCTAAAGTGAAAGCATGCCTGGCACTGTCTTACAAATTGCAACAGTTTATTGAAATTAGTTTCTGGAACTGGATAAGACCAGCTTCTCAGTGATCCTGCAAGCAGCATCAGGATATGGTCAAATATATCTGCCCCCTTAGATTGCCTTGGGCTAATCCAGAGTGTCTTTCTGGGCACTGGAAACGTTTGTGGTTGTCAAGGTTTCTTGCAGTTGAGCCGATTTACGTATAGTCAGTCTAAGGCTTGAGTGGAACCTTGGTGCATTTTTTTCTGTTCTGTTTGTACAGGCTGCCGCCTCTCGTTTACTTCTTGTCCTCATCGCCTTTTAATATAGCGAAGTCTGAACCTTGGAGTAGAAATTCTCATACTAAAGCTAACCCTTATCCTAGCAGATTTGAGACCGAGTGTGCCCGCATAGTTAGACTCTCAAGCTTGCCATTTAACTTTGTCCAATTTCTTGGCTGACTCCACATTTTCATCTGAAGGTGTGGCCTCCAGAGCATACCATTAGCTTGTCCGTGGAACTGAACAGTGGCCACTTTAGAAGTACAGTGTTCCCATAATCTCTTCCATACATCTCGCATGCTCCATTACCACTGGCATTTTACCACGCTTCTGTGTTTTACCAACAACGTACTTGGGGCCTGATCACAAGCTTGGCGGCGCAGAAACGGGGCCCCGCTCCGCCAAACCCGACATCCGGCTGCCCACCAGATTAGGAGTTTTCCCCTGGTCTGGCGGTCGGTCCTTTGACGTTCCCACTGCGGTGCCTTTCAAAAAAAGGTTCCACAATGGGAACGTCCAAGCTCGTTCCTGCACAACTTGGACTGTGAAGTCCATGCCATGCAGGAAAGGGGTGCATGCACACACAGGGGCACACCATGTGCCCCCTGCATGCATCCCATGGACCATGAGGGGGGTTTGTTTCCTCACTGCCACCCTAACAAATGCTGTCTTACCGCCGTGGTTGGGGTCACAGTGAGGAAACTTGTAATATGCTTGGCTTTGCCGCAGCGACACCACCAAGCATAGACCGCTGCCCCAGTGCCAGGGATTGCAGATCCTTGGCGGCTGCGGCGGTCCACTCACGGTCCAACTGCCTTACTCCAAGTACGGTGGTCGGACCACTGTTGCGGCGGCCCCCGACCACCCCCAAACTTGTAATCAGGCCCTCAGTGAATATGATATACTTGCTGTATGTGAATCCTTTCCTTCATTTAGTGTGAAAACATGCAAAAATAAGTTTATGGTCAGCACTGGTAATGTCAATCAATGATGAACTTGGACTTTTTAACAAAGCACATACTAGCTGGATTGCCTTTTGATGCTAATAACAGGTGTTGAGTTTATCATCAAAGTTTAAACACAACCTTTTTGCTCACAATTGCAGCAACCCATGCATGTATAATACCCAAATATCGTGTTCTTCATAGAATTTGCCCACAATGTAAAATTGTTGCATTGAAACGAGGAAAGACGTTGTCCCTTTTTAAATCGGATGCCCATTTGAGATTGACCTGCCATCCCAGATTAATGTTTCACATTGCCTACTTGCATTTAAATTACTTGAATGCTAATACTTAAAATCTCAATTGGTTTGTCAGACGTTTCAATGCACTGGAAACAGTCCTCCATATTCATGGATCATGGTCTGGCTCTGCCATGTGTATTTGTATTTCCTGTGTTGTCCAGCCACTAGCCCTGCGGCCTTGTGTGAAATATACTCTTTTTCTTTAATTTTAATGTTTAATTTAAACATAGCATTTCCATTATATAAGCTACAGTTTCACAAAGTCTGTTTTGGTTTCAACGTGGCATTTTCACCTTCATATTAGTTTCTGTGTGATCCTGCTTCCATTACCCTTCTCTCCTGCATGTGCAGATGCGATCATTGCTGCTGTTCAGGGATGATTCCTTTGTAGGTTTGTGTTTGCAAAACCTTAGTAACTCTTCCATGTTTAGCAGGGAGGAGCTGCTGCATGGCTTCCTTGAAAGGGGGATAGTGAAAGGACCAGAAGTCACTATCAAAGTTTTTCTCGCCACCCGGAAGGGTCATGACAGCCCAATATCTAATCATTTGCTTATCTCAATAGCTGCTGTAGCTTTCTTGATAGGAGCTGTCTGTGTATCTCCAGCTATCTTGCTTTTGTTTAATATTATAATTTTTGCATGAGCCCTTGCATCCGAATTTTCAGTGTATGATACCAACGGAAGCAGAGAGAGCCTTTGGCATAGCTCCTTGTATCTCTATGATAAGATGTAGCTCAACTGAAGGCTTTCTCAGCTGTTGGGCTTTTGCCTTGATGTCCTAGAACATTCAGAGTGACACAGACTTCCTGGATCCAAATCTGGTTATAATTATCCTGCCTCACTACTGAATCATTAACCTGCAGCAACGCTATTATTGACAGAACCTACAGACTTCAACTGCTCTGGAAACCCCTCCTTTGAACTGCAGTGGGATGGCAGGCTGTCTTGTCATTAGCTTCCAAAATTCTCTGCATCTGTTTTTTGTGCGTTTTTGAGGCACAGAAATGTTCTGTAAAGCACCAGACATCCTTTTTTAGGTCTTGCCTGAGCCAGCGCATGCGCTGCTCTGGCGAGAGTTTTAGTAAGCGGGTTTTGGAAGTGCAAACAGCAGTGGATTTTGCTGGCGACCAGCTTGCGTTCACGCGAGCGTGCACGCGCGATCAGGCGCCAACCGGCTTCCCTCGCGATTACTTTCACGGCCGTGTCAGTTTCACAGCCGCGCGCGGCCAATGCTTGTTATCCCATAGCTCCCTTTACACTTGTGTGTTCCAAATACCCCCGTCCGCCTCTTTACCCGAGCTCCACGCCCTGCCTCGCCACAGTCCGCGGCACTCTGCCTCCTCCCTGCCTTGACTGTGGAATTTTGTGCCGGGTGGCACCACAAGCTATGCTTACTCGCCATGTCTGTGACTAAGCTGCTGTTCTGTGTCCGGCGGCCCGCCTGCTTTCAGTGCCTGTCCCAAACGTGTACACAGTTCACTGCTTGTAACCCCGTGCTCGACGCACACGCCTGCTTTCAGTGCCTGTCCCAAACGTGTACACAGTTCACTGCTTGTAACCCCGTGCTCGACGCACACGCCTGCTTTCAGTGCCTGTCCCAAATATGTACACAGTTCACTGCTTGTAACTCCGTGCTCGACGCACCCGCCTGTTTTCAGTGCCTGTCTCATATACATGCACAGTTCACTGCTTGTAACTATGTGCATGACGCACCCGCCTGCTTTCAGTGCCTGTTTCTGATACATACACAGTGCACTTCTTGTAACTCTGTGCTTGACGCACCCGCCTTCTTTCATTGCCTGTCCCAAATGTCTACACGCACCCGCCTGCTTTCAGTGCCTGTCTCATATACATACAGTTCACTGCTTGTAACTCCGTGCTCGACCATCCGCCTGCTTTCAGTGCCTGTCCCAAATGTGTACACAGTTCACTGCTTGTAACTCCGTGCTCGACGCACCCGCCTGCTTTCAGTGCCTGTCTCATATACATACACAGTTTACTGCTTGTAACTCCGTGATGGACGCACCCGCCTGCTTTCAGTGCCTGTCCCAAATGTGTACACGGTTCATTCACAGCTTGTAACTCTGTGCTGGATGCACCCGCCTGTTTTTAGTGTCTTATATACATAGTTTACTGCTTGTAACTCTGTGCTCGACGCAACCGCCTGCTTTTAGTGTCTCATATACATAGTTCACTGCTTGTAACTCTGTGCTCGACGCACCCGCCTGCTTTCAGTGCCTGTCTCATATACATGCGCAGTTCACTGCTTGTAACTGTGCCAGACGCACCCCTGCTTTCAGTGCCTGTCTCATGTACACTGCTTGTAACTCTGTGATGGACGCACCCGCCTGCTTTCAGTGCCTGTCCCAAATGTGTACACAGTTCACTGCTTGTAACTCTCTGCCCGACGCACCCGCCTGCTTTCAGTGCCTGTCTCATATACATACACAATTAACTGCTCATAACCCTTTGCTCGACGCTCCATGCCTGTTCTGCATACCTGTCACAGGCCATTGTTCATAACTCCATCCTGTGTCAGATGGATAAAAGACCACTGCTTATAATTCATTGCTTAACCTTCATGCATGTGTCCGATGCATACACAATCCTCTGCGCACAACTCCATGCCTGCGTCAAATACATAAACAAGTCTGTGGTCGACACCATGCCTGCGCCTCAGGCCTAGTACAGGGAGTTCAGAAGGGGACAGTGTTCTCGTGCACTTTCTTATTACAACCTCTTACCTTGGCCTCCCTATATGCGGCTTAGTGCAAGTCGCCGGTACATCTGTCTGCTGTTCGCAGCTCGATCCTGCTCGAACACGAGACTGCCTGTCGTGCTGGTTCGTGCATCACTGTTGCCACCAGGCTCAAAGGCAATATTTCCGAGTGTGCAGGTGCATACAGGCATGCATGGGCTCTGTTAGAATCAATACTATTAGCACTGGAGAGGAGAGTCTCACCCACACTGGTGGCATGCATCATCTTCGACTAGTTTGTCCCACACGGATAGGACACCATCATAAAGGTGGCCGCAACCTCAAGAGAAAGACCCTCGCAATACATTATAATTATAAAGGTGTAGGAACCAAGAGAAAACTTTGTAAAACAGCCTTTATGTAAACCTAAAGGATATCCTTTTATTTAGAGGGTACACATAGGAGGGTTAAACAAGCATTGGCATAGCCAATAGGTCTCGCCTTTGGGACCTTATAAGTGTTTAGCCACGCAACAGTTGATGTAGTTGCACCAAGGATATTGTGCTGCATAACTAAATACTTATAAGGTCCCAAAAGCGAGACCTATTGGCTGTGCCAATGCTTGTTCTAATAAGGTTTTTCGGGCTTGTTTACGTGTGGACCAGCTTGATTTGGATCGTCTTGCCTAGCAGTAATACAGTATGATAACTTGCCTCTATTAGTGATATTCCTGCCGGCCTCTACCCGTTGGTATTTGTTACCCAATAGTCCCTAGTCAGGAATTGTAGAAGACAGAGATACAAATGGGTGGATGTGATTTACTTTTCTGAAGACCTTGGTGAAAGAAAACCTGGTGGAAAAGCTCTGGTTAAAGAATGCCCGTTATTTATTTGCCGGTATGGGAGAGCTTTTCAGGTAACCACTGAATTACCTTTTACTCCTAAATTATCCCTTCTATGAATGGTATTAAATGCATCTCATGGGTGTCTTTAAAATGAACATGTCTACAACATTCCTGCACCTATGTTGGACATCCCTGATCTAGTCTGCTCATTATACAGCTTTCTAATAGCTTGCTGTTCACTCCTTTGTGTTCCTGATTTGGCAAGGATGTTATGAAGTTTGTACTGTTTCTACTACACCACATATCTCCTTGATTTCACGCAAGTGTGATGAATTCCGATCTGTACGCTGCATGCCAGAGGTAAAACATTTTCACTTGAAGTTAAACTTTTCATAACCTGCCTGAGGGAAATATCACTTTAGTATGTCCACTTCTGTGACCATTTTACTGTCAGGAGTGCTCGCAGCATGGATAGGTGGACATATATGCCCAGTTGCTAGACATTCTTCTTTCCTAGTCACATTTTGCTTTTTCTTTCTGCTCTTAGGCACAGGCGAGAGCGGGAAGAGCACATTCATCAAACAGATGCGGATAATTCATGGCTCCGGATATTCAGAGGAGGACAAGAGGGGCTTCACGAAGCTGGTGTACCAGAACATCTTCACTGCCATGCAGTCCATGATCCGTGCAATGGAGACGCTGAAGATCCTGTACAAGTACGAACAGAACAAGGTTGGGCCTTTCTAAGTCTGTTGCCAAACCCTACGTTCTTTCGGGAACATTGGGCCAGATTTACAAAGATTGCATTCTCAAAGCGTTGTGGCACATTGCACACCGTGTTTTCGAATTCGGATCTGATTTTGAGAATTACTTGTGTACTATTAGGTTGGTTTGCCAAATCACCATTTGCAGGGGATCTCAAAGTCCTCTGCCTAATTAATATTAATTAGGCAGGTCGTAATTTGCAACACCTTGTGATTGGTTGTAATCACTCGGATAGTGGCCTGCAAGACCACTATCCCTGTTATAGTTCAAAACAGATTTGTGTTTTTTGTTTTTTTTAGGCAGTCCATGTTCCTTAAGGGAACTGGTTCTGCTTTGCTCTTTGGAATACTTCATTTAGGATCAGTCATTGGTCCCCTGGACCACTGAATACTCTCCCCAAGCTTGCACCTTGATTACTAAAAGGGAATCAGTTTACGAGGTTTTTGTACATTATAAAAATGGATTTTGCAGTTGAAAACAGTGATTTTTGCGACCCCAAAATCCTATTGTCCATCGGCAGAAATGCTACATAGTGTGAACTCTAGAAATATTAGGGAACATACACCACAGAAGTATTTTTGGAGCATTTGTACATGGACGATGACTGATGAAAAATGGTCACTTGCCCAGGATGGGCTAGTCAAATTTGGATACCATTTGCCTCTTAACATATTGTTCTTTTCTGATGTCTCAAGATGATTCTTAAAACTGGTTTTAAATTCATTAATTGTGGGGCACGCACACATCAGGAGGCAGTGCATTCCAGTGATGGTAGACACTAAGATGAGGACTAGAGTTTAGGAGTTCTAGAGCAAGTGTAGCAGCTCAGGTCAGTGTCTTATCAGTGAGGTGGCATGATCCGCGAAACCATTAGTGTAAGACTACTGTTACCAACGAGGACGACACTAGCAAGTTTTAGGTCGCCATACAAATGATTAAACACATCACCTATCTACAGTGGTGGCATTTAGAAAGGATGTGAGTGACATGCGCCCTATGACCCTGTGATGTGGATTATTTTGTAACGCACAAGGCCATATGTACCCCCACTGGATAGGAGGGGTGTGAGCACCATTGACAAAGTCTGAAGATTACGATCAGTTGCTGATCTGTCTTGTATACAGGAACTATAGTGCTTGATAGCCTAACCTCATACATTTTTATGAGAAAAGGGAACATTAAATGAGAAATCCTCAAGAAGGTTGTTACGAGTCATCTGGGCTACCGGAACTTGCATTGACTGTTAAGGAGTGTCTTAAGAGTGTGTGACCGTGTATGCTTGGTATGGATGTGAGAATTGACTGGGGTTTGTGCTTGGTTGTTTCATTCTATTTTATGTTGAAATTGATGAAACAGTGTGTTTTTAATGTATTGTTAGAAGAAGTAATCATTTTGGATATTTAACTTTGATGTTTCTTATACTACAAATATAAATGTTTCATGAAAAATAATAGTTAATGAAATAAAAACTTTTTTTGAAGCAATTAGTGATTTAAAAATGGCTGAAGATTTGTTCCTTGTAAAAAGAATTTAATACGCTAGTGGGAATCTTTTTTGTGATTGTTGGCTTAGAGAAGTACCATGTACCTCTGAACTCAGTATTCAGCGGCTTGTATAGTGCTGTATTTTTAGCTGAGCGCCACTCAACTATGTGTGATACAGTGGTGGTTGTGTATCTTGACAGGTTGAGTAACGTCCTTGTAGTGAAATTAAGCACCTTGATTATTCTGACTGTCTTGCAGAGCGCATGGCTACCATAAGGCCTCCCTGCGCTGGAACAGTCATCATATAATCGTAGTAAACTGAGCTAATTGTCAAAAAGCCTGGTTTTCAATGACCTGTCGAAGGAAAGCTCGCATGATAGCTGGTAAAGATCGAAGGGAATTCCAGAGCCTGATGTGAAAAGGAGCGGCCGCCCCAACACAATCTTACATTTGGGGACCTGCAGCAAATGAGCTGAAGATGATCTCAAGGACCTTCCAGGGATATAAGGAGGGGCTGCTTATCTCAAGAGAGCAGGGCCTTTCTTGTGAAGGACCTATGCATAAGGCTTTAAATTGGACCCGCTGCTCCACTGGGAGCCAATGGAGGTCTCCCAGGACTGCTTTTGCGGATTGATGCCGGGGAAGAGACATCAGAAGCTGAGCAGCAGCATTCTGTATAGTTTGCAGCCTCTTGGGCACATAATGGGAGGAGCCCAAATAAAGGACATTGCCATAATCAAGCTTGGAGATGATGAGAGCCTGAACAATTAGTCTCTTGGCCAGAAAAGGAAGGATGTTTAAGACTAGTGGCGTAAAGGATTACTAAGGGTGACCCGCTAGCAGACTGTTGCAATACTCTAGTTTTTCAAGTCCTAGCGAATTAATTATTGCCTTAGTGATGCGAATTGTCAGGCGGACTTGTATTTTTACATCCTGATTACTTGCAGTAGTGGCTTTGGAAATGTTTCATGCACATTGAAGAATTATCCATCTACCTAGATGCCTGCTCTCCTAGGAAAAGATCAGGCTTTTGGGAGGGATTTGGAAGGAGGCTGGTGAAGTGATGGTGTAGAGGACTTTCATTTTGGAAGAGTTGAGCCTGAGGGCCCTCCAATATCAAATTTCAGTGAGTCTCAGATGCTTGATTGGAAACAGGATTGAAATTGAGGAAAGAGGAGATACGTGTGTTATGGGTATAGAGATGGTGACCTCTCAACTTTTGGTTTCTCACAAAGTGAGAATATAGGAGAAGCCCATAATCTGATCCTTGGGTAACACCTACAGGAAGAGGTGGTGCTGGAGATCTGTTGGACCCCCTTCACCCTATTCAATTCATCTTTATATTGCCCTGTGACTGCACTCCATGCTTGTGGCTGGGTTTTATAGATGGTGTGTGTGTGGTTGAATTTTGAAGTAGCATGAGATTAGTTGTTCACCATCGTTTATATTTTCCTGTATAGCTCAGTCATACTCGCTGGGGCATGCAAGCTTTACAAACTGGCAAGAAAGTCAAAGGTATGACAAGAAAATGTGGAAAAGCCAGAAAACTTCAGGTGGATTAGTCATGAAGGAAGGAACTGTTCATGCAAGAAGGTTTGGGTGCTGTTGAGCAATTGTTGTAATGGTGAGCGTTTGATTTCCTAAGACTAGGTATGCTCCAAAGTGCTGATTTGTTGGTTAAGTGTGCAGGTTCATTAGTTTGTACGTGTTTGTTTGATGCAGAAGTATTTTAACATGGGGGAGTAATCTTAAGCAGTTAATGGAGTCGTGCTCGATTGGTGTGACTTGCTAACATTAGATCTGGCGCCGCAGCTGTGTTATATAATAGTCTTAACTCAGCAGAGTTCTTTGATATTGGGTAGAATTCTCCACACAGGTCCTGTAAGGCGCTTGATTTTATTCCTCCCCTGCACACAGACCTGTGTAACACTCAACTCTCATCTCTACCAGCACCCCACCCCCAGCAACCTTACACACCTCAATCAATTATTTCATGCTTCCTCCCCACTCTGCACCCTTATGCACACACAGACAAACCCTGGCTCGCTCTTGAGTGAATGGTACACTCATCCTCCCTCATGTCCTGCATCTGTTTTCTATCATTATTCCATAAAAGAGTGGGAAAATTCATCATCTCCTTTTGTGTAATTCAGTGGAATTTCAGAGAAATTATGCAAAATCAGAGTCTGGCATTTTGTGCTATATTTTAGTGTATAAAATTGTGGGTGTGAGTATGCCCTTTGAGCTAAAAAATAAACCGGTGCCATGCGCAAGAGCTACTCGCCTTTTGACGTGCTCCCCAGCTTCCATAAAGGATTTTTAGCCAAACAAATTCTAGTTACTCCATGTTGCATAATGGCATAATTGCACCTAAATAACTTGAGCGTGTGATTTACGCTGGCGTAATTGTAATTTTGCTCAGGCCTACTAGACGAGTATTCTACAGTCCTTTAGATTTAATCAGATTCTTCCGATTCTAGATCAGCTACTTAATAGTTCACTCAAAATAGATCTTCTTGCGCATTCTATCTGGCCTGCATGCCCCTTACCGATGACTAGTCTCATGTCATGCGTTGTGAAGAAGACTGGAAGGAAGACTCCAATACATGTTTGACAGGGCGAGAGCTCGCTGTTTTTCACGGTTACACATCTGCTGTAGTTTGAAGGCAGTTGAGATTCCTTGAGTTCAGAGAACACTAGCGATAAGCACAGTCAGAGCAAGGTTCAACATCCCTTTACACAGTTGTCATTCCAAACAGGGAGTGTCACTGTAAAGTTGTTTGTTTTCTATTTCTTTTGTCTTGCCTTTTAAATGTTCTCTGTCTCCCTGGAGCGTTTTTGTAGTGTTCAACCTGAGAGCTCACTGATTTAAGTTTTGTGGTAGTTTGCTTTTTTTTTTTTTTTTTTTTGGGTCTGATACTTCGAAAGGTTTTCCAGCATTTTGGTGTCAACAGTGCAAGTGTCAAATGTGCAGTCTTGGGCGGGATTAGATCAGACAAGTCAGTGGCATATACCAAGCTTAAAGACGACTGCCATGGTCCACCTCGTAGCATAGTATGGAGAGTTACTGTAAAGAGAGTAGCAGTGTACTACTAACGGACTGTTCACTCAACACAGATCGTAACAAACCTTGACCGAGATGGTCCACTGTGTCAAAGCCCAGCACCCCTAGGTTGGAAAGATATTCCTGTGACTGCCCTATGTTCTTTGCAGTCTGGTTGGGTTATTTCTCTACTGGAGCCATGATTTATATAAGTAACATTTTTGTTGATCTCTTCTTACCACCCTGGTTCAGTGGTGGTACCTCCAGAAGAGACCTGTTTCTGAAAAAATAAAGTTGACTTGTAAATTAAAGAGGCAAAGAACGGTCAATCAGTTCTCTTCTGGTGGTTTACTGCTAGTTGTACCAAAACTGCCCTTAGTAAGGTGTTTGCTCTCCAATGGCAGAAAGGCACACCTACATTTTAAACACCCCCTTTTTCTCTCTCTTGTGTGCCTTTTATTGTGCCCAGGCGGCCCCAAGTAGGGAAAGTACAGATTGTTGCTTGTCTTGTAACCATCTTGTGTCTGATCTGAGCACAGGATTTTGAAGCGGTGTGCCTAGTCTTAATGACCCATGAACATTCTCTGTGATCATTGCCATGTCATTTCTGCTGCTCAGGGCAGTTGTTGGTTTTTTTCAAAGCTCACTTTGCGGATGCAGTACACAGGTAATTATCTGCTGCTGCTTTTCTTGGGAAGCCTTGGCTGCGACAGCAATAGGTTGCTCTGTTGCCCGGGGGCACGTCTGTGAAGAAATCTTGTGTAAGGTCTGGTGCCAGATGTGAACCATGTACAGCATTGATGGATACTTTGGAAAAAATTCACTATCCCGTGCACCTACTAGACAGCTCTCATTCCGATTGTAGTTGTTTAAACCCAGAAGTAGCTATTGAAGTGACATGAAAAAAAACATTAGTTGAAATTTAATTGAAATACTTCTAATGCTTGTTTTCTATCACTTGTGGTTCTAACAGGCCTGTCTATTGCATCCACTTGGCATTTTGTGACGTGTATGGTGTCTGCATGTGAGTGCACTCATTTTTAATGAGATGACTATTTTGATTAATTGAGAGTCTCACAATTTAAAACAAAAGTAAGATTTTTGTAGGTAATTGGTTGACGGACAGTATTATGTTGTGGTATTTGCTATGTATCTGCTTTTGTAGGGATGGAGATTGCTTGTGATTGGTGCAGTGGTTGGGTCTTGTTGCGGGGCATACATTTGCGGGGTTTACAGCAGGTGTTATTGATTAGTAAGTCTTGTTTTTGTGTGACTTGTCAGTAATGTGTAATTCCTCATTTCCTTAGGCCAATGCACTAATCATGCGGGAAGTGGATGTTGAAAAGGTCTGTACCTTCGAGCAACCCTACATCAGCGCCATTAAGATGCTGTGGAATGACCCTGGAATCCAGGAGTGCTATGATAGACGGCGAGAATATCAGCTGTCCGACTCCGCCAAATAGTAAGTATCACTCTTCTTGCCTGACACTAAGCTGTATTTTCAAGATTAGCAGATGTCCTGCTGCTGTTTGATTTTGTACCAAAGCTGCCACTTTAATTTTCTAGAGTCTCTATTGAGGAAGGTTTGGTCGTATCTTGCTCATCCCACCCAGAAATCCTACACCGTTGCAAAAATAATCCTGTCTGTTTGCCATCACCATGTTTCTACCTGTTTATAACTTTGTTTTGTAGCATACCCTTTCACCAACTCTCCATGTTCCTTGTTTTTTGTTACTGCAAAGTCAAGCTGAGCAAAAACTTAGCTGAATGTGAAAAAGTAGAGTAGAACTTCTACACATTGCTGAGCAGGAAGATCTCCACACAGGTCAAACACTTTGGAATTATAGTGGTATTTGCCAAATGCTGGAAGTTAGAGGAGCAGATGAAGATCTAAAGCCTGCACCCCTTTGCTTGACTCATGGGGATAATGGAAGAGGAGTTCAGACTATTTAAGATGCAGATCTGTGATTGGCAGAAGCAATTTGCCAGGCAGCTGCTTTTCTGGAGGTATTTTTTTTCATTTCTCTATACACCTGTTGCTCCAAAAGGTTTCTACCCATTGCAGAATGTACCTTCGTTTGAGGGTCTTTACTCTTTTTGTTTTGTGAAACTGTTAAAAAGCACCTTTGTTTATAACCTATATACATCTCTGCCAGTCTAAAATCTTTTCACAGAGGATTTGTTTTCTTGTTCCAGAACAGCTAAAGGCTCTTCTGTGGGCGGTTGATGGGGTAAGGATGAAGGGTTGGATCTGAATGCACTTTGGGATGCGAGTGTAGGGTAGGTGTGTGGCCTGTTTCATTCACTGCGGCAAGGGTTCTGTCTTGGTGAACGTTCACTGTAAAGGTCCATATTAGATGTCTTTCCATCCGGTGTTCTGCTGTTTTGGCTTTTCTGTCTTTTAACACCCCGTTACATTTTTCTGCTGTGACCCAAAATAAAAGTAAGTGGGGAAAATGTAGGCCCGGAGACTGACCGGATTCTTGTTTTTCAGTTACCTTACTGATGTGGACCGAATTTCGTTGCCAGGATACCTGCCCACCCAGCAGGATGTATTGCGTGTCAGAGTTCCCACAACTGGCATCATAGAGTACCCTTTCGATCTGGAAAATATTATTTTCAGGTACAGAATAAATGGGCACTTTTTATTGTTAATTACTTTCTGCTGTGCTGTTTTTTTTTTGGCAGAAGCGTGCATGTGCTGTTGGATACTTGGAGTATGCCGGAGGATGAGTACTTTCACATGTTGCCTTCTTGTTGTGCTTACAGGTAATGCTGTAGACGGTGCAGAATGGGGGATTTTGGATTTTTAGGTGTGCAAACATTAACCCAATCGGTGTCGGATGGGAAGAATTGCCATTGGGAGGATAAAATGCTACATGAGGGGTTGATATCCAGTGTTGAAACTGTACTGTTGCTATTTGTCAGATTCCATGTAGTTTGTTCTCTGTGCAGGTTCTTGTTTGCTGCATTTTATTTCGCCTGACACATTAAGTGAAAGGACAATTATCAAATGGTTAAAGGTCATGAAAACAAAAAAGCATCTTTTATTTAGGTAACAATATTTAGTTTCTTTGTCTGTTAGAGAAAGGTGCCCAATCCTGTATATTCTACCAATTCGACCACATGTTCTCCAGTTCTAAACCACCTGCTGTTTGGGAGATGGTGCTGTACTTGGTTTGCATTTGCGTATTTTTGTAGAAGAGGCCTTGAAAAATCTACAAAATAATGCTCGACTTGCATGCCAAGAAAGAAACTAAACAGTTCCTAGACCCTCAAGATCTCCATTCTACAATGTTTTCTTAAAGTAGAATAAAATATACATTTTGGTACATTGCAAATTAATATAGATTTAATTTCCATAATGTGATTCACTACTGATAATGTAGAGTCATTAATGTGTTTGGGGATGGACTGACTTTGCCAAGTCTATTGCCCTTTTAGCCATGTAAGCATGATTAACATGGCTGATTCTGCCTTGGCACATCCTGCCAGCCTTTCAGAGGCACAGCTTATTAGTGGGCCCTAATGCCCTTTTTTTTTTTTTTTTTTTTTTTGGTACCAAGTGATCCTAGCATGTTGTGAACTTATTCCTTAGTCTTGCCAGCCCTTTCAGTGTTAAATCTGTTAATTGAATGACTCTCCTCAAAGTCTGCCTGGCAGATAGATCCTGGCATGTGAGTTGCAGTGCTGCCAAGTTGCTCTGTCATATGATGCATTCAGCCATTGTGGGCTTTTTAGCCATGAGCATTCTGGGACAGGAAATAATTCTTCAACCATATGCAGTCAGTGTGGTTCATGGTGTCGACCTGGAGTCGAAATGCATGACTAGCATCAGCAGATTCTTTTTTTCTGCTGAAAGTGTGTGCTTCAAACTATTAGAGCTGGCTGTGGTAATCACATTTGGCAAGTAGACACTTGTTAGATAGGTAATACTGCTTTGCTGCTATACAATCCTTTCGTAGTTAAATATGCAGAGAGGCTGTGATGCATGAAATGAAAAGCAAGTCAGAAAAGACATATTACTCAAATCAAATATAAATAATTGTATTTACTACTGAGCGGGGGTGCCAAACGTCGCAAGATGCTATCTGGCATCCTGCAATCGACCCCTGATACAGCGGGGCAGAACGGAGTCCGAAAAGCCTTGGTGTATAGAGCAAACCTTATTAGGTACGCGCATAAAAAGATGGCTACGCAAAAACCGCCGCAGCTGGGGACTGGGACCACTCCAACACCTGGGAAGATCTGTTTGCAGAATGGAAAATGATAGTGTCTCTGGTTGTAGAATTATTATTTTTTTATGACAATGTGATCAAACCATTCTAAAAGCTGGATTTCTCACTCCAGTAGGAGAACGATATTGATATCAGATGAGTCATTGGATCCCGCACCCAAGCATTCTTTTGTGGGCTTCTAGGCCTCTCACGCCATTTGAAAAATTACTCCTCACCAAGGACAGTGACAAAATTGTCTCTGACCTATCTTGGCTGCAATTGCACATCAAGCTGACCTTGAAGTCCCTGGGGTAGTTGTGGTGGGAGGAGCAATTAGGAAGCCACTTCATAGATCAAGGATTGAGAGTGGAAGGACATAGTCACTGAGAGACAAATGCCAGCTCGAAGTATCAAACAAAGTGAAGCTGTGACTAAAGTAATACTTCACTGATAGCACACACCCGCTAAACTATACAGATGGGATGGAAAACTTTCTGATGCATGCTGGAGGGAATGCGGAGGTGGAGGATTGCACCAAACTGCAGCCCAGGTTGAATATTTTGGATGCTACAGATTGCATGTTTAGAATGAACATAGCCAGGTTCCCAGCCTGCACACTGTTTAAGTTACCCAAGAAACAAGCGTATCCCTTGCTCACTACAAGGGCTGTGCAGGAAGGCAGCTGATCACAGCACAGTTAAGGGGAGTGCTCATGCTATAACTGAGTGGCACTCGAGATCATTGTATCTTCTAGGCATGAAAAAGAAAATTTCCAGCCTGGAGCAGAATGGGGCAGAATTTGACGCAAACTGGGCACTGTTTTTACTTGTTTTACTAAGTATGCGTTTTCTCCCAAAGGCATAAGTAGACTGGTTTTTATATTTGTCTTTTGAGCTGCATTTGACCATGCACATTCTTTTGTTGTAACAGCAGTTTAAAGTACTGCTGTTTTAGAAAATCTTTTTCTATATTTTTCCCTGAACACTGTAGATTGTTTGAAGTTTTGGTTGATGTTAAACTTCCTACCATAAGCTTGATAATGAAAAAACTGCTTTTCCTCAAAGTTTTTCTTGGTGTTTTTTTTTTTTTTGGCATACTGCCTTGCAGTTAAGACTGACTGTTGTGAGTCAGTGTAACTCGTGATGGCAGGGTGCGTTAGATCCTGGGTGATATGCCTGCATTCTCATGTCTCTGATAAGATGGATGGCTACTTGTAAAATTAGCTTAAGTGATTATAGGCTAAAGGGTGTGCATGACCGGAACCCTCTTTCTCATATTGAATTCAAAGGGTTCGGATTTAGTGAAGCGATGTAAATTCCTTTTCACCCTTTAGATAAGAACAAGATTTTGGGCAGGCCATGAATAAAGAATAAATAAATCTGTCCTACTATAGGTAAGGCAGGCGCTTGATTCCTTGAGTTTACGGTGTACAACTAGCCTGAGTCGGGATCATTACCTCTGACAAGACGTGCCAATTGTGGACAACATAAATCTTTCTAAATTCTAATTGCAATTGACTTTAGATGATGGGCCTCGAGTGAGACGACCAATCGGGCGAGAAGTTATGTTTAATCAAAATAAGTCCGTTTACAAAGAGTGCACTAAAATGTAAGTGACCTACATTGCACTGCATGTGCGTTAGTAACTTCAAACATACAGAGTATTTGAACACCTGAAGGTGCTACCTTTCGGTTAGTGTCTACTAAACACCAAACTAACCTGGAGTGGGAAAGGCTTTCCTTCTGCTATATGGGATGTTTTGCAACTTGTAGTGAGGGCTGGCCATGCTGGAAAGCAGCATGGAATGCTAGGAGCAGTATTTGAGTTGCAAAAAAATAAGGGCAAAGAAACAGCTTTTTTTTTCCCCCCTTGCAAACCCATCTCCTTATGCTCTAGTTGTCATTTACTCCTTCTACTAGGATGCTTAGTCTTGGTCCCCCCCCTCATACTTCTTTCTTCCACCACCCTACACTTAGTCTCTCCATCCCATAAACGCATATTCTGTCCATTCTTGATTTCGCCGCCTTCCTGTTCCTTCCACTGCCCCACTTCCATTCTCTTTATATCAAGAATTCCAAGGTTGCCTACTCTTGATTCCACCTCGTCCCACTCTTCCACCCCTGTACATTTCCAGTCTATTTATCCCATGAATTTCAGTGAAGTGCGGTTATCATGTGTGCCTAAATTGGCATTCACCCTAAAATGTCTCTCTATACTCCATTTTTAGAAGATGGCTACCCTTAGTTCTATTTGGGAGCCAGAACGTTTCTAATGAATTTATTGGATTGCCTTTCTGATGAATTTATTGGATTGAAAACAATATTTCTATACTCCTTGAAATATTTCAATGTTTACCCTGAAGAAGCAACATATTTTACTTAAGAAGTTGCGAACACATATTGACTTGGCTTTGGTGTTCACTAAAATTCCAAATAAAATATTTTGAACCTTGAAACGACACGCCTTTTTTTCCCTACAAACTTCTGAATTCTGTCTTTGACTGCTCAGGATTTGCAAGACTTGGAAGCAATCTTGCCTGTCTTTGCTGGAATTTTTGTGGGCTGTCCACAGAGGGTTCCCGTCTGCCATTGAATTATAGACTCTGGGAAGTCTGATTGGAGGAAAAGTTGGGATGAATGAACGTTATAGAAATAGCATTGCCAATCAGAGCCGTGGAAATCTGTACCAGCTTAGAAGTGCACCATTGAAAAAAAAAATGTTAACTTCTAAATTCACCTAGGAAACGGTCTCCAAATTCAGATTTTCAGTGGAAGGGTAAGCGAATGTGGCAAAATGAACAGAAGCAAACTAAATCTTTATGTAGAGGGAACATCCCCAGCAGAGTGGAGCTGCTTGCAAAAGGGAGATGAAGGCAGATTGGGCTTGTAGGAGAGTAAGTCAGTGCTATATCGCGTCCAGTGCAATGGATGCTACTGGAGCAGTTGAGCTAGGAGGGGTTGAAAATAGAAATGAAAAAATGCTAGAGAGACACGGAAACAGGTGAGCTGCTGATGGGTGTCAGTGACCAACACGGATGGTGTGGGAATTTGATGGTGGATGCTGCACACGAGGGAGAGAAGAAAAAGCATTTACTGCAATGGAGTGCTGAAAGAAAAAAGGTAGTTCATGAATGTAAGCAGTGAAAGAATACAAGTCATCCAGTCAGAAGGATGGTAAAAAGCTGTGCTTCAGGGGAGAGACCTACTCAAGAAGAGGAAGGAAAGCCATGGAATACAATGCATAAAATGTGATGGGTAATAAAGCCATCCAGTGGTAAGCAATGGATGACCAACAGCTAATAAGTATAGACATGGTACACAATAAAACTTCGACTAAGCTCCATAGGCAAAAGCTATTTGTAGCAACCTTGTTCTAACCTTTGATCCCTACAACAGATGCCCCTTTTTTTCTTTTTACCTTTTTATTCTTTACATTTTTTACATAACATTCTTATTAACTAACTTGAAACCTTTTCAGTTTTTAGTCCATTTCATAGATGTACGTTCTGTTTCTCTGAGAGAAGCTTTGTTTCTTGAGCAACTACGTGGGAAGAGCCAGCTGTTCAATGTAGAAACCAGTTTATCCTTGAGAGATAGCTCATGTGGACTTAGTCGCAGCTCACATTGGCTGGGAGCTATGTCTCCCCTAGTTTTATAGTCTGTATACCTAAGGGATCCTTCAGTTCTGATGGGCGAAGACCTTTTACTACATTTTGTTAATGAGAGACAAATAGCTGCAAGAGCCACAATATACTGAGGTTTTTCTTTCTGACTTTTCTCTAAATAAATAACATTTTGAAAATCTAATGTTGAGACTATTTAAGAACCCAAAAACCAAAGTGAGAACCTCTTTTGTGCATACTGGTTTGATCAATAGCATATTAGCAAGTGTGCTCATCACATAACTGAGCTGAATGTTTTCAGAGCACTTGTTTGGACCCGGGGTTACTTCATTTGGAAGGAGCTGATTTGTGTTCTCTCTTTTCCCTTTTAGAATGGTGGATGTTGGGGGTCAGAGGTCAGAACGGAGGAAATGGATCCACTGCTTTGAAAATGTGACATCCATTATGTTCTTAGTAGCCCTTAGTGAATATGACCAAGTCCTAGTGGAATCCGACAATGAGGTAAGAGTAACAAGGTGGAGCCCACTTCCCACCCTTTTCTCTTTTGTTCCTTTTTGCTCTTGCTTAACTTGAACACCAAACCTCTCATGTCCACTGAAAAATAAACTGTATTTGTATTTTAATACTTTTTTTGTGCAGTGGTGTTTATTTTGATTCAAACAAAAGATCATCGGTGGCACGCCTGCAGTATACCCAGAAAGCAGCATTCGGTTTGGGCCTCAGTCCGTCATATTTTGCCCACTGCGCCATAGGGAGCAACCATATGTATATCTGTCTTGGTCTTAATCCAGTCCGAACAGTCAAGGCCGTGTCCATTCTGAATGGGAACACAGGCAGCCCTAAGTTGTTCTCAGCCTTGTTGGGTCTCATCATAGTGGTGCAGCTTGTTATGGTGCAGGGTGCACAGGACCCAAGCTTGAGTGCACCTAAGACTTTTGCATGCATTCCACTTATAACCTTTCTGTATTCTTTGACAACGCTGGTAACGTTGTAGTGTGAAACGGGAGTGCGTGTTTCCATTTGACTTCCCCTGCAATCATTTAGAGTTTTTACCTTGTTAATGGCGTGTGAACAGTACACTGGAAATTAATTTCTTAATGCCAGGACTTGGAGACTGTTGCCTATGTTAGTCTTGCGCTGTTAGTATCTTTGGGGTAACGTGTGTCTCTAAGTGTGTGCAGTACAGGTTAATATCTTCGTCCATATTTGATGATTCTGCTTGAAATTAAGCCACATACTATTGGACAGCAAAAATTACTTGATTTATTTATAACATTGCTTTGTCCAGCTTGAAATTCCTTTCTGGTTTTGTCAACCTGTGTTGTGACAGATGCTTCTAATCGCAGATTCCTCACCAGATCTCCAGGCGCCAAACTGAATCTGGAAGATTTAAACAGCATTGCTTGAGCGCTCCAGTAGGTATTGTCATGGCTCCGCATCTACTTTGCTTCATCCCTGAAGTAAGGAACCAAGTCGCATACAAGCGCCAGACTTCGATGTTGATTTCTGGTCCTTTCTATCCACACCTTTATACCCCGATCTACAGCTCCCTCCCAACTTTTTCTTTAACAGTTGACAATTTTTTTTTTGTTGTTTTTTTTTTTTACTTTAAACTTTTTTTCCAGTGTGTAAGGGAACTACGTCCCATCATAAAACTCTAGGTTTTAAGCCTTGTAGGGATTGTCGCAAACAGATCTTTGGCAGATCCCCACGTGAATCTTCGGCACCCTTCTGGCTCCTTGTGGCATGCCTTTGGGTCCTAAGGTTCCGCAGAGGCCTTTATTCGGGATACGACCAGCGAGTCTGCCCTCTGCATATTCTGTGCCTCCTGAACCTGCCTCAGGTTCTGCTGTGCCAGAGCTGATTTCATTCCGGCACCAAGATCCACACTGGTCCCTGCAACATCAATGCCGGTGCCAGAACAACCCCACTCCTATCGTCCTCTCCGACTCCAAGTCGAATCCATCTCTGCCTCAACCTAGGTCTTGTCTAGACACTGCACCAGCACACCCAGCCCCAGCTCAATCTGACTCAGACAGAACCATGCCCATATCTTGGAGCTGTGTCACAGGGCTTCAACAACCACGATCAGAGCCATTTACCTTTGAGGATGACCATAGTGAAGGGGGAGTATTTTCACCAACATTCTGATGACAATTTATAGCCGGACTTGCAGGATGGATGCCAGTGGGCTGGACACTTCTATCGACACAGGGTTGTGTTCTCCACTTGGACTACTGACAGAAGAGTGCCTCCTTTGCCGTGGTGATAAGACATGCAGCAGGGGTTTTAGAAGTAAAACTACTCACTATGGAAGTCAAAACCAGTATCCTAACCGAAGCTTTGCAACTGAGGCAGACTTCATCGGAATCCCTACTCCATTTAATGAGGCCCTGACTTGACATCCTTATGGGCACCTGGGTTAAGTCCTGTTCCTGATTCCTGGTGAATGGGTCAGTTGCTAAATGCCACAGGGTAAGGCAATCCCACTTCTTTTTCCCCACAACTCCTCCTGACCATAGTTGAAACGGCTTGAGACTTTGGAAAGTGGATGTTTTCTTTGATCAGACTACCCAGCTGTTTGGTGTGGAGATATACCCCTGCTCTATGGGACATGGTTGATGAGGTCTTGCCAGCAGTGCATGGGGAATTTTTGATCAAGTTGGCTCACACCACATCCATGATGGTCAAGATGCTGTAAAGTATATTATCCTGTCTGGACTGAACACTGCTGAGGCAGAGCAGTTGGCACTAACGTGATTTGGATGGCACGCTTGGATGAAATCCATGGGCTTCTCTGGGAACATGCAAGTCTCTGAGGGATGTGCTGGTTGATGGGTCTTGCTGTTTGGCGAGAAGGCCGATTCTGCATTGGAACATTTTAGAGAGTTGCCTCTGCCTTTATACCAACTTGTCAGGTAGTATCCCAACCAGATTTTCAATTTTTCTAAGTTCAGCGGGTTGACATACCACCCGTGTCCCAGCAACAGCTACCCCAGTCCTTTCAGGGTTTGGAATTAAGCAGACAAACCCCAAGCTATCCAGGACCGTGAACTTCCAACCCCCCTCTCCGGCATCAACCAGCACTGTGCTTTAGTTTGCCCTTTATGGTACACGACCCCCCTCGGGAGTCCGTAACAAATATTTCCTCCAAGGATGGTAAAACATACCATCAGACGGGTTGATCCTCCATGTAGTCTAACACAACTGTGCTCTGCCATTCCTTTTCGACCGGCTGCACCTTCCAACCACATCAGAACATCTCTGAGGAGCACTTGTCCATTTTGCTCCAGGAAGTGTAGGCTATTTTGGCCAAAGGATCCATAGGGTTTCTGCCCAAGAAATAGGAATTTGTTGTTACTCCTGTTATTCCTTTGAGCTAAAGAACGGATATCTTCGTCCTATTTTAGATCTCTGCCCTCTAGAGCATCTTCTTACGGAATAGTAAATTAAAGATGCTGACGCTGACCCATGTCTTGTCTGCCTTAACTCAAGGCAACAGAATAGTGGCTTTAGACCTTGGGGGCAATCACTTTCTTCTACCCCTCCTGCAAACCCACAGACTCTAGTTATGGGTCAAAGTGGGCCAGCAGAATTTTCAATTTGTCGTGCTCCCCTTTGACTTCACCAGTGCCCCCCAGGTGTTCGCGAAAGTCATGGCTATGATCGAGGCACACTTTCTGAGGTTGGGGAGCCCAGTTTTTCCTTCCTTGATGACTGGCTGTTGAAGGCGGGCTTGCCACAGTCATTCATAGTCCATCTCTGGACGATGGCGAACCCCTTGACATTGTTGGGGTTCAGGATCAGTGTACCAAAGTCACACTTGACTCCTTCAGAGTCGCTGTTTCACTGGAACTATCCTGGATACAGTGCAAGTTCAGGCCTTCGTTCCACCACAACGAGTCCAGGACATTAAGGGTATTATCCTGATATTTTAGAATCGGTCATCTGTCTCATTGAGAGTGGCTCTGAGGCTTCTGGGCCTCTTGGCATCCTGCTCTGCTACTGTGCCAGTTGGCATATGGGCTCCACAGTGGACTCTGAAGTCTTAGTGGCCCCATCACCAAGAGAACCTTTCAGATTCCATCCAGGTTTCGAAGCAAGCTGCAAAAGATCTTTAGTGGTGCCTCAACCGCAGTAGGCAGAAGAACCCTCTCCCAGCCCCACCCAGAGCTGATGGCGGTGGCTGATGCGCCACTGGTGAGATGTCATCTGGGAAAGATGGTGATCATATCTAAGAGGTGGAGATCAAATGACTTTGGTCTACAGCAGAGACCAGTCTCCAGATCAACCTGTAGAAGTTGCAAGCTGTTCGCTTGGCTCTGGCTTTCCTACCGTCTATCAAAGGGAGACGTGTTTGGAAACTCATGGACACCACCACGATGTGGTACTGCAGCAAGCATGGCGGGTTGGGGTTCTGTGTCCTGTGCCAGGAGGCACTTCGTCTCTGCAGCTGACTGATCACGAATGGCAGTTACACTCCGAGGTAGCACGTGGTATCTTTCAGCAGTGGGGAGAACCCCGACTAGAACTTTTCGCCAGCGCCGAGAATGTACAAAGTCAAAAGTTTTGCATCTTTGAGTTTCCCAAAAGGCTGTCTTAGATGCATTCTGAATGGAATTGAGCACTTGACTCCTTTGCACTGCTGTCTCCACTGCCCCAAGTTCTGAAGAAGATTGGAAATAACTGGCCCCAAGTCATCCTAATTGCTATAGATTGAGCATAGCTTGGCATGAGCTTATGTCCTCTGATCAGGTTACCACTTTGGGAGGGTATCCTGTGTCTGTAGCAGGGCATGGTCCTGCACCAGAATCTGCACACTCCGCATCTCCATTCATGGAGATTGAGTGTCTGCAGTTTGCTGCATTCTATCTTCCTCCCAAAGTTGTGGATGTCGTCCTTGCTGCACGGCGCTACTCTCAAAAGTCTCTCTAAGCCCGGCACTGGAAAAAGTTTGTAGCCTGGTGTGGAACCCGCAATACCGACTTGTTACAGTCCAATGTGTACGATGTCTTATTTATTTTACCCCTGACCCAGCAAGGACATACTGCGGGCACTCTAAAAGGTTTCATTTACTGGACAAGCCGCGCTTGTTCAAATCATCTAGTGAAATGGTGTTTCCAAAAGCTTTAACTCATTTGTTTCTTCCCAAACCCTTGGTGATGCCATAAGAGGGGAGCTTAATTTGGTCCTCACTTTCCGTATTTTCAGGCTATTCAGACCCATGCACAGCTGCCCACTATGTCTACTTTAAACCCCGTGTTTCAGGTTGCAGTGATTACGGCTTGTCACATGAGCACCCAGCTCTCTCAACGCGGTCACTTTTATACTGCCTTTTTTTCCCTTGACAAAGTGGTAATGTGGGCCAAAGCGGACTTTTTTGGCTTAAAGTTGTCACTACTTTTCACGTAGGATTTATCATGATGATTCCTCCAATATTTTTTGCCATGCCTCGCCCTCGAAAGGCTAGACGCTAAGTGTTTTACGCTTAAACAAAGACAGCACTGGAGACCATCTGCTGCACAATTGGCTTTTTTTTTTTGGTGTTCTCTGGGGCAAAGACAGGCAAGTCAGTGCAGAAAAGGAATTTGTCAAGGTAGATAGTCCTCTGTATCAAGATCTGCTATGCACTGGCCAAGAGGCAGCGGCTGGGAGGTTTGAGGGCCCATTCCATCAGTGACAAAGCTGCTACCACTGCGCTGCCATGCAGAATGCCTGTTTTTGACATACACGTTCACTAAGCACTACTGGCTTTACAGCAAGGCCCGACAGCAAGGGCTTATTCAATTTGATCCATTCCACCTACCTCCCACCTTGGCAGGCACTGTTATTTTTTTTATCTCTGTGTTAGAAGCGTCCATTCAGAAAAACACGTTACCTACCTTTGGTTAGGTTCTTTCTGGTGGATAATTCATTTAACTGCAGATTCCTCACTTCCCCCTCCCACCTACCCTTTTTGTGGAACGGTCTCCTTTCCAATCTAAAAAGGTCCCAATTTAGCAATCTGCACACTGGTATAGCGGATTATTGGTGGGCGTCTCATCCCGTGGACAGAGCTGAGAAAAACTGTCAGCGCACAGGGTTGGTGCCCCTATATGGCTCCGTTCATCACTTCCGGGGCTTGAAGTTGGCGCAGAGCTGCATGACACCACCTACTGGCGTTAGGGAGCAATACTGTTTGTCTTCCAGATCCAATCTGGCGTTTGTAGCTATTCTAAAGGTGAGGAATCTGCGGTTAGAGTATCTGACAGAAAGAGCTGTACCGAAGGTAAGTAACTTCTTTGCAGCATGTGGTGCTCCAAGTCACCTGCTGTGTTCTCCTGTCATCTAGTTTTGGGAATTTAAAAGCGAGATTTGAATGAAAAACTACTTATGATTTTGTCAGGTCAGCTGTTGCAACATTTGCAAGCCTTTCACTATAGTTCCATATGCATTAAAAGTCAGCAGTGTCGGTGCTGGGGATTCGGGCTTACCTGTGGCAGAGAGAGTTTTTCCCAGGAAGAAAAAGATTGGAGAACCAGGCTCAGCAGGTCCTTTATCTAAATTGGTCTGGAAACCAGCAGGTAGTCATCCGAGACTGGAAATTGAAAAGCCTTTGTTCTTCCAATGCAAGTGTAAAATGTAAAGGGGTGTTTTCATGAAAAGTGTGTTCCTCAAAATAGAAGAAATATAGACAGAATTAAAGTTTGGGGTGGGGCTGGGCAAAGACCCTAGCCAAAAACTGGTTGAATGATCTGGTCCAAAATTAGGACTCTGCACACTGGTCACGACCAGTCTGATTGATTCCATGTTTGTGGGCCTGAAAGTGTCAAGAAAGCAACTGGTGGCACCTGTCGGCTACTTGCCGGTGCTCAGATGTGCTGCTTGGGGTTTTGCAGCATGAATCTTTTTCTGGATTCACATGCTGTGCATTATTCCGCCATCAAGTGGTTTGGCCCAAAATCGCCTTTTCTTTTTTTCTTTTTTGTGGGTGTTGTCGACAGCCCTTTGGTGGTATGCTGGTTCCATGAATGATATCATACGGCACCCCGGGTGTTCCTATGCGTGGTAGTCATCTTCATTCTTTTTTTTGCGGTTGGATCTGGAAGCCACGGAGGAGCTCTGAAAGTTTTTGGGGAAAAATTTACGTTTTTAAAGACAATCAACAAAGACTGTAAAGGAAAAGACGACCGCGAAAGAGAAGGGGGCCCGTCTATCCTTTCACAGACGAGGGACCTTGCTGGAAACAACCACGAGGTCTGAGAAGGAGGGCAGATGAGGGACAAGCTTGTACAGAGAGACCCCCATGAGGTCTGTAACCTTTGTCTCCCACAAGATTACCGAGACTAGAACTGAGAGGCCTGCACTGCATTCGTACCAAAGACCTTGAGGGTGCATTGAAGACAAAGGCTCCAACACTGCACCATGGCCAAACAGAAGCCACAGGAATCCCTCAAGCACCTAGGCCTGTCCAGCGACGACATCGTTGAGGAGGCCAAAAAAGCGCACTGCAGAGTCTGACGCCGAAACCTACGCAGCAGATGCAGAAAGAAAACAAGCGGCGAAGAAGTTGGCGAGAGACCTAAAAGAGGGCACATAAACGATCAAACCCTAAAAGGCCCCCGAACCTAAACCCTCGGATCCAAACTCCAAAAAAGCAACCTCAGCGCTGAACCAAACTTCGACCAAAGGCCAGCCAAAGAGGCCCACAGATAATGACCACGGGATACCGATGCTAGCAAGACCCTATTGAAGCCTTTGATGGCTCCATCCGGTCGCGAGGGAGCAAAAGAAGGGACAAAACCTTCGACGTAAACAGAAAATAAAATAAGTCTCAAGGCCGAACTGGCTGTGCTCCTGCAAAGGAAGGAGGAGTTAGACGACTCCTTAGAGGAATTTCAAATCCAATCAAAACCATCAACAGCCATCGATGTCAAAAACGACCAGACTGCTTTAGAGGCTACGGCAACACCAGAGCCACAGAAGGAAGAACCTGAAGAGGATTCCTACAATCCTGTAGAGGTAGGAGGATTCATTGAGTTGTGGAACAAACTCTACACCAAATCCCCTGAGGAAGGAATAGACCACTCTCTTTCGAGGCCTTCACCACCAGATGACCTCTCCATGTACAGTGGGTGTCTGGAAGACCTTCTTCTGCTCCAGGCTCCACCTTAGGCACAGCACTGAGGCAAAATTAAGTTTAAAGTAGAGGCCACAAAACTTCCATCAATAGATGCATAAACAATCTTTATTCGGTTAAAAAAAGTACACAACTTAATAAGATTTTTTTTATTTAAACAAACTTGATATCCATTAATAAAAAATATTGAAACAGGAAAAATACCAATTGAACGAACCATTCCACATATCCTACAAATCATTGCACATCTTTTTCTGAAGCCAAAATGATTGGTTTATAAATTCTATAAGCGTAACACTATTCAAATCTTTGCAAATGAATAGGAGCAAGGGTACATTGTTTAAAATTCTGAATCAATGGCTTTGTATAACAGAATCACAAATTTCTGTTGAATTTACACGTAAAATTAAAGTGCATACTGCTTTGCAGTGAACTTCCATCACTTAGGCAAATCCTGGGATACCTGAACCAATGACCCATTTCTGGGATGGCTACCAAAATAGAGTTAAATCACTGAAAGGAGTCCGTTCCTCTATAGGGCAGACGCACTGCAAGTTGCTATCTGCCTAGTGTTCAAGTCGCTAGGAGATCTCAATTTCAGATCGTAATGCCCTCCCACACCTGTTAGGGTGTCATGCTTCATCATAGGGCGCTCCTCGTCAGACCGGCGCTGCAATGTCTGACGGGCCTGGTGGCTTCTTTGGCGGAGTTCTTTTGATCTGAGGACGCCGTATGTGAAGGGTGTGTGTGTGGGCTAAAAATAAGTTATCAATGGTGTGTATAAAGTGACTAGGTGATTTAAAATAGGCACCGGACCCACGAACGTTTTAATTCAAAAATGGGACCAGGACTAGGTAAAAACAGTGGGGCTACCAAGAGGTCTTAAGGTACCAGGGTAGCTGTTATGTATATGTGGTCAACATGTTTCGTTCCCCCAAGGCTCAAAAGTCAAGCGGCACTTCTTCAGGACCAAAAAAAAATTATATTATGAAAGGGCGCGGTCCCCCGAGGATGAGGACCAGGAGGGGACTCCCCAAGATGTGGGGATGTCCGGATGGTGTATAACCATCTGACACTGGCCTACGAGTTCCCTCAAAATTTACACCACATGAAGGGATGACACCGCACGAGGTGCTTACCTTTGAACAAGCAGTGATAAAAGAAGTGGACGGTCTAACCAATAGACAACATTTCAACAACTTGTCCGCGGCAGAAAGAACGGCTATCAAACACCTCACGGAGGATACTACACACACACACACACACACACACACACACACACACACACACACACACACACTATAACACCTGCCGACAAGGGAGGCGCAATAGTCTTACTGAATACGAGCGACTATGATCAAGAATGCCTCAGACAGCTCTCACAGGAGAGACACTACAAAAAGCTCAAAAAAGACCCAACCGGGGCACTGCTATCAAGGATTAAATCTATCGTGACATCGGCAGAAGCCCAGGGCTGGATTTCGAAAAATGAAGCCGAATTTTTGGTGAACACGGAACCTAGGACCCCGTTTTTCTACACCCTCCCCAAAATTCACAAGGGGGTCTTGCCCCCCTCGGTCGCCCGATAGTATCAGGGATCGGCTCATTGTTGGAACCACTCAGCGAATTCTGCGACTATTTCCTGCAACCTCTTGTCAAGAAGATACCCTCGTACTTACAAGACACTAGAGACGTCCTGAACCTCATCACCCACACTACTAGGGATGATGAAATCAACCTCCTGATGACCATGGACGTCGAGGCGCTCTACACAAACATCCCCCAGGCAGAGACCCTCATGGTGGTGGAAGAGCGCCTCCTAGCAGAAGACTGGACGTCACAAACACCGGTGGCTTTTATAATGGATTGTGCCACGTTAGCCATGTGTGAGAATTTCTTCCAGTTCCAGGACCAGCTATACCACCAGACCCTAGCGACTTGAACACTAGGCAGATAGCAACTTGCAGTGCGTCTGCCCTATAGAGGAACGGACTCCTTTCTGTGATTTAGTTGTGTACTTGAAGGAGCACAGGAGCAGGACCTCTTTAAATAATTAGCTCTTTTGTCCCCCCTTTGATTTAACGTACCAAAATAGAGTATCGTATTAAGACAAAACCTGGTCAGTAAAACTAGATGGTATGGTTTTGATACGTACATAAACTAAGATTGCATGACTTCAGTTATTAGCAGCAAGTCAGGATTAGCGACTGTTGATTTGCCTTCATCCGCATCAAAACATTCATTTGGCAAGGCGTCATAAAAGGAGCACAATACAATCCATCAAGTCATATTTTCAATTCATCAAAGCATCAAATTTTTTGCCCACCATGTCTTTCAGCCTTACTGCAGCCGAAATAAAGTTCTAGAATATGCATACAAATTCAGACTGAAGTACTTGAAGGTGCAGCTGGGCCTTTCTGCATTTCTTTATATAGAGAGACCTCCGCAAAGGAATTAAAGTTTCCTAGGTGATTGTATATAGCTTACAAAATAAAAAAAAGTGTAACGGCGGATTTTGAATCACAAGGGCACAGGTCTAAGTCTCTATACATATCTTTAGTGTAGGAAACCAGATGGGCTATATTATTATGAAACCTAAGCAAATAAAATGTTTGCCAGGAATACAGTATGAAACGCAGATTCGGTTGCAAAATATGTGGTCGATAAAAGTTGCTAACTCACCGCCATCCTCTTTACTGCAGTGAAAATGTTCTCTTTTGCTCATTTAACAAAGCTAAAAATTCAGGTTTAAAGGCATCTGGGAGTTAGAAATAAGTTCCAACCTCCCCAATATGGAAAATTGCTCCTTAATAGAAGTCCACCATGGGATTTTGAACGTGTCCTAATGCCTCAAGCACTCTAGAGTCACAATTTGAGGTTATTTTCTCGTTTTGACCAGACAGATAGCCATAACATTAAAGGGGATAATTTAACATAATCCTCAAGATATGGGACGCCCATTTCAGAGTGACATACAAAGTCATTTTCACTGACCTGTAAAGGAGATGCAAATGCTTGCACCGTAATTGGCCACAGATCTACACCTTGCTTTATAGATGTATATCATCGTATCCAGGGGTTGAGAGCCCACTTTTGCAAAAAGCCTGAAAGTGCAGAAAATGTTTTGTTCAGAATGGGACTTCCTTACTTTTATACGGTGTAACCAAGTACCTTTATTGTCTAATGGAACCTCCTGGTAAGTAAATGTCGGGACACACAAGTCTAGTCACTTTAAGAACATGCATTTCCGACTTGCCATTCAACTGACCACAAACCATGGAATACGATTTTGATGCATTTGTGGACAAATCTAGTTGGTCCATAAACAGGTTAAATTCATCCAAAAGCTTCTAAAGGCCCACCGCGGTTCTTGCTATTAAGACAGTCGTCAACATATAATACTGGGAGTGGCCAGTTCCCTACTCCTATAAGAGAGCGTTAGATGAAAAGAAAATGGGCCAGTGCACACCCTTGCCGCCGCCCCCCCCCCCCCCCCCCATTAGGAGACATGCACTGACCATTGTGACCATATCTGACACATGCTGTAACATCACAGTGAAGTTGCCTGAGAGAGTGCATTACAGGGGGCTCAACTCCCATTGCCAATATACTTTCCTATAGCCTTGATCAGTTCACACAATCAAGGGTTGAGCTCAGGTACATGAATGCCTGTTGGATATAGCCCTTCTTAACCTGGGTTTATTTATTAATTTATAAGGTAGAGATTCAGACACTAATCAATGGTGCAGAGTCCCTCCCTGGACCCATACTGAATGCCAGGCGGAAGTTGCCATGGTTCACCCGCTAGAAGAGCTAATAGAATTCTGCCTAACATCTTCGTTGTAGTCTCAGAGATGTATACATTTTAAAAAGTTATAAAAATACACAAATTAGCTTCACATACAGCTTCAGTTTTCTTCATTTGTTTTCTCTGTAAGAAAGGATTTAATTCCGTCATTCCCAGCAGCCTCTGCCACTGGGAGGAGACCTGTTTCCTGCTAATAGAATTCTGCCTAACATCAAGAGCGGACCAGTCCATGCCCAAATGAGGCTGGGCCATCCCTCTTTCACCGTAGTTCCAGGTAAGTCACCCCTCCCTCCCTTTGGTGCCCTGCGTCCGCCCCTCTGCTTGTCCGGCACCAGCTTTGCTTTTGTAGCAGCTAGCCTCCTCGCAGCACCCCTCCCTCTTCTCCCCCCCCCCCTCCCTCCCCCGGCAGCCTTGGCCCACTACACCTGCCCAGATGTCTGCCCACCCCATGTCCTACCTGTAGCCCCACAGAACCCCCAGTGCCCCTCCAACTGAGCCACGAGCCAGTAGTCCCATCCCATTCTCCGCCTGCACCTCTCTCCACTTGCGGGGCTCACACAGCCAGTGAGACACAATACAGTTGGGCAAAGGTATCCGAGCTACGATGGACCAACGCCCTCAACTCGCACCTACCCACCACTGCTGAAGACTCAGAACAAGCGGCAGGCAACTTCACTAACTGGCGCTGACTAAGTCGCACCTAGGAAACCCACCATCCCCAAGAAACAAACACAACACCCCGACTGATTCATTGCAGAACTGAAAAACAAGAAACGGGACTGCAGACAGAAGGAGAGAAGATGGCTTGCCAGTAAGACCCTCGAGGACCTAAAACACTTCTTAGATGCCCTCAACCAATACCACCACGTCTTGAACACCAAGAAGACTGCCCTAGCCACCCGCTGTCGGAAGGCACACCGACAAGAGCCAAACTTCCACAGGAGCAGATGCTGAGTCCCAACTCCCTTCTGCAGCTCAGTGCACAGACAGTTTACTAATCTATACAACTCACCCACATGGGGGAAATGGGAAAGAAAGACAGACCGCCTCCAGATCCAGTGACTTCTCATGTGACGCAAGTGTTAGGATAGTGTACTCTTATCTGGGAGAAATAACAGGACCTGTACAAAACAACAATGCACTTATCATTAGATCAACCCTACTTAACATTTTTCTCGAAGTTTTATATAGCACAAACTTTACCCGAGGTATCGGGTAACAGAGCGCTTTACATGAGCAACAGTTGCGTTACATAAGGACACGTTCATTTTCGTTAGGCACGGGGAGATAGTGATTTGCCCAGAATCACAGGATGTTGAGCGTCCTTGCCCAGACTCTAACCTGGTTCACCCACATTTAAGATCCCCCGCCCTACCCTAGTTAGGCTACATCCTCTCCCCTATCCTTCACATTGAATTAATCTCTCTTACACACTCCCTTTCTTCAGTGTCACTTCACACCTGAATTATTTGGAGGCTTGCCCCACTCTGGAGTCATGTATATAGTCTTTTCCTTTTTTAGGTCGAGCCTCGAGTAGCGCGCAAGCGCTGCTAGGCGAAGACTTTAAGTAAGGGGGTTTCAGAAGCAGTCCAAACGCTCGTGCGTCGTGGCTGGCCTTTTTCAGATGGTTACGCGCGGCAGACGTGTTTCCATTATCGTGCCCAGACGCGTGCGCGATAATTGTAAACACATGCCGGCAAAAGGCCATGACGCACGAGCGTCTGGTCAGCTGAGCAGGCTGCAGCGCTCGCTCGCCCCCGCTCCTCTCTTGTAGGTACAATTATATACCTCAGCTAGCGCCACGCGACACTTCTACACAAAAGAATGGCGGCACCTCTGGTCTCACGGTATGCAATCGAGGCATTAATGACAGGCCGGTGTGAGGAGGGGGGCGGCCCGCGCCTCTCATTGGCCGGCTAGAGCCCTTTTGGGAATCCTCCTGCAGACGCAGCCGCCACATTTCTCCGTGCAGGTCAGCAGAGCCCCCACCCCCAGGAGAACCCGCGAAACAGCAGCAGAGCACGCAGCTAAGGCACCACCGCAGCGTGAGCATCACCAGCGCCTGAGCCGGTACAAGAACGCGTGCACAGGCCCCCGAGAGCCCGTGCATCAACAACCAGGGCTTACTGACTCCTGCACAGCTCCCCTACTACGGCCCCCATTGAGCCTGTGCTGCGGCAGTGCTGCCCCGAGCTTCCCCAGCCTCAGCAGCTCCAGGGCCCGAGGGCAGGCCTGAGAGGTAGCAGAGCCCAAGTACCAGCAACCGGGCGGCCCTCGGTGCGCTGCTCCAGTGGCGTAGTCTGAGCACCCCGCCAGACAGGACCCACTTCAGCGGGACACCCTGGGGACTAGCATATATCCTAGCTCAGCCACAGTTTACTGCAGCAGAGGGAGTGCCTGGGGACCAGCAGAGGCCGCAGCATCGTCTGGGGGTACCACCATCAGGTGGCCAGCCTCAGCACAAGGGGCCCTGCCCATAGCAGCACCCGAGTATGAAGGAAAGGCGCAGCCCCCAGGCCCCCGCCGTTGTGAGGTGTAAACTGGTCCTCATGGGAGAAGAGCATTGCGGGAAGACGGCCATGCTACAGGTGCTGGCCAAAGACTGCTATCCAGAGGTAAGTGTGCAGGGGCGCGTATGCATGAAGAACATATTACCCAGACATCTACCCTCCACCCCCTATGACCCCATCACCATAATCAGAACCCCGTTCAACCCGTCTGTAACAACATCATGTTAAACAGGTCACCTTAACCCCTAGGAGCAGACCTCCTTAATTAGCCTTCCCTTTAACCCGTCTGTCACCAGACCGCTATACTTTTCCTCCCTATGAGTTGGCAACCTTACACAGTCCCCCGTTTAACCCTTTTGCAACCAGATCACTTTAGCCCGACCTGCTATGTGACCACCTTGATCAGACACCCTTTAAACCGGGTGTAACCAGGCTCCTTTAGCCAGACCACCTCAACTCCCCTCTTGTACCACCGAATCAGACCACCTTTAACCCGTCTGTAAAAAAAAAAAAAAAACGCTTTACCCAGGCTTCTGTCCCCCTCACGATCAGACCACCTTAACCCCCTTTATTCCAGACAACTCCTGCATCCAGATCTCCTTACCCCCTCTCTAAAGAGATCCCTTAAATCTCTTCAGACCAGGCCACATTTTCCACCCCTGGAACTGGGCCAGACTTTTTAAACCAGATCTCTATAGCGTCCTAGAGCCAGACTGCTTCTCCTCTGTGTCCAGGCAACCTTTACAATTTTTAACCAGGCCATCTCAACACCATAACTAGAACAATGGAGAGCTTCTGAATTCACTCAGCCTTTATGGAGCCGTACTCCAACTCCCACAACACCTTAAACCTGCCTGTTCTAAAGTCACCATCAACTAGAGCCAGGCTGCTTTATGTCCCATGGGCTAAGTCCAGGCCTCATCAGTAAGCAGTGGCATAGCCAGCGTGTCCCTGGTTTGGATGTAAGCCAGAAATGCCTTGTTGATCTGAGTCCAAGCTGCCTTACGACTGAATATAGGTCCCTACGATGCCAAAAAACACCACACAAGACGTTATAGCGCATTTACAACTAATACCCTCACAACGCATTCACATACATTCAACATTAGCATTACTACACATACCACAGTCACGCATTGCAACATCACAACAATGCATTGATTCACAATATGTTTCTATAAAACGTTTTACTACTACTTAGCACTACGAGTTTGAGCTATTGGCATCGTAAATGACAATGCCTTTTATTTATGTCTTGATTTGTAAAACAGATATATAAAAGGCATTGTAATTTACATTGCCAATCGCTTAAACTCTTGAAAATGCGAGACCTATTGCATTGCAAAT
This sequence comes from Calotriton arnoldi, assembly GCA_963921515.1. Taxonomy (NCBI): domain Eukaryota; kingdom Metazoa; phylum Chordata; class Amphibia; order Caudata; family Salamandridae; genus Calotriton; species Calotriton arnoldi. The sequence goes on from CAWUFW010001682.1 coordinate 2,656,684, forward strand.
GCTTGTCTTCTGTCTTCTTACTGTCTATTCATCCACTATTACTATTCATTGCAATTAGGAGAGTTCATGAGGAAAATATGTACAATTATCCTAGACGATTAATGAAGTGTTCTACTGGACTTTCTACTGAGAAACTAAAAATAACACATCCATATAGATGGTTCAGAACGTCTTGTCAAAGAGTTGAATCTTACCTCTAAAAGTCACAAGGGAGATTGAACTCTTACTGTCCTGCAGAGAAGATACTCCGCTATGTTCTTTCTTCTCACGGAATTCTCCTGAGACAGATTGGAGTTGCTCAAAAAACGATGTGAGACGCTAATCTCCAGAAGGGGGAATGCCCCCTGGTGTGCCCACCGCTTCGCCAAGGGAGGAGCCATAAAATAAGGATCTGAAAGAGACACGTTAGTGACAGATTCCTTACCTTAGAATATCCCCAGGCGTCAGGCTGGATCCGGAAAGTTTTTGCGTAGCAGTACCCTTGCGCGTCGGTAGGCGGCGTCGTGCGGCTCCGCGTCCGTCGTCGGCATCGTGATCGCTGGGATGACGTCGCGGGCAGTACTTAGGCGCCGCCCCTGCGCGCTGACGTCAGTTCTTCTTTTTCCGCGCCAGTAAGCGCAGATCCGGGAAGAGCAGTGCCCTAGTCACTTTTTACTATCTTTTTGGTGAATTTTTTCACTGTTTCTTCAACGAGTCTTCACGACTCCTAAGGTGTCGTAGGGATGCCCGGCTTTAAGCCCTGCGAGGAATGTGGTCGCATGATGTCGATCACGGACCCGCACCTCGAGTGTCTCTTTTGTCTCGGCCGAGACCACGACACGAAGTCGTGTCCTGACTGCCGGAAACTTCATCCTAAGGCTTTGCGAGAGCGGTCTCGAAAGCTCCTCGAAGTCCGGCATTCGGCTCCGCGCCGCACCAAGCCCCGGTCCCGGGAGAGGTCGAGGGGCCGGACGCGGAGTCCCCGCCGTTTGTCGGATTCAAAGTCTTCGCGCTCCTCCGGTAAGTCGAAGTCTAAGCGGCGTCATCGCTCTAAGACTTCGCCTCGCCGGTCTCGCGACTCGGCTGAGGTCCCTGTCGGCACCGCCCCCGCGGCCCCGGACGTGCCTGTCGAGTTACCCCCGCAGTACCCGCCCTACCCGGGCTCGGGGGCGACTCCGGCCGATATACAGGAATTCCTGTCGGCCATGGCCTGCCTCTTCGGGCCTCAAGGTTCCTCCGGTGCGCCTTCGGGCCCCGCGGGCCCTGATGGGGTTGCTCCGGCGTCGCCGTCGACTCCGGTCCCGGCGTCGCCTGTCCCACCAGCCTTCGTCCCGGCCTCGGCTCCGGCCCCGGCCTCGACCCCGGCTCCGGTGGTGCCGCAACCCCCATCGACGCCGGTTGACCTAACCACGCCGACGCCGATGTCCCCGGTGCCGTTTCCGACGCCGTCCGGGGCTCCGGGCGGCGTCGTTCCCCGGTTCTCTCCGGGTCCGGACATGGAGCCGGACCGGCGTCGCCCGACGCCGTTTCCGGGGCCGATGAGACCTTGGGTCCCTGATGTCCCTCCTCCTCCATATTTTCAACCTGAGGAGGACCAGGAGAGCTGGGAGGGGTCTGAGGACCCTCTCACACAACAGTGCGAGTTTGACCCGGACTGGGTTGAGGAACTTGGGGATGCCAGTGGTCTGGATACCTCCCTGACTCTGGCATGCTGTCTCCTCCTGTGGCAACGGAGGAGGGGGCTAACTTTGCAACGGTGTTGCGTAGAGCTGCTGGAGCCTTAAATCTCCAGTTGCCTACAGTGGTCGTCAGGTCTAACATCCTGACTGAAGTGCTTCAGCCGGCGGCCTCCTCTGCGGAGACTGTGCTGCCGTTCAACAAGGCACTGACTGACGTTCTTTTGGGTGCCTGGTCCAAACCCACCACAGGGGCTCCTGTGGATAGGAACGTGGCCCGACGCCATCGCCCTGCTCCGGGCGACCCCTGTTTCTCTCCCAACACCCCACCCCTGAGAGCTTGGTTGTCCAAGCCTCTGCCTCCCAAACCGCCTTCCCTACCGCCCCTCCGGATAGGGAATCCAAGCGCCTGGATCACTTTGGGAAGAAGGCTTTCTCTTCCTCCAGTGCTGGCTTGCGGTCTGTTAATACCGCTTGCCTCTTGGGCCGATACACCCACTCCCCGTGGGATTCGGTGGCAACTGTTTTGCCGCAGTGTTCTGAGGAGGTCCAGACACTGCTTACCCGCGCCATTGCGGAAGGGCGTGATGCGGCTAAATATACCATCCGCTGTGGCCTTGATACCGCCGACTCGCTGGGCAGATCGCTTGCAACGACGGTGGCGCTGCGTCGCCACGCCTGGCTGAGAACCACTGGTTTTTCAGGGGATGTCCAGAATACACTCATGGACATGCCCTTTGATGGAGTCGGTCTTTTTGGTTCTAAGGCAGACCATGCGCTGGAGCGTTTCAAGGACTCCCGGGCTACTGCTAAGTCCCTGGGCCTTGCTGTTGTGCGCCCTCCGCTCACGTCTGCTTTTCGCCCCTTTCGTGGCCACGGAAGGGGCGCCCAGTCACGTCCACAGCCCGGCCAACGGCCCGCGCAGCAAGCGCCTTCGCGTGGCCGAGGACGTGGATACCGCCGTGGCTGTTCGGGCAACCAGCGTGCGGGTCAGGCCACCACCTCCAACCCGTCCGCGGCCTCCAAGCCCTCCTAGTCCCTCCTTTCAGGTTCACAGTATGCCGGTCGGGGGCAGGGTCCGCCATCACCTTCACCGCTGGCGTTCCATCACCTCGGACAGGTGGGTCTTGGACATTGTCCGAAGGGGCTACTCCCTCCCCTTCGAGACCACCCCCCCAGCCATGCCACCTCAATTCCACCGCATGTCAGGGGATCACTTGGTGCTTCTACAGAAGGAAGTCACGGCCCTCTTGGCCAAGAGGGCCATCGAGTATGTTCCGACCCCAGAAGTAGGGCGTGGTTGCTACTCCCACTACTTTCTGGTGCCCAAAAGGTCAAGGAGGACATGCGTCCTATCTTGGACCTCCGGAACGTCAATCGCTTCCTCCGGAAGGAGAAGTTCAAGATGCTCACCCTAGCTCAGGTCTTGACTGCCCTCGACCCCGGAGACTGGTTGGTAGCGTTGGACTTGCAGGACGCCTATTTCCACATCCCCGTCCTGCCGGCCCACCGGCGTTACCTTCGGTTCACGGTAGGCCTCCAGCATTTTCAGTTCACCGTGCTCCCTTTGGCCTTACCAGTGCCCCTCGGGTGTTCACGAAAGTGATGGCGGTGGTCGCAGCTCATCTGCGCCGGGCAGGGGTTTCAGTCTTCCCCTACCTCGACGACTGGCTGCTGAAGGCGGGCTCGTCCCAGGCAGTCGTCTCCCACCTCCAGACTACGGCCGAACTCCTGCACTCGCTGGGGTTCTCCATCAATGTGCCAAAGTCGCATCTGATTCCTTCTCCACAGCTCCTTTTCATCGGAGCAGTTCTGGACACGACGCAGTTTCGGGCCTAACCTCCCGAACGGCGAGTCCGGGATATTCAGGCTATGATTCCGATCTTTCAGCCTTTATCCTGGGTTTCGGTACAGATGACCCTGAGGCTGCTGGGCCTCATGGCCTCCTGCATCCTGCTGGTCAATCATGCCAGATGGCATATGCGGGCTCTGCAGTGGGACCTGAAGTTCCAGTGGGCGCAGCACCAGGGCAACCTGTCCGATCACGTCCAGATCTCGGAGGGGACTGCAAGACAGTTGCAGTGGTGGCTCTCGAACCGGCAATGGGTCATGGGCAGATCCCTCTCCCTTCCCCAGCCAGAGCACACAGTTGTGACGGACGCGTCCCTTCTGGGATGGGGCGGTCACATGGGAGAGGCGGAGATCAGAGGCCTCTGGTCTCCGGCGGAGTCCCGGCTCCATATCAACTTTCTGGAGCTCCGGGCGATCCGGCTTGCACTCAAGGCATTCCTTCCCTCTGTCAAAGGGACGGTAGTGCAGGTGTTCACCGACAACACCACCGCCATGTGGTACTGCAACAAACAGGGCGGGGTGGGGTCGTGGACCCTTTGTCAGGAGGCTCTGCGCCTCTGGACATGGCTGGAACATCAGGGCATGTTCCTGATGGTTCAACACCTGGCCGGTTCCCTGAACGCCAGGGCGGACGAACTCAGCCGCAGGTGCATGATGGATCACGAATGGCGTCTTCACTCGGAAGTGGCGCAAGGACTCTTTCTACAGTGGGGAGAGCCTTGGTTAGATCTATTCGCCACCGAAGAGAACGCGCAATGTCATCAGTTTTGCGCGTTGGAATTTCCAAGGCGGCACTCGCTCGGCGACGCTTTTCGTCACGGGTGGAGTTGCGGTCTATTGTACGCCTTTCCGCCTATACCACTTCTACCCAGAGTGTTGAAGAAGATTCGGCACGACCGGGCCCAAGTCATTCTTGTGGCTCCGGACTGGGCTCGAAGAGTTTGGTATCCCGAGCTACTCAGTATGAGCGTAGATCCCCGATCCGTCTGCCTCTTCGGGAGGATCTTCTGTCGCAGCAGCAGGGGACGGTCCTCCACCCGAACCTGTCCAGTCTACACCTGCTTGCGTGGAGATTGAGCGGCGGCAGTTGATTCCTTTCGACTTGCCTCCCGAAGTTTGTGATGTGATTCTGGCAGCCAGGCGTCCCTCCACTAAGGTGGTATACGCCTGCAGGTGGAACAAATTTGTGGCATGGTGCACAGCAAAGGCTGTGAACCCCTTTCTGCCCCTCTTTCTGAGGTCCTTCTGTTCCTTCTTTCTCTGGCCCAACAGGGTTCTGCCCTGGGTACCATCAAGGGTTATCTTTGTGCTATCTCGGCCTTCCTCAGGCTCCCTGATCAGCCCTCCCTTTTCAAGTCCCCTGTTGTTAACAGGTTCTTAAAAGGCATTACACACCTCTTTCCTCCTGTTCCATTTGTGATGCCTCAGTGGGACTTGAACTTGGTTCTTAGCTTTTTAATGTGCGCTCCCTTTGAGCCTCTGCATAACTGTCCTCTTAGTCTTCTGACTCTAAAGACAGCCTTTCTGGTGGCCATCACCTCCGCTCGGCGGGTGAGTGAGCTCCAGGCTTTATCTTGCAAACCTCCCTTTCTGTCTGTTCATCCAGACAAGGTTGTTCTTCGGACGCGTCCGTCCTTCTTGCCAAAGGTGGTTACTGCCTTTCACATTGGTCAGACCATCACTTTGCCTACCTTCTTTCCGCCTCCGCATCCTTCCAGAGAGGAAGAGAGGCTCCACCGTCTGGACCCAAAACGTGCGCTCTCCTTCTATATCGACCGCACAAAACACTTCCGGGTGGATGACCAGCTCTTTGTTGGCTACGTGGGCGCCAAAAAGGTCGGGCGGTGCACAAACGAACCATCTCCCGCTGGGTTACCTTGTGCATCAAGACCTGCTATTCTTTGGCTAAGAAGGAGCCTCCTGTTGGGCTGCGTGCCCATTCCACCAGGGCAACGGCTGCTACCACGGCCTTGGGCCGCGGTGTTCCGCTGCCCGTTATTTGTCAGG